>CM033732.1:37741083-40141083 GCA_019671005.1 Hibiscus mutabilis
TCATCATGGGAGAAAAATGAAAAATTGAACTTGGGGCCACTTTAAACCCAAATTATTTGGGAACCCGAATAGATATCCGGGACCCCGTACCAATACGAGCTTCAACCCAATAGGTCATCCGGTGCGAGCCCAAAAGGTTTTCGTCCGGGCTGGGTCGCAAAAGTGGTTTTCTAGTGGGCTCAACCCTCGTATCTACCCCGGCCTTCCTTTGTACCAACCCCGGACCATCACCCGGCATCCCCGTCTGAGGGGCCTCCGGCGTTGGGTGGGGCCCTAATAAAATGCACTTTTTTTTTTCGGGTTTTTTTCATACAATTATAGACTAAAACCCTTAAAAAACCTTAAACATGTATTCCACTAAAATGGGGATCAAACCATCCCCGAACATCAAGGAAACATGATCAAATAGAAAATACTTCAATCTCAAGTCTAGAGGCATCATCCTAAAAACTAAGTCATTCAAACTCACCATAAATCCAAAACAAAACCAATCACAAAAACCCTTCTTTCATCAACTTTTATAAGCTTGAACAAATGGGGAGTTTGGCAAATAACCCCCCTAAACAACAACAATAAACCCCCATTGCCTTTATTACTACTAGTCTAGTTAAAAAAACCATATTTTTTAGTTATTAAGTCCTTAGAATTTCCCTCTTTGCTCCTGACTCCAACCTTTAATTTTTTGCATTGATGGAAAAAGGGCGTAAGCACATAAAGCTTAGTCAAGGTGTTCAAAACCCACCATCAATAAAATTTAAAAACCCAAATTTTCCCAACTCTCATGAGTTCAACTTTTTCAAAACCTCTTTTAAAACATCATCCCTTTTCCAAACTATGCTTTTAACATTTCCAAAAAAATGCATATTAAACCATATGGAACATTTCATGGATCAACAACAAAATCTCATTTTCTAACCCTCAATTTAAGCTTTTCCATGCATAACAACCAATATGCAAGGCAAAGAAAAAACATGAAAAAAATCAACATTATACAACATAATCTATAAATGATACATTATAATTATTTGGCTTTCGGGTCAAAAACCAATTCCCTTTACAAATATTCCCGGATACGGATTAAACAAGTGTCCTCCCCAACTTTTTAAAACAATCTCAAGAAAAATTATGGTACCATCACAATTGGTACAATAAAAAGCAAGGTACAACCCAAAACCCTTTGTCATTGGTTAGATGTATAATCCTCTAGCGGGTTTTATTACCATATAACCCCTCAACCATTATTTACTGTGGTGGAGTAGGGGTCCATAAAACCCTCGATATCGGGGTGATTTTTTATAGTCCTTGTCAATATAATTCATTGTTAACCATGTACCTCATTTTTTTTTATATACAACATAAAAAACCTTTTTCCCCCAATGTATTAAACCATGCATTAACAAGTATTCCTCATCCCCTTGAATCATTTTAAAAATAAATTCATTCAATATATAACCCAAAATAAATTATAAACCATACTCAAATCATTTTAAAAGCATTAGGTACCATTAATTCAAATAAAATTAAAACTTATTAGAAAAAACATTAAAAAAGGATCAAATTTAGAATTTAAAAAAAAGAACCATTTTAGAGAAAAAGGAGCACTTACCTCTAATGGTGAATTTCCTCTCAATTGGATTTTTTCTCTTAAAAAATAAAAAAAGAAAAAAGTTTTTGAAAACAAGTTTGGGAAGAATCAATAGAAATAAAAGGTTTAAGAAACCCAAGGACATTACCTCAAATATTTGATGAAAAGAAAGTTTTTTGGTGAAGAGAAGTTGAGAGAAATGTTTAAGAAAAAAAAAGTTTCAAAAGTTTTTTTGGGGAAATAACCCTTTTCTCAAATTTTAAATTCCCCTTTAATTTCCTTTAAAAAAACTCCTTAAAAATAATCCAAATTAAGAGGAAAATCAAATTAAAAAAATTAGGTAAAATGCTCCTTAAAGGTTCCCAAGATTTGACCCTTTTTCCCAAAAAAGTCACTAAAAAGTTTTCATTTTTTTCATTTTGGGACTTAAAAAAGTCCCAAAAACCCCAAAATTTCCCTCTTCCAAAAATTTTCTTTACTAAAAATATCATATATTAAATAATGAATTATAGATATTTTCCCCCTATATTTTCTCACACCAAAAATTTTAAATTTTTCTTAAATCCCCAATCTCTTTTAATCCCCCTGGGGCTACCTAATCAACCTAGAAACTCCAGGCCTAAACAAGGGGATTTAAAATCTCCCAAAACTTACAAAATTTTATCTTCAATATTTTTTTAAGGGAAAAAAATCGACTCCATCATGGTTTATTTACTCTCTCTCGGCCTCCTCAACTCCGGTGTGCCACAACACCTTCTTTCGATTGTCCCTTCCCCGAAAAACACTACTAGAATCAAGGATCCCAATAGGTTTTTTTTATCATAAGATAAAATTGGTTTTCAACTCAATATCCTCCATCGACAAACTCGATGGATCCCATCGTATACCCAACATTGAAAATGAAACACATCGTGAATCGTCTCCAACTCATGAGAAACCTAAAAGCCCTTCCAAAAGGGCCCACACAATCCACAACCTCATCCCCCCAATAAACCTCGGGCCCCAAACTTACCCCTTTCATCCCCGGGCATCACTTTCTTCCAAAGGGGACACCTTCAAAAACACCCCGATCACCAACAAATACTCAAAACTCCCTGCTTAAAATTGGGGTGGGGGTTTTTGCGATCCCAAACCGGGTTTCAAGTGATCCAAAAAAAGCTTCACTTTCAATTTGTTTTCTTTTTAAAACATCCCAAAAAAACATGTTTTTCCCATTGACCCAACACAAAGGCGTCACGGCCTTCCCCACCATACAAAGGGCCCCATACGGTTTCCATTTGTATACTAAACGTATTTAAATATTGTTAGAAGAAAACTCCACCAAAGGCAACTTTTTTCCTAAGTCCCCTTTGGGAAATCAATAATTCAACACCCAACATACATCCCCAAAAATTGGATCACATGCTTTTGGGAAAGACAATCCGTCTAAGGATGATCGGGAAAAACGAAATCTAATTTAATGTACCCCAAACTTGGGTACAAACACTCCTAAAAACTGGGGGTAAACCGGAAACCTTATCGAAACTATGGACTTAGGCCCCGTACCCAAATTTAAAACTTGGGATATAAAAAAATCGCCCCAAATTATCCAAGGTATATTTTTATGCATTGGCACAAAATGTCCCAAAATTGTAAACGATCAACAATCACCCAAATGGAAAACTTTTTGGGGAAGTCAACAGCAACCCACACAAAAACAAGGGGATTCTCTCCCTTTAAAAAAAAGTATCTCAGCGGTTGCAACAACCCGGGAAAAAGGGGATGTTCGGCCTTGGCCGTTGGCATACCCGTCTGAAAAAATCAACCACATCTTTCTTTGGAACCTCCAATAGTACTCTTCCTTCAACCTCGATACACCTTAGACTACCGGGATGCATAAATGGACTAGTATGTGCCTTAGTCAAAAATAGTCGCCTCAACTTATCATCACTGGGCTTTGATGTTGATCTTTAAAACACAACACCCATCATCATTAAAAAGTGAAATCCATTGGATTACCAATGATATCATAACATACAACAGCGCATCATCAAAGGTTGCTTTCGCCAATCAATTGCGACAAGATGGCCTTACCACAACTCGGCCCAATAAGCCTCCATCCCGTCCCCACACTTAACCATGCAAACATGCGCCTCGACTCCATCACAACTTTGGGCTTGGGCATTGGCTACAACATTAGCCTTTCTCGGATGATACTCAATACATGATCACTTAATCCATAAGCAACTCCAACCATCTACATTGCGCAAGATTCCAAATCCTTTTTTGAGTCATCAAATATTTCAAACTCTTGTGATCCCATGAACTGCAAAACACCTCTCCTTTATTATGAATATCTCCCAATTCTTCCAGCGCAAACATCATGCGTAGGATAGTGCCTCGACACCTTTAATTCTCTGAATGCATAAGCTGCTTTTTCCTCTTTCATCAAAGCTATTTAAACCAACATATGATTGCATCACTCTAAACAACAAGCTCCTTACCCGGTTCCAAGTTGAATCAGTGTTAGACTTCGTCCAAAGCCTCATTCAACTTCGAAGCATTTGTCTATCACTGCATCCTGCATGGGGACGTTCTTGCGCAATAGCTTGGTTAAGGGTAGTAATCTTCAAAAAATCATCCACAAACTAAGTGTCCTCGGCCAACCCAGAAACTACAAGCTTCCAACACGGACTTAGGTGCCTTCCAGCTATCAGCCTCGATCTTACCGTAGGTCCTTTGAACTCCTTAGTTTGGCTGCGTGCCAGAAGACAACCTCCTTAAGCCAAAACTCTGCAACTTGAGCATGCAACTAATTATCCAATAATGCTTGGAAGCACAATCGTAAGTGTTTATCATAATCCTCTTGGTAAAAGAGTACTGCGAATATCATCAATAAACACAACCACGAAGTGTCTAAAATCTTGGAACACGATTCATTATGTCCGTGAACCTGACATGGGCGTAATCAAAATAACGGCAACACCAGAACTTCGTAATGCTTGTACCTACGTGCGAAAAATGGTTTTGAAGCACATCCACATCCCCTTTACATTCATCTGTAATACCTAGACCTGCAAATCAATCTTGGAAGCCTTTGAAGCACCTCACAAACTATTTCAGGAAAAAATTTTGTCAATTCACGGCCAAATATGCTTATTCTTGTCGTCAATTTGTTTTGATCTAGCCGATAATGCTTAAAATTGCATAAGTGCCCATCATTCTTTTTCACAAGCAAATGTGGTAACCCTCTTTGTGACACTAGGCCTAATGACATTATGTCAAGCAACTCCTCATGAAATTTGCGTCTTTAACTCCTTCAGCAGTATGGTGTCATGCGATGGCGAGAGAGTAGACAATGGAGTATTTGCGTATCAATACTTTTACTCAGCCTCTCTATCTAGTTCAAACCGATCATATAGGATATTGTGCCACCCAAAAACTCCAGTATAAACTTGTATTGTTCTCAAATATTGCACCTCCTTTGACAAACTCTTATTATTAACATAGACTAGAGGTGCCTAACATCAAGAATCCATCAGGGATATTAGAAGAGTCCCGAGCAATATTGGGCAAAAATTTGGCATTTTAACGCACACAACAACCGCCAGCGTAATCATCAGCAAGTTTCAAGTGAAACTAAAGTTCAAAATCAACAACAGCTCTAGGCTCGGACAATCAATCCAGTGGAGCAGGTTAGATCAAAACCAAGTTTGGCGCTCCGTCAAATCAACCTGAAGCAAGACCAACCATCTAGGACATCTCTGCACAACATACCGTAACAAACTCCCAGTTTGAACTAGTACATGCACAACAAGACCCAATGAAGACAAGGTATATTAAGCAAATGTGCATCTCGCCAAGATATATGAATATGTAAACAGGAATCAACCAAAGAAAAACAATGGTAGAGATTACAAAACAAAAATGTACTTGCAATATATGAATATTACTAATATAAGGTGGTGTGTGCATGTATAAGCTATGTATACGTATTAGGGGTGTATGTA
Organism: Hibiscus mutabilis; assembly: GCA_019671005.1. Classification (NCBI taxonomy): domain Eukaryota; kingdom Viridiplantae; phylum Streptophyta; class Magnoliopsida; order Malvales; family Malvaceae; genus Hibiscus; species Hibiscus mutabilis. The sequence goes on from CM033732.1 coordinate 37,746,658, forward strand.
TGTCAGCGTATGTATCTAGTATAGGCGTATTTGATTAATATATAGATGTTATATTAATTATATGTATGATTATACGTACGTATACTAGAATATTATATTAATTAATGATTGTATAATATAAGTATACATTTTTATATATGTATTGCTATTATAATTATATTATTATATTATAAAAGACAGCAAGCAAAAGCGAAAAAATAATAAAAGGATAATGCAACAATAATAAAAAGCGAGGAGGGATAATAAAGCTAGACTTTTATGAGGATGAAAAAAAAAAAGGGGTGTAGAAGCAAAAAAAAGGAAAAAGATTCTTGTAATAAATTGAAGAAAAGTTGTAAACATCCAAGATGCTCAAAGCAGTCAGTGGTAAATTTTTGTCTCTTTTTCTTATTGTTTTCTAGCCGGGATATACAAAAAACCATGAAATAAAGAGGAGAGTAGTCTTCGATGGGGTCTATTTTGTCGGAATCTTTAATATTTTGGATAAACCTTTGTAGATCTACAAGGGAGTCCCAGTGAACTAAAGGGAGGGAAGGCCACAGTTAATATATTTTAGGTTTAGAACTTTTTTTTTTGTTTGTTATTCCTAATTTAATGAAAAGATAAGTATATCTTGCAGAGTCTTATTTTTTATTTTGTATGTTTAGGGCGACATTAATATTATTTTGTTTATGTTTTATTACCGGTATGCATGTCTTTTTTGAAATATTTGTTCATCTATATATATTTATTCTGCCTATATACATGTTTTAGTCTAGAATATCATTTATGTTAAATTAGTATTACGGTATGTCAATATTTATTACATTTAAATATTTTGCCATGTTTTATATTTTTGCCATTAAGATTGCATATGAGATATAAATTGTTGTTCGGTGTCCTTTTATCAGCGTAAGCGGGGCGGTATCAAGCGTAGTGATAGTGGTTGGCGTTTATTCTCGGATAACGGGACATTTTTGTTTTTTAAAATATATTCGCAATTATGACGAAATTTTAAAATAATCGTCACTTTAATCAGGAAAAACATAATTGAACCCGGTTGAAAAGGGCCTATAATGGGTGATGATCGGGGGCCTTGCTACCCTTAGTAGGGGACAGCAAGGACAATTGGTACCTCCTAGAACCAAAGACTGCATGTAGAGAACATAGAAACCTACCCATTTAGAGCCATGCGGATAACCTTAGGTTTTAGGCGGGATAAATAGGGTTGTTTGTGTGTTTATTTATATATTTACATTTAATTTTGTCATTTATTTATATATTTTCCGGATTAACCAGCCCCTGCTCCGAGCTATAGTCGATTCGGAATCCGGCTTTTTGCTGCTTCACCTTCAATGGGCAAGGACATGATACCTGCCTACAGTAAAGAATACACTGCTTTATAACCGGAAAAACATCGGAAAGGTTGGATCTCGCGAAGCCTCAAGGGAATCAAATTACCTTGCGAAACTCAAGCCTTTGCGGGGATGGTGGCGATTGGGTTAGTGGCCTCCTTCAAATCGAGAACAATCTGATTTTTGCATGGGAAAGTATTAGGACATCATCTTCGAACACATCCCGAGCCAGAGCAAAGAAAATGGACCTGTTAAACTTGGAATATATGGCTTGGTGATTTTCCCCGTACTGGGAACATGACATAGCCGTTCTGATTTGTTTGAGCCCGGGTGAAGCGGAAAGCAAACCTGGTACCCGGCAATCTTGGTGAGACTTTCATTTTCCTTAAGAAATTAGAAACATGAAGAGGAGGACGTTTTGAGGATACAAAGTCACATGTGGAAGACACCTACAAAGTCTGCCAGGATATCCTTCCAGGTTTTTCGCCTTTCTGCGAGAATACTTAGCAAAGGAATGGCGGAGGATTTGAAAACAAAAATGTGGACGAGTTTCTTGAGGAACATTCAAGATGAAGACATAGCATGGAGGGTCCCATGGCTCAGTAAAGTTAATTATTTTCTATACAGTTGTGGTGATTTGATTGGTGATGATGTTGGGATTGCATGGAGGAGGATTTGTGCCCGGCACAGTGTCTCGGCCCGATTCGGATCACGACCGTTTTATTCCCAATACCCGGATTAATGGCCCGAATTTCTTTTCAAGGGAGTTCAAAAGGAAAAATTGGACCATCGAGGAGCTGGGACCATTCACGACGGATCGGGGTGGAAGGAGATACGAGCACATGACTACGGATACGATCTTTGGAAGCGTTTGAGGTTAATAATGTGATTCTTGAATCGATCAAGGACAGCGGTGTCACTCGAAGAGCTTACAAAGGGTGGGTACCCGTCTGAAGTGACATCTTAAGGTGAGCTTCGAAAAAGTTAAAGGAAAATGGACATTCAGGACCCAACATGACGGCGAGCTCCTAAAGCAAGCCTAGAAGTTGATAAGCGAGAAGGGGATCATTAAACAGTGAAGAAATTAAATCACAGTTTGAATGACAAAAATACTCTTTATCAAAAGATGCCCTCATGTTACAAGCAAAAATACAAAAAGGCGGCGAATCGGTTCATGCTGTGGAAAAAGAAGAATGAGCGGCATCCGTTTGTTGGAAGCGAGCGAAAATTAACAAATGGCGTCGAGAAGATAGAAAGGCATCGTTTGGCATAGAGAAGAAAAGCAGTCCGCCAAAGGCCATTGATCAGAAAAGAAAGATTCGGACAAAGTCATTGGGGAAAACAAGTGTTCATCAGGAGAGAAAGTGTGCCGTATGGAAAGAAAATCCATGAATAGTAGAAGCAATTTATTAGAGATGCATAGCTGTCTGACGACACTCTTGAAGTTTGGAGCAAAGCCAAAGTCAAATGATGAATTAAAGAAAAGATGGCGGAGTCAGACACTCACTTCAAATGTACCGCGTAGAGGAATAATTTCATTGAGCTGCGAGAAAGAGAGCGAAGGTGGGTGTGTTACAAGCGTGAATCGGATCCTCAAGCGGTTGTGGAGGATTACAAGGGAAAGAATTAATGTGTTGAAGAAGGCTGCAGCGGAGGGGACACCTATTGGCGGAAGAGATTACGCGTGGCTGCTCGAATGGTACAAAAGAGACGTTTACTATGCAAATCTAATGGTGGACATCTGAGTCGCCGGACATGTAAATGATTTAGCTGTCGAGGCTGAGACTCCGACCTTTTATAGGCCTGGGAATGGAAGAAGCTCCTAGGTTCCTCCAAGCTGCTCAAGGCAATTGGAAAGATTAGGAGATAGAGCTAGAGTCTATCTATAGGACTCTGTGTTATAATTAGATCTTTTGTACTAGGATCTTTACTTTTTGTAACACGAATTTGTTGTAATCAAGACCATTTAATTCCGTAAAGTAATTCAAAGGTGATTTTTGAACGATACCTTGTCTGCATGCATTCTTGCATTTGCATCATGTTTATTTGCATCATTGTACATGCATTTATTTTTACCTTCATATTAACAATATGATATTGTGGCATTATATATAGTTAACGCAATCATTCATCACCTATACTTTGCAGACTACAAAGAAAGCTCATGGAAGAAGATAATGGAGTCTAGAAAGGGGCAAGAGGCTCAGTCAAAGGCTTGAGGCCTAGAAGCCTTAGTGATCAGATTCTTGCTTGATCTAAAAACATCTATAGTATACGACACATAAGCTGCATTCTTTGGCAAAGTCTTGAAAGCAGTAGAAGGAGAAAATGTTCGAACCCAGAAGGTACCCGGCTCATTCAAGGTTCAACCAGCACTAAACCAAGCTAGAAGGTGTATATTTTTGCGAGATAATCTTTGACTTTCAAATAGGGGCATCACGAGCTCAACCCCTGAATCTGCGAAGCACTTTATGAAGAAGAGAAAGTGGCGGACCTAAGCATAGTTGAAAGGATCGGAGTAGGTAAAAAAAAAGTAGGAAGAAAAATTTACGCCTCATGGAAGAAAAATTTAAAAAGCGTTACAATCAAATGAAGAATGGAAATGGCTAGTGACTTAAGTGCAGTGTACGATCTTGTCCCTACCGCCCAAAATTTAAAAGCACTTGAGTTCGATAAATACAATGGAACCACATGTCCTTACGCGGCATGCCGTGTATTATAGAAAAATGGCCTACCATAAAGATGAAAATCTTGATCCATTGTTTCGGGATAGTCCTAGCGGGGCGGCGTTACGTTGTACCACACTCGTAGGCAACAAGGCAAATGTCAAGACATGGAAGATCTGTCAAAAGCATTTTAAGAGCAATACAAACGTATAGCGGACATGATCCACTAGCGAATTATGTTAGAAAATATGGTGAAGTCGTAAGCGCTGCGACAATATGCCCAAGGTGGAAGAGTGCCGCCCAAATCCAGCCACCCATCCCGGGTATGAAATCACGCCATTATTTGTCAATACTCTGAAAGGCACTTTCTTTGATCCTTCATTAATAACACTTGGTGTTTTGCGGCTTAATGGGACTAGGGGTCCCTGGTGGCGGTGAGGCGGTAGAATAGATGGCGGGGAAGGGTCTGAAGTACAACAAGGTAAATGAGTAAACAGCACCTATACACCACCAAAGAACTTCACAGTCTCACAGCCAGCTACACAGCAGGAAAAACAGCTTCGAATCAAATCAAGATGAGAGAGTCTCGAAAGAAAGAAGAAAAGAAGAACTTTCCTCCCTACATTTAATTACTCGAACTTTATTTGAGTTGTATAGAGCAGACCTAGTCCGACCATATATCGTTACTCCTGTCAATCGCCCTTCGTCTTGGTATAATCCAAGCACATTGCGACTATCTGGCCAGTACCTGGACATCAGAAATTGCCTTGCCTTCAAAAGCATGCAGAATTTAATCGATTGGGATGTTGGTTTTGAAGAGCCAAGCGTAGCCAACAATCATTGCGATCGGAGGGATAGAAGAATGCTTCACGAAGAATGGATTACGAGGAGGATAAAGGATGAAATGTAAATCAAGTCTCCTTCGGTGGGTATTTCAACAATTGATTCATAGCCGTGTGATCAACAAGGCATGATAACAAGCGGAAGGAATATGGAAAGTATTGATTCATTCCAGATTTGAAGGGCATGATATCAAGAATGTGAAGAGTTCAGAAATTAGTACAACAGTTGATGAATGAAAAACAAATTGGATTCTTTGGGAACCCATGGGGAAGGGATCAGGCGTACGCAGCGGATAGCCCCAAGCTCATCTGGAAGGATAGACCTTTATCATCTCTCGGACAGAAATGCAGGTGTCTCAGGAGAAACCAGCAAAATAAGTCCCAAGATCATCATTTCAGCACCATCTCCATTTCCCATTCAAAGATAATGACAAATTCCCTGGAATTATGTTTAGATAACTATGTAGCGAAAAAATCAGAACATGAACAGGTAAAAGACCTCTGTTTGGAAGACCCGACAAAGCGAGGCGATGTAGACGTTGGTGGGGCAGGCCATTTCACAAGGAAGCGTATGTTATTCCTCCGAGGCTTTGAAAGCTGGCTGAAAAGATAAAGGGGAAGAATACATTGATTAGCCCCTCGCGGATATTTGGAAGAACCTCCCCAAAGATAAATAAGCCGTGGCGAGGCCAGGCCAAAGAATTTCTAAAGTTCTTGAGACATAAAGTCTGACGTGGTGGAGCAACTAAAAACCTTAACCCGGCGGGATCGTGCTGGAATTACTCTTTTGAGTTCGAGAAAAGCATCAGGAGCGCTATTAAAAGTCTTTGAATCAAACTTTTGTACCCCGGACATTCTGTAACCAGCACTGGACATGATAGTGGGGCATATCGCGCCTATAATCATATAACGTTGATGATGATGAGATCCCGAGGGGGAGGGGAAGTCAATGAAGCCATTTTATCACTACCCGAACGAAGAGGTATGTAGTACAGCGTCTTGATCGACAGCGGATCAGCATTGAATATCTTGCCTATGGTGACCCTGCAAAAACTGCCAATAGATGGTTGCACCTAAAGCCACCTTACAATACGGTAAGAGCTTTTGATGAGTGTAAAAGGAACAATGGGAAAAATTTGAGGTGCCTTTATTGGTGGACCAGCCCCGAATATATTATCGATTTTGTGGTGATGGACATAAAACCATCTTACCAGTGCTTGTTGGGAAGACCATGGATCCCTCCGGGAGTAGTCCCCATCATCGTTGCATCAAATTAAAAATTGTAGTTGAAGGCAAATTTGGTCGCGATGAAGCGAGCGGTTTATTTAGCCGGTGACATGAGGACACCTACATTCAAAATGATAAAGATCTTTGTGAGAATGCTCGTTAGAACATTGGAACTAATAAATACCACATTATTCGTTTTAGAAGGAAGTCGGATCCCACTATCCCGGGTTATCTAATTGTACCAAGATGGCCCGTCATGAAACCTCTGGGCGAGAGCCAAAATAGAAAAAATTTGGGAAGAAATTACAAGGAAACACGAGACCCAGAATATGATAACCAAGAAGGGATCGTTTTGGATTTGGGTTACCAACCAAGTGTCAACGAGAAGAAAGAGGAATATAAGAGAAAAAAGGAACAAAGAAAGCGGATCTAATGGAAGACATTAGTGGAGACCGATGTCTTCCTAGTTTTAAAAACCACTTTTTTGTCTCGGAGGGTTCTCTAGGCGGTCAAAGATATTGGAAGGCAATGAAGAAAAATGAAGTACTTAACGAGGAGAAATACTCAATAAATCATTTGAAGGGATGTACATCAACATGATACATTTGAAAAGGACCGAGGTAGCAAAATGTTGACCAACATCCGCCCTTGCTGCCCCGGGAAACACTCGATAATCTGGAGCTGCATTGATCTACACAGTTTTAGAATAGATCGAGTAATGCTCGAATCAACCTTTTTTTTTGCCCATAAACAATGAGGATCTCTTGTATGGGGCACCTATGTTAACTTTTTGATTGAAATGAAAATATCCCCCTTTCTTAAAAAATGACCAAGTCTCATTTATTTCATTCATGCATTCTTCATATTCATTCCCTTCATGTAAACCGTCTCTTCCCAATACAATTCATTCTCATTTAATGCAGTGGCTCATGATTGGCGATATAGATAATCTTTGGATCAATCACAGAGTAAATTTTTCGAAGCCCGAGGGTCTCCCGAGAAGTGAGAGGATATGATGAATAGAAATTGAGGTCCCAGAGAGTTAAAGAATGAGTGGTGCTGGCGAAAGAAGCGATTATACCTTTGAGAAAAAGCAGTGTCAGCAGGGACTGAAGAAGAGAAAAGAAATAAAAATAGGGCGACTATTTCCTCAAAACCAAGCATGGTGATAGCCCCTAGCCGGGGAATTCAGGATGTCTTCTGGACTTATCCAAGATATGCAGGTTGAACACCGACATAGTGGTGCACAAATTGCCAACAAAATCAGTGCAAACCAATACGGCAAAAACTTGGAGAATGAGGCGGAGATGTTGTTAAAAATCAGAAAAGTAAAAAAGCAATTTGATCTTTGGATTCTTAGGTAGCCAAATACCCGAGTGGGTTGCAAACATTATGCAGTACCAAAGAAAGGATGGAAAGTCCGTATGTGTGTAGATTATAGGGATCTGAATCGAGCTAGCCACAAAGACAACTTCCCACACCACATATTGACACATATTTGGTTGACAACACACAGCGGGACATTCATGGTTTTCCTTCATGGGCGGCTTCTCGGGGTACAACCAGATAAAGATGGACCTAATGACATGGAAAACCACATTCATAACCATGTGGGGGCACTTTTGTTATCAAGTGATGCGTTTGGGCTTAAAACGCGAGGGCAACATACAAAGAGCAATGGTGACTCTTTTCATGACATGATGCACAAAAATAGAAGTATACGTGGATGATATGATTGCCAAATCCGAGCGGAGGAAGAGCACCTCAAAACTTGAAAACTATTCCAAAGACTACGGAAGTACCAAGCGAGGCTCAATCACTGCCAAGTGTACCTTTGCCGTTATACAGAAAACTCTTAGGGTTCGTAGTAGCGAGAAGAGGGATTGAGATTGATCGGATAAAGTGAAAGCCATCGGGGACCTTTCACCACCCCAGGCTCAAAAGAAGTTCGCGGTTTTCTGGGAGGCGAATTATATCTCTCGTTTCATTTCCCGATTAACCAATCAATGACCCGGTCTTGAGACTTCTTAGAAAAAATAATCTTGGCGTGTGGGATGAAGAATGTCAAAAGCCTAGAAAAGATCAAAAAGTACGACAAATGCTCAATTTTAGTGGCACGATGCAGTCGACCATTAATTCTACACTTGATCTTTTTGAGAATTCAATGGGATGCGTCTTTGGGGCAACCACGATGAGTCAAGAAAAAAGAGGCAAGCCATCTATTACCTAAGCGAAATTCAATGATTGCGAACAGCAGTACCATGATCTGAAGGTGTGTTGTGCTCTAGTTTTGGGCTACCAAAGCGGCGAGCGATTACATGTTATACCATACTACAGTTGATATCAAGCTAGACCCATTAAAGTTCTTAATGGGCGCGGCGCACACTAGCGGGAAGGATGGCCCGATGGCGGATGCTCTTATCCGAATTCGACATCGTATCGTTAATGAGAAAGCCTGTAAAGGGAGTGCGTAGCAGATTTCCTAGCTAGTCGTCTTGGATGACTATGAGGCATTGAACTTTAGTTTCCCAGGCGAAGACTTGATGCATTACAAGAAGAGATTTGGATGATAAGTCGCCGAAACTTTTGCTTGATGGAGCCTCAACGCCCTCGGACATGGGATAGAGGCGATTGCTAATTTCACACGAGGGGCGTCTATCCTTTCACGGTGATTGGAGTTGGTCAAATATCACGAATGGATCAAGAGCTCGTCAAAGAGTTCGAAAAGGTCAGCTTCAATTACCTACCGAGAAGAAAATCGGATGGCGGATCATTGGCAACCTTGGCATCCATGTTTTAAAACAAACAAGGCAGAAATGAAGCCCGTTGAGATCTGAGGCGTTTGAAAAACACTCATTCATTGTTGTAATCTGAGGAAGAGATTGTGAAATCCATGGTACTATGACATCTCACGCAATATGTCAAGCTTCAAAAGTATCGAGAAGGGCAAGCGACAATAGTGAAAAGCGCTCGAGAAAAATGGCAACAAAATATGTCCTAGATGGGAAATCCTATAGGAAAAGTCATGATCAAACATTCTTTGAGATGTGTGGATGCCGGGGGAAGCGAAGAAATCTTAGCTGAAGTACATGGCGGGATACGTGGAGAGCCTGCGCCAATGGGCTGTCTATAGCCGAAAAATTATGAGATCTGGTTATTTACGGTTGACCATGGAGGAGATTGCATCGATTCGCGCGGAAATACCCACAAATGCCAAATTTGGCGACAAAATTCATGCACCCCATCGCCTCTACACACCATGAATTCTCGTGGCCTTTCGCGCGTAGGGCATGGGCGTCATCGGGCAAATCCATCCGAAAGCTTCAATGGGCACCGTTTCATTTTGGTCGCCATAGACTACTTCACTAAATGGGTAGAAAGCGTCTTACGCCAATATCACAGGACTACTGGTTTGTAAGTTCTTAAGAAGAAATTATTTATCGATCGGATTGCGGAGAGGATCATCACCGACACAATGCTTGTCCCGAACAACAAAATGATGAAGGGCGTGTGCACTCAATTCAAGATAACACCATAATTCCACGGTCTATCGTCCTAAAATGAATGGGCGATTAGGCGACAAACAAGAATATAAAAGAAGATCATAGCAAACTACGGATACCTACAGGATTGGCATGAGAAGTTGCCTTTGCCCACCGCCTATAGGGCGTCCCATTCGCACATCAGCGGGGCAGCACCCTACTCCTTGGTGTATGGTACAAGCGGTACTCCCAATTGAGGTAATTCCGTCCCTCGGGTCTTAAGCAGTAAATTGGGAAGAAGCTTTGAATGGGTGCAGGCGGACTCGACCAACTAAATCTCATTGTGAAAAAAAGACTAAAGGCCATTTGTCATGGTCGGATGTACAAAAGCGGATGGTGCGGGCTTACAACAAAAGGTCGTGAAGAGAATTCAAAGAAGGGGATTTGGTACTCAAGAAAATCCTCCTATCGGAAAGATTCTCGAGGAAAATGGATGCCCCATTTGGGAAGGACCATGCGTCGTCAAAAAGGCCTTCTCGGGAGGCCACGATCCTGAAATGGACGGGGCGAGCTGAAAAATCCCGTAAATTCTGATGCCGTCAAGAAATACTATCTCTAAAAAAATTGGAAAGCTCAGGCGAAAACCCGAAATCAGGCGTCTTGAAGCAAAAGGAAGGACTCGAGTTGAAAACCCGCAAAGGCGGCTCGGGTAAGTTGAAAAGTTGAATATCCCGAAAAGAAGGGCATCTTCATGAACATTGTGAAGAAGGCTTCAAGCAAAAAATTCTACACGGTTGGCGAGGATCATGTATCATTCATATCAAAGATAATGAGGGATCTTGTATTTTAACTTAACTCGTGTGTGTCATACCTTTCTTTTCAAGATATCTCAAAGCCTTTAATCATAATAAAAGCGTGTTTTGAGCATCCATTCTTGGCCTTCTTGTCAATTTTAGTCAAATAAGATAACATAAGGCAGACAAGATAGATAAAAGAGATCTCTTAGGTGAAAACCCGAAGAAGTGCACAAAAAACTCTTTAAAGTGAAACCGAAATGACTTTAAAATTCAAATCATAATTGGAGAAAAGAAAGGTTGAGATGGTTGAACACACTGACGGTGAGTGGTGAATATCGATAAAAGGAGAAAAGCGGACGTCAAGATCAAATAAGGACCAAAACAAGCCCACCGGAGATTGACTCTCATGCATCATGAATAGTCAAGCATCACTAAATTAGGAGCATGTCAATTCATTCATTTTGTCATAGCATTTTGTTTTCGTCTCGAGACAGTATCTGCAGATCCCAAAAAGACATCGAGGGCCATCACAGTGTGAATCCCAAATGAAGACAATGTTTTTACATACTATATTTATTATATAGATATTACTAATATAAGGTGGTGTGTGCATGTATAAGCTATGTATACGTATTAGGGTGTATGTATGTCAGCGTATGTATCTAAGTATGGCGTATTTGATTAATATATAGATGTTATGTTAATTATATGTATGATTATACGTCGTATACTAGAATATTATATTAATTAATGATTGTATAATATAAGTATACATTAATGAAACAAATGGCCAAAATTTTGTTTGAGCCATTAAAAGGGCTTTTATAGTTGTTTTATTTTGCTAAATGGGTAAATTACACTTAATCCATCCAGCGGGGTGCTAATCCTTCCCCATCGTAACCGACTCGAACCCATGTTTTTTGAATCTCTGGTTTTATGGTGTCAGAGCCTACCTAAGGTGGTACTTGCTTCACTCCTATAGGTCGATTAGGCGGAGAGGGTGGCAACCCTCTAGGAGGTATAATATTCTCCTGATTTTCCTGCCCAACGGCAACATCAATCGTGCCAAACCTCAATTCTCTCCTCGATCCTATCGTGCTAAAATATCGAAGGCATAATAATTTCATCAAAACAAAAACAATCAAGTTAGCTTCAATCAAGGATCCAAGACTTCCATTTCAAAATTAAAACATTACAAACTGTAGTAATAAGGCAATATGTCCCACAAATATCCCCAACATGCCATATGTCAACCAACGAACAAATAAACATTCATAGCATATAGCAAACAATAGTAATCAATCAATAAAAATAAGTAATTAATTATGGAAATTGTTCAAAAATTTGTTTGAAAAATTATTTAATGTTCAAAATGGTCACTAAAGACTTAGGGACCATTTCGGCAATGATATGAAATATTGGGGAAATTTTCAGAAAAAAATTATATTCGAATAGATTATGTTTAAGAATCAAGTTAGCAATGTTAGATTTAAGTTTAACGCAAGAAAACTGATTCGATTGGTCTTATACAGTTTTAAAAGAGATCGAAAGAGAACCAGTGATAAAAAGAAAGATAAGAACCTCGAGTAAGCTTAGTGAGGCATACTATCCATGGCCCAGGTGAGTGCATTTAAATGTTTTAAAATGCGATTAGGAAGACTTGCGAATAGTCGACCTAAAATTTAAAATGATATTGCATTATATATATATTAATTTATGTTTGCCATGATCAAATATGTTGAAGTATGATATATGAATTGTTTATTTATATGATGATCTATGTTTTCCCTGTCTATTTATGATGAAGCATGAAACATAAAATGTCTATTTATATGATTAATTATGATGATTATTGATTACCATGAACAATTATGATGAAATATGAATATGAAATTCCTATCTATATGATTGATAGTAATTGATTAGTAATGAAAGAAATGCCCAAATATTGAGTATGAGAGTTCATGGTATAGTTGGCATACCATAGAGTCCTTAGCAGCTGCACCCTTATGTTCATGTTAATAAACAGAAATTGTGACAAAATGATTGTGTCACACGCACCCTAGGGATCTATGCCCACTGTGCTCGAGTGCACTGTCAAGGTGCTTTATGTTTATAGGGAGCAAATAGTGTCCCCGAGTACGTACTCATCTTTATGTTCACGTTTGACACTACGGTGTCATTACAAGATGACTCGCGTACCTCGATCTCATATAGCGTACGTTGGGCAATGATAAAAGGATCATGATACATAAATGAATCATATTATGTATATGAAACATGTCATGAATATGAACCATGTTATGTATATGAAATATGTCAAGTATACGAATCATGCCACGTATATGAAACATGACATGAATATGAATCAGGCAAAGCACATGAATTATGCCACGTATACGAAGTATGTCACATGTATAAGAAATATGCTATGCATATGAATCATGCTATGTATACACATTATGTTACGTATATGAATTATGCCATGTACAGAAGTGAAGTAGTGACTAAAATGTCACTTTTATAAAGTTTACGGACTAAAAAGGAAATAGTCCAAAATAAGTAATTAATTATGGAAATTGTTCAAAAATGGGTTTCAACAATTATTTAATGTTCAAAATGGTCACCAAAGACTTAGGGACCATTTCGGCAATGATGTGAAATATTGGGGAAATTTTCAAAAAAAATTTATATTCGAATAGATTATGTTTAAGAATCAAGTTAGCAATGTTATATTTAAGTTTGACACAAGAAAAATGATGTATATGTTCGATTGGTCTTATACAGTTTTAAAAGAGATCGAAAGAGAACCAGTGATAAAAAGAAAGATAAGAACCTCGAGTAAGCTTAGTGAGGCATACTATTCATGGCCCAGGTGAGTGCATTTATATGTTTTAAAATGCGATTAGGAAGACTTGCGAATAGTCGACCTAAAATTTAAAATGATATTGCATTATTTATATATATATATTAATTTATGTTTGCCATGATCAAATATGTTGAAGTATAAGATATGAATTGTTTATTTATATGATGATCTATGTTTTCCCTGTCTATTTATGATGAAGCATGAACCATAAAATGTCTATTTATATGATTAATTATGATGATTATTGATTACCATGAACAATTATGATGAAATATGAATATGAAATTCCTATCTATATGATTGGTAGTAATTGATTAGTAATGAAAGAAATGCCCAAATATTGAGTATGAGAGTTCATGGTATAGTTGGCATACCATAGAGTCCTTAGCAGCTGCACCCTTATGTTCATGTTAATAAACAGAAATTGTGACAAAATGATTGTGTCACACACACCTTGGGGATCTACGGCCACTGTGCCCGAGTGCACTATCGAGGTGCTTTATGTTTACAGGGAGCAAAGAATGTCCCCGAGTACGTACTCATCTTTACGTTCACGTTTGACACTACGGTGTCATTACAAGATGACTCGCGTACCTCGATCTCATATAGTGTACTTTGGGCAATGATAAAAGGATCATGATACATAAATGAATCATGTTATGTATATGAAACATGTCATGAATATGAACCATGTTATGTATATGAAATATGTCATGTATACAAATCATTCCACGTATATGAAGCATGACATGAATAAGAATCAAGCCAAGCACATGAATTATGCCATGTATACGAAGTATGTCACATGTATAAGAAATATGCTATGCATATGAATCATGCCATGTATACACATTATGTTACATATATGAACTATGCCATGCATATGAATTATGCCATGTACACGTATCATGTTATGTATATGAATTAAGTCATGTATATGAATAAAAACACGTATATGAATTATGCTACGTATGAGAATCATGCCATGCAAATGAAATATGCCACGTATGAGAATCATGTTACATAGATCATGTTATGGACATGAACCATGTCATGTATATAATTCATATTATGTATGTAAATCATGTCATGTATGTGTATCATGTTACCTATGTAAATTATACCGTGTATATGATTTATTTTATGATGATAGAACATTAGAACCATGAGCAAGTTAGAAACTTATAATATGTACACGAAAATCTAGTGACTATGGAAACTTTGACAGTACTATCCTATCTTAGGTAGAGAACTTGATATGATATTATATGATAAGGAATATTTTACCTTATGTTTGTTAAATAGGATTATTGTCTCACTAAGTTCGTACTTAGCGTGTGTTATTTCACATGCAGGTTCTCCCAAGTAAAGTAGCAAGAAGAGATATTAAATCAAGGAAATTCAAGTTACATTAGTAGTTACGGTATGTACATCTTAAATTATGTTTGATGTCTATTGGGCATGTACATGTATGTACGTGAGTTTTAAAGAGACAAACTGTTTTGTAAACTTAAGTTATAATGTGTTTACATTTTATTACGAATGTATGAACTTAGAACATAGTTTAACCCTAATCGCGTAGAAATTTTAAAATCAATAAAGGGTCTAGGCACGATACATAGTTTTCTCCCTGAATTATATTTTTATTTCAATAACACATTTATAAATTTTATAAACAATTCAGGGACAAAACTAGCTACAATAGACTGACATAGTTTTAATTTAAAACCGAGAAAGAGTTAAACTGCAAGATGAATTGTGGTATAATTTTTTTTACATGTCAAGTTTTCTTTCAATGACTCCGTAACATCTTTAATGTATATTCGGCTTACGAGTATACATTAAGGGTGTTACATGAAGTCTCGACCTCCAGCTACGAAATCAAAGCAAGCATCGAAGTGACAAGTTTCGCCAACTAAAAAGGTCGAGAATAAGGATGAGACGGTTGAAGAGGTTGAGGAAATTAATAGTGACCCTACACCAACCCCACCACCACCAACAAGGCGAGGTAGCACACTCCTCAAGTGAACTGCCCAACAGAAGGTAAAAATTTGAGGTGACGACCTCTTAGATTAGTTCATTTACATTCCATTTTTGTTTTTCGTTTATTTGTTTTGCATGCATTGAGGACGATGCTTCCCTCGAGTTTGGGGGTGTCTTATCTTTATTTTTTATGCCTTATTGTAGTTTGCATATATTGCTTGCCATGATAACTGTCTGCTTAATTGCTTGGACCTGCTGTGATATCCTATGATGAGATAATTGCCATGGCATTTAGTTGAAAGAACCTTAGACTTTAGAATTGTCATAGAATTAACTTGGAAAGTTGCTATGATGCTTTTAGTACTTAAATTTTTGTGACTTGTTCGATCTAGAGAGACCCAATAAATGTTAGGTTGTTAAAAAATAAAAAAGTTTGCTAAAGGTTCCCCTCTGGCTCTAGCCGAAAAAATGATGAGAATTTACTAGAGGTGCTTAACTGGCACCTCGGTAATGTAATAAAAACTGAGGTTTGCTTGGAATCCTGTTAATTGGCCTATACACAACTCTGTACATACATTTGAACCAGCATAGTAGTTTATTTTTTATTAACTTTCTGTGCTTTTCGAAGGTCGAAAGGTAATTAATTCTTTATTGCCACGATTCTGAGGATTGAGGTTAGGTACGAAGCATTTTATTTGGTAAATGTCATGGTAGGTAATTGTTGTTAGTTCATGCATTGCTTGAGGATAAGCAATAGTTCGAGTTTGGGGGTGTGATTATGAAAAAGTACTATATTTTGTACCCTTTTTACTTACATTATTGTTTAGACTTAGGCCCATTTAGTTTCATTTTAATTGTTCATGCATAAATTTGTAGTTCTTCCATTTATTGGGTTTTGCCTTGCGTTTTGTTATTTTTGTGGAGAAATCGATGTTGTTTTTGTTCTCTTTACGCAGGACAAATTGACAAGACAGTTGTCGAGCGATTGCCAGGGCAAGTCGGAGATAAAGATTATATTTTTCAAGCATTATCCTTATCACATTGGATAATTATCCATATTTAAATCCAAGAACTACTACAGATAAAGATAAGGAGATAAACCTGTTGATTTAAAATTCAAACAGAGTCTTCCCTTTTCTATTTAAGTGGATCTCGTCAACACAATTCACCAAGTTGGATCGAGGGATCGAGATCTACAAGAGGATCAACCAAGGAGAAGTTTGAAGAACGAAGATTTATTTCCTCTTTTATCTTTTGATTATTTCAATGTTTGGGTCATTTATCTTTGTGATTTATTTCAACCCAACCATTAACTAATTAAATTGGCTTGGGTTATTGGGTTATTGACGTTTGCAAACTAATGATTACTTTTGGTTTTTAATATATTTCTAATGTTTATCCAATATTAAGTTCTTTATGTGATTCAAGTAGTTTAGGGATAAATGCATGATGGGATATCTCTATTGAATACAAATTTATAAACATGCGAGAGCTGATGGAAGTTTAACTTCTCTAGAGAATCATTTTGGTAAAATACTCCAAACATATGGGAGTTGATGGAAGTTTACCTTAGATTCAAAATTCCAAACATGCGGGAGTTGATGGAAACTGATAAAAGATATTGTATATTGGTTTCCAAACATGCGAGAGATAATGGAAACTAATCCTTCTTTAGCCCATTTCTATAAAAGTGACAGTGGAAAAAGCTTGGAGATAGGAACGAATTTCATGCGACTAAAAGGAGTTCACCAAATTAATAAAGATCACCTGAAGTTAACGCAAGGATGTATTACCTAGGCCTGTTCCATCATTAGTTCTTCTATTAGTGATAACTAGAAGGCAAAGGAGAAAACTATGTTGAACATCGTAATTGTGTTAAATTACCACGACAACTCATTCGGCAACAAGCATCATAATGGCCAATTACCCGACCTCCTCAATCATATTGGTTCATTCTCTTGTAAATTTAGATTTATTTTAATTCTAGTTTCTTTAGTTGTTAAATATCACTTCTTATCATCATCAATTTATTTTCTTTTTACAGTGCGAGAAGCTAAAAGTAAAGTTTTCACCATTCCTTGTAAAGACGGTCTTAATCTATACTATTACTTGCGACATGCATACTTGAACCATTGTGTAGTACTTAAATCATGCAACAGTCGGGAAATTTTGAAATTATCATCCACTCGAATTAGAAGAAATTTCTTTTCATTATAAGTGCATTCGTATATCATGTGCTTTCTATCTGAGCTCCGTCCCTTAAGTGTGAGTGAAACACTAGTATCCTATGAGTAATCCTCCCTATGGGTTAGTAATTCACTCCCAAAAATTATATGCCTTATATTTACGTGAGTAACCCACTTTTTCATAAGGAAATGTATTTTCTAAAACTGAATTCGGTCCACAAACCTGTAATAGGTCAGGGTCAAAATACTTAGCTATCTTAGTAGGTGGTAAGAATAGTTTGAGTACCCTTGTCAAGAACCGATAACCACATCTAACGAATAATAAAAGCTTAGATCGGTACAACTATGCAGAAAGCCTTAGAGAATTAAAAGTTCAAGTTTGATCCGAGAATGAGCATAAGGTGAAAGGTGATAGCGTGTCTCAAAGGCAATTATCAAATTTAGCTGGTTTTACTCAAATTATCGTCAAGCAGAATCAACTACAAGAATTGAAGAAAGTCAGGACTAGGTGGGATTTTGAAATGAAAGAAAATTTTCATCAAGATTACTGTTGCATGATTTAAGTGCTACGCAAACAGTGCAAGTATATACGTCGCAAGTAATGAAGTGATAGGTATCAACTATCGTCTACACAGGGATTGGTTTGGGCCACTTTGCTTAAGTTATGGCACTATAAAAGAAATAAGTTGATGGTGATAGAGAGTGATAATAACTAAGTAAAATAAACTAAGTCTAAAGAAATTTAAATAAATGAAAGAGAAAACCGAATTGAGAGGGTAAGTTGGGATATTGAGCATAAAGGTGTAGTTGCCATGGCAATTAATTGTCATATCAATGATGACAGAGTGTTCTTCAATAAATCCGAATTATCCCTAACCGAAGAACTAATGATTGTGCAAGCCTCAATAATACATCCCTGCATTAACCTTGAGTGGACATCATCGATCAATAAACTCTTGTTAGTCGTTGAAATTCACTCTTTATCCCTAAGGCCAATTAGCTTCCACCAACGACTATTTAAATGGGAACTGTATCCAATTATTTTGTCAATATAGCTCTCTCGAGCCTAGATAAATAGATTCATCCAAGTTCCTTTCCCGAGTTCACTTTGAATTAAATAACGAACCAAGAAATAGATAAACAATGATTTATTGAATTAAAAAATCAAAACAAAATCATCCACTCACAAACACCATAAATGTAATAACCCAAAAATTAGTTTAGAAGTATATTATTAGATCGAATGTTAGTTGAAGTGTTTATACTTGTTTTATGGTGAGTCCATAAATAATAAAGTGAGCTTAGGAACAAAATCGAAGCAAAGAAAGATTGGATAGCTATTTTAGAAATGACTAAAACGAATGCTAGGATAAACTAGGAGTTTGCATGCTAAAAAAATTCTTCATAGGGGTTGTTACACATGTCAATTATGGAGCAAGAAATTGTTGAGGGGTGTCTCGGTTGGCAAGGATAATGTAAGACGTTATCATATTTTTCTCAAAACAAACGATTTACCTTAGTTGAGAGAATATAGAGAGTGGCAAGGAGAATGTGTTAGTAAGCTTCATATTGATTAAATTCTTGAGGTTCCATTCGAATAGCTTGAGGAAGAGGGTAAGAAATTCTCTTCTTTTCTTATGAACTAAGAATTCAATTAGTGATTAATCATAGTTTCCTCAAGTGCAATGTTGCTATAAGAATTCTATGAAATTGTTTGGACCATTCGATTATATATATATTGAATTGCTATGTTTCTTTTATAATATTGTAAAATAATTCAGGATATGAGGTTGTTCGAATAGAACTTTAAGGGGTTGTTATTATAATGTTCTGTTTAGAAATTTTAAGTTAGTTTAGGACCCTTGTTTGTTTGTGATTGAAGCTTGATTACGGTTGCATTGCTTTTTAGTAACCAATTGGGGGTTGTGTGATTCGAAATGAGTTGTTTCAGGACTGTTTAGGTAAATTAAAATGGACTGATTGGTATTTCTAAATGGACTGTTTTGTAAACTTAGAATAGGGACGGGTTTGAAAATATATAGGGACTGCTTTGTAATTAAAACAAAGGCTGATTTGATAATTTAAAAAGAATAGGTGATTGTTTTATAAGCTTAAATAAAGGATTGTTTTACAAATAAATGGATTGTTTTGCTAAAAATCCTGAACTATTTTGCAAGCCTAATCTAGTGACTGTTTTGGATTAAAATAGAATTGTTAGTACCATAAAGTAAGGGCTATTTTATAACTTAAGGGATGGTAATTATAGACCTAAAACAAGGACAGTTTTAATAGATAAAAGTAGATTGTTTTCATGAGTCAAATAACCTATAAAGATGAGTTTAAGTTTATTTTGGCTAACATGGTATATTGTGATAAAAGTAGGTTCATGGATGGACCAAATGTGTGCATATGAATGTGTAAATATATAAATGAGTTGTGTTGTTAAGTTAAACTTCAATGAGAGTAATATATGTATGTCTATTGTCTTCTCTAGAGAAAGATCAAGTAAAGGGCAATAGAGCTAGGAAGGATAAGGTCTTGGAAAATCAAAGTGGCATTGTGATCGAGGATCGAAGCTAGTCTTCAAACCTGTGAGTGTAGTTTAAAAGTCTCGGGATAGGCTTATAACCTTCTCGAGCACCATTTTGTAGTTTTATTTGTGTTGCCTTATCTTTGAATTAATCTATGTATAAATGAGCTTGGATTCGAGGTAATTTCCTAAATGCTAGGTGTCCTATGGAGTACAATTTTTAGTTTGGTTATATGCTTGTATTGTGACCTGTTCATGCGTATACATGCTTGATAAGTGACCATGTTATGCTTACCTTGGATTAAGATATATGTTAGTATTGAGAATTATATGTGAGTGGTATATGTGCTAGATATGATATTAAATAAGTTATGTTCTTGTGATATTCTGACTATGGAGCTATGCTTAATTCCGATCCTGAGATAATATGATAAGATTAAAGCCTTGTTTTGAGTCAGTCATAGGTATAGTTGGCATGCCATAGAGTCCATAGAGCTCATGTTGGGGCGGGCTACGGTCCTGGACTACGATCCTTATGAGGCGACATGAAGGATGTGTTCTGGTCACTTGGCAACAATATGAGGGATTGACTAGTACTTCGGGTACCTTATGCTGGCGACAGTCTGGTTGGGGATTCGTGTACCTAGGCTACTTGATTCCTAAGGCTATGTTGAAGAAAAATAATGTAATTCACAATTAAACTAATGAATAATCTTGATAACTTGTGTGGCAAGTAAAATAAGTTTATAAGATGCTTATACTTAATTGGCTAAAGAGATTATGTTATGTTTGAAACTTTATGTTTATTATAGCTTATCATTTGATCAAGCTTGTCCTTGTTTAGACTTGATAGACTTTGGTGAAAGAATAGATGTATAACTTATACTTTTGATTAATGCTTTTGATTATTTAAACTACCTCACTAAGTGTTTGCTTACCTTATTCTCCCATCATTTTAGGGTAGTATTGCTTTCGGCTAGCATCTGAGCTTGGACAAGATCACAAGAGTCAAGATGTATGTTTTGTATTTCCCCTTATGTGTATATAAACTTTATAAGTATTTATCACTTTTTGTAAATGGCCTAAATGCTTCATGGTTGTTTGTTGGTCATGTTTGGTTTGATATGATGTTTGAATGGTAGTTTGGTTATGAATATATGTGTGGTGGTATTATGCGAATACTTAGGCTATGAAATTAGATGGATTGTGTTTTGGAATGAACTTTAAGTGTAAGTATATAATTAAAATAAAATTTTAGGTAGCATGTATACATACTATCAGGCTAAAATGTTAGACCTTAATAGGTACCTATTCTTGAATTACTTTGGTTAGTCGAAGCTTGTATGTTGTTATCCTTTTCTAATCCTCTGATCTCTTGTTTCAAACGTTGGTAAATATGAATGATCATAAAGGTTTACGTTAGATTCATTTCTTTAAATGGTTTATGAATAGGTGGTTATAACTCTAAGTTTTAAAATCTTTTAGTAGCACGTTATTCTTGTACTAATAGAAATTCATAACCTTAAAGGTTATGATCCTTCTCTGCTTTTAATATCTCAGACTAAGATTAAATACTTAAAAGCCTGATAGGATATTTTAGTTATAAAAGTAATTTGTGGTGAAATTTTAAGGAAAATTTTAATTCTCCTTGTCTTTGAGTTAATTTTAAGGTTCGCTTAAAGTGTTTACAAGTGTTAAACCAACCCTTGTTTGCATCATAACACCTTCTAGTTTGGTTTACTACTAAACTGAGTTAGGGGTGTTACAATAAACCCAATAACCCTATCCTTATTTGTTCATCACCCTTTTAAGAGGAGATAATTCAGGATTAGTTCAAAAGATTTTCTCATCTTCATCTTCAACAGCTCTTAATTCAAATCTGGGTAATTATTTGAAGTGATCAAGATAAGGCTTAGAGATAATGATAAGTCTTGAAAAATCTGCATCTATCTCTGACTTTCCCTAGCAAAACTCGACAATGGCTCGGCAATTTGTCCCTGCACAAAAGAGAGAAAACAATAGTGATTTCTTCACAAAATAGCTAAATGCAAGGCTAATCCTAATAAACAGAAGGACTATGAACTTATGAATGAATTACTACAAATGCAATTAAATGGGCCTAAGTCTAAACAATAATCTAAGTACAAAGGGTATAAAATATATTACTTTTTCACACTTAACACACCCACATTCTCAAACTATTGCTTGTCCTCAAGTAATGCAAAACTAACATCTATTACCTGCCAAGGCATTTACCATAAAAACATGCTTCAAACCTGACTTCAATCCTTAGAACCATGGCAATAAAGAATCAATTACCTTTAGACCATTGGAAAGCGCATAAAGTTACTCAAAAATAAACTATAATGCCGGTGCAAGTGTTTGCAGAGTTGTGTACAAGTCAATAAATAAGATTCCAAGCAAAACTCAGTTTTTATTATATTACTGAGGCAATTTATTTAGCTAGAGACAGCTAGAACCTCTAGCAAATTCTATCTTTTTTCGGCTAGAGCTAGATAGGTACCTCTAGCAATTTTTCAATCTTTTTAAGTTAGAGTCAGATGGGCACCTCTAGTAAATTTTATCATCATTTTTTTGGCTAGAGCCAGATGGGCACCTCTAGCACAATTTTTTTTTCATTTTTTAGCAACCTAATGTTTACTGGGTCTCCCTAGATCGACAAGTCACAATAGTGTGATATTAAAAGCATCATGGCAAATTTCCAAGTTAATTCTATGCCAATCCTAAAGTCTAAGGTTCTTTCAACTAAATGTCGTGGCAATTTACACATTACAGAATATCACAACAGGTTCTAGCAATTAAACAAGTATTTGTCATGGCAAGTAATATATGCAAACTACAATGAAACAGAAAAAATAAAAACAACACAAACCCCCCAAACTCGAGAGAAGCATTGTCCTCAATGCATGCAAAAATAAATAAACGAAAAAGTAAAATAAAATGCAAATGAGTTGATCGGAGAGGTCATCACCTCAAATTCGTATCGTCTTTTGGGTCATTTGCTGCCTCACCTTAGTTGTGTTTTTGGAGTTGGTGTTGGGCCACATTCTTCTATTTCCTCTACTTCTTCAACTGGCTCACCCTTCTTCTTGGCTTCTTCTTAGGACGAAGCTTTACGCTTCAATGCATTCTTTGATGGCACATATGAAGCTGAGGACTTCAATGGGGCAGAGGTGGTGTCTTTAGAATCTAAAAAAAATCATGACATGATTCAATACGTTCAAGGTCTTGAACTATTCCTTACCTTTACGCGGTGTAATGGTTGTCGCGGCAATGTCACTTGCAGCTAGCCCAACTTTCGTTGCTGGGGTAAGTAACTCGGTAGGGAACCTAGGAAAAGACACACTACAATTTGGATTATCCTTCAATATAACGAGATCTAGAGCGATAACCCGATCTTTCACAAAGCACCAGAATAACTGTTGCTTCGCTTTTAATTGATCCAATCGTTGCAACAGTGGATGAACAAGGTTAGCTGGCACCTGTGGAGTTGTCGTAGCAGGTGCACTTGCCGGGGTAGGCCTGGGAACCTTAGCTCCTTTGGTTGTCATCAGTAATTTTGTTGGCCCTTCTTGCATCATCTTCATGTAATGGCTTTTGGACCAACCTTCTTTCAATTGCAACTTCTCGTTCATTGAATTCGATTGCACCAATATATCTTTGCAAAATGTCATGATCAAATTGGGGAGGTACGATCCCACATCCAAAAATTAAATAACCAGCCCTTATTTCCTCTAATGGATAAAAAGTTTCATTTAAAATTGGATCTTGGATAAGGAAATAATAAAAAAGAAAAAAAATTAAAAATGACTAGAAGTTGCATTTTCATGCATCTCCTAAATTCACTTTTCTATTATCGCACTCAATGGGTGTTGATGTAGTGCCACAAGAGCTGATGCTCAGCTTCAATCTGCTCTAATCAATTCAGCAGTGGGCTCAAGAGTTTTTCTGGGATAGGGGCAGTTGTCATGGCATGTTCCTTTACTATGACAAGTCTGATTGTCTAGGCTTCTTTCAACACCATGGTCTTATTAAAATGGAAAACAGAATAACTAAAATCAAAATAAACATAAAAGAAAAAAATTAGAAGGGAATATGGTTACCTTAAAGAAAGCTTGATGGGGGTCATTTTTGATACTTCTTATAGTCCATCCGCACCCTCCATCGAGTGAAAATATTTCCCAGAAAGTGTGGGACCACTATGATCGCAATCACTCCTACTTAAGCTACCTTGGTGGAGGTGTCTTTTTTTCTTGTTCCTTTGAAATCCATGCATACCTTCCACCTTGCTACTGTTTCTGAAGGCATGAATATATTAATAGGAAAAATTATATCAACACCCAACCATTTGATTAACTTATTCCAGTCGACTTCCATAATGGTTAGATGTAGCCTTCGTTGTCGTGGCAATTTCTGCTCCAACCAATTGCTGTGGCAATCTATTGCCAAAATTTTATGTATGTCAAGGGAAAGACCAATTTTCTAAAAATCTCCAGACATCCAACCAATGCTTCCTTTACACTTTTCAAACATCTCCATTAGTAGAGATGTTGGTTCATCACTGAGAGTGTCGTCTCTCAAATGATCATATGCTACTCTTGATGGCTTCACATCTAACAACTTTGGTTCCTCAAGAAATACTTTTAATGGAGGATATAATTTTTTAAAGAATTCAAAAGGTTCAACCATCACCTTCTCATATTCCATTAGTAGAGTATCGCCATCTTGTCGATCCTATATGTGGTTGTGCAATTGCTGCGACAAAGGTGGATAAGAGTATTCTACATATTCCTGCTTCAGCATCAGAATTGTTGTAATATTTTGGGCATCAGGTTCCTCAAAATTTGACATAACATGACTCTTCTCAACCTCACTGAATGTTGTTGTGGCATTGCTCTATTCAGGCTCCTCAATCTTTGTCATGGCAATTTGTTTTTAAGCTCATCAAGTGTTGGCAATCTTTCTCATTGGAATGCTCTGGACTTGGAGGTTTTAGTTGTTCCTCACACATCGAAGAACTCTTGTAGAGTTATCTAGAATTCTTTACACTTTTAAATATCTCCTATTTACTCGGATGATCTAGAATCACCCCTTAAGAAGGTGGAGGCCTATAAATAGGGCTACCCCCTTCATTTGCAAACCATCCAAGAATCCCAAAATTCCTAAGCCTTGTAAAGTTCTCTCAAAGCTTAATACAAAGTTCCTTTCTCTTTCCCTTTAAAGTCTTTCTTGCCTTCTCTAGCTCTCTAATTTTCCTTTTTACTAGCCATTCCGTTTGTGTGAATTAAAGCTCTTTAGCATAGTTCGGGAGTGCTAACACCGCACAGATAGCTTGGAGAAGTTTAGTCCGTGACAATGTGCTCCAAACAATTGGTGAACCTGGCCATCTATGACCAAACCATGCTTGTTCCTCGCAATTATACCAAGTGCCGCTAATCCATATTCCACAAGAAAAGCTCCATCAACATTGATTTTTATCACCTCCTGACCATGGCAACTCCATCTCTTTGTACTACTACAAGTAGCTCGTTGTGTCTGAACCTCATGAATTGCACTAGAATCAGAAGATAGAAGTTGGGAATAGTCAACTACAAGTCTAGAAGGGATCAACTGGGTATCATGAAGCCTTTTATTTCTTATGTTCTAAAAATTCCACGAAAGAATCAGAAAGAAAGTGAATTTCTCCCTATCCGTAGACTACATGACAGCTTCCAACCACTCTTTACAGTTTGGGAAAAGGGTCAATCGGAAGAAGAGGAGTAAAGGTACACAAATCACAAACCTCTGTAAGCAAAGACAGACACGGGAGGCAAGGAGGCTAGATTCAATATCATTGTTGTACATTCTACAAATACCATTCCCTAAGTCAGCAACAGCTAATTTCTGACCAGTAGGGAGGGCCTCATAACATAATATCCAACCAAAATTCCTAATCTTCGATAAAGTAGAGAGTTTTGCCAAAGCCTTCCAAATAGGGGATAAGTCCCTTTCAACATTCCTTTGTTGCATAAGCCAGCACATTAGACGAGATAAGTGCAATTTGACAACGAAGGATCTGGTTCACACCATCAATAATAAAGGCTTGGGACACATTTCTCACATCCCAAGTAGCAAAATCTGGGATCATGAATCCCTTATACTTTACAGGATGAACTGCATTATCACTATAAGGGTGTAGGTCCCGGTTTAGGAAAACTAGAAAAGGCGCAACATAAGACTTTAAATTTTCTTTAAAACGGCTCAAACGTGATATCTAATAAAACAAATACAATCCGTAATCAAACACCTGCATATTTGAAAATCCAATACCATGACGATATCTTATACTTGAATTAAAAGATAGAAAAGTTAACCGACTTAGGGAGTTGGTGAAACACTAGTGGTAGTTTTAGGTCCTCTATAGTGGGTGTGTTGGGTTTGTCAGATTTTCAACAATATATGTATATATATATATTATAATATTTAAAATATACTCAATTTCATGTATAAAAGAATTTAACGAGTGATTTCAGTGGAAAAGATAATGATGTTCATCATAGGAGATTTAAGTTCGTGAAATTTTGTCAGCAAGATGTGTGTCTTATCAAAGAGTTAAGAAAAAGTGTGAATAGATAAAACCTTGTAATTACCTTAAAATTATTAAAAAAATCACTTATAGAAATAATACAGAACAAAGAATAATTTTTAAATTATTTAATATCTGCATTTTTAATAAATAAAAATTTAACTCATTTAAAATTATTAATTAAATTTAATAATTAAATTATAGTTTTGGTATGTTGCATATAGAAGGGAGAAACTTCCTACAGTTAACAAGTTCGATCTCACTGAATTTCGGCAAACACTGGATGCGGTTCTTTCTTTGCTATACGAAGACACGTAAGGCTCTAATTGTTTCGCCTTCGGACATCTTCACTTTCATAAAAAAAATTAATATAAAATTTTGTATTAGTCGATGTATATATCCAAGGACAGATGCACTTTTGTGCATGGTACGTCATTTGACCTACCTTTAAAAAATATGATAAATTATATTGGTAATCTCTAAATTTATATAGTATTTTCAGTTTGGTCATATAAATAAAAAAATTTCATTACAGTCGCTCTATTTTTTATTTACTTTCATTATGTCCACCGCCGTTAACCCTGTTAAGAAATACTAATGTCGCACATTAAAGTCTTCTTTTTCAAAAGGAACCCTAATTTTTTAAATTTACAGTCATTGCCAAGACCAAAATTCCTATTAACGGAACGGTCGTCGATCAATCCCAACTGCGTGAAAGATTAGTTTTGCCAAAAGTTTAACATAGTTTAGTTTCAGTTTAATCTTACAGTTAACATTGGTGAAATATATATGAAAATCTTAGTTGAAACTAAAAATTAAAACTTTTCGATCTGCCGTTGTTAACCGTCAGATCGGCTTGAAACCAAACTATATTAACATTTTGAGCAAACAAATCCTTCTCACGTCAACATTTTTTAATGGCAGTGGTCGTAATGAAATCAAATTAAAAGTTTACAAATTATTTTTATTTCAGTGACCAAAGTGAAAGCGTCCTAAAAGTTTAGTGATTACCAATGTAGTTTACCCTAAAAAACATTAAATATGTTTTCGTTTAAATGAAAAATTAGCTCTTAAATTATTATTTTTTGCTTTGAGGACTTGAAATATTTTGGTTAAAACAAGTACCTAAACTATGATTCTATAACCGTCTTGAATATATTTGTTAGTCTCATAATTTTTTTTTGGTTAAATACATTGAAGCTCATGTCAAATAATTTATGTAAAAGTTTGATTTAAAGTTTTAAAATATTTTTTTGAACAATTTCTACCTAGGGGAAGGAGAAGGGGAAAAGTTTTAAAATAATTTTGATTGGTTCTTCAATGTAAATATGTCTATATTTGCTTGCACAATAATTACTATTATCAATACATTATTACAACAATGTAAATTGATTCTACATTATTACACTGATTAGTAAACCATCAAGTTCAAATTTCTAGATCTACACTTGCCTGTTACCTAAATTGAAACAGTATTGATTCAACCAAAATATTGTAGTTCCCCTGTATTCTACTATAAATGTTAGTACTATTTTCATGATTCCTAGAATAACAATAGAGATTCAAACAAAATTGTGCAGTTTCCCTATATATTAACATAACTACTTTTTTCGTTGGTGCAATTTTTTAAGGCATTTTGATATCTATGGGTGTCGAAATCTTAAGACTTTTAAAGTACACATGAATGAGTGATGAATTTCTTCAATTTATTTTGATTAGGTTTAATAAAATTATTTAATATGCTACATGAATAAAGTTACTAACAATTTACATAATGAGTGTTGAGTTCTTGCTTCTGTTTGGGCGGAGACATGAACAAATATTGACAATCTAGGTTGAGGGGCCTATTTAAATTTTTTAAAGATTTTATGATTTAATGAGAAATTTTAAAAATTTTAGGAGGGGAATAAATTAAAAATATTCAAAAAAAAATTAAATATAATAACATTTTAAATTTTTTAAAGGGATCAAATTGCACAAGTTAAAATTGTTAAGGGACTAAAAATTAATTTACCAAAATTTAGGGGACCAAATCCTCACAGATTCCACTATAGGCGGTGATCGAAATGAGTGGGGATAAGATGCAAGTAGTAGTGTTCATGGGCGGTTAACCGTACCGAAACGGCTTATTCAAAATAAAAATTTTGATATTTTGTGAACTGATTATCATCTAAATGGTTAACCGCTTTATTCAATATAATTATCGAGTGAACCATAAACCGTTTTATATTTATTATTATTATTATAAATAAATAAATAAATAAAGCAAAGCTTCTCATCAAAGCTCCACCATACTACATAAAGCAGGATCACCAGCAATATTATCGCGACAAAATCCATATTTTCACTTTTCAGCAAATATATAAAGTCTGCACCAACACCAAACAACATTTTTAACAAATACGTAAGACATGCACTAACACCAAACTACATTAAACTAGTTATACCATGAATTAAAAATGGTTAAACTAGTTTTACCATGAATTATAAAAGGTTGTGTTTAGTTAGTTGTAATTATACCAGTGTAAATGTATTATAGTTAGATATTACTTTAGTTAGTTGTACTTATGTTGGGCTCGAATACAACAACTGAATCGCCAATAGGGGATAAATTGGCTTTGTGGTGGAAGCAAAGGAATTTAAAATTTTGCACAAAGGATTTATAGTGGTTCGACTTCTCAACTAAGTCTACATCCACTACCTTAGCTCCTACTAAAAATCTTTCACAAATTCACTAATTTGTCCTTTTTTTTTTCAAGGATTAAACTAACCTTTACAAACACTTAAACCTTATACCTTAATGCTTTGAGACACTTTCTCCCAAAGAAAAAATACAAATGAGCAAATAAGGAAAACCTCACCAGGCTGGTTGTAATAAAGGTTTTTGTTCTTTAAAAATGGATATTAAAAGCACAGAAATATTTGGAAATATTTGGGAATGAAATATTTAAAAATGGTATCAAAAGAGATGACATCCGAAGACTAGAATGACACTCATAATATAATATCGGGAAAAATTTTAAAATAAAACGATGGAGTCGCCACCGGCCACTTTGGTAGGCCATATACCATACAAAAAATAACCAGAGATTCTAAAACATTTGGGTCCAAGAGTCGGTTACGTGTGGGGAAGGATTAATACCCCCACAGTGCCCAAAATTGGTACCGCGTTGATTTTGTGTTATCCTTACAAGAAAATAAAAATTCAAATTTTAATTTAAAATTTAATCCCAAAATGTATAAATGCATGAACATGTGATTCGAACGCATAAAACCTCGCAATTCACGATATCCGAAAGAGATGGCGCCCAAAGACTCGGGACGAAACTCCCAAATAGGATAACGAAATATCGAGGACTAAACGAATGCGATAAAAAGATAAATATGTACGAATAATAAATGCATGATAAAATAATGTGATAAAATTAAAGATAAATAATTAAATAAATACGAAAATATAAATTGCGTAAATTAAATTACAAGAAAAATAAATGCGTAATTTAAAATACAAAAAAAAAATACGGAAAGTAAATTATCCAAAGAAGGACCGGATGTAATAAGACTATAAATAATACGAATCAAGATCGAACAAATAAATAAATAACAATAATATACATAAAAATAAACATTATAATATATACATATAAAATAATATATAATAAACATATATTATATAATATAACATATAATATACATACCTAATACTATGTACATATCTGTATTACATAACATATAGTATACAAAAATATATAAACTATATATTATAGTAAAATACAACCATATAATAAAATATATTATATAGTATAATATGTAATACATATATAAAATAATACTTTATATACATATATAATATAACAAATACATATATATATAGTATATGTATTATAATATAGTTAATAAGCATAACGAAAAAGGACCAAAATGCTAAAAAAATAAAAGGTTATGGAAATAAAAAAAAGAAATAAATTAAATAATAGTAAAATAAATAAAATCTGGAAAGGACCAGATTAAAAAAACAAAAAACAAAGGGCAAAAAGTAAAAAGTAAAAACTGCGGAAATAAAAGAAAATAAAAACTACAAGGACCAAAAGTGTATTTTCCCCTGGATAGCAATGTAAACGAGTAACAAAGGGGAGGACCTACTGGGTAATTAAACCATAACCCAAAATCGCGGATCCTACTTGGATATCCGGGTCAACGCACGGGTCAAGCATCAATACCGAACGAAGTGACAGGCCCCTTTAGAGATAGGGTAGGGGGTGGCTCTCTTGTGGTAGTAATTGCGAACATCTCTCCTTTTCTCTTAGCGTGCACAGTTTGCTTGCATGCCGCCTTAGGCACATCTTTCTTTCTTAGTTTCACGCTGGCCTAATGAACGAATGAAAGTCAGTCTTTTAGTAAGCGTATATAAGCAGCTGTTTAGTGTATAAGCAAATCTTTAGTGGCCGTACCGAAAGGTACGTACGACGGAGGTTGGTTGAAAATGATGTTACGCGGCGTTCAGAACCAGCCTTGAAGTGAATGACACCATTTAGCGCATTCGGTTTAAGCAAGTAAAATGGTATTTTTGTTTGTTCTAAAAGTTTTTTTTAAAAAGAAAACCTAAAATCTAACTCCCATCTCCCTCATCCCACTTAACCTAGGCCAACGGCACCGCTTCCCTTGATTCGTACCGCTCATCGGCGCAGTGGCCTCACGGTGGAGATCGAGCATCCTCGACCGGTAAGCTTTGAAACCCTTTTTCTTTTTTTTTCAAAATTTAAAACAACCAAACTAGATTTTAATTTTTGAAAACTGAAGATTGAAAGTTTGAAGTTTTGAAAATTTCTTTTTTTGATTCAAACCCTTTTTTATTTTTTATGAAATTCCCCTTTACAGACTTAATTTCAAATGAAATCCCCCTTTTTTATTTTTTTGTTCGAACTTAAAATATAAATAGATAGATGTTTGCCTCTGAAATTTTTTGTTATTGATTCTTGAAAATCCTCCCTTTTACATTGAGTGTTTTTGGGTTTTATAACCCTTTTGTACAATAAAAAATAATAACTCCCCTCAATTTTTTGTTGACTGCAGAGGCATTTTGGATGGCATTTCTGGGCGCTCAAAAAGATAAAGAAAGAAGATATTTTGCAGCCCCCACACGTGATTCCACCAGCCACCTGTGCCACACATATGAAGGGGATATTCCCTAGGGAACACGAGGAATTAAAGGTACAAAACCCTAGGAGCCCCCACTATATGAAGGACATGACACCCACATTAAAGGGCAAGCAGAAAAGAGGCGTAGTGAGCTAAGAAAGAGAGAAGCAAAAAGGCATATGCTTTCATTCTTCCTCATTTTTGGTTCCTCCATTGTTGAAGCTCCAATGGAAGTTCTTGCTGGCCTTTGAGAGAAGCAGCAAGCTTCGGGTGGTTCACGGCAGTCCAAGGCAGCTTGGGAGATTTCTTTACTCTAGTTGCCCTTTGCTTTGTTATTTTCTTATTCTGAAATGGGTTGTTTTAAACAAATGATTTTGGATGATATTTGCCCAGCCATGAACTAACTTTAAGTGGATTGGGTTTATTGTGGATGATCATGTTTTCTGTTTGAATGAATGTTTTGGCATTTTCCAGTTTCATTGATGCTTTGTTCACTGTTTTATTGTCTTGGCTTTGTAAGAACTTTCGAGAGTTAGCCTTTACCCTTGTTTGATGCTTAATGGTCGAGAGAGTTAAGCTTAGATCTACGTGGACAATGGGGTTTGATGCTGAGGGGTAGAACCCTAACTCACCTTAGAGATAATGATAGAGTTTCAATGACTAAAAGGAGTAGAACTTCAGGGTTAGTAGCTTGCTAAGGTTCACACTGAGAGGTATTGCCGTAGTATTCTTGCTGCCAGTTTCTTACTAGAGATAGTTTAGAAACAACTAGATGAGCTTTGTCAAGTGTCTTAAAAGCTGGAAA
This sequence comes from Hibiscus mutabilis, assembly GCA_019671005.1. Lineage (NCBI taxonomy): Eukaryota > Viridiplantae > Streptophyta > Magnoliopsida > Malvales > Malvaceae > Hibiscus > Hibiscus mutabilis. The sequence goes on from CM033732.1 coordinate 37,779,104, forward strand.
TAGTTAATCATCCGTGAGAACTAGGCATAGGATTCTGAGATAAACCCAGCCTGTCATCCCATTTGAGAGTTTCCACACGTGTAAGGACGTTTGAAGTCTTATCATATTGCTCTAGTTGTTACTACATTTTTTTGCTACAACATTTCTTTCAATTTGGTCATATCAACTCCTTCATTCAATATTTCATCTGTGTGCTTGAGTGCTTAAACTTGACTTAATTTACCTCTAATCCCTGTGGAGACGATCTTACTCATCACTTTATTACTTGTTCGATTTGTATACTTGCACCGTTTGCGTATCATTATTAGTACATCTACAAGCGCAACATGTTTTTGGCACCGTTGCCGGGGATTGGCAATTGGTTATCTTGAGTTTAGTTTTGCACCATTTTATTTCTTCTTTTTATATAGCTTTATTTGCTGAGTTTCTTTTTTTAGGTGTTGTGCTGTTGCATAACCCGAGGAAATCCTGAAGAACCATTATCACCTTTCGTTCCTGAAATCGAACGTCTCTTCCGACAAATCCAACATCTACAAAGAGTTAAAAAAGTCATGGACGAAATTAACAATCCAGGAGGTTAACCAGCTGCGAACCCTAATGCTGCAACAAATCAGAGAGTCATAGCTCGCCCACATACTATTAGAGACCATTTAAACCCTATTCTGGAAGATCTCAACCCTGGAATTGTAGCTCTAGAGATTTAAGCAGCTCAATTCGAATTGAAACCAGTGATGTTCAACATGTTGAACTCAATTGGGCAATTTGGTGGATCACCTTATGAAGATACAAGACAACACATTCGCGCATTCTTGGAAGTTTGTGATTCTTTTAGACAGCAAGGTGTCCATGAAAATATGTTGACACTCACGCCATTTCCTTATTCATTATGTGATAGAGCACAGGCATGGTTGAGTGGAGTACCCCCTGGATCTATGGAAACGTGGACGGACTTGTGCAAGAGCTTTTTGTTGCGATATAATCCACCCAACATAAACACTCATCTAAGAAATGACATTGCTTCCTTTCGTCAAGCTGATGATGAATCCATGTATGAGTGCTGGGATCGATATAAGGGATTGCTTCGCAAATGTTCAAATCATGGTTTTCATGATTGGATGCAAGTTGTGATATTCTATAATAGTGTTAATGATCCAACGAGAATGATGCTGGATGCTTCAGCAAATGTTACTTTGCTAGACAAGTCACCCGAAGAAGCATTTGATATCCTCGACAGGATAGCAAACAATGACTACCAATTCCCTACTTCAAGACTAGGAACAAGGAGAAAAATTTATGGGACACGAGAGCATGATAATAATGAATCTGTTTCAGCCCAATTGCCAGCCATTACGAATATGCTGAAGAATCTCCAACGTCCTAATGATGTGAAGGAAGTGAAGATAGCAACTGCTTGTATTCGTTGTAATGGAAATCATATCTGAGTGAGTGCCCAGAAAACTACGAGTCTACTAACTACGTGGGGAACTACAATAGGAATAACCACAACCCTTATTTGAATACTTACAATCTAGGATGGCGTCAGCATCCTAACCTTTCTTGGGGAAACCAGGGACATAACACCGGCAGCTCGGATCGGCAGCAGAATGTGACTGAACCCTCAGGTTTTCAACAAAATATACCGTGGCAAAACACTAAAAAGGGTTCAACTTCTTTATCAAACAACAATACTGTGGAAGCTACTTTGCAAGACTTCGTGACTACTACTAAAGCATTATTTCAAGACTATGATGTGTCTATCAAGAGTAAAAGAGCATTCTGCAAAGTCATAGTTCATCTTTGAGAGCGTTGGAAACCCAAGTAGGTCAAATTGCACAAGCTTTACATGTTCGACCTTAGGACAGTTTACCCAGTGATACTGAAGTCACTAAACCTCATGGCAAGGAGCAGTGTAGCACACTCACTTTAAGGAGTGGCACCCAACTCAACAAGGAAGATAAGTTTGGGGGAAAGAGAATGGATGATTCTAACCCCAAAACTATAGAAGATGAACATGAGTTACAAGAGGATTCATCGCTTGAGAAGGACATGAATGAGGGTTCGACAAGTGAACCTACCAATGAAAGACCAAATATTGCTATAGCAAAAGATACTCTGCCACCAGTTGAGCAAGAGCTTAGGCCCTCGCCACCCTTCCCTCAAAGATTGAAGAAACAAAAGAAAGATCTTCAATTTCAGAAGTTTGTAGGTAGTTTAAACCAGCTATACATCAATGTCCCATTTCTAGAGGCCATTGATCAAATGCTTACTTATGCAAAGTTTCTCAAGGACATTGTCACAAAGAAGAGAAAAAATGAAAGGCACGAGACAATTGCTACAGCAAAAGAGTGCTACTCTGTGTTGAGTAAATTGCCACCGAAACAAAAAAATCCAAGTAGCTTTATCATTCCATGCTCGATAGAAGATAGCTATGCAGGAAAAGCCTTATCCGATCTTGGATCTAGTGTGAATCTCATGCCTAAGTCAACCTTTATGAAGCTTGGTATGGGGAATGTACAACATACAACTGTTATTTTGCAATTGGCTGACCGATCCCATATTCGTCTAGAAGGAAGAATCGAAGATGTTGTGGTCAAAGTGGACAAATTTGTTTTTCCAGTTGATTTTCTCATTCTCGACTGCGAAACTGATGATAATGCACCCATTATTTTGGGGCGACCATTCTTAGCCACCGGCCGAATCTTGATTGATTGTGAAAAGGGTGAATTCACCATGGGAGTGGCTAATCAGAGGGTGACCATAAATGTCTTCAATACCCTTAAATATGCGGATGAATCAGAAGAGTGTCAATGTCTTTAGGACATGGATTCTACAGTAAAAGAGGAAGCTACAAAATTTTGCTGTAGCAATTTTTCAGAGGTTGAAGATTATTTGATACTCAATGAAGATGTCAAAAAAGAGTTCGAGGAGTTCCCATTGGAGGTGCAGTAATCTAGCTTGCTCATAGCTAGTTCAGGTACGCGATTCGAACCTTTAGATTTTGTTGTATTTATCTCTCCAAAACCTTCACTTGAGCATGCACCCAATTTAGAATTAAAGCCTTTACCATCACACCTTAAATATGCTTATTTGGGTTAAAATGAAACTTTGCCTGTGATAATTTCTTCTAGTCTAAAACCTGAGCAAGAAAGTAGCTTGATAAATTTCCTAGCTCAACATAAAAAAAAGCTTTAGGTTGGACCATGGTTGATTTGAAGGGCATAAGCCCCACTATTTGTATGCACAAAATTCTGCTTGATAAATGTCACATCAATTCAATTGAACCCCAAAGAAGGCTTAATCCAGTCATGAAGACAATGGTGATGAAGGAAATAATCAAGTGGCTAGATGCTGGAATTATCTATCCAATTTCCAACAGTTTATGGGTCAGCCCAGTACAATGTGTACCGAAGAAGGGAGGCACGACCGTGATAAGCAATGAGGACAATGAACTCTTACCAACAAGAACCGTCACGGGTTGGAGGATTTGCATGGGCCATCAAAAGCTCAACAAGGCTACCAAGAAGGACCATTTTCCCCCATTTCATTGATCAAATACTGGATCGATTGGTGGCATCCTTTTTAATTTCCTCGATGGGTATTCAGGGTACAACCAGATTGCTATAGCGCCAGAGGATCAAGAGAAGACAACTTTCACATGCCCTATGGTACCTATGCCTTTAGGAGGATGCCCTTTGGACTTTGCAATGCTCCGGCCACCTTCCAAAGATGCATGCTAGCTATCTTCTCAGACATGGTTGAAGACTTTTTGGAGATATTTATGGATGATTTCGAGTCATGCTTGGGTAATTTAGCAAGGGTACTCAAGCGCTGTGAAGAAGCAGACTTGGTGCTAGATTGAGAGAAGTGCCATTTTATGGTGGCTGAAGGAACTGTTTTGGGCCACAAGATCTCACAAAAGGGAATTGAAGTGGGTAAGACAAAGGTTGAAGTGATTGAGAAGCTACCTCCTCCCACCACGGTGAAGGGAATTCGGAGTTTCTTAGGACATTATGGCTTCTACATGAGGTTCATAAAAGACTTCTCCAAAATCTCCAAGCCATTGTGCACCTTGATATAGCAAAACCAACCCTTTGTATTAGATGAAAATTGTCACAGGGCATTCAAGGAGCTCAAAGACAAGCTTATCTCAGCACCCATTGTTGTTCCCCCGGACTGGACCTTACCATTCGAGCTTATGTGTGAAGCAAGTGACTATGCGGTGGGAGCAGCACTTGGACAACGCCGAGGTAATATCTTTCATATTATCTATTATGCTAGTCGCACATTAAATGATGCACAAATCAATTACACAACCACTGAAAAAGAATTGCTGGTTGTTGTGTTCGCTTTTGATAAGTTTAGAGCATACTTGATAGACACTAAGGTCATTGTACATACTGATCATTCAGCCACTAAGTACTTAGTGACTAAAAAAGACGCTAAACCTAGGCTTATTACGTGGATACTTCTTTTGCAAGAATTCGACGTAGAGGTTAGGGAAAGAAAGGGCATTGAAAATCAAGTTGCTGATCATCTTTCTAGGCTAGAAAAATAAGATTCAATGTAATGATAAACTAGAAATCAAGGAGGAGTTTCCCGATGAAAAATTATTATTTACTGCGGCAATCCATGGTATGCTGATATCGTTAACTTTCTTGTTAGTGGAATTTTGCCTCTTGATTTGAATAGCTAGGGACGAAAGAAATTCAAACATGATGTGTGATTCTACTTTCGGGATGAGCCCTATTTATTTAAGCAATGTGCCGATCAAATGATTCGAAGGTGTTTTCCCGAAGAAGAGTAAAAGGAAATCCTTTTCCATTGTCATTCATCCTCATGTGGTGGCCATTTCAGAGGAGCTAGGACTGCTGCAAAGGTCCTACAATCTGGCATCTATTGGCCTACACTCTTCAAAGACGCACACGATTTTTACAAGTCTTGTGATCGATGCCAAAGGACAGGGAATATATCTCGAAGACATGAAATGCCATTGCAAAACATCTTGGAGGTGGAGCTGTTCGATGTATGGGGAATTGACTTCATGGGACCCTTCCCATCTTCATTTGAAGATCTCTATATCTTGTTAACCGTGGATTATGTGTCATAATGGGTTGAAGCAGTGGCTACACCAAATAACGACTCTAAGACAGTTCTGAAGTTCCTTTATAAGAACATTTTCACAAGATTTGGAGCCCTAATAGCTATCATAAGTGACGAAGACACCCACTTCGACAATAAGCTCATTGCCAAAGCATTGCAAAGATATGGGGTACGACACAAAATTGCTACGACATATCACCCCCAGACCAATGGCCAAACCAAAGTCTTTAATCGTGAGATAAAACAAATATTAGAGAAGGTAGTCAATCCCAAGAGGAAAGACTAGTCCCCAAAGCTTGATGAAGCCTTATGGGCTTATCACACGACATTCAAAACTCCTTTGGGAATGTCCCCATTCAAGCTTGTCTATGGCAAAGCATGCCACCTTCCAGTTGAGCTAGAACACAAAGCTTTATTGGGCCATAAAAAAGATTAATATGGATGCCCAACTAGCTGGAGAAAAGAGGTTGCTGGAGCTGAACGAGATGGAAGAATTTAGAGCTCAAGCCTATGAGAACGCACGACTGTACAAGGAGAAAACAAAGAATTGGCATGACAAGCATTTTTGCCAAGGCATTTTGTAGAAGGTCAAAAAGTCCTCTTCTACATCTCTAAGGTGAAACTCTTCCCGGTCAAGCTCAAATTACGATGGTCAAGCCCTTTTCAAGTACACAAGGTTTATCCTCATAGTGCAGTGGACATTAAGAACCTTGATGATGATACCAACTTCAAGGTTAATGGCCAAAGACTGAAGGTCTATACTGGAGCTCCAATCATGTGTGACAAGTCTTCCTTGCTTCTTCAAGATGCATGAGAGTTTGACATCCCCACTCCTTTTATTTTGCTATAGCATTTTCCTATCTCGTATGTTTATAAATAAGTAGTTTTTATTTATTCCTTTGTCCTTTAGTTCTTTGTTTTACACTTTATGTTTCTTTTGTCTTTATCAGCACATGTTAGTTTTTTTTACCAGAGGTGCAGATGTCACGCGAGAGACTGCTTTATGGAAGAGGCATATTTCTAATTAGGGTTAGGGTTTTGTCTTTACCTTATTAAAGGAAGTTGAAAAAGCAAGGCATTTCCAAGGTGTTTGGGCGGCGTAGAAAAGAGCAAAAAGGGGAATTTTATACTTCGTTAATTTTCAAAACCCTAACAATCATGACCTTTTCAGTTTCTCTCTCCCACTTTTCACTTTTCATTAACTCCCAATCACATCCTCTCTCTTCCCCAACATCTCAGCCTGACGTATTGGTCCAAGACCCGGGTCAACGTCCATTGTTGACTTGAGAAATCCGGGTCGTTACAATTCTCTCCTCCTTCAAGAAATTTTGTCCTCAAAATTTAAAAGGATGAAAGAGAGATGTAACCCGAACAGATCTAACTACCTCGCCATTCAAATAGGATTACCTTGATTAGGGAGAGTTCTCCTTCAATCTACCTTAAACAGAACCATATCATAAGCCACACACTCTCAACACTTTTCTTGAGGTTTTCAACGCCTCTTTTTCAGCAACAAACGACACTTATGACAAACCATTAAACATGACAACATAACCAACCTCGAGCCACGCTGCTCAAACATCAACTTTAAGGACTCACCCCTAAAGGATTCTATCTCGGTTAACCAATCCTTTCTACTAGCATCCGTCAACCAAAACCTAACTTGGGCTTTATCTAAGTCTAAAACGTTGCACCGCACCCACAAACCATCGTCAGGAATGCGCCATGTCCAACAACCATATCCAGTCAAATCCTTAAAGGATAAGCAAAACCCTCACAACTGATCATTATCACCAATCCACCTTGAACTGACAGCTCTTTTCCCTAGACTGGACCCACCAAGCCAGAACTTAACCCTTTTTTACTCGCTTTCACACGATCGAAAATAACTTTTGATTTCAACCACTTGGTTCTGAGCAAAGACCACCGTCACCTAGGAAATCACACAAGCAACCCAAAACTTATCGATTCTACTTGCAAGGTCTAAACATCTTCTTCCTCACCCTGGCTTCGGTCCCAATCATCAGACGTGAAAAGCCATCGGACTGTTCTCAAGGATCGCCGACTGGTTCGTCTAAAAACATTTCTTTGCAAAGTAACCACCCGGTTATCCTTGACACAACTACTGATCCATATTTTCGCTGCCCTACTCTGATAACTTCCATACTGTTTGCCTTAACCGATAACAATTTTGATCGACTCCGTTGGGCAATGTTTAGTGTCTAAAAGTACTATTTTTATTACCCTTTTTATTCTTATTATTGCTAGACTTAGGCTCATATTAGTTGCATTATTAGTCATTCATGCATGTTTGCATCATTTCCTTGGTGGACAAGCATGATTTCATATCTTGCTCAATTTTGTGGAAAAAGGTACTGCTTTGGTGTGTTTTTGTGTATCTGTGCAGAATCACTTGCCAAAGCAAGGATGGAACCAATTACCAGGGAAATGCATGAAGGAGATGCCGAGCTAGTTGCCAGGGCAATGCATGAAGGAGATGCCGAGCTAGTTGCCAGGGCAATTTTTGACAAGGAATAAGATGATATGGTAGTTAAAATCTATGATTAGATAAGCCCAAGATGACGTGGAGCAAAGCTAAATCCCAAATGAGTTTGATTTCCATGAAGAGGTTAAAGAGAAATTAAATCCCAAGAAGATAGGAGAAGTTCTAGAAGGAATTTAAATATAATAAAGAATTATATTCTTTAAAGATAACTTAATTCCAACTTAACTTCCTCCTCAAAAAAGACTTTGACCTAGCCCTATAAATTCAAGACCATGCCATCAACTCCAGAGGGAGAGAGGAGAGAGAAATTTCGACAAAGGCAAGGGAGATTTCGACAAGGCTTTGGAGAGAATTTCGGCAAGGCTTCAACCATTCTTTATCTTTTTCTTTCTTGTTCCATTAGGTTTGTGCTAGGAATTCTTTGTTTTGTGTTTCTTTGGAACCTAGCCATGAACTAAATATACTTGGCTAAGGTTATTGTGTTTTGCGGTTGTGAGAAACAATTGAATTTTGTTTAGGTAATAAGAGTTTGCACTTTTATTCAAGGTTTACTCATTCTTGGTTCTTATTCTTGTTTGCGAGTGAATTGGGAGAGGATCTCGTAACATCATCTATTTATCTAATATCGGGAGAGTTAGATTCATGAAACGAATGAGTATGGTCTTTATTCAATCTATTGATGGTGAAGATTAATCTGGCTTAGGAATAAGTTAAGGATTTCAACGGCTAAGAAGAGCGCAAGATTGGTTGTTGTTCACCCTTGATTCATGCAGGGATGTATTGTCAAGGCATGCACAAGTAGCTAGAGTTTCGACTTAGGGATAAGAAGAAACCATTGAAGAATGCTCAGCCGAACCTTGAAGTTGCTTCCTAGCCGCCCAAGTAGTTGCCCAGCTAGTCGCCTAGGCAACCATCGATTAGTTGCCAAGGCAACCTCACTATGGGAGTTGCCACAGCAACTGAGTTTCCCTTGCACTCTTTTACCAAGACGATCCAATCGGCTATCACACCTCAACTCACGATAACCTGGCCTATTCTCTCTCATTTAATTACATCTTCTTTTACTTATTTGCTTTCTAGTTTAGTTGTTAGTTAAACTCCTACAATCTTCTACTTGTGTTTCTTTTACTTTTTACAGGTCAAGAGATTAGATTCTTGAAGTGGCTCCAATCCCTGTGGAGACGATATCTTTTATACTATAACTTGCGACGTGTACACTTGCACAATTGCGGAACACTTATTATGCGCAATAAGTTTTTGGCGCCGTTGCCGGGGATTGGCAATAGCAACTTTGTTTTTATTTTCTTGTACTTTTTATTTTTCTTGTTTAAGATTCAAAGGGTTAACAAACTTTGGTTTTGCACTGGTATATGACCAGGTCGAGACTGATTACACCAGAATATCCATTTGATCCAAAAATCGAACGAACCTTGGAAAGACTTAAAAGAAGGTCAAGAGTAGCAATGGCTAATCAAGACAACAATATGAATCAAGATGTTCCAGCATGAGGAGGAGTGATTCTTGCACGAAACAGAACTATTCGAGACTATCTTGAAGAAGATATTGAAGGACTTAATCTAGGAGTTTTCACACCTGAAATTGAAGCCGACCACTTTGAGTTGAAACTGGTGATGTTTAATATGATCAACACAATTGGTCAATTTGGCGGCTTAGCAACTGAAGATGCACGACAATATCTTAAATCTTTCCTCGAGATTTGCAATTTATTCAAAATACAAGGAGTCACCCCTGATGTTTTACGACTAAGATTATTCCCCTATTCACTGAGGGATAGGGCGAAAGCATGGTTGAATAGTAATCCTGCCGGATCAATAGAATCTTGGACCGATCTTTGTCGTGATTTCCTTGCTCGATTTAATCCTACAAATTTGACTGATAAGCTTCATAATGAAATTACTTCTTTTCGGCAGGCAGATGATAAATCCATGTACGAGGCTTGAGAGCGATATAGAGAATTTCTACACAAATGCCCCCTGAACGGATTCCCAATGTGGACACAAGTAACAATGTTTTACAACGCTGTGAATACACCAACAAGGATGATGCTAGTTGCCTCGGCAAACGTCATACTCCTAGATAAGTTGCCGGAGGAAGCAATGAAAATTCTAAACATGCTTGCCAATAATGATTATCAATTCCCATCTGCTAGAAGAGGAGGAGTTAGAAGCCAAGCCACAATACATGAACTGGGATCATCAGACTCAATTTCGGCACAATTGGCCACTCTAACTAATATGTTCTAGAACATACATAAACCAAAAAACACATAGGAGGTCAAGGTAATTGATTCCTTTTGTGAGTTATGTGGTGGTAACCATGATTCTTCTGAATGTATGCTGATTCTAGAATCTAGCTTTTATGTGGGGAATTACAACCGGAACAACAATGTGATGTCCAATACATACAATCCAGCTTGGAAAAAGCACCCGAATTTTTCATGGAGTAATCCCAGCAATGCTCTAAACCAGAACAATCAGAATGCACAAGCATTGGGATTCCAACAGAATATGGCACGGCAATAGCTGCCGCAGCAACAAACGATAACATCTAGTTCTTTGGAAAATTCTCTCAATGCTTTTATGTTGAAAACTGAATCTTATATGGCTGAGAATAGTAACTTCATAAAAAGAATTGATGCTTTTATTAACAAGACCGAGATGAGATTGCAAAACCAAGAGGCGACAATCAAATCATTGGAAAATCAAGTCGGGCAATTTACTCAAAACCTGAATACTAGACCGCAAGAAGGTTTACCTAGCGATACTGAAGTTGCAAGAGGAACTGGCCATGAGCAATGTAAGGCGATCACCACTAGAAGTGGCCAACAACTTAAAGAGGCTCAAGCTCGCTCATCAAACAAAACTCCACAAAAAGATCAAGACGAACTCAGCGGCAAAGCCTCAGATGCTGAACCAAGAATTACCGCGGCAACCAGCGATAAGCATGCCTCGGCAACCGGTAATAAGGATGCCTCGGCAACCAACGATAGGCATGCCATAGAAACCCAAGTTGACGATGACTTGGCAACTCCAGTTGCCCCGGCAATGCCATCAATTAGGTTCCAGACCAATGAAAGGATCGAAGATATCCAACTTCCACCACCATTCCCACAATGGTTGAAGCGACAAAAGTAAGAATATCAATTCAAGAAGTTCCTTGATATCCTAAAGCAAGTCCACATCAACTTGTCAATGGTTGAAGCAATTGAACAAATGTCGAACTATGCCAAGTTTCTGAAAGACATTGTGTCCAAGAGAACAAGGCTAGGAGAGTTTGAAACAGTTGCCGCAACAGAGGGATGCATGGCCATGTTACACAATCGCATGCCACCCAAGTTGAAGGATCCCAGAAGTTTCACAATACCCTGCTCCATTGGAAACCACTATGTCGGGAAAGCATTATGCGACCTTGGAGCAAGCACAAACTTGATCCCGAAAGTTTCACAATACCCTGCTCTATTGGAAACCACTGTCGTTCCACCAGATTGGACTCTAACTTTTGAGCTCATGTGTGATGCAAGTGATTTTGCGGTAGGAGCAGTCCTAGGCCAACGCACAGGTAAGACCTTTCATGTGATATACTACGCTAGTAAAACTCTTAATAGTGCTCAAGTGAATTACACAACAATGAAGAAAGAGTTACTAGCTGTAGTTTACGCATTTGACAAGTTCCGATCCTACTTGATTGATACAAAGGTAATTGTTCATACGGACCATTCAGCAATTAAGTATCTATTTGCTAAAAAGGATGCCAAACCTCGTTTGATTCGTTGGATATTGCTTTTACAAGAGTTTGACATTGAAATTAAGGACAGAAAAGGAACAGAAAATCAAGTGGCCTATCACTTATCACGCTTAGAACGCAATAAGGAGGAGGACGCAGATTTAGAGATATGCGATGCATTCCCGGATGAGCAACTGTTAGTTGCCTCGGCAACCATGGATGCGCAGGCCTCGGCAACCCCTGATGCCTCGGAAACCATGGATGCGCATGCCTTGGCAACCCTCGACGCTTCAGCAACTCTAGACGCGCACGCCGCAGCAACCACTGATACGTACGCCTCAACAACCATAGACGCGCACGCCTCAGCAACCCCTGACGCCTCGACAACCATGGATGCGCATGCCTCGACAACCCTCGATGCTTCAGCAACTCTCGACGCGCACGCCACGGCAACCACTGATACGCACGCCTCAACAACCATGGACACGTATGCCTCGGAAACTTTAGACGCACACGCCTCAGCAATCTTGGAAGCAGTCGCCACGACAGCACATGCCTCGGTAATACCCTGGTACATGGATTTAGTTAATTTCATTGTTTGTGGTATTTTAACTTATGGTCTTACTCACCAAGGGAAGAAGCGATTCCGCCATGATGCTAAGCATTACTTTTGGGACAAGCCTCTTTTGTTTAAACAATGTGCAGATTAGGTTATACGCCGATGTGTCCCTGAAGAGAATGAGCAGAATGTACTCCGGCAATGCCATTCTTCACCCTATGGAGGACATTTTGAAGGAACATGTACCGCGGCCAAAGTTTTGCAATCCGGTTTGTATTGGCCAACACTGTACAAAGATGCCCAAAAATTTTACTAGCAATGTGATCGTTGCCAGAGGACGGGCAATATCTCTAGACGACATGAGATGCCGCTCCAAAACATCATCGAGGTGGAATTGTTCGATGTATGGGGGATTGATTTTATGGGACCTTTCCTATCTTCATTCGACAACCTCTACATTCTACTTGCCGTCGACTATGTGTCTAAATGGGTTGAGGCAGCTGCAGTTCCCAACAATGATTCCAAGACCGTGCAATGATTCTTCCAGAAAAACATATTTACACGGTTTGGGATGCCGAGAGCAATTATCAGTGATGAAGGCAAGCACTTCGACAACAAACTCATCGCCAAGATGTTACAACGCTTTGGTGTATCTCACAAGATTGCCACGGCATATCACCCACAAACCAATGGGCAAGCAGAAATTTCCAACCGGGAATTGAAGGGTATACTCGAGAAAGTTGTAAATCCCTCTAGGAAGGATTGGTCAGTAAGACTAGATGACGCACTTTGGGCATATCGCACTGCATTCAGAACGCCCTTAGGTATGTCTCCCTTCCGGCTTGTCTATGGCAAAACATGCCATCTACCGGTGGAAATCAAACACAAGTCATATTGGGCAATCAAGACCGTGAATATGAATTGGGAAAGTGCCGGACAAAAGCGTTTGTTGGACCTCAACGAGATAGAAGAATTCTGTGCACTCGCCTATAACAATGCACGAATCTACAAGGAGAAAACAAAGCAATGGCATGACAAGAAACTATTGCCCCAACAATTCATGCCGGGGCAACTAGTTCTCTTATTCAATTCTCGGCTAAAACTTTTCCCGGGAAAATTGAAATCAAGATGGTCGAGACCATTTGAAGTTGTCAAACCATTCTCCCATGGTGCCGTGATAATCAAGTCCATCACTGACGAACATGAATTCAATGTTAATGGACAAAGATTGATGCACTACAACGGTGCCCATGTGGAACGTAACAAAGAAGTGGTCACCTTAGGAGATGCATGAGCATGCTCTCATTTCGATATTTTCTTTTTCTTTTTCTTTTTTTCGAACTATATATATTTTTATTTAATTTCGGTATTTTTTTCTTTTTAGGATAGATTTATTTATTTTCTTTAAGATTAAAACTGTATCTTTATTTATTTTCTTTTATTAGGTTATCCTTAATTTTAATCCTTATTTTATTTGTTTTTGAATTGTAGAAAAAAGAGTTCAAGATAAAAGGGGAATTTTAATTGAAGAAGGAAACTTCTTCAACAAGGAAATTAATGGGTTGAATCTAAGGCTTATATAAAGCCTCCAACTTACCCTAAATAAACCCCCTAGCCGTCACCCTTCCCCTAAATCGAAACCCCTTTCTTCTTTATTCCAAAATTAATCCCACCCACCATATTTACTACCTATCTTTTCTATTTAACCCATCACCCTTAACTTCCAAGAAATCTATTCCTACTTTTCATCTTGCAACTCTTTAGTTTTTTTTTGCTTTCTTTTCTTTGTTTTTACCAAACTCACAACCAAGATCATCTATGGCATCCAAAATTGAATTTTTGGTTCATCCAAGTTCCTCCAAAGAACCAAGATACAAGAAGTTAGCTAAACTGGTGGTTCAAGAAAGATTTCATTCCAAGTTTGAAAGCCGGAAGATTTGCGAAGAACAAGGCTTTGAATACTCCAACTCTTATCAAGATTTCGGCCTTGAACCATTCATCTTCGAAAGGATTTCACATCAAAAGTGGAAAATCTTTTGTCATCAATCAGAACCGGGTAACATCTCATGGGTAAGAGAATTCTATGCTCACTCACCTAAGCCGAATAATCCTTATGTTTTTGTTCGTGACAAGGCTATACTCATAAGCCCCGAAAACATCAACACCTTTTACGGGCTCTACATTGAGAAGGACGAGCATCAAGCCTTTGTTGATCAACTTACGCCCAAGCAACTCGACAAGGTGCATCAAGAACTCACTCTACTGGGAACTCATTGGAATGACTGTAAATACAAGGGCACGGTAAATCACCTTCGGCTTAAACCCGAGGCAAAATTATGAAATAAGTTTGTTAAAACTTCTTTAATGCCCACCACACACAATACTACCGTTGATACACCTCGTCTTTAGCTCATACATTCTATCTTGCATAATCGCATCATTAACATTGGAAAAATTATTTTTGATGAGATTTTTGTATGTAGCACAAAAGACAAAGGGTTCTCTTTTCTTCCATTTCTTAATTTCAAATCTTTGCAATGAGATGCATGTCCCAAGTGAGTCCACTGATGAAAAGGCCATACCAAAGTCCGGTTGGAATCGAGCACAAACCCGAAAGCTAATGGGAGAGGCACCGGTAAAATCCACAACGCCTTCAATTGCCGCGGCAACTCCTACCACCTCGGCAACCCCTAATGCCGAAGCACCTAATGCCCGGGCAACACAGCCATCAAACCCAGGAAAACTTGAAGCACTCTTACAACCGTTGGCGAACCGCCTTAGGCAAATTGAAGACCGGCAACTAATGTTCATGCGGTACATGAAGGATCACAACAATGCCATCACTCAAGTCATCCTGGAAAAGTATTCGGACAGCCGCGTGTCGTTCCCAATCTTTCCTGCCGAAATCCTTGCCACGGCAACCAATGAAGCAGTTACCACGGCAACCGCAACAGATGATGCCGTAGTAACCTACACCGCTCCTGCCCAAGTAGTTGCCACGGCAATTAACATTGAAGATGTTGCGGCAACCAAAGCTAAAGACGCCTCGGCAACCACTGCAAAAGCCAAAGGTAAAGCACCTATGCCCGAATCAACCCGTACTGAATCATTGTCTGATTTTTCAGATTCGGACAAGTCCTCAATTGCACCAACAAAGACCGCACCAATCGAATCCTCCAAGCCCAAGCGAAAAGCCAATGACATTGATGAAGAGGACGATGAGGACAACCCCGTACGAGGATCGATTCCACCATCAGCAACAAGGAAGCAACCATTGCGTTCAAGCAAAAGAATCAAGACACCGACCAAAAGAAAACTAATCATCCATGATGACGAACTCTCGAAGTAAGTCCTCGTTTGCATTTTACTTTTCTTTATTTTTATTTTTCTTTATTGCATGCATTGAGGACAATGCCTCACTCGAGTTTGGGGGATTGTTATTAGTTAGTTACCATGTTTAGTTGCATTCATCTTAAGTATTACATTTAGGATACATAAATTGCTTGCCATGCATTTAGTTGGAACAAGAATTGCCTAGATTTGATGAATATCGGATGATGACTTTGCCAATGTAATTAATTGATATAACTTTTTATTCTAGGATAAACATGGAAACACTTAGAATCTTACTATGATGCTAAACTTGATAAAACACTGTTGTGGCTTGATTGATTTAAGGAATTCTAGCGAACTTATGTTGATAGTTAAAAAATTAGGGGATTAGAATAAAAATTGGATGAATACTAGAGGTGCCCGAAATTGGATCTAGTGTGTGCTAAAAAAATTGATTACTAGAGGTGCCCGAAATTGGCTCTAGTATGTGCTAAAAATTGATCGCTAGAGGTGACCAAAACCGGCTCTAGTCGAATAAAATAATTTAACTTAAGAAAACTAAAAACAAAACACTAGAGGTGCCCGAAACCGGCTATAACATGTTAAAAGAACCCAATGAAGTAATTTGAAAACCTCTTGTTTGCTTAGAATCCGAAAAATCAACTTGCACACAACTCCGCACACACTCACAAACATTATAGTTTGATTTCGAGTAACTCCTAAGTTGTCCAAAAAATGAAAAGCCAATCATACTTTGTACCCCGGTTATGAGAATTGAAATCAAGTTCAAAGCTAAGTTTGTGAAAATTGAAGTCTTGGCGGGTAATTATTAGTTTGCATTGCTTGAGGATAAGCAATAGTTCGAGTTTGGGGGGTGTGTTAAGTGTCTAAAAGTACTATTTTTATTACCCTTTTTATTCTTATTATTTCTAGACTTAGGCTCATATTAGTTGCATTATTAGTCATTCATCCATGTTTGCATCGTTTCCTTGGTGGACAAGCTTGATTTCATATCTTGCTCAATTTTGTGGAAAAAAGGTACTGCTTTGGTGTGTTTTTGTGTGTGTGTGCAGAATCACTTGCCAAAGCAAGGCTGGAACCAATTGCCAGGATAATTCATGAAGGAGATGCCGAGCTAGTTGCCAGGGCAATGCATGAAGGAGATGCTGAGCTAGTTTCCAGGGCAATTTTCGACAAGGAATAAGATGATATGGTAGTCAAAATCCATGACTAGATAAGCCCAAGATGACGTGGAGCAAAGTTAAATCCCAAAGGAGTTTGATTTTCATGAAGAGGTTAAAGAGAAATTAAATCCCAAGAAGATAGGAGAAGTTCTAGAAGGAATTTAAATATAATAAAGAATTATATTCTTTAAAGATAATTTAATTCCAACTTAACTTCCTCCTCAAAAAAGACTTTGACCTAGCCCTATAAATTTAAGACCATGCCGTCAACTCCATAGGGAGAGAGGAGAGAGAAATTTGTACAAAGGCAAGGGAGATTTCGACAAGGCTTTGGAGAGAATATCGACAAGGCTTCAACCATTCTTCATCTTTTTCTTTCTTGTTCCATTAGGTTTATGCTATGAATTCTTTGTTTTGTGTTTCTTTGGAACCTAGCCATGAACTAAATCTACTTGGCTAAGGTTATTGTGTTTTGTGGTTGTGAGAAACAATTGGATTTTGTTTAGGTAATAAGAGTTTGCACTTTCAATTCAAGGTTTACTCATTTTTGGTTCTTATTATTGTTTGCGAGTGAATTGGGAGAGGATATCGTAACTTTATCTATTTATCTAATATCAGGAGAGTTAGATTCAAGAAACGAATGAGTATGGTCTTTATTCAATCTATTGATGGTGAAGATTAATCCGGCTTAGGAATAAGTTCAGGATTTCAATGGCTAAGAAGAGCGTAAGATTGGTTGTTGTTCAACCTTGATTCACGCAGGGATGTATTGTCAAGGCATGCACAAGTAGCTAGAGTTTCGACTTAGGGATAAGAAGAAACCATTGAAGAACGCTCCACCGAACCTTGAAGTTGCTGCCCAGCCGCCCAAGTAGTTGCCCAGCTAGTCGCCCAAGCAACCATCGATTAGTTGCCAAGGCAACCCCGCTGTGCAAGTTGCCACGACAACTGAGTTTCCCTTGCACTCTTTTGCCAAGACGATCCAATCGGCTATCACACCTCAACTCACGATAATCTGGCCTATTCTCTCTCATTTAATTACATCTTCTTTTACTTATTTGCTTTCTAGTTTATTTGTTAGTTAAACTCCTACAATCTTCTACATGTGTTTCTTTTACTTTTTACAGTGCAAGAGATTAGATTCTTGAAGTGGCACCAATCCCTGTCGAGACGATATTTTTTATACTATAACTTGCGACGTGTACACTTGCACAATTGCGGAGCACTTATTACGCGCAAAAGGCAATCCTCCAACCCCATAAAATCTAGCTCAACAGGTGCACCAGCCAAGCAACTATTCTCACGATTCGCCCTTAGGACCTCAACCATGATCATCACGACCTTTATCTACTTTTCTAACGGTACTTTATCTACTTTATCTACTTTTATCTACTATTCTGACAAACAACACGCGAAGCTCTCACATTCTATGTCCAAAATAAGGTCACCGTCTCACAAGTCCGTCATCGTTCTTCCACCATTATACTACAGCTCAACACATCCAAGGCCACCATACAAGCTACTTACACGCAGACACGATCTCGGTAAAGCACTTGGCATCGACACCCAGTTGGTCGTTGGCACAAGTGTGCCTCTAACAAGAGTCCGTTAAGTACCACGCCACAAAGTAATGGACACTCACAACGAACCCAGGCTTACCTTTATCGCGGTTATAAACCACAATCAACCGGTAAGATTGCTCACTCACCAAGGGTACCTCCATACCCTCAAAACACCCACAACACTAAGACTAGGAACTCTTAACCCTCATGTCTACAACGCAAGCTAAAAACACCTTGCAACCTGTAGAACCTTCCTTGAGCTAGCACTATGGAGCACAACGTCTACCCTAGAGAGGTTAAGATCCTATATAACCAACACTAACAACTAGATTCAAGCAATCTAAACTTCACCGCTTCTCACACGCAACCTACAATGCACTTGCTCTCTCAACAACCATTTATGATAAAACCTTATCTAGCAAAGGATGCAATTCTATTTGCCGCCTAAAGCAACAACAAACCTAAGATTTACTGAGATGCATATCACAAGAACCGATCTATTACACAACCGAAGAGCTAAACGGCTAACACAACAGCTAAAACCAATACAAACTTATTTACCTGCCATATCCTCGGTTGCAACGCTGTCAACTCCAACTTGAGCTGCAGACTACCTCGCAACACCTCGCGCGCCTACCCTGGCGGTGGATCTCACAAGACCTCCACCTCGATAGCTTGACGGTGCCCTAGCTCCGCTTCTAGCAAAGCTCTGATCAAGTCAGGGAGCAGCCAACCTCTGAGACTGAACCGATGAGTCCTCATCCATGACTGTGCAATCCTTTTCCATATGCCCTGGTGCCCGACACCGATAACAAACCCTCTGAAGCAAAAAGCATACTCTATGGTGATGTCGGCCACAATGCTCGCACGCTGGTGGTAGCGGTGCCCCAATAGAACCATCAACATTCCCTTCTGGCGTAGAAAACAAAGAGCCTCTACGAACCCTCAATCTAGATCCTAAGCCGACTCTCGGTGACTGGTCTGAAGTAACTCTCTTCAAACTCCTCGAAGCATAAAACCTCTCGTGCGGACAGGGAGGAGGATTCATGATATTCGGGGTCTCC
This sequence comes from Hibiscus mutabilis, assembly GCA_019671005.1. Taxonomy (NCBI): domain Eukaryota; kingdom Viridiplantae; phylum Streptophyta; class Magnoliopsida; order Malvales; family Malvaceae; genus Hibiscus; species Hibiscus mutabilis. The sequence goes on from CM033732.1 coordinate 37,798,156, forward strand.
GCATCATGACCTCTAGAATCCTCGAACTGATTAGATGCTAAACTCTGAAGCCGCTCAAGTGCCTTCGCACTATTAGCCAACAAGGAGAATGTCCCAAGCGGACCCCCTGTCACATACAACTGAAGGTCAACATTCAAGCCTTGTCTGAACCTCTTGTACCTCAACTCTTCCGTGGCAACCAACTCTGAGGCATAATGGTTCAAACGCAGAAACTCTTGCTCATAAGCAAACACTGTTCGATCTCCCTGAACCAAATGCAGAAACTGGTCCCTCATCTTATCCATGTGTACCTCACTGATGTACTTCTTCCGAAACTCATCCACAAAGATGTCTTATATCGGGAGTGTAGGCTTTAGACACAACTCTACGGTCTCCCACCACTCGTGCGCATTTCCCCTCAGAAGGGAAACAATGCAATCAAGATCATCTTCCGGGCTTCCCTTCATTTGTCTCAAGATTTTTTGTATGTTGCGCAACCACTGGTCAGCCTTGATCGGGTCATCCTCACCCAAGCCTTCGAAACTCTTAGGTCCAAAATGATGAAGCCTCTCTACAAGGGTCTTGCGAGGCGTCTCAGATTGCCTCGGGATAGCTTGCACCACACGCAAAAGGCAGAGGTTAGGCCGCGAAAGTGACTTGCCTCTCCACTACCGGTTCCACCTTCCATCAATCCTTTTCTGAAACACAACAAACAAGGTGGCACATTAGGATCCCCAATCTTATAAAGTACGCTTAACTTTAGGGACTTGTATTCACTAGATACCTTACCACGACCACTACAACACCTCGGGGTTTCCTAGAACCGACTAAACCTAAGCTCTGATACACAATTGTAAACACCTCGATTCTATCCCAAATCTAGAGCATCACTTTCGGGTTACCCAAAATTGACCCATCAAAATTTCTCATTTAAAACCACAAGTTAGGAATTCTCGAAATAATCCATTACCATAAAATTCACATAGATAATGATATTAAAAGGGGTTTACAAAACATAAGTTCCAATTAAAATACTATGTTTGACCAAATACAATAAATCAGTATAAAATATAGACTCGACTGTGGTAAGGTCCTATGAATACAACCAGTCCAAACTAAACATCAAGTAATGTACTCTGAGATTGGCTCGATGCTGGAAAATCCTCCTCGATGTGCTCCTCCAAATGCAACCTGTCAGCCTAAGCACGGAAGAAACCATAATTCCGCAGGCTGAGCTAACAAAGCTCAGTGGTACATTTCTACTCTACCGCAATTCATGAATATCATAAAACAAGCATGCATGATAATATATTCAGGAGTGCACATGAAGTCTTATCCACATCTAAGGATCATCTTCTAGCGTATCCTAGCTAGATCTTACCTCTGCCTCAAGATACCACTATTATGTAAGAAGTCTACCAAGCCATCCCAGGCTTACCGTACACGAGGTCCCACCGACCACTAAATTATGTCCCATACCCTGATCACATAGCCTAAGGGTTATCTAGCCTATACCCAAGATCACAAAGCCCAAGGGTAATACAACCCGTACCCGAGATCACATAGCCCATCGAGTAACAACCCTACCCTGATCATATAGCCCAAGGGTAACTAGTCAACATCGTTTATCCATACAACAACGTAAATAACATACATTCCTTAATGGCCAATGAAGCCCTACTATTTTCCCATGCTCATACAGCCGTCGGGTTACCCGTGATCACATAGCCGTCGGGTAAGGATCATATCCAGATCACTATAGCCACAGATACGTCCTAAACATACTTGGATCACAATATCCACAAGCAGTCTTATCCTGTGATCACATAGCCGAACAGGATTACTCGAGATCACATAGCCCATCGAGTTACTCGAGATCACATAGCCCTTCGAGTTGTATTTCCATATCCTTATCACATAGCCCAATGATGGGTTTCAGACCGCATCCAGATCACATAGCCCATGGACACGTCGGATGTACTCGATCACAAAGCTCGGAGTACCCATCCCCTTATTTAAGTGCCCTTGAACTGACTCTAGGACATTCAGATTCCTGACCAAGAGTCATACGATACCACATGCCGCTACAATATTCCAGAACTCGGCAAAACCCCCCGCTCTTTTAGCAATTTTCCCCAAAATTTTAAACCCCCGCTATTTTTCTTCTTCCTCCTCCTGGCAACCCTGCAATATTCCAGAACTCGGCAAAAATGGGCCGATATTGCCGCTACAAATGCTATCGCAAAATATAGCGTCTGCGACAGGACACTATCGGCGTGAATCCGTTGCCCACCGCAAAATTCTCCAAAGCGATTTCGGAGGGTGGCGCGGCCGCTATTTCACGGCTGCAATCGCGTAGCGGTCCGCGATTTGAATCCTTGGACATACCGGAAGCTATTGCGGTCATTGTGGGTGTCGCGGTCGTGATTTTTTTTTAAATTTGCACAACTTAATGTAAAACATAATAATAATAATAAGTTATTTTTAATGATATTTAGAGTATTTTCTAAACAAAAATGAACATAAATAAATTAAAATAGATTAAAAAATATCTATTATAATTGTGATATAGGAGATTAAATTCATTACAATTTTATCAAAAAGTCTTTTCCACCGGCAAACTCAAGAATAAATATATATATATATATATATATATATATATATATATTCTACCAATCAATACCTAAATTAAAAAAAATGATCAAGGTAAATATCAACAATAGGAGAATTTAATTATAAATATAAAAAGTTACTTTTAATGATTTTTAGAGTGTTTTCCAACACTTATAAAAGAATTTAATTGAAAGGAAATAAGACTTAGAGACTCAATTGGAAGTTTCATTATGGATTTGAGGACTTAAATGACAATGTAATAAAACAAAACATCTTAATTAAACTAAAAATATGCCTTAAAGGACTAAATTGTAAGGGTACTAAAACCTTTAAGCCTCTCTGAAAATTCACTAAAACTTGAACCCTTTTTGCCGCCATTTACCCTTTTTAATGTTTTAACTTCATCTTCCTCGCTTTCTCTCCCACCCATTCTCTGCAACATTCTCTTCATCCCCATTTTCATCTCCAGCCACCAACTATTCATTGTCCGTGAAATGCACCACACGCACCATTCAACTCATTGTCCCATCCCGAGTAAACCCCTATCAACCATTTCTCCTCCCCGTCGGTCGTTAACGAGATTCGAGCCAAAAAACCTTTGATGAATCATCTGCGATTGGTCTAAGATAGCATACCGTTATCACCGCTACGGACCGCTATACTGTTATATTGCGATCGCAACAGACTGTTATCAACGTGATTCCGTTGCACACCGTGATTTCCTCCGACGGCGGTGCGACCGCAATTTCGTAGCCGCTATCGCGTTAGCGGAGCGCTATTTAAATCCCTGATCATCACCTCCCTTTTTCTACAGAAAATGTTAAGGCTCTACCAGCCTTTGTCCCCCATTTATGGTTTTACCATAATGCCCTTCCTCAAAACCCAACATAAGCCAAACCCAAACCACCAAGCAAGCCCAACAACGCACGATGGCCCATAATGGCCCAACATCTCAGCCCGACGTATTGGTCCAAGACCCGGGTCAACGTCCATTGTTGACTCAAGAAATTTGGGTCGTTACAGTGTTAACCCAAGGCATGGACTTCGTGTTTGGGCTGAGATATTTGGGCCCCAAGAATCTTAGTGGGCTTCCACTTGTTGTTGGGCTTAAATGTTGGGTTAATTTTGGGTTAAGAGAAAGTCACAAGGGACAAAGAGGTAAATTAACCCTATTTTTGAAGAGGTAAGGCTACTCTATAGAAAAGTGAAGTGAATGATATCATCTTGTTCTCTTGGTTGTTCTTCATCTCCTTTCCCCATGTCATTGCAAGAGAATCAAGTAAGGTGAAATCTTTGTTCTTTTAAGAAAGAATCTCTGAATTATTGTTGAAAGGAAGTTAATCATCACTCAAAGATCTACATTTTGAGGTAAAAATCACCTAGTTTGGTGGAAGTTGATTTTTGGCGTGGGTTTGAGTTCGAAGAATGTGAATGGGCCTTTGAAGGCTTCTTCATCAGCTTTAATCCAAGGTTAGTACACTACTAACTCCTATAGCTTCCTGGAAATAATGAAAATAGATCTTGTTGCATGTTTATGGTGTTTTTGGTTGAGATTGAACCTTGGTTGCTCTTTAATGGCAAATTGTGAAATTGATGTTGATAAGGCTTAAAATTGATAGAAACTGACCCTAAACATCTTTCATAAGTTCTATATTAAGTTTTGGGGTTACCAAGTTGGTTTGGGGGTTAAAATTGAGAAATTCAAATCCAAGACCTAGAAATCGGGGTTTATATACTAGTACGGGTGGTTCGGTACCGGTACTACTCTCTTTGTAAAGAGTCAAAACATGAAGGGCGTACCAGTATGACTTCTAGAGTATCGGTACCCCTATTACGAATATAATTCTAGTAGCATTTTTGTGTACCGATACGCAAAGGAGGTATATCGGTACCACAGTTCTATTGAGTTTGAAGATTGGTACGGGGGTGAGCGTACCGGTACTGGGTACTAATACGGTACCAAATTATTTCAAATGTAAAATGAGTACCAGTACCCGAAGAGAGTACCGATGCCTATAGGGGTGTACCGGTACTCATATAGGAGTACCGGTACGCGCAGAGTAATCTGCTCGGGGAAATTGAGTTTGCGTTTGGGGGTTTTATAATTCGAGATAAAAGGCCTAATGGGTCTCCCAAGGTATAAAATGAATTGTAAAAACTAAGAAACTAAGATTTAGACCTCGTACGTGAAATAAATGGCTAATAACTTGGTAAATATTGAATGAGTTTCTTGTTTTAGTACCCAAGGAAGACTAGGTGAATCAAATAATGTTATATGGAAATTAGGATCCTTTCTGTGCACTCAAGGAACGCCTATACAGTTGAGTTGCCTTGAGTAATAAGACAATATGGATTAATGAGTCAAATAATATGATTAATTGAATACTTCTCCATAATATACTAACAACTTAGTAATGTAAAATATTGATGTGCTGTCGCTTAGCAACAATAGGGGATCCTTGGGATCGCGTTGCTTGTATGTAGGTTAGGCATTGGTTGGGTTATATATCAATTTTTCGTGCCATGTGGGCACTTGATTGATGAGATCCGGATACCCAGTGAAGAGTGTTACAACACCTCAGTTTGAAATACATGATGGAGGTTACCGATGCTATATTCGAAGATACTCGAGGGAGCATTATGAGTATGGGTGTATGTTCTGAAGCTATGTGACCCAGCCTCACCCAAGGTGTATGTTTTGATGCTAGGTGACCCGACCTCACCCGGAGTGTAGATGCTCGATGGAGGATTTCGATCAGGGTGTATATTTTGATGCTATGTGACCCTGACTCTCCTAGAGTGTATGTTCTGATGCTACGTGACCCGGCCTCGCTCTAGAGTTGTTGTTGATGTTGTTGTTTCCTAGGTGATCTGTTGAGATCTCAGGCTTGGTTGGGCCTTGTGTGCTATGATTGATGATTGCTTTGTTGAGGCATGTGTTTAGGCGACTAGTGGTAGCGCCATTGTTATCTTGCCATGATATCATATCTTGTAGCATCGTTCTTATTTATAATTTGCATGAAGCATGGTTGAATGGTTGTTTATCCATTGAGCTTTGTTATCTCAGTGTTCAGAATCGTTGTTTCTATTTGCAGGTTAGTATATTTGACATGTTGCTTGGAGGAGCACCATCAACGAAGGATTTCAACGCCTCGTCTCTCAAGAGTACAACACTTAGGTTTTTGGGCTATGTATTCGTAGGAATAAATTGTACATTGTAAATTGTATTTGGATTTTCAAATGATCGAGTCAAAAGTTTTACAATGTAATTTTAAAAGGAGCTCCACTGTATATGTTTCAAACATTATTTATACTTTATTGGATTGAAATAAAATGGGTTTTGGAAATTTATTATGGATTGGGCTAAACTAGGTTGGAAATTTTATGGTTGGGTTTCAAGCTTGAGGCTCAAATGTGACATTTGGGTTGAGGGTGTTACATTTAGTGGTATCAGAGCCTATGTTTAGCCGGTTCTAGGAAAACCCTGGGGTGGTTAGGAGTCGTGGATAGGTGTCTAGAGAATACGAGCCCTTGTGTCTAAGTTGTACTCTTTCAAGACTAGAATTTAGATGGTGTGCCCGGTGTTCACCTGTACCGCAGGATGCAACATTAAGATAGATTCAATCGCGGTCATAAGGGCCATGATGATGTTGATTTCTTTGAGGATGATTCTGATATCAGAGTTATCTTAGACGTTAAGGTTGGCTTCATGAAAGGATGGAAGAGTTGAGGGCGTTCCCTCATTCCATCACTCGAGTAGTAATCATGGTTATGTGCCGTAAGCTACCTTGAAGCCTTGAGTTTATAGTGAGAACCCTCAGTGGTGAGATTCTACGAGTTGGTGGATTACCCTTATAGAACGGATAAGAGGACTTGCTTTCGATTGACTAGTGGTAGAGTGTCAATCGGGATCCCTTCATCCATAGTAAGTGATCTCTGATGGTAGGGTACCATATGATGGGAATGTAGTACACCTGGAAGATATGTATTTTTGTTTAATGTTAGGAGGTACATGATGGCTGTGAGGTCCTAAGTACGCTCTTAGTACGCCGAATGCTCTAAGATCTCGAGCAAGGTATGCTTGTTGTAATTGCTTATAGCAGTGGCTGAAAGGACATCGTGGGTATTGTGCAAGGTAATACTTGAGTAAAGCTCGAAGATATGGGTTTGACAGTTTTGGTGGAGTTATTCTTTTTAAGGAGTTGATATGGTATTGTCCATTGGTTGTTGTCTAGTTACGAGCTAGCTGGGGATGTCAAGCGTCGTGTTGGAAGCTTCATGGTTTCGAGGAAAACAAACCTTTGGTAATGAGAAAAGAGGAATCATCACATTCTTAATATAGTTCAAGTTAGTTTGGTCAAGTGGCGCGGGACACGGCCAGGGAAGTCGTGAAGAGAGTCATGTTCCTCAAATGAGAGGAACATTGTTGTTAAGAACCCAAGGATAATGAGGGGGTTAGGAAAGGATGACCTGATCAAATAGATCAATGGTTATAAGACACTCAGAGAGATCTGAGGTTGATGTGGAGTAGGTATGAGGGGATCTCGATTTTAGTATCTTCTTTCTTAAAGGCAATATATACAAATGGTGGAAGACTTTTAAGTGGGAATTTTAGCCTATATTTTCGACATGGTATATCTTCTTGGATGAGTTCAAAAAGAAGTACTTTAGTGAAGTTTGCTTGGGTGAAATAAGAGACCAGTTCTTACAGCCGGTTCAAAGTGTTAGAACAGTGTTGAGTATGAGTAAGATTTTCTACGGTTGAGCTGTTATGCCAGAGTTTGTTACTATTGAAGAGTAAAGGTGGTTGAGGTTTAGACTTGGATTCAAGGTTGACATATCGATGCATGGGACAATGGGTTCACTTGGGACATTTTTTTGAGCTAGCCGTTAGTGTGAATGCACTCGAATGACTTTAGAGCCAACATTGAGCCAGTCTGAGAATTTTATAGGCCGTGTTGTGGGAGGATCCCCTATATGGATAATATATGGATAACACACATTCCAGTTGACCGAGCCTAATTCTAATTGTTTTGTTCCGAAGCAAAGATATCCACAGGGCGGTTCGCCCTATTCAGATATTCACGACCGAGAAGTACTGGATTTTCTTTCGGATAGGTCCTGAAAGGAGAAGGAAAGCTGGAATGCCACCCAGCGTCTATTATTGAATTAACCCAACTCAATAGTACCCATTTTGGGAACGTCCAGTGCCAAAGTCACGGAATGGGTAAGTCATCAATCCCTAAAATAGATGTCGGGGTATGCTTCTTGCTTGGAGAAATTGTTATAGGTGCCAAGCACCAGGCCTTATGGCAAGGACTACCCAGTTATGGATGTTGGTGCATCAGTTTAGTCTTAGAGGTTGACTTTTTCTTGGCATTGTCAGGGTTCTGCAAGAGGCAGTGCTAGAGTGTCATTGGGGCATCAGGGTAGAAGTCCTATGAGATCCACCATTAGAGTCGGCATCGAGCTATTGCTTGGTAGTCTATTGTTCAGGCTAGAGATGACATCTTTGCCACTGATGATATGTCAAGTACAGGTTTTTGTTTTGGTTTCAGTTGTTACATTGATGGAATTTGATCTCACGTTCATGTAATGATTTTGGCTTTTGTTGGATAAGTGTTGTGGTATGTTTGATTGATTAATTTATCAGTTTTGTAAGTTCTTGTAAGTAATATTCTTGCCGTGGGTAGTAAGTGGGGGATTGAGAGTAACAGTCCCAGTGGGCTTGTTAGACTTATCCTTGGTATAGGTTGGTCGTGTGAATATGATGTGTTCCTTGATTTTTGAGTGAGAGCCTCGAAGAATCGAGTCCAAGATGAACCAAGTTGTTAGAAAGAGACACAATGAACCATTGTCGCTTTAGCACGAGGGTTATTTTCTTTTGATGGTTGTTTAAGAGGGTCTTATGGGATGTAAAACGCTCTTAGCCACGTTGGATACGAGGGTTAAAACTCTAAATATTTAGAGTTACGGTCGGTCAAGACCATGTTAGAGTGCTCTTCGAAGATTGAGCAGGCTATCCTCTTAATCGTGGAATATGACCCATGATGGGGGGATGCATCAAGTTCGGTATTAGTGTCCATCACCTTATAGTCTGCAAAATTTGACCCAACTACGACACAGATGAAGAGGTAAGGTCTGCAAAATTTGATCCAACTGCAACATTAATGAAGAGGCTAGAATGATGGATGAAGATTCAAATGTATGATCCAACTACAACTCTGACGAAGAGGCGGGATTGAAAGCTCGTCTTAATATATTTTTTACTTTTTATTTCTTTTTCTTTTTTTTTTTGCTTTTTTGAATTTTTTGCTTTTTTGCTTTTTTTCTTTTTTCTCTCTTTTTTGATTTTCTCTTTTTTGCTTTTTTTAACTATTGATGAAGATAAATAGTTGAAAGTCAGTAAATTTTGACCAAGCTACAACATCGACGAAGAGGCAAGGTCTAAACTTAGCAGTGTTGATCCAGCTACAACACCAGCGAAGAGGCATGATCAAGAGTTAGTGAATTTGGTCTAGCTACAACACCGACGAAGAGGCAAGATTGAAATTTAGTAAATTTGGTTCAGCTACAACACCGACGAAGAGGCAGAATTGAAAGTTAGATTTGACCAAGCTATAACACCGATGAAGAGGCAAAGTTTGAGCATTTGATCCAGCTATGACTCTAATGAAGAGGCAGGATCGGATAATTGGTTTTTTGATCAAGCTACGACTCTGACGAAGAGGCATGATCTAAATTTGGCATATTTGGTTCAGCTACAACACCGACAAAGAGGCAGAACCGAAAGTTTATAATGTTGGATCTATCCATACCATCAACGGAGGGGTAAGATCGAATTTTAGCACTTTGGACCCAGGCTTACCATCAACGGAAGGACAAGATCAAATTTTAATTTGGACTCTACTATGTCATCAATGGAGAAGCAGAATTGGATGACAACAACTTGAACTCGGCCACACCATCAACGGAGGGACAAGATCAGATAAATAAAACTTGATTTTCTTTTGATTTTTTTCTTTTCTTTTTATTTTTTTGAATTTTTTTCTGAAAATTTCTCTTGTAATTTTTACTTTACTTTTTTTATTTTTCTTTTTTCTCAGCTATTACTATAACGAAGAGGTAAACTTTGAGGGAAAAGTTTAGTCTAGCGGCAACACTAACGAAGAGGCAAGACCTGGATAGGATTTGATCCACTACACCACTGACGGGTAGACAAGATTTGTAACACGTAGGATCCACCACACCACTGACGGAGAGATAAGATCCGGAACAAAATTTGATCTGCTACACCATTGGCGGAAAGACTAGATCTGCAGAATGAAAAAACATTAATTAATATTTCTTCAAAAAAATTTCTACTGATACCTTTTACTTGGAGATTTCAGCTCTTCGGTGTGTTTGGCCTCCTTCAGGGCTAAAGGTTGACCATCGTATCGTTGCCCCCATGAATGATATTTTTCCAGTCTCTTTTCTGAACCTGTTTGTATGTACAAGCAAAAATAAATGCATGAATACACCTAATTTTATGCCTAATGCTTGTGTCTAGCCTAAATGTGTATGCATTAAATCTAAATGCACGATGTTTTTTTTCCAATATATGCAAAAATGTTTTAATGCACACATTTGTCCTAAATGCAAGATGATTTCATGAATGCGGCTAAATGCATGAATGTGATATGATTTTTTTGCCCTCAAAGGGATGCTCCTAACTTTCCACTGGTCATGCCGGGTTATTGGTCTTGTACATGAAGATACCCTAACCTCCCTTAGATTCAATCATCTTTATTGGAGTCACTTACAGGGTGAAGTCCCTAAAATTTTGCTCATTTATCTTCGTCTAGAAATGCTCTTGAAGCGAATTTGAAACTTTGGAGCGCATTAGGTTGTCCCCTAATTCAAGTCCACAAGTTGACAACTTATTATTAAAGCAATCCTTTAGGAAACAAAAGTGTAATTTTTGAGGAGTGGTAGCAGATGTTTGTTCTTGAATTACGTCAAGATCTCTCAAGTTTGAAGATGCCCCAATTTTATCCTCTAAATTTAGGCAGCTCAAAATTGACCTTTAGAGTGATGTTATTTATGCATTTTGGTTATTCTAGACTCAGATACGAACAAAATATATTTGTATTGCAACTTGTAGTTTTCAGCCCTTACAAAAGATTTTCACTGCAATTGGGCTTAAGTAAGGGACATTCGTTCACAAAAAAACATTATTTTGGAAGAGATGAAAACTACAAAGGGACCTGCTATGGTCAAGACAATGCAATATTTAAGCCTGATGGACATGGTCCAGTTCAAAAAAACATATTCAACACACTTTTATTTGGCGTCTTCATGCTTCGGCAAAGGGTCTTTGTTCGTAGTTGTTCCCACCAAGTTGTCAAAGCTTACCACTCCAAGCTTAATAACTTTTTCCACTAACCTTTTGAAACCAATGCAGTTTTCAATCGCGTGGCCCACTTGTCCCGCGTGATAATCACATCTTGCTTGGCATCATACCATTTTGGAAATGGAGGTTGTACTGGAGCTTGGTAAGAAGGTGCCACCATATGGATATAATACAACTATTTGTACTATTCTCCATAGGAAACTGGTAATGGAGTAAACTCCATCTTCTCAGTATTCTTCCTCTGACCAGAATCTTGACTTGAGGAACCGTGGGAACTTATAGCCTTGGGTTGTATCACCGTCATTGGCTTCGAATAGCCAACATTATAAACTCCTGAAGAGTTCACTTCATTGTCCCTTTATCCATACGATGGCTTCTTGTGGGACGAACTTCCACTAGCATCGATCTTTCCATTCTTAACAGTATTTTTGATGAGCTCACCATATAGCACTAGATCGAAAAAAGTTGGTAGTTTCATTACCTATAAGGAGATCTAAGATTGGAACCTCTAATGTTTGGATGAATATGACCACTGTCATTTTCTTCACCAAGAGGGGGTTGGACTTGTACAGCTACATTTCTCCAGCGCTGCGCATACTGCCCGAAGCTTTCATTAGACTTCTGCTTCATATGTTGCAGAGTCTAACGGTCTGGCACCATATTACTGTCATGTCGGTACTGCTCCAGAAAAGCTTTAGCCAAGTCTTTCCATGATTTTATCTGATGACAGCTCAATTGATTATACCATCTAGTGGTGGATCCTGATAGACTATCTTGGAAATAGTGTAGTGTATCAATAGCTTGTCGTCTCTATCGTATCCTGTCATCCTCCGACAAAACATAGTAAGGTGAGAGCAGGGATAGCTCATTCCATCATACCTCTCAAACTCTGGAATCTTGAATTTAGGGGGTAACACCAAATATGGAACGAGACTGAGTTTATTAGCATCAAATCCACTAAAGGTGTCCACTATCTCCATGGCTTCCATTTTTTCTTCGAGTCGCTTACAACGTTCCTCGATCTCTTTCGTGTCTCATTTATTGATTTCTTGGGTTGATCAACTGGTCCATCTCTGAGACAAAATTTTCAGTTTGATTACCCTCGGTTTGGCTTCTGATATGGCATACAGATTTGTCGGGATAGAGGTGTCGGCCTGAGGTGGTTGAGATTTTTTGACAGAAATCACCACCCGTGGGTTGGTTTGATTTTTAGCTTGAGTAGGGGTAAACCCTGGAGAATACATAAGATCTTCATTTCCCTCTCCGGAACCTGCCCCAGGGCCGATAGTTGAGGCCTCTCCTTATTCAGGAAATTTGAATCCTAACATTTGCGCCAATTTGCCAAGCATATCTTGTTGAGCCTTGGCTAACTGGTCTTACAACTTTTGGGGTTAAATCTGCTTGCAAGTCTCTCTAGTTATGCTCGATCCTATCCAGTCTATCTTTGTTCACCATCTTCATCTTGCTTCTTGCTCTTTACGGATGTTGAATTGACAAATCTTCTGTCTTTTCCAGTATTGTTGTCACATGGCATGCCGAGGATCACTCTAAAAAATTTAAATGTATGTATGTAAATGCAAGGTGCATGTCCTAGATGCAAAAGTACTGATTCAAAATGGTTTCCATGACACAAATTTCTGAACTCACGGGATTCATTTGCAACTTTAAATATTGCCTTGATATCTAGAGTACTAGATTTTCTCCCGATGATAATTTTTCAAATTGGGAATAAGTTGTGAATCAATATTTCATGCAAAAATTAAAATGTTATGATAATGTCACGCAATTAATGCCAAAATGAATAGATTTAATATGATGTGATCACAAAGAAAGAAAAAATAGGTCAGTTTGGATCGAATGAATAAATTAAATGGTAATTAAGGTAAAAAACAAATTAGGTAAAAAACATTATACATAAAAAACAAACAAAGGCATCAAAGCCTAAAAAGGTAACTACTAAATGGGCAGAGTACCATTAAGGCTCTAAAAAGGTGGTTCCTACGGCTCACTATATGCGGGTTTTGTTCTAAGGTGACGGTACCCGAACTGTTTCTAGGACATCGATTCGGGAGAATACGACCCTTATACTATACGGGGGTGAATACCCCACAAAATATAAGGACCGAATTTTGGAAGTGAATTACAACACTATATGAAGGTGAAGACCCTACAAAGCGAAGTAATCACTCCCACTTTATAATGTGAGAAGCCCGGGCAAAAATCCCATGCATAGAAATCGAGGGATTAAAAATTAAATTAAATCAAATTTTAATTTTTGTAAGGCAAGACAAATCAACATCGGCCTGACTATCTTAGAAGAAGTCCCCAATGGAGTCGCCAACTGTATTAAAGATTTTTTCTTTGAAAATGAATATTAAAAGTATAGAAATATTTGGAAATGAAATATTCAGAAATGGTACCAAAAGAGATGACACCTGGAGACCAGAATGACACTCCTAATAGAATACAGGGAAAAATTTTAAAATAAAAAGTTGGAGTCGCCACCGGCCACTTTGGTAGGCTTGACACCATACAAAAAATAACCAGAGATTCTAAAACATTTGGATGTAGGAGTCGGTTACGTGTGGGGAAGGATTAGCACCCCACAGCTCCCAAAATTGGTACAGCGTAGATTTTGTGTTATCCTTACAAGAAAATAAAATTTCAAATTTTAATTTAAAATTTAATCCCAAAAATGTATAAATGCATAAGCATGTGATTCGAACGCATAAAACCTCGCAATTCATGATATCAAAAGGAGATGACGCTCGGAGAGTCGGGACGACACTCCCAAATAGGATAACGAAATATCGAGGACTAAATGAATGCGATAAAAAGATAAATATGTAGAATAATAAATGCATGAACAAATAATATGATAAAATTAAAGGTAAATAATTAAATAAATACAAAAATATAAATTGCGTAAATTAAATTACAAGAAAAATAAATACGTGATTTAAAGTGCGAGAAAAATAAATACGGAAAGTAAATTATCTGAGGAAGGACCGGATGTAATAAGACTATAAATAATACGAATCAAGATAAAATAAATAAATAATAATAATATACATAAATATAAACATTATAATATATACATATAAAATAATATATAATAAACATATATTATATAATATAACATATAATATACATACCTAATACCATATACATATATGTATTACATAACATATAGTATACAAAAATATATAAACTATATATTATTGTAAAATATATAAACTATATATTATAATAAAATAAAAATATATAATAAAATATATTATATATTATAATATGTAATACATATATAAAAAATACTTTATATACATATATAATCTAACAAATACATATATATATAGTATATATATTATAATATAGTTAATAAGCATAATGAAAAAGGACCAAAATGCTAAAACAAAAATGAAAGATGCTGGAATAAAAAGGCATAAATTAAATAAGAGTAAAATAAATAAAATCTGGAAAGGACCAGATTAAAAAGAAAAAAACAAAAGGCAAAAATTAAAATAAATGAGAAAATAAAAGAAAATAAAACCTACAAGGACCAAAAGTGCAATTGTCCCTTGGATAGCAATGTAAACGGGTAACAAAGGGGAGGATCTACTAGGTAATTAACCCATAACCCAAAAGCGCAGATCCTACTCGGGTATCCAGGTCAACGCGCGGGTCGAGCATCAATACGGCGCTGTTTAGCGCATCCGATTTAAACAATTAAAATGGCATTTTTGTTTGATCTAAATGGTTTTTTAAATAAGGAAGAAAACCTAAAATCTAACTCTCATCTCCCTCATCCCATTTAACCTAGGCTGACAGCACCGCTTCCCCTGATTCATACCGCTCATCGGCGCAGTGGCCTCGCGGTGGAGATCGAGCGTCCTCGATCGATAAGCTTCGAAACCCTCTTTTTTCTTTTTTAATTCGAAATTTAAAACAACCAAACTAGATTTTAATTTTTGAAAACTGAATGTTGAAAGTTCAAAGTTCTAAAAATTACTTTTATTGATTCAAACTCTTTTTTTAATTTTTTTTATGAAATTCCCCTTTACATGCTTTATTTCGAATGAAAACCCCTTTTTATTTTTTTGTTCAAACTAAAAATAAAAATAGATAAAAGTTTACCTCTGAAATTTTTTGTTATTGATTCTTGAAAATCCTCCCTTTTACATTGAGTTTTTTTTCCAGGTTTTATAACCTTTTGTACAATAAAAATAATAACGCCCCTCAATTTTTGGTTGACTGCAGATCCATCACTGTTGGAGGAGATCGCCGGATTTCTTAGGGTGCTGCCGAGTTGGTGAGGGGTTGGTTCTTATGGTGATGGGTCAGTTGAAGCATAGGTTATGGGCATATTAGGTTATTTTATTTTTTAGGGTTGGTTGTATTCAGTTTAGGGTTAGAGATTAATTGAGGATTGAATTTAGGGTTTAGTTAGGGCTTGGTTGCTGGTAATTAAGTGATTGGTTTGGGTTTTAGATTTAGGGATTAAATTTTTAGGGTTTCACTAGTTTGAGGTTTAAGGATTAGGGATTACAGTTTATTGGTTTCGGGATAATGGGTTTGAGTTAATTTGTAATTGGGTTATGGATATGATGGGCCATTGTAATTGGGTTGAAATAATAATATTCTGTTAATGGGTTTTGGGATTTAGATTCGGGTTACCCAGAAAAAATGGGTTATTATACTGATATGTTTACAAGTTTAAGCTCTCACGCAAATCCTAAAACTTGAGCAAATATAACAATTTAGCTCACAAAGTGTGTTCTACAAAGAAATACAACAAAATTGTGTACTAAAACAATTTCTTTAACATTGATTGTTGGTAGTTGGTTTCTTGTTATTCTATGGTTGGTTGAAGGTCTCTTTTAAGTCCTCTAATGGGTTCTTGACCGTTACTAGCCATTGGGGATTGATTAGAGCCGTTAGGGAATTAATTTCTAGTATTAAATGTTTTTCTGATGCAGTGAATATCGGTACTCAGGTCTCGACATCGATACATGCCTTAAATAGAAAGAGCCATTAGACACATTAAGCAGGGCATATCGGTACTCGATACTAGGGTATCAGTACGGGACCTTGCGTACAGGTACTACTATGTCTGTATTGGTACGAAGAATAGCTATTGGAATTTGTAAAACCTATATTTGATTTTGATATAACAAGGAATTCCAAGGACTGTTTTTTAAAAGGGATAAATTTTTAAGTACTCAAAAAGTCTCACAAATTGACAAGGATTCGAACTTAAAATAATTTCTAAGTCAAAAGCTTAAACCCCAAATATTTTCTAAGTGTTTATCATACTCAAAATAGCCAAATTGGTCCAAGAGTATCGATACACCTAGGTCCATACCGATACAGGCTCTAGCTACTAGAATTCCATTTTATACTTGTTGGCTATAGGGTACCGATACGCGTGTAGCCGTATCGATACGCCATTCAAACCTGATAACCTATTTTGCATACAAGTATCGGTACGGCCTAATGTGTACCGGTACAGGGGTTAAAGATTTCCCAAATCTTTTTATTTATATTCGACTGTTGCCTTATCAGTTTTATTGGAATTATATCTTTGAAAATCTGTTAATGCATACTGATACCCATATAGGCATATCGATACGGCTTTTTGTGCAAAACTTATCAAAATTCCATTGAGCAAAACTAATATCGATACGGTACGGCCCGTACCGATATCCTTTTGTAAAATAAACACTTCATATCAATACGGCTTTCCGCATATCGATAACCTTTGTTGCAACGGCTATTTTCTATCTTGTCAGGTACTGATACGAGCTTTCGTGTATCGATACTCAGTGTTGGCAGACAATATTTATTGCGGGAAAAATAAAACCCAACGACTATATTTATGATCTCATCTACCCAAACGGTTGGAAATCAATAGGGGGTATAAAATCAAGTCTCCAAAGCTTCAACAACAACTATTTATCAAGTCTAAAGCATTCAAACACACATCCAACAATCTTTGAGCCTTTCATTGTCATATCTTGTAACCACTTGAGTGAACTTTAATGTATCCATTTTATTCAAGTTTTGGGGTTAGAGTGAGCCTAGAATTGTGCAAACAATTAACCTTATGAGGGATTTTTAGTTTGCTTTATTTGTATTCTCTTTGTGAGGGTTCTTAAGACTTTGGGGTATAAGTCATAAGAGAGTTTGTAAGGTTATCTCCTTTGGCCTTAAAAGGAAAACAAATCTAGTGGATTTGAGAAATCCTTAGTGTGGATAGCTAAGATAGTGGATGTAAACCTTGTTGAGAAGGTTGAACCACTATAAATTCTTGTATCTCAATCTTTTTTACATTTTTATTGCTACCACAATATTTTTTATTTGCCAATTCACCCCCTTTTGTCCATTTATTATTGATTGATCATCTCAACAATTGGTATCAGAGCTATATTCATTGGAAGGATTTACACCCTATTGAGGCAATCCTAAGGTGTTCGATCAATCTACACATCGTGCCATGGCCTCTACTTCTGCAACCATCTCTACGAGTCTCAATCCATCACCAAACTACCATATTTCAATGGGGATAACTATCCTTATTGGAAGAATAGAATGAGGCTCTTTATCAAGTCCAATGACTACCTCCTTTGGGATGTAGTAGAAGATGGTCATTCATTCCAATAAAGGAAGAAGAAGAAAGGCGTGTCCCCAAGACAAGGCAAGAGTATATCGATGAAGATCGGAGGAAGATGCAAGTAAATGACAAAGCTATGCATATCATCTTTTGTGCTCTTGGACCAGACAAATACGCCAAGATTTCTTCTTACACGAGTGCAAAGAAGATATGGGACAAGCTTGAAGTTACATACGAGTGCACCAACAAAGTCAAGGAGAACAAGATTGGACTCCTAAATTTGAGCTATGAGAACTTCAAAATGGAACTGGATGAAGACATTAGCAAGATGTTTGATCGTTTCTCTGTAATTGTCAACAGGATTAAAGGCCTTGGAGAAATCATTTTAGAAGACAAGCTTGTTCTGAAGCTTATCTACTCTCTTCTCGAGTCATAGGACTCAAAGAAGACCGCCATTATCGAAGCTAAAGATCTCAAGACCTTGAAGCTTGATGCTCTTATAGGGCCTCTTCCCACTCATGAGATTATGAAGAAAGAAAAAGAAGAGGAGAAGAAAAAAAGAGAAGAAGATAGAAAAGAAGGAAGTGGAAAAGAAGAATATGGGAATTGCTCTCAAAACTTCACAAGAGAAGAGCAATTCAAGTGAAGAAGATGATGAAGAAATGGCTATGCTAGCCAAAAGATTCACAAGGTTCATGAAATCCAACAGGGGAAGAAAGTTCCAATGAAGATAGGGTTTCAAGAACAAGCAAAAGGAGAAAGAGAAGGATCAAATCATTTGCTACGAGTGCAAGAAGCTGGGACACATCAAGTTCGATTGTCCCCAACTAAATAAGAAGGGCTATGGGAAGAAGAAGCTCAAGGCTCATGTTGCTACTTGGAGTGATGAGGACTCATCCGATGAGGAGAATCAAGAAGTAGCAAACCTTTATCCCATGGTATTAGAGAAGGATCCTAAGGTAACCTCAAACTCATCTAACTTTGATTTTACATTTGATGAGCTTAAAGAAGCTTATGATAAGTTGTAAGAGGTTTACGATGAGTTGGTTGAGAAGTATAAGGAATCACTTTTGAAAAACAAGAAAATGATTTTTGATTTAAAAGACCAAAACGATTCCTTATCTAAAGCGAACTTGGAACTTGAAAAGAAGGTTTTGGATTTGCAAGAAAATCAAAAGGATTTTGAAAAGAAAAACAAAGATTTGCATAACCTTTTTTCCAAAGTTCATGATGATCACCAAAAGGAAGTGAGTGATCTCAAAGCTTCTTTGAACTAAGTTGGGAATTCCCATTCTGAAAAAGGAACATCTTCAAAACCCAACTATGTGAAAAGAAACTTGGGTAGCTACAAACAAAGAGGCTTCCAAAGGCCCGCAAAATGGTAAGAGGATTAGGAGTGTTTGGGTTCCTAAGAAACTTATTACTTCTAATAATATTAGTGCTATTTTTTCTTGGATTCCTAAGGGAACCAAGATTTTGGGAGCTAATACTCATGGACCCAAAAGAATTTGGGTACCAAAAATCAATACTTGATTCTTTGTTTGTAGGGGTAGCATTGCTACAAGGCCAAAGCTTCAAGTGCAAACTCATGGTACCTTGATAGTGGATGCTCAAGACACATGACTGGTGACAAGAGTAGATTCTTAGACCTAAAGCCAAAGAGTGAAGGAGTAGTGACTTTCGATGACAACTCCAAAGGCCACATTGAGGGAATTGGTTCCATTGGTAATCTCTCTTCTATTCTCATTGATAATGTTCTTTATGTCAACGATCTTAAGCATAATCTTTTAAGCATAATCCAATTATGTGATAAAGGTTTCAATGTCCTTTTTGATTTAAATGATTGCAAAATTATTGACACTAATTCCAACAAAATTGTGCTTATTGGTCATCACATAGGAAGCTTTTACATGGTGCATTTAGATGACATTCATATTTCAAATACATGTTTTGTTGCTAAAGATGAGCATGATTCTTGGTTGTGGCATAGAAAACTAGGACATGCAAGCATGAGTGTTTTGGAAAAATTAATTTCAAAAAATCTAGTAAGAAGTTTGCCAAAAATAAAGTTTTCTCTTGACAAAATTTGTGATGCATGTGCAAAAGGCAAACACAAAAGAGTTTCTTTTAAACCTATTAATGATGTTTCTACTAGTAGAATTTTACAATTGATTCATATAGAACTTTTTGGACCTATTAGAACTATGAGCTTGGGTGGAAAACAATATGCTTTTGTTTTAGTTAATGACTACTCTAGATTTACTTAGGTTATATTTTCCAATGATGAGGCTTTAGAAAAATTCATCACGTTTTCAAAAGCAAATCAAAACGATGTTGGTTACTCTATTTCTCATGTTAAGAGTGACTATGGAATAAATTTCAGAATCTAGGCTTTGAAGAGTTTTGTAACTCAAATGGAATTAGCCATAATTTTTTCACTCCTCGCACACCTCAACAAAACGGGGTTGTTGATAGGAAAAATAGAACTTTAAAAGAAATGGCTAGAACCATGCTTTGTGAAAACAATTTGCCTAAGTATTTTTGGGCGAAAGCCACTAATACAACTTGCTATATTATTAATAGAATAATGATTAGGCCTATTTTAAAGAAAACCCCTTATGAGCTTTTCAAAAATAAAAAGCCTACCTTAGCTATTTTCACTCATTTGGTTGTAAATGATTTGTTTTAAACAATGGAAAAGATAATTTAGGAAAATTTGATGCAAAAAGTGATGAAGCTATTTTCTAGGTTACTCTTTAAACATTAAAGCCTATCGTGTATTTAACAAAACAACTTTAGTGGTTGAAGAGTTTATGCATGTCTTTTTCGATGATAACCTCCTTCCGAGGAAGGATACTTGTGATGATAATGAGTAGGAATTTTGGATGCCATTGATAGAGAAGGACAATCATGAGAAACCACAAGATCCACCTCTAGTAGCCTTAAAGGACATGTCACTAGAGGAAAGGGAGGTTACCTACCCAAGGGAGTTCAACAATGTTAAAGGTGGTGAGATTTTTGGTAATCCATCCAAAGGGGTAACCACTAGATCCTCTCTTCGAAGTACATATAATTTTGTTGAATTTATCTCATGTATTGAGCCTGAAAACATCAAAGAAGCATTAAATAATGATTATTGGATATTGGCCATGCAAGAAGAGTTAAATCAATTTGAGAGGAGTAAAGTTTGGACATTAGTTGATAGGCCAAGTAATAAATAGACTATAGGCACTAAATGGGATTTTAGAAACAAACTAGATGAGAGTGGTAATATAGTGAGAAACAATGCTAGACTTGTTGCTCAAGGTTATACTCAAGAAGAAGGAATTGATTTTGATGAAACCTATGCGCCCGTAGCTAGAATGGAAGCTATTAGGATGTTGCTTGCATTTTCATGTTATCATGAATTCAAGCTTTTTCAAATGGATGTTAAAAGTGCTTTTCTAAATGTTTTTATAAACGAGGAAGTGTATGTTGAACAACCACCCAGTTTTGAAGATATAAAATATCCAAAACATGTTTTCAAACTTTCAAAAGCTTTATATGGTTTGGAACAAGCTCCTAAATCTTGGAATAAAAGATTGTCAAGTTTTATAATTGAAAAAGGTTTTGACAAAGGGAAGGTTGACACTACACTTTTTATAAAAAGAAAATGCAAGTATATTTTAGTAGTTCAAATTTGTATTGATGATATCATTTTTGGTTCTACTAATGAATTGCTTTGCCAAGAATTTGCTAAATTGATGGAAGGTGACTTTGAAATGAGCATGATGGGAGAGCTCTCATTCTTTTTGGGACTCCAAATCAAACAAAGGGAGGATGGCATCTTCATTAATCAAGCAAAGTACATCAAAGACATACTAAAAAGTTTGGCTTGGAGAATATGAAACCTTAAGCCACACCTATGAGCTCTTCTAAAAAGCTTGACAAAGATGAAGGAGGTAAATGTGTTGATCTTAAACTTTATAGATCTATGATACGATCTTCATTGTATCTTACTGCAAGTATACCAGATATTATGTTTAGTGTTTTCTTGTGTTCTAGATTTCAAGCTAGTCCTAGAGAATCACATCTACAAGCCGTTAAGAGAATCTTTAGATACCTTAGAAACACCTATTGCTCAGGCCTTTGGTATCCTAGAGACTCTTCCTTTAGTTTGCATGCTTATTCGGATGTGGAATATGAAGGTTGTAAGATAGATAGAAAGAGTAACTCTGGTACATGTCAATTCCTAGATACTATGCTTATCTCTTGGTTTTCTAAGAAACAAAATAGCGTAGCGCTATCTACCACCGAGGCGGTATATATTTTGGCCGGTAGTTGTTATGCTCAAGTCCTTTGGATGAAGCAAAAACTCTTAGATTATGAAATTGATGTAGGTACCATACCCTTAAAGTGTGACACTACTAGTTCTATTTGTCTCACTAAGAATCTTATCCAACATTCTAGAACAAAGTACATAGAGATAAGATATCATTTCATTAGAGATCATATCTTGAAAAATGATGTAGTTCTAGAGTATGTAGACACCTTGAACCAATTGGCAGATATCTTTACCAAACCTTTAGACAAAGAGCATTTTCAGACTCTTAGGAGAGGGTTAGGGCTTACTAGCCTATCTTGAACCCTAGAGCCTTGTTTTGATCTTAAAATTTGCTTGAATTTGGTTGATTTACATGTTTGTGTGTTTTGCTCCTATATGCATCTATTCATGTTATTAGAGGGAGTATATATCTATTTTTTCCCATTCATGATGATCTCATATCATAATCATGTATTTCGATTCGAGTAAAATTGAATTTTTGGGTCCCTTGTAGCCAAATCTGTCAAATTTAGTCAAGAGGTATCGATACGGGGTTTAACCTGTACCGGTACTGGTCAAGGATCGATATGGGTAAAATTTGTACTGGTACACGGTTACGATACTCGCTTTTGCGTATCAGTATGCTTGGTCGCTGGAGCTTTAAATGGGGTTTTAAATGAGGTTTTCCTAATCCAACTCAAGCTCTAACTTTTCCTAAAAACCCTATAACGACCATTCTCTATAAAAACCTCCCAAATCTCTTATTTTTCATCGCAAATCATCAAAACTCTTTGGGGGCTTTTGTTTTCAACATCAAACCCTAGCATATTTCATCAAGCTTTGTGCAAATCATCTATTCATTCATCCATTCATCCTAATCAAGGTATAAACTTTACTTTCTTTAAATTTCATTTTTCTTTATATGTGTATATTATTTATGTTCAAAATTTATATATATAGGATGTATATATCATTGATTTCAAAGATTTTTCAAAATCATTTTCAAAACTGAAAATTTTTGTTCGAATATAAAATTATACTTGTATATTTTATTTTACTGTTTTCAAGTTTTATCTTTACCAAAATTTTTCTTTATACTTGTATATGATTTTACACTATATAATATAGTTTTTATACTACCTTGATCATTGGATTGATTTATTGGATTGGATGTCGATGTTTATGCATACATGTATTTTGTGGTTTGAATTTTTTAGGTTTTTCAATATGCCTCATAAGAAAAGGTATAGAAAAGAGTTAAGATCTAGTTCTACAAATCCTACTAATCCTAATCCCAATTTCGATAACAATGGTACAAGACCTAACCTTAACCAACTTTTTTATCCAATGTTTTAACGAAGCAGAAAATACCAATGCTATGGATCATTTTAAACATTTTCAATCTTTCAAAATACGTCGTGAACATGTTGTTTCAATTTCTTTTATGTGCTCTGATGAATTTCACTTTCGTTATCTCGATTTAATATGACAATGGAAATTCATGACTTTTTTAAGCATACTTGGGATTATGTACAAAAACCTTGTACTTATTTTTTACTCAAATGCTCAGTGTATTTTAAATCGAGAGAAAAACGAGGTCATAGATATTGAGTCTTACCTCATGGGGAAGGAATATCGTCTTGATTCTTCAAAAATTGTCAAAATTTTGGTTATGGATGGTGAGGGTATAGATGATGAAAATGCTTTTGGTCAAACCTATAGTGGCTCTGTAACCATACTAGATGCCCATGAGCGTTTCCTCCACCTTCCCATCACTTTGTGGTTTTGACAATCCGGTGGTAAGTGGTCCACCGTACGTCAAGTTGATGATTTTTGGCTATATTATTTTCATGAGGAAATACGCCCAAACCTAGCCCAAATTATGTTTGCCGAGTTGGTCTTTTTGATCCAAAACCACCATACCTACCTTGTCTCTTCCTTCACCTATGGCACCTCTCTAAACTACATGTTTCACAAGCTTGGGATAGATTGTTCCCTTGATCTTGGTGTACCTCTCACCAATCCCATCAATGATCATTATCTTCGACGAGCAAAGTTCACCTACTACAATAGAGAATGGATTCTCAATGCGGCTCTTCCTGATGGTGCTCAACCCGATCCCATAGAGAATGTTCCCGTTGCCCTAGTGGCTCCGACAACTCCGGTTGCTCCACCTTCCCTCGATACTATCATGGCCTACCTTGATGGGAAGTTTGATACCTTGGATGTGAGGTTGGATTTTAGATTCACTACATTTGGCACTCGTATGACATCCTTGGAAGCTCGAGTTGCCTCCATTCAGTAACTTCAAGCCTCGATGGACATGACCTTCACCACGTTTCACACCGAATGGTGTGGTCATGCTCTTGGTGATGATCATGAGGAAGATGAACAAGAGGATGATGAAGATGAAGACAACTCCTAGGCTTGCATCTCATCCATGTCATATCATATCATATTAGGATTTGAGTTTTATGCATCTTTTTTTTTACGTTTTTTATGACATTATTCTCTTATAATTTGGTTTATGTTTTTAAGTTTTCAGTTGGATATTCTATGTTGCTTTGAATGTTGCTTTGAATTTTATAATGTCTATGTTGTTTAGTTATCTTTGGAGTTATTATTGCTTTATCTCTTGTCTTTATGCCTTAATTGATTTTGATCTAACAAAAAGAGGGAGAAAGTATAAGATATATTTTTTTCAAAATTTTTCAAAAACAAATTTACTTTTAGCCTTAAAGAAATGGGGAGTGATTACTTAAAAAGATTTCAAAAGACTTGAAAAATTATTTTGGTTTTGTTATATCAAAAAGGGGAGATTGTAAAACCTATATTTGATTTTGATATAACAAGGAATTACAAGGACTGTTTTGTAAAAGGGATAAATTTTTAAGTACTCAAAAAGTCTCACAAATTGACAAGGATTCGAACTTAAAATAATTTCTAAGTAAAAAACTTAAACCCCAAATATTTTCTAAGTATTTATCATACTCAAAATAGCCAAATTGGACCATGAGTATCAATACGCCTAAGGCCGTATCGATACGGGCTCTAGCTACTAGAATTTCGTTTTATACTTGTTGGCTATAGGGTACCGATACGCGTGCAGTCGTATCGGTACGCCATTCAAACCTGAGAACCAATTTTGCATACTGGTATCGATACGGCTTAATACATACCGGTACGAGGGTTAAAGATTTCTGAAATCTTTTCATTTAATATTTGATCGTTGAGTTGTCAGTTTTATTGGAATCATATCTTTGAAAATATGTTAATGCGTACCGATACCCATATAGGCGTACCGATACGACTTTTTGTGCAAAACTTATCAGGATTCCAGTGAGCAAAACCAGTATCGATACGGTACGGCCTATACCGATACCCTTTGTAAAATAAACACTCTGTATCGATATGGCTTCCCGTGTATTGATTCCCATTTGTTGAAACAGCTATTTTTGTCTTGGCAGGTACCAATACGCTCTTTCGCGTACCGATACTAGTGTTGGCAGACAACATTTATTGCGGGAAAAATGAAGCCCAACGGCTATATTTATGATCTCAGCTACCCAAACGGTTGGAAATCAATGAAGGGGTATAAAATCAAGTTTGAGCCTTTCATTGTCATATCTTGTAACCCACTTGAGTCTTTCAATCACGCATTCAATCACGGGGTATAAAATCACGCATTCAATCACGGGAGCCTAGAATTTATGATCTCAACAATAACTATTCATCTAGTCTAATGCATTCAATCACGCATCCAACAATGTTTGAGCCTTTCATTGTCATATCTTGTAACCCACTTGAGTGAACTTCATTATATCCATTTTATTCAAGTCTTGGGGTTAGAGTGAGCCTAGAATTGTGCAAACAATTAACCTTATGAGGAATTTTCAGTTTGCTTTATTTGTATTCTCTTTGTGAGGGTTCTTAAGACTTTGGGGTATAAGTCTTAAGGGAGTGTGTAAGGTTATCTCATTTGGCCTCAAAAGGAAAGCAAATCTAGTGGATTTAAGAAATCCTTAGTGTGGATAGCTAAGGTAGTGGATGTAAACCTTGTTGAGAAGGTTGAACTACTATAAATTCTTGTGTTCCAATCTTTTTACATTTCCATTGCTACCACCAAATTTTTTATTTGTCAATACACCCCTTCTTAGCCATCTATCATTGATTGATCATCCCAACAGAATTTTCCAAAACATGGTGTATCGGTACTGGTCATGACCATACCGGTACTGGCAGTTTTGTATTGATACTGGGATAGGGTATCAGTATCGAAGGCCTGCTTTGACTTTTAAAAGCCTTTAAAAATATTTGTTGAAGTCAAAAACATTTAAAACATATTTTTCAAGTTATTTGGACTTTTAATAATTTTTGTCATATTTGAATTAAGTCCAAAAATAATTTCAATTTGTTATATCAAAATCTTTATCTCAACAATCTCCCCCCTTTTGATATAACGAAATCACTTAAAAATTTGTTTTTGAAATTTTTTCCCTTTAGAAAAATGATTTTAGAAAAAAGAAAATATTCTAGAAAAATATTAAAGCTCCCCTTTTTCTTTTTGAAATTTAAAGTTTCAAACATATATCTCCATTTTTGTTATATAAAAAATTAATTCAAAATAAAGTTTCAAATCACATTTAAGTTCAAGATAACAATGGAGAGTAAAAAAAAATTGACAAATGCAAGAATTTAAAAAAATGGCTCCCCTTAATCAAGCAAAAACAAAATTGTTAGTCCAACAATTCAAGAGAAATAAAATTGACTTTCATAAGAATAAATCAAATGGATCAAAAAATTCAATTATCATTCCATAAATTTAAATTAAATCAATAAGCACGCAAGGCATGGGAAAAAGGAAACAAAATTGTCCCTTTTTGACTGTGCGTACCAGTACAGTGTCAACCATATTGGTACTTGGTTGAATGTCGTATCGGTACGGTATAGGTGGCATCGGCACCGACTGCACGAGATGGTGAAATTATGAAGCAAAATCAACTCAAGAGGCTTTCTAACTTAGTTTTAAGTTCATACAAAGACTCTATTAAGTCCTAGATATACATTTTGATCATTTTTGCTACAAAAGAACAATATGCTTCTAAAAAACATAACACATTTAAATCAAAACAAGCATGAATATCACCAAATTCAACCAAACATTACCAGTTTAAGGCCAAAAACATAGAAATAGACATATTAGGCCAAAAACATGTAACTCATGCAATTTGAGACTCTCCCTAACTATATGCAATTAAGCACCACATGGGGAGTCACACAAACATGCTTAGATCATTATAAAAAATAGACAATAAAATCATGATCAAGAATTGCATGGAAATAAATTTACCAATTGTACCAAGGTAAGATGTTAAGCCTTACCCTCTTCAAGTGTCATTCTCCTTTGTGTGTCAAGAGCTCCCAAAGTTTGACTTTTCTCATCAATGCTCAAGCACACCTACAAAAAGATAATCATACGTGTTTTGGTATCCAAATTATTTTGGATCCATTGGCATTAGTCTCAAAAATTTTAGTTCCCGTAAGAATCTATTTTTCAATGACATCCGTATCTTTTAAAGAAATGAGTCCTTTTGGGACCCAAATATTCTAAATTATTTTACCTTTTAAAAATCTAGAGGAACTAGATCATCTTTGATAAAAATTGTTTTGGAGCTACCTCTATTTTCACATTTTTGAAAAAAAATTTAAGATCATCAATTTCTCTTTGTTGATCCTTTTGAACTTTTAGAAGCAAGTTTTGTAAATCAAGGTTCTTTTGTTCAAAATCTTTAAACCTTACTTCGAGTACGAGATTGGTTTTAGAAAGCAATTCATTTTCGATTTTCATCTTTGAAATTAACTTTTTGTTTTTCAAAAATGATGCCTTGAATTCCAAAACCAAATCATCGTAGGCTTCTTGTAACTCATCAAAAGTATAAGAATTTAAATTAGATGAGTTAGAAGTTTCTTCTTCATCTTGGATGGCCAGAGACAAAGGTTGGCTACCTTATCACCATCGGTGGAGTCTTTTTTATTATGCCACTTGTCAAAAGTTAAATCATAAAAGATTTTTAGGAGTATTTTTTTATTAAATAGAGATGTATTATCTGTTTACCAACCATACATTGTATAAACAAATCTAATTCTTTCTCAATATGTTCCTTAAAAAATTTGATTTGTGTGGATTCTTCCCCCAACTAACGAAGAGATCTTGACGAAATTGCCACATATAAAATTGAGCACAATTTTGCAAAGAAATAGCCCAATTGTCTCTTGAGAAGAGATGGGAAACATGCTCAATATCATTTGATTGAATAGTTGACCCAGCTCCTGGTTGTTTGAAGAAATCCTCCACTTCAATAGGTATTTTTCGTAAAAAGTAAACATGAGATAACAAATCCAGTCATTCACTAAGATTTTGAATAGCTGTCCCGAGTTTAAGTTGATTATGTTTTTCCTATTACATTCCCACGGTAAATGTTGAGATTCGAATCGATACAAGATGAGACAACATGAGCATCCTTCGCCACTGGGACAAATAGTGGTGTTAGAAAAGCGTTGATCCAATAATTTAAAAAAAAACAATAAAATATAACATTGATAATATTACTGAATTGAACAGAACATAAAATAAATACAAGAATACTTGAAACAAAAATCGAATACTAAATAGTTAATTAAAATTATTTATTTGTATTTGGACAACGATTCAGATGAGCAAATTCGTTGAGGCCTCACAGTTTCCTTAAAACAGATTCATCCGCTCCTATGGTGTTTGAGAAACGTTGGAATTTTGTCTCCTACAGTTTTCTTAAGACAGCTTCGTCTGCTCTTATAGTGCTTGAGAAACGTTGGGCGTCTATCTCCTAGGATACAACAATAGAATGAACACAACAGTAGCATGATTGTAGTGTTCAGCGAACCGTAACCTCGTCTTCTTCTATCACCAAAAACAGTTTAAAAATTCCATAGAGCTAAGCTGCTAAAATTAGAAAATTTATGTGTTGTGTTTTTAAACTAGTAGGTTTAACATGGTATTTATAAGGGTTTCACATAGTTAACTATAGGAAATTTTTGACCTAATGAAGCATTTAATATTTGAGAATCAATGAGCCTTTAAATAACAATTTCTAAAATTAATGTCAGAATTAAAGGAATCTTTTAATATTTATCCTTTTAATTTCAATACAGAAATTGGAAAAGATATGCTCTATTTGAGGAAAAATTATTTTTTAAATTTGGGTTAAAATAATCACATTTGCTAACCAACAATTGATTCCATATATTCTCTCAACAATGTTTGGGTCAATTTCTCATTCAAAGCTCCAAAAACATCAATTTTTTTCCAACAAATGGATCTCAGAGTATTTCTTATTTATTGGTTAGGCATATTTTTTCTTCCCTAGAGTCTCCCCCTTCCCTTCCCCGCTAGATATGATTAAAATTTGTCAAAAGAAATTCCTTTGCATATCTTAGATATATTAAAGATTAATTAATTATATTTTATATCCTTTATTATTATATTTAATATTTTAAAATTTGGCTTAAATTTACTTTACTTTTTCATTTCAAAAGAAAAAAAAATCAAATCTTATCAAATAATAAACATGTTATGTCCTTTCCCTTTTGTACCTCAAGTTCTCTGTAATGTCATCTCCGACAATATTTTTTTTAGTCTCTCTGGATGTAGAGTCCTAGATCCTTCAGAGGGCCTACAATACAAGTATAATAAAAAGCTACAATACCCTTGATAAGATAGTTGTCAAGTCTATCCGGCTTGCCAGTTAACTCTACTACCTAACAGACAAGGCTATAATAAACCATCATAAACTATAAGCTCTAGACATGAAACCCTCTTTAGAAGACCAAAAATATAACCACAGAGGGAGATCCTTATACCCCAAAGTCAGACCTCATCTTATACTTCTTATTCTCTTCCTTATTTTTTTTCGTTTCTCTCATTTCATATATATCTCCACCACCATACATGGTTTCTTCCCAAACCAAAAATGGTGAACTGCCATAAATCACCACAATCTCACTCTCACCATGAGCGTGGATCACTTCTAATAAAAAAGAATAAGTAATAATGAAACTCGAAGAAAACTAGTCCCGATTTCTAGGCTTACCTATTTTCTCTGCCGGCGACAAAATATTTGACGACTTGTGGGTCGAATGGTGACACTCGCATACACGATTTTAAAACCCTTAAGCGTTGCAAGTAATGTTACAAATTTTGATAAGATGGAGACAAATTCAGGCACACACCATGACCTATCGATCCAAAGGGAGAAAGAAAACAAAAGATATTATAGGATAACAATCTCTTATCACGCATGATTTTGGGCAAAGACGCGAAGGCTACATAATGACAATTTCTGACCAGACATCTTGGTAGGTACAAATTTGTCATCCCACAGAGCCAACATTTATCTTGAAAAAACTAGGCTACGTCGAGTGGAACTAAAGACGGACTCATTACCACGTATTTTGTTGAGGTAATGGGAACATAGGGATGCCACCCACATAAAGAAAAAGCATTGGCCACCAGTCATGCTTCATTCAAGGAGTTACAAGGTCAACCCATTATCATGTCCTCTGTCATGGTATTAGACCATGGGTGGACATCCTATGAGTGCTCACCAACAATTTATGTTTTACGTAAACGAGGGTACCAACACTTCAGAGAAGGTGGGAGCATTGACGCTCATCCTCTCTCAATCTAGGTACAACATGAAGGAAATAAAGTGATGAAGACATAAACATTTCCAGTGATGTTTGATAGGTGTGAAAACGTCACACTTTTAGTGCAAGCTACACTGTCGATGCAATAATAGAAACAAAGAAGTCTTGTTTGAATATCAATCCCACGAGGATGGTGTATTAAGCTTATACTTATGTAACTACAATACAATATTGTAAGAGTGGTAGTTGTGGGTGCAATGGTGGCTGCAATACAAGGATAAAAAGGTGAATAAATGAATAATTGTGGTAGCAATAACATATTGTAATAAAAGATAAAGAAATGTAAGAATAAAGCCTAGATCTCCTTGGTTCAGCTCGGTAGAAAGATCAAGTTTAAAGTGGAATATGATGCAAATGATCTTATATTGATGACATTTGAGTATGGCAATGATTTGTGAAAAAGGATTTCAATAATATATAAATGCATGTTTTGTTGCATTGGAAATTGGTTTGAATGATGCATATGAAAAATAGTGAGTTATCATGTTTAAAGTGGAATATATTGGCTAAGTGACAATGAAATAAATGTTATCAGATATAGTTGGCATGCCATAGGGTTTAAAGTGCACTATAATAAGTCGACTTATGTGTGTCGAGAGGTTAATTGTGCCATTTTCTCCACCATGGGAACCGCAGCGGTTGATGGGTTAATTGTGCCATATTCTCCCACTGGTGGATTACGTATCATAATGGTTGAGGGGTTAATTGTGTCGTTTCTCCCATTTTAGATATTATACATCATAACCGTTGAGGGGTTAAATGTGTTGTTTGCTCGATTATGGATGTATGTGAAGTGGTCGAAGGAACCACTTATGAAATCCGTGTAACTGATGTGTTTTGTTAAAGGAAAGGTTCTGTTTTTGGGTCATTCGAATGCCAATATACGAATAAATGTATTATGATGGACAAATATGTTTTGTATAATGAGATTTATACATGTTTTGCTCTTTAAGCTTTGCTATTGGATGAATAAGCTTGTGAAGGCTTAAATTGAGGTTTTTGCATATGGGATTATGCATGAGATTCATGATACATGTTTTGCATATAGTTTAATATGCATGTTTTACAAAGGTAAAAAGGGTATGAGATGTTTTAGCATGATGTTGAAAATGTGGTTTGACTCAAATGGTTTTCAATGCATTGATGATTATTTTTAGAGCGCCCCTCACTAGGCATTATTTTCTTACAATCTCCTTTCTCATCAATGCAGAAAAGTGTAACTCTCTCTCCTCCAAAATAGTCCTTTTATAGGCCACCCAAGGAAGGACACCTCTCCTGCAAGTTAATTGTGTACCCAGTGTCGTACAAATTTTTTTATAACAAATTGGACAGCTAAAAAATTTGTCCTTATCCTCAAGCAGACTAGACAGCTGGCAGATGCAGTGTCGAACTGGCTATAGTGGTGAAAACTTCCTCTGCAGGGACATTAGTAAAGCAGCGACAACAAGGCAAAAATATACAAAACACGATCCACTGGAACTAAGTTAGAAAAGATGCAGAAATAGATATGAAAATGTAAAATTGGATGCAATGGATACCAATGTGGAGATAGTTAGACCTATAAATCAAGGGAAAATGCGTGCCCTTTAAAGAGCTATCAATGTTTTTACATTTAATGCGCCTCTAATGTATATAAATTTTAGGAAGTTTTGTACTTTCAATATTTTTTATGTAAGTTAAATGTTATAATGAGAGGATATAAATCCTCCACTAAGCTATTTCAGAAGCATCACAAAGCCTCTTCCATAAAATGGAAGACATCAGACTCACGGTGAGGATACGCTACAGCTCAGACGACCTGTTTCGTAGAGACAATGAACCAGGTACAAAAATTAGATAGCTTTATGCTTGGAACACTCATAGTGTGCATGAAAAATATTATGCAAAGATATAACTCCTCCATCAAATTGCTAAGATTATCATTACAAAATCTTCGAGTTTTGCTCCAACTTTTGATGTTTTTCTTCCTCAAACAAAAAATTCTCAGTTTTCAAAGTTCAAGACTCCCAAATCTCTCAAGTCTGAAGGTATGTAATTTTTTTATTTTTTAAAATCTTTATTTATTCAATATATAGAAGTATATTTTAATTATTATCTAAATGTTGTTTTACAAGATTTCAAAAGTTCAAGACCTTTTGTTCTCTCTCTTACACTGTAACAATACAAATAGGTATAAAATAATTAAATATTTAGTTAATTTATGTTTACCTTTTCCTTTTCTAACTTTGAGTTTTGAGTTAGAGATTAAATTTATTGAGAGTAGAAGTAAAAATGTGACTAATGATTTGTAACACCCTCGACCCGGATGCCATATTTGGGCCTCAAGCCCAAACCATTACCATAAAATTTTACAACTAGATTTAGTACAAAACACATTCATTCATAAAATCCACTAAGTTTGAATATTTCAAAGTAAACAAACCATTTAAAACATTACATGGGAGCTCCATTTAAAGTTATATAATAAAAACATTCGACTCACGATTTAAAATCCAAAAAAATAAGAGTTATAATACAACATATGGTCCTCCTATGAATATATAGCCTAAATAATCTAAGTATTGTACTCAGAAAACAAGTTGATGCTAAGGTCCTACTCCGATGGTGCTCTAACGATGCACGCCAACCTACTAACCAGTAAACAAAAAAAATTCTGAATGTTAGGCTAGCGAAACTCATTGGATACACTTCTACTCAACCATGCCTCATGCAAATCATAAATATGAGCATGCAGCTAAAGATGATAACATGAAAATAACATCGTGTAAATATGGTGCTACCTCTAGCCGCCCAAACATATAACAACACCAAACAATCACAGGCTTCACATATCATAAGCCTTAATATACAATATAAGAGTGAGGTATGAGTCCACAAAGTATTGGAGTCATACAATCTAAGAGAGTCTTGCGACCACTAAGCATCAGGATTATTCACTCATAGAGGTGAGGCCCGCGACCACTAAGCATCAAGATCATACACCCATGCTCAGAATCTCTCATCAAGCATCTTCGAATGAGGCTCGCGCTCTTATAGTTGCATTTAGGATAGATTGCATATAGTTTGCAAATAGATAGGGAGTTACACCATCTGAGCTTAATTGTTATATATATTGGTGCTTTTTATGGGAAAGGTGGTGCTTTGTGGTACATGTGTAGGATACTAAAGGATGCTGGAGGAATGTTGGAGCAGCTGAGTAGCAGATTGCATGGCTAGAGCCGACGAGGCAAAAAGAGTTAGAGATAAATCTACTTTTGCCCACATGGACTTTCTTCCTAATATAGAACATTTTATATAGCGGAAAATCAATGGCCTTGTTTAATGAAGCCACGCATACTTTAGGGTTCATAAACCCTAGTTTCACTGCCAATATAAGGGAGACTTGGACGTTACTTCAAAGGGCAATGCCATTATAGACAATAGCCCTAGTCTAAAGCTTGTGGAGAACCACCAAAGTGAAAGCTATAGAAATCTCTTCACGACAGACGCTATCGAGAAAGGCCGATAGAGTGGGAGACTTATAGCAATAGTTGGAGGGCATGGGATGAGTTTGTCGAGGATTCTTGGCTCTTTTTTTCGTGCTTGATAAATTGTCGTACCTTAATACTTTTGTTATGGATGTTTTAGGCTCAGACATGAGCTAAATACTTTAGTTGGGATTATTGTTTCCTAGGATTTGATGCTTTTATTTTAATGTTATAGTTGTTTCCCCTTTATCTATTTTGTTTATTATTCTTCATGAGTAGTTATTGTAAAAGCTACTGAGAGAGGCCTTTCAACTATTAATATGTAGCTTAATATCAAGAGAGTTAGTTTATACACACGTGAATAGTGGGGCTAAGCTTTTGACTTAGTCATAATTTTGCTTAAATATAAGTTTAGGATTTAAATGACTAAAAGGGAGTTCTTAACAAATAGTAGGGTTGTTAGGGTTCACGCAGACATGTATTACCTAAGATTCACGATGATTAACTTCTAGGCATCAAGAGAGCCATAAGTTCTTTAGAAAATCTTTTGTGTAGATAAAGACTTTAATGGTTTACAGAGACATGTATTGCCAGTTACTATAGTATTGAAATAAGTAATCAAGCATATATCCTTAGCAATAATCCCAACTTCCATTATTATCTTTTATTTGCCACAACATTTATTCGTCTTAATTATAGCTATCTTTACTTTAATTATTTTTAGTTTTGATAAACCGCCACCGTCCAATACTTGCAAACACATTCTTAAGTTAAATAATTTCGTAGTTATTGATCCAATCCTCGTGGGTTCGACACTCTAATCATCACTTTATTACTTAATTCGACAAGTATACTTCCTCTAAAGTGCATCACTATTCGACAAGCATCAAGTTTTTGGCGATATTATCGGGGATTGGTATATGATAATTATGTTGTAACTGTGCTTAAGATTTTTTTGTTATTTGCCTTTAATTTTTGTTTTTATTTTTATTTTTGTTTCTCAGGTACGTTCTAGTACATGAACAGAAGGTCTGCCTCAGAACCTATTCTTTTGTTAAATCCAAAAATCGAAAGAACTTTGGGGAATTTACGTAAGGAGAAAAAGAATATAGTGAACGAGAATCTAGTAGACGGTCATGAGAATAAGCGTAACCGAGGCATACCATCAATTGATGGATAATGTGTTGATGATGCAGCCTTGAATAGTGGGCAAATTCGACAGGATGATCCACAACCTGCCAGACCTAGAAGGCTCATTAGAATGAACATTGAGCCCATTATCAACAATCTCAATCCACCAATTGTTGTGCTTGATCTAGGGACAGCTCACTTTGAGCTAAATCCCGTTATGTTCAACATGATCAACAACATTGGACAATTTGGAGGATCAACAAGAGAGGATGCTTGAGAGCACATTCAAGCTTTCCTGGAAGTTTGTGACTGCTTTTGTCAACCAAGGACTCCGAATGACGCATTGAGACTCAAATTATTTCCCTACTCCTTGCGAGATCAGGCCAGGGCATGGTTGAAGACTTGCTCCTTAGGATCTATTACATCCTAGAATAACTTGTGCAACAAGTTGCTTCATAGATATGATCCACCGAATGCGCACAATCAAAAGTGGAGCGACATCATCTTATTCCAACAATACGATGATGAATCAATCTATGATGCCTAGGACATATACAAAGACATGCTATGCAAGTGCTCAATCCTTAGATTCCATGATTCTATACAGATCATGACGTTCTATAATGGCATCAATGCACCTACAAGAATGATGATTGACTCGTCGGCCATTAAGACTTTGCTAGACAAAGAACATGATGAGGCTTTCGACATATTGAATCTAATAGCCAACACTAACTAACAGTTCCCAAGGGGGAGATTGAAGCCCGGACCTAAAGCCTGTGGAACACTTCAGACCGTTGAAGCTCAGCTCTCCACAATCATGAACCTACTCAAGAACATGCAACCGACTTCCAATGTTTGTGAGACCAAGGTTGTACAATACACATGTGAGAACTGTGATAAGGAACATTAGTCTAGTGAATGTCCTCAACAACAAGAATCTGGATGATACATAGGGAACACTAATCACAATAATAATCCCTACTCAAACACCTACATCCCAGGGTGTCGGCAACATCCAAATTTTGGTTGGGGAGGTAGCAAGGGTAATTTAAAAGCAAAGCAGAATAAAACAACCAAACCTCCTAGATTTAAACAAAAGACTCAAAGGTAGAACCAGGGAGCTTCTATCTCTAATTTTAATTCTTTTGTTAATACTTATCAAAATTTCATGGAAACTGCCTGAGTTATTATACAGGATCAAGTAGCTCATTTGAAGAACCATAGTGACTTGCTTACAACGCAAGCTGCAATGTAGCAAAACCAATAATCGATTATGCAAAACAACATCACCTTCATACGGTCCTTGAAAATGTAAGTTGGGCAGATTGCTCAGATATTGAAGGTGCAACCATCAGGAGGATTACCCAGTGATACTAAAGTCACTAAAGCCTTTAATGTAGAGAAATGTACTTCCATCACACTATGTAGTGGCACGCAATTGACGATAGAAACCAAGTTTAGGGGAGACTCCTATGTAGATCCCACTCCAAACAAGTCATCCACCGATGCTCCTACACCAAAAGAACCAACTCATGTGCCTGATACAGTGAGTAACCTTTCTACTGATGGCAAGAAAGATAAAGAAAAAGATGCTCCTATATCCAGTAAACCTCAAGATGATGATAGACCACCACCTTCATTCCCAAAATGATTAAAAGCTCAGAAGTAAGATGCTCAGTACCAAAAGTTCTTGGATATGCTCAAACAGCTTCACATCAACATCCCACTTCTAGAGGCCATTGATCATATACCGATCTATGCTAAGTTCTTGAAATAAATTGTAACAAAGAAGAGAATGGTAGGTGAAATTCAAACTGTCGCTAATGCAGGTGAATGTGTGGCTGTGATGTGTGATTTACCATCCAAGATGAAGGACCCTGGCAGTTTTACCATTCTATGTTACATAGGTCACAACTATTATGGTCGTGCTTTATGTTATCTCAATGCAAGTGTAAACTTGATGCCAAAATCTGTATTTAAAAGACTAGGGATGGGAAAAGCAAAACCTACATTGGTAATCCTTCAATTGGCTGATCGATCTCAAATTTGACCTTATAGAAATGTTGAAAATGTATTGGTTAAGTTGGATAGGTTTTCCTTCTTGGTAGACTTTATCATCCATGACTGTGAAGCTGATGAGAATGCTCCCATCATCCTGGAAAGGCCATTCCTGGCCACTGGGTGTATTGTGATTGATTGGAAGAAAAGTGAATTCACTATGAAGATGAACGAACAAAATATCACATTTAAAGTTTTCAACACACTCAAGTACGCGAATGACTATGAAGAATGCCAGCTCGGAGACATTGAAGAAGCCCTAGTTAAAGAAAGTTTGCACGAGATATGCCATAGTAATATGCTTAGCTCTGTAGAGCAAGCTGGCTTTTATGAGGCCATGAATGAAGCTGAAGAAGAAGGTAAGGTTGAGATTGAACAATCCAATGTTGTGCTCACCCGACCAGGCATGACTTTTGAACCATTAGATTATACTGAGTTTAAATCTCCCAAGCCATCACTTGAACACCCACCGGTACTTGATCTTAAGCCTCTTCTCCCCGCAATTAAAATATGCATTTTTAGGGGAGAATAATACGCTGCCTGTTGTTATATTTGCTTGCTTAAAGCCTGATGATAAGTGTTCAAAAGTACTATTTTTCTTACCTTTTTTACTCATATTATTGTTAGACTTAGGCTCATATTAGTCGCATAGTTAGCCATTCATGCATTAATCCATGTTTCCTTCAAACGTTGAGCTTGATTACATAACTTGGTGATTTTTGTGGAAATAGATGCTGCTTTGGTGTGTTTTTGTGTGTGTATGTGCAGGATCACTTGCCAAAGCAATGCCGAGCTAGTTGCCAGGGCAATGCATGAAGGATATGCCGAGCTAGTTGCCAGGGCAATGCATGAAGGAGACGTCGAGCCAGTTGCCATGGCATTTGTCGACAAAGACTAAAAGCAATATGGATGTCGAAATTCATGACTTTACAAGCCCAAGATGACATGGAGCAAGGCCCAAGCCCAAAGGAATTTGATTGCCATGCAGAGATTAAAGAAGAATTAAATTCCAAGAGGATAGAAGAAGTTCTAATAGGAATAAAATTATAATAAAGAATTATATTCTTTAAAGATAATTTAATTCCAACTCAAACTCCTCCTCAAAGAAGGACTTTGGCCTAGCCTTATAAATATCAAGGAGATTTCGACAATTCCAAGAGGGGAGAGCAAGAGTTAATTTCGACAACTCCAAGAGAGGAAGCAAGGGGAATTTTCGGCAAGCTTCATCTTTTCTTCCTTGTTCGATTGGGTTCATACTTGCACATTTGCGTAGCACTTATTACGCGCAACAAGTTTTTGGCACCGTTGCCGGGGATTGGCAATAGCGACTTTGTTTTTACTTTCTTGCACTTTCTTTTTATTTTTCTTGTTTAAAATTCAAAGGGCTAACAAACTTTGGTTTTGCATTGGTATATGACCAGGGCGAGACCGACTTCACCAGAATATCCCTTTGATCTAGAAATCGAACGAACCTTACAAAGACTTAGACGAAGGATAAGAGAAGCAATGGCAAATCAAGACGGCAATATTAATCAAGATGTTCGAGCAGGAGGAGGAGTGATTCTTGCGAAGCAGAACTATTCGAGACTATCTTGAAGAAGTTCTTGATGGACTTAACCAGGAGTTGTCGCACCCGAAATTGAAGCCGACCACTTTGAGTTGAAAACGGTAATGTTTAATATGATCAACACAATAGGTCAATTTGGCGGCTCAAGAATCGAAGATGCACGACAACATCTGAAATCTTTCCTCGAGATTTGCAACTCGTTCAAGATACGAGTCACCCCGATGTCTTACGATTAAGATTATTCCCCTATTCGAGGATAGGGCAAAAGCATGGCTAAATAGCATTCTGCCGGATCCATAGCATCTTGGACTGATCTTTGTCGTGATTTCCTTGCTAGATTTAATCCTACAAATTTAAGCGATAAGCCAGAACGACATTACTTCTTTTTTGTGCGGATGATGAATCCATGTACGAGGCTTGGGAGCGGTATAGAGAACTTTTACACAAATGCCCTTTACAGTTCGGTGTGGACTCAAGTAACAATGTTTTACAATGCCGTGAATACACCAACAAGGATGATGCTAGACGCCTCGGCAAACGGCATACTCCTAGATAAGTCACCGGAAGAAGCAATGCAAATTTTAAACAGGCTGGCCAAGAATGATTATCAATTCCCATCT
Organism: Hibiscus mutabilis; assembly: GCA_019671005.1. NCBI lineage: Eukaryota > Viridiplantae > Streptophyta > Magnoliopsida > Malvales > Malvaceae > Hibiscus > Hibiscus mutabilis. The sequence goes on from CM033732.1 coordinate 37,837,647, forward strand.
ACTAGAAGAGGAGGAGTTAGACGCCAAGCCACAATACATGAACTAGGATCATCAGATTCAATTTCGGCACAATTGGCCGCTTTAACCAAGATGGTCCAGAACATGCAAAAACCAAACAACACACATGAAGTCAAGGTAATGGATTCTTTTTGTGAGTTATGTGGCGATAACCATAATTCTTATGAATGTATGCAGAATCCGGAATCTAGCTTCTATGTGGGGAATTATAATCGGGGCAACAACATGATGTCAAATACATACAATCCAGCTTGGAAGAAGCACCCGAATTTTTCATGGAGTAATCCCAACAATGCTCTAAACCAGAACAATCAGAATGCACAAGCATCGGGATTCCAACAGAATATGCCACGGCAACAGATGCCGCAGCAACAACCGACGACATCTAGTTCTTTGGAAAATTCTCTAAATGCTTTTATGATGAAAACTGAATCTTATATGGCTGAGAATAGTAATTTCATAAAAAGAAATGATGCTTTTATTAACAGGACCGAGATGAGATTGTAAAACCAAGAGGCGGCAATCAAATCATTGGAAAATCAAGTCGGACAATTTGCTCAAAATCTGAACACTAGACCACAAGGAGGTTTACCTAGCGATACTGAAGTCGCAAGAGGAACTGGCCATGAGCAATGTAAGGCAATCACCACCAGAAGTGGCCAACAACTTAGAGAGGTTCAAACCCGCTCGTCAAACAAAACTCCACAAAAAGATCAAGACGAACCTAGCGGCAAAGTCTCAGATGATGAACCAGGAATTGTTGCGGCAACCGGCAATAAGCATGCCTCGGCAACCGATGACGCCTCGGCAACTTGCGATAAGCACGCCTCGACAACCCTAGTTGGTAACGCATCGACAACTCTAGATGTCCCAGCAATGCCGTCAATCAGGTTTCAAACCAATGAAAGGATAGAAGATATCCGACTTCCACCACCATTCCCACAAAGGTTGAAGCGACAAAAGCAAGAATACCAATTCAAGAAGTTTCTTGATATCCTAAAGCAAGTCCACATCAACTTGCCATTGGTGGAAGCAATTGAACAAATGCCAAACTATGCCAAGTTTCTTAAAGACATTGTGTCCAAGAGAACAAGGCTAGGAGAGTTTGAAACAATTGCCGCATGAGAGGGATGCATGGCAATGTTGTTACAATCGTATGCCGCCCAAGTTGAAGGATCCCGGAAGTTTCACAATACCTGTTCTATTGGAAATCACTATGTCGGGAAAGTACTATGCGACCTAGGGGCTAGCATAAACTTGATGCCTAAATCGGTTTTTCGAAACTAGGAATCGGGAAGGCAAGACCTACAATGATTATGCTCTGACTAGCCAAGCCAGATCCTATGTGCATCCGGAGGGAAAAATTGAGGACATCTTGGTAAAAGTTGATAAATTTATTTTCCCGCTGACTTTATTGTTTTGGATTGTGAAGCGAGATGAGCATGCGCCTATCATTCTCGGAAGACCATTCCTAGCGGCAGGGAGAACTTTGATTGATGTTGAAAAGGAGAACTCACAATGAGGGTGAATGACCAGCAGGTAAAACTAAATGTGTTCCAAACACTAAGGCATGCAGATGATCCAAAAGAATGCCAACTACTTCATGCCACGGCAGAGTTTAACCGATGAAGAATTTAGTTGCCTCGGCAACTACATTTGCGAACACGAGGAACATGAGGAGTATGAAGAACCGGTCGATGAGGAACAAACAGAAGAGGCAAATTGGCTAGTCAATCGACCCGGTACATACTTTGAACCACTGGACTACTCGGGTAAGGAAGGTAAGATCGAAAAACCCTCTATCGAAAATCCACCAATTCTTGAGTTGAAACAATTGCGAGCAACTGAAATATGTATACTTAGGGACCAATAATACATTACCTGTAATTATTTCTTCTAAGTTACAGCCTGAGCGAGGAAAAGAAGCTGATCAACATGTTGAAGCTACATAAAAAGGCAATAGGGTGGACAATTGCCGACTTGAAGGGAATTAGCCCGGCGGTGTGCATGCACAAGATCTTGTTGAAAGATGATCACAAACCTTCAATTGAGGCCCATAGGAGACTGAATCATGCCATGAAAGGGGTTGTAATGAAAGAAATCATCAAGTGGCTTGACGCCGGCATTATATACCCTATCTCCGATAGTATGCGTGGGTAAGTCCGGTACAATGTGTGCCGAAAAAGGGAGGTATAATAGTGGTAAGCAATGAAAATAATGAACTTATCCCAACAGGGTGTGACCGGTTGGAGGGTTTGTATGGACTATCGAAAGCTAAACAAAGCCACTAGGAAAGATCACTTCCCATTACCCTTTATTGATCAAATGCTTGACCGTCTTGCGGGTAAACCCTTTTACTATTTTCTTGATGGTTATTCAGGTTACAATTAGATTGCCATAGCACCCGGAAGATCAAGAAAAGACAACCTTCACATGCCCATACGGTACTTATGCCTTCCGAAGGATGCCGTTCGGATTATGTAACGCCCGGCAACCTTCCAAAGATGCATGATGGCGCTCTTTTGGACATGGTCGAAGACTTCCTTGAGATCTTCATGGATGATTTTTTGATTTTTGGTAATGACTCCGACGGCTGTCTCGGCAATTTAGAGAGGGTGTTGGCAAGATGCGAAGAAACGGATTTAGTCCTCAATTGGGAGAAATGCCACTTTATGGTAGATGAAGGAATAGTGCTCGGCCATAAGATTTCATCCAAGGGAATTGAAGTAGACAAAGCCAAGGTGGATGTGATCGAGAGATTACCCCCACCAAATTCGGTTAAAGGAATTCGAAGTTTTCTCGGACATGCAGGTTTTTACAGGAGGTTCATTCATAATTTTTCTAAAATCACTAAACCTTTGTCTAATCTGCTTGAACAGGATAATGTCTTCGATTTTGATGATTCTTGCACTCAAGCATTCGAAACCCTAAAGAAAAAGCTTGCCTCGGCACCCATTGTCGTTCCACCAGATTGGACGCTACCTTTTGAGCTCATGTGTGATGCAAGTGATTTCGCGGTAGGAGCAGTCCTAGGCCAACGCACAGGTAAGACCTTCCATGTGATATACTACGCTAGTAAAACTCTTAATGATGCTCAAGTGAATTACACAACAACGGAGAAAGAGTTACTAGCTATAGTTTTCGCATTTGACAAGTTCCGATCCTATTTAATTGGTACAAAGGTAATTGTTCATACGGACCATTCGGCAATCAAATACTTATTTGCTAAAAAGGATGCTAAACCTCGTTTGATTCGTTGGATATTACTTTTACAAGAATTTGATATTGAAATTAAGGACGGAAAGGAGCAGAAAATCAAGTGGCGATCACTTATCACGTTTGGAACGCAATAGGGAGAAAGACGCGGATCTAGAGATATGCGATGCATTCCCGGATGAACAAATTCTAATTGCCTCGGCAACCCTCAACGCCTCGGCAACCCATGACGCCTCGGCAACCATGGATGCACACGCCTCGGCAACTCTCGACGCCGCAGCAGTCTTTGACGCACACGCCTCGGCAATTTTGGGAGCAGACACTACGGCAAAGACATGCCTCGGCAATACCCTGGTACGCAGATTTAGTTAACTTCCTTGTTTGTGGTATTTTTCCGTATGGCATTACTCACCAAGGGAAGAAGCGGTTCCGCCATGATGCTAAGCATTACTTTTGGGACGAGCCTCTTTTGTTTAAACAATGTGCAGATCAGGTTATACGCCGATGTGTCCCCTGAAGAAGAACAACAGAATGTACTCGGCAATGCCATTCTTCACCCTATGGAGGACATTTTGGAGGAACTCGTACGCATGCCAAAGTCTTGCAATCCGGTTTGTATTGGCCAACATTGTACAAAGATGCCCAAGACTTTTACAAGCAATGTGATCGTTGCGGAGGACGGGCAATATCTCTAGCGACATGAGATGCCACTCGAACATCATCGAGGTAGAACTGTTCGATGTATGGGGATCGATTTTATGGGACCTTTTCCATCTTCATTCGGTAACCTCTACATCTTACTCGCCGTCGACTATGTGTCTAAATGGGTAGAGGCAGCTGCAGTTCCCAACGACGATTCCAAGACCGTGCAACGATTCCTGAGAAAAACATATTTACGGTTTGGGATGCCGAGAGCAATTATCAGCGACGGGGGCAAGCATTTTGACAACAGACTAATTGCCAAGATGTTGCAACGCTCGGCATATCACACAAGATCGCCACGGCATATCACCCACAAACCAACGGGCAGCAGAAATTTCCAACCGGGAGTTGAAGGGAATACTCGAGAAAGTTGTAAATCCCTCAAGGAAGGATTGGTCATTAAGACTAGATGACGACTTTGGGCATATCGCACTGCATTCAAAACACCATTAGGTATGTCCCCTTCCGGCTTGTCTATGGTAAAACATGTCATCTACCGGTGGAAATCGAGCACAAGGCGTCTTTGGGCAATCAAGACCGTGAATATGGATTGGGAAAGTGCCGGACAAAAGCGCATGATGGATCTCAATGAGATAGAAGAATTTCGTGCACTCACCTATAACAATGCACGAATCTACAAGGAGAAAACAAAGCGATGGCATGACAAGAAACTATTGCCACGGCAATTCACGCCAGGGCAACTAGTTCTCCTATTCAATTCTCGGCTAAAACTTTTCCCGGGAAAGCTGAAATCAAGATGGTCGGGACCATTTGAAGTCGTCAAACCATTCTCCCATGGCGCCGTGATAATCAAGTCCATTTCTAACAACCATGAATTCAAAGTTAATGGACAAAGATTGAAGCACTACAATGGTGCCCATGTGGAACGTAACAAGGAAGTGGTCAACTTAGGAGATGCATGAGCATGCTCTCCTCTCAGTATTTCCTTTTTCTTTTTCTTTTTATTTTTATTTTTAGGAGATATTTTATTTTTTTCTTCATTATCTTTAGTTTTCAGGTTTTCTTTATTTTCTTTTTCACAACAAGACTCACAACTACTATGCTAAGGAAATTTACTGCCAAGATCCTTGCCCCGGCAACCAATGAAGAAGATGCCGCGGCAACTTACTTCATGCATGCACAAGCTGATGCCACGGCAACCAACCCTGAAGATGCCACGGCAACCAAAGCTGAAGACATCCCGGCAACAAGAAAACAACCATTGCATTCAAGCAAGAAAATCAAGACGCCAACTAGAAGGAAACTAATCATCTACGATGACGAACTCTCGGAGTAAGTCCTCGTATGCATTTTTATTTTTATTGTTATTTTTCGTTATTTTTATGCATGCATTGAGGACAATGCCTCACTCGAGTTTGGGGGGGGGATTGTTATTAGTAATTACCATGTTTAGTTACATTAATCTTAAGCATTACATTTAGGATACATAAATTGCTTGCCATGCCTTTAATTGGAACAAGAATTGCTTAGATTTGATGAATATTCAATGATGACTTTACCAATGCACTTAATTGATAGAATTTTTATTCTAGGATAACCATGAAAAACTTAGAATTTTACTATGATGCTAAATTTGATGAAACACTGTTGTGGTTTGATTGATTTAAGGAGTTCTAGTAAACTTAGGTTGATAATTAACTAATTGGGGTATTAGAATAAAAATTGGATGAATGCTAGAGGTGCCCGAAATTGGCTCTAGCATGTGCTAAAAATTGATCACTAGAGGTGCAAATCTGGCTCTAGGAGGCGTTAAATTTTTTTACTAGAGGTGCCGAAACCGGCTCTAGTCGATTAAATTAACTTAAGAAAACTAAAAATAAAACACTAGAGGTGCCCAAAATTGGCTCTAGTTAAAACATGTTAAAAAGAACCCAAAAAAGTAATTTGAAAACCTATTGTTTGCATAGAATCCGAAAAATCAACTCGCACACAACTCCGCACACACGCACAAGCATTATAGTTTGATTCCGAGTAACTCCTCAGTTTTCCAAAAAATAAAAAGCCAATCATACTTTGTGCCCCGGTTCAGAGAATTGAAATCAAGCTCAAAGCTAAGTTTGTGAAAATTTGAAGTCTTGGCAGGTAATTATGAGTTTGCATTGCTTGAGGACAAGCAATAGATGCTGCTTTGGTGTGTTTTTGTGTGTGTATGTGCAGGATCACTTGCCAAAGCAATGCCGAGCTAGTTGCCAGGGCAATGCATGAAGGATATGCCGAGCTAGTTGCCAGGGCAATGCATGAAGGATATGCCGAGCTAGTTGCCAGGGCAATGCATGAAGGAGACGCCGAGCCAGTTGCCATGGCATTTGTCGACAAAGACTAAAAGCAATATGGATGTCGAAATTCATGACTTTACAAGCCCAAGATGACATGGAGCAAGGCCCAAGCCCAAAGGAATTTGATTGCCATGCAGAGATTAAAGAAGAATTAAATTCCAAGAGGATAGGAGAAGTTCTAATAGGAATAAAATTATAATAAAGAATTATATTCTTTAAAAATAATTTAATTCCAACTCAAACTCCTCCTCAAAGAAGGACTTTGGCCTAGCCCTATAAATATCAAGGAGATTTCGACAATTCCAAGAGGGGAGAGCAAGAGTTAATTTCGACAACTCCAAGAGAGGAAGCAAGGGGAATTTTCGGCAAGCTTCATCTTTTCTTCCTTGTTCGATTGGGTTCATGCTAGGGATTGTTTATCTTGTGTTTCTTTGGAACCTAGCCATGAACTAAATTTACTTGGCTATGGTTATTGTGTTTTGTGGTTGTGAGAAACTATTGGTTTTTGTTTAGGTAATAAGAGTTTGCACTTTTCTATTTCAAGGTTTATTCATTCTTGATTCTTATTATTGTTTGCGAGTGAATTGGGAGAGGATCTCGTGATTTCATCCATTTATCTAATATCGGGAGAGTTAGATTCAAGAAACGAATGAATATGATCTTTATTCAATCCAATGATGGTGAAGATTAATCCGGCTTAGGAATAAGTTAAGGATTTCAACGGCTAAGAGGAGCGCAAGATTGGTTGTTGTTCACCCTTGATTCACGCAGGGATGTATTATCAAGGCATGCACAAATAGCTAGAGTTTCGACTTAGGGATAAGAAGAAACCATTGAAGAACTCTCCGCCGAACCTTGAAGTTGCTGCCCAGTCGCCCAAGTAGTTGCCCAACTAGTCGCCCAAGCAACCATCAATTAGTTGCTACGGCAACCCCGTCGTGCAAGTTGCCATGGCAACTGAGTTGCCCGTGCACTCTTTTACCAAGACAATCCAATCGGCTATCACACCTCAACTCACGATAACCTAGCCTATCTCTCTCAATTGAATTCATCTTTTCTTTTACTTAATTGCTTTCTAGATTAGTTATTAGTTAAAACTTCTATAATCCTTTACTTGTGTTTTTACTTTTTACAGTGCAAGAGACTAGATTCTTGAAGTGGCACCAATCCCTGTGGAGACGATATCTTTTATACTATAACTTGCGACGTGTATACTTGCACATTTGCGTAGCACTTATTACGCGCAACACCTGACCAAGAAGCTAAACTACTAAGCATGTTGTCACAACATAAGAAAGCTATTGGTTGGACTATTGCTGACTTGAAGGGTATAAGCCTTACCATGTGTATGCATAAGATTTTGCGTATAGACAATCAAAGTAGCTCGATTGAACCATAGCGAAGACTCAATCCCTTCATGAAAATTGTGATTATGAAGGAGACAATCAAATGGCTCGACGATGGAATTATTTACCCTATTTCAGATAGCTCATGGGTAAGTCCTGCCTAGTGTCCCCAAGAAATGAGGCATGACCGTGATCAAGAATCTTATCAATAAACTCCTTCCAGCCAGAACCATTACTGGATGGCAGATCTATATTGATTACAGGAAACTAAACAAGGCCACAAAAATGACAACTTCCTATTGCCATTTATTGATCAAATGCTTGACAAACTTGCAAGGAAACCCTACTATTGCTTCATGGATGGTTACTTTAGGTATAACCAGATTGCCATAGCACCAGAAGACCAGGAAAAGATGACATTCACCTGTCCATATGGCATTTATGCCTTTCAACAGCTTATACAATGCACCAAACACTTTTTAGCGTTGTGTGATGGCCATCTTTTTAGATATGGTGGATGAGTTCCTGGAAATTTTCATGGATGATTTTTTCGGTTTATGGAGACTCTTCCTATCATTGCCTAGAAAACTTGGAGAAGGTGTTACAAAGATGTGAGGAAACTGACCTTATACTTAATTGGGAAAAATGCCACTTTATGGTGTTCAAGGGCATTGTCGTAGGTCACCTTATTTTTGACAAATGCATTGAAGTAGATAAAGCCAAGATTGAAGTAATCGAAAAGTTTCCATCGGTAGTTAATGTCAAAGCCATTTGAAGTTTCCTTGGCCATGCCGATTTCTACAGGAGATTCATCAAAGACTTCTTCAAAATCTCGAAGCCCTTGTGGTTATTGCTGGAGCAGAATAGAGCATTCGAGTTCGATGACAGATGTCATGCAGTATTTGAGACCTTGAGAAAGGAGCTTATTTTTTCCAGTTGTAATACCCCCTGATTGGTTACAACTATTTGAGTTGATGTGTGATGCTAGTGACTATGTTGTCGGTGTTGTTCTTGGTCAGCACTGAAACAAGGTCTTTCATGTTATATATTATACTAGTCGTACAATTAATAAGGCACAAGTAAATTACACTGCCACTGAAAAAGAACTACTTGCTATTGTTTTTGCATTTGATAAATTTAGGTCATATTTAATAGGAACTAAGGTTATCGTGCATATTGATCATTCTGCCATTAAATACCTAGTAACTAAAAAGGATGCTAAACCTAAACTATTAGATGGATATTACTATTGCAATAATTTGACATTGAGGTAGTTGATAGGAAAAGTACTAAAAACCAGGTAAGTGACCATCTCTCTAGGCTTGAGAATGCATGTGATATTAAGGAAGAACTCTCTGATGAGAAACTTTTAAAAGGCCATGACTTTACCGTGGTATGCTGACATTGTTAACTTTCTTGTTAGTGGTATTTTTTCTTGTGATCTTAATAGCTAGGGGAGAAAAAAATTCTGATATGATGCACACTACTATTATTGGGACCAGCCCTACCTTTTTGAGCAGTGCGCTGACCAGATAATTCGAAGATGTGCCCCTGAGGAAGAACAAGATGATATCCTCTACCATTGCCATTTTACTCCGTGTGGATGACACTTTGGAGGGCAGAGAACTGCTGCAAGGGTCCTAAAATCTGGATTCTAGTAGCCAACCTTGTTCCAAGATGCCCATGCATACTATAAGGTGTGCGATAGATTTCAAAGGACAGGAAACATATCTCGACGTAATGAACTCCTCATACAAGTCATCCTTGAAGTCGAGCTCTTTGACATTTGGGGCATTGACTTTATGGGACCCTTCTCATCCTCTAAGGGATAATTGTACATCTTACTCATGGTAGACTATGTGTCCAAATGGGTGGAAGCCATTGCTACAACCAAAAACGATGCAAACACTATCCTGCAATTTTTGCACAAGAATATCTTCACTCGTTTTAGAGTCCTTCATGCCATCATTAGTGATGAAGGCAAACACTTCGATAACAAGTTGATTGTCGAGGCATTGCGTCTATAGGGAGTTCACCACAAGATAGACATAGCATATCACCCACAAACTAATGGATAAGCTAAAGTATCCAATCGGGAAATCAAGTAGATCCTTGAAAAAGTGGTCAAAACACCCAAAAAGATTGGTCCTTCAAGTTAGATGAAGCCCTATGGTACTATCAGACCACATTTAAAACACCATTAGGCATGTCACCCTATCGACTTGTCTATGGTAAAGCATGTGACTTACCGGTCGAATTGGAGAACAAAGTCTTTTGAGCCATTAAAAAGATCAACATGGATTCTCAACTTTCCACAAAAGAAGATTTTTAGAGTTAAACGAGTTAGATGGGCACCGTTTAGATGCTTATGAGAATGCCAAGATCTATAAGGAAAAGACTAAGAGGTGGCATGATGCTAAATTAATGCCCCAACATTTTGCTAAAGGACAAACTGTTTTACTCTACAACTCCCGCTTGAAGCTCTTTTTGGGCAAGTTGAAATCTCGTTGGTCTGGCCCATTCCAAGTTTTCAAAGTTTACCCACATGGTGTTGTGGACATAAAGTATCTCAAAGATGGCCCAATCTTCAAAGTCAATGGATAACGCTTAAAGGCCTGCAAGAGAGCACCAATTCATCGTGAAAAATCTTCAGTCACATTACTAGATGCCTAGTGCATTCGGCCCTATCTTTTTATTCTATGCACTTTTAATTTCTGTATCTAATTTAATGCAAATTTTTACGCTTAGGTTTTCTTTAATATTCGTGTGTTTTCGCAGTTATTACAAGGAAAATACAAAGGGTTGAATGTTCTCCTAGAAACTAGGAAATCAGAATGGTTGCATACAGGTTGAGATATGGGCTTTTGTTTATTCAACACGAGGAAAATACATTCTTTCCCTTCACCATAGCCTTTAACTTCGCCACTCACTGCAACCTCATTCCACACGTCGTCTACTTTCTCTTTCCTAATAAACTAAACAATCAACATTAAATGTTGACTTCTCTCTATCACTCTCAAAACCTTTTGCCTCTGTGACCTTCTATATCCTTTATTCCCAAGTTTACCCATATTAAAGCAACCAAAGTCGATAGTCTACCAGAGCTACCCTTTTGTATTCCGGTGATAATTTTGACTTCCTTCATCCAACAAGTCTTTTTTTTACAATGGCATAACAAAAAAAGACTTATCCCCCTCCTTCCATCAGTCATCCTTTGAATCTTTCTCAAACTTCAACTCTGACTCCTCTATCGAACTACCAATAACCCTCCGAAACTGCCTCCATTATGCAAAATTTAAATAGAGGTACGAGTCCTTCCAAGGTCAAGAACTTCTTCCAGAAGACGGACTGGCATGATCTTCTAGATGTAGTCCCCTAATCGAAGGTAAAGAATTAGTCGTAATACATTCACACGGATAAGAGGTCTTCTCTTGCCAGCCAAGGCCAATCAATGTTGATTGGGTAAAGGGTTTTTATACTCACTTCGTCCAACATGGCAACGGTTGGGTATTCGTTCGAGGGATAAAGGTAGAGTTTACAACACAACTTATCGCTCGCCATCTAGAGATGTCAGAAGGACAACACTCTAGATTTGTAGCCAACACCTCTACAAAAACAGATATAAAGGTCTTGTGAGACCTTTGTCTGGCAAGAACCACTTAGGAAAGAACATTGTCCAACGCCAGGGCGGTGAGATGGCAACACCTCACCCCCACCGCTAAATTCTAAGGGAGGTTTATCAATACAAGGCTACTACCAACCAAAAATATTGCTATATTATTCCGTCAGCAATTGTTGCTTCTCCACTCTATTCTCTAGGGATGCTAGACTGAGCCCTACAAACTCATTTATAGGATATACTACAATGAGTCATGTCTCAACGACAGACCAGGGCATTACCCTTCCCCCATTCTATTACAACCTTTTACCAAGAGGCTAGCGTGCCACAATGGTAAGGGGACAAAACTCTTAAAGCACCTTTTGGATGGTTACTTTTGAAGGTCTTGTTATCAAGACTCCACCATCAACCCCTGCTCCTACACCCACCTCTTATTGAAGACATCGACCAAATACTGATGCTGGTGCTTCATCCCATCCTGCCAAGAAACCAACGTCTATTCGAGACAATGACAATGGCATTGTTATCTGAGAACCACCTCATCAGTGACTCCCTAAGTTAGTTTTTTTTTTAGTTTCGTTTTTCCATATTGCATCTGTATATTTGCTTTTCTCTGATTTGTTTTTCTTTTTGTTTTCTTTTTGCATTGGGGACAATGCTCTTCTCAAGTTTGAGGGAGTACTATCCCATGTTATATTAAGTTTAAATTTAGTAAATATTTTAATTTTTTAGTTCGTAAAAAGCCTAATACGTTTGATAGGTTCCCTTTTCTATGATTCCATTGATTCTGAATTTGCTGCAACGTTGATCATGATTTTCTATGATTAATCTATGTTAATGCTTTGCAATGTGTTAAGAGCTTTCATCCTTTGAACTTAGTGTTGAATCTGTTGTGGCCCTTAAAACAAATATTGCATGTACTTTAAAAACTTAAGAAACCGTAATAAAATTCTAGGTCAACTCTCTGATGCCAAAGCATGAATCAATAATTGAACTTAATGCTCAATGTAGCAAAATAGAGGCTTAAAAACTCCCTAAAAAATCAAGTAAAATAATAAAAAATTAATTGAAAACTTGATAATATAAGCAAAACTGTTGAGGGGCACTCTTCTATGCATCTTGTTGTCTTAGCACACTATGTGAGTTGTGTTTTCTCCATTTCTTTCCCTAGTAGGAATGATAGTATTGGAAAAGAGTGAATGAAAGTCTTCACATGATGACAATACTCGTAGGACTCGGGGATGGGTTGTTTTCTCCACTCCATCTTCAGGTCTAAAGAGTAAGTGCGATAAGTTGAAGCCCCAAGGATACAATTTTTGAACTTAAAAAGAAAATTGGAGTAAAACAATATGTTGAAAAAGAAAAGAATATGCAGAGGTAATAAAAGAAAATAATCCTTTAGTTTTTCTAAGGCTATTAAGTGATGAATGCATGCAACTTAGCATACACTGCACCTACAATGGAATTAATCATTAGAACAGAATTGTAAGCTCTAATGCATTGCACCTTATTAACATAGCTGAGGAATGAATTACTGCTGCACCGCGACTTGGAATCCTTGTAATCATAGCTTATGGAACCTTAGGAACTATGGGTTGTTTACTATTTTTTTATTGCTTCCATTTTGCATTGCTTGAGGACAAGCAATAGATCAAGTTTGGGGGTATTTGACAAGTGCATATTTATCCTATTTTGTATGCCCTTTTTACTTGTCTTTTGTGTGTTTTTAAGCTCATATAGTTGCATTTAGGATAGATTGCATATAGTTTTCATGTAGATAGGGAGTTACACCACTTGAGCTTAATTGTTATATATATTGGTGCTTTCTATAGGAAAGGTGGTGCTTTGTGCTGCATGTGCAGGATACTGAAGGATGCTGGAGCGGCTAAGTAGCGGATTGCACGGCTAGAGCTGACGAGGAAAAAAGAGTTAGAGATAAATCTACTTTTGCCCACGTGGACTTTCTCCGTGATACGGAACATTTAATATAGCAGGACATTAATGGCCTTTTTTAATGAAGCTGTGCGCACTTTAGGGTTTTTAAACCCTAGTTTCATCGTCTATATAAGGGAGACTTGGATGCTACTTCAAAAGGGAGCGCGATTATAGACAATAGTCCTAGTCTAGAGCTTACAAAGAACCAACGGAGTGAAAGATAGACAAATCTTCTCACGACAGACATCATCGAGAGAGGTCGACAGAGTGGGAGACTTGCAGCAATAGTTGAACAGCACGAAGAGAGTTTGTCGATGATGCTCGGCTCTTTTTTTTCTTGCTTGATAAATTGTCGTACCTTAATACTTCTGTTATGGATGTTTTAGGCTCAGACATGAGCTAAATACTTTAGTTGAGATTATTGCTTCCAAGATTTTATGTTTTGATTACTTTTATTTTAATGTTATAGTTGTTTTCACTTTATCTATTCTGTTCATTGTTCTTCATGCATAGTTATTGTAAGAGCTATCGAAAGAGGCCTTTTAACTATTGATCTGTGGCTTAATATTGAGAGAGTTAGGTTATACACACGTGAACAGTAGGGGTTAAGCTGTTAACTTAATCTTAATCCTACTTAGACATAAGTTTAGGATTTCAACGACTAAAAAGGAGTTTTTAACAAATAGTAGGGTTGTTAGGGTTCACGCAGACATGTATTACCTAAGCTTCACTATTATTAACTTCTAGGCATCAAGAGACTCAGAAGTTCTTTAAAAAGTCATGTTGTGTAGATAAAGACTTTAATGGTTTACGCAGACTTGTATTTTCAGTTACTATAGCATTAAAATAAGTAATTAAGCATATATCCTTAGCAAATAATCCAAGCTTCCATAATTATCTGTTATTTGTCGCAGCAACTGTTCGTCTTAATCATAACTATCTTTACTTTAATTGTTTTTAGTTTTGATAAACCGCCACCATCTAATACTTGCAAACACATTCTTGAGTTCAATAATTTCGTAGTTATTGATCCAATCCTCGTGGGATCGACACTCTACCCATCACTTTATTACTTGATTCGACGAGTATACTTGCTCTAAAGGGCATCACTACTCGAACAAGTATACTTGCTCTAAAGTGCATCCAATCCTCGAATTATACCCATCTACATGTAACGATACGCATCTCTATGTACCAATACCCATCCCAAGCGTACCGATACTCAGCCTAACACTCAGGGGGTTTTAACCAGTAACCTCGTACCGGTATACGGGGTCATGTACCAATATGCTGGAAACGCGTACCGGTAAACATTTTTGCCACTAGAATTTTGATAGAATAGGGGGTACCGATACCCCCATTAGGCGTACCAATACATCCTTTAAGAATGGCTTGATTTCAGTCATTAAAACATAGGGTACCGATACACGTTCAACCTGTATCAGTACTCGAACCCAGAATTTGTTTTCTAGAGTTCATAAATCACTACTCATGCCTCCAAAACCGAAAGTTAAGACCCTAAAACAAACCTACAAGTTACGGGAAGGGGTTTAAGTGGTTTCCTACCATTTTTAAGCCATATTAATACCAATCTTAGGATTAGCCATTAAAGAGTTCTCAAGTATTCAAGCAACCAAAAATCAACCAAGCAACAAGGCAATCAAATTCCTGATTTCCAGGAACACAAAGGAGTTAGTAGTGTACTAACCTTGACTTCAATAGTTGGAAACGAAGCTCCTAAGCCAACTCTTCAAGCCTTCTTCTTCCCAAGCTCTTTGGAAGATCCTCCAACCTCTTTCACTACACAAATAGTTGTAGGATTACAACTTGTAGAAGGTGAAAGGGTAGCTTAAACTTACAGACTAAGCTGGAAAAATGGGATTAAACTTTATTTAATCTACTTCCCTCAAAACCCCCCATTAAACCGAAGAACAACTTCCTCTACCATTTCTAATGATTCTTACCTTGTTTTATATATCCTTGGAAGATGATCAACCTTCTCTCAATAACAATTCCAAGATTCACATATCTAAACTCAAGATTCAACCTTTGATTGGGTGTGAGAGTGGAGAAAATGGAATGGTTTGAAGGGGAGAGACAAGGGAGACAAAGGATGATATCATCCACCCCTTTTCTGTAGAAAACATAAAGACCCTCAATCTTCTCTTTCAAAAACAAGGTGAAATTACCTATTTGTCCCTCATTTTCCATCCCAAATCATATCCAAGCCTAAAACTCAAGCCTTTCAACCATATACGAGCCCAATAAGACTCATAAGGCCCAAACTCTAAGCCCGAACACGAAGCCCACGCTTTGGGTCAACCCGACCCTCGGATTCCAAAATTTGGGTCGTTACAAATTCTTTATACTAATTTCGTTGAATCAATTTAACAAAGGCTATAACACCCATAACGTACATCCGTAATATGAATATACATTAGAGATGCTACTAAAAAAATATACTGAATGTTTTTAACTCTTCGGTAAATAACATTTTTTTATAAGTTTCAATTGAAAACAATTCTAGACAATTGTAGCTAAAATTAAGTTTTCCCTTTTTGACTAAAACGTAACACCTTCTTCCAAGGTGAAACCTTTAAAAACACTTTGTCCTCAACTTCGTACTTAACATCATTCTCTTCTTGTCTGCATAAGCCTTTTTGACGATCCATGAAAGCCTTGAGATTATATTAAATAATTATTACTTTATCCTCTATTTCTCGTGTCAAATCAACCCATCCAACTTTTGGGTTATACTAAACATTTCGATCATGTAGCTCAAACCAATAATGAAGAGTTCGGCATATTCTTCCATTGGGAATAGAAATAAGCTGAATCAATCTAGAAGGTACTTGGTGTTTGGCTTTTACTTGTTAGCATGTCAAGCACTTTGTCATAAATTCCGAAATTGTCCTTTTTCATTCATGGCCACCAATACCGAGTCTTTTGATCTTAATACATTTTGCTACTTCTAGAGTACATAGTCAATGGACTATGACAAACTTCAATCAAAACTTTTTTCTTCAAATCACCATCATCATGAAAGTAAACTTTTTCTTGATAATATAAGCAACCATTTAACTTAATTTTCATAGTCATGTGTTTCTCTTGTTTCAACTTACTTCTTTTCTTTTCTCTTCTTTTTATTAGTTTGAGTTGTCTTGATGTATAGGCTACTACATTAATCTTCTCTTATAAACTCAACCTATCTTTGTTACTGTAGGTTCAATTCTTTTTGCATCATTAGTTGCTTTAAACCTTTATGATCAGTGTAACTAGGACACTTCTTACCATTCCAGTGGAATACCTTTTTACGATAGTTGAGTAAGTAGCAGAGTAATAATAGATAAATTCTACACAAAATATTATAATATCCAGCTAATTTCCAAGAAACTCTGAACTTTAGAGACATTTTTCAGTACCTCCTATTCAAGAATAGATTGTACTTCCCTGGAATTCAACTCTTATTCCTTCAGTCGATGCTACATGTATAAGGAAAATTACTTCTGATAACCAAAATTCATATTTAGAAAACCTTACATAAAGCTTCTTATCTCTTAATGTTTGTAATACCACTCAAAAATGGTAATCATGTTCAGCTTCTATCTTTAAGTATACTAGAATATTGTCCATGAAGACTACTACTACAAACTGGTCTAAGTAGTGTTGGAATATCCTATTCATCAAATCCATGAATACAGCAGGGGCATTTGTAAGTCCAATTGACATTACCAAGAATTTGTAATGTCCATAAAGAGCCCTGAATGTTGTCTTTGATACATCTTCTTCTTTGACCTTGAGTTGATAATAACTCAATCAAAGATCTATCTTTGAGAACACTGTTGCACCTCTAAGCTGATCAAATAAATCTTAAATCCTTGGTAGTGGATACTTGTTCTTAATAGTTACTTTATTCAACTACCGGTAATCTATACATAATTGTAGAGAACCCTCTTTCTTCTCTAAAAATAATACCGGAGTGCCCCGTGGTGATGCACTCGGTCAAGTGTAATCCCAGTCTAGCAGTTATTGCAATTGAGCTTTCAGCTTTCTTAGCTCAATTGACACTATCTTATATGGTGCAATCGATACCGGTTCAATTCAAAAATAGACATCAATCCCAAACTGTACCTCTCTATCAGGAGGTAATCCTAATAACTCATCCGAAAACAAATTTGAAATTTCCCACAGTCAGGATATCTTTAATCTTCTTGGGTGACATTTGTATAATCACCATATAAATTAAACACGCCTTACATCCATTTACGTAACAACCTCTCAGTTGTTGTCGTAGAAATCACTGACTCTAAACAGTCAGTGCTTTCTTTCACATCAGATTCTTGAAGCACTAACCTTTTTTTACACATCACTTCTGCATCAAATGCAGATAGCCAATTCATTCCAAGGATAACTTCAAATTCATGAAATGGAAGTTCCATTAAATTCACTAGGAACTTAATCCATTGAATTACTAATGAACATTTCTTATATATTCTAGTCACCCATACACTATGTCCAAATGGATTACTAAAAATCACATCACTAGAAATAGTTTCCTTAAAAATCTTTCTTTGTGCCATTATCTTAGTACTAATGTACGAGTGAGTCAAATTCGGATCAATTAAAGTAAATACAGGCTCTCTCCATAGCCTTTGCTTTATTTAAAGAATTCTGATAAACCAATAAACTCATACCTAACAACATCTCTTTATTAAACTGATCGCCCATATATTTGGTTTTAGACACTTTTTAAAAGAATTTCCAAATCACTTTCTTAACAGGTACTAACTTCGTGGCATTAGACCACTCTTACCACAATATTCAAGAACTTCTAACTTTTAAGCTCCTTGATCATTAATGCCCTTATCGGAGCTGGAAGTAAAACATAATGTACTTCAATACTTATCTCTAAACCTCCTCCTAATCATCACACTTAACTGTGTATTGTGATCCAACATTATCTAATATTATCTATCAATATCAGTAACTTATTCAAACCTATTCATACTAGTGAGGAGCCATGTCAAGTTATACAAGTAGTACATATTTATCATAATATCCTAGGGGCATGTACTTATTAACAAATATTTTCTGACTTAATTTAGCCTCCAGAATCGGCTAAACCTTTGCTCTAATACCAACAAATGTAACACCCATAACGTACATCCGTAATACGAATATACGTTACAGATGCTACTAAAAACATATACTAAAATTTTTTTAACTCTTCGGTAAACAACATTTTTTATAAGTGTCAACTGAAAACAATTTTAGACAATTGTAGCTAGTTTTAACCTTGAATTGGTTTATAAAACATAAAATTTAGTTATTTAAAAGAAAATATTATTCAGGGTGAAAATGTCGCTTGTTGCCTAGACCCTTTTCTTGATTATAAAAATTATAAGTGATAAGATTTAAATTCTGGTGAAACCATTATACTTTTACCTTACTGGTAACATTATTTCATTTTTATACTCCATGTATCCTTGTACTATTATACTTCGAAAATATATACTTTAAAGCTTGCAAAACAACTTTCTTGAAAATATAATTACATGCACACTAGTTCCTGACTATTTTAAAGATGTACGTACTTTCACTTACCGATAACTTGACTTTCAAATGAGTGGCTCCTCCTTGTTAATTCTGATCTGAATAACCTACGTGTGAAATAAAACACACGCTAAGTACGAACTTAGTGAGGCAATTAACTATGAAATAAAAGACACGCTAAGTACGAACTTAGCGAGGCAATTAATCTCATTTATCTAAACATGAAATAATTCATTACAGTATATCATATGAAAAGTGCAGTACATGTTTTGTAAAATGGCAAGCATGTTCAAATATGATTTATATCATTAATCTACCTAACATAGAATCATACTATCATTATTCCATAATCATCAAGTATTCATGTGCATGTCATATTCTTTAACATGGTCATATTTTCAACATTCTATATTCATCAAGTAATCATATGCACAACATATTTTTTAACATAGACATGTTTTCAATCATAATTCATGTCATCTATTAGTTTTGTCATGGAAACATGCAATCAATATTTTATGATCATCAATTAGCCATTTACATAACGTAATCTTTATCGTACCCATGCTTTCAACATTCTATTATTATCATGTAAGCATTTGCATAACATGTCTTTTAACATATTCTTGCTTTCATCACGTAATCGTTTACATAACATACTTTATCATGGTCATGTTCTCATCATGCAATCATTTTCATATCATATACCTTAACATAATAATACTTTCATTATGCCATCATTTGCATATCATGTACTTGAACATAGTAATGATTTCTTTATGCCGTCATTTGCATATCATATTCTTGAACATAGCACAAAGTATATTATATGAGAACAAGGTACGCGAGTCATCTTGAGAAGAAACCGTAGTGTCTAACATAACGTGAAGATGAGTACGTACTTGAGGATGCTCTTTGCTCCTCATAAAAGGACGCACTTTGCTCCTTATAAAGCACCTCGTTAGTGCCATTAGCACTATGGGCGTGGATCCCCAAGGTGCAACGCCAAGGGCGTAGGTCCCCAAGGTGGGTGTGACTATCGTAGTAATCACGAAACATGTAATCATATTATAACTTGAGTGATGCAGCTGCTCGGGACTCTATGGCATGCCAACTATACCATGGACTCTCATAGCATGATACTTGGGCATTTCTTTCATTACCAATCAATTGTCATCAAACATATAGATAGGAAATTCATATTTTATCGTAATTGTTCATGGTAATCATAAATCATCATTATGCAGAATAAAAAATCATACCTCATATTATATCGAAGCTTACCATTATTGAATCATGCATCAGATCAATTTATTATGCAATAACATTTATAAATTTTGGGTTGACTTATCACAAGTCTCCCCTTTTTTATACATAGCATACATATAGAAATGCACTCACCTAGGCCATTTACTAACTTGCCTCACTAAGCTCTATTCGACCTTTTCCTTTATAGAACCTCAAACCTTCTTTTGATTTGAATCCAACTTCATATATCACATGAATATAAATAAACATTTGTTAGATTCACTTCTAACAATATTTCAACTAAGCTATTTAATCATTCAACATAAAAATTTTCCATAAATTTCTTTCCTTCCTTATACTGTTCACAAACTCATTTTTTGGTCCCTAATGACCATTTTGATCTTCATATAATTCCTCCAAGCTTGTTAACCAACATTAGACACAAATTGTCTCAATTTCCATTTTCTGTCAACTTGCACTACCATCAATGATTTACTTCTACAGGGCAGAATGCATACTAAATCTTAATCTCCTTTATATCGTAGAAACTAGATTCGATAATGTAGCTATCTCTTTATGCTAAAAAAAGGTTTTTGAAGTGTTTGAGGTCTTTCGGGTATTTAAAATATGTATTCTGCGGAGTTTTAGAAAAAAAACTGTGTTTTATTAAAAATGGAGTCGCCATCGACCACTAAGGTAGGCCGGACACCATAAAACCAGAGATTTTGAAAAATGTTGGGTTCGAGAGTCGGTTACAGATGGGGAAGGATTAGTACCCCACATCGCCCAAAATTGGTACTTTAATAATTAATGCTTTATTAATATTAAATTTTCCGGATTAAAGTAATGACTAAATTAGAATTTGGTTATAAATGCGAGTAAATTTTAAGGGATCTCGTTATTCGAGAGTAAACCGATAAACCACCATCACTGTGCTTGATACTGGCCACGTTTACGCTCAAATAAAAGGGTACCGCATTGACAGAATATATATCCGCTTGTGCAATCTTAGAGAAATAATTTAAAAACATACATTCACATTGACATGGTACTAAAATATAAAAAAAACATGAATATCATAATATTAAACAACAATAATAAACACATCAACAAAAAAACATGACATATCATAAATAAATAAAAAATAAGTATAAACAAAAACATGTGAGAAGGAAAAAACATACTTCAAAAATTAATTAATTAATTAAAACATGCTTGAACACATAAAAACGCAAATGAAAAAAATATGCATGACATTCCTATAATATGATACCGAAAAATCAAAGCAACATGCTAGAATTTTAAAAAACTAATACTAGATACTTTAACATATGACACAAAAACATAAGTAAGAACGTAAGCGTAAACACAAACCTAGATATCATA
Organism: Hibiscus mutabilis; assembly: GCA_019671005.1. NCBI lineage: Eukaryota > Viridiplantae > Streptophyta > Magnoliopsida > Malvales > Malvaceae > Hibiscus > Hibiscus mutabilis. Next base: position 37,858,967 of record CM033732.1, read on the forward strand.
AGGCAAACACAAACTAAGACATGAAAGTAAATGGGAAATAACATCCTTCAAAATTAAACTAGCATATATCTAATATATTTGAACTTGATAAAATTATAAAACAACAATGTATGCATAAAAAAGACACTAAATAAATAAAAAACAACATTTACCACAAAGCTATACCAAACTTTATCATATGACAAGATATACACATACATTAAAAAACATAATTACATGCAACACTTACCACCTATTTTCAACATGAAACTAAGATACTAAAAGGATGTAAAAGAAAAACATACTACATAAGATGCATACACGAAGGCTAAACTCAAGCTATGACATATTAACATGATAATACATATTGAAATAAATACACATACAAAAAAAACAACACATAGAATAAAACACAAAAAACATTCTAAAACATATAAAACATGAATAAACAAACTAATGTCATATTAACATGGTAATGTACGTGAAAAATAAATGAACATGATACAAAGAGGCAACAAATCTATAATACATGTAGGAAAAATGTCACAAGTCATACTAATACATAAAACATTAAAATATAGCTATTTAAATAAAAACATATAATAAAGGACTAAAATAAAAAACATCAAAACAGAATGGTAGAAAATAAATAAAGAAAAAATGCCTTTAAGGACTCAATCGAAAACCGGGAGAAACTCAAAAGGACTGGAAACATAAATAAACCAAGGGGCAGACTCAAACTGAAAAGATCCAAAATGTGGGGGGACTAACAGGGTAATTCGACCATTTAAAAAGTGATTAGCTTTAATCTAGTGATGAAATTAAAAGAAAGCAAAAAGAAGTAAGGATTGGGCTTGTAAATAGACTAAGGGGCAGGCTCGGTTTGAATATATTGAAAATGCGAGAGGATTTATGACGTTAATAACCCAAAAAGATATTACTTTCAGCCTATTTAATCAACCCCTCAGACCCCATTTTCATTTTTTCCTTCATTTTTTATAACCCTAAAGAGAGAGGCTTTCATCTCTCTATTTTTTGAAAAACCACCCCAAAAACCGCCATGCTCAACCGGTCTCTGATGAGTTTCGACCGTAGTGGCCACCTCCAACCTTCACCGACCAAAGTCCGGGGCAACCTTGAGCCCAAAGAACATAACCCTTACACGCTTTCTTTCAAATCTAAAAAAACCAAAAGCCCATTTTATTTACTTATTTGTTATCTTTTTTTGGCTTTTACTTCCCATGCATGAGAAAGAAAAGAGGAGAGAAGCTTTACCCCTAAAAACTAGGCTTTTTTATTTTTGAAACTGGTAACTATTTTTCATTCTTAATGTCCAAAATTTTTGGTTCATTTACATATATCTCTGCTTTGACTTGTGTTTTGGTAGAAAATAAGAAATAAAGTACATATTTTTTTGATATGGTAACTGACATAATCTCTATTTTTTCTGTCTTCTGGCAAATTTGGTATGGTGGTTGAGGACGGTATGGAGGAAGCAGGGTGGTGGTGTCCTCTCGGCCAGAGGGAGTCTCAGCCGTTAGATCAGATTTGATCCAACGGCTGGGATGCCTTGCTGTATGGATGGCTCAGATGTGATTTCGGAGAAAGTGGGATTGCATGAGATGGTGCCACGTGGTACCTTGGAACCCGAGGAGTCTCACACGTACGACACGCGCGCGAGGGGAGGCTAAGAGTCCGCGCGTGATCTTACGCGGCCAGCTGGATGGTCATCTCCTCTCAATCATGGCCGTTGGATCAAGATTTGATCCAACAGCCTAGGGAAGAATGCGCATAAAAGAGAGAGGAGTTAGGGTTAGTCATCTGATATGGATTAGGGTTTTCTAATTCAGCCTGGGCTTGGCCGAATGGGCCGTGTAATGTATTTTTGGGTTTTGTAATATATAATGGACTTGGACATTAATTTATATTTGAGTTTTAATATATATGTGTATTTGCATTTAATTTAAAACTGGCCCAACATTAATAATAATAATAATAATAATACATACATACATACATACATACGTATATACTATACGTACATACAAGCACACAAATACATACGACATACGGATACACATGCAAAATACCATATATAACATACATAATTAATATAACATATCAACTTATATATATTTGTTTAATCACACATACTTAATATGACTATGCACACATTGACATATATGCAAACAATACACACATAGTGCACATACACCACATAACATACATACTATACATGCATTTACACACATCACACATATATTACATGCATATTAATAACACACATGCTCGTATGTAAACATGCAATAACAATACTAACTAAATATTATATTAGTAAATTAAAATATTAACAAAAATAGATAAAAATGAGTGATTACAATTACCCCTCTTTGCTTGTTCTCGTTGAACGGGAACAAAGCAAAGATCAAAAGCACTCATTTTTATCCGACTTCCATGTTTGTAGCTTCGGAGTCACGCGTTCTTCTGGAACTCTCCGCTCTTCCTTAGCTGAATCTTCAGGCTCGTACGTTCTTCCTATATAGAACTTTTCACCTTCCGATCTTGGAGCTACAGGTCGTTCCTATATAGAAACTTTTGCTTCCTTGGGTGGATCCTTCGGATCAAAAGCTCTTCCTATATAGAACTTTTTTACCTTGAAATCTTAGAGTTAGGGTTCTTCCTATACAGAACCTTTCACTTTGAAGCCTCGAGTTACGAGTCCTTCCTATATAAAACTTTTCACTTTGAGACGGTAAAGCTTAGAGTCCTTCCTATATAGAACTCTTCGCCCTCAACGCGGCTGGTTTTTCCTATATAAAACCTTTTATGTCATGGATGGGTTCTTCCGACTGGAAGTTCTCCCTATATAGAACTGCTAATCTTCAAACCCTAGAGCCGCAAGTCCTTCCTATATAGAACTTTTAGCTTTTGAAATCTCAGAGTTACGGGTTCTTCCTATATAGGACCTTTCATTGTGAGGGCTAAAAAATATAGGTCCTTCTTATATAGAACCTTTATCTTTGAATTTAGGGATTCATACCGAACTGGCTACCGATCTTTGTGGACTCACGCTACTAAGGCTATCGAAATCTTTCTTCAAATTTGGGGATTCACGTCGAGAACGACTACCGATCTTTCTGGACTCACGCTACTAAGGCCGCCGATATCTTTCTTCAAATTAATCCACCTCTTCATTCCGATGTCGCGGATTAAAAGTCAATGCCAATCTATAAGTACCTGTTTAAAATAGCCAAAATGTTATGGTAGATGAGTTAGGATGTTCCTAATCCTAGGGATGCCAAACTATACATGATGCATGAGTGTCAATATTATGATGCGTCTGCTTTCGCAATCAGTCAATCTCAACTCTCTGCTTGCTTTCTCTTCTTTTTCTGGTGGCGGTTGTTGCGCGTAATAAGTGCTCTGCAATTGTGCAAGTGTACACATCACAAGTTAAGTATAAAAGATATTGTCTCCACAGGGATTGGTGCCACTTCAAGAATCTAATCTCTTGCACTGTAAAAAGTAAAAACACAAGTAGAAGATTGTAGGAGTTTTAACTAACAACTAAACTAAGAAAGCAAATAAGTAAAAGAAGATGTAATCTGATGAGAGAGAATAGGCTAGGTTATCGTGAGTTGAGGTGTGATAGCCGATTGGATAGTCTTGGTAAAAGAGTGCAAAGGTAACTCAGTTGTCGTGGCAACTTGCATAGCGGGGTTGCCTTGGCAACTAATCGATGGTTGCCTGGGCGACTAGCTGGGCAACTACTTGGGCGGCTAGGTAGCAACTTCAAGGTTCGACAGAGCGTTCTTCAATTGTTTCTTCTTATCCCTAAGTCGAAACTCTAGCTATTTGTACATGCCTTGATAATACATCCCTGCGTGAATCAAGGGTGAACAACAACCAATCTTGCGCTCCTCTTAGCTGTTGAAATCCTTAACTTATTCCTAAGCTGGATTAATCTTCACCATCAATAGATTAAATAAAGACCATACTCATTCATTTCTTGAATCTAACTCTCCTGATATTAGATAAATAGATGAAGTTACGAGATCCTCTCCCAATTCACTCGCAAACAAGAAGAAAAACCAAGAATGAGTAAACCTTGAATTGAAAGTGTAAACTCTTATTACCTAAACAAAATCAAATTGTTTCTCACAACCACAAGACACAATAACCTTAGCCAAATAGATTTAGTTCATGGCTAGGTTCCAAATAAACACAAAACAAAGAATTCCTAGCATAAACCTAATTGAATAAGAAAGAAAAAGGTGAAGAATGGTTGAAGCCTTGTCGAAATCTCTCCAAAGCCTTGTCGAAACCTCGTTGGCTCTTTGTCAAAAATTCTCTCCTCTCTCCTCTCTCTTCTTTGAGTTGACGGCATGGTGTTGAATTTATAGGGCTAGGTCAAAGTCTTTTTTGAGGAGGAAGTTAAGTTGGAATTAAATTATCTTTAAAGAATATAATTCTTTATTATATTTAAATTCCTCCTAGAACTTCTCCTATCTTCTTGGGATTTAATTTCTCTTTGACCTCTTCATGGAAATCAAACTCCTTTGGGATTTAGCTTTGCTCCACGTCATCTTGGGCTTCCCTAGTCATCGATTTTGACTACCATATCATCTTATTCCTTGTCAAAAATTGCCCTGGCAACTAGCTCGGCATTGTCTTCATGCATTGCCCTGGCAACTAGCTCGGCATCTCCTTCATACATTGCCCTGATATCTGGTTCTAGCCTTGCTTTGGCAAGTGATTCTGCACACACACACAAAAACACACCAAAGCATCATCTTTTTCCACAAAAATCACCAAGTTATGTAATCAAGCTCAACGGTGGAAAGAAACATGAATTAATGCATGAATGACTAATTATGCAACTAATATGAGCCTAAGTCTAGCAATAGTAAGAATAAAAAGGGTAATAAAAATAGTACTTTTGAACACTTATCACACCCCCATACTCGAACTATTGCTTGTCCTCAAGCAATGCAAACTAACAATTACCTACCAAGACTTTAATCATCAAAGACATGCTTCAGACTTGAATTCAAACCTCGGAACCGTGGCACAAAGTATGATCACCTTTTAATTTTTTGAATAGCACAAAAATTACCCGGAATCAAACTATAATGCTTGTGACAATGTGTGTGTAGTTGTGTACAAGTTGATTTTCAAGATTCTATGTGAACAATAGGCTTTTATCAATTTAATTACCGGGGCATTTATTTTTATTTTCACTAGAGCCAATTTCGGGCACCTCTAGCAAAGTAAGCAATTTCTCATTTTATTTTAGTCAACTATAGCCAATTTCGGGCACCTCTAGTAATTCTTTAATGTGCATTAACTACTAGAGCCAGTTTCAGGCACCTCTAGCAAGAAAGTGCATTTACTACTAGAGCCAGTTTTGGGCATCTCTAGCAAGAAATTAACTTTTAATTTTCAATTTTAAATTTACTCAAATTTTAAGCAACCTAAATTCACTAAGTTTCTTTCAATCAACAAGCCACAACCGTGTAAAAAAAATCAGCGTCATAGTAAAATTCTAAGTTCTTTTCATGCAATCCTAAAATTAAAGGTTCTTTCAATTAAGTGCAGTGACAAAAATTCATCATTGGATTTTCAACAAGTCTTAAGCAATTAAATCCAATTAAAGGCATGGCAAGTAACATATGCAACCTATATGTGATTGCTAAAGATGAATGCAACTAAACATGAAACTAACTAGAAACCAACACCCCCCAAATTCGAGAGAAGCATTGTCCTCAATGCATGTAAAAGTGAGACAAAATTTAAATGAAACTAAATGAAATGAGTTAGTCAGAGAGGTCGTCACCTCGAGTCATAAGTTTCCTTCGTGCCGTTTGCTTGATTCATTTTTCGGTCAGTGGTTGAATGCTTGTGGCTGGTACCGCGTGAATAGCATTGCTTTGATTTGATCTATGCTTGCCGATGCAGGTTCACTTGCCTGGGCATCAGTAGTTGTCGAAGCCATTGTTGTTGCCTGGGCATCGCCAGTTTCTGTTGCCGTGGCAAGTAGTCGGCAGTGAATTTCCTTAGCATGGTGGTTGTGAGTTTTGTTGTGGAAAAGAAAATAAAACAAAGAAAACCTGGAAACTAAAGATAATAAAGAAAAATAAAATAAAATATCTCCTAAAAATAAAAATGAAAATAAAAAGAAAAAGAAAATATTGAAAGGAGAGCATGCTCATGCATCTCCTAAGGTAACCACTTCTTTGTTACGTTCCACATGGGCACCGTTGTAGTGCTTCAATCTTTGTCCGTTGACTTTGAATTCATGTTCGTCAGTGATGGACTTGATTATCACGGCACCATGAGAGAATGGTTTGACAACTTCGAATGGTCCCGACCAGCTTGATTTTAGTTTTCCCGGGAAAAGTTTTAGCAGAGAATTGAATAAGATAACTAGTTGCCCTGGCATGAATTGCCGCGGCAATAGTTTCTTGTTGTGCCATTGCTTTGTTTTCTCCTTGTAGATTCGTGCATTGTTATACGTGAGTGCACGGAATTCTTTTATCTCGTTGAGGTCCAAAAACGCTTTTGCCCGGCACTTTACCAATCCATATTCACGGTCTTGATTGACCAATATGCCTTATGTTCGATTTCCACCAGTAGATGGCATGTTTTGCCATAGACAAGTCGGTAGGGAGACATACCTAAGGGTGTTTTGAATGCAGTGTGATATGCCCAAAGTGCGTCGTCTAGTCTTACTGACCAATCCTTCCTAGAGGATTTACAACTTTCTTGAGTATACCCTTCAATTCCCGGTTGGAAATTTCTGCTTGCCCATAGGTTTGTGGGTGATATGTCGTGGCAATCTCGTGAGATACACCAAAGCGTTGTAACATCTTGGGGATGAGTTTGTTGTCGAAGTGCTTGCCTTCATCATTGATAATTACTCTCGGCAACCCAAACCGTGTAAATATATTTTTCTGCAAGAATCGTTGCATGGTCTTAGAGTCGTTGGTGGGAACTGCAGCTGCCTCAACCCATTTAGACACGTAGTCGATGGCAAGTAGAATGTAGAGGTTACCGAATGAAGATGGGAAAGGTCCCATAAAATCAATCCCCCACACATCGAACAATTCTACCTCGATGATGTTTTGGAGCGGCATCTCACGTCGTCTAGAGATATTGCCCATCCTCTGGCAACGATCACATTGCTTGTAAAACTCTTGGGCATCTTTGTACAGTGTTGGCCAATACAAACTGGATTGCAAAACTTTAGCCGCGGTACGTGTTCCTCCAAAATGTCCTCCATAGGGTGAAGAATGGCATTGCCGAAGTACGTTCTGCTACTCCTCCTCAGGGATACATTGGCGTATAACCTGATCTGCATATTGTTTAAACAAAAGAGGCTCGTCCCAAAAGTAATGCTTAGCATCATGGCAGAACCGCTTCTTCCCTTGGTGAGTAAGGCCATAAGGTAAAATGCCGCAAACAAGGAAATTAACTAAATCTACGTACCAGGGTATTGTTGAGGCATGTGTTGCCATGGCAACTGCTTCTATGGTTGCCACGTCATGCGCATCAAGGGTTGCCAAGGTGTGCATATCAGTGGTTGCCGCGGCGTGTGTATCTTGAGCTGTCGAGGTGTGCGTGTTAAGAGTTGCTGAGGCGTCAAGGGTTATCGAGGCATGCGCATCCATGGTTGCCGAGACGTCAGGGGTTGCCAAGGCGTGCGCGTCTATGGTTGCCGAGGCAACTAACAGTTGCTCATCCGGGAATGCATCACATATCTCTAAATCCGCGTCCTCCTCCCTATTGCGTTCTAAGTGTGATAAGTGATCGGCCACTTGATTTTCGGTTCCTTTCCTGTCTTTAATTTCAATGTCAAACTCTTGTAAAAGCAATATCCAACGAATCAAATGAGGTTTGGCATCCTTTTTAGCAAATATATAGTTAATTACCGAATGGTCTGTATGAACAATTACCTTTGTACCAATCAAATAGGATCAGAACTTGTCAAATGCGAAAACTACGGCTAGTAACTCTTTCTCCGTTGTTGTGTAATTCACTTCAGCACTATTAAGAGTTTTACTAGCGTAGTATATCACATGAAAGGTCTTACTTGTGCGTTGGCCTAGGACTTCTCCTACTGCGAAATCACTTGCATCACACAGGAGCTCAAAAGGTAGCGTCCAATCTGGTGGAACGACAATGGGTGCCGAGGTAAGCTTTTCCTTTAGGGTTTCGAATGCTTGGGTGCAAGAATCATCAAAATTGAAGACTTTATCATGTTCAAGCAAATTGTACAAGGGTTTAGTAATTTTAGAAAAATTATGAATGAACCTCCTGTAAAAACCTGCATGTCCAAGAAAGCTTCGGATTCCTTTAACCGATCTTGGTGGGGGTAATCTCTTGATCACGTCCTCCTTGGCTTTGTCTACTTCAATTCCCTTGGATGAAATCTTGTGGCCGAGCACTATTCCTTCATCTACCACAAAATGGCACTTCTCCCAATTAAGGACTAAATCGGTTTCTTCATATCTTGCCAATACCTTCTCTAAATTGCCGAGGCAGCTGTCGAAGTCATTACCAAAACGGAAAAATCGTCCATGAAGATCTCAAGGAAGTCTTCAACCATGTCTAAAAAGAGTGCCATCATGCATCTTTGGAAGGTTACCGGGCATTACACAATCCGAACGGTATTCTTCGAAAAGCATAAGTACCATATGGGCATGTGAAGGTTGTCTTTTCATGATCTTCTGGTGCTATGGCAATTTGATTGTAACTTGAATAACCATCAGGAAAACAATAAAAGGGTTTACCTGCAAGACGGTCAAACGTTTGATCAATAAAGGGTAATTGTAAGTGATCTTTCCTAGTGGCTTTGTTTAGCTTTCGATAATCTATACAAACCCTCCAACCGGTCACAGTCCTGGTTGGAATGAGTTCACTGTTTTCATTACTTACCACTGTTATACCTCCCTTTTTCGGTACGCATTGTACCAGACTTACCCATGTACTATCAAAGATAAGGTATATGATGTCGGCATCAAGCCACTTGATGACTTCTTTCATTACAACCCCTTTCATGGCATGATTCAGTCTTCTCTAGGCCTCAATCGAAGGTTTGTGATCATCTTTCAACAAAATCTTGTACATACATACTGTCGGGCTAATTCCCTTCAAGTCGATAATTGTCCACCCTATTGCCTTCTTGTGTAGCATCAACATTTTGATCAGCTTCTTTTCTTGCTCAGGCCGTAACTTAGAGGAAATGATTACAGGCAATGTATTATCGGTTCCCAAGTAAGCATATTTTAGTTGCTCTGGCAACTGTTTCAACTCAAGAATCGGTGGTTGTTCAATAAAGGGCTTTTCGATTTTACCTTCCTTACCTAAGTAATCTAGTGGTTCAAAGTATGTACTTGGTCGATTGACTAACCAATTTGCCTCTTCTTGTTGTTCCTCATCGATCGGTTCTTCATACTCCTCAGGTTCCTCTTGATCGGCAATGTAGTTGTCGAGGCAACTAAATTCTTCGTCGAAGTTAAACTCTGCTGTGGCATGGAGAAGTTGGCATTTTTCTGGATCATCGGCATGCCTTAGTGTTTGGAACACATTTAGTTTAACTTGCTGGTCATTCACCCTCATTGTGAGTTCTCCCTTTTCAACATCAATCAAGGTTCTCCATGTTGCTAGGAAGGGTCTCCCGATAATGCTAGGTGCATGTTCATCTGCTTCACAATCCAAAACAATAAAGTCAACGGGAAAAATAAATTTATCAACTTTTACCAGTATGTCTTCGATTTTTCCCTCTGGATGCACATAGGATCTGTCGGCTAGCTGTAGCATAACTGTTGTAGGTCTTGCCTTCATGATTCCTAGTTTCTGGAAACCTATTTAAGCATCAAGTTTATGCTTGCTCCAAGGTCACATAATGCTTTCCCGACATAGTAATTTCCAATGGAATAGGGTATTGTGAAACTTTCGGGATCCTTCAACTTGGGTGGCATGCGATTGTGCAACATGGCCATGCATCCCTCTGTTGCGGCAACTGTTTCAAACTATCCTAGCCTTGTTCTCTTGGACACAATGTCTTTAAGAAACTTGGCATAGTTCGGCATTTTTTCAATTGCTTCAACCAATGGCAAGTTGATGTAGACTTGCTTTAGCATATCAAGGAACTTCTTGAATTGATATTCTTGCTTTTGTCGCTTCAACATTTGTGGGAATGGTGGTGGAAGTCGGATAACTTCGATCCTTTCATTGGTCTAGAACCTGATTGACGACATTACCGAGGCAACTGGAGTTGCCAAGGCATTGTCAACTAGGGTTGCCGTGGAGTGCCTATCGTTGGTTGTCGAGGTATTATTATCGTCGGTTGCCAAGGCATGCTTATCCCTGGTTGCCGTGGCAATTCCTGGTACAACATATGAGGCTTTGCCGCTGAGTTCGTCTTGATCTTTTTGTGGAGTTTTGTTTGATGAGCAAGCTTGAGCCTCTTTAAGTTGTTGGCCACTTCTAGTGGTGATCGCCTTACATTGCTCATGGCCAGTTCCTCTTGCGACTTTAGTATCACTAGGTAAACCTCCTTGTGGTCTAGTATTTAGGTTTTGAGCAAATTGCCCGACTTGATTTTCCAATGATTTGATTGTCGCCTCTTGGTTTTGCAATCTCATCTCGGTCCTGTCAATAAAAGCATCAGTTCTTTGTGTGAAGTTACTATTCTCAGCCATATAAGATTCAGTTTTCAACATAAAAGTATTGAGAGAATTTTCCAAAGAACTAGATGTTGTCAGTTGTTGCTGCGGCAACTGTTGTCGTGGCATATTCTGCTGGAATCCCAATGCTTGTGCATTCTGATTGTTCTGGTTTAGAGCATTGTTGGGATTACTCCATGAAAAATTCGGGTGCTTCTTCCCAGCTGGATTGTATGTATTGTACATCACATTGTTGTTCTGGTTGTAATTCCCCACATAAAAGCTAGATTATGGATTCTGCATACATTCAGAAGAATCATGGTTACCACCACATAACTCACAAAATGAATCCATTACCTTGACTTCCTGTGTGTTGTTTAGTTTTTGCATGTTCTGGACCATCTTAGTTAGAGTAGCCAATTGTGCCGAAATTGAGTCTGATGATCCCAGTTCATGTATTGTGGCTTGGCGTCTAACTCCTCCTCTTCTAGCAGAGGGGAATTGATAATAATTCTTGGCAAGCCTGTTTAGAATTTGCATTACTTCCTCTGGTGACTTATCTAGGAGTATGCCTTTTGCCGAGGCATCTAGCATCATCCTTGTTGGTGTATTCACAGCGTTGTAAAACATTGTTACTTGTGTCCACACTGAGAATCCGTGTAGGGGGCATTTGTGTAGAAGTTCTCTATATCGCTCTCAAGCCTCATACATGGATTCATCATTTGCCTGCCGAAAATAAGTAATTTCGTTACGAAGCCTATCAGTCAAATTTGTAGGATTAAATCGAGCAAGGAAATCACGACAAATATCGGTCCAAGATCCTACTGATCTGGCAGGAATACTATTCAACCATGCTTTTGCCCTATCCCTCAGTGAATAGGGGAATAATCTTAGTCGTAAAACATCAGGGGTGACTCCTTGTATTTTGAATAAATTGCAAATCTCGATGAAAGATTTAAGATGTTGTCGTGCATCTTCAGTTTTTGAGCCGCCAAATTGACCAATTGTGTTGATCATATTAAACATCACCGGTTTCAACTCAAAGTGGTCGGCCTCAATTTCAGGTGTGACAACTCCTGGATTAAGTCCTTCAAGATCTTCTTCAAGATAGTCTCGAATAGTTCTGTTTCGTGCAAGAATCACTCCTCCTCCTGCTGGAACATCTTGATTCATATTGCCGTCTTGATTAGCCATTGCTACTCTTAACCTTCGTCTAAGTCTTTGCAAGGTTCGTTCGATTTTTGGATCAAAGGGATATTCTGGTGTAATCGGTCTCGCCCTGGTCATATACCAATGCAAAACCAAAGTTTGTTAGCACTTTGAATCTTAAATAAGAAAAATAAAAAAGTGCAAGAAAATAAAAACAAAGTTGCTATTGTCAATCCCCGACAACGGCGTCAAAAACTTGTTGCGCGTAATAAGTGCTCCGCAAATGTGCAAGTGTACACGTCGCAAGTTATAGTATAAAAGATATCGTCTCCACAGGGATTGGTGCCACTTCAAGAATCTAATCTCTTGCACTGTAAAAAGTAAAAACACAAGTAGAAGATTGTAGGAGTTTTAACTAACAACTAAACTAAGAAAGCAAATAAGTAAAAGAAGATGTAATCTAATGAGAGAGAATAGGCCAGGTTATCGTGAGTTGAGGTGTGATAGCCGATTGGATCGTCTTGGTAAAAGAGTGCAAGGGCAACTCAGTTGCCGTGGCAACTTGCACAGGGGGGTTGCCTTGGCAACTAATCGATGGTTGCCTGGGCGACTAGCTGGGCAACTACTTGGGCAGTTAGGTAGCAACTTCAAGGTTTGGCAGAGCGTTCTTCAATGGTTTCTTCTTATCCCTGAGTCGAAACTCTAGCTATTTGTGCATGCCTTGATAATACATCCCTGCGTGAATCAAGGGTGAACAACAACCAATCTTGCGCTCCTCTTAGCCGTTGAAATCCTTAACTTATTCCTAAGCCAGATTAATCTTCACCACCAATAGATTGAATAAAGACCATACTCATTCGTTTCTTGAATCTAACTCTCCCGATATTATATAAATAGATGAAGTTATGAGATCCTCTCCCAATTCACTCACAATCAAGAAGAAAAACCAAGAATGAGTAAACCTTGAATTGAAAGTGCAAACTCTTATTACCTAAACAAAATCCAATTGTTTCTCATAACCACAAGACACAATAACCTTAGCCAAATAGATTTAGTTCATGTCTAGGTTCCAAAGAAGCACAAAACAAAGAATTCCTAGCATAAACCTAATGGAACAAGAAATAAAAAGATGAATAATGGTTGAAGCCTTGTCGAAATCTCCCTTGCTCTTTGTCGAAAATTCTCTCATCTCTCCTCTCTCTCCTTGGAGGTGACGGCTTGGTCTTGAATTTATAGGGCTAGGTCAAAGTCCTTTTTGAGGAGGAAGTTAAGTTGGAATTAAATTATCTTTAAAGAATATAATTCTTTATTATATTTAAATTCCTTCTAGAACTTCTCCTATCTTCTTGGGATTTAATTTCTCTTTGAACTCTTCATAGAAATCAAACTCATTTGGGATTTAGCTTTGCTCTACGTCATCTTGGGCTTATCTAGTCATCGATTTTGACTACCATATCATCTTATTCCTTGTCGAAAATTGCCCTGGCAACTAGCTCGGCATCACCTTCATGCATTTCCCTAGCAACTAGCTCGGCATCCCCTTCATGCATTGCCCTGGCAATTGGTTCTAGCCTTGTTTTGGCAAGTGATTTTGCACACACACACAAAAACACACCAAAGCAGCATCCTTTTCCACAAAAATCACCAAGTTATGTAATCAAGCTCAACGGTGGAAAGAAACACGAATTAATGCATGAATGACTAATTATGCAACTAATATGAGCCTAAGTCTAGCAATAATAAGAATAAAAAGGGTAATAAAATTTGTACTTTTGAACACTTATCAGTGGTACCCTATCTCACTATTGAGTTCAACCATTTCAGACTATCTTTTTTGAGTTTCTGGTTCAAAGTTCTAAAGTGCCCTTTTGGGTTTTCGCTTTAGAGTTTTTTTAGGTGCCCTTGCGGGTTTTCACCTGGGAGATCCCTATTGTTGTCTTGAATACTTTCTCAGACAAATGTGAATGGTGCATGAAAATGGTTATCTTACTCTAATGCTTAGAGTCTTCCCCTCTTCGTGTCTCGACATACATTATGTAGAAAGCTTGAGATCAAAGTTAATCATGTTTCCTAACCTCCTGCATTCTCAGGGTTAGATCATAGTAATGCTCAGAAATCTTTTGTTTATCATAAGTCTATGTTAACCTGTTTGCACGATGCTTATGAAAACAAAGAGAGGACAAGGGAAGGAAGGCACAAAAATATGATCTTATTGACATTAATGACTTGGAACAATTTTTAGAAAAGTCATGGCAAACATGAGGAAAAGGGAAAGCATAACATGAAATGCAGAATCCCAAATATCCACTGTATGAATGATGCGTGATCCTGTCAGCCGAGATAGAATCTTTGCCTGGAGCTCTTTCTTCTGGTACCTGTGGGGATAATTCTACTTTCCAAAGGCCCAATCTCAAAATTTATCTAAGTCGCTCTTCACGGGTTTTCAACTTAGATCCTTCATTTGCTTTAGGACACTTTTTTCGGGTTTTCGCCTCGAGCTCTCCTTTTTTAATGAAACGCCTTTTTAGATTTTTGCCTCATTCCTTTTATCATTTCATTTTTTCTTCCTTTTTTAGACATAATACTTCTTAACTGAACCAAAATTCACGGGACTTTTTAATTCTTCTCCATCCATTTCAGTTAAAATCAACGCTCCCCCTGAAAAGGCCTTCTTGATGACATATGGCCCTTCCCAATTTGGCATCTATTTCCCTCGAGAATCTTTCTGAATTGGGAGGATCTTAAGCACCAGATCTCCCTCTCAGAATTCTCTCGGGCGTACTTTCTTATCATATGCCCGCATCATTCATTTTTGGTACATTTGACCATGGAAGATGGCCTTCAGTCGTTTTTCCTCAATGAGATTTAACTGGTCAAGCCTAGCTTGCACCCATTCTGCTTCATCCAGTTTTACTTTATTCAGAACCCGGGGTGATAGAATCTTGACCTCAATGGGTAGTACCGTCTCTGTGTCGTATACTAGCGAATAGGGTGTTGCCCTTGTTGATGTGCGAACAGATATCCGGTAGGCGAACATAGTAAATGGCAATTTCTTATGCCAATCTTTGTAGGTGTTTGTTGTCTTCGCAATGATTTTCTTTATGTTCTTGTTTGCCGCTTCTACTACCTCATTCATCTTAGGACGGTAGGTCGTAGAGTTATGGTGTGTTATTTTGAACTGGTTGCAGACCTCAGTCATCAATTTGTTATTCAGGTTGGAAGTATTGCCGGTGATAATCCTTTCTAGCAACCCATATCGGCAAATGATTTCCTTCTTTAGGAACTTGCACACGGTCGTCCTTGTGATATTGGCATAAGATGCTGCCTCCACCAATTTAGTGAAGTAATCAATGGCAACCAAAATAAAACGGTGCCCATTGGAAGCCTTCGGATGAATATGTCCAATAACATCCATGCCCCAAACTACCAAAAGCCATGATGAGTTCATGGTGTGTAAAGGTAAAGAAGGAGCATGAATCTTGTATGCATATATTTGGCACTTATGGCACTTCCTGGCGTAATCGATGCAATCTCCCTCTATAATCGACCAGAAATAGCTATATCTCATGATTTTTCAAGCTATTGACAGACCATTGGCGTGTGTTCCACACAGACCATCGTGCACTTCTGCCAAAATTTCTTTCGCCTCCCGGGCATCTACACATCTCAACAACGTTTGGTCATGGCTTTTCTTGTACAGAATTTCCCCGTCTAGCACATATCTTGTTGCCATCTTTCTGGTTATTTTTCGATCATTATCGTTTGCTCCTTCGGGATACGTTTGGAACTTGATATACTGCAAGATGTCGTAATACCAAGGGTTTCCATCTATTTCTTCTTGCACATTATAACAGTGAGCTGTTCTTTCAAAAGTCTTTATCTCAATTGGCTTCATCTCTGCTCTTGTGTTTGTTTTAAACATGGAAGCCAGGGTAGCCAAGGCGTCTGCCATTTGGTTTTCTTTTCTAGAAAGGTAGGTAAAACTGATCTTTTCAAACTCTTTAATGAGCTCTTAGATCAACTCGTAGTATTTGACTAGCTTTGGATCCCTAGTTTCCTATTCTCCTCATAACTGATAGATTACTAAGGACGAATCTCTAAATACTCGAAGTTCTTTGATCTTTCTTTCAATGGCTGCATTCAGTCCTATGACACAGGCTTCGTATTCGGCTATGTTGTTTGTGCAAAAGAATTCCAGTCTACTGGTGAAAGGATAGTAGACATCTTTCGAAGAAATTAGCACGACTCTTATCCTAAGGCCAAGGGCATTGAAGGCTCCATCAAAGTAAAGCTTCCATGAGCCATCCTCTAAAACGTCTTCCCCCGTTGTAACGCACATCAAGTCCTCATCTGGGAAATTGAAATTCAACGATTCATAATCATCTGAAGCGCGACTAGCTAGGAAATCTGCTATAGCACTTCCTTTCACAGCTTTTTGGCTAACATATATAATGTCGAACTCAGATAACAACATCTGCCAGTAGGTCATCCTCCCCGTTAATGCCGGTGCTTCCATCAGAAACTTCAAGGGGTCCAATTTGGATATCAACCAGGGGGTATGGTATAACATGTACTGTTTATGCCTTTTGGTGGTCCAAACCAAATCACAACATAGCTTTTGAATTGGTGGGTACCGTGCTTCGTAATCAGTGAACTTCTTTCTTAGGTAGTAGATGGCTTTCTTCTTCTTTCCAGAATAATCATGTTGCTCGAACACGCAACCCATCGAGTTTTCAAAAATCGTCAAGTAAAGGATCAAAGGCTTGTCTGGTACCGGTGCGACTAAAATCAGAGCATTCGTCGAGTAGTTTTTAATCTTCTCTAGAGCTTCTTGACATTTTTCATCCCAGACCCCTGGATTATTCTTCTTGAGTAATCTGAAGATAGGGTCGCACTTATCTGTCAATTGGGAGATAAAACGAGAGATATAGTTTAATCTTCCTAGGAAACCTCAAACTTCTTTCTGAGTGGGAGGCGGTGGGAGGTCTTGGATAGCCTTTATTTTTTTGGATCAATCTCAATCCCCTTCCTGCTTACTACAAACCCCAAGAGTTTTCCATATATGACTGCGAAGGTGCATTTAGCGGGGTTGAGCTTTAGCTGGTACTTTCGTAGTCTTTGGAATAGTTTTCTCAGGTTTTGGAGGTGATATTCTTCGGTTCAGGATTTAGTGATCATATCATCCATGTAGACTTCTATCTCTTTGTGCATCGTATCGTGAAAAAGAGTCACCATCGTTCTTTGATAAGTCGCCCCTGCGTTCTTGAGTCCGAAAGGCATCACCTTGTAAAAAAACGTGCCCCACATGGTTACAAATATGGTCTTCTCCATGTCTTTTGGGTCCATCTTTATCTGGTTGTATCCTGAGAAACCATCCATGAATGAGAACCATGAGTGTCATGCGGTATTGTCAACCAACGTGTCAATATGTGGCAAAGGGAAATTATCTTTAGGGCTTGCTCGATTGAGATCCCTGTAATCTACACACATGCAGACCTTCCCATCCTTTTTTGGTACCGGTAAAATGTTTGTAACCCATTCAGGGTATTTGGCAACCTCTAAAAAGCCAGCATCAAACTGCTTTTTTACCTCTTCTCTGATCTTTAGCAGGATGTTAGTCCCCATTCTTCTGAGCTTTTGCTAGACTTGTTTGCATTCTGGCCTCGTTGGCAGCTTGTGCACCAC
This sequence comes from Hibiscus mutabilis, assembly GCA_019671005.1. Taxonomy (NCBI): domain Eukaryota; kingdom Viridiplantae; phylum Streptophyta; class Magnoliopsida; order Malvales; family Malvaceae; genus Hibiscus; species Hibiscus mutabilis. The sequence goes on from CM033732.1 coordinate 37,876,450, forward strand.
TATGTCTGTATTCAACCCTGGCATATCTTGATAAGTCCAAGCAAAGACGTCCTTGAACTCATAGAGCAAGGCTATCAGTTCACGCTTGGTTTCTGAGGAAAATGTAGTCCCGATTTTTACTTCTTTTCTTTCCTCATCGGTTCCCAAGTTTACAATTTCTGTTTCTTCTTGGTGGGGCATGATTTGCCTTTCTTCGTTGGCCATCATCCTTACTAAATCCTTAGGAACCTCGCATTCTACCTTGTTGTCCTCCTCTTCAATTTCTACTGAGACCTCGGGGCATTCAAAATCTACCTCGGGATTGGATTCAGTATCATTCATACAGTTAATTATGGGAATCCTGCATGAAATGAGAACGAATGTATTGGGAAGATAATGATTTTAAATGAAGTGAATGAATATGAACAAGAAATGAATGAATAAAGTAAATGAAACGTTTGCCATTTGATAAAATAAGGAAGACATTCTTTCATTGCAAACAAAAAGTTAAAATATGTGCCATGTACAAAAGATCCCAATTGCTTATGGGCAAAAACAAAAGGATTAATTCGGAGCATTACTCTGATCTGGCCCTAAAGACTACAAGTAGATCAACGTAGCTCCAGTTATCGAGTGTTTCCCCAGTACGGCAAGGGTGAATGCTGGTTAACACGTTGCTGCCTTTATCATCTTCAGCTATCATGTTGATGGACATCCCTTCAAGAGATTCACTAAACATCTCATTCTGGTTAAGTGTGTCATTTTCTTAAATTGCTTCTTCTACTTTTTGTCATGTACAATCAATTCCTCCAAAGACAAAAATATCCTTTACATGATGGAAAGACATCAGTCTCCATGGAATGTCTTCTCCCTTGAGTCTAGCCCTCTTTTGTTCTTCTTTTCTCTTTTACTCCTCTCTCCTTTGATGAACACTTGGTTTGTAGCCAAGCCCAAAATGATTTTTGTTGGTGATTGTTGCGCGTAATAAGTGCTCCGCAAATGTGCAAGTATACATGTCGCAAGTTATAGTATAAAAGATATCGTCTCCACAGGGATTGGTGCCACTTCAAGAATCTAATCTCTTGCACTGTAAAAAGTAAAAACACAAGTAGAAGATTTTAGGAGTTTTAACTAACAACTAAACTAAGAAAGCAAATAAGTAAAAGAATATGTAATCTAATGAGAGAGAATAGGCCAGGTTATCGTGAGTTGAGGTGTGATAGCCGATTGGATCGTCTTGGTAAAAGAGTGCAAGGGCAACTTGCACAGCGGGGTTGCCTTGGCAACTAATCGATGGTTGCCTTGGCGACTAGCTGGGCAACTACTTGGGCGTCTGGGCAGCAACTTCAAGGTTCGACAGAGCGTTCTTCAATGGTTTCTTCTTATCCCTAAGTCGAAACTCTAGCTACTTGTGCATTCCTTGATAATTTATCCCTGCGTGAATCAAGGGTGAACAACAACCAATCTTGCGCTCTTCTTAGCCATTGAAATCCTTAACTTATTCCTAAGCCGGATTAATCTTCACCATCAATAGATTGAATAAAGATCATACTCATTCGTTTCTTGAATCTAACTCTCCCGATATTCGATAAATAGATGAAGTTACGAGATCTTCTCCCAATTCACTCGCAAACAAGAATAAGAACCAAGAATGAATAAACCTTGAATAGAAAAGTGCAAACTTTTATTACCTAAATAAAATCCAATTGTTTCTCACAACCACAAAACACAATAACCTTAGCCTAATAGATTTAGTTCATGGCTAGGTTCCAAAGAAACACAAGATAAAGAATTCCTAGCATAAACCTAATTGAACAAGAAAGAAAAGATGAAGAATGGATGGAGCTTTGTCGAAATCTCCCTTGCCCTTGATCTTGTCAAAAATTCTCTCCTCTCTCCCCTTTGGAGTTGACGGCATGACCTTCAGTTTATAGGGCTACGTCAAAGTCTTTTTTGAGGAGGAAGTTAAGTTGGAAGTAAATTATCTTTAAAGAATATAATTCTTTATTATATTTAAATTCCTTCTAGAACTTCTCCTATCTTCTTGGGATTTAATTTCTCTTTGACCTCTTCATGGAAATCGAAATCCTTTGGGATTTATCTTTGCTCCATGTCATCTTGGGCTTATCTAGTCATCGATTTTGACTACTATATCATCTATTCCTTGTCAAAAATTGCCATGGCAACTAGCTCGGCATCTGCTTTGGCAAGTGATTCTGCACATACACACAAAACACACCAAAGCAGCATCTTTTCCCACAAAAATCACCAAGTTATGTAATCAAGCTCAACGATGGAAAGAAACATGAATTAATGCATGAATGGCTAATTATGCAACTAATATGAGCCTAAGTCTAACAATAATATGAGTAAAAGGGTAATAGAAATAGTACTTTTGAACACTTATCACACCCCCAAACTCGAACTATTGCTTGTCCTCAAGCAATGCAAACTAATAATTACCCGCCAAGACTTCAATGTTCACAAACTTAGCTTTGAACTTGATTTCAATTCTCAGAACCGGGGCACAAAGTATGATTGGCTTTTCATTTTTCAGAAAACTTAGGAGTTACTCGGAATCAAACTATAATGCTTGTGAGTGTGTGAGGAGTTGTGTGCAAGTTGATTTTTGGATTCTATGCAAACAAGAGGTTTTCAAATTACTTCATTGGGTTCTTTTAACATGTTTTAACTAGAGCCAGTTTCGGGCACCTCTAGTGTTTTGTTTTTAGTTTTCTTAAGTTAATTAATTTATTCGACTAGAGCCAATTTCGGGCACCTCTAGCGATCAATTTTTAGCACATACTAGAGCCAATTTCGGGCACCTCTAGTGACCAATTTTTAGCACATACTAGATCCAATTTCGGGCACCTCTAGCATTCATCCAATTTTTATTCTAATCCCCCAATTTTTTAACTATCAACCTAAGTTCGCTAGAATTCCCTAAATCAATCAAGCCACAACAGTGTTTCATCAAGTTTAGCATCATAGTACGATTCTAAGTGTTTCCATGTTTATCCTAGAATAAAAAGTTCTATCAATTAAGTACATTGGTAAAGTCATCATCGGATATTCATCAAATCTAGGAATTTCTTGTTCCAACTAAAGGCATGGCAAGCAATTTATGTATCCTAAATGCAATACTTAAGATGAATGCAACTAAACATGGTAACTAACTAATAACAATCACCCCCAAACTCGAGTGAGGCATTGTCCTCAATGCATGCAATAAAGAAAAAGAAAAATAAAGAAAAGTAAAATGCAAACGAGGACTTACTCCGAGAGTTCGTCGTCGTGGATGATTAGTTTCCTTTTGGTCGGTGTCTTGATTCTTTTGCTTGAACGCGGTGGTTGCTTCCTTGTTACCGATGGTGGAATCGATCCTTGTACGGGGTTGTCCTCATCATCAATGTCATTGGCTTTTCGCTTGGAGGATTCGATTGGTGCGGTCTTTGTTGGTGCACTGGAGGACTCGTCCGAATCTGAAAAATCAGACAATGATTCCGTACGAGTTGATTCGGGCATAGGTGATTTACCTTTGGCTTTTGCAGTGGTTGTCGGGACATCTTTGGCTTTTGTTGCCATGGTACCTTTAGGGTTGGTTGTCGTGCCATCTGCTTGGGCATGTACGGTGTAGGTTGTCGTGGCATCATCTGTTGCAATTGCCGTAGCAACTGCTTCATTAGTTGTCATGGCAAGGATCTCGATATGAAAGATTGGGAACGGCACGCGGCTGTCCAGGTACTTTTCCAGGATGACTTGGGTGATGGCATTGTTGTGTTCCTTCATGTACCGCATGAACATTAGTTGCCGGTCTTCAATTTTCCTAAGGCGGCTCACCAACGGTTGCAAGAGTGCTTCAAAGTGTCCCGGGGTTGATGGCCGAGTTTCCCGGGCATTAGAGGTTGCCGAGGCTGCAGGGGTTGCTGCGACAATTGGAGGCATTGAGGATTTTACCGGTGCCTCTCCCATTAGCTTTCGGATTTGTGCTTGATTCCAACCGGACTTTGGTAGGGCCTTTTCATCGGTGGACTCACTTGGGACATGCATCTCCTTGCAAAGATTGGAAATTAAGCAAGGGAAGAAAAGAGAACCCTTGACTTTTGAGCTACATACGAAAATCTCATCACAAATAATTTTTCCAATGTTAATGATGCGATTATGCAAGATAGAATGTATGAGCAAAAGACGAGGTGTATCAACGGTAGTATTGTGTGTGGTGGGCATTAAAGAAGTTTTAAAAAACTTATTCCATAATTTTGCCTCGGGTTTAAGCCAAAGGCGATTTACCGTGCCCTTGTATTTACCATTATTCCAATGAGTTCCCGGTAGAGTGAGTTCTTGAAGCACCTTTTCGAGTTGCTTGGGCGTGATTTGATCAACAAAGGCTTGATGCTCGTCCTTCTCAATGTAGAGCCCGTAAAAGGTGTTGATGTTTTCGGGGCTTATGAGTATAGCCCATAAGATGTTACAAACAAAAACATAAGGATTATCCGGGTTAGGTGAGTGAGCATAGAATTCTCTTACCCATGAGATGTTACCCGGTTCTGATTGATGGTAAAAGATTTGCCACTTTTGATGTGCAATCCTTTCGAAGATGAATGGTTCAAGGCCGAAATCTTGATGAGAGTTGGAGTATTCAAAGCCTTGTTCTTCGCAAATCTTCCAGCTTTCAAACTTGACGTGAAATCTTTCTTGAACCACCGGTGTAGCAAACTTCTTGTATCTTGGTTCTTTGGAAGAACTTGGATGAACCAAAAATTCAATTTTGGATGCCATGGATGATCTTGGTTGTGAGTTTGGTAAAAACAAAGAAAAGAAACTAAAGAGTTGCAAGATGAAAAGTAGGAATAGGTTTCTTGGAAGTTAAGGGTGATGGGTTATATAGAAAAGATAGGTAGTAAATATGGTGGGTGGGATTAATTTTGGAAAAAAGAAGAAAATGGTTTCGATTTAGGGGAAGGGTGATGGCTAGGGGGTTTATTTAGGGTAAGTTGGAGGCTTTATATAAGACTTAGATTCAGCCCATTAATTTCCTTGTTGAAGAAGTTTCCTTCTTGAATCAAAATTCCTCTTTATCTTGAACTCTTTTCCTAGAATTCAAAGACAAATCAAATAAGGATTAAAATTAAAGATAAACTAATAAAAGAAAATAAATAAATATGTGTAAAGAAATTCTTAAACTTAAAAAGATAAATATGAAAGAAAGATGTAGTTCTAATCTTAAAGAAATTAAATAAATCTAACCTAAAAAGAACAAATAACCGGAAAAAAATTAACTAGTTCGAGATAAAAAAATAAAAAAAAATAAAAATAAAATATCGAAACGAGAGCATGCTCATGCATCTCCTAAGGTGACCACTTCTTTGTTACGTTCCACATGGGCACTGTTGTAGTGCTTCAATCATTGTCCATTAACTTTGAATTCATGTTTGTCAGTGATGGACTTGATTATCACGGCACCATGGGAGACTGGTTTGACAACTTCGAATGGTCCCGACCATCTTGATTTCAGTTTTATCGGGAAAAGTTTTAGCCGAGAATTGAATAAGAGAACTAGTTTCCCTAGCATGAATTGTCGCGGCAATAGTTTCTTGTCATACCATTGCTTTGTTTTCTCCTTGTAGATTCGTGCAGTGTTATAGGCGAGTGCACGAAATTCTTCTATCTCGTTGAGGTCCAACAAATGCTTTTGTCTGGCACTTTCCCAATCCATATTCACGGTCTTGATTGCCCAATATGCCTTGTGTTCGATTTCCACTGGTAGATGGCATGTTTTGCCATAGACAAGTCAGAAGGGAGACATACCTAAGGGTATTTTGAATGCAGTGCGATATGCCCAAAGTGCTTCATCTAGTCTTATTAACCAATCCTTCCTAGAGGGATTTACAACTTTCTCGAGTATACCCTTCAATTCCCGGTTGGAAATTTCTGCTTGCCTATTGGTTTATAGGTGATATGCCGTGGCAATCTTGTGAGATACACCAAAGCGTTGTAACATCTTGGCGATGAGTTTGTTGTCGAAGTGCTTGCCTTCATCACTGATAATTGCTCTCGGCATCCCAAACCGTGTAAATATATTTTTCTGCAAGAATCGTTGCACGGTCTTGGAATCGTTGTTGGGAACTGCAGCTGCCTCAACCCATTTAAACACATAGTCGACGACAAGTAGAATGTAGAGGTTGCCGAATGAAGATGGGAAAGGTCCCATAAAATCAATCCCCCATACATTGAACAATTCCACCTCGATGATGTTTTGGAGCAGCATCTCATGTCGTCTAGAGATATTGCCTGTCCTCTGGCAACGATCACATTGCTTGTAAAATTCTTGGGCATCTTTGTACAGTGTTGGCCAATACAAACCGGATTGCAAAACTTTGGCCACGGTACGTGTTCCTCCAAAATGTCCTCCATAGGGTGAAGAATGTCATTGCCGGAGTACATTCTGCTGCTCCTCTTCAGGGACACATTGGCGTATAACATGATCTGCACATTGTTTAAACAAAAGAGGCTCGTCCCAAAAGTAATGCTTAGCATCATGACAGAACCGCTTCTTCCCTTGGTGAGTAAGGCCATAAGGTAAGGTAAAATACCACAAACAAGGAAATTAACTAAATCTGCGTACTAGGGTATTGCCGAGGCATGTGCTGCCGTGGCGACTGCTCCCAAGATTGTCGTATCAGGAGCTACTGCGGTGTCGAAGGTTGTTGAGGCATGCGTATCCATGGTTGCCGAGGCGTCAGGGGTTGCCGAGGCATACACATCCATGGTTGCCGACCCGTGCGTATCATGAGCTGCTGCGGTGTCGAGCGTTACCGAGGCATGCGCTCCCAAGATTGCTGAGGTGTGTGCGTCTAGAGTTGTCGAGGTATACGCATCCATGGTTGCCGAGGCGTGTGTATCAGTGGTTGCCGTGGCGTTGAGGGTTGCCGAGGCATGCGCATCCATGGCTACCGAGGCAACTAAAAGTTGCTCATCCGGGAATGCATCGTATATCTCAAAATCTGTACCCTCCTCCCTATTGCATTCTAAGCGTGATAAGTGATCGGCCACTTAATTTTCTGTTCCTTTACTGTCCTTAATTTCAATGTCAAACTCTTGTAAAAGCAATATCCAACGAATCAAACGAGGTTTGGCATCCTTTTTAGCAAATAGATACTTAATTGTCGAATGATCTGTATGAACAATTACCTTTGTACCAATCAAATAGGATCGGAACTTGTCAAATGCGAAAACTATGGATAGTAACTCTTTCTTCGTTGTTGTGTAATTCACTTGAGAACTATTAAGAGTTTTACTAGCGTAGTGTATCACATGAAAGGTCTTACATGTGCGTTGGCCTAGGACTGATCCTACCGCGAAATCACTTGAATCATACATGAGCTCAAAAGGTAGCGTCCAATCTAGTGGAACGATAATGGGTGCCGAGGCAAGATTTTCCTTTAGGGTTTCGAATGCTTGGGTGCAAGAATCATCAAAATTGAAGACTTTATCCTGTTCAAGCAAATTGCACAAGGGTTTAGTAATTTTAGAAAAATTATGAATGAACCTCCTGTAAAAACCTGCATGTCCAAGAAAGCTTCAGATTCCTTTAACCAAACTTGGTGGGGGTAATCTCTCGATCACGTCCACCTTGGCTTTGTCTACTTCAATTCCCTTGGATGAAATCTTGTGGCCGAGCATTATTCCTTCATCTACCATAAAATGGCACTTCTCCTAATTAAGGACTAAATCGGTTTCTTCACATCTTGCCAACACCTTCTCCAAATTGCCGAGGCAGTTGTCGAAGTCATTAGCAAAAATGAAAAAATCATCCATGAAGATCTCAAGAAAGTCTTCGGCCATGTTAGAAAAGAGTGCCATCATGCATCTTTGGAAGGTTGTCGGGCCGTTACACAATCTGAACAGCATCCTTCGGAAAGCATAAGTACTGTATGGGCATGTGAAGGTTGTCTTTTCTTGATCTTCTGGTGCTATGGCAATTTGATTGTAACCTGAATAACCATCAAGAAAACAATAAAAGGGTTTACCTGCAAGACGGTCAAGCATTTGATCAATAAAGGGTAATAGGAAGTGATCTTTCCTAGTGGCTTTGTTTAGCTTTCGATAATCCATACAAACCCTCCAACCGGTGACAGTCCTGGTTGGAATGAGTTCATTATTGTCATTACTTACCACCGTTATACCTCCCTTTTTCGGTACACATTGTACCGGACTTACCCATGTACTATCAGAGATAGGGTATATGATGCCGGCGTCAAGCCACTTGATGATTTCTTTTATTACAACCCCTTTCATGGCATGATTCAGTCTTCTCTGGGTCTCAATCAAAGGTTTGTGATCATCTTCTAACAAAATCTTGTGCATGCACACTGCCGGGCTAATTCCCATCAAGTTGGCAATTGTCCACCCTATTGCCTTCTTGTGTAGCATCAACATTTTGATCAGCTTCTTTTCTTGCTCAGGCTGTAACTTAGAGGAAATAATTACAGGCAATGTATTATCGGTTCCCAAGTAAGCATATTTTAGTTACTTTGGCAACTGTTTCAACTCAAGAATCGGTGGTTGTTCAATGAGGGCTTTTCGATTTTACCTTCTTTACCTGAGTAATCTAGTGGTTCAAAGTATGTACATGGTCGATTGACTAACCAATTTGCCTCTTCTTGTTATTCCTCATCGATCGGTTCTTCATACTCCTCAGGTTCCTCTTGATCGGCAATGTAGTTACCGATGCAACTAAATTCCTCGTTGAAGTTAAAATCTGCCATGGCATGAAGAAGTTGGCATTCTTCCAGATCATCGACATGCCTTAGTGTTTGGAACACATTTAGTTTAACTTGCTGGTCATTCACCCTCATTGTGAGCTCTCCCTTTTCAACATCGATCAAGGTTATCCATGTTGCTAGGAAGGAACTCCTGAGAATGATAGGTGCATGTTCATCTGATTCACAATCCAAAACAATAAAGTCAGCGAAAAAAATAAATTTATCAACTTTTACCAGTATGTCTTCGATTTTTTCCTCTGGATGCACATAGGATCTGTCGGCTAACTGTAGCATAACTGTTGTAGGTCTTGCCTTCCCGATTCCTAGTTTCTGGAAAACTGATTTAGGCATCAAGTTTATACTTGCTCCAAGGTCGCATAATGTTTTCCTGACATAATGGTTTCCAATGAAACATGGTATTGTGAAACTTTCAGGATCCTTCAGCTTCGGTGGCATGCGATTATGCAACTTGGCCATGCATCCCTCTATTGCAGCAACTGTTTCAAACTCTCCTAGCCTTGTTCTCTTGGACATAATGTCTTTAAGAAACTTGGCATAGTTCGGCATTTTTTCAATTGCCTCAACCAATGGCAAGTTGATGTGGACTTGCTTGAGGATATCAAGGAACTTCTTGAATTGATATTCTTGCTTTTGTCACTTCAACCTTTGTGGGAATGGTGGTGGAAGTCAGATATCTTCGATCCTTTCATTGGTCTGGAATCTGATTGATGGCATTGCTGGGGTAACTGGAGTTACCGAGGCATCATCAACTGGGGTTGCCATGGCATGCCTGTCGTTGGTTGCCGAGGCATCCTTATCGCCGGTTGCCGAGGCATGCTTATCGCTGGTTGCCGCGGCAATTCCTGGTTCAGCATCTGAGGTTTTGCCGCTAGGTTCGTCTTGATCTTTTTGTGGAGTTTTGTTTGATGAGCGAGCTTGAGCCTCTTTAAGTTGTTGGCCACTTCTAGTGGTGATCGCCTTACATTGTTCATGGTCAGTTCCTCTTGCGACTTCAGTATCGCTAGGTAAACCTCCTTACGGTCTAGTATTCAGGTTTTGAGCAAATTATCCGACTTGATTTTCCAATGATTTGATTGCCGCCTCTTAGTTTTGCAATCTCATCTCAGTACTGTTAATAAAAGCATCAGTTCTTTTTATGAAGTTACTATTCTCAGCCATATAAGATTCAGTTTTCAACATAAAAGTATTGAGAGAATTTTCCAAAGAACTAGATGTTGTCGGTTGTTCCTGCGGCAACTGTTGCCGTGGCATATTCTACTGGAATCTCGATGCTTGTGCATTATGATTGTTCTGGTTTAGAGCATTGTTGGGATTACTCCATGAAAAATTCGGGTGCTTCTTCCAAGCTGGATTGTATGTGTTGGACATCACATTGTTGTTCCGGTTGTAATTCCCCACATAAAAGTTGGATTCGGGATTTTGCATACATTCAGAAGAATCATGGTTACCACCACATAACTCACAAAAGAAATCCATTACCTTGACTTCCTGTGTGTTGTTTGGTTTCTGCATGTTCTGGACCATCTTGGTTAGAGTGGCCAATTGTGTTGAAATTGAATCTGATGATCCCAGTTCATGTATTGTGGTTTGGCGTCTAACTCTTCCTCTTCTAGCAGATGGGAATTGATAATCATTCTTGGCAAGCCTGTTTAGAATTTGCATTACTTCCTCCGGTGACTTATCTAGGAGTATGTCGTTTACTGAGGCATCTAGCATCATCCTTGTTGGTGTATTCACAACGTTGTAAAACATTGTTACTTGTGTCCACACTGGGAATCCGTGTAGGGGGCATTTGTGTAGAAGTTCTCTATATCGCTCCCAAGCCTCGTACATGGATTCATCATCTGCCTGCCGAAAAGAAGTAATTTCGTTACGAAGCCTATCAGTCAAATTTATAGGATTAAATCGAGCAAGGAAATCACGACAAAGATCGGTCCAAGATCCTATTGATCCAGTAGGAATACTATTCAACCATGCTTTTGCCCTATCCCTCAGTGAATAGGGGAATAATCTTAGTCGTAAAAATCGGGGGCGACTCCTTGCATTTTGAATGAATTGCAAATCTCGAGGAAAGATTTAAGATGTTGACGTGCATCTTCAGTTTTAGAGCCGCCAAATTGACCAATTGTGTTGATCATATTAAACATCACCAGTTTCAACTCAAAGTGGTCGGCTTCAATTTCGGGTGTGACAACTCTTGGATTAAGTCCTTCAAGATCTTCTTCAAGATAGTCTCGAAAAGTTCGGTTTCATGCAAGAATCACTCCTCCTCCTGCTGGAACATCTTGATTCATATTGTCATCTTGATTAGCCATTGCTACTCTTAACCTTCATCTAAGTCTTTGCAAGGTTCATTCGATTTCTGGATCAAAGGGATATTCTGGTGTAATCGGTCTCTCCCTGGTCATATACCAATGCAAAACCAAAGTTTGTTAGCCCTTTGAATCTTAAACAAGAAAAATAAAAAGTGCAAGAAAATAAAAACAAAGTTGCTATTGCCAATCTCCGGCAACTGCGCCAAAAACTTGTTGCGCGTAATAAGTGCTCCGCAAATGTGCAAGTGTACACGTCGCAAGTTGTAGTATAAAAGATATCGTCTCCACAGGGATTGGTGCCACTTCAAGAATCTAATCTCTTGCACTGTAAAAAGTAAAAAACACAAGTAGAAGATTGTAGGAGTTTTAACTAACAACTAAACTAGAAAGCAATAAAGTAAAAGAAGATGTAATTAAATGAGAGAGAATAAGCCAGGTTATCGTGAGTTGAGGTGTGATAGCCGATTGGATCGTCTTGGTAAAAGAGTGCAAGGGCTACTCAGTTGTCGTGGCAACTTGCACAGCGGGGTTGCCTTGGCAACTAATCGATGGTTGCCTGGGAGACTAGCTGGGCAACTACTTGGGCATCTGGGCAGCAACTTCAAGGTTCGGCAGAGCGTTCTTCAATGGCTTCTTCTTATCCCTAAGTCGAAACTCTAGCTACTTGTGCATGCCTTGATAATACATCCCTGCATGAATCAAGGGTGAACAACAACCAATCTTGCGCTCTTCTTAGCCGTTGAAATCCTTAACTTATTCCTAAGCCGGATTAATCTTCACCATCAATAGATTGAATAAAGATCATACTCATTCGTTTCTTGAATCTAACTCTCCAGATATTAGATAAATTGATGAAATTACGAGATCCTCTCCCAATTCACTCGCAAACAAGAATAAGAACCAAGAATGAATAAACCTTGAATAGAAAAGTGCAAACTCTTATTACCTAAACAAAATCCAATTGTTTCTCACAACCACAAAACACAATAACCTTAGCCAAATAGATTTAGTTCATGGCTAGGTTCCAAAGAAACACAAGATAAATAATTCATAGCATAAACCTAATTGAACAAGAAAGAAAAATATGAAGAATGGATGGAGCTTTGTCGAAATCTCCCTTGCCCTTGATCTTGTCAAAAATTCTCTTCTCTCTCCCCTTTGGAGTTGACGGCATGGCCTTCAATTTATAGGGCTAGGTCAAAGTCTTTTTTGAGGAGGAAGTTAAGTTGGAATTAAATTTTCTTTAAAGAATATAATTCTTTATTATATTTAAATTCCTTCTAGAACTTCTCTTATCTTCTTGGGATTTAATTTCTCTTTGACCTCTTCATGGAAATCAAACTCCTTTGGGATTTAGCTTTGCTCCACGTCATCTTGGGCTTATCTAGTCATCGATTTTGACTACCATATCATCTTATTCCTTGTTGAAAATTGCCCTGGCAACTAGCTCGGCATCTCCTTCATGCATTGCCCTGGCAACTAGCTCGACATCTCCTTCATGCATTGCCCTGGCAACTGGTTCTAACCTTGCTTTGGCAAGTGATTCTGCACATACACACAAAACACACCAAAGCAACATCTTTTCCCACAAAAATCACCAAGTTATGTAATCAAGCTAAACGATGGAAAGAAACATGAATTAATGCATGAATGGCTAATTATGCAACTAATATGAGCCTAAGTCTAACAATACTATGAGTAAAAAGGGTAATAGAAATAGTACTTTTGAACACTTATCAGTGATGACGCTCCTGGGTCGTAGGCTTCCTTGTAATCTCCTTCCCAGCCCTCTTCCTGCTTTGGCTCCTCGGCCCAAAGTTTCAGAAATGGTCATCTTAGTGCAGTTGGATAATTTGGGGCTAGGGATCTGATTACCTTCTACAACAAAAGTAGCATTTACAAGCTTCAATGCCCGAAAATAGCATTCCGCCGCATCTTCATCGTTCTGGATGTGGGGGGAATCTGATGTTACTGAAGCGATAATCTCTTGCTCAGCCTCTATAATGACCAACTTTCCCTCGATCACAAACTTCAACTTCTGATGGAGTGATGAGGGGACGGCTCCTGCAGAGTGGATCCATGGTATTCCCAATAAGCAAATGTAGGTTGGCTTTATGTCCATCACCACGAAGTCGATTGTGTACTATATCGACCCGATCAAAAAGGCACATCGATCTTTCTAAGAACTCCCCTTTGAGTACTGTCAAAGGCTCTCATAGTGTTATGACAAGGTTTCATGTGGTAGTCATCTACCGGTAGCTTTTGTAGAGTCACCATCGGTAGTACGTTTAATGTCGACCCATTGTCAATTAGTACTCCTAGCAAAACATACCTTTTATAGTGGGTAGTAATATTGAGAGCTTTGGTAGACCCCATACCTCCCTCCGAGATCTCATCATCGCTAAACGTGATATGGTTGTATGCGGTGATATGCCCCACTATTTTGTCCAGCTTAGATACAGAAATGTCACAGGTACAAATGTTTGATTCAGCACATTTAACAATGCCTCGCGATTCTTTTCAGAACTCAAAAGCAGCTCCAACACTATAATCCTTGCTGGTTGCTTTCGCAGCTGCTCCCTACATTGTACTCATTGCGCCTTAAGAACTTCAGAAATTATTGTGCTTGAGCCTCAGTTACCGACTCGTTAATCTTTGGAGGGGACTCCTCGCCGAATATTTGAGCAAGACCCGTTGATGCACCATTTCCCTTATCCTTTGTTGCTTTAGTCAATTTCAAGACTTCTGAAGAGTAGCACTTGCCGCTCCTCGTGAAGTGGCCTACTTCATTGACAATTTCATCTTTCACTGTTTGTTCATCCTCCTGTGTTGGTTCTTTCTCTACCACTTGTTCTTTCTCCTCACGTGGTTCCAACTTTTCTGGTAAAGTTACATTGGCGGTATAGTTCCAAGGGGTTCGCCGCATGTCTTTGAATAGGAACGGGGCTGGTGCTGAGTTGATAATTTTAAGGGCCACCTTTGCAGCTTTTGCTTGAGATGAACTTGCTCCCTCTGATCTGGAAGTATTGACAAAGGGCCTATCTCTCCCATACTTGAGGTTGGGGCTATCTGAAGCACACACATCTAACCCCTTCCTTCCTGCAACCTCCTCAAAGAACTCTATCTTCTTACTGTCCATTAACTGTTGAATCAACCTCCTGAATTCTTCACATTGTTGGATGTCGTGCCCCCTATCCTAGTGGAACTCGCAATAAGCTGTACACCCATTTTGCACCACTACCATGCCCATGTCGATCAAGCGGGCCATACATAATTGTTGGAAAACCCACCGTAAGAGAGACTTAATTGCTGACATATCCTCTTTGGCCTTCCAGGCAGAGTACTTCTTGATAACGTTCATTTTGCAATCCTGTGATTAGGTAACGGATTAGCGGCCACGTTCGGTTCCTCAAACTTTAGCACCCCAGAATTGATCAGACTCTATACGAGTTTCTTGAATGCGAGGCAATTTTCTGTGGGGTGAACAGGAGCACCGCCATGATAATCGCAATGTGCATTAAGATCATACCATGACGGAAATGGAGGTTTAAACGGGGTAACATAGTACGAGCAGACCAAATCAGCCTTGTGCAACTGAGAATAAAGCTCAGAGTACGAAACAAGCAACGGAGTAAAGGCTGCTTTCTCTTTTTCCTTTCTTGGAGCCCTCTCTTCTCTTTGGTTTGGGTTTTGAACCTTCCCTGTAGATGATTGTGGCTGAGAGACCGTGAAATTCTTCGGGGCAGTGTAAGTACTCGTAGTATTTACCTCATTATCCCTCTTCTTGTTGTATTTTCGAGAGCTATCCCCACTGTCAATCCTGCCACTCTTAATCGCCAATTCAAGAGACTCCTCAGTCCTGATCAAATCGGCAAATTTTTGAGTCGTATTATTGATGAGGCGATCGAATAATGTTCCCTTTAGAGTATTCAAGAATAGTGGCGTAATCTCATGTTCAGGAATTGGTGGCTGGATCTGAGCGGCCACCTCTCGCTACCTCTGGGCATACTGTCGCAGACTCTTGTTAGATTTCTGTCCCATGTTTTCCAGCATGATCCTGTTCGGAGTCATGTCTGTTACATGTTTGTACTGCTCAATGAACGCCTTCGAAAGGTCCTTCCAGGACTTGATACTTGCCCGGCTTAATTGGGTGTACCACCGAGTTGCTGCTCTAGTCAAACTATCCTGGAAACAATAGATCAAAAGCTTTTCATCCTTGATGTAAGCTGCCATCTTTCGACAATACATGGTCACATGCGCGGAAGGACATGTGGTTCTATCATACTTATCAAACTCTGGAGTTTTGAATTTTGGTGGTAGAACAAGGTCAGATACTAGGCTTAGATCACTGGCCTCATTCCCTAGTTCGTCTATGGCTTGCAGTGCTCTAAAATTTTCCTCCATGAGACAAAATCTTTCCTCCTATTTCTTTTCTACCTCTGTTCTGATTTTCTCGACCAAGTTCAGATCTGGCACATCTTCTTCATAGAATGCCTCTGCATCAATGGGTTGGCTTTCAAATGCCCTTACTTGAAGACTAGCAGATATCCCGTCAGGGTCAATATATACTCTTTTTCCGAACTTGGCGTCGTTGGTTGAACCTTGTTGTGAGATGTGATACCTTCCGACTCCTGGGCGACTTCGTCTTCAACCTTTTCTTTTCCAAGGCTTTTTGCCAGCAATGCGGTTATGTTGGATACTATCGCAGCTTGCGATTGAGCGATCTGCTGGCTGAGGCTCCGTTTGGCTTCATCGAAACATGCTTCCAAATCTTTCTGCCACTTTTCCAAACTGACTATTCTGTCCTCCATTAATTTGCTTTGGAACCGAGTAAAGTATGGATGCTAAATGGTTGCGGCTTAACTTTTAATTTCACTACCACAATATTTACACTATTAATATTTTTGCAAAAATAGATGAATGTATGTATAATGATGCAAATGTCATGATGCAATGCAAGAATGTATGCAAATAAAGGTATTGATTCCGCTGGTAATCACCCTTTTGAACTACTTTCATAGGAATTAAAGGGTCCATATTACAAAATATCAAAGAAGAGTTCTACACATAAGCCCTAGCTCTATCTCCTAACTTCTCGATAGCCCTGAGCAGCTTGATGAACCTAGGTGCTTCTTTCATGTCTAAGGTTATGAAAGGTCAAAGAGCTTCGACTTCGGTAGCTAAGTCATTCACGTATCCCGTAACTCGTCGTATGTTCACCATTAGTGTCGCGTAATACTGGTCTCTGTCTTGAATCATTTGGGAAGCATCACGAAGTCTTCGCCGCCAATAATTGTCTCCACCTGCTGTTGCTTCTTCAAATACCCTAATTCTTCCCTTATAATCCTGAACGGTTGCCTTGAGCGACTCAATAAGGGCTCGTAACATACCAATTTCACGCTCTCTTTCTTGTAGTTCGATGAAGCCATTCCTTTGACGATAGGTCTGAAATGACTGCTCCAACTCTGCTAGTCTCCCCTCTAACTTGGCATTCTGATCTTGGCTCTGATTCAAGCTTTGAACGGTGTCATTGTAGATGATTGATCGCTTGCCTTTGTCGATCTCTTGCCTAGCTCTTTCTTTCTCTTGGTTAATGGCATCCCTAAAAGACCGTCTTTCACTCTCGATGGCTAACTTACAGTTTTCGAACTCCTTCTCGATTGCTCGCTTGCCTTTCTCTCGTTCTTCTTCAACTAAACGTATATTGTTCATCCTTTCCTTCTCCATGGCTAGGAATTGGCTTTGGCCGGCATTCTGCATATTTGCTTAAAGCTGGAGAGTATCTTTCTGATAAAGGGCATTCTTCTCACTCAGATCTGCATTCAGCTTCTTCAGTTGCCTGGTGGTCCCATCTCGTTCGTCGACCTCTAAACTTGTCTTGTAGAGCTCATCCATATGTTGTGTCTGTAGAGCCTCCATCTTCTTCTTAACCTCCTCCAGTTCATTTTGCAAAATGTCAGCCTCAGACGGTACTTTCCTCATATGCTCCTCAAGTAACATGGTTGGTCCCTGGTCGGGTTCTAGAATCTTGTCATTAACCCTTAGACGCCTCCAAAGATCGTAATCTGGGGTAATCATGGGCTCGGTAACTCCTTCTACCCTGGCCTGATAACAGTGATCCCAAGCTCTCATGATGGTCTGAACCTTCGTCCTGAACTCGCCCTTGAAAGAAAACTCACTTTGACTTAGACTGGCGGTGACGGGTGTAGCGATGTCCTTTACTTTGTTTTGTATCGCTAAAAAAATGAGGGGTTTTCGAAGGTAGGCCGGACACTATAAAACCAGAGATTCAAAAAAATGTTGGGTTCGGGAGTCGGTTACGGATGGGGAAGGATTAGCACCCCCACACCGCCCAAAATTGGTACTTTAATAATTACCGCTTTATTAATATTGGATTTTCCGGATTAAAGTGACGATTATTTTAAAATTCGGTCATAATTGCGAATAAATTTTAAGGGCCCCGTTATCCGAGAATAAACGCCCAACCACTATCACTACGCCTGATACTGGCCCCATTTACGCTCGGATAAAAGGGCACCGCACTAACAATTTATATCTCGATATGCAACTTAGTGAGCAAAATATAAAACATGGCAAATAATTTAAATACAATGCAAATATTCACATAACAGAATATTAATCTAACATAAAATGCTATACTAGACTAAAACATGCATATATACATATTATTCTAAATGATAGATAACAACAACTTTAACAAGTCAGAATAACAAGGTAGGAATAATTACGTATATAGACGAACAAATATTTAAAAAGACATACATGCTATTAATAAAACATATTTCAACATATATGAACAATATATTATACATAAAAGAAGACACACTAACACGTAACCTAAAAGTCAAGAAAACATACAATACGTACAAAAATACAAGAACATGCTGTTTTACGAGTCAAATAGAACATAACATGCTTTAATACGAATAACCGGATAAAAAAAAACATGACTATCATAAGCTTAACACATATATATATATAAACATAAAATACGAGTCATATATGAGAGACATAAAATAAAATAATAGAATATCAATATATACGATTATAATACGAACATGAATATTTACAAAGAATACAAGACTGAAATGAAAGAAAAACAAAAGTCAGTGGCAGAAATTAAAGAACAATAATATGTAATTTAGGGACGAAATTGCGAAACAAATAAAACCTAAAAGGACCATAATTGTAATTAGACCAAGGGGCAGACCCAAAATGAAAAATTCACAAACGCGGGATGGTTAAGTGCGTAATTTACCCATTTAGCAACTGTTTCGGTGTAATTTAGGGACTAGATTGTAAACTTTTGAAATATCAGGGGGACTAGGATTGTAATTATACCATACGGCGAGACAAAAACGAAAATATTGAAAACGCGGGATGGTTAAGTGCGTAATTTACCCATTTAGCAAAATAATAATAACTATAAAAGCCCCCCTTTTAGGCCGAAATCAGATTTTTGGTCATTCGTCTCATTTTTTTTGATTTTGTAAGAACCATGTTCTTCATTTTCTCTCCATTGTTCTTCTGAAACCCAGAATCCGGCGCCCGGCCGCCGTGTTCTCCGCCGCCGGTCACCGCTAACCGGCGCCGGTAGGCTTCCAAAACACACCAAAATAACCCTCTTTTCGTCCTCAACATGAATCCGTGGTTGGATTCAGAGGATACACTCTTATTTGCCCTAGATCTAGAAAATACGAAGCGAATTTTTTTTTTTAAAACCAAAACGAAACCACAAGGGGTCTTCCCCTCCCTTTAGTTCACCATATCTGCCTTGTAGAAGCCGAAAGGCTTATCACTGAGGAAGGGAAGACCCACAAACGACGCCGGTAAGACTACTCTCCCTTTTTTGTTTCTGTTTTTTTCTTTCATATATGCATGTAAAGAAAACAAGTAAGAAAAAGAGACAAGTGTTTACCACTGGACTGTCTTTTGATTATCACTTGACTGTTTACAATTTTTGGTTTTTACAAGATCTCTGTTCTCTCTCTTTTTTTTGTTACTACTCTCCCTGTTATCCCCGTTACAAAAGTCCCCGTTTCATATATATCATTGTTTTTGTTTTGGTGCAAGTTGCATCTTGCTTTTTCATATCTGAACTGACAATTTTGCTTGTTGTCTTGGGCATGTTCTGAACACGGGAACTGAATATCGGCGCGGTGGCGGTATGGATATTCTGCCAGCGGCCAGACGCGTTCTCGGCCGTTAGATCAGATCTGATCTAACGGTCGAGATGGCTTGAAGAACGATCGGCCTGGATGAAGCCTCGCTTTGATGAGACGGCTTCAGATCTCACCACGTGGAGCTCCGCAGTCGAGGAGTCAGAACGCGTGGATCTTACGCGCGTGCGTGGATGTTAAAGCGACTGCGCGTGGACCACACGCGCGCGTGACACTCGAACGGTCCATACGTGTGGAACACGCGGCTGGCAGATATTTTTGACTTCTTGGTTGTATCGTGGCTGTTGGATCAGATCTTGATCCAACGGCCCACAGTTACCTGCACATTGTAATTAGATAAGATTTAGATTTGGGCCAGCAAGCCTTGTAATTGGATTTGTAATTGGACCTGGACTTCATTTTTATTTTGGTTTAATATATTTAATTTTTTTCATTTCATTTTATCAGCCCAATTATGTTAATAATAACAATATTAGTATAGCAATACACATACATACGAAAATGTATACTTATATTATACAGACATTAATTAACATAATATTCTAGCATACATACGTATAATCATACATATAATTAACATAACATCTATATATTAATTAAATACGCTCATACTCTAGATACATACGCGACATACATACACCCCTAATACGTATACATAGCTTATACATGCACACACCACCTTATATTAGTAACATTCATATAATATAATAAATATACATGCAATATTAATATATTTACAAGTGAAAATGAGTGATTACAGTTGCCCCTCTTTGCTTGTTCTCATGGAATGGGAAACAAAGCAAAGATTCATAAGCACTCATTTTTATCAGACTTCCCTGTTTGTAGCTTTGGAAAAACGAATTCTTTTGGACATCTCCGCTCTTCCTTGGCTGAATCTTCAGGCTCGTAAGTTCTTCCTATATAGAGCTTCGTCACCTTCCGATCTTGGAGCTACAGGCTCTTCCTATATAGAACCCTTCGCTCTGAAATCCCGAATTATGAGTCCTTCCTTTCACTTTGAGACAGTAAAGCTTGGAGTCCTTCCTATATAGAAACTTTCGCCTTCAACGCTGGTTTCTCCTATATAAAACCTTTTTTGCCGCTGATGGATTCTTCCGACGGGAGTTCCTCCTATATAGAATCTGCTAGTCTTCAAATCCTGGAGCGTCGGTCCTTCCTATATAGAACTTTTGACGTCTGAAATCAGAGAGCTACTGGGTTCTTCCTATTTAGAACCTTTCACTCTAAGACAATGAAGCTCGAGCCTTTCCTATATAAGACTCTTTCGCTTTCGACACAACAGTTTCCTATATAACCCTGTGTCATAGGTGAATTCCTTTGGTCGGGAGTTCTTCCTATATAGAATCATGAGTCTTCACCTTGGAGCCGTCGGTCCTTCCTATATAGAACTTTTCGGCGTCTTGAAATCTTAGAGTTACGGATTCTTCCTATATAGAATCTTTCACTCTAAGACATTGAAGCTCGGAGCCCTTCCTATATAGAACTCTTCGCTTTCGACACAACAGGATTTCCTATATAATCTTGCATGTCATGGGTGAATTCCTTTGGTCGGGAGTCCTTCCTATATAGAACTGCGAGTCTTCACCCTGGAACTGTCAGTCCTTCCTATATAGAACTTTCAGTTTCTGAAGCCTCGGAGAGGAGGATTCTTCCTATATAGAACCTCTCTCTGGAGCTTGAAAACATGTGCCTTTTGTATGTAAAAATATTGTCTTCTCATTTGGGATTCACACCGCGATGGCTCTCGATGTCTCTTTGGATCTGCAGATACCTGTCTGAGATGAAAACAAAATGCTATGACAAATGAATGAATTGACATGCTCCTAATCCTAGTGATGTCTGACTATTCATGATGCATGAGAGTCAATATCTTGGTGGGCTTGTTTTGATCCTTATTTGATCTTGATATTCGCTTTCTCCTTTCTTACGGGCACCGATACCCGCTTCACTGTCAGGTTCAACCATCTCAACCTTTCTTTTTCTCTAATTACGACTTGGAATTCTAAAGTGCCCTTTCGGGTTTTCACTTTAGAGAGAGTTTTTTTTTGAGAGGGGTGCCCTTCTGGTTTTCACCCAGGAGATCTCTTTTGTTATCTCGTATGCCTTTCTTGAATAGATAGGACATGTGCCATTGGTTATCCTACCAGGTTGTTTGAAGCTTCCCGCCTTCCCTATCGACAGCCATTATGTAGGGAACTAGAGGACGGAGTTAACATCGTTTTCTTTGATCACCTGCATTTTCAAGGTTAAATCATAGTAATGCTTCGAAATCTCTTGTTTCATTATAAGCCTATGTTATCTTATTTGACTGAAATTGACAAGAAGGCCAGGAATGGATGCTCAAAAACACGGTTTTATTATGATTAAGGGCTTGGGATATCTTAAAAAGAAAGGTATGACACACATGAGTTAAGTATGAAAATACAAGATCCTCATTATCTTCGATATGAATGATACATGATCCTGTCAACCGGTGTAGAATTTTTTTGCTCAAGCCTTCTCTTCATGATGTTCATGGGGATACCCTTCTCTTCGGATATTCAACTTTTCAATTTACCCGAGCCGCGCCCTTTTACGAGTTTTCAACTCGGGTCCTTCATTTGCTTCAAGACGCCCGATTTGGGTTTTTAGCCTGAGCTCTCCATTTTGTTCTCTTTTTTATATTTCATCATCATTTTTTTTAGAGATAGTACTTCTTGACGGCATCAGAATTTACGGGATTTTTCAGCTCGTCCCCGTCCATTTCTGTTAGGATCAGAGCTCCTCCTGAGAAGGCCTTTTTTACGACGTCACGGTCCTTCCCGAGTTGGGCATCCATTTTCCTCGAGAATCTTTACGGATAGGAGGATTTTCTTGAGTACAGATCCCCTTCTTTTAATTCTCTTGGGCGCACCTTTTTGTTGTATGCCTGCACCGTCCGCTTTTGGTACATCTGACCATGACAAATGGCCTTTAGTCTTTTTTCGTCAATGAGATTTAGCTGGTCGAGTCCGCCTGCACCCATTCAGCTTCTTCCAGTTTACCGTTTAAGACCGGAGAGAGACGAAATCTCTACCTCAATTGGGAGTACTACTTCGGTACCATACACCAAAGAGTAGGGTGTTGCCCCTGTTGATGTGCGAATGGACGTCCTATAGGCGAAAAGGGCAAAAGGCAACTTCTCATGCCAATCCCTCGTAGGTATCCGTAGTCTTTTTGTGATCTTCTTTATATTCTTGTTTCTTTGCTTCCTTCGCTCCATTCATTTTAGGACGATAGATTGTGGAATTATGGTGTGTTATCTTGAATTGAGTGCACACGTCCTTCATCATTTTGTTGTTCGGGATTAGGCGTTATCGGTGATGATCCTTTTCGGCAATCCGTATCGACAAATAATTTCCTTCTTTAAGAACTTACAAACTGTAGTCCTGGTGATATTGGCGTAAGACGCTGCCTCTACCCATTTAGTGAAGTAGTCTATGGCGACCAAAATGAAACGGTGCCCATTGGAAGCTTTCGGATGGATTCGCCCGATGGCGTCCATGCCCCACATCTGCGAAAGGCCACGGAGAATTCGTGGTGTGTAAAGCGATGGGTGCGTGAATTTTGTCGGCGTAAATTTGGCATTTGGGGCATTTCTGGCGTAATCGATGCAATCTCCTCCATGGTCAACCAAAAATAACCGTATCTCATAATTTTCCGGGCTATAGACAGCCCGTTGGCTGCGTTCCACATATCCGTCATGTACTTCGGCTAAGATTTCCTTCGCCTCCCGGGCATCCACACATCTCAAAGCAATGTTTGATCATGACTTCTCCTATATAGGATTTCCCATCTAGGACATATTTTGTTGCCATTTTTCTGAGCGTTTTTTTTGTCAATGTCGTTTGCCCCTTCGGATACTTTGAAGCTTGACATATTGCAAGATGTCATAGTACCATGGATTTTCATCAATCTCTTCCTGTACATTACAACAATGAGCAGGCCTTTCAAATGTCTCGCATTTCAATGGGCTTCATTTCTGCCCGATGTTTGTTTTAAACATGGATGCCAAGGTTGCCAATGCATCTCGCCATCCGATTTTCTTCTCGGGGCGCGGGTAATTGGTGACTTTTTCGAACTCTTTGATGAGCTCTTGGGTCCATTCGTGATATTTGACCAACCGGGTCCCCTGGTTTCCCATTCCCCGCGCAATTGGTAAATGACTAGGACGAATCTCCGAACACTCAAAGTTCCTTAACCTTTCTCTCGATGGCTGAGTTGGTCCCATGATACAAGCTTCGTATTCAGCTATATTGTTTGTGCAGAAGAATTCCAATATGTTGGTGAAAGGATAATAGACGTCATCAGGTGAAATTATCACTGCCCCTATCCCATGTCCGAGGGCGTTGGAGGCTCCATCGAAGTAAAGTTTCCATGACTTATCATCTGAAACCTCTTCTTCGGTTGTAATGCACATCAAGTCTTAAATGGGAAACTAAAGTTCAATGCCTCATAGTCATCCGAAGCACGACTAGCTAGGAAATCTGCTATGGCACTCCCCTTCACGGCTTTCTGATTAACGTATACGATGTCGAATTTGGATAAGAGCATCTACCATCGGGCCATCCTTCCCGTTAGTGCTTTGGCGCTTCCATTAGGAACTTTAGTGGGTCTAGCTTGGATATCAACCAGATAGTATGGTACAACATGTATTTATGCGAGCCGTTTGGTAGCCCAAACTAGAGCACAACACAGTTTTTGCACTGGCGGGTACCGCGTTTCGCAATCATTGAATTTCCTGCTTAGGTAATAGATGGCTTTCTCCTTTTTTTCTTGACTCATCGTGTTGCCCCAATACGCATCCCATTGAATTCTCAAAGACTGTTAAGTAGAGAATTAGTGGTCGACCAGGTACTGGTGCGACTAAAATTGGAGCAATTGTTAGGTACTTTTTGATCTTTTCTAGGGCTCTTTGACATTCTTTATCCCACACGCCAGGATTATTCTTTCTAAGAAGTCTGAAGACCAGGTCGCATTGGTTGGTTAATTGGGAAATGAAACGAGAGATATAATTCAGCCTCCTTAGGAAACCGCAGACTTCCTTCTGCGTGCGGGGTGGTGAAAGGTCCTGGATGGCTTTCACTTTATCCGGATCAATCTCAATCCCTCTTCTGCTTACTACGAACCCTAAGAGTTTTCCAGAAGTAATGACGAAGGTACACTTGGCAGGATTGAGCCTCAGTTGGTACTTCCGTAGTCTTTGGAATAGTTTTCTCAAGTTCTGTAGGTGCTCTTCCTCTGTTCGGGATTTGGCAATCATATCATCCACGTATACTTCTATTTCTTTGTGCATCATGTCATGGAAAAGAGTCACCATTGCTCTTTGGTATGTTGCCCCTGCGTTTTTTAGCCCAAACGGCATCACTCGATAACAAAAAGTGCCCCACATGGTTATGAATGTGGTCTTCTCCATGTCGTTAGGGTCCATCTTTATCTGGTTGTACCCTGAGAAGCCGTCCATGAAGGAAAACCATGAATGTCCTGTGGTGTTGTCAACCAGCGTGTCAATATGTGGTAAAGGGAAGTTGTCTTTAGGGCTGGCTCGGTTCAGATCCCTATAATCTACACACATACGAACTTTCCCGTCTTTCTTTGGTACTGGTACAATGTTTGCAACCCATTCGGGGTATTTGGCTACCTCCAAGAATCCAGCATCAAATTGTTTTTTCACTTTTTCTCGGATCTTTAACAACATATCTGGTCTTAATCTCCGAAGTTTTTGTTGTACTGGTTTGCACTCCGATTTTGTTGGCAATTTGTGCACCACTATGTCGGTATTCAACCCTGGCATATCTTGATAAGTCCAGGCGAAGACATCCTTGAATTCCTGAAGTAGGGCTATCAGTTCATGCTTGGTTTTTGAGGAAATCGTCGCTCCTACTTTTATTTCTTTTCTCTCTTCTTCAGTTCCCAAGTTGACAATTTCTGTTTCTTCTTGGTGGGGCATGATCTGCCTTTCTTCGTCGTCCACCATTCTCTTTAACTCTTCCGGGACCTCAATTTCTATTTCATCTTAATCTTCCTCAATTCCCTCTAAGACCTCAGGGCATTCGAAATTTACTCCAGGATTGGATCCGGTATCATTTATATCGTCAATTATGAGCGACCTGCATTAAATGAGAATGAATCGTATTGGGAAAGAGACGGCTTTACATGAAGGGAATGAATATGAAGAATGCATGAATGGAATAAATGAGACTTTGGTCATTTTTAAGAAAGTGGGGATATTTTCATTTCAATCAAAAAGTTAACATAGGTGCCCCATACAAGAGATCCCCATTGTTTATAGGCAAAAACAAAAGGTTGATTCGGAGCATTACTCTGATCTATTCCTAAAAACTACAGGTAGAGCAATGCAGCTCCAGTTATCGAGTGTTTCCCCGGGATGGCAAGGGCGGATGTTGGTCAACATTTTGCTGCCTCGGTCCTTTTCAGCTATCATGTTGATGTACATCCCCTCAAATGATTCACTGAGTACTTCCTCCTGGTTAAGTTCATCATTTTTCTTCATTGCCTCTCCAACATCTTGACCTGGCTGGTAGAACCCTCCAGAGACAAAAGTGGCTTTCAAACTAGGAAAGGACATCAGCCTCCACGGAATGTCTTCTCCTTTAGATCTGGCTTTTCTTTGCTCCTCCTTCCTTTTATATTCCTCTTTCTTCTGTTGGACACTTGGTTGGTAACCCAGCCCGAAATGATCCTTCTTGGTTGTCATATTCTTGGATCTCGGGTTTCCTTGTAATTTCTTTGACCCTTTTCCTATTTTGGCTCCTCGGCCCGAGTTTCTGCGACGGTCATCTTAGTACAATTAGATAACACGGGGTAGGGGATCGACTTCCTTCTAAAACGAATGTGGCATTTACTAGTTCTAATGCTCGGAACGAGCATTCTGCAGCATCTTCATCATTTTGAATGTAGGGGGTGTCTGATGTAACTGAAGCAACAAATTCATGCTCTGCCTCTACTGTGACCAATTTGCCTTCAACTACAAATTTTAATTTCGATGCAATGATGAGGGACAACTCTGCGGAGTGGATCCACGGTCTTCCCAACAAGCAGTGTAAGATGGTTTTATGTCCATCACCACAAAATCGATCACATATTCAGTTGGTCCTATCAATAGGGGCACCTCAATTTTCCCCATTGTTCCTTTTTGCGTACCATCAAAGGCTCTTACCGAGTTGTGGCAGGGCTTTAGGTGCGAACCATCTATTGGTAATTTTTGCGGGGTTACCATAGGCAAGACATTCAATGCTGACCGTTGTCGATCAATACGCTGGTAATACATACCCTTTGCGGTGGGTAGTGATGTTAAGGGCTTTGGTAGACCCCATTCCTCCTCCGGGATCTCATCATCACCGAACGTGATATGATTATAAGCGATAATATGCCCCACTATCATGTCCGGGTTTATTCTGAAATGTCCTCGGGCACAAAAGTTTGATTCAGCACTTTCAATAGCGTCTCCGATGCTTCTCTCGAACTCAAGAGTAATTCCAAGACTTTGTGATCCCGGCGGTTGCTTTCGTAGTTGTTCCACTACTGTTTGTACTCGCTATGTCTCAAGAACTTTAGAAATTCTTTGGCACCGGGCCTCGATTCGGCTCATTTATCTTTTGGGGAGGTTCTTCTCCAAATATCTGCGTAGGGCTAACTGTTGTACTCTTCCCCTTATCTTTTTCAGCCGCTTTCAAAGCCTCGGAGGAATAACATCGGCCGCTCATTGTGAAATGGCCTGCCTCACCAACGTTCACATCATTCTGGCTTTGTTGGTCTTTCAACGTAGGCTCTTTTACCTGATCGTGTTCTGGTTTTTCGGGCGTGGTCACATTTACAGCATAATTCCAGGGAATTTGTCGCATATCTTTGAATGGGAATGGAGATGGTGCTGAAATGATGATCT
Source organism: Hibiscus mutabilis (assembly GCA_019671005.1). Taxonomy (NCBI): domain Eukaryota; kingdom Viridiplantae; phylum Streptophyta; class Magnoliopsida; order Malvales; family Malvaceae; genus Hibiscus; species Hibiscus mutabilis. Next base: position 37,903,676 of record CM033732.1, read on the forward strand.
TGGGACTTATTTTGCTGGTTTCTCCTTGGGAGACACCTGCATTCCCTGGCCTGGGAGAGATAATAAAAGGTCTATCCTTCCCGTATTTAGTTTTGGGGCTATCCGTCATGTGTACGTCCGACCCCTTCTTCCCCATGGGCTCCTCAAAGAATTCTATTTGTTTTTCATTCATCAATTTCTGCACCAATTTCTTGAACTCGTCACATTTTTGGATATCATGCCCTTCAGTCTGGTGGAATTCGCAATACTTTCCACATTCCTTCTGCCATGTTATCATGCCTTTGTCGATCACACGAGCCATGCATAACTGTTGAAATACCCACCGTAAAGGAGACTTGATTTCTGACACATCATCCTTTATCCTCCTGGTAAAGCATTCTTCGATGACATTTACCCCTCTGTTCCCATGATTAGGCAGCGGGTTGTTGGCTACACTCGGCTCTTCAAACTTCAATATCCCAGAATCGATTAAATTCTGCACAAGCTTTTTGAAGGCAAGGCAGTTCTCAGTGGGATGTCCAGGGGTACCGCCGTGATAGTCGCAATGTGCGCTTGGATTATACCAAGGCGGGAAGGGCGGATTGACAGGAGTAACGATGTATGGCCGGACCAGGTCTGCTTCATACAACTGGGAATAAAGTTCTGAGTACGAAACAGGTAGGGGAGTGAAAGTTCTCCTCTCTTTCTCTTTTCTGGTGACTCTCTCATCTCTTTGATTCGAATTTTGTGTTTTTCCCACAGGTGCTTGTGGCTGTGAGACTGTGAAGTTCTTCGGGGCGGTATAGGTGCTGGTGGTGTTTACTTCATTTCTCTTGTTATACTTTCGAGACCCTTCCCCACCATCAATTCTGCCGCTCTTAATTGCCAGTTCGAGAGACTCCCCAGTCCTGATTAAGTCGGCAAAACACTGCGTTGTATTATTAATGAGGCGATCAAAGAGTGCTCCTTTCAGAGTATTGACAAATAATGGCGTGATTTCATGTTCCGGAATGGGTGGCTGGATTTGGGCAGCCACTTCTCTCCATCTTTGGGCGTATTGCCGCAGGCTTTCGTTGGACTTCTGCCCCATATTTTCTAACATAATTCTGCTAGGGGTCATGTCTGTTACATGTTTGTATTGCTCAGTAAATGCTTTAGACAAATCTTTCCATGTCTTGACATTTGCCTTGCTCAACTGAGTGTACCAACGCAACGCTGCTCCAGTTAGACTATCCTGGAAACAATGGATCAGTAGATTTTCGTCTTTATGGTAAGCCGCCATTTTTCTACAATACATCGTTATGTGTGCAGAAGGACATGTGGTTCCATCATATTTATCGAACTCTTGCGTTTTGAATTTTGGCGGCATGACAAGATCGGACACACGAATTAGGTCACTAGCGTCATTTCGATTCTTCATTTGATTGTAACGCTTTAAATTTTTCCTCCATGAGGTAAATCTTTCTTCCCACTTTTTTCTACCTCATTCTGATCCTTTCGACCATGTTTAGGTCGGCACTTCTTCTTCATAAAGTGCTTCAAGATCGAGGGGTTGAGTCTCAGTGCTCCTACTTGAAAGCTAGAAGACATTCTGCGGGGTCAATATACACCTTCCTAGCCCGGCTTGGTGCAGTTGGTTGAACCTTGTAGTGAGACGGGGTACCTTCGGTTCTTGAACATTTTCTCCTTCTACTCTTTTTCCAAGACTTTTTGCCAAGAATGCAGGTTATGTCGATACTATAGATGTTTGTGGATGTGCAATCTGATCACTGAGGCTTCTTTGGGCCTCTTCAAGCCTTGTCTCGAGCTCTCTTTGCCCTCTTTCTAGACTGATTATTCTTTCTTCCATGAGCTTTCTTTTTAGCCGGGTAAAATATGGGTGATGAATGATTGCGGGTTAACACTACACACAACGCCACAATATTCATATTGTTAATATGGTTGCAAAAATAAATGCATGTACAATGATGCGAATGTTATGATGCAAATGCAAGAATGTATGCAGATAAGGTATCGATTCCGTTCGTAATCACCCTTTTGAACTACTTCCACGGGAATTAAAGGGTATTGATTACAACAAAGTTCGTGTTACAAAGTAAAGATCCCTAGTACAAAAGATCTAATTACAACACAAAGTCCTATAGATAGACTCTAGCTCTATCTCCTAATTTTTCAATTTCCTGAGCAGCTTGAGGAACCTAGGAGCTTCTTCCATTCCGGGACTATAAAAAGGTCGGAGTGTTTCAGCCTTGACAGCTAAATCATTCACGTGCTGGCGACTCATTTGTATGTCTACCATTAAATTTATGTAATCTTGGTCTACATCTCTGTACCATTCGAGCGTCGTCGCGTAGTCTCTTCGCCAATAGGTGTCCCCTCCAGCTGTAGCCTCCTCGAACACATTAATTCTTTCTTTGTAATCCTCCACAGTTGCTTCGAGGGACCCAATTCGTGCTTGTAACACACCCACTTCGCGTTCTCTTTCTTGCAGCTCAGCAAAGTTATTCCTGCGGTAGTACATTCGAAGTGAGTGTTCAACTTCTGCCACCTTTCCTTTTAATTCATCATTTTGACTTTGGCTTTGCTCCAACCTTTGAATAGTGTCATCGCACATTTTCTACATCTCTAATGATCTATTTCGACTACTCATGGATTTTCTTTTCCATACGGCGACACTTTCTCTCTCATGATGGACAGCTTGTTTTCCCTTGCTGATTTCTTGTCTGAATCTTTCTTTCTCTTGATCAATGGCCTTCTTGGCGGACCGTTTTTCTTCCTCCATAGCCAAACGGCAGCTTTCAATCTCTTTCTCGATCGCTCTTTTGTTAATTTCTCGTTCTTCTTCCACCAAACGGATGCCGTTCATTCTTTCTCTTTCCACAGCTATGAACTGACTCCGGCCGGCCTTCTGTATTTTTGCTTGTAATAGAAGGGCATCTTTTTGATAAAGAGTATTCTTGTCGCTCAAATCTGCATTTAATTTCTTCAATTGCCTAATGATCCCGTCCCGCTCGTCAACTTCTAAGCTTGCTTTATAGAGTTCGCTTCGCATGTTGGGTCCGTTGGATGTCCATTTTCCTTTTAACTTCCTCGAGTTCACTCCTTAAGATGTCGGCTTCGGACGGTACCACCCTTGTAAGCTCTTCGAGTGACACTGCTGGTCCTTGATCAGATTCGGGAATCACATTATTAACCCTCAAACGTCTCCAAAGATCGTAATCTGGGGTAGTCATGTGCTCGGTATCTCCTTCCACCCTGATCCGGTAACAATGATCCCAGGCCCTCATGATGGTCTGAATTTTTCCTTTGAACTCCCCTTTGAAAAGAAATTCAGTTTGGCTTAATCCGGCGGTATTGGGAATGAACTGTCGTGATCCGAACTGCCGAGACACTAAAAGCGGAGCACAGGCGATCCCTCCATGCAATCCCAACATCATCAGCCAGTTGAAGTCACCACAACTGTATAGAAAATAATTAACTTTACCGAGCCATGGGACCCTCCATGCTATGTCTTCATCTTGAATGTTCCTGAAGAAACTGGTCCACATTTTTGTTTTCAAATCCTCTCGCCATTCCTTTGCTAAGTATTCTCGTAAAGGCGAAAAACCTTGGAAGGATATCCCCGGTAGGACCCTCGTCGGCGTCTTCCACATGTGACTCGAATCCATACTTGTAACATTGTTATGCGCATCCACGAAAACGTCCTTCTTCATGTTTCCGGCTAGCATTTAAGGAAATGAAAGTCTCAACCAAGATTGCTTTGGTACCGGGTTTACTTTCCGTTTCACCCGCTCAAACAAATCGAATGGCTATGTCAATGTTCCCAGTACTCTTGGAAAGATCACCAAGCCATATATTCCTAAAGCGAATAGGTCCATTTTCTTTGCCTAAATGCGGATGTGTCGATATGATGTCTGAATACTTTCCCATGCAAAGATCGTATTATCTCCTCGGATTTGAAAGAGGCCACTAACCCAATCGTCACTCATTCCCACAAAGGTTTTGAGTTTGCAGTTGTAATTCTTATTCCTCGGAGGCTTCGCATAGATCCAATCTTCTGAATATTTTTTCTGGTTAAGTAAAGCAGTGTATTCTTCTACCGTAGGTATCATGTCTGTCCATTGAAGGTGAAGCAGCCAAAAAAGCCGGATTCAGAATCTGGACTATAGCTCAAGTAGGGGCTGGTTAATCCGAACATATAACTTGACTGTGCGATGTCGCCATAACTATCGCAGAATAAGTCTTGTAGTCTTGGTCCCATCTTTCCCAAATGCTTTGAAGATCCCACAAGTCGTTCTGTTGGAGACTCACATAGGTGTATCCAGCTATTACGCGTTCGTTAGGCAAAGCGTCCCTTGGATTTTTCTGGTTGACCTCGACCAATGTCCGATCGACAAATTAAGCTCTTCTTTCCTAAGACATCTTTTTCCATGGTGAAAGACTTTCTGATCAGGCAAACCACTTGATCCAAAAGTACCTTTTATGTAATGCAAATGCAATGATGTATGAAAAAAACAAAAGCGAAAAGAAAACAAGTCGAGATCAGATAAAATTGATAAATATAAAAATAAAAGGACAAAATTAAACAGAATAAACACACAAAACAACCCTATTTATCCTGTCTAAAACATCTATGGTTATTCGCATGGCTCTAACAGGTGGGTTTCTATGTTCTCTACATGCAGTCTTGGTTCTAGGAGGTATCCGAATTGTCCTCGCTGTCCTCTACTAAGAGTACCAAGGCCCCGATCATCACCCATTATAGGCTCCTTTCAACGGGTTCAATCGTGGGGGACCCATTCGCTATGCCCGCACGAAGGAACGATATCCTTACTTAAAGCATAAGGTACTCGAGCCCGAAAGGTACTTGCTAGGCCCATACGGGAGAACAATATCTCCACGAAAAGCATTAGCGTTTTCCCCACTTAGAAAGACGGGTTTTATATGCCATTTTTTAAATGCATTAAAATAAACGCGCAATTATGATTGAATGTTAATTTAATAGTCACTTTAATCCGAACTTCCAATATTAGTAAAGCGGTAATTATTTTAAAAGCTTGACTCTCATTTGTTTTTGAAAACAAAAAATTGTCCCCAATGAAAGTCGCCATCCGTAGCGATGTCCTTTTTTGTTTTGTATCGCTAAAAATGAGGGGTTTTTCAAAGGTGTTTGAAAGGTGTTTGTGATTTTTTGGATATAAAATATTTATTCCGTGGGTTTTTAAAAACCGCATTTTTTTAAAAAAATGGACACCGCCACTTAGGTAGGCCGGACACCATAAAACCAGAGATTCAAAAAAATGTTGGGTTCGGGAGTCGGTTACGGATGGGGAAGGATTAGCACCCCACACCGCCTAAAATTGGTACTTTAATAATTACCGCTTTATTAATATTGATTTTCCGGATTAAAGTGACGATTATTTTAAAATTGGTCATAATTGCGAATAAATTTTAGGGCCCCGTTATCCGAGAATAAACACCCAACCACTATCACTACGCTTTGACATCGCCCCCGCGCTTTCGGATAAAAGGGCACCGCACTAACAATTTATATCTCGATATGCAACTTAGTGAGCAAAATATAAAACATGGCAAATAATTTAAATACAATGCAAATATTCACATAATGTAATATTAATCTAACATAAAATGCTATACTAGACTAAAACATGCATATATACATATTATTCTAAATGATAGATAACAACAACTTTAACAAGTCAGAATAACAAGGTAGGAATAATTACGTATATAGACGAACAAATATTTAAAAAGACATACATGCTATTAATAAAACATATTTCAACATATATGAACAATATATTATACATAAAAGAAGACACACTAACACGTAACCTAAAAGTCAAGAAAACATACAATACGTACAAAAATACAAGAACATGCTGTTTTACGAGTCAAATAGAACATAACATGCTTTAATACGAATAACCGGATAAAAAAAAACATGACTATCATAAGCTTAACACATATATATATATAAACATAAAATACGAGTCATATATGAGAGACATAAAATAAAATAATAGAATATCAATATATACGATTATAATACGAACATGAATATTTACAAAGAATACAAGACTGAAATGAAAGAAAAACAAAAGTCAAGTGTAGAAATTAAAGAACAATAATATGTAATTTAGGGACGAAATTATAAACAAATAAAACCTAAAAGGACCAAAATTGTAATTAGACCAAGGGCAGACCCAAAATGAAAAATTCAAAAACGCGGGATGGTTAAGTGCGTAATTTACCCATTTAGCAACTGTTTCGGTGTAATTTAGGGACTAGATTGTAAACTTTTGAAATATCAGGGGGACTAGGATTGTAATTATACCATACGGCGAGACAAAAACGAAAATATTGAAAACGCGGGATGGTTAAGTGCGTAATTTACCCATTTAACAAAATAATAATAACTATAAAAGCCCCCTTTTTAGGCCGAAATCAGATTTTTGGTCATTCGTCTCATTTTTTTGATTTTGTAAGAACCATGTTCTTCATTTTCTCTCCATTGTTCTTCTGAAACCCAGAATCCGGCGGCCGGCCGCCGTGTTCTCCGCCGCCGGCCGCCGCTAACCGGCACCGGTAGGCTTCCAAAACACACCAAAATAACCCTCTTTTCGTCCTCAACATGAATCCGTGGTTGGATTCAGAGGATACACCCTTATTTGCCCTAGATCTAGAAAATACGAAGCTAATTTTTTTTTTTTTAAAACCAAAACGAAACCACAAGGGTCTTCCTCCCTTTAGTTCACCATATTCGCTTTGTAGAAGCCGAAAGGCTTATCACTGAGGAAGGGAAGACCCACAAACGACGCCGGTAAGACTACTCTCCCTTTTTTGTTTCTGTTTTTTTCTTTCATATATGCATGTAAAGAAAACAAGTAAGAAAAAGAGACAAGTGTTTACCACTGGACTGTCTTTTGATTATCACTTGACTGTTTACAATTTTTGGTTTTTACAAGATCTCTGTTCTCTCTCTTTTTTTTGTTACTACTCTCCCTGTTATCCCCGTTACAAAAGTCCCCGTTTCATATATATCATTGTTTTTGTTTTGGTGCAAGTTGCATCTTGCTTTTTCATATCTGAACTGACAATTTTGCTTGTTGTCTTGGGCATGTTCTGAACACGGGAACTGAATATCGGCGCGGTGGCGGTATGGATATTCTGCCAGCGGCCAGACGCGTTCTCGGCCGTTAGATCAGATCTGATCTAACGGTCGAGATGGCTTGAAGAACGATCGGCCTGGATGAAGCCTCGCTTTGATGAGACGGCTTCAGATCTCACCACGTGGAGCTCCGCAGTCGAGGAGTCAGAACGCGTGGATCTTACGCGCGCGTGGGATGTTAAAGCGACTGCGCGTGGACCACACGCGCGCGTGACACTCGAACGGTCCATACGTGTGGAACACGCGGCTGGCAGATATTTTTGACTTCTTGGTTGTATCGTGGCTGTTGGATCAGATCTTGATCCAACGGCCCACAGTTACCTGCACATTGTAATTAGATAAGATTTAGATTTGGGCCAACCGGGCCTTGTAATTGGATTTGTAATTGGACCTGGACTTCATTTTTATTTTGGTTTAATATATTTAATTTTTTTCATTTCATTTTATCAGCCCAATTATGTTAATAATAACAATATTAGTATAGCAATACACATACATACGAAAATGTATACTTATATTATACAGACATTAATTAACATAATATTCTAGCATACATACGTATAATCATACATATAATTAACATAACATCTATATATTAATTAAATACGCTCATACTCTAGATACATACGCGACATACATACACCCCTAATACGTATACATAGCTTATACATGCACACACCACCTTATATTAGTAACATTCATATAATATAATAAATATACATGCAATATTAATATATTTACAAGTGAAAATGAGTGATCTGATTTGCCCCTCTTTGCTTGTTCTCATGGAATGGGAAACAAAGCAAAGATTCATAAGCACTCATTTTTATCAGACTTCCCTGTTTGTAGCTTTGGAAAAACGAATTCTTTTGGACATCTCCGCTCTTCCTTGGCTGAATCTTCAGGCTCGTAAGTTCTTCCTATATAGAGCTTCGTCACCTTCCGATCTTGGAGCTACAGGCTCTTCCTATATAGAACCCTTCGCTCTGAAATCCCGAATTATGAGTCCTTCCTTTCACTTTGAGACAGTAAAGCTTGGAGTCCTTCCTATATAGAACTCTTCGCCTTCAACGCTGGTTTCTCCTATATAAAACCTTTTGCGCCGCTGATGGATTCTTCCGACTGGGAGTTCCTCCTATATAGAACTGCTAGTCTTCAAATCCTGGAGCCACGGTCCTTCCTATATAGAACTTTTGACGTTCGAAATCTCGTGAGCTACAGGTTCTTCCTATTTAGAACCTTTCACTCTAAGACAATGAAGCTCTGAGCCTTTCCTATATAAGACTCTTCGCTTTCGACACAACAGGTTTCCTATATAACCCCCGTGTCATAGGTGAATTCCTTTGATCGGGAGTTCTTCCTATATAGAATCATGAAGTCTTCACCTTGGAGCCGTCGGTCCTTCCTATATAGAACTTTTTTGTCTTGAAATCTTAGAGTTACGGATTCTTCCTATATAGAATCTTTCACTCTAAGACATTGAAGCTCGGAGCCCTTCCTATATAGAACTCTTCGCTTTCGACACAACAGGATTTCCTATATAATCTTGCATGTCATGGGTGAATTCCTTTGACTGGGAGTCCTTCCTATATAGAACTGCGAGTCTTCACCCTGGAACTGTCAGTCCTTCCTATATAGAACTTTCAGTTTCTGAAGCCTCGGAGAGGAGGATTCTTCCTATATAGAACCTCTCTCTGGAGCTTGAAAACATGTGCCTTTTGTATGTAAAAATATTGTCTTCTCATTTGGGATTCACACCGCGATGGCTCTCGATGTCTCTTTGGATCTGCAGATACCTGTCTGAGATGAAAACAAAATGCTATGACAAATGAATGAATTGACATGCTCCTAATCCTAGTGATGTCTGACTATTCATGATGCATGAGAGTCAATATCTTGGTGGGCTTGTTTTGATCCTTATTTGATCTTGATATTCGCTTTCTCCTTTCTTACGGGCACCGATACCCCGCTTCACTGTCAGGTTCAACCATCTCAACCTTTCTTTTTCTCTAATTACGACTTGGAATTCTAAAGTGCCCTTTCGGTTTTCACTTTAGAGAGAGTTTTTTTGAGAGGGTGCCCTTCTCGGTTTTCACCAGGAGATCTCTTTTGTTATCTCGTATGCCTTTCTTGAATAGATAGGACATGTGCCATTGGTTATCCTACCAGGTTGTTTGAAGCTTCCCGCCTTCCCTATCGACAGCCATTATGTAGGGAACTAGAGGACGGAGTTAACATCGTTTTCTTTGATCACCTGCATTTTCAAGGTTAAATCATAGTAATGCTTCGAAATCTCTTGTTTCATTATAAGCCTATGTTATCTTATTTGACTGAAATTGACAAGAAGGCCAGGAATGGATGCTCAAAAACACGGTTTTATTATGATTAAGGGCTTGGGATATCTTAAAAAGAAAGGTATGACACACATGAGTTAAGTATGAAAATACAAGATCCCTCATTATCTTCGATATGAATGATACATGATCCTGTCAACCGGTGTAGAATTTTTTTGCCTGAAGCCTTCTCTTCATGATGTTCATGGGGATACCCTTCTCTTCGGATATTCAACTTTTCAATTTACCCGAGCCGCCCTTTACGAGTTTTCAACTCGGGTCCTTCATTTGCTTCAAGACGCCCGATTTCGGGTTTTCGCCCTGAGCTCTCCATTTTGTTCTCTTTTTTATATTTCATCATCATTTTTTTTAGAGATAGTACTTCTTGACGGCATCAGAATTTACGGGATTTTTCAGCTCGTCCCCGTCCATTTCTGTTAGGATCAGAGCTCCTCCTGAGAAGGCCTTTTTTACGACGTACGGTCCTTCCCAGTTGGGCATCCATTTTCCTCGAGAATCTTTCTGGATAGGGAGGATTTTCTTGAGTACCAGATCCCCTTCTTTTAATTCTCTTGGGCGCACCTTTTTGTTGTATGCCTGCACCGTCCGCTTTTGGTACATCTGACCATGACAAATGGCCTTTAGTCTTTTTTCGTCAATGAGATTTAGCTGGTCGAGTCTGGCCTGCACCCATTCAGCTTCTTCCAGTTTTACTTCGTTTAAGACCCGGAGAGACGAAATCTCTACCTCAATTGGGAGTACTACTTCGGTACCATACACCAAAGAGTAGGGTGTTGCCCCTGTTGATGTGCGAATGGACGTCCTATAGGCGAAAAGGGCAAAAGGCAACTTCTCATGCCAATCCCTGTAGGTATCCGTAGTCTTCGCTGTGATCTTCTTTATATTCTTGTTTGCTGCTTCCACTGCTCCATTCATTTTAGGACGATAGACTGTGGAATTATGGTGTGTTATCTTGAATTGAGTGCACACGTCCTTCATCATTTTGTTGTTCAGATTGGAAGCGTTATCGGTGATGATCCTTTCTGGCAATCCGTATCGACAAATAATTTCCTTCTTTAAGAACTTACAAACTGTAGTCCTGGTGATATTGGCGTAAGACGCTGCCTCTACCCATTTAGTGAAGTAGTCTATGGCGACCAAAATGAAACGGTGCCCATTGGAAGCTTTCGGATGGATCTGCCCGATGACGTCCATGCCCCACACTGCGAAAGGCCACGGAGAATTCGTGGTGTGTAAAGGCGATGGGGGTGCGTGAATTTTGTCAGCGTAAATTTGGCATTTGGGGCATTTCCTGGCGTAATCGATGCAATCTCCCTCCATGGTCAACCAAAAATAACCGTATCTCATAATTTTCCGGGCTATAGACAGCCCGTTGGCTGCGTTCCACATATCCCGTCATGTACTTCGGCTAAGATTTCCTTCGCCTCCCGGGCATCCACACATCTCAGCAATGTTTGATCATGACTTCTCCTATATAGGATTTCCCCATCTAGGACATATTTTGTTGCCATTTTTCTGAGCGTTTTTCTGTCAATGTCGTTTGCCCCTTCTGGATACTTTCGAAGCTTGACATATTGCAAGATGTCATAGTACCATGGATTTTCATCAATCTCTTCCTGTACATTACAACAATGAGCAGGCCTTTCAAATGTCTGCATTTCAATGGGCTTCATTTCTGCCCCGATGTTTGTTTTAAACATGGATGCCAAGGTTGCCAATGCATCTGCCATCTGATTTTCTTCTCGGGGCAGGTAATTGAAGCTGACTTTTTCGAACTCTTTGATGAGCTCTTGGGTCCATTCGTGATATTTGACCAACTTCGGGTCCCTGGTTTCCCATTCCCCGCGCAATTGGTAAATGACTAAGGACGAATCTCCGAACACTCAAAGTTCCTTAACCTTTCTCTCGATGGCTGAGTTCAGTCCCATGATACAAGCTTCGTATTCAGCTATATTGTTTGTGCAGAAGAATTCCAATATGTTGGTGAAAGGATAATAGACGTCATCAGGTGAAATTATCACTGCCCCTATCCCATGTCCGAGGGCGTTGGAGGCTCCATCGAAGTAAAGTTTCCATGACTTATCATCTGAAACCTCTTCTTCGGTTGTAATGCACATCAAGTCTTCGTCTGGGAAACTAAAGTTCAATGCCTCATAGTCATCCGAAGCACGACTAGCTAGGAAATCTGCTATGGCACTCCCCTTCACGGCTTTCTGATTAACGTATACGATGTCGAATTTGGATAAGAGCATCTACCATCGGGCCATCCTTCCCGTTAGTGCTGGCGCTTCCATTAGGAACTTTAGTGGGTCTAGCTTGGATATCAACCAGATAGTATGGTACAACATGTACTGTCTGAGCCGTTTGGTAGCCCAAACTAGAGCACAACACAGTTTTTGCACTGGCGGGTACCGCGTTTCGCAATCATTGAATTTCCTGCTTAGGTAATAGATGGCTTTCTCCTTTTTTTCTTGACTCATCGTGTTGCCCCAATACGCATCCCATTGAATTCTCAAAGACTGTTAAGTAGAGAATTAGTGGTCGACCAGGTACTGGTGCGACTAAAATTGGAGCAATTGTTAGGTACTTTTTGATCTTTTCTAGGGCTCTTTGACATTCTTTATCCCACACGCCAGATTATTCTTTCTAAGAAGTCCAAGACCAGGTCGCATTGGTTGGTTAATTGGGAAATGAAACGAGAGATATAATTCAGCCTCCTTAGGAAAACATGAGACTTCCTTCTCGTGCGGGGTGGTGAAAGGTCTGGATGGCTTTCACTTTATCCGGATCAATCTCAATCCCTCTTCTGCTTACTACGAACCCTAAGAGTTTTCCAGAAGTAATGACGAAGGTACACTTGGCAGGATTGAGCCTCAGTTGGTACTTCCGTAGTCTTTGGAATAGTTTTCTCAAGTTCTGTAGGTGCTCTTCCTCTGTTCGGGATTTGGCAATCATATCATCCACGTATACTTCTATTTCTTTGTGCATCATGTCATGGAAAAGAGTCACCATTGCTCTTTGGTATGTTGCCCCTGCGTTCTTTAGCCCAAACGGCATCACTCGATAACAAAAAGTGCCCCACATGGTTATGAATGTGGTCTTCTCCATGTCGTTAGGGTCCATCTTTATCTGGTTGTACCCTGAGAAGCCGTCCATGAAGGAAAACCATGAATGTCCTGCGGTGTTGTCAACCAGCGTGTCAATATGTGGTAAAGGGAAGTTGTCTTTAGGGCTGGCTCGGTTCAGATCCCTATAATCTACACACATACGAACTTTCCCGTCTTTCTTTGGTACTGGTACAATGTTTGCAACCCATTCGGGGTATTTGGCTACCTCCAAGAATCCAGCATCAAATTGTTTTTTCACTTTTTCTCGGATCTTTAACAACATATCTGGTCTTAATCTCGAAGTTTTTTTGTTGTCTTGGTTTGCACTCCGATTTTGTTGGCAATTTGTGCACCACTATGTCGGTATTCAACCCCTGGCATATCTTGATAAGTCCAGGCGAAGACATCCTTGAATTCCTGAAGTAGGGCTATCAGTTCATGCTTGGTTTTTGAGGAAATCGTCGCTCCTACTTTTATTTCTTTTCTCTCTTCTTCAGTTCCCAAGTTGACAATTTCTGTTTCTTCTTGGTGGGGCATGATCTGCCTTTCTTCGTCGTCCACCATTCTCTTTAACTCTTCCGGGACCTCAATTTCTATTTCATCTTAATCTTCCTCAATTCCCTCTAAGACCTCAGGGCATTCGAAATTTACTCCAGGATTGGATCCGGTATCATTTATATCGTCAATTATGAGCGACCTGCATTAAATGAGAATGAATCGTATTGGGAAAGAGACGGCTTTACATGAAGGGAATGAATATGAAGAATGCATGAATGGAATAAATGAGACTTTGGTCATTTTTAAGAAAGTGGGGATATTTTCATTTCAATCAAAAAGTTAACATAGGTGCCCCATACAAGAGATCCCCATTGTTTATAGGCAAAAACAAAAGGTTGATTCGGAGCATTACTCTGATCTATTCCTAAAAACTACAGGTAGAGCAATGCAGCTCCAGTTATCGAGTGTTTCCCCGGGATGGCAAGGGCGGATGTTGGTCAACATTTTGCTGCCTCGGTCCTTTTCAGCTATCATGTTGATGTACATCCCCTCAAATGATTCACTGAGTACTTCCTCCTGGTTAAGTTCATCATTTTTCTTCATTGCCTCTCCAACATCTTGACCTGGCTGGTAGAACCCTCCAGAGACAAAAGTGGCTTTCAAACTAGGAAAGGACATCAGCCTCCACGGAATGTCTTCTCCTTTAGATCTGGCTTTTCTTTGCTCCTCCTTCCTTTTATATTCCTCTTTCTTCTGTTGGACACTTGGTTGGTAACCCAGCCCGAAATGATCCTTCTTGGTTGTCATATTCTTGGATCTCAGGTTTCCTTGTAATTTCTTCCCCAGCCCTTTTCCTATTTTGGCTCCTCGGCCCAGAGTTTCTGCGACGGTCATCTTAGTACAATTAGATAACCTGGGGTAGGGGATCTGACTTCCTTCTAAAACGAATGTGGCATTTACTAGTTCTAATGCTCGGAACGAGCATTCTGCAGCATCTTCATCATTTTGAATGTAGGGGGTGTCTGATGTAACTGAAGCAACAAATTCATGCTCTGCCTCTACTGTGACCAATTTGCCTTCAACTACAAATTTTAATTTCTGATGCAATGATGAGGGGACAACTCCTGCGGAGTGGATCCACGGTCTTCCCAACAAGCAGTTTGTAAGATGGTTTTTATGTCCATCACCACAAAATCGATCACATATTGGTTGGTCCTATCAATAGGGGCACCTCAATTTTCCCCATTGTTCCTTTTTGCGTACCATCAAAGGCTCTTACCGAGTTGTGGCAGGGCTTTAGGTGCGAACCATCTATTGGTAATTTTTGCAGGGTTACCATAGGCAAGACATTCAATGCTGACCCGTTGTCGATCAGTACGCCTGGTAATACATACCCTTTGCAGTGGGTAGTGATGTTAAGGGCTTTGGTAGACCCCATTCCTCCCTCAGGGATCTCATCATCACTGAACGTGATATGATTATAGGCAGTAATATGCCCCACTATCATGTCCAGGTTTGTTACAGAAATGTCCTGGGGCACAAAAGTTTGATTCAGCACTTTCAATAGCGTCTCCCGATGCTTCTCTGAACTCAAGAGTAATTCCAGCACTGTGATCCTGGCCGGTTGCTTTCGTAGTTGTTCCACTACGCTGTACTCGCTATGTCTCAAGAACTTTAGAAATTCTTTGGCCTGGGCCTCAGTTACCGGCTCATTTATCTTTTGGGGAGGTTCTTCTCCAAATATCTGCGTAGGGCTAACTGTTGTACTCTTCCCCTTATCTTTTTCAGCCGCTTTCAAAGCCTCGGAGGAATAACATCGGCCGCTCATTGTGAAATGGCCTGCCTCACCAACGTTCACATCATTCTGGCTTTGTTGGTCTTTCAACGTAGGCTCTTTTACCTGATCGTGTTCTGGTTTTTCTGGCGTGGTCACATTTACAGCATAATTCCAGGGAATTTGTCGCATATCTTTGAATGGGAATGGAGATGGTGCTGAAATGATGATCTTGGGACTTATTTTGCTGGTTTCTCCTTGGGAGACACTGCATTCCCTGGCATGGGAGAGATAATAAAAGGTCTATCCTTCCCGTATTTAGTTTTGGGGCTATCCGTCATGTGTACGTCCGACCCCTTCTTCCCCATGGGCTCCTCAAAGAATTCTATTTGTTTTTCATTCATCAATTTCTGCACCAATTTCTTGAACTCGTCACATTTTTGGATATCATGCCCTTCAGTCTGGTGGAATTCGCAATACTTTCCACATTCCTTCTGCCATGTTATCATGCCTTTGTCGATCACACGAGCCATGCATAACTGTTGAAATACCCACCGTAAAGGAGACTTGATTTCTGACACATCATCCTTTATCCTCCTGGTAAAGCATTCTTCGATGACATTTACCCCTCTGTTCCCATGATTAGGCAGCGGGTTGTTGGCTACACTCGGCTCTTCAAACTTCAATATCCCAGAATCGATTAAATTCTGCACAAGCTTTTTGAAGGCAAGGCAGTTCTCAGTGGGATGTCCAGGGGTACCGCCGTGATAGTCGCAATGTGCGCTTGGATTATACCAAGGCGGGAAGGGCGGATTGACAGGAGTAACGATGTATGGCCGGACCAGGTCTGCTTCATACAACTGGGAATAAAGTTCTGAGTACGAAACAGGTAGGGGAGTGAAAGTTCTCCTCTCTTTCTCTTTTCTGGTGACTCTCTCATCTCTTTGATTCGAATTTTGTGTTTTTCCCACAGGTGCTTGTGGCTGTGAGACTGTGAAGTTCTTCGGGGCGGTATAGGTGCTGGTGGTGTTTACTTCATTTCTCTTGTTATACTTTCGAGACCCTTCCCCACCATCAATTCTGCCGCTCTTAATTGCCAGTTCGAGAGACTCCCGATCGATTAAGTCGGCAAAACACTGCGTTGTATTATTAATGAGGCGATCAAAGAGTGCTCCTTTGAGTATTGACAAATAATGGCGTGATTTCATGTTCCGGAATGGGTGGGATTGGATTTGGGCAGCCACTTCTCTCCATCTTTAGGCGTATTGCCGCGAGCTTTCGTTGGACTTCTGCCCCATATTTTCTAACATAATTCTGCTAGGGGTCATGTCTGTTACATGTTTGTATTGCTCAGTAAATGCTTTAGACAAATCTTTCCATGTCTTGACATTTGCCTTGCTCAACTGAGTGTACCAACGCAACGCTGCTCCAGTTAGACTATCCTGGAAACAATGGATCAGTAGATTTTCGTCTTTATGGTAAGCCGCCATTTTTCTACAATACATCGTTATGTGTGCAGAAGGACATGTGGTTCCATCATATTTATCGAACTCTTGCGTTTTGAATTTTGGCGGCATGACAAGATCAGACACCAGAATTAGGTCACTAGCGTCATTTCCTGATTCTTCATTTGATTGTAACGCTTTAAATTTTTCCTCCATGAGGCGAAATCTTTCTTCCCACTTTTTTTCTACCTCATTCCTGATCCTTTCGACCATGTTTAGGTCCGGCACTTCTTCTTCATAAAGTGCTTCAGTATCGAGGGGTTGAGTCTCAGGTGCTCCTACTTGAAAGCTAGAAGACATTCCTGCAGGGTCAATATACACCTTCCTAGCCTGGCTTGGTGCAGTTGGTTGAACCTTGTAGTGAGACGGGGTACCTTCTGGTTCTTGAACATTTTCTCCTTCTACTCTTTTTCCAAGACTTTTTGCCAGCAATGCAGTTATGTCAGATACTATAGATGTTTGTGACTGTGCAATCTGATCACTGAGGCTTCTTTGGGCCTCTTCAAGCCTTGTCTCGAGCTCTCTTTGCCCTCTTTCTAGACTGATTATTCTTTCTTCCATGAGCTTTCTTTGTAGCCGGGTAAAATATGGGTGATGAATGATTGCGGGTTAACACTACACACAACGCCACAATATTCATATTGTTAATATGGTTGCAAAAAATAAATGCATGTACAATGATGCGAATGTTATGATGCAAATGCAAGAATGTATGCAGATAAGGTACTGATTCCGTTCGTAATCACCCTTTTGAACTACTTCCACGGGAATTAAAGGGTATTGATTACAACAAAGTTCGTGTTACAAAGTAAAGATCCCTAGTACAAAAGATCTAATTACAACACAAAGTCCTATAGATAGACTCTAGCTCTATCTCCTAATTTTTCAATTTCCCTGAGCAGCTTGAGGAACCTAGGAGCTTCTTCCATTCCCGGGACTATAAAAGGTCGGAGTGTTTCAGCCTTGACAGCTAAATCATTCACGTGCCTGGCGACTCGCTGTATGTCTACCATTAAATTTATGTAATACTGGTCTCTGTCCTGTACCATTCGAGCAGCGTCGCGTAGTCTCTTCTGCCAATAGGTGTCCCCTCCAGCTGTAGCCTCCTCGAACACATTAATTCTTTCTTTGTAATCCTCCACAGTTGCTTCGAGGGACCCAATTCGTGCTTGTAACACACCCACTTCGCGTTCTCTTTCTTGCAGCTCAGCAAAGTTATTCCTGCGGTAGTACATTCGAAGTGAGTGTTCAACTTCTGCCACCTTTCCTTTTAATTCATCATTTTGACTTTGGCTTTGCTCCAACCTTTGAATAGTGTCATCGTACAGTTTCTACATCTCTAACAGTCTATTTCGACTACTCATGGATTTTCTTTTCCATACGGCGACACTTTCTCTCTCATGATGGACAGCTTGTTTTCCCTTGCTGATTTCTTGTCTGAATCTTTCTTTCTCTTAATCAATGGCCTTCTTGGCGGACCGTTTTTCTTCCTCCATAGCCAAACGGCAGCTTTCAATCTCTTTCTCGATCGCTCATTTGTTAATTTCTCGTTCTTCTTCCACCAAACGGATGCCGTTCATTCTTTCTCTTTCCACAGCTATGAACTGACTCCGGCCGGCCTTCTGTATTTTTGCTTGTAATAGAAGGGCATCTTTTTGATAAAGAGTATTCTTGTCGCTCAAATCTGCATTTAATTTCTTCAATTGCCTAATGATCCCGTCCCGCTCGTCAACTTCTAAGCTTGCTTTATAGAGTTCGCTCGCATGTTGGGTCTGTTGGATGTCCATTTTCCTTTTAACTTCTTCGAGTTCACTCCTTAAGATGTCGGCTTCGGACGGTACCACCCTTGTAAGCTCTTCGAGTGACACTGCTGGTCCTTGATCAGATTCAGGAATCACATTATTAACCCTCAAACGTCTCCAAAGATCGTAATCTGGGGTAGTCATGTGCTCGGTATCTCCTTCCACCCTGATCCGGTAACAATGATCCCAGGCCCTCATGATGGTCTGAATTTTTCCTTTGAACTCCCCTTTGAAAAGAAATTCAGTTTGGCTTAATCCAGCGGTATTGGGAATGAACTGTCGTGATCCGAACTGCCGAGACACTAAAAGCGGAGCACAGGCGATCCCTCCATGCAATCCCAACATCATCAGCCAGTTGAAGTCACCACAACTGTATAGAAAATAATTAACTTTACCGAGCCATGGGACCCTCCATGCTATGTCTTCATCTTGAATGTTCCTGAAGAAACTGGTCCACATTTTTGTTTTCAAATCCTCTCGCCATTCCTTTGCTAAGTATTCTCGTAAAGGCGAAAAACCTTGGAAGGATATCCCCGGCAGGACCCTCGTCGGCGTCTTCCACATGTGACTCTGAATCCATACTTGTAACAGCTGTGCGCATCCACGAAAACGTCCTTCTTCATGTTTCCGGCTAGCATTTAAGGAAATGAAAGTCTCAACCAAGATTGCTGGTACCGGGTTTACTTTCCGTTTCACCCGCTCAAACAAATCCAGAATGGCTATGTCAATGTTCCCGAGTACTCTTGGAAAGATCACCAAGCCATATATTCCTAAAGCGAATAGGTCCATTTTCTTTGCCTCGTCTGGATGTGTCGATATGATGTCCTGAATACTTTCCCATGCAAAGACTGTATTATCTCCTCGGATTTGAAAGAGGCCACTAACCCAATCGTCACTCATTCCCACAAAGGTTTTGAGTTTCGCAGTGTAATTCTTATTCCTCAGAGGCTTCGCATAGATCCAATCTTCCTGAATATTTTTCTGGTTAAGTAAAGCAGTGTATTCTTCTACCGTAGGTATCATGTCCTGTCCATTGAAGGTGAAGCAGCAAAAAGCCGGATTCCAGAACTGGACTATAGCTCGAAGTAGGGGCTGGTTAATCCGAACATATAACAGCTGTGCGATGTCGCCATAACTATCGCAGAATAAGTCTTGTAGTCTTCGGTCCCATCTTTCCCAAATGCTTTGAAGATCCCACAAGTCGTTCTGTTGGAGACTCACATAGGTGTATCCAGCTATTACGCGTTCGTTAGGCAAACTGTCCCCTTGGATTTTCTGGTTGACCTCTGACCAATGTCTGACTGACAAATTAAGCTCTTCTTTCCTAAGACATCTTTTTTCCATGGTGAAAGACTTTCTGATCAGGCAAACCACTTGATCCAGTACCTTTATGTAATGCAAATGCAATGATGTATGAAAAAAACAAAAGCGAAAAGAAAACAAGTCAGTATCAGATAAAATTGATAAATATAAAAATAAAAGGACAAAATTAAACAGAATAAACACACAAAACAACCCTATTTATCCCGTCTAAAACATCTATGGTTATTCGCATGGCTCTAACAGGGTGGGTTTCTATGTTCTCTACATGCAGTCTTGGTTCTAGGAGGTATCCGAATTGTCCTCGCTGTCCTCTACTAAGAGTACCAAGGCCCCCGATCATCACCCATTATAGGCTCCTTTCAACCGGGTTCAATTCAGGGGGACCCATTCGCTTATGCCCGTACGAAGGAACGATATCCTTACGAAAGCATAAGGTACTCGAGCCCCGAAGGTACTTGCTAGGCCCATACGGGAGAACAATATCTCCACGAAAGCATTAGCGTTTTCCCCCACTTAGAAAGACGGGTTTATATGCCATTTTTTAAATGCATTAAAATAAACGCGCAATTATGACTGAATGTTAATTTAATAGTCACTTTAATCCGGAACTTCCAATATTAGTAAAGCGGTAATTATTTTAAAAGCTTGACTCTCATTTGTTTTTGAAAAACAGAAAATTGTCCCCAGCAAAGTCGCCATCTGTAGCGATGTCCTTTTTTTGTTTTGTATCGCTAAAAAAATGAGGGGTTTTCAAAGGTGTTTGAAAGGTGTTTGTGATTTTTTTGGATATAAAATATTTATTCCGTGGGGTTTTTAAAAAACCGCATTTTTTTTAAAAAAAATGGAGTCGCCACCGGCCACTTAGGTAGGCCGGACACCATAAAACCAGAGATTCAAAAAAATGTTGGGCTCGGGAGTCGGTTACGAATGGGGAAGGATTAGCACCCCCACACCGCCCAAAATTGGTACTTTAATAATTACCGCTTTATTAATATTGGATTTTCCGGATTAAAGTGACGATTATTTTAAAATTCGGTCATAATTGCGAATAAATTTTAAGGGCCCCGTTATCCGAGAATAAACACCCAACCACTATCACTACGCCTGATACTGGCCCCGTTTACGCTCGGATAAAAGGGCACCGCACTAACAATTTATATCTCGATATGCAACTTAGTGAGCAAAATATAAAACATGGCAAATAATTTAAATACAATGCAAATATTCACATAACAGAATATTAATCTAACATAAAATGCTATACTAGACTAAAACATGCATATATACATATTATTCTAAATGATAGATAACAACAACTTTAACAAGTCAGAATAACAAGGTAGGAATAATTACGTATATAGACGAACAAATATTTAAAAAGACATACATGCTATTAATAAAACATATTTCAACATATATGAACAATATATTATACATAAAAGAAGACACACTAACACGTAACCTAAAAGTCAAGAAAACATACAATACGTACAAAAATACAAGAACATGCTATTTTACGAGTCAAATAGAACATAACATGCTTTAATACGAATAACCGGATAAAAAAAAACATGACTATCATAAGCTTAACACATATATACATATAAACATAAAATACGAGTCATATATGAGAGACATAAAATAAAATAATAGAATATCAATATATACGATTATAATACGAACATGAATATTTACAAAGAATACAGGACTGAAATGAAAGAAAAACAAAAGTCAGTGGCAGAAATTAAAGAACAATAATATGTAATTTAGGGACGAAATTGCGAAACAAATAAAACCTAAAAGGACCAAAATTGTAATTAGACCAAGGGGCAGACCCAAAATGAAAAATTCAAAAACGCGGGATGGTTAAGTGCGTAATTTACCCATTTAGCAACTGATTCGGTGTAATTTAGGGACTAGATTGTAAACTTTTGAAATATCAGGGGGACTGGGATTGTAATTATACCATGCGGCGAGACAAAAACGAAAATATTGAAAACGCGAGATGGTTAAGTGCGTAATTTACCCATTTAGCAAAATAATAATAACTATAAAAGCCCCCCTTTTAGGCCGAAATCAGATTTTTGGTCATTCGTCTCATTTTTTTTGATTTTGTAAGAACCATGTTCTTCATTTTCTCTCCATTGTTCTTCTGAAACCCAGAATCCGGCGGCCGGCCGCCGCTAACCAGCGTTGGCAGGCTTCCAAAACACACCCAAATAACCCTCTTTTCGTTCTCAACATGAATCTGTGGTTGGATTCAGAGGATACACCCTTATTTGCCCTAGATCTAGAAAATACGAAGCGATTTTTTTTTTTAAAACCAAAACGAAACCACAAGGGGTCTTCCCCTCCCTTTAGTTCACCATATCTGGCTTGTAGAAGCCGAAAGGCTTATCACTGAGGAAGGGAAGACCCACAAACGACGCCGGTAAGACTACTCTCCCTTTTTTGTTTCTGTTTTTTTCTTTCATATATGCATGTAAAGAAAACAAGTAAGAAAAAGAGACAAGTGTTTACCACTGGACTGTCTTTTGATTATCACTTGACTGGTTACAATTTTTGGTTTTTACAAGATCTCTGTTCTCTCTCTTTTTTTTTTGTTACTACTCTCCCTGTTAACCCCGTTACAAAAGTCCCTGTTTCATATATATCATTGTTTTTGTTTTGGTGCAAGTTGCATCTTGCTTTTTCAGATCTGAACTGACAATTTTGCTTGTTGTCTTGGGCATGTTCTGAACATGGGAACTGAATATCGGCGCGGTGGCGGTATGGATATTCTGCCAGTGGCCAGACGCGTTCTCGGCCGTTAGATCAGATCTGATCTAACGGTCGAGATGGCTTGAAGAACGATCGGCCTGGATGAAGCCTCGGTTTGATGAGACGGCTTCAGATCTCGCCACGTGGAGCTCCGCAGTCGAGGAGTCAGAACGCGTGGATCTTACGCGCGCGTGGGATGTTAAAGCGACCGCGCGTGGACCACACGTGAGCGTGACACTCGAACGGTCCATACGTGTGGAACACGCGGCTGGCAGATATTTTTGACTTCTTGGTTGTATCGTGGCAGTTGGATCAGATCTTGATCCAACGGCCCACAGTTACCTGCACATTGTAATTAAATAAGATTTAGATTTGGGCCAACCGGGCCTTGTAATTGGATTTGTAATTGGACCTGGACTTCATTTTTATTTTGGTTTAATATATTTAATTTTTTTCATTTCATTTTATCAGCCCAATTATGTTAATAATAACAATATTAGTATAGCAATACACATACATACGAAAATGTGTACTTATATTATACAGACATTAATTAACATAATATTCTAGCATACGTACGTATAATCATACATATAATTAACATAACATCTATATATTAATTAAATACGCTCATACTCTAGATACATACGCGACATACATACACCCCTAATACGTATACATAGCTTATACATGCACACACCACCTTATATTAGTAACATTCATATAATATAATAAATATACATGCAATATTAATATATTTACAAGTGAAAATGAGTGATTACAACGGGAAAGAACTGTCGCGATCTAAATTGTCACGACACCAAAAGCAGAGCACAAGCAATTCCACCATATAGTCCTAGCATCATCAACCAGTCATAATCGTCGCAGCTGTACAAGAAGTAACTAACCCTGCTGAGCCAAGGAACTCTCCACACTATGTCTTCATCTTTGATGTTCTTAAAGATATGGGACCATTTCTTCGTCTTCCAGTCTTTTCGCCATTCCTTCGCTAAGTACTCCCATAAAGGTGAAAAGTCTCGAAATGATATTCCTGGTAAAACCCCCGTCGGTGTCTTCCACATGTGGCTCTGGATCCAAACCTGCAGTAATTGCGCACACCCTCTGAAATGTCCTTCTTCATGTTTTCGGCTTGCATTCAAGGAAATGAAAGTCTCAGTTAAGATTGTCGGTACTGGATTTGCCTTCCGTTTCAGACGCTCAAATAGATCTAAGATGGCTACATCGATGTTTCCAATGACCCTCGAAAAAATGACCAAACCATATATACCTAAGGCGAACAGGTCCATCTTCTTCCCCTCATCTGGGTGCACTGGTATGATGTCTCAGATACTCTCCCATGCAAAGGCTAGGTTGTCTCCTCAGACCTGGATCAGGCCGTTAACCCAATCGTCGCTCATCCCGGCAAAAGTTTTGAGCTTCTAAGAGTAATTCTGGTTCCTCGACGGCTTCGCGTAGATCTAATCTTTCTGGACATTCTTCTGATTAAGTAGGGTTGTGTATTCTTCTACCGTAGGCATCATATCTTGACCGTTGAAAGTGAAGCAGCAAAAAGTAGGATTCCAGAACTAGAAGATGGCTCGGAGTAAAGGCTGGTTGACTCGGACATACATCAACTATGCTATGTCACCGTAACTATCACATAATAAGTCTTATAGTCTTCGATCCCATCCTTCCCAAATCCTTTTAAGTTCCCATAGATCATTCTATTGGAGGCTCACGTAAGTATATCCTGACACTATGCGCTCACTCGGCAAACTGTTGCCTTGGGTCCTCTGATTGACTTCTAACCAATGTCTGACAGCTGAGTTGAGTTCGTCCTTCTTAAGATACTTTTTTTCCATGATGAAAGACTTTCTGATCGGGCAAACCGCTTGATCCAGTACCTTTATGTAATGCAAATGCAATGATATATGCAAAAAAAGCAAAACAAAACAAAAATGAGTCAGTACCGGATAAAATAAATAAATACATAAATAAAAGGACAAATTAAATAAGGTAAGCAAACAAAACAACCCTATTTACATACCGTCTAAAACACCTAGGTTATCCGCATGGCTCTAAAGGGTAGGTTTTTATGTTCTCTACATGCAGTGTTGGTGCTAGGAGGTACCCGAATTGTCCTTGCTGTCCCCTACTAAGGGTAGCAAGGCCCCTGATCATCACCCATTATAGGCTCCTTTCAACCGGGTTCAATTTAGGGGGACCCATTCGCTTATGCCCCTACGAAGGAACAATGTCCTCACGAAAGCATAAGGTACTCGAGCCCTGAAGGTACTTTGCTAGGCCAATACAGAGGAGCGATATCCTTACGAAAGCACTAGCGTTTTCCCCCCACTTAAAAAGGACGAGTTTATATGCCAAATTTTAAATGTGTTAAAATAAACGCGCAATTATAACCGAATGTTAATTTAATAGTCACTTTAATCTGGAACTTCCGATATTAATAAAGAGGTAATTATTTAAAAGCTTGACTCTCATTTGTTTTTGAAAAAACAAAGAATGTCCTCAGCGGAGTCGTCATCTGTAGCGATATCCTTCTTTTTCGCTAAGAAAAACAAGGGGTTTCAATGTTTTTAGGGTCTTTCGGGTATTTAAAATATGTATTTCGTGGGGTTTTAGAAAAAAACCGTGTTTTTGGAGTCCCCACCGGCTACTAAGGTAGGTCGGACACCATAAAACCAGAGATTTTGAAAAATGTTGTGTTCGGGAGTCGGTTACGGATAGGGAAGGATTAGCACCCCCACACCGCCCAAAATTGGTACTTTAATAATTATTGTTTTATTAATATTAAATTTTCCGGATTAAAGTAACGACTAAATTAAAAATTGGTTATAAATGCGAGTAAATTTTAAGGGATCCCGTTATTCGAGAGTAAATCGATAAACCACCATCACTGCGCTTGATACTAGCCACATTTACGCTCGAATAAAAGGGTACCGCATTGACAGAATATATATCCGTTTGTGCAATCTTAGAGAAATAATTTAAAAACATACATTCACATTGACATGGTACTAAAATATAAAAAAAACATGAATATCATAATATTAAACAAAAATAATAAACACATGAGCAAAAAAACATGACATATCATAAATAAATAAAAAATAAGTATAAACAAAAACATGTGAGAAAAGAAAAAAACATACTTCAAAAATTAATTAATTAAAACATGCTTGAACACATAAAAAAGAAAATGCAAAAAATATGCATGACATACCTATAATATGATACCGACAAATCAAAGTAACATGCTAGCATTTTAAAAAACTAATACTAGATACTTTAACATATGACACAAAAACATAAGTACGAACGTAAGCGTAAACACAAACCTAGATATCATAAGGCAAACACAAACTAAGACATGAAAGTAAAAGGGAAATAACATCCTTCAAAATTAAACTAGTATATATCTAATATATTTGAGCATGCTAAATTATAAAACAACAATGTATGCATAAAAAAGACACTAAATAAATAAATAAAACAACATTTATCACAAAGCTATACCAAACTTTATCATATGACAAGATATACACATACATTAAAAAACATAATTACATGCAACACTTACCACCTATTTTCAACATGAACCTAAGATACGAAAAGGATGTAAAAGCAAAACATACTACATAAGATGCATACACCAAGGCTAAACTCAAGCTATGACATATTAACATGATAATACATATTAAAATAAATACACATACAAAAAAAACAACACATAGAATAAAACACAAAAAACAAAACATTCTAAAACATATAAAACATGAATAAACAAACTAATGTCATATTAACATGGTAATGTACGTGAAAAATAAATGAACATGATACAAAGAGGCAACAAATCTATAATACATGTAGGAAAAACGTGACAAATCATACTAAAACATAAAACATTAAAATATAGCTATTTAAAATAAAAACATATAATAAAGGACTAAAATAAAATAACATCAAAACAGAATAGTAGAAATTAAATAAACAAAAAACACCTTTAAGGACCCAGTCGAAAAACCGGGAGAAACTCAAAAGGAATGGAAACGTAAATAAACCAAGGGGCAGACTCAAACTGAAAAGATCCAAAATACGGGGGGACTAACAGGGTAATTCGACCATTTAAAAACTAATTAGCTTTAATCTATTGGTGAAATTAAAAGAAAGCAAAAAGAAGTAAGGACAGGGCTTGTAAATAGACCAAGGGGCAGGCTCGGTTTGAAAATATTGAAAATGCGGGAGGATTTATGACGTTAATAACCCAAAAAGAAATTACTTTCAGCCTATTTAATCTACCCCTCAAACCCCATTTTCATTTTTTCCTTCATTTTTTATAACCCTAAAGAGAGAGGCTCCCATCTCTCTGTTTTTCAGAAAACCACCCCAAAAACCGCCGTGCTCAACCGGTCTCCGGTGAGTTTCGGCCGTAGTGGCCACCTCCAACCTTCACCAACCAGAGTCCCCGGCAACCTTGAGCCCAAAGAACATAACCCTTACACCCTTTCTTTCGAATCTAAAAAAACCAAAAGCCTCTTTTATCATTTTGAACCGACAACAAATAAAAAAAACCTAAAACGACTTCCCACCGTGGTTCATCACAGCGAGACAACCAGAAAACCCAAGGTAAAACCCTCCCTTTTATTTACTTATTTGTTATCTTTTTTTGCTTTTACTTCACAAGCATGAGAAAGAAAAGAGGAGAGAAGCTTTACCCCTGAAACTGTTTTTTTTTTATTTTTGAAACTGGTAACTGGTTGTCGTTCTTGATGTCCAGATTTTTGGGTTCATTTACATATATCTCTGCTCTGACTTGTGTTTTGGTAGAAAATAAGACATAAAGTACTTATTTTTTTGATCTGGTAACTGACATAGTCTCTATTTTTTCTGTCTTCTGGCAAATTTGGTGCGGTGATTGAGGACGGTATGGAGGAAGTAGGGTGGTGGTGTCCTCTCGGCCAGAGGGAGCTCAGCCATTGGATCAGATTTGATCCAACGGCTGGGATACCTTGCTGCATGGACGGCTCAGATGTGATTTCAGAGGCAGTAGGATTGCATGAGATGGTGCCACGTGGTGCCTTGGAACCCGAGGAGTCTCGCGCGTACGACACACGCGCGCGTGGGGAGGATAAGAGTCTGCGCGTGATCTTATGAGGCCAACTGGATGGTCATCTCCTCTCAATCGTGGCCGTTGGATCAAGATCTGATCCAACGGCCCAGGGACGGCTGCGCATAAGAGAGAGGGGGTTAGGATTAGTTATCTGATATGGATTAGGGTTTTCTAATTCAGTCTGGGCTTGGCCGAATGGGCCATGTAATGTATTTTTGGGTTTTGTAATATATAATGGACTTGGACACTAATTTATATTTGGGTTTTAATATATATGTTTATTTGCATTTAATTTAAAACTGGCCCAACATTAATAATAATGATAATAATACATACATACGTACATACATACACATACAATATACGTACATGCAAGCACACACATACATACGACATACGGATACACATGCAAAATACCATCTATAGCATACATAATTAATATAACATATCAACTTATATATATTGGTTTAATCACACATACTTAATATGACTATGCACACATTGACATATATACAAACAATACACACATAGTACACATACACCACATAACATACATACTATACATGCATTTACACACATCACACATATATTACATGCATATTAATAACACACATGCTCGTATGTAAACATGCAATAACAATACTAACTAATTATTATATTAGTATATTAAAATATTAACAAAAACAGATAAAAATGAGTGATTACAGATAAAGGTTCTAACTGTATAATCCACATAATTTAATAAAATCTACAAAATTTATGAAAATTCATCGAACTCCCGTTTACAGGGTTGTCCTGATAGAAATTGTTCTGTAATTTTTCTGACCTTCATTCAATTAAAAATTAATATCTTTTAACTCAGAACTCGAAATCAGTTTCCGTTTGTTGG
The DNA here is from genome assembly GCA_019671005.1 of Hibiscus mutabilis. Taxonomy (NCBI): domain Eukaryota; kingdom Viridiplantae; phylum Streptophyta; class Magnoliopsida; order Malvales; family Malvaceae; genus Hibiscus; species Hibiscus mutabilis. The sequence goes on from CM033732.1 coordinate 37,931,987, forward strand.
AAACGAAACTAGATTTGATAAGATTTTCAACCATATAAACTAATAACCCAGATTCGATTTGAACGACTTATGGCAAATTTTCAAAGTCAAATTCCAGTATTGAATTTCAAAATAGACTACTATTCTGTTTTCCGACCTTTCATCACTTAAAAAATCATATCTTTTGATATATGAATCGAAATCAATCACCGTCTGTTTTAAACGAAACTAGATGAATAAATATTTACATCGATATAAAATTCACCATCTAACCATTTATGTAGAATTTATGGTGAATTTTCAAACTTACTGCCAAATCTAGTTTTCCTACACAACTTCCATAAATAACTTCAAACTTTATACTAATTTATTCTTACTTTGCTATTTGTCAATTTGGTCCCCTTACTTGATTCAAACCACTAATGTATCACTTTCTTCATCAAATAATTATTCAAAAATAATTCCCTCTAATTTTTTGTTCTTTCCAAAATAGTTACTAAAAATGCAAAGATAAGGATTCAAGCTTCTTAACTTTGCTAATTAGTCCTCAAATCAACATTACTACTTGAATTCTATTATTTCAACTAAAATCAGATTTAGTCCTTCTCTAAAACCTCATTTCCAAATTGGTCACCTAACTTTGACAATTTGTCAAAATGGTCACTAACTCGATTTAACATCGGTTTTGCATTCTAACTTCAATTTCACATCTCCAACATCAATAATAACATAAATACACCTCAAAATCATAAAAATTCAGATTAGTCCTTTAACTTTCAGAATTGCCAAAATGGTCCATATACCTTTAATTTAGTGTTTTGCTTCCAAATAACAAATTCAAGCTTACTAGATCATTTATCCAACATCACAAACCCTAAATAAAACTTGAATCCATAAACCATAATCATCTTCATACAAAATAAAATATGTAGGGTTTAAATCCCAACTCAAAAACATGATTTTATCACCATAACAACTTAATTTCAACTTAAATTTCAGCATAGAATCATAAAATCTCAAAACCCCCAATTGAGTCCATAAACCCTAATTTCTTCTCATACAAAATTCTCATCAATCAAGCATGTTTTCCACGAATTATTTACACCAAAAGATAGAGCTTGATGAGTAGAACAACTTTCTAGTTCGAAAGATTACCTGAAAATCGAGTTCCGGGGCTTGAATCAAACTTAGAAAATTTTTCTCCATTTTTCTTTCTTTCTCCCCCTCATATTTCGAAATTTGAAGATGAAAAATGGTCTTCATCTTTTTTTTTCATCCAAATTGGCCACTTTTCTTGTATAAATGAATTTTAAATTCATTTAGATAGTGAAATTACTAAAATGCCCTTTTAGTCCAACGGTTGAAATTGATCTTATCATTAATCAAGGGCCAAGATTTACTCTTCCATTTCCTTCTTCCAAAATTATCCTTGTAACTTTTTAAATATTTCAAAAATGCCATTGGGGCAAAATGACCAATTTGCCCTCCAACTAGTTTTTATTTACTAGTTTACTTCAAAAATGTCATTCCATTACAATCCAACTAAAATAGTTCATTCCCAACCGGTCACTATTCCTTAAATATTATTTTATAACTTTTCCAATGCTTATGGAACAGCCTCTGAAATTTCGATTTGATTTGATCTCCTGATATTCCTAAAATACTTCTACTGCGATTTTACCTTTTTCGAACTATCGAATTTATTCCAAAAATTCCATATTTCCATATTCGGGAAATAAACTCTATTATCTCATAAAACTTCCTTTCCCAGAACTTAAACTGGATTTTCCTAACTCAGTCTACTATTCCGTTAATTATCGAAAATCTCCACAGAATAAAATTTATCTTAGAAATCCTTTATCGATAATTCATTCGAAAATTCTTTACTCTTACTGAGTCCAAAATACCGATCAGAAACACTTTTATGGGACCTTCCCGAAAGTCATCCATCCTTATATTTCTCTGGCCTAAGCACGCTTAACAATTTTATTCGATCCAAATTCGGTACCTTTTCTGCATCTTAATTCTTAAAGCCAATATCAATGTACCTATTTCGATCCGATTCACTCTTATACTGAATAAAATTACTTGTTGGGGAAATTTACACTTTAGTCCCTAAATTTTTCCAAAGTTTATACTTTAACCCCATAAACTTTCAAAATTTACAATTTAGTCACTAGCCAAAATTTGAGATATTACAAAGGCATTCATTTTTTGTTCTTGCTTTTTATTGATTTAATATAAAAATTGGTAATATGCACAAATTGGGTTATTTCAAATTTGTTGTAGCCTTGTAGGTATATATATATCACATTGCTTTGCAAATTATAATTTAGAGTATTCTGATTCACTAATGTGTTTTTATGGCAATCGTAAATGATATGTTTTCTTCTCTTTATTATACAGGATTGTACTCAATTCCCACGACATGGGGGAAGCAAATATTTGCATAAAATTGTCCACGCCATGAAGATGTTAGGTAGGTTCATCTTTGTAAGTTATAACAGAAGACATCGTTTTCTGCTTTTTAGACAAATCTTAAATTATAGACGTTTTAACCACAATGGCGGACCTGCCATATAATTAGAGTGGGCAAGTTATTTTACACCGTTATTTTCTGATCCATGAGTGTTTGCACTGATAACTTATTTACATTGTTATAAATAAGCATTGTTAACTAATTTACACCTAATCGTTTATGTTCGCAAATGCTAAACGAACGTGTTCGCAAAAACTAAAATAATTGAACTCGAACACACTAAATAATAAGGAGACCACAAATATAACCACAAGATAACTTAGACCCCTAAGCCAGATCTCATCTTCTACTTCCTCATCTTCAACATTTCTCTTCTTTCATATATAATATCTCCACCATCGTCTACCACTCTTCATCTAAACTAAAAAAAAGAAACGTTATATACCACCACAATTTTATTCTCACCGTACACAACACACATTTTTTTAAAATTCTAACTTAATTTGATCTAAATTAACCGGCGACCAACACAGTTAAGCGTCCAAATAACGGATTGAGAAAGTAGAAGGGAAGGAAGAAAAAGACGAGAAAAGATTTAAAAAAATGGAAGAAGGGTAACATGGGGGAAAGGGCGCAGAACCAAAGAATACCAGATTTGGTGGGGCATTGGTTAAGTTGCAGAGATATAGAGAGAGACTTGTGCTCATTTCTGACAATATTCCCTCAGTGTTTCCATTGGCCCTCGTGCTCATATTTCCTTTTCTTTATTTCACTCATATTTTTTAGGGTAAACTACACGGGAGGCCACCGATCTTTGGGGTTAGAGTTAAAATGACTACCGCTTTTTTAATTTTGCCAAAATGACCACTTAACTATTGATATGGTTCCAATATAACCACCAGCTGTTAAAACCTAACGGAGAGGCTGACGTGGCAGTTAACAGAAACTTATATAATTACACATTTAGTCCCTGCGATTTTCACATTTAATCAATTTAGTCCTAGTTTCAATTTAATAAAATTAATTAATTATTCAATTAGGTGGTGACACGTGTCACCACCTTATTGGAGAGAAAAATCAAAGCATTGCACAAATGTAGTTAGGGGAAATCAAACCCACATTCCCTAGAACCCTCCCATGTTCGCACGCAACATGGTTGCGGTTGCTTCCTCGCCGCCTCTGGGTCACGGCAGCCACCGTGGTTGGTGCTAGTCGACTCGCCTCTGCCGACTGAGTCCAACGCCGTCGTCGCCGCCCCTTGCCGTCGCCGGTCACCTGCAAATTGTAAGGAAAAAGAGTCAAACCCTAGCTCGATATTAGGAGCAAATTCATCCCAAATCCGAGCCAAATCGGATTATTTTCTGGAATTCAACCGAAAATCAAATCCTCTATCTGATTTTGGCTCAAATTTAGGGATACGAATCCAATTTTTGCCTTGAATCCTAATCCCCCAAATCCTATAAATAGTGCCTCATTTCACCATTGTAAAACACACAACAAGCATCCAAGAACACACAAGAAAAAAATCCGAAAATACTTAGAAAATACTCTAAAAATTATTGGGAGGTTGTTGGAATTTATTCAAGTTTTGTGCAACATTGTTTCAAATTTTCGCAAGGAATAGAAGCTAGCAACTCGTCGTTCATCGGTATAATTTCTTTTTTTTTTATTTCAAATTTGTTCATTTTATTTTTGGTTAATGTTCTTCATTATCAGGATATATTTGATGTTGGTATGGATGTTTTAATCTTGTTTGTTTAGTTGATTTTCTAATATTTAGTGTTATGTGGTTGTTTTGTTCAAAAAAAAATATAAAGGAACACCAAGAACGTGTTGTTTTCTTTATGAAGTTTGATCCATTTGATTTCTAAGAAAACTAAAAAATGATGTTGTTATAAAATAAAAGTGATTTTTGATCCATTTGATTTCTAAGAAATGAAAAAAAATGATGTTGTTATAAAATAAAAGTGATTTTTGATCCATTTGGTTTCTAAAAACTAAAAAATGATGTTTGTCATAAAATTTTTATTTTTTTAGTTTAAAAAAATAAATAAGTACAAAAAATAAAACATTTAAAAAAAGAGTTTCTTTATAATAAAAAAAGGGTTTCCAAACTTGTAAATAAAATTTTCTTAAAAAGTTTTTAAAAACATAAAGAATTTTTATTCTTAAAAAAAAGAGGGGTTTAAAATTATCAAAAAAAAATTAAAAGCAAAAAAAAAACTTTAAAACATAAAAACATAAAAAGAACATTTCAATTAAAAGCTTTAAAAAACTTTAAAACATAAACAATTTTTTTTTCAAATAAAAGTTCTTAAAAAAACTTTAATACAAACAAAAAACGTTACAAATAAAAGCTTTAAAATACAAAAAGAAAAAACATTTTAATTAAAAAATCTTTAAACACAAAAAAGAAAAAAACCTTTTCAAATTATTATTAAAAAGAAAATAACAAACTAAGTTTTTTTCCTTAGGAAAACAAGATAATAAACACCCCATTCTAAAATAAGATTCTATTCAAGAGGCTAAAAAAATAGCAAAAACTTTAAAACAAAAAAAAAGAATAAAAAACTCTAAAATACAAAAAAGTAAATAACATTTTGAAAAAAAGCTTTAAATCAAAAAAAAGTCAAAAAATATATTTTAATAAAAAGCTTTAGAACAAAAAAACAAAATAAAAAATAAAACCTTTTAATTTATCAAAAAGAAAAAAACTTCTTGAATATAAAAAGAATAAAAAAACAAAAACCTCTCTTCAAATAAACTCAAAAAAATATTTTTTTTAAATAAAACTAAACCAAGCCCATCAAAAAAGAAAACTTCGATTTCTAATTCTCTTGTTTTGTTTTCGTTTGCTCTAGTATTAAGTTGGTCTTAGGAATAGGTTCTTCAAAACTTAAATAGAGACTTCGTTGTAATAAAATTTCCTTCACAAAAAAAAGAAATAAAACACGTTTAATGAAATTTAAACCCTTAAATAGGAAAAACACTTAGATTTTTTAGGATTAATAAATTTTAACTTAGAATAATTAAAAATCATCAACAAATCAAGTTTCTTTGTTTGTTAAAAAAGTGAAACTAAAGTAATGCAGTGTCTTACTAAACGAAAATGACGGGTTAGCGCCAGAAGTGTTGGCGGTGATTGGAGTTCATTTTCGAATAGTAAGTCCATTAAAATAAAATTAAACTTATGAATGGACAATAAATTTAAGCTTTACATCAATTCGCAAAATCCGACTTTAAAACCTTTTGTAACCGACAAGGTACCGATTTTTTGGCGTTGTGGGGTTGCTAACCCTTCCCCACGCGTAACCGACTCTCGAACCCGTTTTTGTGTTTTCGTAGACCAAAATTATTGTTTTAATAAAATAAAATAATTTTTATTAAAATAACCCATTTTTAGGTGATCCAATCACAGCTTCCAAAAAGGATTGGTGGCGACTCCGTTGTTTTTGTCTTTTAAAAAACGTCGAGACCTCCTTAAAAAGGTGTTGCGACAGCTTGGCGACTCCGCTAGGGAAATTTTTTTTACAAAAAAGGAGAGTCAGTCCACAAGCCGGTTACGTCTTGTTTTAATGTCAGAATTTGCGAATTTAAGTAAAGCTTAACTTAATTGTCCGTTTATAAGTTTAATTATATTTTCGCATTTACGACTTAAATCCAAGCTCTAAGCCCGTGCTTTGTCCTGATCATTTAAGTAGGAGGAAACGCTATTGCCCTCGTGGGAATATTGATTCTCTGTATGGGCCTAGCAAGTACCTCTGGGGCACACGCTCTATGTCTCCGTGTGGATATTGATCCTTCGTATAGCCATAGAAGTGGGTCCCCCTGAGTTGAACTTGATTCATTTGAAGCCTATAATGGGTGAGAATCAGGGGTCTTGTTACCCTTAGTAGGAGACAATAAGGACAATTCGGGAACCTTTTAGAACCCAAACCTGTGTGAAAAAGCCCACCTCATTAAAGCCCTGTGTAAAACCCTAGGCTGTGATTTTGGTCAAAATTATTTTGTATGAATAGTCTGTGGAGACATGTCCAAAAGTGTTGGAATGCGCTGCCCAATTACTATTTGTACAATAAAATTATTTTGGACCTTCTTGTTGTTTTTTTTTTTTGAAGTATTAATCATTTCCTTCTTTTCTCTTGTTTTTGTTTTGCATGTTTGCATCCTCATTCCATATCTAGAAGGGGTTGATTCTTAAGACATTTGCTCGATTAGAAAACAACTCTTGTCATGGATAGGAGGTACTTAAAGAATGAAGACGACAATATGGATGTACGTCACTGGTCTGAGGTCAACCAGCGAGCACACGGGGATAGTTTGACAGTTGATCACAAGATAGAGACATCAGAGTATGCCCATATAAGTGTCAAACAAAATAGTGTACATGAGCTACGAGAGATTTGAGGCCATTTTGACTAGGCAACAAAGTAATTATTCCTTGATACTTACGGCGACATAGCATATCTGCTACATGTAGAGGTGGATGAACCATTCCTCAAAGCATTGATTCAGTTCTAGAATCCTGGGTACTATTGTTTTACTTTTAATTGTGAGGATATGATGCCTACATTTGAGGAGTAATTTGCATTTTTCAACCTACGCAAGGTAAAGAAGGACCGAGTCTATGCCAAACCACTTAAGAACAATAATGCCCACTTGAGGCTCAAAACTTTTGCTGGCATGGGGGAAGGTTGGGTAAAATGATTGATACAGAAAAGATGGGGCAGCTTTTCCTTCCCTTGGTGGAGCATCTGAAGCATAATTCCCACTCATCCGGATAAGGAAAAGAGAGTGGATCTCTTGGCTATGGCAATTTACAGCTTGGTCATCTTTCCAAGGGTATTAGGCAATATCGATGTGGCCATGTTAGATTTCTTTGAGCAATTGAAAAGGGAAACTAACCCAGTGCCAGTTGTACTAGCAGAAACATTCATCTCTTTGAATGTATGCTGCAAGCTAGAAGGTGTGCGTTTTAGAGGATATGCACATTTGCTCCAGGTTTGGGCCCTTAGCCATTTCTGGAAGTGTCCGACCCTAGCCTTGTCTAATATATACTCCCCAAATTTTTCTCCACTCTGAGAATTTCTGGCAAAGAAGTGGCTGGTAGCTAAGAGGAACAAGTGGGTTGATATCTTCCGGGATCGCCGTGATCAAGACATCGTATAGAGAGTTCCATGGATGGGCCGCACCAAGGTGTTGTACAGGTGTGGGGATTATGATTATTTGATGATGTTAGGCCTATGGGGTGGGATTGGTTGTGCTCCCTTACTAGTGTCTCGATAGTATGACTCTCGGCAGTTTGTTCCCTTCACTACAGGTCTTGACCTATCAGAATTCGAGTTCCAAGGGGAGTTCAGAGAGAAGATCCAAACTATTAACGATTCATGGAAGCATTGCTACCTCATGGAAATTGAGTTCGACAGTCAGTGTATGTTCACCCCTGATTACGATGTTTGGAGACGTGTCAGGATGAATGACAAAATTTTACCACCAACTCCGGGTCAGGCTAAATCCTTGGAGGAACATCTGAAGGTGGTCCCGTCTGAAGTAGATATTCTAATAGCCGAGTTGAAGAGGGCCAAGGCTGAGATTGAAGACCTACAAAACCAGCGCACGAAGGACTTATTCGAGGCAAGCTTAGATGTGGATAAGTATAAAAGAGAGACAGGTCGGGTAGTGAAACTGTACAATAACTTAGAAGCAAAATTTGAAATTCAGATGGTGGATTTTCTCAAATTTTAGGCCACAGTTCGAAATGCTGATTTGAGGAAAACTTCAGAGCAGTGGAGGCAAGAAATTGAGCAAGCCGTGAAAAAGGAAAGAGAGTGTGGCAAGAAAGAAGTTAAAAATATAGATGATTGCTGATGGATGAGAAGAAAAGAGGGAAGCAGGTAGTTGAGAGTGAAAATAACAAGCGGGCCCTCGAAAAAGAAAAAGAAAATGTTACTGCATAGAAGAGGAAAGCCCATGACAACAAGGTCCGTTTGTTTGAGTTGCAAAGGGTATGGGATAAGACAAACAGGAAGCTGAAGCAGAGCCAAGCTTCCGTTGTCGAGTTGCAAGCCAAGATAGCATACCTGATTCACTCACTGCACAGGTTCCAGAATTATCATACTTATATCGAGCTCCAGACTAGTCTGAGTGAAAATGATACATTGAAAAGACGAGTAGGAGCTATGGAAGGCATCATTCAAGAGTGCAGGACGAAGATTCTGGTTCTCGAAGATATTAATGAAGGGGGCAATGACTATTGGTTTACTCAGCTTAGGGACAACGCCAGAGAGTTCCAAGAATGAGATGAATTCAACAAAAAAATTATGACCCAGATACAAGACGCGGCTAAGCATCTAAAGATGTTAGCTACTGAAGCTACGACTCTCCGCCAATATGTCAGGCTAGTCGGTGAGGTGGGACCAAGACTTATATGGCTGATAGAGGAAATGAAGGAATTAGGCATTCGGGCAGAAAGATATTTGTAAAAAAAGAGAGAGGAGTTATTGTAATAAAGATCTTTCCATCTAAAAAAGAGTTTGTTCTTTGAGCAATTATTTTATGGAATAAATGGCCCTTTGCTTACATTCATGCATTTTTTCCTTTTTGTGTTTCCTTGTTTGTTTTGCATTAGATTAATATCATTGCATACATATACATAAAATAAGATTTTAACCGAAATAATTTACCAAAACAAAAAATTCAAAATAGCAAGTCACAAATACAGTACCCGTTCCAAAACTAGAGTAATGGAAAAAAGTATTGAAGACAGAATGGCATCTCTCGAAATCAACCACAAGAGTACTTGGGACAGGCTAGATAAGATTGAGAGTGACTTGAAACATGAGATTGAATTGGCGCACAGGAAGACGGTTAGTCAGATTGTGGCCATGTTTGGGTTCAAAGACCCTGATGCTCAAGATAACCCAGAAGATGTTATCACATTACCACAGTTTCAGGGGATTCACCCTAAAATACCAATAGGGGCCTCCCTGTTCAAGGCCAAATTCCCTCTCAACTTTGCAGAATCTTCTACTCGCGCACAAACTGAGCTAGTGGTCAACCCGGGGTAGTACATGATCATGAGGTCCCGGACCTTGATGAATTTGTCGATAAGGTTAACATGAACAAAAAACTTGAAGATCGTTGTGACAAGTTAGAGGAGATCATTAGGACCTTCCAAGAAAGGAACACCCATGGAGGCATTGATGCTAGAGACCTGAGCCTGGTATCTAACTTGACAATTCCTCCGAAGTTCAAGACCCCTGACTTCGATAAATACGATGGGACTACGTGTCCCAAGGCCCACCTGATCATGTATTGCCATAGAATGTCAATGTACTTAGAAAATGAAAAACTTCTCATTCATTGCTTCCAGGACAGCTTGTCTGGGTCCGCCACTCGCTGGTATAATCAGTTAAGCCGGGAAAGTATCCAAACTTGGAAGGATTTATCAAGGGCATTCGGTGAACAGTACAAATATGTTGCTGATATGGTTCCAAACAGGCTTGTTTTGCAAGGGATAGAATAAAGACATAATGAAAGCTTCCGCCAATACGCTCAAAGATGGCGAGATGTGGCCGCTCAAGTTCAGCCGCCACTACTGGAAAATGAGATAACGCCCATATTTGTGGACACCCTTAAAGGTCCTTTATATGATCGTATAATTAATCATGCAATGAAGAGTTTTGCAGACATGTTAATGAACGGGGAACTGATTTTGGCAGCTATTAAGAGCGGAAAGCTCGATGGAGGAGAGATAAAGAAACCATATAAGAAAAAAGACAATGAATTTAGCATGACAGGTGTTTACAACCCTAATTATTCAAAAAGGGTAGTCCTTAATAAGCCTGTCACCCAGAATACCAATCCTGTGGCTTCAAATCCGTCAAAAGATGAACGAAAATACAAAAGGAATAAGAAGCCGTATTTTCCTCCTATCCCTATGAAATATGCCAAGTTATTCTCCGAATTGGTTGAAGCACAGATGGTGCTACCTGATAAGTGTTCAAAAGTACTATTTTTATTACCCTTTTTACTCATATTATTGTTAGACTTAAGCTCATAATAGTTGCATAATTAGTCATTCATGCATTAATTCATGTTTCTTTCCACCGTTGAGCTTGATTACATAACTTGGTGATTTTTGTGGAAAAAGATGCTGCTTTGGTGTGTTTTTTGTGTGTATGTGCAGGATCACTTGCCAAAGCAATGTTGAGCTAGTTGCCGTGGTAATGCATGAAGGAGAAGAGCCAGTTGCCATGGCATTTGTCGACAAAGAAAAAATGCAATAGGGATGTCGAAATTAATGACTTTACAAGCCCAAGATGACATGGAGCAAGGCCCAAGCCCAAAGGAATTTGATTGCCATGCAGAGATTAAAGAAGAATTAAATTCCAAGAAGATAGGAGAAGTTCTAATAGGAATAAAATTATAATAAAGAATTATATTCTTTAAAGATAATTTAATTCCAACTCAAACTCCTCCTCAAAGAAGGACTTTGGCCTAGCCCTATAAATAGCAAGGAGATTTCGACAATCCAAAAAAGAGAGAGCAAGGGGGAAATTTCGACAAGAGAGCATTAGGGGAATTTCGACTTCTTCTTCTTCTTTGCTTCTATTAGATTCATGGTTTGGGGATTATTCTTTGTATATCTTTTGAACCCAACCATGAACTAACTTGATCGGCTATGGTTATTGTGTTTTGTGGTTGTGAGAAACTATTGGTTTTTGTTTAGGTAATAAGAGTTTGTACTTTTCTATTTCAAGGTTTATTCATTCTTGATTCTTAGTATTGTTTGTGAGTGAATTGGGAGAGGATCTCGTGATTTCATCCATTTATCTAATATCGGGAGAGTTAGATTCAAGAAACGAATGAATATGATCTTTATTCAATCCAATGATGGTGAAGATTAATCCGCTTAGGAATAAGTTAAGGATTTCAACGGCTAAGAGGAGTGCAAGATTGGTTGTTGTTCACCCTTGATTCACGCAGGGATGTATTATCAAGGCATGCACAAGTAGCTAGAGTTTCGACTTAGGGATAAGAAGAAACCATTGAAGAACGCTCCGCCGAACCTTGAAGTTGCTGCCCGGCCGCCCAAGTAGTTGCCCAACTAGTCGCCCAGCAACCATCAATTAGTTGCCAAGGCAACCCCGTTGTGCAAGTCGCCACGGCAATCGAGTTGCCCGTGCACTCTTTTACCAAGACAATCCAATCGGCTATCACACCTCAACTCACGATAACCTAGCCTATCTCTCTCAATCGATCTCATCTTTTCTTTTACTTTATTGCTTTCTAGTTTAGTTATTAGTTAAACTCCTTTAATTGTGTTTTTACTTTTCACAAAGGCAAGAACTTAAGCAAAGTGGCCCAAACCAATCCCGTGGAGACGATACTCGATACTCATATCACTTTATTACTTGCGACGTGTATACTTGCACAATTGCGTAGCACTTATCACACGCAACAAGTTTTTTTGGCGCCGTTCCGGGATTGGCAATTGGTGTTAGTTGTTTTTGTTATTGCATTTTTTCTCTCTTAATTTTACTAACTTTTCTTTTTGTTTGTTTTATCAAAAAAATTAGGTGCGCTACAAGTTAAGGAACATCAACATGTCGGGAAATAAAAACCAATCTATTCGAGAGATGATGTTGGAAGATATGAATCAATTCAATCAAGAGTTCCTTGCACCCTTTGATGATTACCTATACCAACCGAGAAAAGCCCAAAGAACTTATACCATGGAAAAATCTTGTGCTATGTGTGGAGAACATCATGTGTTTGAAAATTGCCCTCACATTTTCGGTGCATATAACTACATGGAGGACCATAGAGGGAACCAGCAGCAAAATTCTTCATGGTATGATCAAAAAGCTCAAATTTTTTTTTTACCATAACAATTTTGCCGCAGCAACAGATATGCCATGGCAATGTAGTCCTTTTCAAGAGCATTCCAATTCCTTGGAGGAAACGTTACTAGCTTCATTGGCTAGACTTGACGGATCAATTGAAGAGATTCGAGAGCTATCAAAATCTATGGATACGAGGATAACTCAATGGGATGCAACCTTAGGGGATTCAGAAGATCAATTGGGGAGATCCACATATGTCATGGATAACATGCACCAACAATTCATTCCTAGGGATACTGACGTCCTAAGGCAAGAGGATAAGGAGCAATGCAAAGAAATCTCTCTGATGTGTGAGGAACAACTAGAACCTCAAAGTCAAGAGGATGCCAATGAGAGAGACTGCCCAACACATGATGAGCATGAACAACAAATTGCCTCGGCAATGATTGAGGAGCCTGAACAGAGCAATGCCGCGACAACACTCAGTGAAGCTGAGAACAATAATACTACAGCAAATTCTAAGGAACCCGATGCCTGTAAGGTTACAACGTTGATGTTGAAGCAGAATCTATAGATTGCTCTCATCTACAATTGCCACGGCAATTACTCGACCACATACAAGATCAACGAGATGATAATACTTTGCCAATGGAATATGAGCAGGTAATAGTTGAACCTTTTGAATTCTTTAAAAACTCACCTCGTCCATTGCAGGTATGTCTTGAGGAACCGAGGTTGGTAGATTTGAAGCCATCGAAATCTCTACTGATGGAGATGTTTGAGAGGCCAAAAGAAAAAGGTGTTTGGATTCATAAAGCTCTTCAGAAAATTGATTCTTCCCTTGACTTAGAGAAAAATTTGACAACTGATTGCCACAGCAATTGGCTTGAGCAGCAATTGCCACGACAACAAAGGCTACATCCAACCATGATAGAAGTCGACAAGAATGAGGTAATTGAATGGTTGAGAATGGATATAATTTTTCCTATTAATATATTTGTGCCTTCAGGAATAGTAGCAAGGTGGAGAGTATACATGGACTACAAGCGAACAAAGAAGAAAGACACCTCCACCTAAAAGGGAGTAGTGGCAAGCACATTTGCCAAACTCTTTTTGGGCAATATTATCACCCGATGGAGGGTGCGGATGGACTATAAGAAGTATCGAAAACGGCAACCTTCAACACCGCAACAACTCCTAATACGCACGCCTCTGCAACCATGGACGCCAAGACGCCTAAGAACCCCGACGCCTCGGCAACCATGGATGTGCATGCCTCGGCAACCCTCGACGCCACGGCAACTACGATACATTTATTTTTATTTTTATTTTTTGAACTATTTTGTTCTATTATTTTTTGTTATTTTTTCTTTATTTTTTAGGATATATTTTATTTTTCTTCATTATCTTTAGTTTCCGTGTTTTCTTTATTTTCTTTTCCACAACAAGACTCACAACCACCATGATAAGGAAATTTATCTGCCGACTACCGCCACAACAACCACAACGGAAATCAGCGATGCCTGTGCAACAACAATGGCTTCGGCAACTATCGATGCACATGCAAGTAAAACCTGCATCGGCAAACATGGACCAAATCAAGGCAATGCTATTCACGCGGTACTAGCCTCAAGCATTCAACCACTGACCGAAAATTGAATCAAGCAAACGGCACGAAGGAAACTCATCAATCGAGGTGACGACCTCTCTGACTAACTCATTTCATTTAGTTTCTTTTAAATTTTGTTTCACTCTTACATGCATTGAGGACAATGCTTCTCTCGAGTTTGGGGGGGTGTTGGTTTCTAGTTAGTTTCATATTTAGTTGCATTCATCTTTAGCAATCACATATAGGTTGCATATGTTACTTGCCATGCCTTTAATTTGATTTAATTGCTTAAGACTTGTTGAATATCCAATGATGAATTTTTGCCACTGTACTTAATTGAAATAACCTTTAATTTTAGGATTGCATGAAAAGAACTTGGAGTTTTACTATGATGCTGAATTTTTTTACACGGTTGTGGGTTGTTGATTCAAAGAAACTTAGTGAACTTAGGTTGCTTAAAATTTGGGTAAATTTAAAATTGAAAATTAAAAGTTAATTTCTTGCTAGAGGTGCCAAAAACTGCTCTAGTAGTAAATACACTTTCTTGCTAGAGGTGCCCAAAACTGGCTCTAGTAGTTAATGCACATTAAAGAATCGCTAGAGGTGCCCGAAATTGGCTCTAGTCGACTAAAATAAAATGAGGAATTGCTTACTTTGCTAGAGGTGCCCAAATTGGCTCTAGTGAAAATAAAAATAAATACCCCGATAATTGAATTAATAAAAGCCTGTAGTTCACATAGAATCTTGAAAATCAACTTGTTCACAACTACGCACACACATTGTCACGAGCACTATAGTTTGGTTCCGGGTAATTTTTGTGTTATCCGAAAAATTAAAAGGTGATCATACTTTGTGCCACGGTTCCGAGGTTTGAATTCAAGTTTGAAGCATGTCTTTGATGATTAAAGTCTTGGTGTAATTGTTAGTTTGCATTGCTTGAGGACAAGCAATAGTTCGAGTTTGGGGCGTGATAAGTGTTCAAAAGTACTATTTTTATTACCCTTTTACTCATATTATTGTTAGACTTAAGCTCATAATAGTTGCATAATTAGTCATTCATGCATTAATTCATGTTTCTTTCCACCGTTGAGCTTGATTACATAACTTGGTGATTTTTGTGGAAAAAGATGCTGCTTTGGTGTGTTTTTGTGTGTGTATGTGCAGGATCACTTGCCAAAGCAATGTTGAGCTAGTTGCCGTGGTAATGCATGAAGGAGACGCTGAGCCAGTTGCCATGGCATTTGTCGACAAAGAAAAATGCAATAGGGATGTCGAAATTAATGACTTTACAAGCCCAAGATGACATGGAGCAAGGCCCAAGCCCAAAGGAATTTGATTGCCATGCAGAGATTAAAGAAGAATTAAATTCCAAGAAGATAGGAGAAGTTCTAATAGGAATAAAATTATAATAAAGAATTATATTCTTTAAAGATAATTTAATTCCAACTCAAACTCCTCCTCAAAGAAGGACTTTGGCCTAGCCCTATAAATAGCAAGGAGATTTCGACAATCCAAAAAGAGAGAGCAAGGGGGAAATTTTGACAAGAGAGCATTAGGGAATTTCGACTTCTTCTTCTTCTTTGCTTCTATTAGATTCATGGTTTGGGGATTATTCTTTGTATATCTTTTGAACCCAACCATGAACTAACTTGATCGGCTATGGTTATTGTGTTTTGTGGTTGTGAGAAACTATTGGTTTTTGTTTAGGTAATAAGAGTTTGTACTTTTCTATTTCAAGGTTTATTCATTCTTGATTCTTAGTATTGTTTATGAGTGAATTGGGAGAGGATCTCGTGATTTCATCCATTTATCTAATATCGGGAGAGTTAGATTCAAGAAACGAATGAATATGATCTTTATTCAATCCAATGATGGTGAAGATTAATCCGCTTAGGAATAAGTTAAGGATTTCAACGGCTAAGAGGAGTGCAAGATTGGTTGTTGTTCACCCTTGATTCACGCAGGATGTATTATCAAGGCATGCACAAGTAGCTAGAGTTTCGACTTAGGGATAAGAAGAAACCATTGAAGAACGCTCCGCCGAACCTTGAAGTTGCTGCCCGATCGCCCAAGTAGTTGCCCAACTAGTCGCCTGTGCAACCATCAATTAGTTGCCAAGGCAACCCCCGTTACAGCAAGTCGCCACGGCAACCGAAGTTGCCCGTGCACTCTTTACCAAGACAATCCAATCGGCTATCACACCTCAACTCACGATAACCTAGCCTATCTCTCTCAATCGATCTCATCTTTTCTTTTACTTTATTGCTTTCTAGTTTAGTTATTAGTTAAACTCCTTTAATTGTGTTTTTACTTTTCACAAGGCAAGAACTTAAGCAAAGTGGCCCAAACCAATCCCTGTGGAGACGATACTCGATACTCATATCACTTTATTACTTGCGACGTGTATACTTGCACAATTGCGTAGCACTTATCACACGCAACACTACCACGACACGTTCCTTCCTTTTCTCCTCTATACCCGCCATGGTATGATGAAAAGGCTCAATGTCAATACCACGCGGGGAACAAGGGGCATACTATTGAGAACTACATTGCCTTTAAAAGGGTAGTAGGTGACCTACGAAAATTATGCATGTTATCTTTCGATACTTCAGACGTGAAAGATAACCCATTGCCTAACCACCGAAAGACTGAAGTGAATACAGTGGACGAGAAGGAAGGCAAGTTGGTTAAGGAATATGTTGAGGAGGTTAAGGCACCTATGGCATGCGTATGGGCCCAAATGGTGAAGGCTGGACTACTAAAAAACAAGACGTAGAAGTTGAAGGAGGATGGTGAGTTTTTCTGTGAGTACCATCAAGAGGGAGGACATGAAATTCAAAGCTATTTTGAATTCAAGAGTTTGCTTCAAGATAAGATGGACAACAAAGAACTAGATTTCTTTGAAGAGAATGAAAGGTGTTGCACGTTGGATGTGTGCGCCTCGGATGAAAGCCCCGTAAGAATAGATTATACGGGAATAAAACCCTTAGTGATTAAGACCAAGGGTAGAACTACTGAGCTTGAGAAGGGGATAATTCCTAAGCTGGTTATAAAGGAACATACCCCTTTTCCATACAAAGACAGTAAATAAGTGCCTTGGAATTACTCTTGCTCTCAGAACGCCCTAGAAAATACATCAGGTGAAAAAGGAAAAGAAGAAGAACTGATCAATCAGGTGGGCAATTTTACAAGAAGTGGAAGGTGTTACTCACCACCAGAAGCTGAAGATATGGATGCCACCCAGAGGAAGATAGCAACTGAAGAACCTGATGGAGAAAAGGATTTCTTTATGGAGAAGCCCAAGACTCACCTTGAGCTAGTGAAAGAATCGAAGGCTTAGGAATTTTTAAAGATACTCAAACATAGTGAGTACAGTGTGGTGGAGTAGCTCCATAAACTACTGGCAAGAATTTCAATGCTATCTCTATTGCTGAGTTCCGAGGGCCACCATGATGCCCTTTTAAAAATCCTGAATCAGACTTTTATTCCAAAGGAGATAACGACTGACAAGATGGACGAGTTGGTCAGCAGCATTGCGGTGAATAATTTCATCACATTCAATGATGAAGAGATTTTGGAAACTGGGAGGGGATCCTACAAAGCCCTTCATATCTCTACTCGATGCAAGGGACACATGCTGCCAGGGGTTCTTATTGACAATGGGTCAGCGTTGAATGTATTGCCTTTGGATACCTTGAAAAAGCTGCTAGTTGACAGCTCCCACATGACTGTATACCAAAATACTATGAGAGCATTCGATGGGGCCTAGAGGGATGTTCTGGGGAAAATGGAGATACCCCTACAAATTGGCCCATATACTTTTGAAATAGATTTTGTGGTGATGGACATCAAGCCCACCTATAGCTGCCTGCTGGGGTGCCCTTGGATCCATACTGCAGGGGCTGTTCCCTCCACTTTGCATCAGAAATTGAAATTCATAGTCGATGGCCAGCTAGTGATAGTCGGAGCTGAAGAAGATATCATCGCCTCGGTGTCAATTGGCGCCTCTTATATAGAAACAGATGAAGGTGCGCTCGAGTGTCATTTCAGGACATTCGAGCTCGTTAATGCTACCTTTGTCGCTGAAGGAAACAAGGTCCCTGAACCTGAATTATCAAATAACGCAAAGATGCAAGGCTGGTAAAGGCCTTAGCAAGCAGCTTCATGGGAGGCCATACCCCTTGATGATCCTTGAAAAGAGAGACCAGTTTGGTCTAGGCTACAAGCCTAACACAGTATAAAGAAGAGCAGCGATAAGAGAGAGGTAGGAAAGAAGAAAAGCAAGACAAAACGGAGAAGAAATCAAATGGGAACCAATGACATTCCCACCTATCAGTCACAATTTTAGGTCGGGAGGCATCATGAATCTCGAAGCTACAAATAATGAGGAAGAGAAAGGAAAGAAGGAGCTTGAGAAGGTTTTTGAAGGGCTGAACATTAACGCTATATCAGAGGAGGATGAGGGAAACAAGTACCTCTCCATGATACGCCCCTGCTCGGAGCTGAACAACTGGACTGTGGAAGAAATTCCTATAGCTTTTAGGTTACCCACAGAGTAATGCTCGAAACTAACTTTTTTACCTTAGACCCGAAGGCATTAGAGATCTCTTATTAAAGGTCAATGTTGAAAAACCATTATGGTTCTTATATCAATAAAAGATGTTTTTCCAATAAATTTTGTGTGGCAGACTTTCTCTTTTTTAACTAAAACACCGCAAACAAAGCCCAAAACAAATTAAAAACCAAAATAAAAAAACCATCATTTCATTCTTCTATTTGACTTTCCATTTTTTGTTTTATATACATATATTCCATTTCTTTCAGGTTTCCAGATATCAACGGTACAAATAACTCGAACTTGATTTAGAAATTGACTTCGAGTTGCCCATGTGTTTAGAAGAGGTCGAAGACTGCAAAGATAAAGAAGAATATGAACTGCCTAACGAGATGCTCGGGATGTTAGAAAGCAAAGAAAAGCAAATTATGCCTCACGAGGAAGAATTAAAAGTTCTGAATCTCGGGACTGAAGAAAAAATACGTAAGGTAAAGATCGGCACTTCTATCACCACTGAGACTCCAAACAAGTTGATCAAGCTCCTACAAGAATATAGGGACATCTTTGCCTGGTCATATCAAGACATTCATGGTTTAGACATCGACATTGTTATGCATCGACTTCAAGATCAGGCCCGAATGCAAGTCTATGCAATGAAAGCTAAGGAGGATGAAGCCCAAATGCTCCTAAAAATTAGGGATAAAGTGAAAAAGCAAAGAGGACGCTGATTTCCTCGAGGTGGTTAAGTATTCGAGTGGGTGGCTAACATTGTCCCGGTTCTAAAAAAAAGGTGGAAAAGTATGATGTGTGTTGATTATCGAGACCTTAATAGGGCAAGCCCTAAAGATAACTTCCCATTGCCGCACATTGACACGCTGGTGGATAACACAACAGGGGCATTCTCTTTTATCTTTTATGGATGGATTCTCAAGGTACAACCAAATCAAAATGTGCCTAGAAGATATGAACAAAACAACATTTGTAACATAGTGGGGAACCTTTTGTTACAAAGTCATGCCTTTCAGTTTGAAGAATGCAGGGGCAACCTACCAACGTGACATGGTAACCTTGTTCCATGACATGATGCACAAAGAGATAGAGGTATATGTTGATGATATGATAGCTAAATCTCGATCAGAAGAGAAGCATATCGAAAAATTGGAAAAACTTTTTAAAAGGTTGAAAAAATTCCAATTGAGACTCAATCCGTCCAAATGCACCTTTGGAGTGCGACCGGGAAAGTTGTTGGGATTTGTTGTGAGTGAGAAGGGGATTGAAGTCGATCCAGAAAAAATTAAGGCCATCCAAGAACTTCATCCACCTCGAACACAAAAAGAGGTTCGAGGATTCCTTGGAAGGTTAAATTACATTGCCCGTTTTATTTCCCAATTGATGAAAGAATGCAACCCTGTATTTAGATTGCTCTGGAAAAATAATCCGGGAACATAGAATGAAGAATGTCAAGTGGCCTTAGAGGAGATCAAGAGGCAGTTGACGAATCCACCCATTTTGGTGCCACCTGTTCCGGGGAAGCCTCTGATCCTATACTTAACCATTCACGAAAACTCAATGGGATGTGTATTAGGGCAGCATGATGAAACCGGGAGGAAAGAAAGAGCAATCTATTATCTAAGTAAGAAGTTTACAGATTGTGAAACCATATATTCTCCAATTGAAAAACTATGTTGCACTTTGATATGGACATCCAAGAGACTTAGGCAATACATGGTATACCACACCACATGGCTGATATCGAAGTTAGATCCCTTGAAATACATGATAGAGGCACTAGCCTTGTCAGGGAAGATGACTTGTTGGCAAATGTTACTTTCAGAATTTGACATCCAATATGTAAACCATAAAGCAATAAAAGGGAGTGCAATAGTAGACTTTTTGGCAAGTCGCGCTTCTGAAGATTGCGAGGCCCTGAATTTCAACTTTCCTGATGAAGAACTAATGTGCATTTCGATTGACGAGGATGATAGCTCAGAGGAACCTTGGGTGATGAACTTCGATGGAGCTGCAAATGCATTGGGACGTGGCATTGGGGCAGTTTTAGTTTCACCAGAAGGGAATTACTACCCTTTCTCTTGTTAGTTAAAATTCTTATGCACCAACAACATGGCTGAATATGAAGCTTGTCTATTAGGTTTGCAAGCGGCCATTGAAAGGAATATCAAAGTTTTAAGAGTTTTCAGAGATTCGGCACTGGTCATTTATCTGATCCGCGGAGAGTGGGAGACTAAGGATGCAAAATTGATCAAATATCATTCGTTAGTTCTTGAATTAATCAAGGAGTTCGACGAAATCACCTTCAAACATCTCCCGAGAGAGGATAATCAGATGGTTGATGCCCTCGCCACTCTGGCTGCCATGTTCAAGGCTAGTGAAGGTACTGAAATAATGCCAATCAAGGTGCAAATGTTAGAATCCCCGGTCCATTGTTGCAATTTGGAAGAAGAGGCAGATGGTCTCCCATGGTACCATGACATTTTACAGTATATGAAAACTCAAGAATATCCATTACAGGCAATTGACAATGATAAGAAAACGATCAGGAAATTAGCCGCGGGCTACGTCCTTGAAGGCGAGGTTCTATATAAAAAGAGTCGAGATCAAATGCTATTAAGGTGTGTAGGCGCTAAAGAAGCTCAAACGATCTTAGAAGAAGTGCATAAAGGGGTTTGTGAGACTCACCCTAGTGGCTTTTCTATGGCCAGGAGAATTATGCGCTTTGGATACTATTGGTCCACTATGGAAATAGATTGCATCAATTATGCCCATAGATGTCACAAGTGCCAGATATATGCTGACAAGATTCATGACCTCCTTTACCACTTCATGTCATGACTGCCCCATGGCCCTTCTCAATGTGAGGCATGGATGTAATTGGCCAGATTTACCCTAAAGCCTCGAACGGCCACAGGTTTACCTTAGTAGCTATTAACTATTTCATGAAATGGGTAGAAGCAGCCTCATACGCGAATGTCACCAGGTCAGTTGTTTGCAAATTTTTGAAAAAAAAGATCATTTGTCGCTATGGCTTACCGGAGAGAATCATCACCGACAATGTATCCAATTTAAATAACAAGATGATAGATGGAGTTTGTGAACAATTCCAGATCAAACACCACAATTCGGTAACATATCGCCCAAAGATGAATGGGGCATTCGAAGCTGCAAATAAGAACATCAAGAAGATAGTCGCAAAGATGGATGACACTTACACTGATTGGCATGAGAAGTTGTCATTCACATTGTATGCTTATAGGACGACTGTACGAACTTCCACTGGGGCAACACCGTTTTCATTAGTATATGGAATGGAGGTTGTACTACCAATTGAGGTTGAAATCCATTCACTCTGTATTTTGATTGAGGCAAAACTAGAGGAGTCTGAATGGGTCCAAGCAAGATATGATCAGTTAAACCTCATAGATTAAAAGAGGTTGAAAACAATTTGCCACGGCTAGATGTATCAAAAAAGAATGATATGAGCATATGACAAGAAGGTTCACCCGAGGAAATTTAGGTAAGGCGATATAGTGCTAAAGAAGATGTCACCAATCCAAAAGGATTCACGAGGAAAATGGGCACCAAATTAGGAGGGGCCATATGTGGTGTCAAAAGCTTTAGACGGAGGGGCACTAATTTTGGCTGAAATGGATGGAGACGAGCGCAAGAATCTAGTGAATTCTAATTCAGTCAAAAAATATTATACATGAAATGATGAAGATGGAAAAAAGAAAAAAGAGCAAAAACACGTAAAGGGCTCTCAAAAAAAAGAAAAGGAAGAAAGAAAAAAATGAGGGTTCAGGATGAAAACCTGCAAAAGGGCGTCTTGAAACCAAAATAGGATTCGAGTTGAAAACCCGCAAGGGGCAGCTCGAATTATTATAGACAACAAATAATCCCTTCAGAGGCTTGACTATTCGGAAGAAATTTCATATCTTCATCATTGTTGTAGTGGACGGAATTTTCTCGACAAAGGCATCACTCGAGGTTGTTTTGAGAAGAGTTCGGACCTTTGATATCTGGATACTTGTCTTTTGACCCTTCTTTTGTACTTTTCCTTCATGTTTGCCACATCATTAATGAAATTCTTCTTTTAAGCCTATCTTCTTTGAATGCCCCCCTTTACATGAATATCTTTTATTTGGTCAAGGGTCATTTTAGTTTAGACATCATTAAAATATGCAAGAGATTCGTATTACTCTAGAAATGATTTAAGAACATAGGGACTCTGACATGGTCCCTTGTTAAGCCTCGAATATGGGGCATGTTATGATCAGGGGCAATTGATACCCAACATCTTTGGTAATAAGCCTAGAAAGAAAAAGGTTAAAATTTTGTGTCATTCGAGGATGTTTTACGAGAATTAATGAAGATCCTCAAAAGGGCCTTGTCATACACAATACTACTTGAAACCCACTCACGCAATACTAATGTATCAACTACAATGATAGTTGAATGTGCAAAAGAGTATGTTTTTCAATGATCAAAGAGATACAAAGAATGAGAATAGTGGAGAAGAAAACTACCATTCAAAGATCGGTGAAGTAGAAGACAATCGTTTGATGGAGCAAATAGACACTAAGAATTTGAATGACAAAGACAGTGAACATGGACTTTTGTCCAGATTAAAACAAGCTAAGAAAAAGATTAAAACATAGCATGCATTCACGTTTTAAACATCCTCAAGGGCATGCACAACATAATCGCATCATTTTGCAAGTATGCAAAAACTATTCAGAATATAACCTATCTATTCGTTCAGGCGTAAGGAGAATGAAACCATGCTTATCTATTCGGGCACATGGGGAATAGAACCCGTCTATCCATTTCGACGTAAGGAGAATGGAATCCTACTCATCTATTCGAGCACCTGGAGAATAGAACCTGTCTATCCGTTCAGGCGTAAGGAGAATGGAACCATGCTTATCTATTCGGGCACATAGAGAATATAACCCGTCCATCCGTCTAGACGTAAAGAGAATGGAACCCTACTCATCTATTTGAGCACCTGGAGAATAGAACCTTGCTCATCTATTCGGGCACATGGAGAATAGAACCCGCTTATCCGTTAAGGCATAAGGAGAATGGAACCATGCTCATCTATTCGGGCATATGGAGAATAAAACCCGTCTATCTGTTCATGCGTTTGGGGATAGAACCTGGCTACTTATTTGGCTCATCAGGAGAACAGAGCCGGTTGGCAAATTGATAGATGGTGAAAATTAGTGCCACATGTTCTTTGCTATATCCTTGTTTCACTAGAATAAGCAAAGAAGGGACATCTATTGTCACTATTTTTTAAATAAATAAATAATAAATAATAAAATAATAAAAATAAAAATATTAAAAATAATAAAAAGGGGGACCCAAGCGCGGCCACGCACCTGGCGCGTGCGCTGCACACGCGCATGTTTCCTTCCCTAGAACCCTCACTGTTCACACGTAACATGGCTGTCGTTGCTTGCTCGCCGCCTCTAGGTCACGGTGCCATCGTGGTTGGTGCCGGTCGACTCGCCTCGGTCGGCTGAGTCCAACGCACCGTCGCCGCCCCTTGCCGTTGCCGGTCACCTGCAAATTGGAAGGAAAAAGAGTCAAACCCTAGCTCGATATTAGGAGCAAATTCATCCCCAAATCCAAGCCAAATCGAATTATTTTCTAGAATTCAACCGAAAATCAAGTCCTCTATCTGATTTTGGCACGAATTTAGGGATAAGAATCCAATTTTTGCCTTGAATCCCAATCCCCTAAACCCTATAAATAGTGCCCCCTTTCACCATTGTAAAACACACAACAAGCATCCAAGAACACACAAGAAAAAAAATCCGAAAATACTCAGAAAAATACTCTAAAAATTATTGGGAGGTTGCTGAAACTTATTCAAGTTTTGAGCAGCATTGTTTCGAATTTTCGCAAGGAATAGAAGCTAGCAACTCGTCGTTCATCGGTATAATTTCTTTTTTTTAATTTCAAATTTGTTCATTTTATTTTTTGTTAATGTTCTTCTTTTTCAGGATATATTTGATGTTGGTATGGATGTTTTAATCTTGTTTGTTTAGTTGATTTTCTAATATTTAGTGTTATGTGGTTGTTTTGTTTCAAAAATAATAATAATATAAAGGAACACCAAGAACATGTTGTTTTCTTTATGAAGTTTGATCCATTTGATTTCTAAGAAAACTAAAAAATGATGTTGTTATAAAATAAAAGTGATTTTTGATCCATTTGATTTCTAAGAAATGAAAAAAATGATGTTGTTATAAAATAAAAGTAATTTTTGATCCATTTGATTTCTAAAAACTAAAAAATGATGTTGTCATAAAATTTTTATTTTTTTATTTTTAAAAAAATAAATAAGTACAAAAAAACATTTTTTTAAAAAATAGTTTCTTTAAAATAAAAAAAGGGTTTCCAAACTTGTAAATAAAATTTTCTTAAAAAGTTTTTTTAAAACATAAAGAATTTTTATTCTTTAAAAAAAGAGGGGTTTAAAATTTTCAAAAAAAATTAAAAGCAAAAAAAAAACTTTAAAACATAAAAAGAACATTTCAATTAAAAACTTTAAAAAACTTTAAAACATAAATAATTTTTTTTTCAAATAAAAATTCTTAAAATAAAAAAAAACTTTAAAACAAAAAACGTTACAAATAAAAGCTTTAAAATACAAAAAAAAACCTTTTAATTAAAAAACCCTTAAACACAAAAAAAGAACGAATCAAACTGTAGATCGAATTGGTAGAACTAATCGAACCAATTCTAACCGTTAGAACGAATCAAACTGGGTTGACCCATATAATTTAGACCACTAGATTGAACCGGACTGTTAACCCTTTGACCAGTTTGACCCTCCACTGTTACCTCCTAAAAGTTATTGATTTTCATGCCTATTTTATAGTATCTTTTCTTGTCTTTGATCATATTTAGCTGCATTTAGTTGTTAATTGCACGCATTTGCATAAGGAGTTAGGATTTGTGTCTATGCTAGTGTGAAGGGTTGTTTTGTTGGCATTATTGCAAGCTTGGCATAGCAGTCGACAGAACAAAGAAGCGCATGAGTGATGCCAAGGAGGATGCCGAGTAGCTGTTGGAAGCGAAAGACCAAAAATTGCCGAAGCACCGGTTGGCAGAGAAGAGGTGTTTGATGCCCAATCGAGTGGATGGTGAATCATTGATGACGTCGACCCTAGGATTCAAACGATGGATAAGATGATCATTCAAATTCAAATTCAAGGCTTATCCTAGGTCATCCTTGCACGCCTATTTAAAGAGATCAAGCAAGCACTTGAGAGGGGAACGATTAGAGAGAGCTTCATTGATCTCAGTCAGCTGCACCAAGGAGACGTAGTTCGACCAATCTTGACTGAGAGCCTGGACCAAGAAGGGCTGCATCGATAGATCCTCTTCTAGGCCATTCTCTTTGTCAATTTTATTTTTATTTCTTTCAAATGATGATGTTTGTTAAAAACGATGAAGGCTTTTGGTTTGATATCCTCACCATGAACTAATTTAATAGTTGGTGAGGGATGTTTGCGTTGAACGATGTTTTTATGTTTCGTCTTTAATAATTAAAATGCCTCAGCATTGTTTTCCCTATCTGTCATGTTCTTTGATTTTATAAACTCTGTGCCAAGCGACTGCTAGCATTGATAGCCCATTGCACCTTAATATCTTAACAAATTTATGAAAAACTACACTATAGATATGTAGGAGTTTTTACATGGTTAATTTAGGGCTTTGCCATTGAGAGAGGCAATGCTAACTTGAATCTACTCGGCAAACAATGCCAAGACAGACTTTATTAAAGGCTGTCATGGCATGAACAACAAGAAAACCAAGCATCCCTTGCCAACCCTCATCATTCATTTAAACTCTCATTGTGCCAATGTTGTTTTCCTTTTATTTCTTTTCTTTTAAACTGTTTTCAAAACCCATTTCAACTCAAACCAATTTTCCCTTGACAAGTAACAATCAAAGTAGGCAAATTCCTGGCCAATCCCTGTGGGATCGTTAACCAGCTTATTGCTGTATTACTTGTAGATCGTGTATACTTGCATGCAAAAGACTTAGTCTTGGCACCATTTTCAGACACTTCCAACACATTTACACCCTTTTGCCAAGCACTCACACAGTCGGAACAAGTTTTTGGCAACGTTGTCGGGGATTGCAACGGAGTTTGTTGTTTTTAAATTTTTACTTGTCTTATTTTTATTTTTGTTTTTATTTTATTTTTTGTTTTGACTGATGTATGACCAAAAACCGCTCTATGGTGGAAGATTGGCTATACGATCCAGAAATCGAAAGAACCCTGCGAAGGTTAAAGAAAAAGATTCGAGAGATGGCTCAACATGGCAATGGAAGGAAATGGTGTGTTAAACAATGATCCACTCAATAAAAATAGAATACCACCAGCTCTTGTTGCCCCAACTGTTAATGTGGAGGAAGAAAGACCTATTAGAGAACATTCGGCACCAAACATTGACAATTTGATGCCATGACTAATTGGTCCCGAGGTAAATACACCAAATTTTGAACTCAAAATGGTAATGATACAAACGCTTTTGAATGTAAGAAAATTTGATGGAGCACCTACTGGAGATCCAAGGCAACACTTAAAGCAGTTCATGGAAGTCTGCCAGCTATTTCAACAGCCTGGTTTATCAGAGGATATAGTGATGTAATACCCCAAATTTTACTAAGTTGATTAAAGATCATTTAGTACTAAGATAATAGCTTAAAAGTTATCTTAGTGACTAAAATGACAAAAAAATGCAAAAATTAGGATTTCTTTGATTATGGGTTATGAAAAAAGAATCTCTAAGATTTAAAAGCATCAGATGATAGAGGGCAAGTTAATTAGGGTACTTGCAAAGTTTGGTCGAAATTAGAGGAAAATTGGAATGGGAATTGAAGTTTAAAATTAAGTGACCAAAGTGTAATTTTCAAAAGTTATGTATTTTAACCCCGTAAATGAAAAGTTCACCCCCAAGAGTGACCTATCCGTGTTACTCGGATTTTTCGTACGAAGCTTGTATTTTTGGCTATAAAGCGATAAAGTTTGGAAGAATATTCGGTTATTCGAATTGAATTATCTAGGACATTTTGAAGGATGATGAGCCAAGGTTGATTTTGTCATTTTACATGTTTAAGATATTTTCTTTTTTGTTGGAAGAATTTGAACCCTTGGATTTAAGTTTATTTTCCATGCTAAATATGAGTCGTTGGATGAAAAAGGGCAAGATCGTAATTTTGGAAAATCACAAGGGAAAAGTTGGTAAACTACTAATTCAAGATTAAATCTATGTCATTGGATGAAAGATGATGATATGATGAGCATTGTGGAAATATGGAATTTTCGAAATAGATCCAATAGCTCGATAAAGGTAAAATCGTAGTAGAAGTATTTTGTGAATATCGGGAAATCAGATTGAATTGAAATTTTAGAGGCTGTTCCATAAGCCATGGAAAATCATAAAATGATATTTATGGAATACTGGTCGGTTGAGAAGGAACTAATTTAGTTAGATTCTAATGGAATGGCAATTTTGAAACAAGCTAGTAAATAAAGAATAGTTGGCAAATTGGCCATTTGGCAAGGATGGCAATTTTGAAATATTTTTGAAATGTTGAGGAAATTTTTGGAAGATAAAATACACATGGATTTAATCTTGGCCCTTGATTTTAGATGAGATTAAATTAGCCATTGGATTTAAAGGCTAAATTGGTAATTTCACTATTTAAATGAATTTAAAATTCATTTAATAGTTGCAAATAGTTAAAATATGAACAAATCTCATCTTTTCCAGCCTTGAAACATGGAGAAAGAGGGGAAAGAAGAAGAAAAATTTTTCCAAGCTCGATTCAAGCCCCGAAACTCGATTTTCAGTTAATCTTCTGAACTGCAAAGTTGTTCAACTTTTCAAGCTCTATCTTTTGATGTATTTAATTCATGGAATACATGATTGATTGATGGGAATTTTACATGAGAAGGAAATTAGGATTTATGAACAAAATTGGGGCTTTTGAGATTTTATGATTCCATGGTTGAATTTAAGTTGGAATCAAGCTCATATGATGTTAAAATCATGTTATTGAGTTAGGATGTAAACCATACATATTTTGGTTTGTATGGAGAAGATTAGGGTTTATGTATTTAAGTCTAACTTAGGGTTTGTAATGTTTGGATTAATGATCTAGTAAGCTTGATTTGTTGTTTGGAAGCAAAACCCTAAGTTAAAGCTTATAGAGACCAATTCGGCAAGCTTCAAAGTTAAGGGACCAAATCTGAATTTTATGAATTTGGAGTGTATTTATGTAATTAATGATGTTGAAAATGTGAAATTGATGTTAGAATGCTAAACCGATTCTGAATTGAATTAGGGACCATTATGACAAATTGTCAAAATCAAGTGACCAAATAGGCAATGAATTCTTGGATGGGGATTAAATCTGATTTTTGGTTAAAATAATATAATTAAGGTAGTAGTGTTGATTTGAGGACTAAATTGGAAAGTTAAGAAGTTTAAATCTTTACCTTTGCATTTTAGTGACTATTTTGGGCAAAGAAAGAAAATTAGAGGGAATTATTTGAATAATTATTTGATGAAGAAGATGATAAATTGATGGTTTGAAACAAGTGATGGGACTAAATTGATAAGTAGAAAAATAAGAAGAAGTTAGTATAAATTAGAAGTTGATTATGGAAGGCTATGATGAAGATTGAATTTTGGCAGTGACTTTGAAAATTCACCATAAATTCTAAAAAAATGGTTAGATGATGAATTTTATATAGTTGTAAATATGTGTTCGTCTAGTTTCGTATCCAACAAACGGAAACTGATTTCGAGTTCCGAGTCAAAATATATGAATTTTTAATTGAATAAAGGTCAGAAAATTTACAGAGTAGTTTCTGTCTGTGACAGGAGTTTGATGAATTTTCATAATTTTCTGTAGATTTTATTAATTTATGTGGATTATACTATTAGAACTGTTATCAAATCTAGTTTTTCCAGTATAAAGGAAATTAAGATCCGATATGTATTCTGCCTGGTATAAGTAAATATTTGAAGGTAGCGCAAGCAGTCTGAAAATGGAATTTGAAACATTTTGTGTTTAAATGTTAGTTAGCAAGCTCGGAAGAATTATTGAAAGTTCAAATTGGTCACTAGGGACCATAATAAGTTTTTGAACAATACAAGGAAGAAAGGAAAAATATTTGGAGATTTTATATTCGAATGATTATATTAGACAGTATGGTTAAGGTATTGTTAGATTTGAATGTAACAAATATTTTATCTTATTCATGTGATTAATAAAGTCAAGTTCGAATCAAAGAATGTTCGAGGTTCTATAAAGGAAAAGGATCGAGTAGAATTTAGTGAGGCATGCTAATAAATGGCCCAGGTGAGTGCAATGCATACATAACATGATACATGGTTGTTTTATACATCATTGGTAAGACTTGCGATAAGTCTACCTGATTTATATGTTGGCATGATATTTATGTCATTGATCATATATTTGACATATTTTAAATATGTCAAGGGTTGAAAACAAATGCATTGATCACTAGTTATTGATGATGGTATGCTATGAATGTTATTTCGGGTATGAACTGCCCAATATTAAATTATATTGATATACATTGTCATGGATGGAATAAATTTGAGAATTTTGCCCAAATGAGTCGTTGAGGGACGGGGTATAGTTGGCATGCCATAGAGTCCAGCAGCACGCTGCATAATTGGGAATTTGGGGCACTATAGTGTTAAAATTACACTTAGTGTATAGTAAGTACGACCTTATAAACGTGTGGGATAATGGTTAGCACGACCTTATAAACGTGCTGGATAATGGTTAGCACGGCCTTATAAACGTGAGGGTTAGCACTTTGGTGCATATTTGACTCGCGTACCCAGGATCCTCAAGGTTATATTTGGGCTATGAAATCGGGAAATCGTTGATAATCGGGCTATAAATAAAGGGATAATAAATGGTAAATAGGTTAGAGAGTATATGAACTTTCGGGACATATTTATATGAACACTCGGGACCAATGGCAAGTATATCGGTAAGAAATTTATATCCGATTTATATTATGTTGATACATGATTAGTATGATGGTATACTTATCTAGTGATCATGATGCATTTATACATTTGAGGCATATTATGATGACCAGGCAAACATGAAAATCTGATGACATTGGCATATAGTAAATAATTACTAATGCAATGTGAAAGCTAATGCATTGGCATATATCATGCTATATAAATGTAGTCATGATCTTGAATAAAGTTTAAATTATTTTTATTAATTTCCTTTATTGCCTCACTAAGTTAGTACTTAGCGTGTGTTTGATTGTACACACGTAGGTAAATCAAGGTGAAAGGGAGAAAAGCATTGCATCAATATTGGAAAGCTCAACAGGTAATCACAGTAATGACATCCTAATTACAGTTTGATTATTATAGTATCATGTATACTTACTAAGCTTATTGAGTGTGATTGGCGTTTCTAGAAAGATTCAAGGTTAAGAATAAACTTAGGTGATGAGTTGCATACTAAGATAATTGATTTAGTATTAGAAACTTGAGTAAATAATTTAAGTCATTTTTTAATAAAGTTAAGCGTGCTTGGGCTAGAGAATTTTCAAGATGGGTAACCACTGAGAATTTTTTAAAAAATTTTAAATTACCCTGATCTTTGAATAAAGAAGTCATAGCATTTTCGACTCGTATCCGGTGTACGGATAGGGGTAAGGGGGTGTTACAAGTGAAGCTAAAGTTGTTTACATTTTCTTTGAGAGATAGAGAAAAAGCGTGGCTAAGTTCTTTTCCACCTGGTTCTGTCACGTTATGGGGAGATCTATGCCAGAAATTTTTGTTACGATTCCAACCACCTAAACTCACCGCCAAGTTGAGGGGTGAGATCATCACATTTAGGCAGGTTGATGATGAGACCTTATATGATGCCTAGGAAATTTACAAAGATCTATTAAGGAGATATCTCATGCAAGGATTCCTAAAATAGACCCAAATGGAGACCTTCTACAATGGACTTAATACGCAAACCAAAACAGTTGCTGATGCGTCGGCAAATGGCTCAATGCTTGACAAAAATTATACGGAGGCAATTGGCATCCTTGAGAGGATTTCAATCAACGAATTTGAATATCCTACTGCCAGACTTGGGATCGACACTAAAACTTGTGGGAAATTACAAATAGATGAGCTCACATCCATCCACGCTGAGATTTCCAATCTTACTAGCATGGTGAGAACTTTGCAAAAGAGTTATGAGGCCCAAGAAGTTAAGGCATTAACCCCAGTTTGTACAATATGTGGAGGTAATCATCACACGGAAGATTGCCCTGCCAACCCCGAGTCGGTAAATTTTGTTGGCAATTTTAATCATAATTATAATCCAAATTCCAATACTTACAATGCAGGATGGAGGCAACACCCAAATTTAGCTTGGGGGAATCAAGAAAGCAACCAATATAATGTCGAACATCAAAACAACAATGCCAGCGTCAATACAATGCCCAACATCAGAACAATTCCATGCCAGGAGTCAACCAGAATGCCATGCCATAAAGGGCACAAAATAATTATTATGCAAGGCAAAGGAACAACCAGAGGACTTTGACAGAATACATGGAGAAGAATGATGCAATTGTCCAGAGTTTGGCAGCATTGATGCGAAATTTGGAGGTACAAATATGACAGATTGCCAATGCACTCAGCAATAGACCCCAGGGAGCATTGCCAAGCGATACAGAGGATGCCATGCAAAACCATAACGAACAATGCAAAGTTGTAACTCTTCGGAGTGGTAAATAATATGAGGCTGAGACATCTGTCAAACAGCCAGTTCATTGCCAAAAGGAAGAGAAGGGACCAGTAGATGTACCAAAAGAACCAAAAAACAAAGAAGCTGACAAGAACATTGCCAGCAATCAAACTGATGCCAATGAGCGGACTGATGCCAGATAACAGTCTGATGCAAGCAAACCATTGGCAAAGTTATCAGAACCAACATATGTTTATCCACCATTTCCACAAAGGTTACAGAAGCATAAGCAAGATCAAAAATTTAAGTTTTTCTTAGAAGTGCTTAAGCAATTGCATATCAATCTTCCATTAGTGGAAGCACTCGAGCAGATGCCCAATTATGTTAAATTCATGAAGGAAGTATTGTCCAAGAAAAGAAAATTGGGTGATTTTGAGATTGTAGCTCTCACTGAAAGATGCAGTGCCAGGATACTCAATCGGTTGCTACCGAAATTGAAAGATCCAGGAAGTTTTACTATCTCGTGCACTATTGGCAACAGATTCATGGGTATGTCACTATGTGACTTGGGAGCTAGTATTAACTTGATGTCGATGTTCAAGAAGCTTGGCGTTGAATCAAGGCCCACTACCGTGACACTTCAGTTGGCAGACTGATCCTTTACATATCCTAAGGGTAAGATTGAGGATGTGTTGGTAAAGGTAGATAAATTCATATTCCCAACCGACTTTATTATTTTAGATTATGAAGCTGATGTAAATGTCCAAATTAAATTGGGAAGACCTTTTCTTGCCACTGGTAGAGCTTTGATTGATGTATGATAAGTGTTCAAAAGTACTATTTTTATTACCCTTCTTACTCATATTATCGTTAGACTTAGGCTCATATTAGTTGCATAATTAGTCATTCATGCATTAATTCATGTTTCTTTCCACTGTTGAGCTTGATTATATAACTTGGTGATTTTTGTGGAAAAAGATGATGCTTTGGTGTGTTTTTGTGTGTGTGCAGAATCACTTGCCTAAAGAAGGCTAGAACTAGTTGCCAGGGCAGTGCATGAAGGAGATGCCGACGCATTTGCCAGGGCAATGCATGAAGAAGATGCCGAGCTAGTTGCCAAGGCAATTTTTGATAAGGGATAAGGTGATATGGTAGTCGAAATTGATGACTAGATAAGCCCAAGATGACGTGGAGCAAAGTTAAATCCTAAAGGAGTTTGATTTCCATGAAGAGATTAAAGAGAAATTAAATCCCAACAAGATAGGAGAAGTTCTAGAAGGAATTTAAATATAATAAAGTATTATATTCTTTAAAGATATTTAATTCCAACTTAACTTCTTCCTCAAGAAGGATTTTGACCCAGCCATCTCCTATTTAAAGGACCAAGCCGTCAAAAAGAGTTAAGCAAGAAGAGAGGATTTTCGACAACTCCAAAGGGGAAGAAGGGAGAGATTTTGACAAGGGAGAAAGCTTGGAGGGAGAGTTCGATTGAGAGGTTTTCCAAAAAGGGCTGATTGATTTCTTCTTCTTCTTCTTTGCTTCTATTAGATTCATTGTTTAGGGATTATTCTTTGTATATCTTTTGAACCCAACCATGAACTAACTTGATTGGTTGGGTTATTGTGTTTTGTTGTTGTGAAAAACAATTGGATTTTGTTTAGGTTTTTGAGTTGCAATTCAATTTTCAAAGTTTGTTCAT
Organism: Hibiscus mutabilis; assembly: GCA_019671005.1. Taxonomy (NCBI): domain Eukaryota; kingdom Viridiplantae; phylum Streptophyta; class Magnoliopsida; order Malvales; family Malvaceae; genus Hibiscus; species Hibiscus mutabilis. The sequence goes on from CM033732.1 coordinate 37,965,962, forward strand.
TCTTGGTTCTCAATCTTGTTTGCGAGTGAATTGGGAGAGGATCTCGTAACTTCATCTATTTATCTAATATCGGGAGAGTTAGATTCAAGAAACGAATGAGCATGGTCTTTATTCAATCAATTGATGGTGAAGACTAATCCTACTTAGGAATAAGTCTAGGATTTCAACGGCTAAGAGGAACGCGAGATTGGTTGTTGTTCACCCTTGATTCACGCAGGGATTTATTATCAAGGCATGCACAAATAGCTAGAGTTTCGACTTAGGGATAAGAAGAAACCATTGAAGAATGCTTCGCCAAACTTTGGAAGTGAATGCTCAATTGCCCAGGTAATCGACCCATCCTTAATTGCCCAGGCAATCGCGGGAGCATTGCCCAGGCAATCTGATCAGACAACGAGGAGGAATTGCCCTGGCAACCGACCAGGAAACACGGCAGAATTGCCCTGGCAATCAACCAGGAAATTGCAACCAAATTGCCCTGGCAATCGACTAGGCAATCATAACAGAATTGCCCTGGCAATCCGGCTGCTACTCAATCACCAAGACGATCCAATCGGCTATCACACCTCAACTCACGATAACCAGGCCTATTCTCTCTTTTGATTTCATCTATTCTTTTAGTTTATTGCTCTTAGTTTACTCGTTAATTAGAAATCCTATTATCAATTGTGGTTTTTACTTTTCACAGTGCAGTAACTTAAGCAAAGTGGCCCAAACCAATCCCTGTGGAGACGATACTCGATACTCATATCACTTTATTACTTGCGACGTGTATACTTGCACAATTGCGTAGCACTTATTACACGCAACAAGTTTTTGGCACCGTTGCCGGGGATTGGCAATTGGTGTTAGTTGTTTTTGTTATTGCATTTTTTTCTCTTAGTTTTACTAACTTTTCTTTTTGTTTGTTTTATCAAAAGAAATAGGTGCGCTACAAGTTAAGAGACATCAACATGTCGGAAAATAAAAGCCGATCTATTTGAGAGTTGATGTTGGAAGATATGAATCAATCCAATCAAGAGTTTCTTGCACCCTTTGATGATTACCTATACCAACCGAGAAAAGCCCAAAGAGCCTATACCGTGGAAAACTCTTGTGCTATGTGTGGAGAACATCATGTGTTTGAAAATTGCCCTCACATTTTCGGTGCATATGACTACATGGAGGACCATAGAGGGACCAGCAGCAAAATTCTTCATGGTATGGTCAAAAAGCTCAATTTGTTTTTACCATAACAATTTTGCCGCAGCAACAGATATGCCATGGCAATGTAGTCCTTTTCAAGAGCATTCCAATTCCTTGGAGGAAACATTGCTAGCTTCCTTGGCTAGACTTGACGGATCAATTGAAGAGATTCGAGAGCTATCAAAGTCCATGGATATGAGGATAGCTCAGTGGGATGCAACCTTAGGGGATTCAGAAGTTCAATTGAGGAGATCCACATATGCCATGGATAACATGCACCAACAATCCATTCTTGGGGATACTGACGTCCCAAGGCAAGAGGAAAATGAACAATGTAAGGAAAGCTCTCTGATGTGTGAGGAACAACTAAGACCTCAAAGTCAAGAGGATGCCAATGAGAGAGACTGCCCAACACATGATGAGCTTGAGCAACAAATTGCCTCGGCAATGATTGAGGAGCCTGAACAGAGCAATGCCGCGACAACACTCAATGAAGCTGAGAACAAAAATACTACAACAAATTCTAAGGAACCTGATGCCCAGAATGTTACAACGTTGATGTTGAAGCATGAATCTTTAGATTGCTCTCATCTACAGTTGCCACGGTAATTACACGACCACATGCAAGATCAACGAGATGATAATACTTTGCTAATGGAATATGAGCAGGTAATGGTTGAACCTAAAGGAAACACGAAATAGTAGCAAGGTGGAAGATGTGCATGGACTACAAAGGAACACGGAAGAAAGACAAAACCACCATGGTAATGCAAAAGGGAGTAGCTAGGAGCACATTGGCCCAAATCTTTTTGGGCAATATTGTCACTCGATGGAGGGTGCAGATGGACTATAAGAAGTATCGAAAACGACCATCCTCAAGTTTTCTCAGATATGCAGTAACATTAGAAGATGCATGATGGCACTCTTTTCAGACATGGTCGAAGACTTCCTTGAGATCTTCATGGATGATTTTTTCATTTTTGGTAATAACTTCGATAGTTGCCTCGACAATTTAGAGAAGGTGTTGGCAAGATGTGAAGAAAACGATTTAGTTCTTAATTGGGAAAAGTGCCATCTTATGGCAGATGAAGGAATAGTGCTCGGCCATAAGATTTCATCCAAGGGAATTGAAGTAGACAAAGCCAAGGTGGACGTGATCGAGAGACTACCCCCACCAAGATAAAGTCTCCAATTTTGATGATTCTTGCACCCAAGCATTCGAAACCCTAAAGGAAAAGCTTGCCTCGGTACCCATTGTTGTTCTACCAGATTGGACGCTACCTTTTGAGCTCATGTGTGATGCAAGTGATTTCGTGGTAGGAGCAGTCCTAGGCCAATGCACAGTTTCGATCCTATTTGATTGGTACAAAGGAAAGGAACAGAAAATCAAGTGGCTGATCACTTATCACACTTAGAACGCAATAGGGATGAGGACGCGGATTTAGAGATGTGCGATGCATTCCCGGATGAGCAATTGTTAGTTGCCTCGGCAACCATGGATGCGCATGCCTTGGCAACCCCTGATGCCTCGGTAACCATGGACGCACGCCTTGGCAACCCCTAACGCCTCAGCAACCATGGATGCGCATGCCTCGGAAACCCTCGACGCCACAGCAGCTCTTGACGCACATGCCTCGACAACTCCAGACGTGTACGCCGCGCCAACCACTGATACGCAAGCCTCGGTAACCCTTGACGCGCATGCCTTGGCAACCCTTGACGCACATGCCGTGACAACTCTAGACGCGCACGCCTTGGCACCCATGGAAGCAGTTGCCACGGCAACACATGCCTCGGCAATACCCTGGTATGTAGATTTAGTTAATTTCCTTGTTTGTGGTATTTTACCTTATGGCCTTACTCACCAAGGAAAGAAGCGGTTCCAGCATGATGCTAAGCATTACTTTTGGGACGAGCCTCTTTTGTTTAACCAATGTGTAGATCAGGTTATACGCTGATGTGTCCCTGAAAAGGAGCACCAGAATGTACTCCGGCAATGCCATTCTTCATCCTATGGAGGACATTTTGGAGGAACTTGTACCGCGGCCAAATTTTTGCAATCCAGTTTGTATTGGCCAACACTGTACAAAGATGCCCAAGAGTTTTACAAACAATGTGATCGTTGCCAGAGGACGGGCAATAACTCTAGACGACATGAGATGCCGCTCCAAAACATCATCAAGGTGGAATTGTTCGATGTATGAGGGATCGATTTTATAGGACTTTTCCCATCTTCATTCGGCAACCTCTAAATTCTACTTGCCGTTGACTACGTGTCTAAATGGTTTGAGGCAGCTGCAGTTCCCAAAAACGATTCCAAGACCGTGCAACGATTCTTGTAGAAAAACATATTTACACGGTTTGGGATGCCGAGAGCAATTATCAGTGACGAAGGCAAGCATTTTGACAACAGACTTATTGCCAAGATGTTGCAATGCTTCGGTATATCGCACAAGATTGCCACGACATATCACCCACAAAACAATGGGCAAGCAAAAATTTCCAACCGGGAATTGAAGGGTATACTCAAGAAAGTTGTAAATCCCTCTAGGAATGATTGGTCAGTAAGACTAGATGACGCGCTTTGGGCATATCGCACTGCATTCAAAACACCTTTAGGTATGTCCCCCTTCCGACTTGTCTATGGAAAAACATGCCATCTACCGGTGGAAATCGAACATAAGGCATATTGGGCAATCAAGACCGTGAATATGGATTGGGATAGTGCTGGACAAAAGCGTTTGTTGGACCTCAACGAGATAGAAGAATTTCGTGCACTCGCCTAGAATAATGCACGAATCTACAAGGAGAAAACAAAGCAATGAAATGACAAGAAACTATTGTCGCGACAATTTATGTCAGGGAAACTAGTTCTCTTATTCAATTCTCGGCTAAAACTTTTCTCGGGAAAGCTGAAATCAAGATGGCCGGGACCATTCGAAGTTGTCAAACCATTCTCCCATGGTGCCGTGATAATCAACTCCATCACTGACGAACATGAATTCAAAAGTTAACAGACAAAGATTGAAGCACTACAACGGTGCCCATGTGGAACGTAACAAAGAAGTAGTCACCTTAGGAGATGCATGAGCATGCTCTCCTTTCAATATTTTCTTTTTCTTTTTATTTTCATTTTTAAGAGATATTTTCTTTTATTTTTCTTCATTATCTTTAGTTTCCAGGTTTTCTTTGTTTTCTTTTCTTTTCCACAACAAGACTCACAACCACCATGCTAAGAAAATTCACTGCCGACTACTTGCCACGGCAACCGCAACAGAGGATGCCCCTACAATTACCTCAGCAGTTGCCACAGCAACAGAAACTAGCGATGCCCAAGCAACAACAATGGCTTCAGAAACTACTAATTCCCAGGCAAGTGAACCTACCTCGGAAAACATGGATCAAATCAAAGCAATGCTATTCACGCGGTACCGGCCACAAGCATTCAAGCACCGACCGAAAAATGAATCAAGCAAACAGCACGAAGGAAACTTATCACTCGAGGTGACGACCTCTCCGACTAACTCATTTCATTTAGTTTCTTTTAAATTTTGTTTCACTTTTACATGCATTGAGGACAATGCTTCTCTCGAGTTTGGGGGGTGTTGGTTTCTAGTTAGTTTCATGTTTAGTTGCATTCATCTTTAGCAATCACATATAGGTTGCATATGTTACTTGCCATGCCTTTAATTGGATTTAATTGCTTAAAGACTTGTTGAATATCCAATGAAGAATTTTTGTCACTGCACTTAATTGAAAGAACCTTTAATTTTAGGATTGCATGAAAAGAACTTAGAATTTTACTATGATGCTGATTTTTTTACACGGTTGTGGCTTGCTGATTCAAAGAAACTTAGTGAACTTAGGTTGCTTAAAATTTGGGTAAATTTAAAATTGAAAATTAAAAGTTAAATTCTTGCTAGAGGTGCCCGAAACTGGCTCTAGTAGTAAATGCACTTTCTTGCTAGAGGTGTCCAAAACTGGCTCTAGTTGTTAATGCACATTAAAGAATCGCTAGAGGAGCCCAAAATTGGCTCTAGTCGACTAAAATAAAATGAGAAATTGCTTACTTTGCTAGAGGTGCCCGAAAATTGGCTCTAGTGAAAATAAAAATAAATGCCCCGATAATTAACTTGATAAAAGCCTATTTTTCACATAGAATCTTGAAAATTAACTTGTACACAACTACGCACACACATTGTCACGGGCATTATAGTTTGGTTCCGGGTAATTTTTGTGCTATCCAAAAATTAAAAGGTGATCATACTTTGTGCCACGGTTCCGAGGTTTGAATTCAAGTTTGAAGCATGTCTTTAATGATTAAAGTCTTGGCAGGTAATTGTTAGTTTGCATTGCTTGAGGACAACCAATAGTTCGAGTTTGGAGGTGTGATAAGTGTTCAAAAGTACTATTTTTATTACCCTTCTTACTTATATTATCGTTAGACTTAGGCTCATATTAGTTGCATAGTTAGTCATCCATGCATTAATTCATGTTTCTTTCCACTGTTGAGCTTGATTACATAACTTGGTGATTTTTATGGAAAAAGATACTGCTTTGGTGTGTTTTTGTGTGTGTGCATAATCACTTGCCTAAACAAGGCTAGAACCAGTTGCCAGGGTAGTGCATGAAGGAGATGCCGACGCAGTTGCCAGGGCAATGCATGAAGGAGATGCCGAGCTAGTTGCCAAGGCAATTTTCGATAAGGGATGAGGTGATATGGTAGTCGAAATTGATGACTAGATAAGCCCAAGATGACGTGGAGCAAAGTTAAATCCTGAAGGAGTTTGATTTCCATGAAGAGGTTAAAGAGAAATTAAATCCCAACAAGATAGGAGAAGTTCTAGAAGGAATTTAAATATAATAAAGAATTATATTCTTTAAAGATATTTAATTCCAACTTAACTTCCTCCTCAAAAAGGATTTTGACCTAGCCATCTCCTATTTAAAGGACCAAGCCGTCAAAGAGAGTTAAGCAAGAAGAGAGGATTTTCGACAACTCCAAAGGGGAAGAAGGGAGAGATTTCGACAAGGGAGAAAGCTTGGAGGGAGAGTTCGATTGAGAGGTTTTCCAAAGAGGGCTGATCGATTTCTTCTTCTTCTTCTTTGCTTCCATTAGATTCATGGTTTAGGGATTATTCTTTGTATATCTTTTGAACCCAACCATGAACTAACTTGATTGGTTGGGTTATTGTGTTTTGTTGTTGTGAAAAACAATTGGATTTTGTTTAGGTTTTTGAGTTGCAATTCAATTTTCAAAGTTTGTTCATTCTTGGTTCTCAATCTTGTTTGCGAGTGAATTGGGAGAGGATCTCGTAACTTCATCTATTTATCTAATACCGGGAGAGTTAAATTCAAGAAACGAATGAGCATGGTCTTTATTCAATCAATTGATGGTGAAGACTAATCCAGCTTAGGAATAAGTCTAGGATTTCAACGGCTAAGAGGAGCGCCATATTGATTATTGTTCACCCTTGATTCACGCAAGGATGTTTTATCAAGGCATGCACAAATAGCTAGAGTTTCGACTTAGGGATAAGAAGAAACCATTGAAGAACGCTTCGCCGAACTTTGGAAGTGAATGCTCAATTGCCCAGGTAATCGACCCATCCTTAATTGCCCAGGCAATCGTGGGAGCATTGCCCAGGCAATCTGATCATACAACAAGGGGGAATTGCCCTGGCAACCAACCAGGCAACACAGCAGAATTGCCTTGGCAATCAACCAAGCAATTGTAACCAAATTGCCCTGGCAATCGAATAGGCAATCATAACAGAATTGCCCTGGCAATCCGGCTGCTATTCAATCACCAAGACAATCCAATCGGCTATCACACCTCAACTCACGATATCCTGGCCTATTCTCTCTTTTTATTTCATCTATTCTTTTAGTTTATTGCTCTTAGTTTACTAGTTAATTAGAACTCCTATTATCAATTGTGTTTTTTACTTTTCACAGTGCAGTAACTTAAGCAAAGTGGCCCAAACCAATCCCTGTGGAGACGATACTCGATACTCATATCACTTTATTACTTGCGCCGTGTATACTTGTACAATTGCGTAGCACTTATTACACGCAACAATGTACATAAAGGATAATTAACAATGCGCATGAATGATCAGTAGGTTACATTTAATGTGTTTCAAGCTTTGAAATGTGCAGATGAATTAGAGAAATTCCAAGCAGATGATAGGATGAAGTCTATTTTTAAGATGGACGTAGCACAGCTGTGCCAGAAAGCTAATGATGATGCCAGTGAGACCGATAGTGAAGGAGAAGCAAGCAAGGACATTGAAGAAGTAAGCTATGTCGGACAACCAGAGCCATTTGAGTTGGCTAGCAGAAAGATGGTGGCACCAAAACCATCCATTGAAGAGCCACCTGAATTGGAGCTCAAACCATTGCCAGACCACCTCAAATATGCATATTTAGGTAAACACTCAACCTTGCCAGTGATTATTTCTATTGATCTAACCAATGATCAGTAGGGAAGATTGCTGAAGATTTTAAGTAAGCACAAGCAAGCATTGGGTTGGACCTTGGCAGACATCCGAGGTATTAACTCAACCATATGCATGGACAAGATAATCTTGGAAGAATATCATGGCAAAACGATTGAAGGCCAGAGAAGATTGAACCCGAGCATGAAGAAATTGGTGAAAAAAGAAATTATCAAGTGGCTGGATACTGGGATAATCTATCATATATCTGATAGCTCATGGGTCAGCCTGGTACAATGTGTGTCAAAGAAAGGTGGCATGATCGTGGTTCAAAATAGCAAGGATGAGTTAATCCCTTCCACAACTATTACCAGATAGAGAGTGTGCATGGACTACAGGAAGCTGAGCAATGCCACCAAGAAGGACCACTTCCTGATGCCCTTCATTGATCAAATGTTGGACAAATTGGTAAAGCTTTATATTGTTTTTTAGATGGTTATTCGGATATAACCAAATTTCCATAGCTCTGGAGGACCAGGAAAAGACCACATTCACATGTTCATATGGGACGTTTGCCTTTAGGAGGATGCCATTCGGACTATGTAATGCACCGGCAACGTTTCGATGTTATATGATGTCCATCTTTTCGAACATGATTGAGCATAACCTAAAGGTCTTTATGGATGACTTCTCGATTTTTGGCAAGACATTTTATGAGTGTTTGCAGAGTCTAGAGCTTGTTTTGAAGAGATGCATAGAGACTAACTTGGTCTTGAACTGGGAGAAGTGCTACTTCATGGTGAATAAAGGCATAGTTCTCGGTCATAAAGTGACCAAGAAAGGCTTGGAAGTTGACAAGGCAAAAGTGGAGGTAATTAAACAGTTTCCACCTCATTCAAGTGTAAAAGGTTTAAGAAGTTTTTTAGGTCATGCAGGTTTTTACCGCCTTTTATTAAAGACTTTTCTAAAATTTTTAAACCTTTATGCTTGCTATTAGAACAGAATGCCACTTTTGCATTTGATGATGCTTGTTTGAGAGTGTTTCGGGAACTTAAGGAGAGACTGATCAATGCCCATATAGTCGTGGCACCAGACTGGAGTAAGCCATTTGAAATCATGTGTGATGCCAGTGATTATGCAGTCGGAGCAGTACTAGGCAAGGTTTTTCATGCCATATACTATGCCAGCCAAACTTTAAGTGAAGCACAACTCATTTACACCACAACAGAGAGAGAATTTCTAGTTGTTGTATTTGCTTTTGACAAATTTAGATCCTATTTAGTTGGTAATAAAGTTGTTTATACAGATCACTCAACATTAAAGTACCTCTTGGCAAAGAATGATGCCAAGCCCAGATTGATCCGTGGACACTTCTACTACATGAATTTGACCTTGAGATCTGAGACAAAAAGGAAAGTGAGAATTTAGTGGCTGATCACTTATCACACCTAGAACATCACTGTGAAAATGGTAAGACCACTGCCATAAGAGATGGATTCCCAGACGAATCTTTGCTCGCAATCCAAGCTGTGCCATGGTATGTTGGCATAGTCAACTACCTGGTCAGCAATATTCTGGCACAAGATTTGGCGTATAATGCCAGGAAACGTTTTCTGCGAGAAGTCAGGCATTACTATTGGGGTGAGCCAATATTGTTCAAACAGTGTGCTGACCACGTGATAAGACGGTGTGTGCCAGAGGATGAGCAGTACAACATTTTGCAACTATGCCATGCCGCACCGTAAGGAAGTCACTTTGCTGGGATGAAGACTGCTTCCAAGGTGCTACAGTCAGGATTCTTTTGGCCCACAATATACAAAGATGCCCAGAACTATGCCAAGGCATGTGATCGATGCCAACGAACAGGAAACATCTCTGGCAAACACCAACTCTTGCTCTAAAACATTATGCCTGTGAACTTATTTGATGTATGAGGGATAGACTTTATGGGTCTATTTCCTCTATCGTTTGGTAATCTATATATCCTTGTAGCTGTGGATTACGTATCCAAATGGGTTGAGGCTATGGCATTGCCAAAAAATGATGCCAAAGTCGTTGCCAAGTTCTTGCACAAGCACATTTTTACTCGATTTGGTGCCCCTAGAATGATTATTCATGATTAGGGTACCCATTTTAAATGCAAACTAATTTCTAAAGCTTTGTGCAGATATGGAATTCAGCAAAAGATTACCACGGCATATCATCCTCAAACAAATGGGCAAGTTGAGATTTGAAACAAGGAAATCAAGAGTATCATTGAAAAGACTGTGAATCCATCAAGGAAGGACTGGTTCTTAAGACTAGATGAATCCTTGTGGGCATACAGGACAACATTTAAAACTCCCTTGGGTACTTCACCATTTAGACTCGTGTTTGGAAAAGCATTCCATCTCTCGGTGGAGATGGAGCACCGTACATATTAGGTTATCAAAAAGATTGATATGGCATGGAGAGCTACTGAAGAAAAGAGATTACTAGACCTAAACGAGCTAGAAGAGTTCAGATCACAAGCCTATGAGAATGCCAGAGTCTACAAGGAGAGGACAAAACGCTGGCATGATGGGAGAATCATGCCAAGAAACTTTGAAGTAGGCCAATGTGTTATACTATTTAACTCGAGGCTTAAATTATTTCCAGGCAAGCTCAGGTCGAGATGGTCAGGCTCGTTTGAAGTTATAAAGTCATATGTTCATGGAGCTATGGACATTAAAAATATGGAGTCAGGAGAAATTTTCAAAGTAAACGGCCAACGTTTAAAGCACTATTGGAAAGGTGATCAGAAGAATGCCAAGGAGGTTATCCTCTTGGCATAGGTACCATAACTTCACCATCAGGTTTTGAATTTTTGTAAAGATTAGGTTAGATGTTTTTCATTTTAATATTTTTTATTTGATTTTTCCTTTTTAGTTTTGATTTTCTTTGCTGCGTTGAAATGTTTTCTTTGAGTGTGTGCAGATCTAGTGTGTCAGAAATAACGCCAAGGTAGGACTTGGCATGAGACGATTGCAAGTGGGAAAATTCTGTGTGCTAGTCACAATGCCAGCACAAGCTTGGCATGCGGTGAATGTAATTTTGGGAAAAGAAGATTTACCCTAGCTTGATTAAATTCAGCCCATGAAAAGTGAAATTTTGAAACCTAACCCTAGCCGCCCAAATAATGGATAAGTTGTAATTTAAATTCAACTTAACCTCTTATCACTCCAAAATTTTAAACTTACGTTATCACTTACACCCTTATCAAATCAAATCAAATCTTTTCTCCCCACACACACATAATACCATCATTACCCCCTTTTAATTCGGCCACTTTAATTACCCCCATTAAACACTCAACCTTTACTTCATCTACCCTAGCCATTCAAAAACCTTTCACTTTCCCCTTTGATCTTTTATCAAGCAAGAAACAAAGATTCACGATCTTTCTCTTATTTTTTTTCAAAAATCGTTCAAACTTTTGACCTTGCTCCCATAGCTTCTTCATCAACACCCTTCAAAACCTTCTTCAATGAAGAAATCCGCCAGAAGTATGAAGACAACTTCTCATCGAAGATGTTTTGCTATGAAGAGCTTCAATTTCAAGAATGAGAGAAATTTGGGTTTTACCCCAGATTTCATGGCAATAGTTACCAAGAACAAATGGGAACTATTTTGCCAGCAAAAGGGCGAAATCTTTCCCAACATTGTTCGAGAGTTCTACGCACATCTCACGACCAAGGCCAATTTATTCTTGATAATTAGAAGAAAATGTGTGCAGTTCGATGAAGGGTACATCAACAATATGTTTGAGTTAGATGATGAAGATGAGCATGCAAAGTTTGTTGCCACCATGACCGCTGCCAAAGGAAAGAAGATGCTGGCAGATTTATGTGAGTCGGGTACTGACTAGATTGTGTCCTCAAAAGGGCACCAAACGATCAAGCGGTTGGCACTAACATCACAACCGAGGGGTGGAACCACTTCCTCAAGGTAAACTTAATGTCAATGACTTACAATAAGACTGTATCAGAGGAGAGTATGGCACTACTGCATTCCATTATCACGGGCAGGAAGATTAATATTGGCTGGATCATCATAGACGAAACGTACAATTGTGCTGGTAAGCCAACTGGTGGATTGTTCTTTTCGTTATTAATTTATAACATTTGTATAAAGCCGGTGTGCCTAAGACCGATTTAAAAAAATCCAAGAAGTAAAAGGAACCACAATCACACCAGTTGTATGGAAGAACCTCACTGCCACCGATTCAAAAGATAAAGGTAAGCGAAAGGCTGTCACGCCAATACCAAAGCCAAAAGCACCAAAGGCTGAGTCTGAAGCTTCTATGCCAGTAACAATGCTCTGCCAAATCAACCAACGCCAGAAGATGATTCTCCAAAAGTTAGTAAAAGCCGAGGATCAGAGCAGCAATCTATGGCATTACATTCATGCCAGGGACATTACCATCAGGGAAATCCTTGAAAGATTGTCCCTAGACTCTATGCCATCCTTCTTATATTTTTTTGTGGAAATCTTTACCAACGATGATGCCATGCCAGCCAGTCCTCGATCCGTTCATACTCTAACACTCTCTAATGCTACAGTACCAGTCTCTCTGTTCAAGTAGAATCTGCTAAGTCTGAAACACTACTAAAATCTGAAGAAGAAGTCTAGAAGAAATTTGTTGCCCTTGCCTCGTCTGCTACCACTCCTGCCATATTAGAGCCGGTGCATATCGTTAAGGAAGCTGGTGCTTCCACTGCTGCCTCAAAGCCAAACCTCAAAAGAAAGAATCACATGGCCCCTAATTGTGGGACCTTTGTGAAGAGGAAGACCCACATCACAAGACAAGAACCATCCGAAGGGGAGTCCTCCTCTTCCTAAAACTTCTTTTGTATATTTTTCATGTCATTGCATTTCCCATGTTCATGCATTTTATTTCTTTGTTTAATTGTTTATGTGTTGTTTTCATGCATTGAGGACAATGCACATCTTTGGTTTGGGAGTGTGTGTTACCTCACATTTATGCCATGCCATGTATTCATGTTTATATTTCTGTTGTCATGCCATGTATGCCATATAGATTAGATTTTAGCCATGCATACTGAACCCATAAAAAAAAAAGAAAATTTTTTCTCGGCCAAAATTTGAAGAATGCTAACACAAGTTTTATTAGTTTTAAGAATAAGCTATCCGATGAAGAAATTTTAAATCTTTAGTTGCATGATGCCAGCAGAGTAGTAATGCCAAGGCTGCTTGGCAATTGAACTCTAGTTTAGGGAACTTTGGTTGCACTTTACATGAGGTATGCATCTAGTCTGCTTAATGAACTTAGGCTCTCTTGAAACTGAACTTAGAAAAAAAGACAGAAATGCCAAAGAAAAAAGAGGGGAATAAGGCCACAATGTTTGGCAAATGCTGAAGAACTTTATAACACCCCTCTACCTTAGGGAAAATTATTAACTTGGGTCTTCGTGGTTTTCTCCCTCTTAGTTCTCAAGCTAACATGACTTAGGGTATGAGTGTAATAGGTTAGTCAGTGATGTAATCTAGACTAACGTGGGTATTCGTGGTTTGCTCCCTCTTATGTCTCACGTCAAACAGTGCATGGTGCTACCCTAATCTAATGCCAATATATATATATATATGTATACCTTTGGCAGAATAATAATAAAAAAAATTCTTAGTTTGGGTAGTAAAAATTGACTAAGTGAGTTAAGTAAATTTGATGCATATCACCTACACTTTTTCACACTTAATGAACTTAGACTATATCTATATTGCAGCACTTGAATTTGCTATCTGATTGGCATTACTACATGAAGATAACTGAGGACAGAGCTAGAGCTTAATTCTGCTTGCCAGCATTTGTTGGCATTCCGACCAAAACTTTGCCGAGGTACTATTTTTACAATTTTTGTTTTCCTTAGCTTACATGCATTACTTGAGGACAAGCAATGAATTAGGTTTGGGGGAGTGTTACCTCCTCAAAAGTTCTGATTTTCATGCCTATTTTACAGTATCTTTACTTGTCTTTGAGCATATTTAGCTGCATTTAGTTGTTAATTACACGCATTTGCATAAGGAGTTAGGATTTGTGTCTATGCCAGTGTGAAGGGTTGTTTTATTGGCATTATTGCAGGCTTGGTGTTGCGCGTAATAAGTGCTACGCAATTGTGCAAGTATACACGTTGCAAGTTTTTGGCGCCGTTACCGGGGATTGGCAATAGCGACTTTGTTTTTATTTTCTTGCACTTTCTTTTTACTTTTCTTGTTTAAGATTCAAAGGGCTAACAAACTTTGGTTTTGCATTGGTATATGACCAGGGCGAGACCGACTACACCAGAATATCCCTTTGATCCAGAAATCGAATGAACCTTACAAAGACTTAGACGGAGGATAAGAGTAGCAATGGCTAATCAAGACGGCAATATGAATCAAGATGTTCTAGCAGGAGGAGGAGTGATTATTGCACGAAATAGAACTATTCGAGACTATCTTGAAGAAGATCTTGATGGACTTAATCCAGGAGTTGTCGCACCTGAAATTGAAGCCGACCACTTTGAGTTAAAACCGGTAATGTTTAATATGATCAACACAATTGGTCAATTTGGCGGCTCAACAACTGAAGATGCACGACAACATCTGAAATCTTTCCTCGAGATTTGCAACTCGTTCAAAATACACGGAGTCACCCCCGATGTCTTATGATTAAGATTATTCCCCTATTCACTGAGGGATAGGGTGAAAGCATGGCTGAATAGCATTCCTGCCGGACCAATAGCATCTTGGACCGATCTTTGTCGTGATTTCCTTGCTCGATTTAATCCTACAAATTTGACTGATAAGCTTCGTAACGACATTACTTCTTTTCGGCAGGCTGATGATGAATCCATGTACGAGGCTTGGGGGCGATGTAGAGAACTTCTACACAAATGCCCCATACACGGATTCCCGGTTTGGACTCAAGTAACAATGTTTTACAACGCCGTGAATACACCAACAAGGATGATGCTAGATGCCTCGGCAAACGGCATACTCCTAGATAAGTCGCCGGAGGAAGCAATGCAAATTTTAAACAGGCTGGCCAAGAATGATTATCAATTCCCATCTACTAGAAGAGGAGGAGTTAGACGCCAAGCCACAATACATGAACTAGGATCATCAGATTCAATTTCGGCACAATTGGCCACTTTAACCAAGATGGTCCAGAACATGAAAAAACCAAACAACACACATGAAGTCAAGGTAATGGATTCTTTTTGTGAGTTATGTGGTGATAACCATAATTCTTCTGAATGTATGCAGAATCCGGAATCCAGCTTCTATGTGGGGAATTACAATCGGAACAACAATATGATGTCCAATACATACAATCCAGCTTGGAAGAAGCACCCAAATTTTTCATGGAGTAATCCCAACAATGCTCTAAACCAGAACAATCAGAATGCACAAGCGGAATTCCAGCAGAATATGCCACGGCAACAGTTGCCGCAGCAACAACCAACAACATCTAGTTCTTTGGAAAATTCTCTAAATGCTTTTATGATGAAAACTGAATCTTATATGGCTGAGAATAGTAATTTCATAAAAAGAACTTATGCTTTTATTAACAGGACCGATATGAGATTGCAAAACCTAGAGGCGGCAATCGAATCATTGGTAAATCAAGTCGGACAGTTTGCTCAAAATCTGAATACTAGGCCACAAGGAGGTTTACCTAGCGATACTGAAGTCACAAGAGGAACTGGCCATGAGCAATGTAAGGCAATCACCACTAGAAGTGGCCAACAACTTAGAGAGGCTCAAACCCGCTCATCAAACAAAACTCCACAAAAAGATCAAGACGAACCTAGCTGCAAAGCCTCATATGCTAAACTAGGAATTGTCGCGGCAACCGGCAATAAGCATGCCTCGGCAACCGATGATAAAGATGCCTCGACAACTTGTGATAAAGATGCCTCGGCAACCCCAGTTGATAACGCCTCGGCAACTCCAGTTGTCCCGGCAATGCAGTCAATCAGGTTTCAAACTAATGAAAGGATCGAAGATATCCGACTTCCACCACCATTCCCACAAAGGTTGAAGGGACAAAAGCAAGAATACCAATTCAAGAAGTTTCTTGATATCCTAAGCAAGTCCACATCAACTTGCCATTGGTGGAAGCAATTGAACAAATGCCAAACTATGCCAAGTTTCTTAAAGACATTGTGTCCAAGAGAACAAGGCTATGAGAGTTTGAAACAGTTGCCGCAACAGAGGGATGCATGGCAATGTTGCACAATCGTATGCCACCCAAGTTGAAGGATCCCGAAAGTTTCACAATACCCTGTTCCATTGGAAACCACTATGTCAGGAAAGCATTATGCGACCTTGGGGCTAGCATAAGCTTGATGCCTAAATCGGTTTTCCAGAAACTAGGAATCGAGAAGGCAAGACCTACAACAGTTATGCTACAGCTAACCGACAGATCTTATGTGCATCCAGAGGGAAAAATCAAGGACATACTGGTAAAAGTTGATAAATTTATTTTTCCCGCTGACTTTATTGTTTTGGATTGTGAAGCAGATGAGAATGCACCCATCATTCTCGAGAGACCATTCCTAGCAACAGGGAGAACCTTGATCGATGTTGAAAAGGGAGAACTCACAATGAGGGTGAATGACCAGCAAGTTAAACTAAATGTGTTCCAAACACTCAGGCATGCTGATAATCCAGAAGAATGCCAACTTCTTCATGCCACGGCAGAGTTTAACTTCGACGAGGAATTTAGTTGCCTCGGCAACTACATTGCCGATCAAGAGGAACCTGAGGAGTATGAAGAACCGGTCGATGAGGAACAACAAGAAGAGGCAAATTGGCTAGTCAATCGACCAGGTACATACTTTGAACCACTGGATTACTCAGGTAAGGAAGGTAAACTCGAAAAACCCTCTATTGAACAACCACCGATTCTTGAGTTGAAACAATTGCCAGAGCAACTAAAATATGCATACTTAGGAACCGATAATACATTGCATGTAATTATTTCTTCTAAGTTACAGCCTGAGCAGGAAAAGAAGCTGATCTAGATGTTGAAGCTACACAAAAAGGCAATAGGGTGGACAATTGCCGACTTGAAGGGAACTAGCCCGGCAGTGTGCATGCACAAGATTTTGTTGGAAGATGGTCACAAACCTTCAATTGAGGCCCAGGGGAGACTGAATCATGCCATGAAAGGGGTTGTAATGAAAGAAATCATCAAGTGGCTTGACGCCGGCATTATATACCCTATCTCTGATAGTACATGGGTAAGTCTGGTACAATGCGTACTGAAAAAGGGAGGTATAACGGTGGTAAGTAATGAAAACAATGAACTCATTCCAACCAGGACTGTGACCGGTTGGAGGGTTTGTATGGATTATCGAAAGCTAAACAAAGCCACTAGGAAAGATCACTTCCCATTACCCTTTATTGATCAAATGCTTGACCGTCTTGCAGGTAAACCCTTTTATTGTTTTCTTGATGGTTATTCAGGTTACAATCAAATTGCCATAGCACCAGAAGATCAAGAAAAAACAACCTTCACATGCCCATACGGTACTTATGCTTTTCGAAGGATGCCGTTCGGATTGTGTAACGCCCCGGCAACCTTCCAAAGATGCATGATGGCACTCTTTTCAGACATGGTCGAAGACTTTCTTGAGATCTTCATTGATGATTTTTCTGTTTTTGGTAATGAGATCCCAAGATGACGTGGAGCAAACCCAAACCCAAAGGAATTTGATTTCCATGAAGAGATTAAAGAAGAATTAAATTCCAAGAAGATAGGAGAAGTTCTAGTAGGAATATAATTATAATAAAGAATTATATTCTTTAAAGATAATTTAATTCCAAATTAACTTCCTCCTCAAAGAAGGACTTTGACCTAGCCCTATAAATAAGAAGGGAATTTTGAAAATCCAAGGAGATAGCAAGATAGGGGAATTTCGACAAGTCCAAGGAGGGCAAGAGGAGAGAATTTTCGACAAGCATCTAGGGCAAGGAGGATTTTGACAAGCCTCCTTCTTCATCCTTTTCTTTCTTGTTCGATTAGGTTCATGCTAGGGATTATTTATCTTTGTTTCTTTGGAACCTAGCCATGAACTAAATCTATTTGGCTATGGTTATTGTGTTTGGTGGTTGTGAGAAACTATTGGTTTTTGTTTAGGTAATAAGAGTTTGCACTTTTCTATTCAAGGTTTATTCATTCTTGGTTCTTATTATTGTTTGCGAGTAAATTGGGATAGGATCTCGTGATTTCATCTATTTATCTAATATTGGGAGAGTTAGATTCAAGAAACGAATGAATATGATCTTTATTCAATCTATTGATGGTGAAGATTAATCCGGCTTAGGAATAAGTTAAGGATTTCAACGGCTAAGAGGAGCGCAAGATTGGTTGTTGTTCACCCTTGATTCACGCAGGGATGTATTATCAAGGCATGCACAAGTAGCTAGAGTTTTGACTTAGGGATAAGAAGAAACCATTGAAGAACGCTCTGTCGAACCTTGAAGGTTGCTGCCCAGACGCCCAAGTAGTTGCCCAACTAGTTGCGCAGGCAACCATCGATTAGTTGCCAAGGCAAGCCCGTTGTGCAAGTTGCCACGGCAACTAAGTTGCCTGTGCACTCTTCTACCAAGATGATCCAATCGGCTATCACACCTCAACTCACGATAACCTGGCCTATCTCTCTCATTTAATCTCATTTATTCTTTTACTTTATTACTTTCTAGATTAGTTATTAGTTAAACTCCTATAATCCTTTATTTGTGTTTTTACTTTTACAGTGCAAGAGACTAGATTCTTGAAGTGGCACCAATCCCTGTGGAGACGATATCTTTTATACTATAACTTGCAACGTGTATACTTGCACAATTGCGTAGCATTTATTACGCGCAACAAGTTTTTGTAGGGTTGCTGAGGCGTTATCAACTGGGGTTGCCGAGGCATGCTCATCGCCAGTTGCAGAGGCATCTTTATCGTCGGTTGCCGAGGCATGCTTATTGCCGGTTACCACGGCAATTCCTGGTTCAGCATCTGAGGCTTTGCCGCTAGGTTCGTCTTGATCTTTTTGTGGATTTTTGTTTGATGAGCGGGTTTGAGCCTTTCTAAGTTGTTGGCCACTTCTAGTGGTGATTGCTTTACATTGCTCATGGCTAGTTTCTCTTGTGACTTCAGTATCGCTAGGTAAACCTCCTTGCGGTCTAGTATTCAGATTTTGAGCAAACTGTCCGACTTGATTTTCCAATGATTTGATTCTCGCCTCTTGGTTTTGCAATCTCATCTCGGTCCTGTTAATAAAAGCATCAGTTCTTTTTATAAAATTACTATTCTCAGCCATATAAGATTCAGTTTTCATCATAAAAGCATTTAGAGAATTTTCCAAAGAACTAGATGTTGTCGGTTGTTGTTGTGGCAACTATTGCCGTGGCATACTGGAATCCCGATGCTTGTGCATTCTGATTGTTCTGGTTTAGAGCATTGTTGGGATTACTCCATGAAAAATTTAGGTGCTTCTTCCAAGCTGGATTGTATGTATTGGACATCATATTGTTGTTCCGATTGTAATTCCCCACATAGAAGCTGGATTCCGAATTCTGCATACATTCAGAAGAATTATGGTTATCACCACATAACTCACAAAAAGAATCCATTACCTTGACTTCATGTGTGTTGTTTGGTTTTTTCATGTTCTGGACCATCTTGGTTAAAGTGGCCAATTGTGCCGAAATTGAATCTGATGATCCTAGTTCATGTATTGTGGCTTGGCGTCTAACTCCTCCTCTTCTAGTAGATGGGAATTGATAATCATTCTTGGCCAGCCTGTTTAAAATTTGCATTGCTTCCTCCGGCGACTTATCTAGGAGTATGCCGTTTGCCGAGGCATCTAGCATCATCCTTGTTGGTGTATTCACGGCATTGTAAAACATTGTTACTTGAGTCCACACCGGGAATCCGTGTATGGGGCATTTGTGTAGAAGTTCTCTACATCGCCCCCAAGCCTCGTACATGGATTCATCATCAGCCTGCCGAAAAGAAGTAATGTCGTTACGAAGCTTATCAGTCAAATTTGTAGGATTAAATCGAGCAAGGAAATCACGACAAAGATCGGTCCAAGATGCTATTGGTCCGGCAGGAATGCTATTCAGCCATGCTTTCACCCTATCCCTCAGTGAATAGGGGAATAATCTTAATCGTAAGACATCGGGGGTGACTCCGTGTATTTTGAACGAGTTGCAAATCTCGAGGAAAGATTTCAGATGTTGTCGTGCATCTTCAGTTGTTGAGCCGCCAAATTGACCAATTGTGTTGATCATATTAAACATTACCGGTTTTAACTCAAAGTGGTCGGCTTCAATTTCACGTGCGACAACTCCTGGATTAAGTTCATCAAGATCTTCTTCAAGATAGTCTCGAATAGTTCTGTTTCGTGTAAGAATCACTCATCCTCCTGCTGGAACATCTTGATTCATATTGCCATCTTGATTAGCCATTGCTACTCTTATCCTTCATCTAAGCCTTTGTAAGGTTCGTTCGATTTCTATATCAAAGGGATATTCTGGTGTAGTCGGTCTCGCCCTGGTCATATACCAATGCAAAACCAAAGTTTGTTAGCCCTTTGAATCTTAAACAAGAAAAGTAAAAAGAAAGTGCAAGAAAATAAAAACAATGTCACTATTGCCAATCCCCGGCAGCGGCGCCAAAAACTTGTTGCGTGTAATAAGTGCTACGCAAATGTGCAAGTATACACGTCGCAAGTTATAGTATAAAAGATATCGTCTCCACAGGGATTGGTGCCACTTCAAGAATCTAGTCTCTTGCACTGTAAAAAGTAAAAACACAAATAGAAGATTATAGGAGTTTATCTAATAACTAAACTAGAAGGCAATAAAGTAAAAGAATAAATGAGATCAAATGAGAGAGAGATAGGCCAGGTTATCGTGAGTTGAGGTGTGATAGCCGATTGGATCGTCTTGGTAAAAGAGTGCACGGGCAACTCAGTTGCCGTGGCAACTTGCACAACGGGGTTGCCTTGGCAACTAATCGATGGTTGTCTGGGCAACTAGTTGGGAAACTACTTGGGCGTCTGGGCAACAACCTTCAAGGTTCAGCAGAGCGTTCTTCAATGGTTTCTTGTTATCCCTAAGTCGAAACTCTAGCTACTTGTATATGCCTTGATAATACATCCCTGCGTGAATCAAGGGTGAACAACAACCAATCTTGTGCTCCTCTTAGCCGTTGAAATCCTTAACTTATTCCTAAGCCGGATTAATCTTCACCATCAATAGATTGAATAAAGATCATATTCATTCGTTTCTTGAATCTAACTCTCCCGATATTAGATAAATAGATGAAGTTACGAGATCCTCTCCCAATTCACTCGCAAGCAAGAATAAGAACCAAGAATGAATAAACCTTGAATAGAAAAGTGCAAACTCTTATTACCTAAACAAAAACCAATAGTTTCTCACAACCACAAAACACAATAACCATAGCCAAATAGATTTAGTTCATGGCTAGGTTCCAAAGAAACACAAGATAAATAATCCCTAGCATGAACCCAATCGAACAAGAAAGAAAAAGATGAAGAATGAGGCTTGTCGAAATCCTCCTTGCCCTAGATGCTTGTCGAAAATTCTCTCCTCTTGCCCTCCTTGGACTTGTCGAAATTCCCTTCTCTTGCTCTCTATTGATTGTCAAAATCTCCATCTTATTTATAGGGCTAGGCCAAAGTCCTTCTTTGAGGAGGAAGTTAAGTTGGAATTAAATTATCTTTAAAGAATATAATTCTTTATTATAATTGTATTCCTACTAGAACTTCTCCTATCTTCTTGGAATTTAATTCTTCTTTAATTTCTGCATGGCAATCAAATTCCTTTAGGTTTGGGCTTTGCTCCACGTCATCTTGGGCTTGTTTACTCATCAATTTCGACTACCATATCACCTTTGCTCTTGTCGACAATTGCCCTGGCAACTGGCTCGGCCTCTCCTTCATGCATTGCCCAGGTAACTAGTTCGGCATATCCTTCATGTATTGCCCTGGCAACTAGCTCTAGCCTTGCTTTGGCAAGTGATCCTGCATATACACACAAAACACACCAAAGCAGCATCTTTTCCCACAAAAACTACCAAGTTATGTAATCAAGCTCAACGATGGAAGGAAACATGGGTTAATGCATGAATGGCTAATTATGCAACTAATATGAGCCTAAGTCTAACAATAATATGAGTAAAAAGGGTAAGAAAATAGTACTTTTGAACACTTATCACTAGGTTTAAGGGGTTACATGCATGCATCTTTGATGAGCAAGGGAAGCTTCTTGGATATGCTAATATCCTAATAAAAATATGGAAACAAGGTGATTGTATTGAGCAATCTTCAACTGATAAAGCAGTGATGTCATTGGAAGACTCATTTAGCATGGTTATGAAGTGTATGTTAAAAAGCGCAGGTGAGTTTCTTATCAAGCATGTTCGAAGGAATGGGTTGAAGAATCTTTGGCAGCACATTTGGAGAAGACATATGCTAACTAGAGAATCCATTGCATAGAAATTGAAAGAAAACTCTGCTTTCTTTGAAGGATGACACATGCTACTGTTGAAATGAAAAGTGAAGGAAGAATTAGGTATGCTACTATAGGAGATGGTTGCAACGATAAATTAATGGAATCCTCCAATGAAGCTATTGGCTTAATTACTTCATTTGAACATATTCTTCCTGAAAATTAACTTAGTCAAAATTCGTTTTTGATGATCGAAAATTCAATTTCGACAATTAAGTGAATTCTTGTGAAAGTGTTAAGAATTACTAATTTGAATAATTAGAAAGTCCCAGGCTTAAATCGCATGAATAAAGACTAAGGACTAAATTGTAAAATTTTGAAACCAAGGGCCATTGGCTAAAATGCGGTAATTATAAAATAGTAATTTATACGAATAAGACATGGAAATTATAAAGACTGGGTGTGTAATTAGACCACCTAGTGACTAAATTGTAAAAGTGGAAAGTATGACTAATGACTAAATAGTAAAAAAGTGATGTTAAGTGACTAAGTGTAAGCAAGGGAAAAGATTAATGGCTCATGATTAATTAGACCATGAGATTTCCTCTTGTAAAAGTAAAGCTAGTTGAAGGAATTCAGAAATAATTTAACCATTTTTAAAAGTGGTGAAACGAGCACCTAGGTGTCATTTTCTTGTATTTTAGTTCTAATTTCTTTAATTAAAAAGAAAGAAGAGAAAAAGGTGGCAGAGGCTATCCATTTCGGAAATTATAGGGAGGAAAATAAGAACTTATTCTTAAACCTTGATAAATCTCCATGTTTGAATGCTTGAAAAACATGGGAGAGGAAAGTTAAAACTCTTTAATTCTAGCCATTGAAAAATGAAATTCATCATGGAAAATGAAGGTCTAAGCTTGACTCTTTAAATTGATACCTATTTCAGCAAGATTGGAGATGGGTAAGTAAATCTCTAGACTTTAAATTTATGTATTTATTGTAAGAATTAGGGGTTTCATGTATTAGTTAAGTTGATCAAGTGATTTAAAGAGCTTAAGTCTGAATTTAGAGAAATCTGTCTAGAACTACTGTAGTGGCAGTAAGTTCAATAAATCACCAAAAATCTTATAGATCGGATCTGCAAATGAAACTTATATGTATGGAACCATGTATGAATCTAGTTTTATTTTCAACAAACGGTGATCGATTTCGAGTAAGGTATCAAAAGATATGAATTTTTGAGTAAGTGGAGGTCCAGAAAATAGGGCAGCAGTTTGTAAACTGCATGAACATCAACTTTGAAAATTTACTAAAGATCATATGAGAAGACTCAAAATATGGAATTTATATGGCTAGAAAGCTTATTCAGTCTACTTTCGTTTAAAATAAATGGAATCAAGTTTTGAGTTATAGAACATTTTATAAAAATATTTCTTTAGACATAGTACAAGTTGTCTAGTGTATTAAATGACATGTTCTTCTTAACGTTTGGTTAGAGGAAGTGGAAATCACAATTAGGAGAATAAGGAAAAGATCTCTGAGCTTGGATCAAGGTGAGTGTAGTTATGCATTCGGATGACACGGTGTCATCCTTATCTTTGTTTCCTATGTATATAATGTTTGTTGTTCATGAATCATTCTGCATTGGCTCACATAGAGCAAGTTGGTGGCTACATTCATGGCATAGAAAGCTTGGTAAGCTTCTTTGATTATGTTTTGCATTATGGTTGCATTGTTGCATTGACATGGTATGTTATTAAATAATATTATGAAGAGAAAGAATAATAATTTTGTTATATAGAAACTATGCTATGAAATGCTATGAAACATAATACTATGAAAAGATATGAATTCCCATGCTTTGGAGCTTTGTGCTCATCATTGATAAGTACATAGATCATTAGAGTTAATGACTCACTTATGCTACAAGATACTATGAAGTTACAATGTTGAAAGCTAAGGCTCAATCATGTTATAAGAATGCTTTTTTAATGCTGAAGCATAAAATGTATATGTTGCCTATGAGATGGAAGTCCTTGGACTCTTTGGCATGGTACATGGTATATGTTACATGATTATGGGTTCGGGGGAGATGATAGGAGAGAATGAGATTCATTGATATGCTTAAACACTAGCAATTGCTTTGTGCTTTGTGCTATGTGTAACACGAACCAATATGTTCAAACATAGACCAATGCTATCCATGGCCAAATGTGATCCAAGGCGAACATTATTAAAAGACATGCTCAAGATATAACAATTATTCTCCAATAAGATATACTCAAGACATGACTATGAACTCAAATAAGACACACTCAAGTTATAATAAGTATACATTGATGTCACCATGTACTTTGATTTCATTGTTATATTGTTTCCAATATACGTTTGATTTATTGAAATCCATAATTTTTCATATATGTGAAGTTATGCAAGGTTACTACCTCACTTAGGCTAAGTAAGCCTAATGCATTTCATTGACATGTATTTTTAGGTCATAAGTTCGTTAAGGGTCGATAGTGGTTGGAGGTTGCAAGTCACTTCTCAAGCTCCGAGTAGTGTTTATACTCTACCTTATAACTCCTAGAATTGTGGCATATGAACTAAGCATGAAATAGTATTTTGATGATGTTACATGCTTTGTCATGAATTTGATACGGTTGTTATGGTGATGACGTAAGTAATGTTGTGATAGAGTTGTGAACCTGTTATATGCTGATTTTTATATGTCATACATGTTAAACAAGGTGGAATGATGTTTATGTGGTGTATGTAGTATGGTATAAGTATGCTCTGCATTTGACTGGTGTAAGTCTTTGTTATTTGACTTGGTGTAGTCTTTGATATTTAAGTGGTGTAAGTCTTTGCTATTTGACTGGTGTAAGTCTTTGATATTTAAGTGGTAGAAGTCTTTGTTATTTGACTAGTGTAAGTCTTTGATATTTAATTGGTGTAAGTCTTTGTTATTTGACCGGTGCAAGTCTTTAAAACTATAGGAGTCTGTTGAAAGTGTTACAAATTTCGAATAACCATAAAAATTTATAGACATGTATAATATGACTTGTATTTAATGAATATGACCTTAAGCCCGAATAAGAATTGATAAATAAAAGATTTACATTTTGGTCCTTAAGAGTTAAGGAACTTAATTGAGTTTATTACTGACCTTTGACTATTCTGGGAACTTGCAAATTCAGTAATCATATATTGAACTTCATAATATACATCTAGTATTGATCCATGGATATATATATATATATGTATATAGAATCTAATAATTACAAATTAGTCTTCAAGTATTGTAGGCTTAAATTGAGAAGGTTATTGTATTTAAAATGTGTTTAAATTTGGCATACAAGCTTTATAGGAATTAAGTTTTGAACTTATGACATTGCAATCTGAATTGAGACATGTATCATATGGCTTATCGAAATGGTTCCTAAATTTGTGATTATTGCATTTTACTCACTAAAATAGTAATATAACCAATTGATTATTGCATCTTCGACCTGATTCTCTACCAGACCGGGAAGGGGGTGTTATATTTGTAGTACTAGAGCTAGAGTTTAGTCAATTCTAGGACTAAACTTAAGTTTGTTGCATGATTACATGTTGCATATGCCACCTATGAGATATAATTCCATATTGTATTGTGTCTTGCAGCTGACACGATCTTGTAGTTGACAAAATGACAAGAAAGGAATCAAGGGATGCACTAAGTGCATAAAGAATGATTTCAAGTATGACTAGTATGATTAAATATCATACGACTATCATAATCGGGACCAGTCCATTCCCTCCCGAACTTTGATTAATAAACTCTCTCAGTATGGGATTTACCCTTTATTATAAAGGACCTTCGAACTGAAATTCAGGTTAATCATGTTTTAAAATTTTTGATATTAATTCAATCATTGTTGAGATTCCAAAATCTCCATTAATGTTATGAAAGGAAAATTTGAGGATGAATTTTTCTTAAGAATGGGAGAATTGTAACACCCCGAAAACCAACTTAGACAAAATTTAGTCAAAAATTCGGTTCTGAAAATTAAATGAATTCTTGTGAAAGTGTTAAGAAAGACTAATCTGAATAATTACAAAGTCTCAGGCTTAAATCGTAAGAATAAAGACTAAGGACTAAATTGTAAAATTCCAAAACCAAGGGCCATTTTCTAAAATGTGGTAATAATAAAATAGTAATTTATAAGAATAAGACATGGAGATTATAAGGACTAGGTGTGTATTTAGACCACCTAGTGACTAGATTGTAAGAGTGGAAAGTATGTCTAATGACTAAATAGTAAAAAAGTGAAGTGGCTAAGTGTAAGCAAGGGAAAAGATTAATGGCTCATGATTAATTAGACCATGAGATTTCCTCTTGTAAAAGGAAAGCTAGTTGAAGGACTTGAGAAATAATTTAACCATTTTTAAAAGTGGTGAAACAAGCAGCTAGGTGTCATTTTCTTGTATTTTAGTTCTAATTTCTTTTAATTAAAAAGAAAGAAAAGAAGAGGGCGGCAGGGGATATCCATTTCGGGAATTATAGGGAGGGAAATAATAACTTATTCTTAAACCTTGAGACATCTCCATGTTTGAATGCTTAAAGAACATGAGAGAGGAAAGTTTAAACTCTTTAATTCCAGCCATTGAAAAATGAAATTAATCATGGAAAATGAAGGCCTAAGCTTGACTCTTTAAATTGATACCTATTTCAGTAAGATTGGAGATGGATAAAAAAAATCTCTAGACTCTAAATTTATGTATTTATTTTAAGAATTAGGGGTTTCATGTATAAGTTAAGTTGTTCAAGAGATTTAAAGAGCTTAAGTCTGAATTTAGAGAAATCTGTCTAGAACTATTACAGTGGTAGTAAGTTCAATAAATCACCAAAAATCTTATAGATCTGATCTAGAGATGAAACTTATATGTATGGAATCGTGTATGAACCTAGTTTCATTTGCAACAAACAGTGATCGTTTTCGAGTCAGGTATCAAAAGATATGAATTTTGAGCAAGTGGAGGTCCAGAAAATAGGGCAGCAGTTTGTAAACTACATGAACATCAACTTTGAAAATTTACTAAAGATCATATGAGAAGACTCAGAATCTAAAATTTATATGGATAGAAAGATTATTCAATCTACTTTCGTTTAAAATAAATGGAATCGAGTTCCGAGTTATAGAACATTTTATAGGAATTTTTCTTTAGACATAGTACAAGTTGTCTAGTGTATTAAATGACATGTTCTTCTTAATGTTTGGTTAGAGGAAGTGAAAATCACAATTGGGAGAATAAGAAAAAGATCTCTGATCTTGGATCAAGGTGAGTGTAGTTATGCATTAGGATAAAACGGTGTCATCCTTATCTTTGTTTCCTATGTATATAATGTTTGTTGTTCATGAATCATTCTGCGTTAGCTCTCATAGAGCAAGTTGGTGGCTACATTCATGGCATAGAAAGCTTGGTAAGCTTCTTTGATTATGTTTTGAATTATGGTTGCATTGACATGGTATGTTATGAAATGATATAATGAAGAGAAAGAATAATAATTTTGTTATATGGAAACTATGCTATGAAACGCTATGAAACATAATACTATAAAAAGATATGAATTCCCATGCTTTGGAGCTTTGTGCTCATCATTGGTATATGTAAAACTAATATTTGATTTTGATATAACAAGTAATTTCAAGGACCAATTTGTAAAATTGGATAAATTTTTAAGTACCCAAAAAGTCTCATAAACTGACATGTTTTCGGTCTTAAAATAATTGCTAAGTCAAATCCAAAAACCCCAAATATTTTCTAAGAGTTTTCGTACTCTAAATAGCTAAAATTGCCCAGGCGTATTGATACCCCTTAGGCCGTATCGATACGATTTTTAGCTACCGGAATGTGATTTTTACGTGATGGCTATTGAGTACCGATACGCGCACAAGTTGTATCGATATGTTGTTTCGATATGCTTGTATCTGTTTCAATACGCCATTCAAACTTGGGAAATAACGGCTAATTGAGTATCGGTACGACCACTTGGCATATCAAAACAGGGTTTAGGAATTTTTAAATATTTTATAATATTTATTTGACCGTTAGATGTCAGTTTTATTGGAATCGTAAATTTTGAAATTTAGGTAACGCGTACCGATATGCAGTAAAGCGTATCGATACGGCTCTTCTTATAAAATGCCCAAGGTTTCCAATGAGCAAAACCCGTATCGATACAATATGGCTCGTATCGACACCTTTGTATTTTAACACACTCGTACCGATACGCCCTATATGCGTATCGATCCCCTTTGTAATTTTTAGGTTATGTGTATCGATATGTCTTTCATGCGTATCGATACCCTTGTACAATGGCTATTTCTTTTTATGGCAGCTATCGATATAAAAGCCCGCATACCGATACTGAGGGTTGGCAGACAGCATTTAATGCGAGAAAATTACCCTCCAATAGCTATAGTCAATTCCTCAACCACCCAAACGGTTAGAAATCAATGAAAGGGTATAAATTGAAGTCTCCAAAGCTACAAAAATAACTAATCATCAACTTTCAAGCTTTCAAGCACAAATCTAACATCTTTGAGCCTATTAGAGTCAAATCCTTGTAACCCTCTTGAGTGAGCAAAATTGTAACCTTTATTTTCAAGATTGGGTTGAGTGAACTTGTATTGGGGCAAATTTATTATCTTTGAGAGAATTTTGCCATTTGCCAATATTTCCTTGTAAAAGAGTAAGTTCATCAAAGCTTTGGATAGAAAGCTTTGATTGTATAACGGTTTCCTCCTAAGCCTAAAAAAGGGGACGAAATTATTTAGTGAATTTGTAAAAATCCTTAGTAGGAAGCTAAGGTAGTAGATGTAAACCTTGTTAGAAGGTTGAACCACTATAACTCCTCTTGTCCCAGTCATTTTATTTTCCAATTTGCTTCCAATTTTTTTTAATTGCCAATTCACCCCCTCTTGGCCACTTTCACCATTAATTGATCATCCCAACAATTGGTATCAGAGCCACACTCAATTGAAGGTCTAACCACCATTGAGATGATCCTAAAGGTGATTCAATAAATCCTCAATCAAACCATGGCCTCTGCTTCCGGAAACAACCTCTACGAGTCTCAATCCATCACCAAATTGCCTTATTTCAATGGGAATATCTATCCTTATTGGTAGAATCATATGAGCACTTCATCAAATCCAACGACTACCTCCTTTGGGATGCAGTAGAAGATGGACCGGCCATTCCGATAAAGAGAGAAAGAGACCGGCTTATTCCAAAGTCCAAGCATGAGATGACCGATGAAGATTGGAGAAAGTTACAAATCAATGACAAAGCTATGCACATGATCTTTTGCACTCTTGGATCGGATGAATACTCGAAGATGTATTCTTGCACAAGTGCAAAGAAGATATGGGATAAGCTAGAAGTGACATACGAGGGCACAAATGAAGTAAAGGAGACCAAGATTAGATTCCTAAATTTAAGCTACGAGAACTTCAAAATAGAGTCGGATGAAGATATTTTAAAAATGTTTGATTAATTCTCCGTCATCGTCAATGGGCTAAAAGGATTCGAAGAAGTCATTTCAGAAGAAAAGCTTGTCCGAAAGCTTATCTACTCTCTTCCCGAGACATGGGATAGAAAGAGGACCGCCATCATAGAAGCCAAGGATCTCAAGACCTTGAAGCTAGATGCTCTAATGGGATCTCTTCTTACTCATGAGATCATGAAAAAAGAAGAGATGAAGAAAAAAAGAGAGAAGAGAAGAAGAAGAAAAAAAAGGTAGAGAAGAAAAAGATTGGAATTGCTCTTAAAGCTTTACAAGATGAGAGTGATTCTAGCGAGGAGGAAGATGAAAAAATGGCTATACTAGACAAAAGGTTCACTCGGTTCATGAAATCCAACCGGGGAAGAAAGTTCCATCGAAGAAGGCATTTCAAGAACAAGAATAAGGAAGAAGAGAATGATCCTATAGTGTGTTACGAATGTAAAAAGCTGGGACACATCAAGATTGATTGTCCCCAACTCAAGAAGAAAGGCTTCGAGAAGAAAAAAAAGCATAAGGCCCATGTAGCCACTTGGAGTGATGAAGAATCTTCAAGTGATGAGGAGCAAGAAGTTGCAAATCTTTGCCCCATGGCCTTCGAAGAGGATCCTAAGGTAACCTCCAACTCATCTATTAAGCTTACTTTTGATTAATTATATGATGAATATAATGAGTTGCAAGAGGTTTATGACGAATTAGTTTTGAAATACAAATAACCACTTTTGAAAAATAAGAAAATAATTTCATATTTAAAAAATCAAAATAATTCTTTATCCAAAACTAATTCGGAACTTGAGAAGAAGGTTTTGGATTTACAAACCAAACAAAATGATTTTGAAAAGAAAAATCAAGATTTAAATAACCTTCTCTTTAAAGCTCATGATGATCACCAAAAGGAAGTTGGTGATCTTAAAGCTTCTTTGAACAAAGTTGGGAATTCCCGTTTTGAAAAAAGGAAATTCTTCAAAATCCAATTATGTGAAGAGAAACTTTAATGGGTATAAACAAAGAGGCTTCCAAAGGCCCTCTAGAGGTAAGAGGATTAGGAGTGTTTGGGTTCCTAAGGAACTTGTCACTTATAACAACCTTAATGCAATTGCTTCTTGGATTCCCAAGGGAAACAAGTTTTTGGGAGCTAATACTCATGGACCCAAAATGATTTGGGTACCAAAAATCAAGACATAATTCTTTGTTTGTACAGGGAGCATTGCTACAAGAGTCGATTCTTGAAGCTAAAACCAAAGAGTGGAGGAATAGTGACATTTGGTGACTACTCCAAAGGACACATTGAAGGAATTAGTTCCATTGGTAATCACTCTTCTATACTTATTGATAATGTCTTATATGTCAACGGTCGTAAGCATAATTTGTTAAGCATAAACCAACTTTGTGATAAAGGTTTCAATGTGCTTTTTGATTTAAATGGTTACAAACTTATCAACATTGAAACCAACAAAATTGTGCTTATTGGTCATCGCATAGGAAACATATATATGGTGCATTTAGATGACAATTATATTTCTAATGTATGTTTTGTTGCTAAAGATGAGCATAATTCATGGTTATGGCATACAAAACTAGGGCTTGCAAGCATGAGTGTTTTGGAAAAATTGATTTCAAATGATCTTGTAAGAGGTTTGCCTAAAATAAAGTTTTCATATAACAAATTTTGTGATGCTTGTGCTAAAGGCAAACATAAAAGAATTTCTTTTAAACCAATTAATGATGTTTTTACAAGTAGAGTTTTACAATTGATCCACATAGATCTTTTTGGCTCTATTAGAACAATGAGCTTGGGTGGAAAATCATATGCATTTGTTTTAGTCGATGAGTATTCTAGATATACTTGGGTTCTATTTTTAAGTACCAAGGATGAGGCTTTAGAAAAATTCATCACATTTTCAAATGCAAATCAAAACAATTTTGGTTACTCTATTGCACATATTCGAAGTGACCTAGGAACCGAATTTCAAAATATATGTTTTGAAGAGTTTTGTAACTCAAATGGTATAATCCATAATTTTTTGGCTCCTCGAACACCTCAACAAAATGGGGTTGTTGAGAGAAAAAATCAAACTTTAGAAGAAATGGCTAGAACCATGCTTTGTGAAAATAATTTGCCTAAGTATTTTTGGGCGAAGGCCACTAATACGGCTTAATATATTGTAAATAAAGTAATGACTAGGCCTATTTTAAAGAAAAATCCTTATGAACTTTTCAAAAATAAAAAGCCTAACATTAGCTATTTTCATCCATTTGGTTGTAAATGTTTTGTTTTAAACAATGGAAAAGATAATTTAGGCAAATTTGATGCAAAAAGTGATGAAGCTATTTTTCTATATTACTCTTTAAATTCTAAAGCCTGTCATATATTTAACAAAAGAACTTTAACAGTAGAAGATTATATGCATGTGGTTTTCGATGATAACTTCCTTTCGAGGAAGGATTCTTGTGATGATGGTGATGTAGGAATTTTTTATGCCAATAATGGTGGAGGACAATCATCAAAAAGTAGATGAAGTTCAATCAAAAGACAAACCACATGATCCACCTCTAGAAGCCTTGAAGGACATGACTCTATAGGAAAAGGAGGTCACCTACCCAAGGGAGTTCAACTATGTCAAAGGTGGTGAAATTTTGGGTGATCCATCCAAAGGGGTAACCACTGGATCTTCTCTTAGAAATACATGTAACTATGTTGCATTTATCTCATTCATAGAGCCTAAAAATATCAAAGAAGCATTAAATGATGATTATTGGATATTGACTATGCAAGAAAAGTTAAATCAATTTGAGATAAGTAAAGTATGGACGTTAGTTGATAGGCCTAGTAATAAATCTACCATAGGAACTAAATGGGTTTTTAGAAACAAGCTAAATGAGAGTGGTAACATAGTGAGAAATAAAGCTAGACTTGTTGCTCAAGGTTACACTCAAGAAGAGGAAATTGATTTTGATGAAACTTATGCACCCGTAGCTAGAATGGAAGCTATTAGGATGTTGTTAGCATTTGCATGTTATCATGAATTCAAGCCTTTTCAAATGGATGTCAAAAGTGCTTTTCTAAATGATTTTATAAATGAGGAAGTGTATGTAGAACACCCACCAAGTTTTGAAGATCCAAAATATCCAAACTATGTTTTCAAACTTTTAAAAGCTTTATATGGTTTGAAACAAGCTCCTAGAGCTTGGTATGAATGTTTATCAAATTTTTAATTGAAAAAGGTTTTAACAAAGGAAAGGTGGATACTACACTTTTTTATAAAAAGAAAAGACAAAAACAACTTAGTAGTACAAATTTATGTTGATGATATAATTTTTGTTTCTACTAATGAACTTCTTTGTCAAGAGTTTGCTAAGTTGATGCAAGGTGAATTTGAGATGAGCATGATGGGGGAGTTCTCATTCTTTTTGGGACTCCAAATCAAACAAATGAAGGATGGCATCTTCATCAATCAAGCTAAGAACATCAAGGATGCTCAAGAAATTTGGCTTGGAGAATGTGAAACCTCAAGCCACACCAATGAGCTCTTCTACAAAGCTTGACAAAGATGAATGAGGTAAGTGTATTAATTTAAAGCTTTATAGATCATTGATAGGATCTTTGCTTTATCTTACCGCAAGTAGACCGGATATTATGCTTAGTGTTTGCTTATGTGCTAGATTTCAAACTAGTCCTAGAGAATCACACCATATAGCCGTTAAGAGAATCTTTAGATACCTTAGAGGCACTCCTTGTTTAGGCCTTTGGTATCATAGAGACTCTACCTTTAGTTTACATGCTTACTCGGATGCGGATTATGGGGGTTGTAAGATAGATATAAAGAGTACATCTGATACTTGTCAATTCTTAGGTAGCATGCTCATCTCGTGGTTTTCAAAGAAACAAAATAGTGTAGCACTCTCTACCACCGAGGCAGAATTCATTTCGGCTTGAAGTTGTTGTGCTCAAGTTCTTTGGATGAAGCAACAACTCCTAGATTATGGAATTGATGTAGGTACTATTCCCATTAAGTGTGACAATACTAGCGTAATTTATCTCACTAAGAATCCCATCCAACATTCTAGAACCAAGCACATAAAAATAAGACATCATTTCATTAGAGATCATGTCTTGAAAAATGATGTAGTTCTAGAGTATGTAGACCCATTGAACCAATTAGCGGCTATTTTTACCAAACCTTTAGACAAAGAGCATTTTTGGTCTCTTAGGAGAGAGTTAGGGCCTACTAGCCTTTCGTGAACCTTAGAGCCTTTTTGGTATTTAAAAGTTTCTTTAATTTGGTTGATTTCATTGCTTGTGTAATTTTGCTCCTATATCCATCTATTCATGTTGTTAGGGGGAGTATGCATCTATTTTTTCCTATTCATGATAATGCCATATCATTTACATGCATATAGATTCGATTAAGTTTGAATATTTGGGTCCCTTGCGGCCAAAAATGTCATTTTGGTTAAGGGGTATTAATACGGTTAACCACATATCGATACGGGTAAACGGGCATTGTTTCGGTACTGGTGAATCCCGTATAGGTACGGGACAAAGATCGATATGCCTATAAAGCGTACGGTACACGGGACCAGAACACGTCTTTAGCATATCGGTACACATACCGCTGAAGCTTTAAATTGGGTTTTAAATGGGGTTTTCCTAATCCAACTCAAATTCTAACTTTTCCTAAAACCCTAAGTCGGCCACTATCTATAAAAACCTCTCAAATCTCTTATTTTTTCATCAAATCTCTTCAAATTCTTTGGGGTTTTTTGTTTTCTACATCACCCAAGCTATCATCATCAACATTAGTGCAAATCATCCTTCATTCATCTGATCTTCCATAACTCAAGGTAAAACTCTATTTTTCTTTAAATTTCGTTTTTCTTTATATTTGTATATTGTTTATGTTTCAAAATTATACTTTTCATATGTATATATCTTTTTCATCAAAGATTTCACAATTTTTTTTCAAAAATAAGAATTTATTATTCGAATATAATAATATACTCGTATATTTTTTAAAACTATTTTTCAAAATTTATTTTTACCAAAAATTTTCTTTATATTTGTATATGTTTTCAAACTATATACAATAGATTTTTACCTTACCTTGATTATTGGATTGATTAATTGGATTGAGTGTGATGTTTATGCATACATGTATTTTTGTGGGTTGAAAATTTTCAGTTTTTTACTATGGGACCAAAGAAAATAGCAAGAAGGGAGATTGCATCTAGCTCTTCCACTCCTAATACAAACGAACCCAATTTCAAAACCAATGGTACAAGATCAAATCTTACCCAAATTTATCTTTACCTTTCATGACTTCTAAAGGTTTTAGTTTTTGTTATCTTGATTTAATGAGGGAATGGAAGTTCATAACCTTTTTTAGTGTACCTGGTTATCTTTAGAATAACCTTGTACTTATTTTTTACTCAAATGCCCGGTGTGTTTTTAATCAAGAGAGAACTGAGGTTATAGCTTTAGAGTCTTATCTTATGGGCAAAACCTTTCAACTTGACTCTAAAATAATAGCCAGCCTTTTGGGATTAGAAGATGTGGGTTTAGATAATAAAGAGTCTTATACCCCTCGTTATAGTGGTTCCGTTACCGTTCTAGATGCCCATGAGCGTTTCTTTCACCTCCTCATCACTTAGTGCTTTTGACCATCTGGTGGTAAGTGGTTCCATTTCTTGAGGGTGTACGTCCAAACCTAGCCCAAATCATCTTTGCCGAGCTAGTCTACCTTGTCCAAAATTTCTACACCTCCCTCATCACCTCATTCACCTATGGTACCGTCTTGAGCTACATATTCTACAATCTTGAAATAGATTGCTCTTATGATCTTGCTACACCTCTCACCGACCCTATTGATGAGCATTCTCTCTGTCGAGCAAATTTCACAATCTATAACGGACAATGGATTAGAATTACGGATCTTTTCGGTGATGCACAACCAGATCCTGAATAGAATGTGCCGATAGTTCAAGTTGATCTCATAGCTCTAGTAGCTCAGCCTTTCTTTGATGCACTTATGGCGTATCTTGATGGGAAGTTTGCCACCACGACCACCACCATGTCTACTCACTTCTCCGAGGTAAGCACAAGGCTTGACTCATTTGATGCTCGTTTCACATCTTTGGAGAATCAAGTTACCTCCATGGAGAATCTCCAAGCTTCTCTGGATATGACACTTACCGCGTTTCATGGAGAATGGCGTGGTCACTCTCTTGGTGATGATGGTATGGCCGGTGAAGATGAGGATGAAGACGATGAGAACGCTCCTTAGGAAATTGCATCTCATAGCATATCATATCATATTTAAGTTTTAAGTTTATGCACCTATGTTTTTTGTTATACCCAAATTTTGACCGGGCTAATAAATAATAGATAATAATAAATAAGTCAGCCCAATACAATAAAATGTCCATTTAAAAATAAAATGTCCAAATTTCCTCTTACAAATCCAAAAACCCATTTACAAATCCAAAAACCCATATAATTGTGTTTCCCGCCCAACTACAATTCACTTACAACCCATTTCCAGCCCAACAAACACAGATAACCTAAAAAACAGCTTTCCCACCAAAACTTTGTCACGTGGAAGACTCCCATTCATCCAAACCCACTTCACACGGATCTGTGTTTTTTTAAACACAACTGGCTCTGCTTACGTCAGCATACCAGACACCCCTATAAATACAAGAGAGAGAAAAGTCAGTAGTAATAATGGCAACCATTAATAAACTACTAAATAATTACTATTATTATTATTAAAAGAGGAGGGAGAAATTACCTGCCTTGGAATCCAAATTGCCTCTGTGGAGATAAACCGCCGATAGTCGAACGGTTGGGGAAGTGCAATCGTCGCCGGAACTTGAAGATTCACCGGGGAAAGTTTGGCCAACGGAGCCTCACCACCGAGAAGGTAATCTTTTCCTCTACTTCGAATCCTGGAAAAATTAAAGAAAACTTATTAGTTTGACTTTTTTAAAAAAAATAAAAATATATAAAGATATAAACGAAAGGGAGGTAGCTAGAAAAATTATTTTGGTGGTCATGAGCATGGATAACGTCAGAGTTGAAGAGGGCCGGGAATGGGTAGTTTAGGTTTAGTTTGGCCGGAGTTGGGTGGCTCTGCCGAGCCGGGATTAGGTTTTAAGTTGTAGAGATAATCGGGAAAAAATAGGTTTTTTAAGGTTCCGCTGAGTGGCAATCAAAAATCGCCTGCAACGGTCGGGATTCAAATCCCGGTGGCCAATGAACAACTAAGGGTGATTGGAGGATGGTGGCTGAGGATCAAGGGGCGGAGATGAGCGGAAGAGTATGGCCGGAAAACTTGAAGCTCATCCGGTTCTTGAAGAACTTGGATGAACTTCATCCAAAAACGTAGGCTTTTGATCCATTTCAGATGTTGGAAATTGTTCGTGTGCAGAGCGTTTAGGAAGAGTGAAGGGTAGGAGAGAGATTGGGAGATGTAGAAATGAGAGCTAAAGCTGAAAAAAGGCTTTTGTGGCAGAGATTGGGAGAGGTACAAATGAGAGCTAAAGCTGAAAAAATGCTTTTATGGCATTTTCAAAACGTTGCCGTTTTGGCAGTGGGTTAGGGAGGGGATCTGCGTCTTTTCCCTGGGCCGGGTTTAACCCGCTAACTTTAATATGGATAGCATTTGGTTTTTGCCCAAATCTTTACCTTCTCTCCCATCCCCTTAATTGTTCCCCTTAGGTTTGCAATTAGTGTAATTGAGTCACTTGGGCTATGTAATTTGGGCATAGAGTTTTATAATGTTTTCAATTCAGTCCTGTAATAATAATTGAGCTTTTATGTGTTTTCAATTTAGTTTTTCTATTATTTGTTTTATTTAATTTAATGCAATTAATTTATATATGTGTTGCATGTTTTAAATCTAGCAGATAGTATTTTTTAGACAATTAAATACATTTAGTCTTTAATTAAATATTAGAGCCTTTAACCTACGTTCTCTAATTAGGATTCAATAATTGAATTAGGTAAGATAATTGTAGGAATTAAATATATATTAAATATAAACTTTAAAATCCTAATTTGGATGGTGTTCCATTGTTTACAATAGGGTGTTATCTCAACATGGATTTTAATGAATATATTTAATATATAAATCACATATAATTGAATATTAATTTAGTTTTTTAGTAAAATCAAATTATTAAAAATACATTGTAGTTAATTAAATGCATATCGAATAGAATCTTTGAGGTTAAAATCTGGATGGTGTTCCATTGTTTACAATGGGGTGTTATCTCAGCCTTGGTCATAAAGGTGTATATTCGATATACATTTTCACTTATAATTAAATAATAAATTGTTAGAGCCTTAATTAGGACTAGAACTTTAATTAATTAGAAGAATTAATTAAATAGGAATATGATTAATTTAAGGGCTTTAAATATATGAAAGGTGTTCAAGAAATTGGCATTTTCACATAAAAGCCATTAAATTAATTAATATGCATAGTTTTAAATAACTAATTAATTAGAGCCTTTTTAGGATTAATACTTAAAATCAACAAGACAATAAAATATCATTCATTAAAAACCTTTTATGTTGGAAATTAATTTTTAAATACGAATAGGGGTGCCACCTAACGGGGTGCTTTTAATCTCATATTTGAACAAAATAAATTTTCTTATAAAAGGATATCTGCATTCGAAATTTAAATTTAATTAATAATTATGGAATAAATTAAATTCAAATAATTATTCAAAATGTCAAAATGCCACGTAAAATTAAAGGTACCGATAACGGGCGTTCGTAGGGGTGCTAATCCTTCCCTACACGTAACCGACTCCCGAACCCATTTTTTAAGACAGAATCTCTGGTTTGTTTTTCGGTGTCCAGTCTACCTCGAAGTGACCGGTGGCGACTCCAAATGTTTTTTAAGATAAATAAAGGAAAATCCAATTTAATATGAAAAACCTTAAATTTTCAAGATTAAATTAAAATGGCTAAAAACCCTAATTTTCCAAAAGATTCGATTGTCGGGCTATTTTTACACGTCTCGATTTCAAAAAAAATGGTCGCGACTCTGCTGGGGATTTTAAAAACTGAGAGTCGGGCCTAATTAATTTTACGTGGCATTTTGGAAAGTAATTTGAATTTAATTTTTCCTATAATTATTGGATGAATTTTCTGAAAAAATGCAGGTAGCTTTTTCTTGTGTGATATAAATTGTCATTCATGCATAAGCCTTATACCTGGGCTTTTCACCTTTAAGTGGGAGTGAGGCATGATCTTACGTGAGTTATTCAGCTCCGTGATCGGAATTTTGTCCTCCTTCCAGTATACCAACCTTATACACCGTGAGGTTATGCCTCTGCTATAAGGGGTCGTATACTCCCGAATCGATGTCTTACTAGTCCAGTAACAACAGTTCGGGTACCTAGAGTCTAGATCGAAACCCACATTCTGTAATAGAAGCCTACCCCACTAGAGCCAAACAGGGACCTAGGACAAGGTGTTGCTGATTTAAATTTATTTCTATGGTTATTTTTCTGTGCAAAATAAACTATTCTCTGGTTAATTTTACGCAATATAAATTATTTTATTGTAATAATTATTTTTGCTTACAATATTAATTCACCATGCTGACATTTTTTTTTTATTTTTTTGTGGGTGTGTTCAATAAATGTTGCATCACATTGCATACCTGAGAGGTATCAGTTCGAGAATTAGTTGAGTAGGCAGTGGCCATAAGAACTGAAGGGTACGATAGACAAGTGGGGGATAATATGTCACTAAGGACTGGATTCGAGAAGATTCAATACAAGAGCAAAGACAATATCCGTGGAGTCCAGATGTCATTTATGCAAAGTTGTACCAAAAATTTCTAAACATAGTGAAGTTCTGCCAGAGCCAAGTTTAATTTGAGAACTATAAGACAGGAATACAAATATTCATTTCCAATAAAATGTTCGAATTATAGCGTTGCTGTCAGACAGTCAAATGGATCAATAGTTGTTTATGATCGTGACCTGTGTATGAAGCCCGATAGGAGGATATATGTAACACCAACAATAGAGAAATACAAGGTTTTCTAGGGGTCAAGAAGGACAGAGTTTATACAAGTCTCAACAACGGTTCAAGTTTCAAGATAGATTCAGTAGCAATTACAAAGATAAGCAAGACTTGGAATCTGGAAAAATAGTGATAACCAGAGATAGGATAGAGGACGAATAAATTGAAAAGGTGTTTAGGACGGATAAATTGTAGGGGTATTCAAGGGTTATTATCGACATAAAATCACTCAAGAAAAAATAGAAGGCTTTGAATTCAGAGGTGACATCCAAGTTTTACAAATGACGAAATTTACCAAGAATACCATAATTAGGGAAAATGTTGATTTTTAACAAGAATGAGGAGCTTAGAAAAGGGCATGATCAAAAAAGTGCAGTATAACAATTGAAAGACCAGCTCGTGAGTTTCAAAGAGATACTACAATGAAGGAAAAAGTACTAAAATTCAAGCTGGGACAGTGATCCAGGCTATCCAGAAACAGAGTTGTGAAATGATAAACTTAAAGAGCCAAGTGCAGGGAGTCGTCTGGCATGTACAGATTTTGTTCGATAAAGTCGTAAGCCTACAACAACACTCTGATATTGACACCGAGCCAGTACAGATGATGACTTAGAGGCTGAACAAAGTGATCGACCAAAAGAGCTGGAGCTAGTGACATATTGCTTTTTTCTCTGTATTCGACCCTTTAGTTAGATGGGCGTTGTTCTAATGACTAGTTCTTGAAATCGATACCTCGTACATTCATGCATTACATCATTTAAATATTGTATTGCACCTTTGTTTAAAATATTGCTATTTAAAGCTTACCCTGCTTGAGCTAGACAAGAATCTAGGTCAGGTGCTGTAAATTTAAATATGATTCTCTGGTTATTCTCTTTGTTCAATATAACTTGTCTTGTTGTATGTATTTAATTTAATTTTGCCTTCGAGATTATTTCACGTTACTGATTTATTTCTTTTGTTTTTGTTTGGTATTCCTTCACATCATATCATCATTACATAGAGGTATTGATTCAAAGGTAATCGCCATTAGAAGACGATCATGATGGATAAGGGGATTCATAGGCCGATAGAAGAGAGTGCAAGTATGAAGCAGTATTCTGGTCAAACAACAGAAAGAGTGAAGAGCAGTTCATCCAAATGTTACACATCAGGTTTTGTTAATGTTGATGTTGACAAGAATGAGATGCAAGAGCTGAAAAGACAAATGGCTGAGATGATGACGGCTATGACCAAGGAAAAGGGGCATACTGAGCTGAAAGGAGTAGTAAACAAAAAATAGTACGGGGATAAATAGTCGAGTTGGCGCGTCGATACAATTCGCATCAATAAACCAACTGGAGGTATAAATGAATCAAATCCCAAGAAAGTGATGACATGCTAGGGAGAAACTCGAGGAATAAAGAAGGATGGAAGATCTTTTAATTCAATATCGGTGACATATGCAGAATTGCTTCCAATGCTGATAGAGAAAAATCTTGTGGCCCAAGCCCCGTTTAAGTCTACAGTGCCTTCATCACCCAGGGGTTATGGAAATAGTACAGCATGTGATTACCATCAAGGAAGTTTAGACCACACTATTGAGAATTGCGAGGCTTTAAAGAACAAGGTTGAAAATCTTATCATAGAAGGTATGTTGAGTTTTGAAGATGGAAGGCCCAAATTTCCTAAAAGCCTGACAATTAATAGAACACATGGAGATACAAAAGTGAAGGAAAGTATAAACCCATCAGAATCAAGTAAAGGTCCAAGGCAAAGTTCAAAATCTAGCGTTCCCTCAGCCAATTATCAGAAGACAGAAGATCACAAACATCATTTTGATCCAATCCCTATTTCATATAAAGAATTGTATTCTCAATTATTAAAGGCCCGATTGGTGTCCCCATTGTTTCTTGCACCTTTGCAACCTTTGTATCCAAAATGGTACGACTCCAATGCACACTGTGAATTTCATGATGGAATCCAAGGACATTCTATTAAGAATTGTCTCGCCTTTAAACGCCAAGTTCAAGCTCTCTTGGAGTTTGGAAAGTGGAAATTTGGAACAAAAAACCAGCCTTATTCAATGGATGGATATAAAGCTCAAGATGACAGTATTCAGAAAAAAGATATCAGTTCGAATATGAAGCTCAAATAAGTAAATTGAAGCAAGAGAGATGATTTGAATGAGGAGCTGAGAAACCTACAGTTCAACTATTAAGAGCTTTGTCCGATGCTCAATAATGTTGGTTTGGGTGTAACTCTAGAACAGCCGAAGGAAGGAATTAAAGAGCTGAAACATGAAGCTGAATACTAGAAAAAGAGTTTTGAGGCAAGTGAAGGTTGAGTCAATATACTTTCATGTGATCTGCAGACAATGGAGCTACAACGCAATACTTTCATAGACGATCTAAGGGTTAGTAAAGCTAAGAGCGAGATGATAAAAATCTACATGCAGATGTATGAGGATAATGCTATCAAGTTGAATGACAGTCAAGCTGAAAATGAAACACTAAAGAAAAAGGTAGATGAATGTCTCAAGCTTACGCTGATGTACAAAGCTCTTGTTGATGATGTTAAGAACGACTGTCAAGAAAGTGAAGAAAAGTGATATGCCCAGTCTCAGAGATCAAGAGTGAAAATTCGAGAAAGAGACAACGACATGAAAGATGCTATTATTCAGGCAAAAGAAGTTGCTCAACAAGTGATAGATCTAGCCGATGTAGCAATGGTACTAAGCCAGAATATTGATCCAGCATTAAATCACGGAAGGAATCTGACTTGGCTCTTAGAGGAAATAAGGAAGTTGGGAGTTAGAGCTCACCAGTATCTATAGTATCTAATATCTGGTGTATTGAATCCTTTTACTTCAATGAAAGTTGTTCTATGATGGTCACTTTTAGAATCAATACCTCCTGCATGCATACATTCATGCATTGCATATTTATCAATATAACTTTATCATGTAATGACATGGCATTAACATTCATTATCTAGAGCGGTTGGAGTTTCAACATAAGCAATATGAGAATTAGTGAAAGTCTGGGAATCTGTTAACATGGATGGAGACATGGGAAGAATTGAACAGACTCAAGAGGGGTTACAAGAATGGATGACCAAGCATCAGCAAAATGCAAAGAACTACACTGCTACACCATGTTTGACAATTTATCCCGGGGCATCTAACCCAAGCACAGAGACAGGGTCTGTAAAGCCATTATCCTAGGATCAAGACTCGAGCAGTTGAAAGACAGTTATGCCAGACTTGAGGAAAAGATCAAGGAAAGAAAAGGTGTCGATAATCCCAAGTTTGATGCAAAAGAATTTTGTTTAGTCCCCGATCTAGTTATTCCGCCAGAATTTAAGGTCCCAATTTTAAGAAGTATGATGATTCCAGTTGTCCTAAAGTCCACTTGGTAATGTTCCGTAGGAAAATGGAAGGATATTTGGATGATGATAAATTGTTGACCTACTATTTTCATGATAGTCTAGCTGGACCTACCGCAGTGTGGTACAATAGATTAAGTCGAGAGCAAATTCGATCATGGGTAGATTTGGCCAAAGCATTTTTGGGGCAATACAAGTATGTTATAGACTTAGCTCTAGATCGCTATTTTCTGCAGAACGTGAATATGAAGATTGGCAAAAGTTTTAAAGACTGCATTGAGGTGGCGAGGATTAGCAGCCCAAGTTCAACCTCCCATGACAGAGGAAGAAGTATCTCTCATGTTTCATTAAACACTTACATCTCCTTTCTTTGAGGAAATGCTTGCGAATTCAAGGTGTAGTTTCAGTGATCTCGTGATGATTGGAGAAGCAATAGAAATGGGGATCTGACAAGGGAAAGTTAGATCAAGATTTGAAGACTGTATTGATCAAGAGGCAAAGCAAGGGAAAGAGGTGAATGGGTGCAATGTTCAAAGTTTTCATAGTCTCAAGAGAAAGAGGCCAGTTAATTTATCCGAACGACCACGAAAAATTCCTCGAGCAAGTGCAAATCTGGAGATCTTTGGAGTGTCTATTTCAGACTTATTACCTCACCTTATTGAAGGACAACATATCACTCCTAGGCCAGTGAAGGTGCTGCCAAGTCCATTTTCCCATATCTATGATCCAGACAATGTTTGTGACTTTCATATGGGAGTACCATGACATGCTACCAAGAAGTGTAGACCTTTGATGAAAGAAATTAAGAAGTTAGTCACTAATGGAATCTTGACACGAGAATTAGTTCAACAATGGCAAGGAGTGGGGTCAGTGCTACCTATATTGCTGCATCATGTGGTTACAACCTACAGGGACCATTGCTGAAATAACACTGGAAATAAGTCTGCTACTCTTGGTCTAAAAGTAGTAGAAGTTTTTTTCTAAAGGCATATGTCATGTTTGCTGGTTTTCATTTCCTTGAAGGAATGCTTTTGAAATAAATATATGTATATCTCTTCTTATCCTTGTGGGCCCCTAGATGCCAATTGCAAGATGTGACACTGATTCTGATACAAAAATCATTTGGATGTTGTGAAGACAATGAAGTGAAACTTGTTTCTTAGTTTACTCTGGTCAGCAAGGCAAGAAAAGGTCAGATCACCACGCCTTTGATGATGTTCGATGATAAATCTTTGAAATTCATAAACAATGAAGTGGACTAGACGATTTTAACCAAGTAGAGTTGCTTGAAATTGAAGTTCTAAGTGTAGTTTTCTATACCTTAAAAAACACAATAAGAGAGAAAAATGAAAGAAAAAAGAAAAAAAGAAAAAAGAAAAAAGAAAAAAAAGAAAGGAAAAAGCAAAAGAAAAAGTAAGGAAAAAAGAGAGAAAAAGGAAAGAAAGAAAAGAAAAGAAAGTAGAAAATGAGAAGAAAAAGAAAAAAGGTGAAAATAATAAATTATTTGAATAAATAAGTCTTGAAACACTCTGATGGAGTTGTGGGGGATGTCGATAAATCTAATAAGGAGCTATGCTTCACCTGTCCAATACCCAAGCGTCAGAGATGTATCTTTAAAGACATGTCTATAATAATATAATAATAATTAGTAACAATCAGAATCACACATGCACTTATAGAATTTTATTCTTAGAATGATATTTTTGCACTCTACTGGTTAAACAAGTTCAGGAAGCTTGAACATATTTATGAATGGAAAGGAATGAGGAGAACAGAGAAGGATTTGTTTCTGACTGGATCGAGTCACGCGATAATCATGGGGTGTGAACCGAGTGATTTGGAAGAAATTTTATAACTTCAGAAATTGACACAACATTCA
Source organism: Hibiscus mutabilis (assembly GCA_019671005.1). NCBI lineage: Eukaryota > Viridiplantae > Streptophyta > Magnoliopsida > Malvales > Malvaceae > Hibiscus > Hibiscus mutabilis. Next base: position 38,010,928 of record CM033732.1, read on the forward strand.
AAGTATTCTACCCATAGGAAGGTTGAATCTAAGACGCTCTTGCACTTGATATCCAGGGCATCCTATTCTGTTTTCTTTCTTTATGCCCTAATTTTTTCGGGCCTTGAAAAGTATCCTTCATTGAAATGCCGATAAGCAAGCTGACATTTGTACAAACAGACAGACTTTCTTAATAAATATATGATTGAGTATGAGACTCTTATCTGTTCAGCAGTCTTTTGGTCAGAGGAATCATCCATAAGGAGACATGGAGACGACAATGGTAAGAATGAAAAGTTTAGGGATTTGGAAGGATCAGGGATCTGAAAAGTTCTGGGACATGAGGCATTTGCACGCCCCAAACGATGGAAGGGGCAGAAATTCTATGAAATGAGGCAAGAAAAAGAGATTAGTGGGGTATCATGGTGCATAAGAGTTCAAATCAGAATAGACAAGAAAGGGTACAGAGCGTGAAAGAATTCGATCACTAAAAAGGGTCAAAATGGGCTCAAAAAGAAGAAAATGAGCTTAATAACAAAGATTATGGGGCACATTTTGTTGGAGTATGAAAATGATAGAAGCTTAAGATAAATCTCAAGAAGATCAAGTCAAGAAAGAAGATCAATCAAAGAAAGATTCAAGGAAAACAATTTTATTGTTGTAACTGAAGCAAAAAGCTTAATGGAGAGTCAAAGAAGATTGGAGCTCATCCGAGTGGCCCTCAGTTGTCACAATTCATGCATCATATATAGTCAGCCATCTATAAGATAGAAGCATACTAATTCATGCATTCAAAGCATTTTTGTACATTTTTGTAGGAATTTACAAGAATCAACGAAGAACAGAAAAATATTTCAATCTACAAAATCATATTGGAGAAAGTAGAACCAGCAAAGAATTTCAATCACGTTTTTTAAGCAAAGATATTGATCCTTTTGTAGATGTGGATCTCAGCAAAATTTCAACCCGCTTAAAGAAGCAGATCTCAGCAAAGATTTTAATTCGTTTGAAGAGGCGAATATCAAAATATTTCAATTCGTTTAAAGAGGCGGATTTTAGCAAATATTTTAATCTGTTTGAAGAGACGGATCCCAGCAAAGATTTCAATCTGTTCGAAGAGGCGGATCTCAGCAAAAATTTCAATCTGTTTGAAGAGGCGGAACCCAGCAAAGATTTCAATCCATTTGAAGAGGCGGATCTCAGCAAAGATTCCAATCCGTTTATAGAGGCTGATTTCAGCAAAGATTTCAATCCTTTTGTAGAGGCGGATTTCAGGAAAGATTTTCTAATTGTGTGCATAGAAAAGGAAATGCATTACAATTCTAAATCCTTCGGGTCATCAATAAGTCCTTCAGGCATGATGTTAAATCATTCGGGTCATCAGTAATTCCTTTGGGTATGATGTTAAATCCTCCGGGTCATCAGTAAGTCCTTCGGGCATGATGCTAAGTCCTTCGGGCCATCACCTTCGGGAGTGATGTAATTGTGTGCACAGGAAAGGAAGTGCATTACATTTCTAAATCCTTCGGGTCATCAGTAAATCCTTCGGGCATTATGTTAAATCCTTCGAGATGGTGTTAAGTCCTTCGGGCCATCACCTTCGAGAGTGATGTAATTGTGTGCACAAGAAAGGAATTGCATTACAATTCTAAATCCTTCGGGTCATTAGTAAGTCCTTTGAGCATAATGTTAAATCCTTCAAGTCATCAGTAAATCCTTCGGGCATGATGTTAAGTCCTTCGGGCCATCACCTTCGGGAGTGATGTAATTGTTTGCACAGGAAATGAAGTGCAATGCAATTCTAAATCCTTTGGGTCATCAGTAAGTCCTTCGGGCATGATGTTAAGTCCTTCAAGCCATCACCTTCAGGAGTGATGTAATTGTTTGCAGAGGAAAAAAGTGTATTACAATTCTAAATCCTTCAGGTCGTTAGTAAGTCCTTCGGGCATGATGTTAAGTCCTTCGGGCCATCACCTTCGAGAGTGATGTGATTGTGTGCATAGGAAAGGAAGTGCATTATAGTTTTAAATCCTTCGGGTCATCAATAAGTCCTTCGGGCATGATATTAAGTCTTTCGGGCGATACAAAAGACAAAATGATAAAAAACAAAATGTTATTGCAATAAGACGGTGGGGCATGATAAAAAAGAAATATTAATCCTTTGGGCCCTCAATTCAAAAAAAGAAAAAAAAAAAAAAAAAAAAAAAGACAAAAGCTAAGAAAAAAGAAGAGAAAAAAAGAAAAAAAAAAAAAAAAAGAAAAAAAAAAGAAAAAAAAAAAAAAAAAAAAAAAAAAAAATAGAAAAAAAAAAAAAAAAAAAAAAAAGAAGAAAAGAAAAAAAAAAAAAAAAAAATGATTCAAGTTGCCGGATTTAAAAGCAAGATAGACCAACTCAAATGAGGCTCAAAAGAGGCATAGAAGAAGGTTGATCAATAGAGGAAGAGAAAACAAGGGATTCTAAATTGCGCATTTTAGAATCAAAGATCGAGATATCTTAATTTGAATAAGCAATGAAACCAAAGATCTCGGTGCTTGAAGAAAATTGGGGATATTACATATTGCTTCAGGTGGAATTCTTATTAATCAATGATATTTTCTTTGTTGATTGATTTTTCCCTAAAAAAGAGATGAATCAACATTCCTAGCAAAGAATAAAGTGCTCCTAATCGGAAGAGTTCATTTGGATAGAGTTCCTAGTGAGAAGAGTTCACACAGTAAAGAATAAAGAGCTCCTAGTGTGAAAGTTTGCTCAACAAAGACAGATTTTGCAACGAGAAGAATTTGCCCAGTAAAGAATCTAGAGTTCCTAATAAGAAGAACTCGTTTGTTCGATACCCTTACAGAAAGGTGGATTGTTTGACGGAGAGATAAAGAATTTCAAATACAAATCTCAGAAGACGAAGAATGACAAGAGTAATCTCAGACCTTGGAAGATGAAGAATTTCATAATAAGAAGAACAACTTCAGATTCCATAGTTCAACAGAGGGATGAAGAATTTCATAATAAGAAGAACAGCTTCAGACCTCAAGAGATGAAAAATGTCAGGAGTAATTTCGAGCCTTGGAAGATGAAGAATTTCATAATAAGAAGAACAGCTTCAGATTCTAGAGTTTGGCAGAAGTTTGAAGAATTTCATAATAAGAAGAATAGCTTCAAACTTCAGCATTGTTCATAATGAAAGACCTGCCTTTCAGAGGATGACCAAGAGATCTGAACAAAATTTGTGTATTTTCAGTCTTTGCTCTATCCCTGTTCTATAGTAATGAGCAAATAGGGGCAACTGTTATACCTGAATTTTGATCGGGCTAATAATAATAACAAATAAATAATAATAAATAAGTCGCCCCGATACAATAAAAGTCCATTTACAAATAAAATGTCCAAATGTCCTCATAGAAATCCAAAAGCCCATTTATAGATCCAATAACCCATATAATTGTGTTTCTCGCCCAACTACAATTCATTTACAACCCATTGCCAGCCCAACAAACACATATAACCTAAAAAAACAGCTTTCCCTCCCAAACTTTGTCATGTGGCAGGCTCTCATTCGTCCAAACCCACTTCACTCGAATCTGTGTTTTTTTAAACACAACTGGCTCCACTTATGTCAGCATACCTGACACCCCTATAAATACAAGAGAGAAAAGTCAGTAGTAATAATGGCAACCATTAATAAACTAATAATAATAATAATTAATAAAAGAGGAAAGGGAAATTACCTACCTTGGAATCTGAATTGCCTCTGTGGAGATAAATCGTCGGTAGTCAAACGGTTGGGGAAGTGCAATCGCCGCCGGAACTTGAAGATTCACCAGAGAAAGTTCGGCCAACAGAACCTTACTGCCGAGAAGGTAATCTTTTCCTCTACTTCGAATCCTGCAAAAATCAAAGAAAATATATTAGTTTGTCTTTTTAAAAAAAATAAAAATATATAAAGATAGAAACGAAAGGGAGGTAGCCGGAAATATTATTTTGGTGGTCGTGAGCATGGATAACGTCAGAGTTGAAGAGGGCCAAGAATGGGTAGTTTAGGTTTAGTTTGGCCAGAGTTGGGTGGCTCTGCCGAGCCATGATTAGGTTTTAAAACGTAGGGATAAATCAGGAAAAAAAATAGGTTTTCTTAAGGTTTCGACGAGTGGCGGTCAGAAATCGCCTGCGGCGGCCAGGATTCGAATCCCGATGGCCGATGAACAGCTAAGGGTGATCGGAGGATGGTGGTTGAGGATCAAGGGGCAGAGATGAGTGGCGGATTATGGCCGGAAAACTTGAAGCTCATCCGGTTCTTGAAGAACTCGGATGAACTTCATCCAAAAATGTAGGCTTTTGATCCATTTCGGATCTGTTTTCTGGGTTGGAAACTATTCGTGTGCAAAGCGTTTGGGAAGAGTGGGGGATAGAAGAGAGATTGGGAGAGGTAGAAATGAGAGCTAAATCTAAAAATGGGGCTTTTATGGCATTTTCAAAATGCTGTCGTTTTGGCAGCGGGTTAGGGAGGGGATCCGCATCTTTTTCCCAGGCCGGGTTTAACCCGCGAACTTTAGTATGGATAGCATTTGGTTTTTTCCCAAATCTTTACCTTCTCTCAATTTGGTCCTTTCCTCTCTTAATTTGGCTCACAGGTTTTGAAATTCATTCAATTTAGTCCCTTATCCCCTTAATTGTTCCCCTTAGGTTTGCAATTAGTGTAATTGAGTCACTTGGGCTATGTAATTTGGGCATAGAGTTTTGTAATGTTTTCAATTCAATCCTGTAATAATAATTGAGCTTTTATGTGTTTTCAATTTAGTTTTTTTATTATTTATTTTATTTAATTTAATGCAATTAATTTATATATGTGTTACATGTTTTAAATCTAGCATATAGTATTTTTTAGACAATTAAATACATTTAGTCTTTAATTAAATATTAGAGCCTTTAACCTAGGTTCTCTAATTAGGACTCAATAATTCAATTAGGTAAGATAATTGTAGTAATTAAATATATATTAAATATAAACTTTAAAATCCTAATTTGGATGGTGTTCCATTGTTTACAATGGGGTGTTATCTCAACATGGATTTTAATGAATATATTTAATATATAAATCACATATAATTGAATATTAATTTAGTTTTTTAGTAAAATCAAATAATTAAAAATACATTGTAGTTAATTAAATGCATATCGAATAGAATTTTTGAGGTTCAAATTTGGATGGTGTTCCATTGTTTACAATGGGGTGTTATCTCAGCCTTGGTCATAAAGGTGTATATTCTATATACATTTTCACTTATAATTAAATAATAAATTGTTAGAGCCTTAATTAGGACTAAAACTTTAATTAATTAGAAGAATTAATTAAATAAGAATATTATCAATTTAAGGGCTTTAAATATATGGAAGGTGTTCAAGAAATTGGCATTTTCACATAAAAGCCATTAAATTAATTAATATTCTTAGTTTTAAATAACTAATTAATTCGAGCCTTTTTAGGATTAATACTTATAATCAACAAGACAATAAAATATCATTCATTAAAAACCTTTTATGTTGGAAATTTATTTTTAAATACGAATAGGGGTGCCACCTAACGGGGGGCTTTTAATCTCGTATTTGAACAAAACGAATTTCTTTATAAAAGAATATATGCATTCAGAATTTCAATTTAATTAATAATTGTGGAATAAATTAAATTCAAATAATTATTCAAAATGCCAAAAATGCCACGTAAAATTAAAGGTGCTGATAACGGGAGTTCGTATGGGTGCTAATCCTTCTCTACACGTAACCGACTTCCAAACCCACTTTTTAAGACAGAATCTCTGGTTTGTTTTTCGGTGTCCGGTCTACCTCGAAGTGATCGATGGCGACTCCAAAATGTTTTTTAAGATAAATAAAGGAAAATTCGATTTAATATGAAAAACCTTAAACTTTCAAGATTAAATTAAAATTGGCTAAAAACCCTAATTTTCCAAAAGATTCGATCGTCAAGCTATTTTTACACGTCCCGATTTCAAAAAAAATGGTCGCGACATTTTTATTTGATTTCCTATGTTTTTTGGATTATAGTTTACTTTTGGATTATGATCTTAAGTTGGATTTTTATTATGTTGCTTGAATATTTGCTTTGAATTTAATAATACCTATGTTGTTTAATTATGCTTGGAGTTCTTTATTGTATTTATATATTTGCCTTATTGATTTTGATCTAACAAAAAGGGGGAGAAGTATTTTTTTTTCAAAAAGTTTTTTAAACTTAAATAGCCTTAAAGAAAGGGGGAGTGTTATTCAAAAAGACTTAAAAATTTATTTTGGGTTTTGTTATATCAAAAAGGGGAAGATTGTAAAATTAATATTTGATTTTGATATAACAAGTAATTTCAAGGACCAATTTGCAAAATTGAATAAATTTTTAAGTACCCAAAAAGTCTTACAAACTGACATGTTTTTGAACTTAAAATAATTTTTAAGTCAAATCCCCCCCCCCAAATTGCCAAGGCGTATCGATACCCCTTAGGCCGTATCGATACGGTTTTTAGCTATTGGAATATGATTTTTACGTGATGGCTATCGAGTACCGATACGCACACAAGCCGTATCAGTACGTTGTTTCGATAAGCTTGTATCCGTTTCAATATGCCTGTATCTGTTTCGATACGCCATTCAAACCTGGAAACAACGGCTAATTGAGTATTAGTACGGACATATGGCGTACCAGTACGGGGTTTAGGAATTTTTAAATATTTTATAATATTTATTTGACCGTACCGATACGTAGCAAAGCGCATCGATACAGCTCTTCTTGTAAAATATCCATTTCCAGTGAGCAAAACCTGTATCGATACGGTACGACCCATATCGACACCTTTGTATTTTAACACACTCATACCGATATGCCCTATATGCGTATCGATCCCCTTTGTAATTTTTAGGCTATGCGTATCGATACGGCTTTCATGCGTATCGATACCCTTTGTACAATGGCTATTTCTTTTTATGGCAGGTATCGATATGGAAGCCCGCGTACCGATACTGAGGGTTGGCAGACATCATTTAATGCGAGAAAATTTCCCTCCAACAGCTATAATTAATTCCTCAACCACCCAAACGGTTAGAAATCAATGAAGGGGTATAAATTGAAGTCTCCAAAGCTACAACAATAACTAATCATCAACTTTCAAGCTTTCAAGCACAATTCCAACATCTTTGAGCCTATTAGAGTCAAATCCTTGTAACCCTCTTGAGTGAGGAAAATAGTAATCTTTATTTTCAAGATTGGGTTGAGTGAACTTGTATTTGGGCAAATTTATTACCTTTGAGAGGATTTTGCCATTTGTCAATCTTTCCTTGTAAAAGAGTAAGTTCATCAATGCTTTGGGTAGAAAGCTTTGATTGTGTAACGGTTTCTTCCTAAGCCTAGAAAAGGGGACGAAATTCTTCAGTGAATTTTTGAAAATCCTTAGTAGGAAGCTAAGGTAGTGGATGTAAACCTTGTTAGAAGGTTGAACCACTATAACTCCTTGTATCCCAATCTTTTTATTTTCCAATTTGCTTCCAAATTTTTTAATTGCCAATTTACCCCCTCTTGGCCACTTTCACCATTGATTGATCATCCCAATAGTATATATATGGATCATTGGAGCTTTGTGCTCATCATTGATAAGTACATAGATCATTGGAGTTAATGACTCACTTATGCTACAAGATACTATGAAGTTACAATATTGAAAGCTAAGGCTCAATCATGTTATAAGAATGCTTTCCTAATGCTGAAGCATAAAATGTATATGCTGCCTATGAGATGGAAGTCCTTGGACACTTTGGCATGGTACATGGTATATGTTACATGATTATGGGTTCGGGGGAGATGATGGGAGAGAATGAGATTCATTGATATGCTTAAACATTAGCCATTGCTTTGTGCTTTGTGCTGTGTAACACGGACCAATGATATCCATGGCCAAATGTGATCCAAGGCGAACGTTATTAAAAGACATGATCAAGATATGACAATGATTCTCCAATAAGATATACGTAAGACATGACTATGAACTCAAATAAGACACACTCAAGATATAATAAGTATACATCGATGTCACCATGTTCTTTGATTACATTTTTATATTGTTGCCAATATACGTTTGATTAGTTGAAATCCATAATTGTTCATATATGTGAAGTTATGCAAGGTTACTACCTCACTTAGGCTAAGTAAGCCTAATGCATTTCATTGACATGCATTTTCAGGTCATAAGTTCGTTAAGGGTCGATCGTGGTTGGAGGTTGCAAATCACTTCTAAAGCTCTGAGTAATGTTTATACTCTACCTAATAACCCTTATAATGGTGGCATATGAACTAAGTATGAAATAGTATTTTGATGATGTTACATGCTTTGTCATGAATTTGATATGGTTGTTATGATGATGACATAAGTAATGATGTGATGGAGTTGTGAACCTGTTATATGTTGATTTTTATAGTTATACATGTTAAACAAGGTGGGATGATGTTTATGTGGTGTATGTAGTATGGTATAAGTATGCTCTGCATTTGACTGGTGTAAGTCTTTGTTTTTTGAGTGATGTAAGTCTTTGATATTTAAGTGGTGTAAGTCTTTGTTTTTTGACCGGTGTAAGTCTTTAAAACTATAGGAGTCAGCTGAAAGTGTTACAAATTCCGAATAAACATAAAAATTTATAGACATGTATAATATGACTTGTATTTAATGAATATGACTTTAAGCCCGAATAAGAATTGATAAATAAAATATTTACATTTTGGTCCTAAAGAGTTAAGGAACTTAATTGAGTTTATTATTGACCTTTGACTATTCTGGAAACTTACAAATATAGTAATCATGTATTGAACTTCATAATATACATCTAGTTTTGATCCATGGATATATATATGTATATATAATCTAATAATTACAAATTAGGCCTCAAGTGTTGTAGGCTTAAATTGAGAAGGTTATTGTATTTCAAATGTGTTGAAATTTGGCATACAAGCTTTATAGGAAATAAGTTTTGAACTTATGACATTGCAATCTGAATTGAGACATGTATCGTATGGTTTATCGAAATGGTTCTTAACTTTGTGATTATTGCATTTTAGTAACTAAAATAGTAATATAACCCATTGATTATTGCATTGGAATTATTGACTTTGCCTATCGAATAAAATGAACAAAATTTCATCAATTATATTTATGTTTATTAAACTACAGCATAGATATTGTTCCCGGTAGCATCTTCAACCCGGTTCTCTACCAGACCGGGAAGGAGTGTTACATAATTGGAGGAAACCCTGGACAATATGAAAGTGAGACATGATGTTGCAATGTTCTTGATGGCATTTCAGAGAGCTTTAGAACTTGAGGATGAGCTAATGAGAAATTTGGTGGTGGCACTCAGAGTAGAGAGTCCGGAAATAAAATTGTGAGATCTAGCAAAGCAGCTCTGAAAGTTCATCCAATTTCCTATTCAAATTCTTGGGGATAAGGATCCTTTGGAGCGGAGGGTATTGTCATGAGCCAAGGTGTGGTCAAAGGAAAAACTGAGATGAAATTAAGGCTCGAAAGGAATATAGAGATGCATACGAGAATTGTGTCATATAGTACATCGATGGATCTTGCAATAATGCTAGAGTATTTGATCCATAGGGAAGCTTTATAGTGACAGCTATAATGACAAAGGTTGTGCAGTAATGGATGAGAGAGGAATTTTAAAGAACCGAGAATCGACGAACATCAACGCGACACAAGAAAATAGCATCTGCTCGATATGATTTCATCAGTTTTTTAGCTTTTGAAAACAGGCTGAAAGAATTTATGCGGGTTCTCGAGTCAAATTTAGTTAAGATAAAAAGAGTAATGAAAAATGTTTGGTCTAACCATTTAAAAATTTTCAGTAACCTCATAAAGGCTAAAGTTGGACTTACACGTTTATTTCCTTAATCCTTAAGGATAAGGATTCTTTTCGAGCGGGGAGTATTGTCACGTGCCATTTTACTTTATTAATATAGTGTCATTTTGTAGTTTATTTTGTTTAGCAAAATACTGTCATTCTACATTTGTTTGGGTTAAAACCAAAAACCTGATAAGATTTTGGATATCGATGAATTAATGAAAATGTTTATATTTTTTCTTCTGAAACCTTCTGCTTTTTTTCTAATATCCCAATTTCTTCTATGAATCTTCAATCCCTTATTCTTTTCCTATTTCTATTTTGGGTCATGACACATCTACCATACCTGCTATGTGTGATGAAGGCCTCACGCAGCCTCCCTTTGTGGGGTTGTTGGTCATTCTCAATCGAAAGTGCCTCAGGTCCAGAATTTTCTGTTGTATACAGTTGGGGGTTTTGTTGTTACAAAACTTGCTTTGGAAGGATTCCTATTTTTCTTCCAATCATTATTCGCCATTTATATTAATAACATTGATTTTAGTAATTACTAGAATAGTGATATTTAGGGTTTATGATTTAGGGTATTGAGTTTTAAGTTCAAGTTTTAGAGCTAAATTATTTTTAATTAAAAATAAGGCCAAATTGAAATAATATGTAAATAATGAGGGTTAAATTTATTATTTTATTCGAATTAAGACTAAATTGTTTGAATGTGCAAACGTGAATGACTAAAAGTATTATTATACATAATATTTTAACAGCCAAGTCACCCTTTTAACGGCGGTTAACGGGTCAGTAATCAAATTGAAGTAAAACTAAAAGTCTAATGATAAAATTGAAACAATTAAAAATTGGGTTACCAAATTAAATAATTAATCAAAATTTAGTAACGATTTGTAAACTTTACCCTTATAAAGAAATTATACTAATCTAATTCGATAATTATCAAAATTCTTGTTCCATGACATTCTAGAGCTCACTGTTATGAGCAAGAAAATCGTTCCTCTATAGGGCTTTTGCCTTTCTGCTACTCACCATTTGTGAACTTTTCAATGCTTTGATGTCTCCATTTTCCTAGTTCCCTACCATCTCTTATATATTTTATGTTTGGATCAAGTGCAGATCTTTTAAATCAAATTCTTACTCATCCAGGTAATTTGATACTAGTTTCCTGGAAACCATAAAATCTACATCCGTTTAGTAACAAGCCTTCATCACAATCTCTACATAATAGCTAACAGGAAAACGCTAATCAAGGGTAGCATAGACTTGCCCAATTAGGTACCTTGAATTACGGTCAGCATTCAGTTGAGTCGAGTAAAAAAAAATTGAGTTATTCGAATTGATAAATCTTATTTTATAACTCAAACATTATTTAAAAAAAATCAAAAGTTGTTCAAATTTATGTTCAAACTTAATCGTCAAAATTTATCATGTTATGGTACTAATTGATTTTAATTTAAATGACTTTCTATAATTATATACGATATATATACACACATATATATATATATATCAAACAGAATTAAAAGACTTGACTCGAACTTGAAAATTGATCCACTAATTACTAAAATTTCAAGTTATTCAAAATTACATTTTATAACTCCAACTTTATTTAATTTTCTTGAGTTTATGAAATTACCATATGATTCGAGTTGAATTTTTCATATACGATATACATATATCAAACAGTTGAATTTATGAAATTATAATTCAAGTCAAGTCGAGTAGAAGAATTCAATTTTTTTTTGAGTCAAAGTACCATGAATCCTAACCAACCTACCTAATTCCCTTACTATAGTTCTATGACATATGGGCATTTCAATCCATATGAATATATATTATACAACAGTTTACACCAACCTGAAACGAAGGATTTGGTTCAAGCCGCATGCTTTCCCGATTGAAACCGGAGACCCACTCTTCTATCCATTTCAAGAAACGACATCGTTAAACATCTAGCTTCTCATCTACTTGGAGGTTTAAAATCTCATATAAGTTCAGCCAGGCACAATAAACAGGAAACAAACCCTAATTATCACCCAATCGACCGGTCTTCCTGCTTCGTATTTTAATCGCGGGCTTATGTTGCCCTTTTGATGCAGCGAAATTTGCATTGTCGCGATTAACGATTCGTAAAGGGTGTGCTTCTGTGTTGAATACCCATTCGTTCAAAGGGATGACTGTAGGTGGTGAGAAAAGAAGATAAAGATATTTCAGCGTCTCCGCGAGGAAAAAGCTTTGCATCATGTTGTCTTTAATACCAGTGTTCACCTGAAGAAACCAACAATTAACATAAATGAATCACAACAATAATAAACATCAAATAGTGAAGAGGTTAGGCAAAGTTAATATCCCACAAGATATTGCTCACTTAACTAAATTTCAATCTCTGATAATCACTTGCGCACATATATATAATTATATAAATCTCGAGAAGTTTTTACCTTCTCCACTTCATAAATTTCACACGTTAGTTTTTCATATTCTCTTTTTAACAATATAATAGACAGTAGAGTTACAAAGGGGGGAAAACAGAGTCAGTTTTCTGAATAAAACTACAAATCCTGAACCTATATTGTCATATCAAGAATGAATGGTAAAATTACCGACACACTAGAAAGTGAGGTAAATAAATAAACATACTGTCAAAAGAGAAGGTCCATAGAAGATCATTCACTGCCAAAATAGTTGAGTAATCAGGCATTAAGTATATACTTATGACCAAACTAGCTAAAGGACTGAAAACCTAACCTAAGCATGAGTTTTTTTTTTTATTAAAATTTGTTATCTTTGAAATGATTCCAAAGGATAAATATAAATACAAAGGAAACAACAATATGTGCTGGGGAGTAGATAGAGCACTTACATCCTTCAGTCCAACATATCCAGATTCTATCCGAGAGTTCTTTTCAAATGCTTGAAATATATTCCAGCCCCACTCTTGATAGGTCTTATTACCAGTTAAGCGCCACAGGTAAAAGAGTGATTCAACTGTCTCTGGTCTTAATATGTTCCAGGATGTGCCCACACTCAAGTCCTGAAAAGATTACATTTAGAACTATCACTATATAACATGATAAGAGCTCATATATCATGAGAATAATGCTAACTTACCTGTCCAGGATTAAAGAAATAATTCTCTCCGGCTAACTTTGTTGGTGTGGATTGGTAGAAATTGTAACAAGTCCAAGCAAGCTGCATAAGAAGGCAAAAAATTCAGGAGTACACAGGGGAATACAAGCATTTGGAACACAACCTATGTAAAACCTGGTTATATCTACTCAAATCCATCCATTTGACACCCTTACATGAAGACAATATTTTACATAACCCCCACCCCCCAAATAAAAAAGGGAAAATATTCCATGCACAGGCGGTGGAAATAAAAAATTTCTACAAGTGCCTTCGTATTAGGGTTTAGGGGTTCAATTTAGGGTCCATGGGCTTAGAATTTAGGGTTTAGGTTTTAACCTATAAATCTTAAATTATAACCACAACCCTTAAATTCTAAACCCCTAAACCTTTAACTATAAACTAAAACTAGGACGCTTGTGAAATTTTTTGTTTCCTTACCCATAAAAAAACGGAAATAAAAGGTTTTGCAATCCACATGTTCTTTTATTTGAAAATCAAGGAGAGCCAAAAAAATGTGAGCGGCTATGAAGTCAAACTCTTAAATCACCACAAACCATGCATAAGAAGGAAAAGTGCTTATAATAATGCATTTAAGAAATCAAGGAAAAGAGATTATAATAATGCTACATGGAAAAACAAATAAGGAAATGTGCCTATACTGAGGAAAGAAATCTACGATGCCAACAGCAGAAGCACTAAGTTCATCATAAATAAATTTATTGTAGATCTCTACCTTTTTTTTCTTAAATAGAAGAAAAGAAAAGTCCATATGTACAATTTCATTATTGGGTGCCAATTTGCAAAAGGTACAAAATTCCTTCTAATAGAAAGCATGAAGAACTCTTATCATTGGGAAACATATAGCAGAAAATAGTTTAATTCTCATTTCAGCAAGCAATAATCTTAGCCTATCTAGTTTATTCTTCCTGAAAGCCGGGTAAGACGAGGTTTAGCTATACCTATGGAACTACTTTTTAGTTTTGACAAAGGAAAAGTTATTTCCTATTTCGTGCTAAGATTTCCTTCATACATATGCTGTATGCACCAAAAAAAACATTAGCAGTAATCTTGGTCATCTGCTAATCTCACAGAAAAACATCAGCTTTCTTTATCAGAGCCAATAAGGTTAACTTTGATAGCGAAAATATATTAACATTTATCAGTAGTATAATCAAGGTGAGAGCAGTTTACGCTAGGTATTTCAAGTCATCAAAAATACCTCTTCAGCAAGTGAAAGAATTTGTTTTGCCTCATCAGGACCATAACCAGATGAACCTAAAGCCAACATTCCTGGAGCAAAGCATGCTAACTCATCCATCTGCATAAATACGAAATGTCAGAGCAAGATGTGAAATACTCAAAAAAGTAAAATAATAATGCAGCAGTAGAGTCATAGTAAGCTATATTACCTTATCTGTCAGTGAATCCCCATTTTTCTCACAGATATATGCAAAAGACGACGGTGTTGATCTTCTAATTAAGCTTTGTAGACCTTTCATTGATGTCTCCCACATATCTCTACATCCAACATTCCACAATGGGGCTTTTTTATCAGACAGTTAATTCAAAATAAAATAGTTGAGTATTGCATTAAAATCAATATTGTAAAACCTAAATTTGGTTTTGATATAACAAATTATTTAAGGACCAAATTGCAAAAGTAAATAAATTTTTAAGTATTCAAAAGTCTCACAAAATGAAAGGAAAAGTTTTTCTATGGCTAAAACTTAAACCCAAAAATTTTCCAAGTGTTTCAAAGCCAAATTCATCAAATACGCCAGGCGTATCGATACACCTTAAGGTGTTTCGATACGGTTTTTCACTACTGGAATTTTATTTTGCAAACCGTTTCGATACGGCATTCATTTGGGCTTGTGTTTTAGGTTAAGCGTATCGTTACCGATACGTCTGTTTCGATACGACCTTCATCTGGGTTTAAGTTATTGCTTAAGCGTACAGATACGGTCTCCGCCGTATCGATACGGTGTGTTAAAATCTTCAAAATCTTTGCATTTAATTTTTAACCGTTGCCTTGTCAGTTATTTGAATCACTAAACTTTAGTTTTCAGTTAACCCGTATCGATACGCTCCTTAGGCGTACCGATGCATTTTTCACTAGACTTTTTCCTCAGATTCCAGTGAGCAAAACTCGTACCGATACGCCCCTGATTTTACTCTTTGTCCATTTCGATACGCTATTGCAACACGGCTCTTTCTTCTTTTGACATGTACCGATACGGTAGGTCACCAAACAACATTTATTGCGGGAAACATGGTCCCTAACGGCTCTATTGATGACCTCAACCACCCAAACGGTTAGAAATCAATGCGAGGGTATAAATACAAGTATCCAAAGCTGCTGCAACTACTATTGAACATCTATTGAACAACACTCTAGCATTCAAGCAAAATCCAACCACTTTGAGCTTTTAGGGTCAAATTTTTTATACCAACTTGTGTATTTTCATTGTAATCTTTAGATTCAAGTTTGGGGTTGTGAGTACTTGTAATTGGGCAAATAAATTCACCTTTGAGAGGATATTTTTGTGTTTGCAAACCACTTCTTGTAAAAAAGTGAACCTTGATCAAGCTTTGGGTAAAAAACTTTGATCCATTATAACAGGTGCGTCCTTAGCCTAGAAAAGGGGAAGAATTCAGTAGTGAATTGTTTGAAATCCTTAGTAGGGAGCTAAGGTAGTGGATGTAGAGCTTGTTAGAAGCTTGAACCACTATTAATTCTCGTGTCTTCAAGTTTTTATTTTCCATTTGCTTCCTTTTAATTTTTTAATTGCCAATTCACCCCCCTCTTGGCCATTCGCCGTCAATTGATCATCCTAACAAATATGTTTAAAGCATGAATAAAGAATTTCAGCATTTTTATTCTTGTTCAAGCTATAATTCTTTTGCTCAAAAGTCCGCTATAAGAATTTATCTCAAATACCTAAACTTCAGCCTTCACCAAGTATAACATTTTATTTTCACACTCAAGACTTCAGAACTGAAAAAATAAATGCAAAAGATGGAAGTGACATCCATTTTATATTAGTATAATGCATCAGATCCTTGTCACAGTCTGCATGAGCCTAAAGATGAACCAACAGCAAAAAGTGCTTTCATTATAAAGAAACAGAATAAAATAAGCAAAAGTAGACCCAAAATCACCAAGTAGTGAACAATGAATCAGTTCTCTGAAATCTTATGTTAAGCATAAATTTGATTATGCAGAGGATTGTAGGAGGCCCAGCTACTTCAAAGTCTTAACATTCAAGGAAAAATTATTTTAACATCCAATTAATCAGCTACTAATAGCAGCAACTCAAAAAAAGCAAATCGAGAAAGGTAATGGAGTCCTCACCTATAAAGCTTTAAAGATGATGTTTTGTTTCCTTGTATCCAGGCTTTGAGCAGATATTCATAGAAGCTGCGATGAACTTACTCATATTATGCAGAACTTTAAATGGAAGAAATGACAAAATGTTAAGCCAAAAAACAGAAGGTTGATTTTCAAATAGTAAATACCTGTCACCCATAGCACCAAAGGTTATAGTGGAGGATGTACCGGTTCCACTATCAGGATTAATATAGATGGGAAGCAGACCATCAGCCGGAAAAGTTCTATTAAGTGCAACTATGACTTTCTCCACCTAATGCATCAAAATTATCTGTTACGTGTCAAAATTAGTAGGAATAAATGGTGTTTTATTTTAGTTTAGTCAGTGACAATACTACGTCGTTTGATATGTTTGGGGGTTAAAACCTTGTTTTTGGATTGTTGCAAGATATCGGTAAAATGGAATGGAAATTATTTCTCTTTTCTATGTCTCTTCCTCTGATTTTTGTTCCTCAATCCCTTCTACAATCTTACTTCTATATTCAGTACTTCCTAATTTCTGTTAATTCTAGTTTAAGCCATAACATTATCCACCTCAGATACCAATAGACACTTAAAAACATTTTCCCCTCAAAAGAGCCAATAGTGGTCTTTTACACATCTTTTTATTAAAAAAAGAAAAGAAATTAACCATGACTCCAAAATTTTGGTTATTGCAATTGACTCGACACAAAAGCCAAATATCAAGAAAGCAGTCCTACCACAAGAATTAGAAGAATGTAAATACATATAAACACGAGAGGAATATACCTTCTCCTGATACTTGGGATCTCCTGTTCTTTGTGAAAGAGCAATAAACTCCAGTTGTTCAGTCCCCGAGTCTGCAAGAATGCTTTGACCCTAGGGAACAGGGTAAAAATCAAACTCAATGACATCAATATATATCACAAATATCTAATACAAACTCCAAATTCAAATAACAGAGCGTTCTGCTTAGTAACTTTTTTACTCATAGAATGACAAAATGCCATAATAAGGACAAGGAAAAACCTAACAAATTATTTGCACAAAACAGGTATAGAACAATCTCCTGGGCACATGATCTCATTTGTTGGACTTGAACAAGGATTTAAAAAGCGGACCGCGATATCGGCCGCGATATAGCGGTCGCGCCGCCGTCCGAAACCGCGATATAACGCCGCGACCGCGATTTAAAGCCCTGGACTTGAATAATCAAATAATAGTTTCAAGTCAAACTCATTTGAGCTTTAATCTCAACTAGAGGAATCAACTAAACAAATACTTCTGCACAATTCCACTCAAACCAACACATGTTCCATCAAGTCTTCAGCAATGTTAGTGATGTCCAAAGCAGAAGGATTTGTTTACATCAACCCTTGCCACAAGATGATAGAAATGAATTTGCCCTAAAATGTAAGGTGCTATGGTTTGTATATTAAAAATTAAAAATAAATAATAACATACACATATACATATAAGCAATAAAATTCTATACATTGTCTAAAAAGCTTAAAATCCATGCACTATTGATCGGCATTGGTAAATTAGTTCCATTCAATCAGCAAAGTTATTCAAAAGATCAAGTATACACTAGCTCAATTTTCCTTCTCTTCCATATTGATACAGAAGCTTTAGTTACTCTATACTATTTTTTTTTTACGTCAGTAATATTTTTTAATTATAAGACCTTATGGATGGCTAAGATTATAAGATATCTTTAGGTAGGGGTGCTTATCGAGCGTGTCGATCACGAGTTGACTAGTGCTCGACTCGTGCTCGTTAAAAAATTTCGTTGCTCGACTAGTGCTCATTAAAAAATCTCGTTGCTCGACTCGACTCGTTGCTCGTTAAGCTCGTCAAAACTTTTACCTTGTTTTTTAAATATAGGTAAAATATAGTGATACTATTATAGATTAATATAAACATACAAATTCAGGAAAAAAATGTGAGGACTGAGGAGATAAATAAAGGAACCTGTCATGACCGAGTTAGAGATAAAGTCGATATTCGAGCGTGAGACTCTTTTTAGTTTCTAAACTATCTTCAATGAACAAAGAAGAGAAAGCCTTAAGGATTTCGAAGTTTTAACTTTTAATCGTATTTTTTATACGGGAACTGAAAACTTTTTCTCTTTCTACTTTTATACATAAAGTAATGGTAAAAGAAAAAGAAAAGACTTTAATAAAAAAAAGAAAGGAAAGACTTATTATTATATTTTAATTTCTTATTAATACAAATTAACTTTTTGAATTCTTGGAAAATACAAAATGTTTTGGAAATTTGAAACCAAATATTTTATGGGTAAATAACCTAGCAAGTCATTGAACTTCTCAAGAATTTTCAACTAGCATTTAAATTTCTTGGAACATAATTTTTTTAAGGTAGACAAAAAAATTATAGAAATTTGTATAAAAGAAATAACGAGATGCTCGTGAACTTATCGACTCGAGTTAGGCCTTGCTCGACTCGACTCGCTAAGATCTCGATTCAAACTTGAATTCGAGTCGAGCGTTGACCGAGTTTTGACCGATTCGAGCTCGAGCTGTTTAGGAGCTGCTCAACTCTATTAGCACCCTTAATTTTAGGGTTTAAATCTTGGGCTAAAATTATTATTATCTTTAGGGTTTAAATCTAGGAGTAGGATTAACTTTATTAGTAGCCTAGTATAAACAAGCTGTAAAATATTTACATCCACATTATTCTTGTTATTTTCTTGAAATAATAGAAAGAAAATAGTGGTTTTTATAACCCTAAGTTTTCTAAAGTTCCATCTTTCTTATTTGTTCAGCACTAATTTTATTGATTCACAGTTGTTTTCTAAACCACATCAAATTTTGGTAAGCAGAGCCTAACTAGATCCTAGGGTTTGCTTTTAACCAATGGTTGGATGCGTTAGTGGTCAAGGAAGGGAAAATCAAAGTCAAGAAATAGAATTGGTTGTGCTATGACATGCAACTAAAGAATTGCCGCATGCAGTGTATGGTTGGCTGCAACAGGAACAAGCAGGAGTCCAAAAGGAGATTCCATAAGGTACCCAACCAATTTGATATACTGGAAGATCTCAAGGATAAATTTGACTTAAGTGGGGAAGAAAACCCCTTTCATGATGCTGGACCAGCAAACCCTACGGTACAAGGTGGATTGGAGGAGGGGTTGATGCATGCCCTTGCATTACACAAGGGTGGAATTAATGTTAAAAGGTGTTGATTTTCTTGGCAAGATGAATGAAGTAGAACAAGAGTATAATCTATTAGGACCTGTTTATGATGAGTACCTAGAAGAAACTGAAGATGTATATCAAGTTCAGAGAGGGCCCTTGATTGTTCATAATGTGTTTACAACAACTAGAGGTGAAGAGTCTAGCATTGTGGTAGATGCACTTGGCCAATGATCTTTACTACTAAAGGTGTTAAGTGCTCAAGCTAAGGGTTTTAAAGAAGCCAGAGGTCAATGCAAAAATGACTCATTTATTTGATAGTCCTAATACAAGACCAACGAGATCTCTAAAGGTGAATTAATGAGAGGCAATTATGATAAGACCAAACCAGGCTTTGAAATAGATGCTTTCTAAAGTGGTACCAGCATTCCAAAAAGGACTACCATCGCTTACCCAATGCCAAATTCAAGGGATGGGAGCATTCTTAAGAAGTGCTCTCACCTAGATGATGAAACATTGTTCTATGTTCCTACGGATTTGGGTCCTATTATCATGGGAAGGTCTTGGTTGAATGTTATGCTTGATCAATTGGCTAGTTTTATCGTGTTTTCAAAGATTGATTTGAATAGAAACGGTCACCGCAATAGGTTGAGAAGTGTTGATGAATGGAAGACAACTTTTCAGACTCCAGGTGGCCTTTATGAACGGATGAAAGTGCCAAGCACATTTCTGCGGATCATGAGTGTGGCGGGTAAACAACCAGACATTGCAAGACATCATGCAGCTGCAGTAATAGCTACTTTAAATGTTATAATTGTCTCTGAAACCTATTCATCAAAAGCTAAAGCTGGTGAACCTGTTGGGAGTGAGAACAGAAATATTCCTACGGCTCATATATCAAACAAGACAATGGTTGAGGTAGACAAGAAAAATGGCAAATCAACTGTGAGCACACTGGTTCATGAAAAAGTTGCTTCAGCTTGTGATACTCTAATAGAATAAAGCAAAGAACTATATGTTACTGAAGTTGACACAAAAAATAGTAAAACGATGTGGCGGTTAAAGATAGGAATGTTAATGGTGTTGAGGTTCACAATAGGGAAGCAGATATCTCTGAGGTTGAAATGCTCTCTATGAAATATTTCACTGCTGAACCAACCAATGGAGGTTCTTGATCAAGAATTTTATGTTGAACTGGTGAAAGTTTTCTCGCCAAAGTTGAATTTTAAAAATTCGGGGAGAATACCGCATGAGATCTAGTTGTTTTATATTATTATTTTTACTTCAGTAATATTTATCAAGTATAAGACCTTATGGGTGTCTAAGATTATAAGTTATCTTTAGGGTTTCAATGTAGAGCTAAGATTAACTTTATTAGAAACCTTAGTATAAATATTTACATCCCCATTATTCTTATTATTTTCTTGAACTAATAGAAAGAAACTAGTTGTTTTAACCCTAAGTTTTCTAAGGTTCCATCTTTCTTACTCGTTTGTTCAGCCCTACTTTATTGATTCACTGTTGTTTCTCTCTGAACCACATCACATATTCAATGCAAAGTTGCTCATAACCATATTACTGGTCTTTATTTTAAAGAGCATTCACATTATTCCTTCTTTTTAAGGTACATGTGATAAAAGAACTAAATCCTAAAGCAACCAAAAGAACTAAATACTTCTCAAAATTTTTAATCCTGCAATATCTTTCTTTTTCACCCTTCTTTACTGAGAAACTTCTTCATTTCATTATGTTTTTGCAAACACTTTTTCCCTTGCTAATTCTTCACCTCTCTAGTCTCCATCCATCGAGTTATCTTAATATCATAGAGTCTTTTTATGCTAAGACTGTTCGAAGGAAATATCGACTTGATTAAAAGAGCGAGGAGGCAATTTGTAAGATTCATTTCTTCGTAAAGAAGAATGTTTGAGGCATATCAAAAAATTCTTAGACATTGTTTTAGTCGTCAGTTTTCTCCATCAACGGTCTGATTGTGTTCATCTATACTTTTGTCTTTCATTTTTTTTTGGGTCAAATAAAAGACAAGGACCAAATCTGTAGGAAGCCTCGATGAAGATCAAAGAAAATGGAAGAAAAATGTCGAAAACCAGTTTAGACGGTTTTTGGCCAATTCATCAGGTTCCGAGTTCTGGTTTTTGAACAGTTTAAAGCGGTTCTACAGAAACTCGGTTCTATAACACTAGTTGAACCACTAGACCTGACGGTTCCCAACTCAAGCGGCCAGACCGGTCCGGTTTCCACAACACTACATCGAGAAGAGTAAATACTAAACAACAATGCAAAAAAAAAACTTACCCCAGTCCATCCAGGGTTATGTGGATTTCTATGAGCCAAGTTGATAACATTATAAGGGATCCCAGTGGTCGTATCCCAGGCAGGTAGCAATCTATCTGCGATATCTCTAGCTTTTTCGAGGAAAACCTTGTCTCCTGAAAGATCATATGCACTTAAGAGTCCACCTACAACTCTGAATTTTCAGTTAGAATAGAAAGGACAAATTAGTCAAACATCAGTGTCAATTTAAAATAAAACATCACCAGAAGGGGGGGCTATGGGGAAAATGAATAACTCAGAATAGCTTCATGATAAAACAACTAATGCATATATAAACCAGAAAAATGCAACCTTATGGTTGTCTCAAAAACACTGGCATCATAGTCCTTGTTGAAATCCAATGATTTTGCAACCCACCTGCAAAAAATAGCACCGGAGCACCTATTAATAGTAATTTAACCATAATCCCTCTAGGAAAACAATATTACAAGTTATCTGTAATTCCCTGCTCACCAGAGCACCAATGATCACACCCTAGCATTATAAAAATGACCCGAACATGACACTCCTAGTTATCATAACCAGAGGAGCACGTGAGCCAATCAAATTCATAATATTATTGAAAACAGAAAGTTGGAATCAAATTAAGCAAATAACCAACTAGAATTGGAAGTAATGGCTCAGGGCACCTCAGGGGGTACATAGACAGGTATCCTTGTAAAGTAAAAAAAATAAAAAAGAACAAAATGAGCATCTAAAGAAAATAATAGGAACAATGAACAGATATGGATTCAGACAAGGAGGCTGGTGGCGCAAGAATGATTGCTAAGAATGTTGAAAGATACATGAGAAACATACAACAGGAAAATGTGAGTGGACTGAAGTAAGGAGGTGCAAAGCAGAGAGAAATGATGAAATGCATTAGATGATAACCAATAAGATCTTGCCCCATATCTATTTTCATCGTTCCACATGTTCAATACAGTAATAATATGCCAATCTAAGAGTTTCTTATTGAAAATTAAAGGTAAGCTACAATTTCCTTGACAACAAATGAAACATATGTAAAGCTTTAACAAGTTCAGCTGTTGTATCCTAGGGGCAGCAGAAGAACTAAGAAAAACCATTATCTGAAGCCACAAATTATCATAAACAAAGTGACCGAATCATACATTAATAATCCAGTCTCTCAACCCTTGTAATGTCATTCTTACTTTGAGAAGTGCATTTGTCAGGTGCACAAGCAATAAAGCATTTGTTAAAATTCGAAATAAAATACAAAAATTAAGAAGAAAAATATAGGGTAAGCTTTCACAAATCCAATTCAGAGAAAATGGAGATCAAGAATCAGGGAAAGCTCTATGCCTTTTTCTTCTTCTTTTTTCAATTTAAATACCCCATCTGTTATTTATCTCATTTGCAAGATGCATGTTATAATTAATGAAAGTACGTTTGTGTATGCACGTGTGCATGTGTACCTATACATACATATAGATAAGTAAAATTAGGAAGTTCCACTAATTTAGGACTTTATTTAAGATGGAAAAGATATTAGTCTTATTGATTAGAGATTAAAAAAATAAGCTACTTGAGAGGTTAAAGTACTTATAAAACTAATTTGTTACTTTGTTGTACTTTTATGGTTTAATTGTAAATGGTAACATCTCTGTGACAAGTGAACTGCAAACTCCTCACTGGTAAAGTAGCATGACATGTAATATCTAGCTTACTGTATGAAACTCCATCCAAATACCAAGCACATGCAAACAAAAATTTAGACTTATAAGTCATTTCTGATCAGAAGATGAGAGCACGAGGCAATCTAGCATAGAAACAGAACTTTATATTTGAAGGGGGGAGAGACTGGAATAGGAAGTTGAACTCACTCTCTTGCTTTGTGGAACTGCTCATCTAGACCCATAATATATAAAGTATCAAGAGCGTCTATCAGTGTTGCTCCAAGACCACCAAAGCTATCAACACCATTCTTTGACTGTGGCTGGTATAGGACATCAAAAGTAAACAAAATTAGCATCTTTATGAGGACCAGCCCACGTTCTTTTAAGATATGAAACTATAACTGTGTGCATCAGTTATAGACTTCAAACAAGTCAATACCATAGCAAAAGCAAAAAAGAAAAGGCAATGTTTGAAACAAGTTGAAGTTGCCATGCATAAAATTACAGGATAGTTTTTTTTCTCCTATTATCCAATGTTTTTCAACAATTATAAGTTAACAAATACTACCAAACGGAGAATATGTGTTTAATTCCACTTCAATGAACTTTTGAATTGTTTTCTAAATTGTTCACATTTGACTCTTTGACACTTCCTTTCAAGTGATATTTTATTGCTAACAGAAATTTATGTAAAGCATGATAATGAATGCAACGGCCATATCATTTTTCATATGACTAAAGAGCAAGCACTCGGAACCTCATGAATCAATCACTTTAAGTTCTTCAAGAAAGCTCAATAAGGTTTGTGATTGAGACATGCTCTAAAAAGTAGAGTTAGCATGGAAAACATATTGCAATGATATTCAAGTTAACTGTGCTGAACTTAATGTTGATGTGCAATCTGAACACAGCTAAAAATAATAAAGGCAAAAACCAAAATTTAAATTTTGGCAAAGAAAGCCCCAGTTTGTAGGGCAAATCATTGATATTATTGTTCCTTTACATATCATAACTATGGTAATATGACCAAAACATAGTACGCATGGAAAAACTCAGGACAAGTGCTTGATATAAGATACATAGAAAGATTTCAGCCTACCTGAAGTTCGTCATTGCCCCATGCATACTTCTCATATGAACTCCAGGCATGAACCATAGCTTCCTTCACTTTTTCTCTTCTTTGTATTTCAATGGGATCCTCTGGCACCGCCTTACTCTTTAATTCCTCCAGCTGAAAGAACCAAAATTTAATCCTCAGTCCGTGCATCTAGTCAAAACTTAATGCATCGGTACATATATTGAGAGCAATATATCACAACAGGATCTATGAAGACAGAAGAAAAGAAGAACAACAGATGATTTCATAAACATATCACTAGTCTCGCCATTTTTACAATATCTTGACAAGAATTAGAAATTAACGCCTACATCTAGAGTCTCCAAACAGATTCATCTAAAAATTTGTCATTCTAGAGCAATAATTCAAAACAAACCTTCCTGGAAGGAAAGGATTGTTAATGAATGTAAAAAAGGGTATTTTCAATTTATTCAAATATGTAAGAAAGAATGCTTAACTTGAGCATACAAATGGAGCTCTTACCATATCTTGTAATCGGCGGACTTCATCATTTAACTTGGACACTTCAACCTGCATGTCAGTATGAAATTTTTATACACGCATTTTAAAAAAATATAGCTCCTACGCCCGTGTGTATCCACTTCAAGTAAGGAATATGAAAACAACAGCCTTCACCTATCATTCTTGTGAATTCACACTCTCTACTTTAGTTTTTAAGCCATCAAATCCATACAATTAATATTTTTAGTACTTTTCATCTTTAAAAACAACAAAGTCGGGGTTGTCACTTGTCAGAATGCATAAAGAAAGCGCTTCATACACCACATTCAAAAATTGGTAAATCTTCAGCAAATTTCTCAACGATAAAAAAGTGAATCAATCTCAATCCATTCTCCCAAAAGCCAACATCAAAATAGCAAAAATAAATAAAATAAAATAAAACACTATCAAATTAATGAGTTCTCGTTTCAAAATAAAACTCCATTTATATTCCAAGAAAATTATTAGAATTATATCGATAAATGCATACAGATCAGCTCTCAGATTTGTCCCAAATTCGTGATCTAAAAATCTAATCCCCTTCATAAAAAGAAATTCTAACTCCTTCAAATTCTAACTCCTTCAATTTCGCATCAATTTAAAAACAATATTCACTGGGTTAACCTTCCTAATTTCTCAATAAAAACACGCAACAATAGATGAAATGAAAGAGTGAAATGAATAAAAGTAGAAGATTATTACCTCGTGTTCACTAACGAGAGTTTGACGATCCCAAACGAAAAAAGTAGCTGAAACAAAAACAACCAAAAGCAAAGCCAAACGCTGCGGTCTTTTCAAATAATACGATGGATTACAGTATCTAAATCTACTCGAAGAAGACGATGATCTAGTCCTCGCCATTTTCTAATTTTCTTTTTTGAATGACTTTTCGTTAGATACGAATTGGATCTTCAAAAACGAAGATATTTCATAAATAATACGATGGAGAATGGTGAAAGAGAATGGAGGAAGAGTGGAAGACGGAAGACTGGGTACAACCGAAAATGAAAATAAAGAATAAGAACAGGGAAAAAAGAAAAATATTTTTAAATGGAGAAATAAACAATAGAATTAAAATTTTACGTGTAGTAGCCAATGAGGGCAGTGCTAAAAAGGTTGAGGAGTTAGTTGCAGTTTAGAAATTTAAGGTTCAAATTTTATTATTTGTAATCTTAAATTCATGGATAAAATAATAAGATTTCATGAGTAGGTCTGCGGATTTAAAACTAAAAATCAGTAAGTTTGAAAACAACCTAAAATGTTATATTTTTGATAATATTTTAGGTTGATTTTTTTTGACAAATTATGAAACTTGTAAAATTTTGGTTTTTTTAGTTTGGTCGTTTTTTGACAAGATTCGAAACTTACCTTTTTAACCATAAATTAAGATGTCGTTCTTTAAACTCGCCATAATTTTATGTTAGGTATATGAATGTTTTGAAAGTTATATTAGAAATTTAGAAATGTGTATAAAATCATATCGAATAAGACATAATAGTTATAATTTACAGAAACATGCATATTTAATTGGTGGGAGGGGCTTTGCCCCCACCTCACCCTCAAAAAAAAATTCTCATTTAATTTATGAGATCAATTTGAAAAATATATAAGATAGTTATACAATTCCCCAAATTTAAAAATATATATTGCCTCTAAGTTGTTGTTAGGTGAGTTGATGGTTGTGGGTTCTTATGAGACTCTTGTGTGATTAATTTGTTTTTTCTTCTGGTTAATGTTGGCGTTACTTATTTTGTTTTTATGGGTAAAAAATTTTAAAAACAAAAAATATTTTCAAATAACTATAAGATATTAAAATGAATTGTATAAAAAAATATTTTTAAATTTATAAAAAATGTAAAAAAGCATAATTATTAAAAATTTATTTTTGTCAATTGGTTCAATTTGACAAAAAATAAAAATTCGAGGACTAAAAGAGGTAAAAAAGTTTTAAGGCTAAAATGACATGTTTTTTAATTCGAGTGTCAAAAATATTATTAAGCCAAAAAAATTAAAATAACTAGTTAGCTTATATAAAATATGTGTATTGTTTTTTGAAAAATACTTTAATAGACAAGTTCGTTTAAACTAAAGTTTTTACAAGCCTTTTAATTTTAGGGTTTAGAGATTTAGGTTGTGGTTTAGGGTTTAGGGGTTTAGGTTGTATGATGTATAATTTAAGATTTATGGTTAAGATTTAGAGTTTAGGGTTTATGGTTTAGATTTTAGGGTGTTATGGCTAGATATTTAAATTTTAAATTTTATAGCTTAAATATAAAGGGTTATATAAATTTTTTTATACAACTTATATATTAAAGTATAATCCTTATTTTTTATTTGAAAATCTTCTGCTCAATTTTACCATTAACTACTGACTTGACATCTTTAAAAAGGTAACATTACTTTTTTTAGTCACTTACAGTTATAATTTTTTTTAGCAATTTAACCAAAAAAAGTTATAAACGTATATGATTGAAAATGTATTTTTCAATTAATGACATTTTTTATTTATTTTTAAAGATTCAATGTTAAATTGATAAAAAAATGTAAATATAAGGATTATCAAAGTTGTTTTTTTTTATAGTTGTTAGGTTAGCAATTAACAATAAAATTGAACATAATTTAAGAATGTGACCAAAAATAATATAAGGACTCCATTTTGTAAAATAAAATATAAAAATAAATTTAAAAGTTTAAAACAATATAAAGAACTTAAGATATTTATATATATATATATATATATATATATAATGTTAAGATCCTTTGCTTGAGAGGCTTGAATTCTCGCTATATAAATATTTTTTTAATAAAATAATAGTTTAAGGATCACTTTTGATCCTATAGTAGTTCAAATTTATTGATTTCGCCCTTATGACATTTGTACATCAATTTAGCCTTTTAAGTAGTCGAATTACATCATTGTTTGTCTTTTGACTGATGGAAGCCAAAGTTGACCGTTACAGTGCTGACGTCGAGGTTAACGGTGCTGGTGTGGTGGTCAACGGTGCTGATGTGATAGTCCATGTATGAAGATGACGTGGAAGAGGGGCAAAATTGATTTTTTAACCTAATTTGACGGCAAAATTGATTTTTAGGTAAAAATACGAATTTAACAAAATATTAAATACTAAAATGATGTAAAAATTAATAGAACATTTAAAAATATTTTATTAATATATGGCTAAAAATAACAAAAATTAAAAAAATTTAAAAAAAAAAGTAAAACTAAAATATACACTCTTATCCTACTTTCTAAATTTCAAACCCTAAAAATCTCAAACTCTAAATTATAAACCTTAAATCCTAAACCCTAATTAAAAATTTTATCAATATAAAGTGGTTATGAATCATAAAAGTATATGTATAAATTTAATCAATTAAAGGGTTTAAATTTTATGGTTTTAAGCTTTGTGATTTAGAAATTAGACTTAGAGTGTAGAGTTTAATTTTTAGTACTGATAGATAGGGGCACCAAAAAAGGTAGATGATTTTTTTTCGGTTGAGAGAATCACATTAACCCTATTTTAGGATCATTTATTTCTTACATTCTTTGAAGAGAAAGAAAACCAAAGTCATCCAATTTTTTTATGAAAATTTTTATATTTTTTAATACTTTATAAATATTTCAAATTTTAATTACTGAATAATTTATAATTTATTAGCTTATGATATTTTGATTTTATAATTTTTACTTATTTTTATATTTTTTAATTATTTTATTTTATTTGTCATATATTAATAAAAAAATTTAATTTTTATGTTATTTTAATATTTTAGTATTTTACTCATATTTCTTTTTCCTAAAAATTAATTTTGTCCCGTACTCAACCAGAACATTAACTTTGCCTCGAACTCGCTTGAAAAATCAATTTTGCCCCTCTGTCACGTCATCTTCACACATGGACTGCCACATTAGCATCGTAAACTGCAACGTCAGCACTGTAATAGTCAACGTTGACTTCCGTCAGTCAAGGGGCAAATAGTGATGCAATTCGACTACTTCAGGGGCTAAATTGATGCGAAAATACTATAGGGACGAAATTGATAAATTGGGACTACTATAAGGGGCAAAAGTGACCCTTAAGCCTAAAATAATTAAAGTTGTTACTACTATTTTTTCAACACCAAGATAAAAGTAACTACCAATAACTAGTTAGTCAAATGAGATGAGACACTAGATCTCTTAAGTAATGTCAGTAATTTGAATTCAGACATTAGGAATGAAAAAAAATAAATTGAGATGGTCATCTCAAAATGGACCTTTATAAATCTGATGGTCGAAAATCAGTGGTTAAAAAAAAACTAACATCAAATAAAATGACAGCCGTTGGTAATTGAATGAAATCAGGATCAATCGCCATCCTTGATTTTAGTTACCAACTTTGACCAAACTAATGTCAAATTCCTCGAGCCAAGTAACCAATGCATAGTCTACGCTCACCCTTTGTTTTTTTTTTTCCTTTTTCCCTTTTCACTTTCTCTGGTGATGCATGCGTACCACTATATAAGCAGTGCAGAGTCTTGAATTTTGCATTACCATCAAAACCATAATCTTGTTTTCTTTTCTTAATTTAAATTTGGTCAAAGCTTGGCCAAATTATGACTCCTCTTGAAGTCGATGTGATTCTTCTTCTATTATCAGGAACTGGAATTGTTAGTTAGTGGCAGGGGCCGAGACATAATCGAATATTGGCAGGGGCTAAAATATTAGATTTAAAAAATACAAAGGCTTATTACGTATTTAAACTCAAATTTATGGGATAAGACCTAATTTGTCTAATATTTAAATTTATAAAGACATAAATTGTTATTGGACCAAAAAATTTGAGGATACGTGTTCATTCTTCTTTAGTTCAACCTAGAGGTATAGCGTTCAAAGAATTGTTAATGAATCATTCGTATATTAAGCTAAATAAACGAGTATGAATAAATTTTTATGCCCGTTTAATAAACGAACGAACACGAATAAATGTATATTCCTTTCATTTATGTTCACAAACAAGCTCGTTTATAAGCTCATTTACTTGGTTTCCCTTTCCTTTTTATTTTTTCTGTACATTTTAAATATTGGTGAATGTATGGACTAAAATGAACATGTGGTAAACTTTTGAGTTCAAATTGTGAAGCCTAATGATCTTAAATACTAGTGGTGTAATTCCACTATTTTGGCGAGCATATAATTAGCAAACATTACACGGATATGTTCACGAACGTTAAACGAACATGTTCGTGAACATTAAACAAACAAACACCATCATAAATAAATAAACGAACACAAACATGATATTAAAAATTTAAACGAACTGAACATGAACACCTTCAAATATAAATAAACGAACACGAACAAAATCTTATTCATTCAAACTCGGTTCATTTACATCCCTAGTTCGACCCCTAATTGATTATATATTTACTAAACTCTTATATTTTAAATTTAAATAATTTTTTTTACAGAGGCCAAATTGTTATTAAACCATATAAAACAATTAAGTTTATAACAAGGATCAGCTCCCCTTAGGCCCAAGGGAGCTCCGCCCCTGGACTTAGTGGCCCCGGTGATCGTATCTTTGTACACTGACCACGGTGCTCCCGGCGCGCTAGGTTAGTTATAGTACTATCTGCCATAGATTTATAGCTATGAATTCAGGATTCTAGTATGGCTTTCAGCTTGGAATTTGGCTATGTTAGGAATGTTGAAACCCAAAAGCAACTCGTTCAAGTCATGTCTCGTAGAATGCATATAGACCACAGTTTTAAACTCATCGACAAGCTCTTATTCGGAATCGAAAGTATATAGGTCCGAGTTTCATATTTGTTTATCGAGTATCGGATCTAAGTTTTGGAATTCAATTGAGAATGCATAGACTTGTGAAATAGGGGTCTTCGACTCATTATTGATTAAATCTTAGCTCAATTGTGGGTGATGATGGGTTCTTTCTTATAAATTCATAATCATTTAGACCGGGTGTTATAAATCAAGTAGAGTCTTAAAAAGGTTTTTGTTAAGTATGGCTCATATACTAGATGAAGGACAGATGTTGGAGCGGAGCGGGAGTAAGCGAGTGAACGAAGCGAGAGCATCTGTCCATTAAAGGAGTTTCGAGTTAGTCTGCGGGCTAGGATTAAGTGGGTTTGGGGGTGAAGCCCCGCGATACGGTATGGGGTATTTTGGTAATTGTACCGGGGTTACTCTTATATAATGTATTTGTAACCTAATTGCATTATCAATCTCATAATAAGAAAATAGCCACTCATCGCTCCCGATGATGTAAGCACATTGTCGAACCTCGTTAAAATCCTATATTCTTGTTTGTTTAATTCCTTGCTGATTATCATGATTTCTCAACAATTGGTATCAGAGCAAGGTTTAAGATGGCAATGTCAGATACAAATTTTGAAGTGGTAAAATTTAATGGTGAGGGTAACTTCGGATTGTGGCAGACGAGGGTAAAAGATCTGCTAGCGCAGTAAGGGATTTTAAAGGCTTTATGATCTGCAAAACCAGCATCGATGGAGGATGAAGATTGGGAAGAACTGCAGCAGCGAGCGACATGAACCATACGATTATGTTTGACAGATGAAATTATGTATCACGTAATGGATCTGTCGTCCTCAGAAGAAATATGAAAGTAATTGGAAAGTCAATTTAATGGGAAATCTCTAACAAATAAACTGTATCTGAAGTAGAGGTTGTATGGGCTGAAGATGCAGGAAGGTCATGATTTGGCTCAGCACGTGAATGTCTTCAATCAAATAATCACAGACTTGGCTCAACTTGATGTGAAGATTGGGGATGAAGATAGAGCAATGATTTTGTTGTGTTCATTGCCTTCCTCTTATGAACATATGGTGACTACTCTTACATATGGGAAAGAAACAATCAAAGTTGAAGAGATTACTGCAACTTTGTTGGCTCACAACCAGCAGAAGCAGAATGCAGGGGAAAGCCCTCAAGCTGATAGTTTATATATTAAGGGTATTCAAGACCGTGGAAGGAAGTCAGATAATGAGGGTTCTAGAAAACAAAATTCTAGATCAAAGTCTAGAGGTAAAAAGATGATTCATTGCTACAAGTGCAAGAAGCCAGGACATATGAAGTGGGACTGCCCAAAGTTAAAAAGGTAGATAGATGATAAACATGATGCATCATCCAAAATTGTGAATGCGGTACAAAATTTAGATTGCAGTGATGGTGATATGCTTTCTATTTCAACAACTCAGTTCACGGATGCATGGATTCTTGATTCAGGATGCTCTTATCATATAACGCCTAACAGGGAGTGGTTTTCTACTTATGTGTCTGTTAATTCTGGTTTAGTCTATTTAGGTGATTATAGATGTTGCAATATTGTTGGTATTGGCAAAGTCAGAATTAAGATGTATGATGGTACTGTTAGAACATTATGTGATGTTAGGCATATACCAGATTTGAAAAATAATCTAATTTCCTTGGGCACTTTGCATAAGAATGGTTTTATTCCTAAAGCAGATGAGGATAGGGAAACCATTAGAATTGTTAAAGGTGCATTGACTGTGATGAAAGGAAAGATAACTGCAGGGAATATCTATAAACTGTTAGAGAGTACAGTTGTAGGTGGAGCTCATTCTGTTGAGTAATAAGATGATAATACAAAACTATGGCACATACGTCTTGGTCATCTTAGTGTACGTAGAATGGCTGAATTGTATAAAATAAATTTGTTGCATGGTGTTAAAAGCTGCAAGCTCAATTTTTGTAAGTTTTTTGTTCTTGGTAAACAGAATAAAGTTAGTTTCACGACTGGAAACCACAAAACTGAAGGGATTCTTGATTATGTGCATTCTGATGTACGGGGGCTACCAGGGAATCATTATTGGGTGGATCTATGTATTGTGTTACTTTTATTGACGATTTTTCTAGGAAAGTTTGGGTGTATTTCTTGAAATAGAAATCTGAAGTATTTGCCAAGTTCATGATGTGGAAAGCTGACGTGGAGAACCAAACTAGTAGAAAGATCAAGTACTTAAGGTCTGATAATGGCACAGAGTACACAGATTCACAGTTTCAAAAATTCTGTGAGGAGCATGGGATTCAGAGACATTTTTTATTATTTAAGACACCACAACAAAATGGTGTTGCTGAAAGGATGAACAAGTCATTAACTGAGAGGGCTCGGTGCTTGAGACTGAATGCAGGGCTTCCTAAAAGCTTCTGGACAGAGGCTGTGAGTATGGCATGCTACCTCATTAACAGGTCACCACGGGCATCTTTGGGTGGCAAAGTTGCAGAATAGGTATGGACATGTAATGTATTTGATTTTGATCACTTACGAATTTTTGGTTGTCTTACTTATGTGCATAGACCTAGTGATGGAAGATCAAAACTTGATGCAAAGTTAAGGAAGTACGTTTTTCTAGGCTACAATAAAGGTGTCAAAGGGTACAAGTTTTGGGATCCGATTGCAAAAAAAAAAAATAGTGATCAGTAGATATGCAATTTTTGATGAGCAGTTCATGTTGTAGTAGAACCAAGACAAGGTGCTGGTCGATTTAGAACAGTGTCCAGGAGCAGCTGAGAAAGGTGAAAGTTCTAATTCAACATCTGGTGGTTCTAATACAGTTGATTTACAGGATTATAATCTAGCTAGAGATAGAGAGAGACGCACCAATATAAAAGCTCCATGCAGATTGGGTTTTGAAGACATGGTGTCTTTTGCACTTCACATTAGCAGTGATGATCCATCTACTTTTCAAGGAGCTATCATTAGTCCGAAGAAAGGGAAATGGATGGCTGCAATGGTTGAGGAGATGGAGTCTTTACGAAAAAATCATACATGGGAGCTAGTTCGGCTTCCTAAGGGAAAGATGGCTATTGGTTGCAAATGGGTGCATAAAAAGAAACTAGCAGTATCAGAAAAAGAGGGGAAAAAGTTCAAGGCTCGATTGGTAGCAAAGGGTTTGTCATAGCAGAAGGGAGTTGATTATGATGAAATTTTTTCTCTTATTGTTAGGCATACTTCAATCAGGGCAGTACTTGTATTAGTAGCTAGTTGGGATTTGCATTTAGAGTAGATGGATGTTAAAACTGCTTTTTTGCATGGTGATCTAGAGGAGCAGATTTATATGCAACAGCAAGAAGGGTTCACTTAATCAGGATATGACCATCTAGTTTACAGGTTAAAGAAATCTTTGTATAGGTTGAAACAGTCTTCAAGACAATGGTACAAACGATTCGACTCTTACATGATTCAGATTGGCTACAAGCGATGTGAGTATGATTGTTGTGTTTATGTTAAAAACCTTGATGATGGTTCTTTTATTTTTCTGCTACTGTATGTTGATGATATGTTGATTGCTACGAAGAATATGTATGATGTTGTTGGTTTGAAAGCTTTATTGAGCCAGGAATTTGATATGAAAGACTTAGGGGCTGCAAAGAAAATTCTTAGAATGAAGATTCACAGATATAGAGGCTCAAGGAAATTATGGTTATCTCAGCAAGGCTATGTTGAGTAAGTGTCAGACAGGTTTGGGATGAGCAATGCAAAGCCCGTGAGCACTCCATTGGAAAATCATTTTAAGCTTTCTTTAGAACAGTGCCCGAAGACAGATAAGGAAATTGAAGAGATGGCAAAGTTCCATATGCCAGTGCTGTAGGCTGCCTGATGTATGCGATGGTATGTACTCGCCTCGATTTAGCTCATGCTGTTAGTCAAGTCTGTAAATAAATGTCTAAACCAGGTAGACAACATTGGGAAGTAGTCAAGTGGATTTTCAGGTATTTAAAGGGTACTGTAGGACATGGAATTGTTTTTGATAGTCAGCAAAATGATATGATAGTTGTAGGATATGCGGATTCAGACTATGTAGGTGATTTGGATGATAGAAGGTCTACAACTGGGTATGTTTTTACTCTTGGTTGAGGGTCTATATGTTGGAAGTCAACTGTTCAATCTATTGTGGCATTATCTACAACTGAAGCTGAATACATGGCAGTAGCTGATGCTACAAAAAAACCTTTATAGCTTATTGGGCTAGTGAAGAAATTAGGTATTCAGCAAGGTGGAGTTCAGTTGCATTGTGATAGCCAAAGTGCTATTCATTTGGCTAAGAATCAGGTGCATCATGCTAGAACTAAGCATATTGATGTGAGGTTTAACAAGATTAGAGAGTTGATTGCATCTGGTGAGATATTGTTACAGAAGGGGCATACCACAAACAATGCAGTTGATATGTTGACCAAGCCAGTTACTACTGACAAGTTCATGCATTGCTTGGACTTGTTGAATGTTTGCAATTGCTAGAGAAACATGGTAGCCCAACCCACTTTGATGTGTGAGAAACTTCTAGGTTAATCTCTTAAGGGGGCATGATATTCGCCAAGATGGAGATTTGTTAAGTATGGCTCATATACTAGATTAAGGATAGATGCTGGAGCGGGAGTGAGCGAACGAACGGAGAGAGAGAATTTGTCCATTAAAGGAGTTTCAAGTTAGTTTGCGGGTTAGGATTAAGTGGGTTTGGGGGTACGGGGGCGAAGCCCCCGCGGTACAGTACGGGTATTTTGGTAATTGTACCAGGGTTACTCTTATATAATGTATTTGTAACTTAATTGTATTATCAATCTCATAATAAGAAAACAGTTGCTCATCGCTCCCGATGACGTAAGCACATTGCCAAACCTCGTTAAAATCCTGTGTTCTTATTTGTTTAATTCCTTGTTGATTATCCTGATTTCTCAACAAGTTTGTAAGGAAAGTTTTTTTTAAGTTGCATCATTCCATTGTATGAATTATGTGTAATTACATATCCTAATTTGTTATTGTATTGCATTGATCTATCTTTTTTATTGTTCAAACTCCTAGGAATGTTGGGGAGTCCTCCAAAGTGAAAGACAAATAGAAGCTTAGAGGGTCTTAAGGAAGGTTGCTTCTAGTTGTTTTGAGCTATGATAATGCACTTCATATCCTTAAGATGTTATGTAAATCATGTATTGTAAATGATTGGGGGGAAAACATGTACTTCCCATTTATGTGAATGGTAAAAATGATTTTTGATGTAGTAATTGGTTGTTTAAAATTCATATTATTTTTTGTTTGATGTGTAGGGAGTGTTTGGAACCATCTTTGTCATTTTTGGAGACTTAAGTTGTAATTTTTGAGTTAAATTTTTTTTAACTTATATGGTCAATTTTGATATCTGAAATAGTGGTATCGAAAGCAGACATTACAACACGTATTTGGGTTTCAATACATGTCATGCGTATTGAAACCTTTGTTGGTAAAAATTAATGAAAAATGGTGCGTTAGCACCGAGAGGATAAATAAATAATTAAGTAAATGATTAGATAATCGTGTCGTGGTGAACTACTGTCTTAGAAGCGAATTCGCCTTGAAGTGTGTAATTGCTACAATGGACGAACGCCCTCTGAGGTTAGCACGATCTCCCCAAAGATTTGTACACCCGAAACCCAGAGAGGACTTTAATGATATTACTCTTCTATTTGAACTTGAAAATAGAGGCTCGAAAATGAAGTTAAAATCCTTTGCTTAAAAAGGAGAATTTAGAGGAATCAACAAATAAATTTGTTGCTCGAAAATTAAATAGAACTCAAGGAAAACATAAAGTGAATTTGATGTGTATATTTTCAAATAAAACAACTCACATCTTTACAGTAATCTTTGAAGGGTAAAAAAGGAATTTGGTAAGCAAGAATTTAAATGCAATTGAATTCCATGCTTAAAAATAATAAAAATAGATTTAATCTGTCAACATAAACGTTAAAAACTTAAAAATAACATTCTAAAGGAGATCAAAAGCTTGAGGGACCAGCTCACCTAGCTGAAGTCAGCTTGGAATAGCTCAAATAAGCTTGAAGATTGAGCTAGCTCAACTCAATTCAGCTCACTCCAAGCTCAACCAACTCACTTCAGCTCCACCTACACATACCAGCTCACCACCCCAAGGGTCATGTCCCCTCATAAGGAATATGTTCCTAGCTAATTGGAGGGAAACACAAATGGGCGGCATATGCAATGGAGGGAAAGCCTTTTTGCTCCAAAACCAAGTGGAGAGAGACACCAAGATGGCTGAACCATCACTATCCCTTTGGAGGGAGTCACAACCAGCCTTTTGGAGGGAGACATATGCCTATTCAGCCACCCCTTCATCCATGTAGTGCCCATTCGACCACCCCTAGAAAACTATAAATAGGGCATTTCATTTCATTTGTAAACATCTTATTTTTATCAATCAAATTACTTTGTGAGAATTTTCTCTTTTAGTTCTATTTTGAACTTTATCGACTTATCAAGTCTTTGTGCTTATGGCGTCAACCCTTCTAGTTCCCCTGATACTTTTGGTTCCTATCTCTTTATAGATAGTGGGTCAAAGTCCTTTCTACCACCCTTTAAAGATATCATAGAAGGTTCGGGTTTAGGCTTTCTATAGCCTAGGTTCTTCCTTGATTCTTTAAGATACTATCCTCCTATATTTCACCCTTCCATTATCACTATCCTTATCCATTTTTAGCCCAAATTACCCCCACAAAAATCGCCCACTACACTGCATCAGATTTGTCATTCTTAATCATTCTTCCGCACATCTTTCTCACCTTACTTAATCTTACCCAAATCTTTCATTTAAACCTATCTTGCTTGCAGGTTTCTTGCTTCCTTCCTAGATCCAATAATCAGAGTGGTCGTCCCCAACAACATCAAGAACGACCTCACATCATTTGGTAATCAGAGCTATTGGTGGAAGAAACAAGTGCATCAAGTGAAGTCTGATTCAAGCAAAGCAAAAAGAGTTTGTAAGTGACTATCATTTTGTCATTTCAATTTGTTCAAAAAAACAAAAAAATTGTTTCGAATAAAAAATTGATTCGAAAAGTACAAAATAAAGAGAAAAGAAAGTTTCGGATAGCAAAAGTTTAAGGGTGGAAAGCACAACAACATCATCTTCAACATCAAACCTGAAACCATCTTCTTCAAGACTTTGATTGTTGGTCAAGAAAGGTTGTGAGTTTCTTGCCAAGTAAGTAACCTTTTATTTTTTTCATTTTCTATTCTAAACTTACACATACACCATTTTTTATTCATTTTTCTTTTCTTTAAACTAACATTTCAGCGACGCACAAGATCCAAAACTTGTCTAAGTCTTGAGTAAGTTCCTTAAAGAACTTTACAAGAGAGAAATGAGTGGAAAAAGGCAATTTGAGAGTGTAAGATCTGAAGGGGATAATAAAAGCTAAATAACATCCTAGAGTGCAAACACGAGCGTTGAGTGGAGTAAAATTTGGTAAGATCTTTTCCTTTTGTTTTTATTTTAACTCTTGCCCATCTACTTCCAAAAGGGTCTTTGTAGTCAAAATGACGTTAAATCTACAAGCTGCTGAAGATAAATGGCAAATGGAGAACATTTTCTACACCTGATGCCTCGTAAACAATAAAGTTTGCTATGTGATCATTGATAGAGGTAGTTGCACCAATGTGACAAGTTCCTTAAAAAACTTTACAAGAGAGAAAAGAGTGGAAAAAGACAATTTAAGAGTGTGAGATCGAAAAGACGATAATAAAAGCCAAATAATATCCCAGAATGCAAACACAAGCGTTGAGTGGAGAAAAATTTCCTTGGAGTGAATTTGTGAGTTTTTTGTTAAGTGAAATTTGGTAAGATCGTTTCTTTTTATTTTCATTTTCACTTACAATGTCGCAAGACTCTTTCCCATCTATTTCCAACAGGGTCCTTGTAGTCAAAATGACGTTAAATCTACAAGTTATTGAAGATAAACGGCAAAGGGAGAACATTTTCTACACTCAATGCCTCGTAAATAATAAAGTGTGCTTCATGATCGTTGATGGAAGTAGTTGCACCAATGTGGCAAGTACCCTAATGGTGGACTAACTTGGATTGAAGACTTCAAAGCACTCAGGCCCTTACAAGTAGCAATGGCTGAACAAGGGAGGCGAATTAAAAGTCACTAAACAAGTACTCATTCCATTCGCCATCGAAAATTAAAAGGATGAAGTCTTATGTGACGTGCTTCCTATGAATGCAAGTTATATGCTATTGGGGCAACCATTGCAGTTCGGTAAACAAGCCACACATGATGGATACACCAATAGGTACTCATTCTCTCACAAAGGGAAGAAATTTATCTTGGCCCCTCTAACTCCAAGCCAAGTACATCATGACCAAAACCAATTAAGCAAGAGGATTGCAGCTTGGAATGAGAGTAAAAGGAATGAAGAAATCAAAGAGAAAGCAATAAAAAAGAACATTCGAAGAAGGACAAACAGATGGAGTTGAAAATAAAATAATAAAAATGAGAAAGTAGATGTAAGAAAAGTTGGAGTTGAAAATGAGAGATTTGAAAAGAATGAGTTTAGAGATGAAGGTGAGAAAGAAAATTAGATTTTATCTAACCTTACTTTTCTCTTATTCCTTCTTTTGTCTTGCAAGATATTCCAAGAGACATATCTTTTCAAGATGCTGATTCAAGAAACATGTCATTTGAAGAACCAATGAGTGTGACTTTTGGTGATCCACAAGACATGTCACTTGACATTTCAAAGGTTATGACACTTGAATTTCCAAGAAATATGATCATTGACATTCCAAGTGCATTGCCGATCTTGAAGAAAATTCAACAACCAATGCCCATTAAACATCCACTATAGTTTGCTATTTCCATTCATCTTGTTAATAGTTTCTCATATTCTAAATTTGATTTATTTTATAGCAATTTGTTTCATGGTATTATCCTACCAAACTATGATGGCAAGTTTTTTTGTCGTTGTGAGATTGATTGGTGCATCAAACTTTACCATTACAAGAGTATGAAGCAAGCATTGTCCATCTACTCAAGGGCCATCATTTGGATTGGCACAAAGCTTAAAGAAATTGACATTACCAACCTACTTGATATAGATTCAAAAAAATCAAGACTCTTCATCAACCATCATGATGGATCAAAGAGAGAAGTTGAAGAGATATGTACCTTCACCAAGGGTCATGATGTTTCGGATGAAGGAGTGATTCAAAGGACAAGTTTTGTTCCCAAAAGGGGTAACATTTCCAAAGAATGATTCCAAAGAGATCGTGTCTATTCAAAGAAGGATAAACCAAGAATATTGAAGATTTTACTTGGAAAAAAAAGTAAGAATTCGTCCACCCTAACAACAAAGAGGTGTCCATTGAAGAACGCTTTCAATTTGAGGACAAATCGCCAAAAAGAAGTGGAGGATGATACAATCCTGATCAGCACCAACTTTCTTCATGACTTGATCACACCATTGAAGATCATCAAGGCTAATTCTAGGGGAGTTCTACCTTACTTTATCTTTTATTATCTTATTTATGCATTCAATATTGTTATAAGCATGCCTTTGCATATTAGGATATACTTGAATTATCATATGTTATCATTCATTTGCATAGTATATGATATTTATGCATAACCTATGTTTCACATCTTTATATTATATTTATACTTAGCCATGTCATGCATATTTCATGCTACTTATCTTATTCTGCTTAATCATATCCTTAGTATAATCTATGCCATGCATTTCATCCTAGAATACATATTAGTACACCTTAGTCCCTATACTATGCATATTACTTAATTATCATAAGGCATTACATTAATCCTCATCTTTTATGCATGTTACACACCTTTTAATTATGATTTAGCATACTTAGATTAGGCGTGCATATGCTATCTATATAACCTTAGCTTATACATATCTAATATGCCTATTTACATGTTTTATAGGTACATGGGTGAATGATATTAGCTCAAGGCAGCTCGAGGATACTCGGTTCAGCTTAAAGGTATCACTAGGAGCTCGGATTAGCTCATGGCTACAGGGAGTGCTCAGGTCAGCTCAAAAATTAAGGAGAACATTCTTAAGAAGCTCACAAGCTTGAAAGACCAGCTCACCTAGCTAAAGTCAGTTTGGAATAGCTCAAATCAGCTTGAAGATTGAGCTAGCTAGCTCAGCTCAATTTAGCTCACTCCAAGCTCAACCAGCTCACTTTAGCTCCACCTACACATACCAGTTCACTTTAGCTCCACCTACACATACCAGCTCACCACCCCAAGGGTCATGTCCCCTCTTAAGGAACATGTCCCTAGCTAATTGGAGGGAAACACAAATGGGCGACATATGCAATGGAGGGAAAGCCTTTTTGTGCCAAAACCAAGTGGAGGGAGACACCAAGATGGCCGAACCATCACCAACCCCTTGAAGGGAGTCACGACTAGCCTTTTGGAGGGAGACACATGCTTATTCGGACACCCATTCATCCATGCAGTGCCCATTCGACCATACCCCTAGAAATCTATAAATATGTCATTTCATTTCATTTGTAAAATCTCATTTTTGTCAATCAAATTACTTTATAGGAATTTTCTCTCTTTTAGTTCTATTTTGAACTTTATCGACTTATCAAGTCTTTTTGCATGTGGCGTCAACCCTTCTAATTCCCTTGATACTTTTGGTTCCTATCTCTTTATAGATAGTGGGTCAAAGTCCTTTCTACCACCTCTTAAAGATATCATATAAGGTTTAGATTTAGGCTTTCTATAGCCTAGGTTCTTCCTTGATTCTTTAAGATACTATCCTCCCATATTTCACCCTTCCATTATCACTATCCTTCATCCATTTCCTAGCCCAAATTACCCCACAAATACCGCCCACTACTCTGCACCAGATATGCCCTTCTTCATCATTCTTCCATACATCTTTCTCACCTTACTTCATCTTACCCAAATCTTCCATTTGAGCTTATCTTGCTTGCAGGTTTCTTGCTTCCTTCCTAGATCCAACAATCAAAGTAGCCGTCCCCAACAACATCAAGAACGACCTTCACATCAATGTAGGTTTCTAGGAAAAAGAGGTGGTACACTAGGCACCTCAAATACCAAGTCTTTCGTAGAACCAAACCTATACATGCACTTTCATAAAATCACACTATTTTCCAATTAGTCATTTAAGAGTTTTTTTTCTTTACCAATATGGTCTCTTAAAATTTTATGCTAGATACTTTTACTCATAATAGTATTGTTTTAAGCATACTTA
Organism: Hibiscus mutabilis; assembly: GCA_019671005.1. Classification (NCBI taxonomy): domain Eukaryota; kingdom Viridiplantae; phylum Streptophyta; class Magnoliopsida; order Malvales; family Malvaceae; genus Hibiscus; species Hibiscus mutabilis. Next base: position 38,053,095 of record CM033732.1, read on the forward strand.
ATTTGAGATTCACTATTTAGAATGGTCATTCATTCTAGCCTTAGTCTTTCATCCTAGTCTAAAATATTCTCACCAAATTTAAAGACTAGCTTACAGTTTCATTCTTTAATAATAAAGATAAATTCATATGATATTAAAAACATGAATTAACAAACGATAAGTCTAAATAATCTGACCTCATATGTAGGATCATGATTTTATATGTAGACTTGTCCATCCTCGCCATGCCCGTAACATTAATCTTCTCACCATCAACATCTTAGAATGACTCTAGAATCTTTCGCAACGGTTACATCTTTTGAATTAACATCTCTTCAAAAAATTATTAATTCTAGAGTCACATGAAAATTCTACAACGTTAAAATAATTCACAAAAATAGTAATTCTCTAACACTGTTAAAAATAATTCACTAGCAGAAATAAAGTTCTTATCTTTAAATTCGAATTTCTTATACTCAGCAGATTGCGAGAATCGAACCAAAATTTGACAACCATTTGTTTGGAGAATCTTTCACACTTTTATTCCACCACCATTAGCTTCATATAACTTCACAAATTATCTCAATTTGAACTTTAGTAGCGTTTTGACAAACTGATTGATCGTTTGTCATACGATCTTTAACTATTTCGTTGTCTCTTGGTTTCCAAAAGTTCAAATATATTTTAAAAAATATTCATAATATCATGTGCCTTCTAAATTTATGTCAAAACAACTTTATGAGGTTTTAACATAAATAGCTATGGTTATGAAATCTTAATCACATGTCACCGATATTCCAATAGTTTGCTCTAATCACATGCCTTCTAAATTATTCACTACACTGTATTATTAATATGATTCTTTTGATATTTTATTTACACCGACTTTTCATTTAAACTAATAAATCAGTAACTCCAAACGCTTATACTTAAAAACAATGTTACGAGTCGGATTATGTTATTTATTACTTATTTTATTGATAAAATCAATCATTGGTAAGCTAAATTTCCAGTCAAGCCATATGGTAAGATCTTACCAATATCCTGTCTGAGATACATCGACATTGCGTTGTGGCTTGTCATATAGTGTTACTAACGTCATTCATGCTTGAACAGTAGTAGAATTCGCTTTTAAATTATTGGTAAAATTTACTGTAAAACGATACGTTAGCACTAACAAGACAAATAAATAATTAAGCAAAGGATTAGATAAATGTGTCGTGGTGAACCACTGCCTTAGAAGCGAATTTGTCCCAATGTGTGTAATCGCTACAATGGACGGACGCCCCTTGAGGTTAGCACGGTCCCTTCGAAGATTCGTACACCCGAAACTCGGAGCCGACTTTGATGATATTTCTCTTCTCTTCGAATTTAAAAATAGAGGCTCGGGTATGAAGTTAAAATCATTTGCTCAAAAAGGAGAATTTAGAGGAATCAACAAATAAATTTGTTGCTTGAAAATTAAAGAGAAAATTCAAGGAAAACATAAAGTGAATTTGCTATGTGTATTTTCAAATGAAACAACTCGCATATTTATAGTAATTTTTCAAGGATAAAAAAAGACATTTGATAACCAAGGATTTAAATGCAATTGAATTCCAAACTTTAAAACAATAAAAATTAGATTTAATCTAGCAGCATAAACGTTAAAAAACGTTTGCCATTAAGAGTTGTAGTCAAGCAGCATAAATGGTTGCAATTACAATGCCATTAAGGACAATATTTAAAGCTGAATTTAAGCAGCTGAAACAATTGCTATAACCCCTACTATAACACGAATATATGATTGTTTTCAATCCAAATGCAACGTTGAAATCAGTGTTGCAATTAAATCTTGGTCTAAACATGTTCAAAGCCGAGCTTACAAGTAGTAAAAGAAATTATTCTTTCATAATGCAAAAACACAAGGAGATATTCTTACGAATCTTCTCCAAGAAAAAGATAATTCACACTCGATTCGTGTCGAAAACGCGTGTTAATACGAATATGAGATTACATGCTCTTACTCTCTTAGCATTACCAACAACCTTGACATGAGTTCCAAACATTTGATTTCGATGTCAATGGTGTTGGGCTGCCTAAATTGAACCATTTTGAGCCTTTTTGACCCAATATACCATTTAGCCCCATTTGTTGACTCTTTAACTCGTTTGGAAAGACTAGATGGCCATTTTTAGCCTTCAAAACCTACCAGTTTACCAAATCACTCTCGTAAGACCAAAATTTCCCCGTAAGGCCAAATGATCGAAACACTCTCACTTGAAAAATGATGAAAAAGAGACTCACGAATAGACTGGATGAACTTTCTGCCTTGCACCCGGATGAAGACTCTTTGGCCGAGATTGACACTGTTAAATTGGCTCTTAATTTGGAAGCTGACAAAGATGAACTTTATTGGGAGCAACGTGCTCGAGTAAATTGGCTCAAGCATGATGATCGGAATACAACTTTTTTTCATAAATGGGCCACTTATAGGAAAAAAGAAAAATAGAGTCTCCCAATTACAAGATGATAATGGTGCTTGGTATTACGATGACATCTCAATGGCTCAACGAGCTGATGATTTCTTTCACCAACTATTCACTAGTTCAACCCCTTCGAATGCTGAGGATATATTGTCTACCATTTCTAGTGTGATCACATAATCGAATAACAGAGATCTCTCCACCCCTCTTCGAGAGTTTGATATCTTTTCTGCTATTCGAATTATATCACCTTTAAAAGCTTCTGGAGGTGATGGCTATCCGACGTTGTTCTATCACAAATACTGACATATTGTGGGCAAAGAAGTCACTGATTTCTATCTCGGAATTCTCAATGATTAGAAGGACATGGCTTGTATTAACCATGCTAACATCGTCCTTATTCCTAAGGTGGACTCCCCCTCTTCTATGAGTCAATTTAGACCTATTAGCTTGTGTAGTGTGATTTATAAAATCATTGCCAAAGCCATTGTTGATAGAATGTGTCGGCTTCTTGATATTTGCATTGATCAGACTCTAGGGGCTTTTATTTCAGGAAGACATATTACTGATAATATGCTTATTGCTTATGTGGTTCTTCATTCTCTAAAGTTGAAGAAATATGGTCGAAATGGATCTTTCGCGCTGAATTAGACATAAGTAAGGCGTACGATAGAGTTGAATGGTCTTTTATTTCTGATGTGATGTTAAAAATGGGATTCTCTCAACATTGGGTTACTCTAATTATGCGATGCATCTCTACTGTCTCTTATTCTGTGGTGTTTAATAGGGTGCCTGGTGCTCCTTTTTCTCCAACACGAGGATTGCATTAAGGGGACCCTCTTAACCCCTATCTGTTCATGTTTTGTGCTGAGGGGCTATCTTCTTTACTACATGCAGCTAAGGCGAATGGTAGTATCAAGTGTTGTAAGGTCGGCATAAGTGGTGTATCCCTCACTCACATTTTCTTTGCTGACGATAGCATTCTCTTTGGAGAGGCATCTCAAGCAGGGGCTGCGGCTATTAAGGAAATCCTTTCGAAATATGAGGTGACTTCGGGATAACAAATTAATTTTGATAAGCTGCTAATATATTTTAGTGCAAATGTTGACAGGTAATTGTAAATTCGATCTCTTATGGGGAATTTTATTGGTGTCCGAATTTTTACAAACCCTGAGAAATATTTAGGGTTACCAACTATAGTTGGTAGACGCAAGAGGGAGGTTTTCGCTGGTCTCTGTGATAAGACAAATGCTCGAACTGATGGGTGGAATACGAGATTTTTATCAATGGAGGGTAAGGAGGTTTTTTATCAGATATGTTCTTCAAGCCATCCCCATATATGCTATGCAATTCTTTTTATTCCCCTTAGCATTATGCCGAGACTTAAAATATATTGTGCAAACTTTGGTGGCGGAATAATGAGTCTAAAAAAAGGCATTCATTGGGCCCGATGGAAAGATCTGTGTTCCTCTAAGTCTATGGGTGGATTAGGATTTCGAGATCTAGCAAAGTTTAACATTGCTATCTTAACTAAGCAGGGATGGAAAATTCTATCTCATCCAAATAGTTTGCTTACAAAGGTTTTAAAAGGTCGTTACTTCTCTAACAGTACATTCATGGATGCAGAGTTGGGATCTTATACTTGGCGTAGCATATGGTGCATCAAAGGTCTGTTGCAATAAGGCATTGGTTGAAGAGTTGGTGATGGCTCTTACATAAATATTTGGAATGATGCTTGGGTGCCTGGACCTGTTAATGGCAGAATACATTTCAGAAATATAGATCATTATTTTACCACTGTTTCGGATCTTATTGATGCGCCCTCAGGTACTTGGAAAGAAAGCATTGTTATGTCTTTATTTCAGCATGATCAAGCAATAATGATATTGGGTATTCCCTTGCCACGCTCATCTCAGCCAGATACACTAATTTGGCGTTTTGATAATTCAGGGTGTTATTCAATTTGAAGAGGTTACAGGAAGTTAATGGGAGATTTACATTCTGTCAGTGATGACCATTCCTCTAATCATTTGGGGACTTCTAATATTTATAACACTCTATGGTCTCTACCGGTGCTTCCTAAGATCAAGATTAGTTAATCCTACGACATCTAATCTTACCAACAGGCGTATTAAGATTTATCCTCGGTGTAGAATTTGTGACCAAAATTCAGAGTCAGTGGCTCATATGATTGTTGACTGCCTTTTCACAAAGGAGGTCCTGTCTGAACTCAATATCATATTGCCAGTTATTCTTGAAGAACAACAGTGGAACCAATGGTTAGCTAATCTATTCGACTCTTTTTCTGAAGCTCAATGCTCCCTATTTGTCATAACAGTTTGGGCAATTTGGTCTTATCGCAATAAGAAAGCATATAAGAATTATGTGCAAAGACCGATTGATCTAGCTAGATTTATTAGAAGCTACTCCACTGAAATTGGTGCCAATAATTTATTAAATCCTACCTCAAGTAGTTCTACGGTGGATCACTGGCTACCCCCACCTAGAGATTCTGTCAAATCAAACTTTGATGCTAGTTTTGATAAGAATACTTCTACATCAATTTTGGGGGTGCTAATCAGAAATTCAGAGAGTTTGGTTATGACAGCTAGCTTTTAAGGGCAAACAAATTTCTTTAAGCCCTGAATTAGCTTAAGCTTAGGCCTGTGAATACGCGGTGAGCCTCACTCGTGAGCTGGGTTTTCGAAGAGCCATCGTTGAAGGTGATGCTTTGAATATCATCTGCAAAATGTCTTCCCCAACAATTGACAGTCTAAAATTGGTGTTATTGTGGCCAATATGAAAGAAATGGCTCAAGAATTTGATATCTTATCTTTCCCTTATGTTCGTCGCTCCTTTAACACAGCAGCCCATACTCTGGCGACATTGGGTTGCTCTCTTCCTCATGTGATGGTGTGGATTGAGAAAACTCCTCCTGAAGTTGAAGAAGCTATTGATCGAGATCGGTGGTGGGTCGATCCCCCTAACTGATAGACTCCATGATTTTTGCTCACTATCAGAGAATCTAGATCTTTACTTCGATTTTCTTGAAATCCATCTGCATGCAACGGCCTTAAATCTTTGCTCTTCTGCATTTTGAGCTCGTTCTCAAATGGCTTTGCTGATCCATTTCTGAACGAATCTTAGAATGAACATAGATGAAATGAGATAAGAAAGAATGAGAAAGAGAGGAAGTAATCTCAGATTGTTTATTGATAAAGACTGTAAAATCTTTAAATGAATACCAGTCGATTATATACAAGAAGAAGCACTGAAGGAGTTAGTTAAGAAACCAACTAACAAACTTAAACGGTTTCTAAACTAACCTCAGTGAAAGCAATCCTAAGTGGTGCAGTACATGATACCTATCTGCACTCACTATGCTATACTATACTAAACATAAGCACGTTACTTAAGAGAAAACCCTTACACCTAATATTCCCCTTGCAACATCTAACTCGATCACCAAACAAAAGCTGCACAAAAAAACATCAAAGCCAAACATGCATAAAATATAAAAAAACCTTACCTTGCGTCATCACCACCTCTACTGATTGCTTATCCATGCACGTAAAAGGAACAACAGACAACTTCAAACGATGCGGTGAAAAGATGATGCAAATAAAGGTTTTGTGAGAACGTCTGTCACTTGCTCATATGCTGGAATTTCATTAAAATGAAGACGATCTACAACAACCTGTTCACGAACAAAAATAAGTCTAACTCGACATGCTTAAATTTAGAATGCATCAATGGATTAGCAGACACTGTCACGACACTCGTATTGTCGCACCATAGAACAGGTATCCCTCTGGTGTAAGTCCAGGGCCGTCTCTGGGTCAGGACAATAAGGGTCCAGGCCCCGCCTTGCCCAAGGCCCACACCCAAATATATTAACAAGAGACTTGAGGTGATTTTAGAAAATTTTGAGGGCCCACTATAATAATATATATATATATATATATATATATATATATATATATATAATTGAAACATGCATTGAGTAAAGGTTTCAACTTTCAAGGTAAAAAATTAGAATAAAATTGACTGCATGGGCTCACATCATTATTAACATTTTTTTGGATAATTCATTATTAATTTTTTATAACTGTTTGAACTTTTTTTTTACAAGTTGGCTGCATGAGGCTCACAACTTAACCAATTTTACAAGTAATCTAATACCATGTATTGTACCATTATTTTTTTCTGCAAAAATATAAAGGTACCGTTAGTTTGTAATTATTATAAGTTTTAGTAGGTTTTAAGGTAATTATTAAGGTTTTAATAATAATTTATATTTTATTTTTAATAAGAACAAAAGTTTCAAATAAACCTATAAATAATCCTTGTATTGTTCTTGTTCTTCGCATCTCAATTTTTCCTCAATTTTCTTTCTTATGTTACTTTCTCACAATTTATTCTAGTTTTTTATAAATAATTTTGATTTGATATTCCAAGAGGGCAAAAATCCATATATTCAAGGAGATTGCGGTTTATGAGTTTTACTACTAATGTACTATAATCAAATTTGAGGCATAAATTCAAGTCTTCAACGACAGAGACTCAGATGCTATAATTTATACTTTTTGCTTCATAATTTTTACAGTATAATGTTGAATCGAAAGCATGCTTCTGGTAGTGAAAAAAGAAAAAAAAAGAAAACGAACACAAGAATTAATAGAATCACAAAAGGGTGCTTTAGATAATTTTTTCCAAAACGGGTAAAAGAGCCTTTAGATGATGATGAGTTGGACGTAGATGAAGATAATATTGAATATTCTAATGAAAATTTGAATAATGATGATATTACTGATTTAAATAATGAGCATGATAATGTACTTGATGGGTCAAATGTTGATGTTGACATTGATCAACATATAATTCCTCCTTTTGATATCTATGATCCTAGAAATTGGGGTGTTCTTGATACTAAAACTAGAGATATTTTGATTGAAAAAGGTCCCATTAGAGATTTGAATCTCACATTTCCTAAGGATAATCTTTCTAGACATTTTTCATATTCCTATTTTTCTAAAAAATTGAGCAATGGAGAAACTCTTGATAGAAAATGGTTAGTTTACTCTAGACATGTTAATAAAACATATTGTTTTTGTTGTAAATTATTTAGTTCTCAAAATAGCAAAAGCATTTTAGCAAATGATGGAATGGATGATTGGAAGCATTTGAGTGATAGACTCGAACAACATGAGAATAGTGTTGAGCATATGACTAATATGAATACTTAGAATAAAACAAGAATACGATTAGAAAAGAATAAAGGTAATGATAAATATTTGAAAGAAGGAATTTCAAAAGAAAATGAACGTTGGAGACAAGTTTTAATAAGAATAATATCCGTTGTGAAATGTCTTGCTAAAAAATAATTTAGCTTTTCGTGGATCTAGTGGAAAACTTTATGAGGATGGTAATGGTACTTTTTTAGGTTTAATTGAAATGATAGCCAAATTTGATTTAATAATGCAAGATCAACTTAGACTATCTAAAACCAAGAAATTCACTATCACAACCTTGGTCCTAAAATCCAAAATGAATTGATTTCTCTTTTGGCACATAGTGTTAGAACTTCTATGATAAAGATCATTAAAGAGTCAAAATATTTTCTGTTATCCTTGATTGTACCTCAGATGTGAGCCATCAAGAACAAATGAGTTTGATAGTACGACGTGTTAATGTGTCAAGTAATGAAACAAAAATAGATGAGTTTTTTTGGAGTTCTTAAATGTAAATGATACATCTAGATTGAGGCTTTTTAATGAATTATTAGATGCATATAAGTCACTTGATTTAGATGTTAATGATATTAGAGGTCAAGGTTATGACAATTGTTCTAATATGAAAGGAAAACACCAAGGAGTTCAAAAGAGGTTACTTAAAATAAATCCAAGGACTTTATATTTGTCATCTGTTTGCCATAGTCTTAATCTTACGAGTATGACACATTCTTGTGTGAAAGCTATTTCTTTTTTTGGAATTGTGCAACGCATATACACATTTTTTGCAAGTTGTACCAAAAAATGGAAAATTTTAGTTGATAATGTTAAGAATTTTACAGTTAAATCTTTGTGTAATACTCGATGGGAGAGTCGAATAAAAAGCATTAAAGCTATTAGATTTCAAGCACCTCAAATAAAATTAGCTTTATTGGCTTTGTAAATTCTAGTAGTGAAGATGCCAAAACAAAAAGTGAAGTGGAGAGTTTAGCTAATTCTCTTGCAAGTTTTGAGTTTTTACTTAGCTTGGTGATTTGGTATGAGATTTTATTTATTATTAACAAGGTGAGTAAGAAATTACAATCTAAATATATGTGCATTGGAACTATAGTTAGTGAAGTAGAAAGTGTAATGTTATTCTTTGAGAAATATAAAAATGAAGGGTTTGAGTCTTGTATGGATATTGCGAAAACCCTTGCATTTGATATGAATATAGAAACGACATTTCCAACAAAACGTCATGTGTTTAGAAGAAGACAATTTGACGAGAATGATGATGGTGAAGAAGTACAATCACCCGAAGAATCTTTTAGAGTTGATTATTTTCTTGTGATTGTTGATTTGGCTATAACTTATTTGAAAAATAGATTTGAACAATTAAATTTATTTGACAATATTTTTTAATTTTTATTTGATTCTAAAATGTTAAAATCTTTAGGCGATATTGAATTACAAAAAATCTTGCATAAATTTTAAAAAGATTTTTTCTCACAACGATTTGTCTGATACTGATGCAGATGATATTTTTTCAGAATTGAAGGTCTTGCAAATGACTGTGCCAAATGAGTTAATGTCGGCACTTGAAATTCTCAAGTTTGCCAAAGTTGCGGATTGTTATCCAAATGTTTCAATTGCTTATCGAATCCTCTTAACTATGCCGGTGACCGTTCCATCTGCTGAAAGAAGTTTTTCAAAACTAAAATTGTTGAAAACTTACTTGAGGTCATCAATGTCGCAAGAAAGGTTGAATGGTCTAGCCATTTTATGTGTTGAGAAAAATATGTTGGAACATATTGATGTAGACACTATTATTAGTGATTTTGCATCTAAAAATGCTAGTAGAAATTGTTTTGTATGAGTAGTTGGATGTTTAATAAAATTTATTGATGTTTTTCATTTGAAATTTGATGTATTTATTAGATGCATGATTGATTGTAATAAAAAAGTATAATTTACAAGCAAATTAATTTATTTTTACATGCTCTTAAATTTATTATTATTATTTTAACAATTGTTATTACGGCCCAAAATTTTGATTAGACCATGGTCCACCAAAATTTTAGAAACGGCCTGGGTGTAACACGCAACTCTTGCAATAAGGATTAAAGCCACATGATCTCAGCTGTAGCATAGGCAACACTGTGATACTCAGCTTCGGCTGTAGACCAAAAAAACAACCTGTTGTTTGCGTGGCCCCCACGATACTGGATTCCCCCCAAAAAAGATGCAATTGTCTGTCGTAGATCTTCTATCATCACAATCATTGTCCCTGCTAGCATCTGCAAAACCAGTGATAGTAAGACTGGAATGTGGAGAAAACCTTAAGCCATAGTCAGTAGTTCCCTATAAATACCTAAGGATACGCTTAACATCCAACATATGAACATCAGTTGGCGTCTGCATGAATTGACAAACTTTATTCACTGTAAACGCAATCTTTGGACGAGTGATGACTATGTACTGGAGAGCCCCAACAATACTTCTAAACTCAGTAGCATTGGCAATAGGGCTGCCATCATGAAGAGACAGCTTGCAATTTGTAACCATGGGTGTGGGAAGACTATTAGCTCGATCATACCCACATTTCTTTAATAAGTCAGAAATGTACTTCTTCTGACTAATCAATATACTCCCATTGGATGCATAGTGAACATCTATACCTAAAAAATATCTAAACATACCAAGATCCTTAAGAGAAAACGCTGCATTTAACCTGAGCACAATTTTATCAACAACAGCTGTGTTTTCCCCAGTAATAATAATATCATCAACGTAAACTAAAAGATACACTAAATCATTACCACTATCTTTAATAAATAGGGAAGCATCAGATTTACTTACATAAAAACCAGTTGAAACCAAATGTTGCTTAAGTTTCTCAAACCAAGCCATAGGTGCTTGTTTGAGACCATAGATAGCCTCATTTAGCTTACAAACCAGAATGGAGTTCGAAGATTCCTGCTCATATCCAGGAGGTTGAATCATGTACACCTCTTCCATCAAATCACCATTAAGAAAGGCATTGTTGATGTCAACTTGCCTCAAAACCCAACCCCTTGTAACTGCCAAAGATAATATTGTACGTACTATTACACAGGCTTAACAACAGGATTGAAAATTTTAGTGAAATCAACATCTGGCTCTTGCAAATAACCTCTTGCTACTAGCCTAGCTTTTTACCTGGCCACTGTACCATCAGGATTCTTTTTAGTTTTGAAAATCCATTTAAAACTCACAGCCTCTCTATCTTTGGGCAACAGAGCTAGATTCCAAGTGTTATTCTTTATTAGAGCCTCATACTCAGCCTGAGCTGCAGCCTTCCAATGAGAACTTTTTATAGCTTCACGAATGTTTCTAGGTTCTTTATCAGAATGAACAGTCTAAACAAGAAACACTTTAGGCTTCCTTATGCCAGCTTTGCTTCTAGTAACCATAGGATGATTGTTTACCATGTGTACTCCTACTGCCTCATTCCCTATATTAAGCAGATCAATAGGAATCAATATTTCATTGCCAACTATGTCTCCCTCAGCATGAACATAGTCTGAGTGAGAAACTTCAGGATCTGGATTTGCACACAAATCAAATGAACCAGACCTGGTAAGCCTTGCTGAAAACCTAAATTCTCTGAGGGAAAATCAGTCACTAGACCATTAACTATTGAAGAATTAACAAGATCAAGATGCAAAACACATGAAGGATCATGATCCAAGTTTGAGAAATCAGCTACAACAGCCTCACTTGGAGCAAATTCAGTAACAATATGAGAGTCTATATCTTGCTCCAGATTTGTGAAATCAGATACAACAGCCTCACTTGGAACAACTTCAGCAGCAATATAAGAATCTACTACATGATCTTGAACCTGATCAAGACTACCACTCTGATGTTCAGGCTGAGAAGAAACATCCTCTCGACCATGACCTGACACTGAATGATCCATGTCTGAATGAGAGTTAGGTCTCACCAAAGAATAATTAGATGGTGTACTCGAAGACCCAAGTAGAGATTACTGTTGTAAAATGATATATTGTTGTGAAGTAAAGGTATCTATAACCAAAGAAAGCAACTGATGATTATAGTCTACAACCTCATCAACTTGACTGGTTTTAGAGTTGGGAAATGTATGTTCATCAAAGATGACATGCCTAGAAATAAACACTTTACCATTCTCATCTAGACATTTGTATCCTTTATGACTGGAGCTATAACACAAGAAAACACACCTCCTGGACTTAAAATCCAGCTTATGCTTGTTAAAAGGCCTCAAAAAAGGTAACAAGCACAACCAAAGACCTTAAAAAAACATGTAGTTTGGTACCTTTTGAAAAAGTTGTTCATAGGGAGATTTTCTTGCAATTCCTCAGTTGGTAGCCTTTTGATGATGTACACAGCTATAATAAACGTATAACTCCAGAATTTTAAAGGTAAAACAGCCTGAGCTAGTAGAGTTAACCCTATCTCAACAATATGCTTATGCTTTCTCTCAACTTTCCCATTTGCTCCGAGGTGTGAAGGTAATTAATCCTATGTTGAACGCCATGAGTGACGAACCAATTTGTCAAAGGTAGATATTTAGTGCCTCCATCGGTCTGGAAGGCTTTAATTTAAGTGCCAAATTGTACCTCCACTAGTTTCTGAAAATTAAAAATACACTGGACAACTTCTGATTTTCATTTGACCAGATAGAGCCAAGTATGTCTATTAAAAACATCCACAAATGAAACATAATACAGAAATCCTTCTGAATTTACTGGAGCTAGTCCCCAGAAATCAGATACAACAAGTTCAAAAGGTGATTTATATTCAGTTACAAAATTAGAAAAAGGGAGTTTATGTGCCTTCCCTTGCAAACAGGCTGAACATACATGTGTAGCCTTATTCTCACTACAAGTCATATTACATTTATTCAACACAGCTTTTAAAACACCACTACATGGATGTCCAAGGCGATTATGCCACAAATCAAAAACATTATTTGACTTGGAAGCAGAAAACACAACAACAGGTGATGCATAATGCTCATAAGGAGAGATAACTTTGGAGAGAGTGAAGCTACCAGCAGCAGGAGAAACTAATTCATACAAACCCTCAGAAGTGAGCTTTCCTTCGAGAAGAATTCTCTGAGTTTGTGAGACCTTAATAAAACAACCATTAGCATGAAACACAAAGACAACATTGTTATCCCTAACAAGTTGTGATACAGATAACAATTTTTTCTGTATACGTGGAATATACAAAATGTTGTGTAGTAACAAAGATCTACCATATGTGGAAAGAGAACCATGTCCAACACAAGAGATTTGAATACTAGTACCATTACCCATGAGAAGTTGATTATAACATGTATATGGAGTACTAGATTGAAGATGATTCTGAGTAATGTGGTGAGTGGCACCAGAATCAGGATACTACACACCATCAATGAAAGTTGGCAAAGAAGTTGAGGAGAAAAATGATGCAGAAGTAGGAAAACTAGATGTATGCATTCCACAACCAACAGAATTGGATGATGTAGGCACATTAGGAGAAACAGAACCTGCAAAAGAGGAAAGATGTGAACCTCCAAAATGTATCGCACTACCAGGATATGAAACCACAAGTGCTGAATACCCTGAACTAATCTGATTCACTCCAAACTGAGGCGGAGAAATGGGACCATAAGCAACCCTGTAAGACATAGGACTCAAGTGATGAGTATAAACTTGAACAAGAGATTCCACTTTTTGAGTTTGGGAGTATCCCAAAGAATTGGAAGCATTGTTATAGTTCTGATAACCATCATTTCGAGACTCAGCATTGTTGGAGGTTGGTCCATGAAAATTCTGATCAAATCTACGATAATATTTCTGCACTGTGTGACCATATTTGCCACAAAGTTGATATTGTGGCTGATTGAAATTATTCCTGCCACGACCTCTACCTCAAAAACCAGGTTGATAGCCCCTAGAGTTCTGAGGTTGAGACTGACATGCTTCCTGAAACTGAACTTCATTATCACCTACATTATGCCCTTGTTGAACTGCCAGATTACCATGCATAGGAAGAGTCTCCTGCATAAACAACTTCTGTCTTGCCTCACAATCTAACAACATGTCAGTAAGTGTAAACTATGTCTTGTTCACGAGAAGCAATTGCCATAACAGATTCAAATTCCATTGAGAGACCAGCAAGAACAACACTGACTTGTTCACATATAAATCTAATCTTGGCTAAATATTCATTTATAGTCAACCCAAGTTTGTAAACTATGTCTCAAAGCAGAAATTTTAGCACTCGAGCGAGCTGCAAACAAACGAGTAACAGTATTCCAGATTGTCTTAGTAGTATGACAACTAATGAGATGAGAAAGGACATCTGCACTCACTGTATCTTGCCTATGATATGAAACAAATTATGGATTCTCAACACGTACACCTGAAACACTTTGTATATACCGAGTAGGCAACACAACATCATCAGAAATAAATCGCACAAATCCATAACCATCAATTATCAGAGTTATCTGATGCTTCCACAAAATGTAAGTCAAATCAGTAGTTTCACAACATCATGCTTAGGAATGTGCTGAACTGACACAGAACTAGTAGAATCACAAGACGCACCAGAGTTGACAGGCGTATCTTGAACCATAATCACAAAATCCAAATAAGCAAACAGAAACACAGAATAAGAAGAAATTTCAGGAGAAAAGCAAAGAAGAATGTGATGTCTCAAAGAATCTAAACAAATTCAGTGAGACTCTACTCAAGATCTCAAAGATATCTAATAATGATCACTAATTCAGTCTTTCCACATTAATCAACACGAGCAAACATCCTAGCAATCGAGAAAAGATTCCTTACTCATAATAGATCTGAGAGTCGAAGCAAACACTCTATTAATGAATTCCAGAAATCAACTGAAACATCGAAAAACACAATCACTATCCATCCAAACAATAACAACACATGCCAGAAAGGAATTCTTGCAACTTGCGAGAACGAGGAATCAGAAGATTTCAGGAAAACACGACCGAGGTTGCAATCACAACGAAAGGTAGAAGAAAGTCCATCTCCATAAAAGTTTGGCGACTGATACCATGAACGAATCTTAGAATGAACATATATGAAATGAGATAAGAAAGAATGAGAAAGAGAGGAAGTAATCTCAGATTGTTTATTGATAAAGACTGTAAAATCTTCAAATGAAGACCAGACGATTATATACAAGAAGAAGCACTGGAGAAGTTAGTTAAGAAACCAATTAACAGACTTAAAACTGTTTCTAAACTAACCTCAGTGAAAGCAATCCTATCTGCACTCACTATACTATACTAAACATAAGTACATGAACTTATTGTATTTAAACAAAATAAAATTGAATTTTGATTGCAAATTGAATTAATTTGAAGGCTTGATATCTATTTCCCTCTTGTATTTTACCTAGATTATCAGTTTGACCCATGTATTTGTTGTAAACAATTAATAAAGAATCCACTTCCGTGAAGAAAAAGAATAAAATAGACTTTAAGCTCTCAACCTCTAATCTGATGTCATTGTATTAAGATTTAGAATAAGAGTTGAAGATATAAAAAGGAAAGAACATAAAGTGGGGACAAATTGAATCATCTGAGATTTTTTTTTAAAGCGACTACCGTGAACCATCAAAATCCACCATCCCATACGTTGTACGTCAACAATACTATTTTTCTCTCAGTTTGAATGTGTCATGTATAATAAGAAGTTAGAAATTCTCAATGTAGTTATTTTTCAAAAAAATCATAAAATGCAGAAAACCCCAAACTATAAAAGATCTCAAATGTTTAGAATTTACGTTTTAAATATTTATGTATTTTTTTTCAAAATTTTTTGTTAGAGTTACGACTCAAATTCTAGTTTGGGTTGTCCCGATTATTTATAAAGAAGCAGCCGCAAAAGTGGGGGCATGCTCCGGACAACCACTCACCACCGTTGTCGGTCAATTTGACCCTTAAGTTTTAGGTAAAATATCAATTTAATCCTCGAATTCGATCAAAGTCTCCCGACAACCACTTACTACCGTTGTCGGTCGCCGTTGTTGACGATTGTTGGATCCAAAATTTCTAGTTCACTATTTTTTAAACCCCTAAACATAAATATGATATGCATTTCACTGAAAAATGTATTGAGCTCAATAAATCGTTGACACATTGGAAAGAATAAAAGGAAAATATACTCTCTAAAATGTAAGATTGCTTCAACTGGGATATTGGATAAAAAGGTCATAAGAATATGATGAAAGCATGAAACAGCTTTAACGTCCAGACAGTGGTGGAAGCTTGTGGAGATCTAGGGGATGCTCCCCTCCAAAATTTCAAAAATTAGAATTTGTCTCTTAAAGTTTTTAAAATCTTAATTTGATCCCCTTAAAATTTTTAAATATTCATATTAAACTTAAACATTTTGAATATTTTGATTTAAATTACTTCTTATTGTTTTTTTAAGTTCTCATTAAATCTCTCAAAATTATTAAAAACTCTAGTTAAACTCTCAATTTTTTAAAAATATATTAAACCTCCAATTTTATAAAAAAATCAAATTGCCCCCAAAGTCTTTTATCAAGTTCCACCATTGCTTCCACATGTCAAAATGATATTTCATTTAAAGTTCAAGGGACAAATTAATATTCTCTCTAAAGTTCAGGGATCAAATTAAATTTAATCCCCTTTACTAACGAGTCATATCATCAAATTCACGATATTTTACGTCGAATGATCAAAACTTTATAAATCAATAACGTAAGTGACCACACTATTATTTTTTGAATTGGCTTAAATTAAAAATATGTGCCTAAACTATACCTCTTTTGAACTTTAGGTGCCTAAAGTATTTTTTGTAAAAATAGGTGCCAAAAATTTTATATGTTATAATTTTAGGTGCCTGGTAGTTAACTACAGTTAAAAAATTTGTTAACCAATAAAAATTTGACATGTGTCATGTTTTAATTTGCAATTTCTTTTAATTAATTTTTTGTTTTTAATAATTCAAAACTTTTCAAAAAAATATTAAAATTCAAAAAATTTCTAAAATAGTCCTCAAATCCCTAAATCCTCAAATCTTTATCGTTTCTGCTGCTGATTTTCATCGCCGACCCCACCCTTTTGGTTACCAGACCCAACTGAAAATTTCTCCCAACGTGTCGTCTCCAGAAACCGACGAACGATGTGCCGTCGAACATTGGACACATTGGGGGAAATGGCCGATTGGGCCCAGCAACTGCAAGGGTGGGGTCAGCAAAGGCGATCGGCGGTGGTAGCGGTGAAGATTTGGGAATTTTGGGTTTTTTATTTTTAGGGATTTAGGGAATGACTTGAAGGTTTTTTTGACAATTTCCAATTTTTTTAAAAAACTAAAATTTTAAAGTTTTTTTTTCAAAAAAAAAATAATAATATTCTTGTCACGTGTCTCGTTATGATTGGACAATAATTTTTTTAAGCGACCATTAACGGCTGAACACTTAAAATTATAACGGTTAAAACTTTAGACACCTATTTTCATATAAAAAATATATTATGCACTTAAAGTTCAAAGTTCAAAAGAAATATAATTTACGCATTTTGCATTTAAACCTTTTGAATTTGATGAGAAAAATAAACACTAATTGGCGAGGCCTAAAAAGAACAAAAGGTGGTGATTTGATTTCCATGAAGGCTTAAGTGGCAAATAAGTGACTAAATTATACATTTTTTTCAGATAGGTACTTAAACTTTGTTTTGAGCTAAATGGGTTTCTAAAGTTTTTAACATTACTCAAATAGGTGTCTCGCCGTTACTTTTCGTTAATTTTTACCGTTAATGTAACACCCTAATCAGTATTTTATAATAATTACCAATTAGAGTATCACAATTTTTTTCATAAAATCATTTACCAAATTTTTATCCTATTGAGATAAGTCTCATTTCAGGCAGCAACTTAACAAATAATATCTATAAAGTATATAGATTATAAATGCCTAAAAACTGCCTAAAACAAAAATCTACCCGATTTATTTATTTACCCCTATTGATTTATTACTCAATTTTAAATATAATAAAACTACTCATCTTTTACTATAAACATAAACTAGTTTAGAAGTTAATACAAACCATATGTAACTAGTACATAACCGATTAACTTTAACATATACATGCCTCCTAGAATTATCAAACACATCAAAAGATGATATTACTGATACCGTTTTTAAAATCTGAATAGATGGGATGCCTGCTCCTTACTCTGATTTCTCCTTTTGACCTACGCGTGAAAACCATCACACGCTAAGCATATACTTAGTGAGGCAATAATAATATATATATAGTGTAAGTAACATAATAATAACAAGAGTAATATGTAACCGCTTTCATGCATTTAAATCACTAGATATGACTTACCATCATATTGATCATATATAAACATGATATAAACCGGATATATTTTTCTTACTAATATACTTGCCATAATTTTAAGAGTGTATAAACTCTTTAACCCGTTTACCCATTATTTACTGATTTCATAGCCCGATTTCATAGCCCAAATATAGACCTATGAGGACCTTGGATACACGAGTCTAATATGCACCGAAGTGCTCCCGCACATTTATAAGGCTGTGCCTACCATAATACACACACATTTATAAGGTTGTGCTTACCATACACTAAGCAACCTTTAGGTATACTATAGTGCTATCCCGGTTATGCAACATGCTGCTGGACTCTATGGCATGCCAACTATACCCTGTCCCTCAATTGACTAATTTGGGCATAATTCCAGTATTTATTTCATCCATGGCAATGTATATCAATATAAATTAACTTTGGGCAGCTCATACCCGAAATAACATCCATGATATAATATCATATCTAACTAGTGATTCATGCATTTATATTCAATCTTTGACATATTTAAAATATGTCAAATATATGATCAATGGCAATAAATATCACGCCAATATAAAAACTCAGGTAGACTCATCGCAAGTCCGACCAGTGATGTATAAAACATCTATGTATTATGTTATGTATGCATTGCACTCACCTGATGCCTCAATATAAATCTTATTGCCGATTTAACCTTATTCTCGAACTTTTTCCTTGTCTTTAGACTTGCTCACAAAATGATCTTGATCACGTTCATGGCCTGTAAACCATCGTTTCCTGAACACATACATTTCAAAGTGTATGTTAGTATCATTCTAACATAATCACCAATTAGGAATAAAATTCCTAAAGATATCCATAAAATAAATTATTTTATAATTCACCTCAACTTTCCAAATTATTCAAAATGGTCCATTTCCATTAAACTTTAAATACAAGTACTAAACAACATATTCAAGTATTCCAAAATACTTTCAAGCCAAATACCTGGCTTTATAACCAATTTCCATTTCAACCTCATATTTTCTTTAATTTGCTATTTAATCCCCAACAATTAGCAAACTTCTCAAAATAATCCCTTTGAATCATCTAGCATCAATTTTCCAACATTTTCATTTTAACCCTTCTATTTCTCCAAATATGTGAAATGATCCCTACAACTTAACAAAGTTCCAAACTGGTCCAAACAACATTCTAAGCCTTGTAATATCATTCTCACATCATTTCTAACCTTAGGAAAATTTTCCATAATTTCCCCTAATTTTCTTCCAATATGCCGAATTTGAAGAGTCACCTAGACCAAATTTCCAACTTGATTCAAGCATGAATTCAACTTCTAAACCTCATTTCCAAGCTTCTATAATTATTTCCATGCCAAAATCAATCCAAATTCAACTTCCTAACAAAACCCTAACTTTAAACAAATTAGGATTTAGTTACTTCCATGAGATTTCAATCATTATATAAGCTTGTATATAATTCTACAACAACTACATAAAAATCTCATCTTAAAACATCATATATAAACATCCCCTTCATCCAACCAATTCACAAAACTAAGGTTCCAAGCAAGGAAGCATGAACAAATGCTACCAAGAGATAGAGAATTTCATGGAGATCAATTTCTTATTTCATGCTTTCATCTAAAATCTAACCAAATAGGCTTAAAAATCAAAAATAAATTTTTTCTTCTTACCTAGAGGGGTGTTCGAAACTTGAAGAAAGATGGGAAGAAAATCTTGAATTTTCTTTTGTTTCTAATTTAGCCATTTGTCTTAATATAATTAAAATGAATTTTAAATTCATTTTAATGTTTAATGACCCTTTTACCCTTGAAATCCAAAGCTCCATATCAAGCCACATGTTTACCTACCAATCCAAGGGTCCAAAACAATCTAAGGAGTTAGTGATTACCAGCTTTACCCTTGAAATTTCTCAAAATTACCATCTTGACATTTTTCATCCAATGGCTCATATTTAACATGGAAACCTATTTTAAATCCAATGCTCCATGTTAAGTCCTACCATTTTAAGACATGGAAATGGCATTTTTAACCTTGCCTTATCATCCATTGAAATATCTTGAATATCTGATTCGATCCAATTATCCGAATATTTTCTAAACTTTATTACTTTATAGCCAAAAATACAAACTCCGTACGAAAAATTCGGGTAACACGAAAACGTCATTCTTGTGGGTGAACTATTCATTTACGAGACTAAAATACATAGCTTTTTAAAATTACAATTTAGTCCCTAAACTTTTTCAAAGTATACACTTTGACCACCAAACTTTCAAAATTTTCATTTTGGTCACAAATAAAAAAATTGGGATATTACAGTTAACTTCCGTTATCTAACACGTGTCAACTTCTTAAAATTTTGAAAATATACTTAAAAATTAATAAAAATTAATAAAACAAAAAACCCCAAAATTCACAAAATAGCCCCAAATTTTGAAACCCCTAACACCCAAAAACCAAAATCCCGATTTAACCTGATTTCGTCGTCGATTGGCACGCTGCCACCCATCACATCCGTCACCAAATCACCACGACCATTTACCCCACCACTTCGTCGCCAAAAATAGATCGTCGTCGTACGAAATCGTCGAATGATTCATTTGAACGATTCACAACGAACGATTGCATAATAGACGATAAACGGTGTGTGGGCCGTTCGGCAAGGAAAGGATGCTTCATTCTGTCGCCGAAAATGTGATCAATGCTAGTGGGAGTGGCTGGATTTGAGGGGTTTAGGGATTTAGGGACTATTTTGAGATTATTCAAAAAATTTAGGATATTTTAAAATTTTTGATTTATTTTTTTAAAAAATAAAATTCAAAAAATATTTAATACTGCCGCATGTCATGTTTTTATTGGCTAATAAAAAATTTTAACGGTTGTTAATGACAATGCATCTAAATAGAACTTTAAAAACGTTAAACACCTATTTTGCTTAAAAAAATACTTTAAACACTTATTTAAAAATAAAAAGAAATATAATTTGAGCTTTTTTTTTCATTTAAACCTTTTGAATTTGATTGAGAAAAATAAACACTAATTGGTGGCGAGGCCTAAAAAGAAGAGGTGGTGATTTGATTTCCATGAATGATGGTGTCCCCACAAAATCAGCCCAACCACGCCACCTTCCGAGCAACAACCACCGGTAGATGCTCTGCGTGGTCGCCTATCAGCCGTCTGCTTCCTCAACCTCTTTATCTACACGTGTCGGCCATCTACCACAACAGGATTCCCTTCTGGTGGATCTAATTCACACCACACACTGTCTACACTCAGAATCTGTCGTTTGAGACCTTCCCACGTAGGCATCAACTGTTTCGTGGGGCCACCAACCCCACATGCAGTTTTATTATCGGGTCAGTCTCCAAAATATCACTTTTTTTTTTAGGTTAAATTCTCCAAAATAGCACCCAAAAAATCCAAATTTTTACGTATGGCACCATTACAGTTCTAATAAATTTTTTCGTGTTTTAACTTAATTAATTAGTTAACAGATGATTAGAAAATCTTAATTGGAACTCTTCGTTCATGCTTGACGAGTTTCACTTATTTTTTTAAAAATCAAACATTTTTACTAAATGATGAAAATGAAAAAAAAAACTATTAAGAACCTACTTTGCATCTTCAGTGTATTGAAGAACAAAAATGATAAAAAAATTGAACTATTAGGAACCAACTTTGATATTTAGCTTCATGAATTGCAAAAAAAGATGTTGGCATTAACTTATATAGGTCTAGATGAAGTGTAAGCCTTTGTTTCTTATCAATGTGAGATTATTGGAGCTAAAGAGTTTGCTACTATATTTTGGCTTCAAGAATCCCACATTGAATCAACAATCTCTAGAGCATGTGGTTTAAAGCTCTCAGTTGACATCCTCTCCTTTTCCCTAGGTTGTGGGTTCAAGACCTAGTAGGAGCAAAATTTCTTTTCCCCTCCTCTAGGTAGAAATTATTTAAAATATTTTTCGTGATTTAACTTAATTAATTAGTTAGCAGATGATTAACAAATCCTAATTAGAACTCGTCAAATTGGTTCTTAATAGTTCAATTTTTTTCGTTCTTCAATACATTGAAGATGCAAAGTGAGTTCCTAATAGTTTATTTTTTCTAGTTTTGTAAAAATATTTAAGTAGAACTCATCGTGCCAATTAGGATTTACTAATCATCTGTTAATGCGATTAATTAAATTAAAATATAAAAAGTTTAAAAAATAATATTTTATTTAAATTTGTTGTGCATATATGACGAGTTCACTGTAAAAGTGCTAGTCTGAAAAATATAGATTTTGGGGTGCTATTTTAGGGAATTTTGACCTAACTAGTGCTAGTTTGGAGTTTGACCCTTTATTAACACCAGAAATCACCACCGTCCTTTCCCAATTTGAGTCGGCGCCCTCCGCTTCGTTTTGAATGTTGCCGGACAAATACATGGAAATTTTCATTCTCTTCTCTTCAAGTAAATTAGTCCATGACTAGACACGAGTGGAGTCAAAATTTTTATAGTGAGATCATAATAAGGTATAATTCTCATATCACTATAATATATATTGTTGATTTTATACTCAAAAAATTAAACGAGTCAATTTTAATATTTTCTATGTAAAATTCTGATACAATTCCAATATTTTCATATAGTAAATATTTTTTAGTGGGGTCAATTACACCCTAATATTCTCACGTGCTCCGCCCATGTGACTGAGTCGATCATATGGGTTTTTAGTTATTTTTTTCTTTAATAGAAATGATGATTAAGGTGTTATTTTGCACGACTTGCAATATTTATAGTAATTTATTATTTATAGAGAGACAATATATCTCATGCACTGATAGTAAAAATAATTTTTTTTACAAGTATCATTATTGTTAGGATTTAAGGATTCAATTTAAAGTTTATGGATTTAAATTTTTACAAGTATTATATAGGTGCTTATGAAATTTTTTTGTTCTAACGTTTGTGTAGGGAATAATTAGCCTTATATATATTTCATTATTAATATGGTATAATGTAACATAATAAATAAATTATTGAAAAATAATGTAAAACGAAATAGATTGTCATATCAATAAGATAATTTCACGGCAATATTAAAATGCATGTAAACTGTTACACGAGTTATTTTCATTAAAATCAAGGTAAATTGAAAAAAAAAGGTTGATAGTAAAAAATAAAGACACATCGCTAAAAAAAATTCTTTAATTTTTGACTGAATTGTCATTTTAGCCTTTATTTTTAAAGTAATTTAGCCCTTAATGTTTTATTTTGGATCAAAATTATCTCTCTGATGATGAAAATTGTTAGTCAACTGACGATAAACAACTTGAAATGACTTGACAGAATGACACGTCATAAGAAAAAATATTTTATAAAATTTTATAAAATTATTTTTTGATTGATGTGTCATTCTGTAAAGTCAGCATATTTGTCTATATGACACTGCTATCACGACATGCTCTGCCATGTAGGTTTGTCATATCATTTCAAGCCATTTATCGTTGGTTGACCCAAAAATGAAACGTTGATGGCTAAAGTGCTTCAAAAAAAGAATAGGGCCAAAATAATAATTCAGTCAAACGTTAAGTGCATTTTTTTGGCATTATGCCAAAAATAAATAAAAGAGAATAAAGATTAAATTGACAAAAAAATATAATTATAAAAGATTAAATTTATCAACCCAACAAGTATCCCAGTTGAAAAGAGGATGATGTTCATCCTAAGAGACACGGGTTCAAATCGCTCTGTCTACAAGGTGTATGAGCATTGTCAAAGGGTTAAGAATATGTACGAACATATACTACATTGTAATTACCTTTAGACTATTCATACATAATTGGTGCTAATAGTGCCTCATTAAAAAAAACCCTAAACTTAGTCGGAGGAAAAGAGTACACTGATAATACCCAATGAATGAAACATTAACATGCAAAACCAATAACCAAATAAATTAACAACATAATTAACCATTTCGCTCAACTCCAATGGTCGTGTCAACAAGTAAGGAATGTAAACTACTCGGAGGAGAAGGTAGGTGAATTACTTCTAAACTCGGCGACACCATTTTAGACAATGCATCGGCAACTAGATTACCTTCTCGACGCACATGCTGAATGCGAACAATCTACTGGCACTTACGAAGCTCATCGAGGTGTAACACTAAGGAACAACATCCTTGCTGATCCGATCCATTCCGCAGAATCCAAAGGGCATCTAAGCTATCCAATTCAAGTATAACTTGCCAATAACCCTGCTCCCAGGCACATAGTAGCCCAACGTATGCACCCCAAAGCTCAGCCTTCATAATGAAACACACTTCAATAGACTTTTGTAAACTCGAATCGCCACCTACCAATACTATAACGTAAGACCCCTCTACATGAAACAAAATCTTCATGATTATTCCTAGTCCTGTCAGTATTCAGCTTCAACCAACCCACCGTAGGAGCCATCCAACGACTCGACCCATGCTCAATCACAACGGAACACACTCCCATGCTCGTGTTTAATTCTTATATACTAGTATTTACTAATTTTATTTTAATTTTTTAATAGTATTTATAATAATAGAGTAAATATTTGATGCACTATCAGAGTAATTTGTTTACACAAGCACACTTATTTAAACTCCTCAATACAAAATCTAAATCCCAAACTCTAAACTCTAAAATCCTAAACTCTGAACCATAAATTCTAACATTAAAATCTAAATTCAAAACCTTAAAATCTAAACCTCTAAACTTTATACTAATTTTTTAAACTCTAAATCAAATATACTCGTAGAAAATATATTTTCTAGCATCAGTACATGAAATATTTTATATGGTATCTCCTTTAATAAAATAACTCAATTGCATATTCAAAATTATCTCATTCATGTAATATTCCAAATTCGAGTACTTGAAATTTGTCCAAAACAGAATGATCAAAAAATCGAAATTGATTAATTATTACTTATTCAAATATTTAGGATTCAAACGTCATTGAATCCAATAGAATACTTGTCTTACTATTTATTCCGAAAACCCACTTTTTAATGAATGGATTCATAGATCTATTAATTGACCGAATGGTTAAAGATGCTTATATGATTCTATATTTTATATGTGTTTAAATCTTGAACTGATTGATTAATTGGAAATGTTATGCTTGAACTGTTAATCAACTTGAAAAAACATGGAGTCATTGATTGGCAAATTGGTTTAATAAGGAAATATAGTGTGATTTAGTGGAATCATATCCACCCTTGATCTATTATTTGATAATCAAAGCTTTAATCGAACTATTAAATAATAGATTTGTAATATCCCAAATTTTTGGTTAGTGACTAGAATGAAAATTTTAAAAGTTTGGTGGTCAAAGTATAAACTTTGGAAAAGTTTAGGGACTAAATTGTAATTTTCAAAAGTTATATATTTTAGTCCTGTAAATGAATAGTTTACCCCAAGAATGAGGTTTTCGTTTTACTTGGATTTTTCATACGGAGTTTGTATTTTTGGCTATTAAGCGATAAAGTTTAGAAAAATATTCGGATAATCGGATCGAACCGGATATGCAAGATATTTTAAAGGATGATAAAGTAAGGTTTAAAATGTCATTTCAATGCATTAAAATAGTAGGATTTAACATGGACCATTGGATAAAAGTAGGTTTTCCATGTTAAATATGAGCCATTGAATGAAAAATGGCAAGATGGTAATTTTGGGAAATTCCAAGGGCAAAAATGGTAATCACTAACTACTTGGATTATTTTTGACCCTTGGATGAGTAGGTAGACATGTGGCAAGATGTGGAACATTGGATTAAAAGGGCAAAATGGTCATTTCCTATAAAAGAGATTTTATTTGGATTTTTAAAATAAATGCCAAATGGCCAAATTTGAAATAAATGAAATTTCAAGAAAATTTCATCATCTTTTCTCCTTGTTCGGAACCCTTCACCAAGGTAAGAGAAAAATTTTATTTTTGATTTTCAAGCTTATTTGGTTAGATTTTGGATGAAAGCATGAAACATGAAGTTGATCTACATGAAATTCTCTATCTTTTGATACCATTTGTTCATGCTTTCCTTGCTTGAAACTCTAGTTTTGTGATTTTGATGGATGAAGGCGATGTTTAAATATGATGAGCTAAGTTTAGTTTTTGATGAAGTTGTTGTAGAATCATATCCAAGCTTGTATGATGATTGAAACTACTTGGAAGTAGCTAAATCCTAATTTGTTTAAAGTTAGGGTTTTGATGTGAAGTTGAATTTAGATTGATTTTGATATGGGAATGATTATAAAAGCTTGGAAATGAGGTTTAAAAGTTGAATTCATGCTTGAATCAAGCTGGAAAATTTGGATGTAGAGACCTTTCATATTCGACCTATAGGAGAAAAATTAAGGAAAATTATGGAAAAAATCCCTAAGGCATGATATGATGTGAGAATGATTTTACAAGGTTTAGAATGTTGTTTGGATCAATTTGGAACTTTGCTAAGTTCTAGGGACCATTTCGCATACTTTGAGAAATTGAGGGATTAAGATGCAGATGTTGTAAAGCTGAGGTATTATGCTGAAAATTAATGTTAGAAGATTCAATCATTTTGAGAAGTTTGCTAAGTGTTGAGGACCAAATAGAAAATTAAGGGAAATATCATATTGAAATGGAAATTGGTTAGAATTTATGTGTTAAGCTTGAATGTATTCTGTGAATACTTGAAAATGTTGTTAAGTGCTTGAATTTAAAGTTTAATGGCAAGGGACCATTATGAATAATTTGGAAAGCAGAGGTGATTTCTAAAAGAATTCATTTTATGGTTATTTTATGAGATTTGAGAATATTTTGTGAATTTGTGATAGATACGAATAATAAATGATTTTTTTAGGAATTTAATTCCTAATATGTGCTTATGTTAGAATGATACTAACATACGCTTTGAAGTGTATGTATTGAGAAAATGATGATTTTATAGATCGTGACCGTGATCGAGATCGTATTACGAGTAAATCTAAAAATATGGATGTTTTATACATCATTGGTAAGACTTGCGATAAGTCTACCTAATTTATATATTGACATGATATTTATGTCATTGATCATATATTTGACATATTTTAAATATGTCAAAGGTTGAATACAAATGCATGTATCACTAGTTATATATGATGGTATACTATGAATGTTATTTCGGGTATGAACTGCTCAATGTTCAATTATATTGATATAAATTGCCATGGATGGAATAAATACAGAATTTATGCCTAAATAAGTCAATTGAGGGACATGGTATAGTTGGCATGCCATAGAGTCCAGCAGCACGCTGCATATTCGGGTATCCGGGATAACACTATAGTGTATATAAAGGGCACTTAGTGCATGGGTAGCACGGCCTTATAAACGTACGGATTAGCACTTCGGTGCATCTTTGACTTGAGTACCCAGGGTCCTCATAGGTTTATCTTTGGGCTATGAAATCGGTAAATAATTGATAAAATAGGTTAAAGAGTTTATATACTCTTAAAATTATGGCAATTATATTGGTAAGAAATTATAACTAGTTTACATTATTAATACTTGAATTACATACTGATAAGTGTAGTGATGTCTGTTTCGCTAAAAAAACGTGCTTTCGAGGTGTTTGTGGTTTTTCGGGTATTAAAATATTTATTCCATGGGGTTTTAAAAATACCATATTTTATTTAAAGAAAGGGAGTCGCCACCGGCCACTGAGGTAGGCCGGACACTATAAAACCAGAGATTCAAAAACTTTGAGTTCGGGAGTCGGTTACGGATGGGGAATGATTAGCACCCCCACACCGCCCAAAATTGGTACTTTAATAATTACCGCTTTATTAATGTTAGATTTTCCGAATTAAAGTGACGATTAGTTTAAAATTCGGTTATAATTGCGAATAAATTTTAAAGGCCCCGTTATCCGAGAGTAAACGCCCAACCACTATCACTACGCCTGATACTGGCCCCGTTTACGCTCGGATAAAAGGGCACCGCATTGACAATTTATATATCTGTTATGCAACCTAAAACATGGCGAATATAAATACAATGCGATAAAATATAAATAAATACTAACATAATAAAATACTAATCTAACATAAATAAAATACTAATCTAAAACATACATACATAAATATTAATCTAACTCATAAATAAAAACATATCTAGCATAAATAAAATACTAACATTCATAAATATTAATCTAACACATAAATAAAAAACAAATTCAACATAAATAAAATAGTATTCTACAACATACATACATAAATATTAATCTAACTCATAAATAAAAACATATCTAACATAAATAAAATACTAACATTCATAAATATTAATTTAAAACACAAATAAATATTATTCTAACACATAAATAAAAACGATTCTAACATAAATAAAATATTAATATAAAACACAAATTTAAAACATATTAAATACTAATCTAAAACATAAACATACAAACTAAAAATAAGACTACAATTTTAAAATAACTAATACTTCATTAAATTATAAAAATTACAACACTAATAAAAAGGAAAGAAAATATACCTAACTAGGAGCTCGAATGACGAACCCCGATTGAACCCCACCGAGATCTACCACGACCTCTCCAAAAATATTAACTAGATCAGACCTAAAATAGAACCCCGATCGAACCGATTAGGACCGTGGGGACTGCCCCTGGTCCTTGGCTACCCGAGAGCATAGCTCTCTTATGGGGCATGCCTTGGCCGATTCCTGCTCCTTCATTGCCCCCCATGCCTCCTATTTATAGGCAATTGGGGGGTGACGTGGCCATCCCAAAGCCACACAAATTTCTTTTTTTTTAATTTCACTTTTTTTATATATATTATATTTTTATTATCATTTTTTTAATTTTATATTAATAATAATATTATTAAAATAATACTAATAACACTAAAACCCGGTCAAAAATAAGTGATTACAGTTGCCCCTCTTTGCTTGTTCTTGTGAAACAAGGACAAAGCAAAGATCAAAAACACTCATTTTTGACCTACTTTCTTGTCTTTGGCTTCGGAATCACGTGTTCTTCTGGAACTTTCCGCTCTTCCTTAGCTGAATCTTCAAGCTGGTAAGTTCTTCCTATATAGAACTTCTTCACCTTATGATCTTGGAACTATTGGCTCTTCCTATATGGAACCCTTCACTGTGAAGCCTCAAGTTATGAGTCCCTCCTATATAGATCTTTTCATTCTGAGACGGTAAAGCTTGGAGTCATTCCTATATAGAACTCTTCTCCTTCAACGCTGGTTTCTCCTATATAAAACCTTCTGTGTCACTGACGAATTCTTTCGACTGAGAGTTCTTCCTATATAGAACTTTTAGTCTTCAAACCCTGGAGCCGCAAGTCCTTCCTGTATAGAACTCTTAGCTTTTGAAATCTCAGAGTTACAGGTTCTTCCTATATAAAACCTCTCATTCTAAGACAGTAAAGCTCGGAGCCCTTCCTATATAGGACTCTTCGCCTTCAACACAACGGGTTTTCCCTATATAAAACCTTATGTGTCATGGGTGAATTCCTTGGTGGGAGTTCTTCCTATATAGAACAATTTGGTCTTCACCCGAGCCGCCAATCCTTCCTATATAGAACTTTTAGCTTCGAATCTCTGAGCTCTGGGTTCTTCCTATATAGAACCTTTCACTCTAAGACAGTAAAGCTCGGAGCCCTTCCTATATAGGACTCTTCGCCTTCAACACAACAGGTTTTCCCTATATAAAACCTTGTGTATCATGGGTGAATTCCTTCAGCTGAGAGTTTTTCCTATATAGAACTGCTAGTCTTCACCCTGGAGCTGCGAGCCCTTCCTATACAAAACTTTTAGCTCATGAAGCCTCGGAGCGGCAGATTCTTCCTACATAGAACCTCTTGCTACGGGAGCTTGAAAATATAGGCCCTTCCTATATAGAACCTTTATCTTTAAATTTCTCTTTTCTTTTTTCTCTTTTTCTTTTTTCTTTTTCCTTTTCTTTTTCCACTTTTTCTTTTTCTCTCTTTTTCATTTTTCTCTTCTCTTTTTTCTATCTCATTTTCATTCTCTCTCTTTCTTTTCTTCTTCTTTTTTACAAGGTTGTTGATATCTTTGGACTTACGCTACTAAGGCTACCGCATCATGCCCAAAGGACTTACTAATGGCCCAAAGGACTTATCACCATGCTCGAAATACTTACTGATGGCTCGAATGACTTAACATCGTGCCCGAAGGACTTACCGATGACCCGAAGGATCAAACCTCTAGGCTTCACACTGCTATGGCTTTCGATTTTTCTGGACTCACGCTGCTAAGGCCGCCGAAATCTTTCTTAAAATTTTAGGATTCACGCCAAAAATGGCTATCGACCTTTCTTCAGATTTGGGGATTCACACCGAAAATGGCTACCTATCTTCTTTCGGATTCGGGGATTCACGCCGAAAATGGCTACCGATCTTCTAGGACTCACGCTACTATAGCTGCCGAAATCTTTCTTCAAATTTTGGGGACTCACGCCGAATGTGGCTGCCAAAATCTTTTTTCAAATTTTGGGGACTCACGCCGAAGGTGGCTGCCAAAATCTTTTTTCAAATTTTAGGGACTCACGCCGAAGGTGGCTGCCAAAATCTTTTTTCAAATTTTGGGGACTCACGCCGAATGTGGCTGCCAAACTTTCTTTAAATTTTGGGGACTCACGCCGAATGTGGCTGCCAAACTTTCTTTCTTTAATGAAATCCACTTTTTAATACTCTTTGACAATTCTTCAAGTACCTGTCCAAAAACAAGCAAAAATTGGCATGTCTTTATCTATATGATGCATGCAATGTCATGCTTTCTTTTTCTTCTTCTCCTTTTTTCTTTTTCTTTTCTTTTTTCCTTCTCTCTCATTTCTCTCCTTTACCTATTTCTTCTTCTTCTCTTTTTATCATCGTTTTTCTCTCACTTTCTTTTCTTTCTTTTTTGTATTTCTTCTTTTTCTTCTCTGTTTCTGTTCGCTCTCTTTTTGTTCTAAAGTATTACACCCTAAAAGGTCGTTCCTCAGATTTCTTCATCTCTTTATTTCTTCACTGTATGCTCTTAAATCCTCATTTGAACCTGCTTTTAAACCTTTTGTGCGGAAGGATTTCTTGTCTTCAGGGTTATCACTTGTCTTTATAAATGATCCTCTGGTTCTTATATTATTCTTATAATAACCATTGTCATCTTCTTCGCTTGGCGTTGCCCCATTCAACCATGGGCTCCACTGCTTTGAATTTTATGACCCATCATACAGAGCCTTGATCTATTTCTAGTCACCAGGGTAAGCTAAAATGCTTCCATCCCCTGAGCTCATCATTGATCTTCTCGTAGCACTTCAACGGGAACTAACTCTCAGTCCCTATGCTTTAAATCTCATCGTCATTCATTTTTAAAGTAATGCAAAAGGCAATTTACTTGTGTATATTTCAAAAAATAATGATTGTTTGAAAAGATAACAGTCATTTCGAAAATCACAACTTGGACGAGATACCAAACATTTTGAAAACATTGTTTGGAACAAATGGTAAACATCTTTTTCTTTTCTTCTTCTTTTTTAAGGACCAAACATTTTTTTAATAAAATAATGCTTGGAGAATGGTAAACAAAATTCGAAGTGTATTGCCAAACATTTTTTTTAAAAAACTAATGTTTGGGGGAAATGGTAAACATCAAAACTTTGGGAAAAAATGTCAAACCTTTTAAAACCTGTTTGCCCCCGAAATATCAAACACCATAGCGCATCTGCTTCAAGTTGCCAGAGATCAACTCTAATGAAGCGCATATTTAAAAGATCTTGACCATTGTGGAGATATATGCCAATGTATAGTTTCTTCTGGTCTAATAGGCTTTTGAGAGGAACAACCCTACCTAGTTTCTACCCCGTTTAAGGTGGCACTCTTAACCTCACTATCTCACCATCCCCCATCCTTCCTTTATTTGGGTGTCGATCAAGCACTTCGAAGTTTGACGTTCCTTGAAGCAAAGTTAACCCTTATAGGCGGAATGAAATATGAAGACATTCTCATTCAACTTGGATATCTATGGATGACCAGAATAGTCTTTGGGGGCTTGTAATGTAGGCCTTTCGTTTATGGTTAAGTGAAACAGTATTTCTGTACTTGTGTAACTTGGATATGCCCATTATTCCTTCCCTTTTTTGGATCACTCTAGACTGCCTGTTTTCGGGTTTTCACCTTCCTTTCTTTTTACTGTAGGCTGCCTTGCATTCTGGCTATATACTGATGTTCGTTTTCTGTTCAATAATGTTTGATCCTTCAATACTCCTCGAAACTGAGATTTCTTGAATGAAGAACTATGAATACATTTATGGGAATTCTTGTGATTGGCACGCCCAGATGAAATATTATTCTTTCTTTCTTCTTTTCTTTTTTTTCTTTTTTTCTTTTTTTCTTTTTCATTTTTTCTCTTGGATCACTCTAGACTGCCCATTTTTAGGTTTTCACCCTAGAGGTCACTTCCTTCTTATGTACCTTCAAGTTAGTGTATTTTGGTTGGATATCGATGCCAGCAGGCTCAGGCAGACTACTTTTTTTCTTCATTTTTAGGATCACTCTAGACTGCCCATTTTTGGGTTTTCACCCTAGAGGTCATTTCCTTTTTCGAAATTGGCAATCTTCGAGCCGACTTGTCTTGACTTGGCTTCAATTCGAGCTTCTATACTAATTTTCAAAACTGATATTTACTTGAAATATGGATTCCTTGTGTCTCTTGCTCATAGTTGAAGTCTCGTTCGTGTATTGTTTGATCTGTGTGTGAAGCATATACAATATTCTTTCTTTCTTTTTTTCCTTTTTCTTTTCTTCTTTTTTCTTTTTTTCTCTCTCTCTCTTTCTTCTTTTGTATTTTATTTTTTCTTTTCTTTTCTTTTCTTTGTTTTGTTTTGTTTTTTTTAGATTGTCTATTTTGGGTTTTTAGCCTTGAATCTCTTTCTTCTTATTTGAGTCTATAAATTTATCCTCGAATCAACACGTATCTATACTGGGTATTGATGATATCTTTTGCTCGAAGTTACTTGCCTCTCTGCAGCTCTTCTGATATTTACTCAATCTGGATTGCTTCGGCCTTCTAATTACCATTTCTCTTCTTTTCTTTGGTTTTTTGTTTGGACATATCCTTGTTTTCAACCACTTTCTTATGATGATTTTCTGATCTTCGTAACCAATCTGTCTGGACTCATCTCTGTCTTCTGGTAAAGTAAAAGAATATCATTCATTGTCAAATTCACAAATGTCCTGAGAATGCCTTCAGGGGGTAAAGGTTTAGGGTCAACTTTTGTTTCAAGGATCCTAAACGACAAGTGCCTGAGAAAATAAATTCTTAAAATGGGAACTGCCCATTGTCTAAACACTCGCTTTGTTCCTCTGTTGGCCTAAGTAAACTAGAAGATACTTACATTTACAGTATCCCCACAACATTCAATCTCTTCTAAATATATGCAACTTAGAGTTGATCTTTGGATCTAAAGCAAATGTACTGTTGCATTCAAAATTCGAGGACCTGGTATAGAAGTGATATATACATATGTCCATTCAAAAATACGAGTATATGCATATGGGAGAACAAAAACTACCCCATAAAATAAAATGTTTAAAGAATCAAGAATGTAAAAATGCTTTTCTAAATGGAAATGTGATTTTTTTTAAAAAATATCTGTTTGGGAGTTTTTTTCATTCAAAGCATTGAGAATTTCTTTATGAACTGATGGGAAAACCATAGGGACCTCTGGACTACATCTCGAGTACTAACTCATTCCAGTCCTTTGTAGTGTAGGCTTGCCTCTTCTCTTATTTTCCACCGCTGGATCAACTCTCTCGTCATGACTCCCTCGTCAACCAGCTTCTTGATTTTTTTTCTATTAACGACCCCAAATTTCTTAGTGTCATGCCCCGACGCCTCAATGTGGAACTCACATATACTGTATGGATCAAAACTGTGAGCATATGAGCTTGGCGTAATCTTTATCGGCCTTGAGGTAAGGTACTAACCCTTGACCATATGAGGCCATATGTCCGAGATGGAATAATCCGAATATCTCTAAATATGTTCTTGTTCGAGGAATTTTTCTCGGTGATTCAGAGGAATCTGTCTGTCTTATTCTCTTACGATCACGAGAACCTTCGAAAGTGGTACCCATTTATCTCTTTCTGCTCCTAGGCATGTCTGGTCTGTTAAACTTAGGTCCCGGAGTGCATGTTTGATTCTCTCTCTGACTGTCATGAAGTCCTCAAAGCTGGCATTCATTTTCCCGAGCACCTTATCAAAGAAGAAATAAGAAATGTGGCATGGAAGTCACTCTCTTCTTCATCTACGGGAGGCTGCACCTGGGTCGCTAAACACATACACCTCAAAGCACATTCCTTGAAGCTTTCATCAGG
This sequence comes from Hibiscus mutabilis, assembly GCA_019671005.1. Lineage (NCBI taxonomy): Eukaryota > Viridiplantae > Streptophyta > Magnoliopsida > Malvales > Malvaceae > Hibiscus > Hibiscus mutabilis. Next base: position 38,087,560 of record CM033732.1, read on the forward strand.
TTTCATCTTCGTACCCTGGAGATACTGACGACTTGGTGCTGGGTCCAAAGCATATCATATCACAGAAGTAGGTCCTGCTAGACTGTCGGGGAAGTAGTGGATCGGCAATTTTTCAATGCAGCCCTCCATCTTTTTGTAGAATATGGTCGAGTGAATCTTGGGGCATCTTGTTCCGTTATCGTACGCAAATCTGGGAATCTTTGGAATCTGGAGGAACGACCAAACCAGGGTTCAAACAGAGTTTTCTTGCATCGAAGGCATCAAACTTCTTCTTTTTCTTTTTTTCTCTCGAGCACATCCTTTAACTTCTCGAATATTGATTTTTTGAGTGTCTTCAATTCTTTTATCCATGATAAAACCCATTGGTCTTTGAATTACTCCTCATAAAGTTTATGCAAGGTAATAATAATGCAAGGTAATGATAATGTCATGTAAAACATGCCAGGATCGTGCAAAGCAATGTAATGCAATCCTAAAATATAAACATGAATGCAATAAGGTATTGATTCCAAAAGTGATCCCCATAGAACAACGTTCATTGAGGCCAAAAGGTTTCATTAAATCAGATATTAGATATTTACAGTTACTGATAAGCTTCAGTGCCTACTTTCTTAACTTCATCCAGTAGTCCGGTCAGCTTGCCTCTGTAGTCCAACACTTGATTCATGTTTTGACAAAGCCTGCCACCTTGTTGAGCCGCCTTACCTGCTCGAGTAATATCGATCTTCGGGTCTTCATCTATCCCCTACTTAGTCTTTCGTAGCTTGGAAATTGCCTTTTCCAACTGAAGAGTGTTGAATTGTCATTGCTCTGTCGTAAAATCACTTCTAAAACTCTTGTTAATAGCTAAGTTATTCTGTAGCTCATCTCTAGAGACTATCGTACCTATTCCCAATTTCCTCAAATGTACCTGATAACATCCTGACTTGATTCTTGCTTGACTAGTTTCTCTTCTTTCAATATTCCGAGTCGTCTTTCAACTGGATAACACCGTTCATCTATTCTAATATTTTTAAACACTCAGGAAAGCTTCTGATGATCATTATGCAAATTCAATTTTATCCAAGTTATCTCTCTCTTATCTGAGCTGGCTGAACTCAAAAGAATATCCTTTCCTGGGATGCCCCTATCTCCGATTTTCAAATTTAACTCGCTTGAGTGACCCACTTCGGTATTACTCAAACTTTGTCCTGGATATCGATTCCTCCTCAACTTTGCCCCTTGAGTGATTGTTAGCTCACTATAGAATTGGGGAACTCCGTCTTTGAAACCTAAAATCCTCATCGCGATAAGATTTTGAAATCATTCCTCAGGGCCCCGTAATCCTCAATACCGTGACCCAAACTTCCTAAATGGTAATTGCCTCTAGCACGTGTGTCGTAATCTCTCGGATAAGACGATCCCTTTGCTAGAGACTTCATCGAGGTAATAAGGCTCTTATCGATGAACATTAGGAGTAGTTCGGTGTACCTCGCAGGAATCGAGATAAACTTCTTTTCGTTACTTGCTTCTCAAGTTTTTTCTGGACCGAGCTCTATTTTTTAAAAGCCCGACTCAAGCATACCTTCCGCCTGTTTATTGATGCAGATCACAAAAGGGGTCCAATTTGTCGTATTTGGCTGACTTGGAGGTAGAATTCTGACTATCTCGCTCTCTATTCTGATCCTTAATCGGTTCTTCTTTCGGTTTGATGGATCGCTTACCTTTCGTCAAAGTATTCATCTGATTCATCACGTCTTCCCTCTGCTTTTTTCAACTCTTGCACTTTACTTTGCTCATTACCAGTATCGTGTCTCCTTACCGTGTCTGACCTGAAGTCTTCAGATGGTTCCTCTTCTATTATCTCCGATCTTGTTCTGGGACAAAACCTGGATCCGTGCCCTCTAATATCTGACCAGACGACCCTTTGCCAATTATGAACGATTTATGAGATTTAAGGAACCACTTCGGGAATCAATACCCTATAAATGCGAGAATGCATGCAAATGCGATGTTGATTCTCGAACAGTCTTTGAAAAACTTTCAATAGAGAAAATGTATGTTTGCAAGAAATTAATAATGAATTACAGGCAATAGTTGAATTTATTCTGGAGACCTTGACTTCGGGAAGCAAAACCTGTGCTCCACGACTCGACGTCGTCTTCAGGATGATGGATGACTCCGTCTTCTCCTCTTATTCTATTCTATGGACTCGTGACGTCATGATCTTTATTTTTGTGGCTTCTGAAAAGGACATCTGACAATATATTTTCTTCTGTAGATCTGGGTACGTCTAAACATAGATGGATTCTATCGATCCTAGGGGAGCACTTTAAAACTTTTTGGGGTTTAAATTAAAATTTTCAAGGATCATTTGGTTTAAAAATTCCCCCTTTTATTATCAACAAGTTTTAACTTACTTAAAAATGAAACTTTTAGGTTTCTTTTTGTTATTATTATTATTCTGAAAGTTTTATGAGGGAAGAAGTTTCAAAGCAAAATAATAATATTTTCAATTTTTTTCTTATTTTTTCTTATTTTTTCTAAAACGAGTTAACTTAAAATCTGAGATTTTTTTAAAAAATGGTCAAATGTGAAGATTTAAAATTGGGGTTATGCGGCCCTGACTGAATCTTCTGTGTCGCACGTGCCTTACTATCGTACCATTTCTTTCGCGATTGGTCTTTGCTCAGCCTAACTTGATACTGTAATATTATCGTTTCTGGCAAAGCAGACTTTTTCTATTTTGAAAGCCTTTTAATGAACTGTTCTTGAATCAACACCATGTTATGATATGCAACATGAATGCAAATAAAGGCGTTGATTCCGCTGGTAATTACCCTTTCGAACGACTTTCATGGGAATTAAAGGGTCCAAATTACAAAAAAATGTTCATATTACAAAAGGAGTCCCTATTACAAAAAGAGTCTATTACAAAAAGTCTTAATTACAAAACATATTTCTACACATAAGCCCTAGCTCTACCTCATAGCCCCTCGACAGCTCTGAGCAACTTGATAAACCTTGGTGCTTCTTCCATGTCCGGGGTTACGAAAGGTCGGAGAGTCGCTGCTTCGGTAGCTAAGTCATTCACACGCCTTGCAACTCGTCGTATGTCCACCATCAGGGTCTCGTGTGTATACTTTGGCACTACACGCTTGCTCGGCAAATCGTTACTTCGGATCTGTTGATTAATTTCTGACCGATGTCGCGCGACTGGATCGATGTCGTCCTTCCTAAGACACCTTTTTTCCATGATGAAAGATTTTCTAATTGGGTAAACCACTTGAATCAACGCCTCTATGTAATGTGGATGCAATGATAATGCAACAAAAGTATGTGTAAAATAAAAATAAAAATAAAACACACAAAAAATTGAATTAGTACCAGATAAAAATCATAAATACATAAATAAAAGGACAAATAAAATAAGGTAAAAAAACCCTATTTATCCCGTCTAAAACACCTAAGGTTATCCGCATGGCTCTAAAGGGGTGGGTTTCTATATGTGCTCTACATGCAGTGTTGGTGCTAGGAGGTACCCGAATTGTCCTTGCTGTCCTCTACTAAGAGTAGCAAGGCCCCCGATCATCACCCATTATAGGCTCCTTTCAACCGGGTTCAATTCAGGGGGACCCATTCGCTTATGCTTGCACGAAGGAACGATATCCTTACGAAAGCATAAGGTACTCGAGCCCCGAAGGTACTTGCTAGGCCTACACGAGAGAACGATATCTCCACGAAAGCATTAGCGTTTTCCCCCCACTTAAAAATGGGTTTATATGCCAAATTTTAAATGCGTTAAAATAAACGCGCAATTACAACCGAATATTAATTTAATAGTCACTTTAATCCGGAACTTCTAATATTATTAAGGCGGTAATTATTTGAAAAAGCTTGGCTCTCTTTATTTTGTTAAAAACAAAAAAATAGTCCCCAGCGGAGTCGCCATCTGTAGCGATGTCTGTTTCGCTAAAAAAACGTGCTTTCGAGGTGTTTGTGGTTTTTCGGGTATTAAAATATTTATTCCATGGGGTTTTAAAAATACCGTATTTATTTAAAGAAAATGAGTAGCCACCGGCCACTGAGGTAGGCCGGACACCATAAAACCAAAGATTCAAAAACTTTGAGTTCGGGAGTCGGTTACGGATGGGGAAGGATTAGCACCCCCACACGGCCAAAAATTGGTACTTTAATAATTACGGCTTTATTAATGTTAGATTTTCCAAATTAAAGTGGCGATTAGTTTAAAATTCGGTTATAATTGTGAATAAATTTTAAAGGCCCCGTTATCCGAGAGTAAACGCCCAACCACTATCACTACGCCTGATACTGGCCCCGTTTACGCTCGGATAAAAGGGCACCGCATTGACAACTTATATATCTGTTATGCAACCTAAAACATGGCGAATATAAATACAGTGCGATAAAATATAAATAAATACTAACATAATAAAATACTAATCTAACATAAATAAAATACTAATCTAAAACATACATACATAAATATTAATCTAACTCATAAATAAAAACATATCTAGCATAAATAAAATACTAACATTTATAAATATTAATCTAACACATAAATAAAAAACAAATTCAACATAAATAAAATACTATTCTAAAACATACATACATAAATATTAATCTAACTCATAAATAAAAACATATCTAACATAAATAAAATACTAACATTCATAAATATTAATTTAAAACACAAATAAATATTATTGTAACACATAAATAAAAATGAATCTAACATAAATAAAATATTAATATAAAACACAAATTTAAAACATATTAAATACTAATCTAAAACATAAACATACAAACTAAAAATAAGACTACAATTTTAAAATAACTAATACTTCATTAAATTATAAAAATTACAACACTAATAAAAAGGAAAGAAAATATACCTAACTAGGAGCTCGAATGAAGAACCCCGACTGAACCCCACCGAGATCTACCACGACCTCTCCAAAAATATTAACTAGATCAGACCTAAAATAGGACCCCGATCGAACCGATTAGGACCGAGGGGACTGCCCCCCGTCCTTAGCTACCCGAGAGCATAGCTTTCTTATGGGGCATGCCTTGGCCGATTCCTGCTCCTTCATTGCCCCCCCATGCCTCCTATTTATAGGCAACTGGGGGGGTGACGTGGCCATCCCAAAGCCACACAAATTTCTTTTTTTTTAATTTCACTTTTTTATATATATTATATTATTATTATTATTATTTTAATTTTATATTAATAATAATATTATTAAAATAATACTAATAACACTAAAACCCGGTCAAAAATGAGTGATTACAGTTTACATTATTAATACTTGAATTACATACTGATAAGTTATATCTAGTGATATGAATACATGAATACGGTTACATGTTATTAATTATAGTTATGTTATATTGCACTGAGTATTATTATTGTCTCACTAAGTATATACTTAGCGTGTGATGATTTTCACGCGTAGGTAAAAAGTGGAAATCGGGGTAAGGAGATGGCATCCTATTTATCCAGAGTATAAAAACGGTATCAGTAATAACATCATTTGATGTGTTTTGATATTTCTAGATGGCATGTATATGGTAAAAGTTGTCAGTTATATACTAGTTTACATATGGTTTGTAATAATTGATAAACTAGTTTATGTTTTTAGCAAATGATAAGTAATTATGTTAAAGTTAAAATCGGGTAATGATTGGAAAAGGGATAAATAGAGTATTCGGGTAGATTTTTATTTTAGGCAGTTACATCCCTTATATATTCTAGATATAAATTGTTAAATTACTGCCTGAAATCGGACCTAACTCGATAGGATAAAAATTTAAAATATGATTCTACGCGAAAAAAATTGTGATACTCTAATTAGTATTTAATATAGAATACTGGTTAGGGTGTTACATTTATTGGTATCAGAGTTACATGTTTAGCCGGTTCTGGACATAAATCGGGTATATAGATAGTCGAGAATTATATACAGGCCACTAGGATATCAAGATTACTAATATAAGTATGAATATAATTGGATGCCCATTAATTAGTATTGTTACTTCTTACTTATAAGGGATGATTGTGACATTAACAGATATCAGATCATCGGGAATCTCGTTAGGCATTTGAGCAAAATATGTCTGCTTAGAGTGGAAGTAATGAGGAGAATCAGAATACACCTTAGGGGCAGCAGAATGTAGAGCCGTTAGCTCAAGAAAAAATATGCCCGTGTAAGATCAAGGCTTATTTCTTCAAGCATTGGACGCTATCATAAATCGGAGAGCAGCAGTATCAATTCCAAAGGAATTAAGGAAAATGAAAGCACTAGAATTTAAAGGTGACACTGATGCTGATCCTATGGTTGCTGATTATTGGTTGAATGACATTAAGATTATGCTGAGTAGGATTCCTTATGATGATCAAGGAAAGTTGGAATGAGTAGTATCTCTTCTGATGGAACAAGCGAGTATGTGGTGGAATGTAGTCACTGCACGGGTTCCACCATAACAGATTACATGGGAATTGTTCATGAAAGAATTTAAAGAAAAGTATATTGGGGACCTGTTCATTGAAGAAATGAAGCAGCAGTTCCTGGATTTGAAGCAATCAGGCAGTATAGTCTATGAATACGAATGTGAATTCAATAGGCTGAGCCGATTTGCAAAAGAATTTCTTCCAACCGAAAAATCCAGGATCGATAAATTTATAGATGGGTTAGATTCTCAGTATAAAAGGGTATTGGTTTCTCGCAACTTCACCACTTTTCAAGAGGCGGTGAATCGAGCAAAAGCTATGGAGGAGGTGGACCTTGAGAAAAAAAAGGGAAAGTAGGTATAGTCAGGAAAAAGATCTGAAAGTTCTTTTGTTGCATCATCATTTAATCGCAGTAAAGGTTTTTCACAACAACATCTAGTGACATCAGCTTCTTCTACTAAAAGAAATTTTCAGAGGAAAGTCAAAGCAGGTTCAAACGGTTACTGCGGGTACTCGGGGTTTCAGATTTCGTCCTCCTCTAGAATGTGAACATTGTGGAAAGAGGTATTTGGGACAATGCTGGTTCGCTAGTGGAGAATGTTATCATTGTGGACAAGCCAGTCATTTCAAAAGGGAGTGTCTAGAGCTTCACTCTGATCGGCCAATTGCATCGCCTCAGAAAAACAGAGGAAACAAAGGTGGCAAACCAGGAGTATCTATGTCTATTCCTGGTCGAGAAGGTAAGGGTGCTGCTCGAGTATATAATATCAAGACTGCTCACGACCGAGATGATTTGGAGATTTTAGCAGGTATGATCGAACTCTTTGGCAGACCTATTTTTGCATTAATTGATTCAGGTTCTACCCATTCGTATATTAGTTCTAAAGTAGTATTTGAAAGAAATATACCAGTAGAACCAATTTCGAGTGAGGTAGTTGCTATTAATCCTCTAGGACAAAGTGCCAAACTAGTTCGAATATGTAAAGAGTGTCCTATAAGGATCCAAGAAAGAAAATTTCCAGCCAATCTTATGGAATTGCCTTTCCAAGAGTTTGAAGTCATTCTTGGAATGGATTGGCTATCGACATATGATGCTACGGTTGAATGCCGATTAAAAAGAGTAGTCTTAAAAAAACAGACGGGTTGGAAATAATATTTGAGGGAGAAAGACAGAATTATTTGAGTAAGGAAATTTCAGCTGTGACTGCTAAAAAGTTATTATCACTTGAGTATGAAGCTTATTTAGCTTATGTGATAAATGTTCCGGAGACAAAGATAGATCTAAAAAATATACCCACAGTACGAGAATTTCCAAATGTTTTTCCGGATGAATTACTAGGATTACCTCCTGATTGAGAGGTGGAATTAGGTATTGATGTGTTTCCTGGAACAGAACCAATATCAATAGCACCTTATAGAATGTCTCCTACAGAACTCAAAGAGCTGAAGGCTCAATTACAAGAATTATTAGATCGAGGTTTTATTCGACCAAGTATGTCACCTTGGGGAGCTCTAGTCTTATTTGTGAAAAAGAAAGATGGATCAATGAGGTTATGTGAGGATTATCGTCAACTTAATAAAGTGACGGTGAAGAACAAATATCCTTTACCAAGGATTGATGACCTCTTTGATGAACTTAAAGGAGAAACAGTGTTCTCTAAAATTGATCTCCAATCGGGGTATCATCAATTGAAGATCAATGAAGCAGATATTCTAAAGACAGCTTTCAGAACTAGATTTGGGCATTATGAGTTTGTAGTAATGCCTTTTGGACTCTGGCAGCTTTTATGGATCTGATGAATCGGATATTCCAGCAATATTTCGATCAGTTTATGGTGGTATTCATAAATGATATACTGGTTTATTCAAGGACCAAAGAGGACCATGATCTCATCTTCGAGTAGTTCTTCAAATCCTCCGAGAAAAGAAGTTATATACAAAGCTGTCAAAGTGTGAATTCTGGCTGTCTAAGGTAGCTTTCCTTAGACACATAGTCTCTGCGGAAGGAATTTGAGTTGATCCTAAGAAGGTTCAAGCAATACTCGAATGGAAAGTTACGCAAAGTATCTCTGAAGTAAGAAGTTTCTTGGGATTAGTTGGTTATTATCGATGGTTTGTGAAAGATTTTTAAATGATTTCCACTCCAATAACTAAGCTATTAAGGAAAGATGTGCCATTTGTTTAGATAGAAAGGTGTCAGGAAAGTTTCGACAAATTGAAGAAGATATTAACAGAAGCTCCTGTTTTGGTACAGCCAGAATCTGGGAAGGATTTCACTATATATAGTGATGCATCCCATAATGGTTTGGGATGTGTATTGATGCAAGAAGGCAAGGTTGTAGCGTATGCTTCTCGACAACTCAAAGCTCACGAGAGGAATTATCCTATCCATGATTTAGATTTGGCTGCAGTGTGTTTGTTTTGAAGATTTGGCGTCACTATTTATATGGTGAAAAGTGCTACATCTTCACGGATCATAAAAGTTTGAAATATTTGTTGTCTCAAAAGGAGCTTAACTTGAGGCAAAGAAGGTGGATAGAATTGATCAAAGACTATGATGTAATCATAGATTACCATCCGGAGAAGGCTAATGTGGTAGCAGATGCACTTAGCTGGAAGACATCTTCTGCCTTGAGAACAATGAATGCTCAGTTAAGGTTACAGGAAAATAGTGCAATAATGGCTGAGTTTCAAATCAAGCTTACTTTGATAGAACGGATTAAAGAATTACAAGCAAATGATAAAGAATGCTTGGAAAAAAGAAGCAAGTGGAACAAGGTGAATTTAAAGACTTTGAAGTAAAATCAAATGGATGCCTATACTATAGAAGACGTGTGTACATTCTTGAAGATAAGGATCTAAAAAGGGAAATACTTTCGGAAGCACATTTTAGTCCTTTAACTATGCATCCAAGAGGCAACAAAATGTATCAAGATGTAAGGAGTCGATTTTGGTGGCCTGGCATGAAACGAGCTATCTCTGAGTTTGTTGCTAAATGTTTAACATGTCAACAAGTTAAGGCAGAACATCAAGTTCCATCGGGATTGCTTCAACCGATCTCAATTCCATGGTGGAAATGGGAAAAAGTTACAATAGATTTTGTAACATGTTTACCATTGACATCAAGTAAGGAAGATTCGATTTGGGTGATTATGAAAGATTCGATATGGGTGATTGTGGACCGTTTGACTAAGACATCACATTTCATATCAGTTCGAACAGACTACTCTTTGAACAAGTTGGCAGAGTTATATATTAAGGAAATTTTTAGACTGCATGGTGCTCTCATGTCTACTATATCTTATAGAGATCCATGGTTCACTTTAAGGTTTTGGAGTGCACTACATGAGGCATTGGGAACTCGGCTACACTTCAGTACTGCTTTTCATCCCCAAACAGATGGACAATCGAAAAGAACTATCCAGATACTTGAAGATATGCTCAAAGCATGCATAATTAATTTTGCAGGTTCATGGGAAAATATCTTCCATTAGCTGAATTTGCCTACAATAACAGTTATCAATCAAGTATAAAGATGGCACCTTATGAGGTATTATATGGAAGAAAATGCCGAACACCTTTGAATTGGTTCGAGTTGAAGGATCAAAAGATCATCCGACCAGATCTTATTCAAGAGACGGAGAATAAGGTAAAGATAATTCAAGATAATCTCAAGGCTACTGCTGACAGACAAAATTCATATTCAGATTTTAAAAGAAAAGATATTGAGTTTGAAGATGGAGATAAAGTATTCTTGAAGGTTTTATCCTAGAAAAAGATATTACGCTTCGGACGAAAAGGAAAGCTTAGCCTAAGATTTATTGGTCCTTATGAAATCTTAAAAAGGGTTGGTCTAGTGGCGTATCAACTAGCTTTACCACCGGAGTTGAGTAAGGTTCATGATGTATTTCATCTGTCCATGCTTCGGAGATATCGATCCGATCCTTCGCACGTTATTACACCAGAAGAAATCAAGATTCAACCGGACTTGGCATATGATGAAGAACCTATAAAAATTTTAGCTCGAGGAGAAAAACAATTAAGGAATAAAAAGATTCCTCTAGTTAAAGTTCTATGGAGAAATCAAAAAGTGGAAGAAGCTACTTGGGAAACAGAAGAATCAATGAAGAGACAATATCCGTACCTTTTTAAACCAGGTTTGAGGAAAAATTTTCTTAAGAGGGAGAATTGTAATATCCCAAATTTTTGGTTAGTGACCAAAATGAAAATTTTGAAAGTTTGGTGGTCAAAGTATAAACTTTGGAAAAGTTTAGGGACTAAATTGTAATTTCCAAAAGTTATGTATTTTAGTCCTATAAATGAATAGTTTACCCCCAAGAATGATGTTTTCGTGTTGCTCGGATTTTTCGTACGGAGTTTGTATTTTTGGCTGTTAAACGATAAAGTTTGGAAAAATATTCGAATAATCAGATCAAACCAAATATGCAAGATATTTCAAAGGATGATAAAGTAAGGTTAAAAATGCCATTTACATGCCTTAAAATGGTAGGATTTAACGTGGACCATTGGATAAAAGTAGGTTTTCCATGTTAAATATGAGTCATTGGATGAAAAATGGCAAGATGGTAATTCTAGGAAATTCCAAGGGCAAAGATGGTAATCACTAACTACTTGGATTATTTTTGACCCTTGGATGAGTAGGTAGACATGTGGCAATATGTGGGACATTGGATTGAAAGGGCAAAATGGTCATTTCCTATAAAAGAGATATTTTATTTGGATTTTTAAAATAAATGCCAAATGGCCAAATTTGAAACAAATGAAATTTCAAGACAATTTCATCATCTTTTCTCCTTATTCGAAACCCTTCATCAAGGTAAGAGAAAATTTTATTTTTGATTTTCAAGCTTTTTTGGTTAGATTTTGGATGAAAGCATGAAACATGAAGTTGATCTACATGAAATTCTCTATCTTTTGGTATCATTTGTTCATGCTTTCCTTGCTTGAAACTCTAGTTTTGTGATTTTGATGGATGAAGGGGATGTTTAAATATGATGAGTTAAGGTTAGTTTTTGATGAAATTGTTGTTGTAGAATCATATCCAAGCTTGTATGATTATTGAAACTACTTGGAAATAACTACTTGGAAGTAGCTAAATCCTAATTTGTTTAAAGTTAGGGTTTTGATGTGAAGTTGAATTTAGATTGATTTTGATATGGGAATGATTATAAAAGCTTGGAAATGAGGTTTAGAAGTTGCATTCATGCTTGAATCAAGTTGGAAAATTTGGATGTAGAGACCTTTCATATTCGACCTATAGGAGAAAAATTAAGGAAAATTATGGAAAAATTCCCTAAGGCATGAAATGATGTGAGAATGATGTTACAAGGCTTATAATGTTGTTTGGATTAATTTGTAACTTTGTTAAGTTCTAGGGACCTTTTCGCATACTTTGAGAAATTGAGGGATTAAGATGCAAATGTTGTAAAGCTAAGGTGTTATGCTAAAAAATAATGTTAGAAGATTCAATTTGATTATTTTGAGAAGTTTGCTAAGTGTTGAGGACCAAATAGAAAATTAAGGGAAATATGGGATTGAAATGGAAATTGGTTAGAATTTATGTGTTAAGCTTGAATGTATTTTTGGAATACTTGAAAATGTTGTTAAGTGCTTGAATTTAAATTTTAATGGCAAGGGACCATTATGAATAATTTTGAAAGTAGAGGTGAATTCTAAAAGAATTTATTTTATGGTTATTTTATGAGATTTGAGAATATTTTGTGAATTTATGATAGATACGAATAATAAAGGTTTTTTTAGGAATTTAATTCCTAATATGTGCCTATGTTAGAATGATACTAACATACGCTTTGAAATGTATGTATTGGGAAAACGATGATTTTATAGATCGTGACCATGATTGAGATCGTATTACGAGCAAATCTAAAGACAAGGAAAAAGTTCAAGAGTAAAGCTCAAAGCAATAGTAAGGTTTTCTAGTGAGGCACCAGGTGAGTGCAATGCATACATAACATAATACATGGATGTTTTATACATCATTGGTAAGACTTGTGATAAGTCTACCTAATTTATATATTGGCATGATATTTATGTCATTGATAATATATTTGACATATTTTAAATATGTCAAAGGTTGAATACAAATGCATGGATTACTAGTTATATATGATGGTATACTATGAATGTTATTTCTGGTATAAACTGCCCAATATTTAATTATATTGATATACATTGCTATGGATAGAATAAATAATAAATTTATGCCCAAATAGGTCAATTGAGGGACATGGTATAGTTGGCATGCCATAAAGTCCAGCATCATGCTGCATATTCGGGTATCCAGGATAGCACTATAGTGTATATAAAGGACACTTAGTGTATGGTTAGCACGACCTTATAAACGTGAAGGTTAGCACTTCGGTGCATCTTTGACTCAAGTACCCAGGGTCCTCATAAGTTTATCTTTGGGATATGAAATCGGTAAATAATTGATAAAACATGTTAAAGAATTTATACACTCTTAAAATTATGACAATTATATTGGTAAGAAATTATAACCGGTTTACATTATTAATACTTGAATTACATAATGGTAAGTTATATCTAGTGATTCGAATGCATGAATATGGTTACATGTTATTAATTGCAGTTATGTTATATTGCATTGAGTACTATTATTGCCTCACTAAGTATATACTTAGCGTGTGATGGTTTTCACGCGTAGGTAAAAAGTGGAAATCGGAGTAAGGAGCTGGCATCCTGTTTATCCGGAGTATAAAAACAGTATCAGTAATAACATCCTTTGATGTGTTTTGATATTTCTAGATTGCATGTATATGGTAAAAGTAGTCGGTTATATACTAGTTTACATATGGTTTGTAATAATTGATAAACTAGTTTATGTTTTTAGCAAATGATAAGTAATTATGTTAAAGTTAAAATCGGGTAATGATTAGAAAGGGATAAATAGAGTAATCGGGTAGATTTTTATTTTAGGCAGTTTTTAGGTAGTTACATCCCTTATATATTCTAGATATGAATTGTTAAATTGCTGCCTGAAATCGGACCTAACTCGATAGGATAAAAATTTAAAATATGATTCTACGCGAAAAAAAAATTGTGATACTCTAATTAGTATTTAATATAGAATACAGGTTAGGGTGTTACAAGATTTTTTTTTACCAATTTCTACCTAAGGGAGGGGAAGGGGAAATTTTGCTCTTAATGGGTCTAGAACCCACAACCTAGAGGAGGGGAAGGTATCAACTAAGAGCTTTTAACCACTTGCTCTAGGGATTACTGAAAAATAATAGATTTTTAATATACGATGATTGGATTTATTCGAAAATAAAATAGATAAACACTCCAAACAAAATAAAATTATAACAGAAAAATAACAAAACAAAGAGAAACTAAAAAAATTAGAGAAAATATCATACCAACAAAATACATCTAGTGAGCTACAACGACAAATGTGGAAGAAAAACGATACACTTTAAATTTCAGTGCCTAAAATGACGTCGTATTAGACATAAATAACCACATCAATGTCATTTTGATCATGTCATCATAGTGACAGAAAGATTCGTTTATATCATTAAGGTAAACTACATAAATGGTCCCCCGATTATGACTAAATTCTTTGTTGAATCCTTGACTACGAGAAGTTACAAATAAGTCCCCGACTAATCACGACTAACAAATCAATCCAATTTCATTAAAAAATAAACGACTGATGATATGACGGTTAATAAAATTTGTATTATAACAAATTTAACCCTTAACCTTTACATTTTATTTTTATTTGGTCCTAAATTTAAAATTTTAGCTCTCAACATTTAAATAATACAACATTTTAGTCCCTTAAATCCTAAATTTTATCTTTTTCCCTTCTAAAAATCAAACCTCCATTGATGTTAATAGTAACCATCTGCAACCCCATTTGTATGAGTAATGAAAACAATTAGAGAATCAAAACCTCCACTGTTATTAACGGTACCCATCTGCGATGAGCTACTATTAACATCAATGGATATTTGCGTTTTAGAAGGGAAGAAGATTAAGTTTAAGATTAAGGACTAAAATGTTGTAATATTTAAATGTTGAGAGCTAAAATTTTAAATTTAAGACCAAATTAAAATAAAATATAAAGGTTAAGGGTTAAATTTGTTATTACACAAAATTTATTAACTGTCACATCATCCGCCATTTATTTTTTTAATGAAATTGGACCGATTTGTTAGTCGTGATTAGTCAGGGGACCTATTTGTAATTTTTCATACTCAGGAGACTCAACAAAGAATTGAGTCATAGTCAGAAGACCATTTATGTAGTTTACCCATGTCATTATACCATCTGAATTTCAACAATCAGCCGTTATAATTAAAACAATTAAAACTTTAATAATATAAACAATATTTCATTAACAATGAGTGCATCTTTCTTGAGAAATTTTAGGGTGAGACGGGTTTAGGGTAAGGCTAAAATGAAGTGTTACATATTTTTTTTATTTTTTAAGAATTTGTGTAGGACTACACAAATTCTTATCATTTTTTGTAAGAATTTGTACAGCTATATAAATTTTTACCATTTTTTGTAAGAATTTGTGCAGCTAAATAAATTCTTATCAACTTGCTAAGAATTTCTATAAATTTAGTCTTAAATAAAAATTTATGTAATTCCACAAATTTTCACATTATAACCTAAATTTTGCCATTTAAGTAAGAATTTGTATAAATAATAAGAATTTATATAATTATATAAATTTTTATTAATTTAATAAAAATTTAAGTAAACCCGTCTTAAAATGACTCTAAAACCACTTCAGCGGAGAATTTCCTATCTTCCTTTGATAAAAAGGAGAGAGAAAGGATCCAAGTTTTGTGTGTGGATACATCGACACGAGTTCAAAGAAGAAGTAGAGAAAATGAACACGTGGCAGTCTGCTGATAATCTTTGGCAAATATTCTTGGTTAGGATTGAATTGAATTTCGTTAGGAGTCTGTCAACTGTGGGACTTACTTATTGCTTTTTAAACCACTGCAAAGATATTCTTGCAGTCCAACTGTCCAACCACATCTTTATTTTAATATTTATACCCCATCTTTTGAATTTCCAAAATCAAAAATCGACAGAATGCTAACGAAGAAGAACAAGAATAAAACAGATGAAAAAAATACACGTGTTTATTTTCAATATGAAATGTATACAATATCTTTTCATGCTTTCTATTTATATTTATATGTATAAGAAATAACTATTATACGTAATTTTAAGTACGTCAAATTTCTATTTTATAAATAGAGACAAAGTTCTAATCATAATAGACATTCATATAGATAAATATTTATAACAGTTTAATAGTTATTTCAATTTAATTGACTATTAAATCCAACAAGTGGTTTTAATGGAAAAGCAAATGATATTCATTCTAGGAAACTCGCTTTCAATCGCTCTGTCTATAAGTTGTGTGCATTGTCAATTGATTACGAATATGTATGAACATTAAATTATTCAAAAAAATGGCATAATACACGAGACCCAAATAAATCGATTTTATCGACCAAAATACACGAGAACATAGAGTCCGGGGATTCCAAAAGAACAACAATTAGTAGTATGATGATTACAAACATTGTTGATCAATGAAAACCCATACTACTACTACTACCCCCTCTATTTCGAATTTTTTTTGGATAAGCTGTTATGTTATTATAAAAAAAACAGTAAAACTACTACAAATCAAAAGAAGAAATTCACTATTTTGATATTGTCAAAACTCATATTTTTAATAAATAAGTTAGCAATACCTATCTCATAAATGTACATTGTAAATAATTAATTCGGGATCAAATTGTTAAGTTTTAAAGTTTAGGAACTAACATAAAACTTGTTCCAAAGTAGATAGATCATTCTTGAAATTAATACTATTTTAAATGGTGCCAAAACATAATTATAAGAGGCATGAAGGGCGAGGCAGCAAAAAAGTGGAGAAAGATAGAAGAGAAATATCAAACATTATGCGGTTTCAGGGAAACGAAGTTTATATAATACGGAAATCGGACCCTCACAAACAACTAGCCAATAATAATTTGTTTTAGGGTAAATATCACTAAATTATGTTATATTTGACTTATATCGCAAATAAGACCTAAAATATATTATTTTTTATTTAAGTATTTAAAATATTTTTTGGTTAAAATAGATATTTAAAATATATTTTAATCAATGTCACATATTAGCTTTTAAGAATTTAAATGAATAAAAAAAATATATTTTAATTATTTATTTTGACAAAAAATATACTTTATATATTTATTTTGACAAAAAATATTTTAAGTACTTAAATAAAAAATATGATATATTTTATATACTTATTTATAATATAACTTTATTATTTTATTATTTAACTATTAAAAATTATTAAATAATTATTAAATTTTTAAATCGATTAGAAAATTATCATTAAATATTTTCATATGTTAGAAAGCGGTCTTTCAAACTACTGTTACGGACAGTTCTTTAAGTTTTTCAAAAATTGATCACTATTCAGGACTATTTTATAATCAAATAAAAAAATTAATAATTAATTATAAAATTTAAATATTTTAAAATCATTTTTAATATAATTTAATGGTCGTATATACTTTATTATTACCATTTAATTAATTAATAATATAATAACCACAAAAATATATATATATATCTATATATTATAAAAAACCCTCACAAACTCTCTTTTTAAATCTCTATGCGCAAAAGAAAACGTTTGATTTTGCATCAGCACACTTTCTTGCTTTCTTTGCACCGCCTTTGTCTCTCCCCCATACATCTCTGGTTTCTCTTTTCTTTTGTTTTTCTATTTTCTCCTCAAATTCCTTCTCCCCCTAAACCTATCCTCCTTTATATTCTTTTTCTTATTCCATCCCCTTCCTCTGTTGTCTGGTCAAAACAAGGAATCAAACCATGAAGACAGGCAAGCTTTGCGAGCTTTGCAAAGAAGAAGCCTCTGTTTACTGCTCGGCAGACTCTGCTTTTCTCTGTTGGAACTGCGATCACAAGGTTCACCGTGCCAACTTCCTTGTCGCTCGTCATATCCGTCGGATTCTCTGCTCGAAATGTGAATCTTTTTCTCAATCTTCTCACCATCTTTGCAGAGCTTGCTCTTCTCAAAAACCCAACAACCACCCAATGCCTTGTTCCTCTCTCTCCTTTTCTTCTTCTTCTTCTTCCTCCTCCTCTGGTTGTTTATCAACAAGTGAATCTTCTTCCAACGACCTTAAACACAAAAGGGTATCTTTGAAATCAAGATCGTCGGCCGGTTCGGATTCGGAGGTTTCCGATGCTGATGGTTTGGAGGGTGTTTTGACGGTTTGGTGCAAGAAGCTAGGGTTGAAACGACAACCCGTGGTGTCTGCGGCGGCGTCGGCGTTGCGGTTTTGTTTAGAACGGTTGAAGGGGCTGCCGTTTAGGCTGAGCTTGGCGGCTGCGTTTTGGTCCGGCCTGAGGACGACTCGGGACACGTCGGGGCGGAATCTGAGGAGGGTTGAGGAGCTGTCGGGATTGCCGGGTAGGGTGATCGTGGCCGTGGAGCAGAGGTTGGCACGTGCGATGAGGTTGAGGAAGAGAATCAGACCGGACCTGGAAGAAGGATGGGCCGAATGCAATGCTTGAATCGCACGTGTAGGAATGAAGATGAATTTTAATTCTTCTTTTTTCTTCTTAGTTTTAGAATTTTTTAATTAGATTAAGAGTTTTTTTTCTTACAAAACACCCCTCGTTGTAAACTTACACACCAAAAACATGTAAATTTTGTAATTCGAACCCAGAAACATAGGTGGAGGGGGTGAACAGCCTTTGTCATGTCGGGTTGAATTAGATAATTAAAAATGTATGATCGGAATTGCCTCATCTTGATTTGTGGCCTTCTTCTCTTTACTTGGGTTGATGTTCACGTATTCTTTCTAAAACCTTGGGATTAGCTTAATTCAGATTTCAATTTATATATCTCACATGTCATTAAATAAATTTGGAATTCAAATTTTAGCTTTTATATAATATTTTCCTTTTATACCCATATATTGCATTTTATTTTTATATAATTTTTAATAATTATTAAACTTTTATGGTTTTATTATAATATTTTTCGTACATGATTTTACATTTATTTTTAAGTTTAGTGACGATTTTACGTATATCAGATGCGAAATAAATTTTGATTTATGCACCAAATATATGGTAAGGAAACTAATTTTTTATTAATTATATTTTTTAAATAAATTATTTAATAATTTTTAAATTAACAAGATAATAATCGTATTCTCAATCCATTTATTAACAATTTGAAGTTAACTCTCCTTAAACCTATCAGGAGGTATTTACGTCAAGTCGGATTTGACTATATGTCTAGGATGCTCAGTGGTTATAAGCTGCAACCGACTCTTATTTTTATACTGATAGAGAGGTGGAGAACATAGACACCTGCCTTCTGTATACCGTGTGGTGAATGTACAATCTCTCTAGAGCATGTCACGTTTATGAAATTTTTATCATTTAAATTTTATTTGAATTTTTTTATTCGAGTTAAGTTTATGAAATGACTCGAGTTTAATTATTCGAGTTTCTATATAAATTTAATATGGTTTTACTATTATTATTATGAATGTCACGTTTTTGTATAAAATCATTAACACTGTAAAAAACAATTAATAGATAGAGTTTTTTTTGGTGTTAGTGATTCGTACTAAGTAATAACATTAATAATAGTCTAGGTTGAAAATAGTAAGGGAACAAAAACCATAATTTGACCTATAAATTACAACATATTTTAACTTTATTCGAGTAACATTAGAAGTTTTGTTGGTTGTTTCAGTTTCATCCAGAGAAAATATATGGGACTTGAAAAGTATTATATAATATTTTTCATTGATCGATGGATCAGATTGATAAGAAGAAATAATTTACAAAGAGTTGCAGTCAATGGACCAAAGAATAAAATGAAAAGTTTAGAGACTAAATTGTAAAAAAGAGAAATTTTGTTTTCAAAAAGAGTAATTGAAGTGACATAGGTATTCTGCAGTGATTGAAGAGCATGGGGTTCATATTTATTCAAAATGGTCACAAAACTAAGTAGAAATTAAATAAACAAAGAAACCATACAAAGCTAGAGGACTAAATTGTAAAAATAGGAAATTTTCTATCAAAAAGAGAAATTAAAGTTACATAAGTATTCTACCGTGATTGAGGAACATGTGGTTCAAATTTGGTAAAAAATTAACTTAAAAAGGGGAGGAAATGAAGAAACAAAGAATCAAGGACCAAATTGTAAAACAAAAAAAAAATTCATTTTTTGGTTTTCCTAATTGGTAAAATCGGAACTTGACTCGAACTCAAAACTGACCCATTAATTTAAGCTAACTTAAATATCTCAAAACTAAAAAATAGTTTTTCAATTCAAATCAAGTTTTACACATCTCTTCCGCTCTTCGAAATCCATTGTGCATTTCTAGTTTTGTCATCCGGAATCATTTCACTCATAATTATTTGTTGAGTAAATTTTTAATATCGATACTATTAACTAAACCTTTAACTAAATAGGTGCCTCGAGTTAATCATATATCAACTCAGTTGGTAAGGAATAAAAAGACTATTTTAAATAATAGTTATTATTATTATTATTATTATCTTTTCCATACTTATATATTATCTTTAATAAAATAATTAATATTTTTTTAAAAAAATAAAAATCATACTTGATAACGGATTAATAAATATATAGTCAAATCTTTGCCACTCACTTAAGATCTTTTATTTTATAAATTCTTATAAATACAACTTTCCCTGTAATCATTTAATTTATATATATATATTATAAATACAACTTTATCTAAAATATTTTATTTTACCATATATGTGAGAAAAATCTAAGGGCCAGTTTAACATTATTTTTGAAAAGTGCGGTAAAAAACTGCTTTTGCAAAAGTGCTTTTTAATTTTTGAGTTTGAGATTTCAGTGTTTGGTATTGCTGTCAAAAATGTTTTTAAGAAGATAAATGATCATTTTAGACATGACATTGTAAGTTAAAAAATATATTTAAATAATATCCAAATTATTTAATGTTATAATATAAAAATATATCAACTTAAATTATAATAAATTATTAAATAAATATTTTTATTAATAAACATTTTTAACAACTGTAAGTGTTCTACAAAATATAAAAAGTTAAAATATTTTATTTAAAAAATTGACATGAATATATATAAT
Source organism: Hibiscus mutabilis (assembly GCA_019671005.1). Classification (NCBI taxonomy): domain Eukaryota; kingdom Viridiplantae; phylum Streptophyta; class Magnoliopsida; order Malvales; family Malvaceae; genus Hibiscus; species Hibiscus mutabilis. Next base: position 38,108,265 of record CM033732.1, read on the forward strand.
TTTTAAATTAAAAATAATTTATTAATCATATAATAATTTTTCTTAAAAAATTATAAGTTTATAAATTATAAATACACACAATAGCAAATGAAGGTTAAAATTATAATGCGATTCCCAAAAGTACTTTTCTAACCGCAAAAGCTAGAAATATCAACTTTTGCGATTGAGTTGAAAAGTACTTTTCAAGCGCAATTTTTTCTCCAAAAGTTATTTGTTTAGCATTGCTTCTGCCTCCAAAAGCACTTTCCAAAAGCAATGCTAAACAGGGCCTAATCAACTAATTTTTTTAGGAGGGGAGAGTTGTAACGACCCAAATTTTTGAGTCAACGGTTGGTGATTGACTCGGGTCATGGACTTTCATGCTGGATTAGGTGATCAGGCCCAACGGGTCAATTTTGGGCCTTATTGGATGAGAATTGGACCATATAAGCTTGGGAAGTGACCATTTTAGGAGAATGATGAAAGTTGGAGGCTTTAGGTGGTGAATATACAATTTTTAAAGGAAAAATGGCTGATCACTCTCTTTCTCCCTAGTCTCACGTGACTAAAAAGGGGGAGGGGATAAAGTGTGGGTGGATATCACCTCTTTTCATCTTCACCCTTTTCTATTATCTTTCATCTCAAAACTCCATAGCCACCAAAGCTTAAAGATCCAAACTTTTTTCATCAATTCTTTCATCCGAGATTCAAGATTTAAGTATGTTAATCCCCTTCTCATAAGTTTCAAGAAAAGTATACTCTTTTGGTAAAATGGTGAGTTATTCATTTATGGGCTTTTGAGGAAGTTATGATTTTAGAGCTTTTTATTTGATTTAATGGTTGTATTTTCGTAGTTAATTTTCTCCATAATGTTAATCTAAGCTTTGGTTCAAATATCATGTTTGTGTGGCATGTGGAAGGGGTTGAAGAGCTTCTTCAAGCTTGAGGCAAATGGGAAAGCTTGAGAAAAGTTGGTGGGTGAGCAAAATTCGAGATTTTTGCTAAAGGTCATTACATCCCTGACTCTTATTCTTCTTGAAGATCATAAAGTATTTGCTTTGCTTGATTTTATAGTTTATGGGTATTGTATGGGTGAAACTTGCCCTAGGTAATCAGAGTAATGAATTTGATGATGTAAATGATGTTAGATGACTCTAATATACACATAAATAACTTGATAAACCTTAGTAACCTTTTGAGTGGTTTGGATGTGCTTAGAGGCATTTAAGGGTAATTCTCGAGACTTAGAAAAATAGTTCTAGGCTTGGGTACCGGTACCGGAAGAACTGGTACCGATATAGGGTGGTTTTACCTTGAACAAGGGCAAATTGTGCTTGCGTACCGGTACTACATTCAATTATTAGTGATGCGAGACCCCTAGTACCGTTACGGTCGATCCAGTACCTGTACTAGCTTGCTTTCTCAAAATTCTAGTGGCAAAATTTAATACCGTTATGCGTGAGAGAGTATCGATACCAGAGGCCTGCGTACCAGTACGGTCGATCCAGTACCTGTACTGACTAACCTTGCTGAATTCCAGTAGTGCTTCTTCGTACCAGTACGCATATGGGAGTACCAATACCTAAGGGTACCGTACCGGTACGTGTGGTCTAGTACCAGTACCCACTGGGTAATCTGCCCAAGAAAAGTGAAATTTAGTCAAAAGTGCATAAAGACATAAGACATAAGATGACATAAATAAACCCATAACTGAGGTTTTACTCATGTATGCGAGCACAATGAATAGAGGCTTGCTCGATATACTAGAGAACTCTAATAAATTGATGAAATAATTAATACCTTTCTTAACATACCATAAGCTTGGTAATGATAAACAAGAGATGAACCATGTTGGTTAGTATCATGCCTTGGGGGCATTTGCTTGATAGCATGGCTCGGTGCCACTTACCTCGTGAGAAGGAGTATTAATGCTCGATGAATATTTTTTACCTTATGGTTGTAGAGTAAAGGAATATGGATGTCCTAATGTCAGTACTATAATACTTATATAAAGGGATGTGTACTTAAGGCTATGTGAACAAGTACATCTGACGTACTCAAGGGCTATGTGATATGGGTATGGTTATATAAGAGGATGCATACTTAGGGCTATGCGAACAAGTATATCTGACGTACTCAAGGGCTATGTGATCTGAGTATGGTTAGTAACCTATCAGTGGCTATGGTGATCTGGATGCGGTATTCAACCCAACAGATGTGTGAGCACAGGTAAATCGACTGCTATGTGAGCTTGAGTAATCCTAATAGCTTGGTGACCTCAAGTGAGGACTACTCGTGGCTTAGGTGATCCGAGTACATTCAAGATATATCCGTGGCTATAGTGATCCAGATATAGTCCATTCTACCTGACGGCTATGTAAGTACGGGTAACCTGAAGGCTATGTGAGCACAGGTAAAGTAAGGCTTCGTTGGCCAAGATATAGGTGATGTATGGATTTATTTATGAGAGTTGTATGAATACTATAGAATGATAGCTTGTGGATATATTAACCTCGAGGGGCTTAGTGATCTCGGGTATTCTAAAGTATTGCAGAACATGTAAGACTTCTTGTAGATTTAATGATGCCCTAAGATAGATGATCTAAGAAGTCTAGCTTGTGTAGGCTAGATGATGACTAATAGATAGTGAATCCTTATCTATGCTCTTTAGACTATATATATATCATGCCAATGAACTATGGTAGAGTAGAAATATACCACAGAGTTTTGTAAGCTCAACGTTCGAAATCGTTGTTTCCGTTAACAGATTAGTAAGTGATCGTGATCAAGATCAATGAGCTCATCATGAAGGTATTTCCCAGCATCATATCATTTCAGAGTACAATACTTAGTATATAGTATTGGGCTTATATATTCATAGGACCTTACAAATGTTGAGTCTGTAAACTCTATTTTGAATACTATTTTGATAAACAATGTTTTAAACTCAGAGGTCCTATTTTGTAACCTAATTTATACTTCTTATTTAATTAAGTTGTTTATGAATGGATTAATGTTTAAATATTGGCTAAACTTATGGTTTTCAAATGGATATTTATTAAGTCAGATTTTGGGTGACCCGAATGTAGCATTTTGGATCGAGATGTTACATTTATTGGTATTAGAGTCTAGTTTAGCTGGTTCTAGGAAACCCCGATGGGGTATAGGTGTGGTAGTAAGATGTCTAGTGAATAAAAGCCACTAAATTTAAGTTGTACTCTTCTAAGATTGGAATCCTGATGGCGTTACCTTGTTTCCTTACGATTTTAGATTTGATGGTTGGTAATGCCAGACACTACTAGGAGAGTCGTGAGGAGAGCTATGTATTTAATGCGAAAGATTTCGGTAAGAATTCTATCTCAGATGTTGAAGATACGAGCCCTTCTGGAGATACCAAAAGCAAAGTGGTGAACCACCTCCATGACCTCACCTCCGCTTTCTAACAAGCGGGTGAGAATGACCCAATCAAGGTCAACTAGTGGTTGAGAGATACTCAGAGGATTCTAAGGCAGATGAGGGGTAATCCAAAAGATAATCTTGATTGCATTGTCGCCCTCCTTAAGGGCAATGCCCAATGAGTGGTGGAAGACTATTGAGTTGCCACTGCAGCCTACACTTTTAACTTTGGATTTTTTCTTGGACGAGTTTAGGAAAAAGTGCATTAATGAGGTTTATATGGATGAGATAAGAGACCAATTTGTGTACCTAGTTTAGGGTGGCTGATCAGTATTTGAATATGAACAAGATTTTTTGCAGTTGAGTAAATATGCGAAGGTGCTGGAACGACTTCAGAGTTTAACACCAAGATAGACTGAGGACTCTAGGGATCAGACTTTGAGAGCTCAAGACATCATAGGTCATTCTCAGACTCTGTATAGTAGGTTTTACACTCCGAGAGGTTCAAAGAGAGTTACTTTAGATCAACTATAGATAGTCGGTCAAGGATCTAGACTGAGGTTTCGTAGGGGTTCTTTGACTTTTGCTCTTCATGAGAGTATTGAGGGTTCAACTAGAGCTTTACTTCCACTAACTTTTGAGTACTGCATCCAACAATATTTTAGAGTGTGCTTTTTGCTACGTAGGGTTTGCTACAGGTGCCGAGCACTAGGTCACATGAAGAAAGATAGCCCAATCATTGATGATGCTACTCCAGTTCAGTCTCAGAGGTTGACTCTTTCTCGACGTAGTCAGAGTTTCGCTAGAGGCGGTGCTAGGGCATCGTCTGGATATCATGATAGAGGTACTATAAGATCCACCGCTAGAGTTGACGCTTAAGCCGTTGTTAAACAATCTGGTGTTTAGGCCAGAGATAATAGCTTTGCACCAATGATATGTCAGGTACCTACATTTCATTTTGGTTATAGTTGTTACATTGCTTGAAAATCTGATTTCTCGTTCATACAATGCTATTGGTTCTCGTCGAATAAATGTTGTGGTAAGAATTAGAGGTTGATGTCATATTAATTGATTGCCAGGTTGTAAGTGCTAGTAGGTAAGATTTTACCGTGGATGGCAGTTGTGGGATTAAGAGTAACTATCACCGTGGACTTGTTATATCATTATCTTCCTAGTTAGTAGATGTTAACTTATATCTAGGTTGATCATCTGAGCGCGAAGTATGCCTTGGTTTTTGAGCGAGAGAATCGAAGCTTCGTTGTTCAGAATGAATCAAGTGGTTGGTAGTGGACACGATGGACCATTACCTCCCTAGTGTGATTTTTATGTTTCGTTGATGTTATTCAATGACGTCTTGATAAGTTATTAGACATCCCTAACCAACATAGTAGATACGAGGGTTAAGAGTCTGAAACATTAGAGCTTATGGACAATTAAGAGGTTGTTGACGTGTAGACCGAGGGATGTTTGAGCTTACCTCTTGATCGTGGGTTAGAACTTGCGATGGAGGTAATGTCGAGTTTGACGTTGGTGTCCATCACCCTTTAGTATGACACCGATTGAACTTGTGGAGTGGAGACTCATTTGTAAAAGTGATTCTAATGCGAGTGTCATCACCAAAAGGTTCACTTTGGGATGTGTCTGTGTTGTTGTCAAGGATGGCGTATCGCAGAGGTGAAGAGTTGAAGGTTATGGGCCGTTGAGTAACGACATAAAATCATTACCCGTTTCTTGTTGTCGATGATCATGTAGTCAATGAATGGATTTTGAGATTTTTGTATGATCGTTTAGAATCTGAGTATTGTAAGTTGAAGATTAAGAGAGGTCACGACGAATATGGTATTTGATTTGAATGTCTGCTCTACCGGATCTTTGATGGTTATGTTAATGTATAGTAAGTCAGTGTGTATATTATCAAAGTGGCACAGTGGAAGCATGGTTTATCGGCTATGATTGTGTAGAACCGAGATCTTTGTGTTTTATCAGACCTTGTTGGAAGAACCGTTTGAGTCATTGAGGACTTGTTGAAACTTCAACACGACTATTTTTTTAAATATCGTGGTTGGTTTGGAAGGAAATGTTTGAATCTCAGGAGCATTGGATGGTTTCTATTCATTAGTAGAGTTCGTATACAACAATTTTTGATTGGAATTAAAGTGACCTAGTTTCTAGGTTCTAAGACCATCTGTTTGGATTCGTGTGAGTGGGCCAAATTCGAGTAATGTATAGTGTTAAATTTTGCCTTGTGCAACCTAGTCAAAGAGAAAGTATTGATAAACCAAAATAGATCGACGTTTTGAGCGTATGAGATAGAATAATGGTTAGATCTGTATTGGTTGCATCCTTATTTGTTTAATTTTGGGGACAAAATTTTCTTTTAGGAGGGAAGAGTCGTAACGACCTGAATTTTTGAGTCAACGGTTAGGTAATTGACCCAGGGAGGGGAATATACCATTTAAAAGGAAAAATGGCTAGTCACTCTCTTTCTTCCTAGTCTCACATGACTAAAAAGGGGATGGGACAAAGTGTGGATGGATGATATCACCTCTTTTCATCTTTACCCTTTTTCATCATCTTTCCTCTCAAAACTCCATAGCCACCAAAGCTTAAAGATCCAAAATTTCTTCATCAATTCTTTCATTCGAGATTCAAGATTTAAGTATGTTAATCCCCTTCTCATAAGATTTATGTGTTTTTGAGGAAGTTAAGCTTTTAGAATTTTTTCCTTTGATCTAAACGTTGTATTTTCATAGTTAATCTTCTCCATAATGTTAGTCTAAGATTTGGTTCGAATATCATGTTTGTGTGGCATATGAAGGGGTTGAAAAGCTTCTTCAAGCTTAAGGCAAATGGGAAAACTTAAAAAAAAAATAGGTGGGTGAGCAAAATCCTAGATTTTGCTAAAGGCCAGTACATCTCTGACTCATACTCTTCTTGAAGATCATAAAGTTATTATTTTGCTTGATTTTATGGTTTATGGATATTGTATGGGTAAAGCTTGCCCTAGAAAATAAAAGTAACAAATTGATGATGTAAATCATGTTAGATGACTCTAATATACCCATAAATTACCTGATAAACCTTAGTAACCTTTTTGAATGGTTTGAATGTGCTTAAAGGCAATTAGGGGTGATTCATGAGCCTTAGGAAAACAATTCTAGGCTCGAGTACCAGTACTGGATGATCTGGTACCAGTACGGGATGATTCTGCCTTGAACAATGGCAAATTGTGCTTGCATACCGGTACTAGATTCAAGCAGTACCGATACGGGTCCCTGAGTATTGGTACGGCCGATCTAGTACCGGTATGAGCTTGTCTTCTTGAAATTCCAGTGGCGAATTTTGGTACCATTACGCGTGAAAGAGTACCGATACCCGAGGCTTGCATACTGATACGGTCAATCCAGTATTGGTACTGATTAACCTTGCTGAATTCCAGTAGTGCTTCTTTGTACTAGTACACGTGTGGGAGTACCGGTACCCAAGGGTATCATACTTGTAACACCCCAAAAACTGGCCTAGATGGATTTTGACTACCGATAATTGGAAATTCTTTTTTGATAAGTTAAGTGAATGTATAAATTGAGAAAAATGGGTTAATTTGGTAAATTATAAGATTTCATGTTTAATCCAAAAGATCACAACTAAATTGTAAAGATGTGAAGCATTGAGTTATAAGTGTAGGATATGAAAGAACGAAACAACAAGGTGTGTAATTAGACCACTTAGGGATTAACTTTTAAGAATAAAAAATATGCTTAATGACTAATTGTAAGAAAGTGAAGTTAATCCACTAAAGTGTAAACAAGGGAAAAGATCAATGGCTAATGACTAATTAGACCATGAGGTTTGTTCATATAAAGGAAAGGTAGATGAATGACTAAAAGAATGATTTATCTATTTTTCTGAAGTGGTGACTAAGCTTGCTAGATGTCAAGCTTTACTATATTCATGAGTTCTTTCCATTTTTTTAAAAATGTAAAATTAGACAATGGAGGGAAATACCCCACGACAGCAAGGAATGAGGAAAAGAATATTGGTTGTCTTCCTTAAAGAGGCTTTAGGAAGCCATGGATGAGTGATTCTTTAGTCAAGAGAGAGAGAGAGAATTTAAATCCAACTTTGGATTAAGAAGTCGTAAGCTTGACTCTTCAATTGGTACTCATTTGATCAAGTATGGAGTTGGGTAAGTAAATCTTTAATCCTAAATTTATGTGTCAATTGTTAGAATTCAAAGTTTCATGTATTGATTGTTCCAAAAAAAGTTTCATGTATTGTTGAACATGTTCAAGGGAGCTTAAAGCCTAGACTAGTGAAATCTGCTCAGAAGTTATACTCTGCTAGGTTTAAAAATTCACAATAAATTCCATAGGTCAAATTAGAAAATGGAAATTGTATGTATAAAAGCGTGTGTGAATCTAGTTTCGTTTAAGACAAAAGATAATCAATTTAGATTCATATATTAAAATATATGAATTTTTGTGTAAGTGAAGGTCAGAAAATCTGGATGGCAGTTTACTCTTAGGACAACAGTAATATAGGCTTTAAAAATTTGCCATAAATCGTATAAGATGAATATGAGGCTATAATTTATATTGTTAGAAATATTATTCAGTCTAGTTTCGTTAGAACAAACGAGATTGAATTATGGGTTATAGAACATTTTATAAAAATATTTCTGTAAGGATAGTGCAAATTAAGGGTGTTCATTTCCGTTTACCCGGTTCTTCCGGGTATCACATATATTAGCCAGTGTCCCAGCCCACTTTAGCCGGGTACCCACTATTCGGGTACCCGTGAAATTCGGGTACCCAGAAAATTAGGTAACGGGTACCTGGTTCATATTTTTTACTTATTTATTTTTAAATTTAAAATTTTTAAAAAATCATATAGTAAACACATAAAATTTAAAAGTTCATAATACATAATCCAAACACAAAAATTAGTGATTTGAAGTTAGTTTTAAGATGAATATTTGGATATATATTAAAGTTTATCACACAAAAATATTAATCTCATTTTTTCTTTCGAACCTTGTATTAACAGATTAATAAAAATATATTTGAAGGTTTTAAAACTTAAAATACATAATACAAACATAGAAATAATTTAGAGATTTAAATTTAGTTTTAGGTAAAAATATTTAAGAACCTAAAATAAAAATATAATTTAAAACCAAAAAATAAATATATTAAAAGTATCGGGTGGGGTGGGGTATCTGATTACTAAAAAAATTTGGTCCAGGCCCGGCTCAACTACCTTAAAAAAATCTCGGATCGGGTATTCGGCCCAGAAGGATAATTTTTTTAGTAAAATACCCAGTTTTTTCCTTTCGGGTAGTCAGGTCGGGTTAGGTAGTTTCGAACACCCCTAGTGAAAACTGCCTTGTGTGTTAAATGATATATTTCTTTGATTCTTGAATAGAGAAATAAATGGAAATGAAGGAAACTACAAGGAGAAGCGTCTCTAAGCTTGGATGTACCAATGAGTGTAGTATGTGCATTCGGGATGACATTGTGTCATCTTGATCTTTGTTTACTTGATTTGTTATGTTTAAATCGTACTCATTTTTGCATAAGCCTCAAATAGAGCACATTAGAAAAATACATTCATGGCATACCATCTTTGTTAAGTCTTTTGATTATGCTTGCATTACATATACACATTTTACCTTGCTATGCTATGATATTTATTTTAGATCAAAAAGATGGATTGGAAATCTTATAATAAGCTTAAATCAAAATGAATTTCTAGTTGGAGCTTAATGCTCACTTTTCATAAGACACCAAGAAATGCTCCTCAAGCTTTAATGCCTTAAAACAATGAACTCTTAAATCCTCTGGAGCAAAAGCTTACTTATGTCATAAGATACCTCTCCTATCAGCGAAATACAAAATGTATAAGTTGCCTAAACAGTGGAAGCCCTTGGACACTTTGGCATGGTACATGGTGTAACGCCCCGGTTTTGAGCCTAGATGTTAATTAGGTCAAATAAACAGTTGGAGAAATCGGATTAGAAGATTCGAATCGGTTTCAGGATTAATTCACAATAAATATTTTTAAAGGAGTTAAAAATATGGAAAAATGTTTTAAAATCTTTATTTAATATATAAAGATATATGGTAAAATCAATTTCGGAAAACAAGTTTTGGAAGTGAGACATTTTGTGGTAGTGACCAAAATGTAAAGTTGTAAAATCTGTTTTTCTAGTGACTAAAGTGTAAAGGGCCAAAAAACTTAAATTTGTAAGGAGATATTTACCCAAAGTCTCATATAAGACTTTCTCCCTTAATTTGGCTATTTTAAGTGATTTTAAAATGCAATAAATAGGCTTGCAGAATTAATTGGATAATTAAAGCTTAAAATAAATTTGACGTAACTAACTTTTCTCCAAAAAGATTTTCTCTCCAATTCTCTCTAGCCAAACACTTCTTTCTTCTTCAAAATCTTCAAGTAAAATCTTATTTTATTTAATCTTTTGATTTCAAGTGATTATATAATGATTTTCTTATCAAATCCTATTGTTTTCTCATTGTTTTCTTATGCAAATTCATCCAATTAAGGGGGAAAGCCATCAATTAGAGGTGAGGTTCGTCATTCTCCTCTAATAAAAGGTTATTTACTAAAATTCCCAAGTTATTGGTCTTTTACATGTGTTTTCTAATGAGATTTTATAGTTATAATGGAATTAATTGGTTTAATTGAGGTTTAATTGCGGAAATGGATGAGTTTCAAATTAGATTTGATTTATTGTGTTCTTGATTGAATTGGAACATGATTTTGATGTTTTATGATGTTTATAATTGGGTTTTAACAATGGAATCCCGAAACTATATGAATCTCTAATTTTCTAGGTTGTTAGTTATAAGTTTTTGAGTAGTTATGGGAGTTTAATGTTTGCTGGAGGCATAGTGATGATGTTAATGTGTTTTTGAATGGTAATTGATTTTAATTGATAGATAAGATCAAATAGGTTGTGACTGGGTGAAGTTTGTGAGTTGTTGGGTGATGTTTTCGGTTAGTATGGAAGGGTAGTTGTTGAGAAAGGTGTGGGACATTGCAATTTGATGTTGCTGGGTTGTGAATACATTTTGATGTGTTAGAACCTCTATTTTGTGTTGGTTAAAACAGGGGAGGTTGGTCCTCAAGCTTGAATAGATGTTTCGAAAGCTTTGGAGATGAGTTTATCGTATCGGCAAGCGAGGCCTTGCGTGTCGGTGAATGAGAACGTGTTTTTAGCTTTTCAAAGGTTTGAAAATTGTGTTTCGGGGATTATATCAAGCTTGAAATGCTGGTCTAAGCTCGGAAGTAATTAAAGGATGAATTCTCTCTCGAACTCGGTTTGTCAATTGATTTTTATGCACTTGTTTTAAAAGGTTTAAATTACTCATTGTATATGCATGTTTTGAGCATGGTTTAATGCTGGAAATTTATTATAGAAAGATGATGATGCATTGTGAGGTAATGCAAGTGTTGTTAATGTTTTTGAACATTGGTTAATGCAAGGTTGATTGCATTGGTTTAATGATTTTGATGATGCATATAAAGACAGTGAGTTAATGCTAATAAAATGAATTATATTGGCAAGTGATGGTATGATAAGGTTTTGGGAAGTGTATCGGATATAATTAGCCGGCCATAGGATTTGATAGTGCACTATAAAAAGTCAATGGTAATGATTTTGATGATGCATATAAAGACACTGAATACTCTATCTAAGTACCCTAACGGTTGATGGGTTTATGTTTACCGAAGACTCCCGTTAGTGGGCTATACATCTATCGATGAGTGGTGTTGAGGGGTTTATAAGGTGTATAAAAAATTCCACCACGAGTATCACAACAGTAGATGGGTTTATGTGTACCGAAAACTCCCGTTGGTGGGCCTTTTAGATACCGATAGATTGTATGTTAAGTGTTGGGGGGATACTTGTTAAATTTGTGTATCTGATGTTATGATTTGTAAAACGGAGTTGTGGTGAAATGATTTGTAAAGTGGAGTTTTGGGGAATAATCACTTGTAAGCCAATGTAATTGATAATGTTTCATAAGATGGATGGTATGACTTAATGTTAGTTTAACCACGTTTTACTCTTTAAGCCTAGCATTGTTAGTATGCTTGGGAAAGCTTAAATCGAGGATATCAATTGGAATATTGCTGTCAATTCATGAGAATTATTGCATATGTTTTAATGTGGATGTTTTGGAAATGTTAAGTGCATGGTTTTGTTAAGGCATGATGTTGAAATGATGTTTAAAAATTGATTTGGAAAGTGGTTTACGAAAAAGATTATTAATGGTTTAAAATGCATTGACGGTGTTTTGTTTTGGAGCACTCCTCACTAAGCCTAGTTTACTTACGCTCTCTTTTTCCATCAATGTAGAGAATTAGAGGTCGGAGGTAGCGAGCAAGGTAAGGGACATCCAAGGACTTGTGTTTGCAAAGTATGATTACAAAATAAACTTGTAGTAATAAAGGCAATATGGCCGTTTGTTATTTGGGAGGGTTGTTTGCTAGACTCTCTGTTTGTACAAGTTTTATATGTTGGTTTGGACTTGTAAGAGGTTTAATGTGCTTGAGATGTGGATAGTTTTATGTTTTGAATGTTGAGTAGGAAGCATGCCTCTAGATGTTGTGGATGAATGTGTTAGACTTATTAGGTTTGCTTAAAATGCTGATATGTTGATGTTCAAGCATGTTGATGAAGTTATATGTTGATTAGTTAAAAGTTAAGGTTGATTGAAGTGAGCCAAAGTGTCATATGTTGGACCTAGAGGTTATTACATGCCTCTGCATACCGGTACGGGTAACCAATGATCGGTACACGGGGTCTGGTTGAGGCTCAAATCGTTGAGTTTAAGCATAGGGTATCAGTACACTTAGCCATCGTATCGGTACACCTTAAGAGGAAACAAGCTTGGTGTCAGTATACGAGATAGCGTACCGGTACGACCCCTCAAGTTTAAGCATGCCATATCGATACGTGGGGAACTGTATTGGTACGGGCTCTAGCTATTGGAATTTTGAGTTTTGAAATCCTAAAGAGGGGATTGGCACAGAGTCAAGGCCGTATCAGTACGGGTTGGTCAACAAACTGTATCGATATGGTAAAACGTGTATCAGTTCAAAAAGTCATTTTGTTAGTTGGGTTATATCAGTACGAGCTTGCCTATATCGGTACACCCTATCGAGTCTGTGTAATTTTGTTTGCTGACGTTTGGAAATCTTATAATTTAGCCCCTGATTGTTATGAATGCATTTGAGTGAGATTGGATGATTGTTTTGGATTGAAAATTAACTTGTGAGTATGAAATAGAAATAATTAAGGTTGGGTAATCTTAATTGTGGAAAATACCTTGTAATTTGAAATAATTACATTTTGGTCTCTAACGTGAATCATTGAGCAAACAGACCCTATTTTGCAATCTGATTTAATGAAACATTTCCTCTGAAGTATGTTCACCCTAGGAGATTAATTAAATGCATTTAGACAAGATAAAAAGGAAAAAATGGACCGATTTAGGTTATTAGTTCAGGTTTGCTTTGGCAAACCTAATGTGATCCTTTCGGTTCAGTTTCGGCTAGGCCAGACTAAGGGGTTATATTTGGTGGTATCAGAGATAGGTTACAAAAATTGGGATGACATGGTGTGTTGTTTTGCGTGTTTATGAAAATTGGTAAGGTATTGATGATTGTTCCATGTTGTTTGCTATGCACGGTGATTGTTTATATGTACAGTGTTTGATATATGCCATGTTGGGGTATTATTGGGGACCCATTGCCTTAGTACTACAGTTATAAAATAATTTTTCGATTAAAATGAAAGTCTTGGATCCTTTCTTGAAGCTGGCATGATTGTATTTGTTTTGGTGCAATTATCATGTCTTAGATACATTTTTATACGATGCCATCGAGGAGAGAGTTAGGCGTCGAGGAGCTGGGAGTTGAGAATGGTGTTGTGCTTTATGAATTGTTGCAGCCTCCTTTACTGAATCCACCCGAGGGAGTGGATCGTGTATTACCCGTATCTGTAGGGATAGTGTATGGTGATTTGACGCCAGTAGAGCGGGCGATAGTTAAAGCTTTTCGAGTAGCTATGGCTAGGATGCATATGCCCGTATTTGCACTAGGTGGAGTTGCTTATTCAGGACCCCTGGTGAAGGGCCTAGAGAAGTTGAGAAGGGATGAGTTTGAAGGGTTGGCACTAGGGATGTCGGAAGTGAGAATTGTAGGTTTAAAGCGGAGTCAGGGAATAACTGGTCGTGTTAGAAGCTTTGGTTTCCAAAAGGGAGTTGTAACTGAAGTTGGGAAAGGTAGGCGTAAGAGGCCCCGTGACAGGAGGTATTGACCCAAGATTGGACGTGTTGGGGGCAATGCTGAGTTGGGGCAGTTTGGTCATGATTCTACTTTTAAGTCGCTTGAGTGTGCACACTGTGGAAAAAGTCACCCTGGAGTGTGTTGGAAAATGCCACAGACGTGTTGGAGTTATGGGTTGCGAGGCCATGTGAGGCTTGATTGTGTTAAGTGGGAAATGGGAGAACGCACATTTATACATGTGGTTGTTGATACTTGTTGGAGATGTGGTTCAAAAGATCACCTAAGGCATGATTGTCCGTTGCTGGTTTGGGGGACGAAGGTTCCATAAGGGTGTGTGCACATCGCGAGGGATGAAATGACATTGCAGTGATTGTAGGTATTTTTATATTAGGATCTTTGATTTTGTTTTCTTGGGTAGATTCTAGTTCTATGTATTCCCGCATCTTGGATAAGCACGTAAGGTTGTTTGATATGCATGTTGAAATCCTTAATGTGGTGTTCGAATAGTTAGTTGTGATGCATGGAAGTGGTACAAAGATGTACCGTAAATGTTTTTTCCTGGTCTAAAACCATGGGGTTGTTGAGAATTTGATGGAGTTTTCATTTTATGGGTTTGATAAGGTATTGTGTAAGGATTAGTTGTTTGGGTATAGGGACGTTGTGAGCTTGAGAATCGCACGAGTGGTGAGTGTTGAGGCTTGTGGTTGGTTATAGGATTGTTTTTGTTGCTTTGGGCATGAGATGAATGGTAAACCTATATTAGGGATATACCATTGAGTTGTTGGTATTGATGGTTAACAAGAACTCAGTGAAGTTGACACATGGTTTCTTTAAAAAAAAGATAAGGGTTGAGATGAGGTGTTAGAGTATTAATCTCCCTTGAAAACATGTTGCAAAGGGGAATCTGAGTTTGGTAGTTCGGTTTGGAAGAAAAAGCTGAGTAGCTTGTTTGTCGTTAGTCTAGTTGCAACGTTTGATGGTTTTTAGTTATGTGGAACTCGTGTTTAATGCAGAGGGTTTAGGTTGGGAATATTAGAGTTTGTAACATCCCGAATTTTTGCCCCAAATTAAAAACTCTAATTTTGAAATCCCTAAATTCAAAACCCTAGGAATTAAGAATTTGAGTATGAAACCCTAATTAAGAATTTGAGAATTAAATGATTTTTAAATAACACTAGTGACCTTTTTATAAAAGAATTGATATTAGGTACCTACTTTGTGGAACCTAGAAAATAATAAGGATTTATCTTGTAATTTATCCCAAAATTATGGATATATAAATCACCTTATCCCCTGCAATTTTTCACGCCTACCGTTCTTTCCCCCTCTCTCAATTCATGCTCGACGCATCTCTATTTTCTTATTTATTATTTATTTATTTAATTCGATCAAATCCCATTGAGTCTCTGGCACCACTCAATTCAACTATGTCTTCGGTTAATTTGAAGATCAACTATTCGAATCAAATAAGTATTCATTAAATTTCGTTAGATTAGTATTTAGGAATAATTCTTTGATCATAGTGATAGTGTTATCGTAGGATTATTCTCATAGGTACCAATACAGCTAAACCAGTGCTTCTGATCCTGAGAAACACCTCAATCAGTAGCTTGAGTTAGCTTTGGCTAAGGTGTGTTTTCTTCCCCGTGCTATAAATAAATAATTTTTATATGGTTTTACACCTTGTTTGATTATGATTTGCATTATGGCTTGTATGGTTGACATCATATGCATACGATTTTAGAATGTGTTTTTAATTATGATTTATGGAATATTTGATTTACGAAACATCAAAATTTACGGAAACCAAGATTTATGGACTATGATTTATGGATTTATGAAGTATGCTTATAGAATATCGGATTTATGGAACTATGTTTATGAATTTGAGTTTTAAACATCATATATGTGTGAGCATGGGTTGAGATTTATACGGAGGATGTTCAGTGGTTTCACCCTTCGGGCTAAATTCCACTTCGGATGGCGGACGTAGCGAGGAGGTTATGGGAACCTTCCTCATCTTTGGCGGACGTAGTTGGGTGCATTGTATTTCGTTTGTGATATTGTACCATTTGTTTTATGTTTTAAAGAATTTTAAGAAAATATTACTATGTTTTATGATTATGGTTTTCCTTGAACTCTAGAGACACACTAAGATCTTTAGCTTACTCCCCCATAGTTTTCTCTTACAGATATCTTTAGACTTTAGGCGACGTGGTACTTGGAGGATCTCACCTTTTACCGGTTATTTTATTAGAGTATGAAACTATTTTTAGTTATTCAGATCATTATTTATTATTTTGATACATTGATGTAATTTTAAACTTTGAGACTAATTATATTTTGGGATTATTTTTAACATTCATTTACAATGTTTTTTTATTTTATTATTCAGATATTTTTATTATATATTCATATATTTATTATGACATTTGCCAAATTATTTATTATAAGATATTTATTAAATTATCATTATATGTATTCTTTTTTTAATTAAAGTATAATATTTAAAATTTGTTTTCTTGAGGGAAAAGTTTTCAAATGTGACTTTCTAGATTCGACCTATTTCTTCTGGGCCGGGTTTAGGGGGTTACAGAGTTCCTATGTTGGTTGTTTGCGTGAAAGAAATGGTTCTAGAGTGGTTGAAGTGAGTTGTTGAGATTCCTGAAAATTTGAGATATCTATGGCTTCTAGTAGCATGACGCAAAAGGAGTTTGCGAAGTTGTTAGTGGTGGTGATGCTAGCTTGGTAGTAAGTTATGTTATCATAAGGCTGATGAGGCTTGTTTGAAAGTTGTTGACGGACGCCAAGAAATGTATGTGTTGGGTTGGATATTTGAGTAAGGATGGTGGAAAGAATGATGCTTTGGAAGTTTTGGTTTCAGAATATTTGTGTGATCATAAGTAATAATAAGTGGTTTAAGCTGGTGGTTAGTGAAAGGTTGTAAAGTGTTGTTAGGTTACTGAATATTTTTGTAAACCTTCGAGGTTGTAGCAGGATAAACATTATGGGAATGCTTAGGTGAGTGGATAGATAGAGTGGTGGTACACTCTTTCTTAAGGGATCTAGGAAGGCTTTAGCTTGAAGATCGAAGGCTGGGAGTTAAACCTTCAAAACTAGGTGGATGGATGTTTCCTGGTACTTAGATGTGAATTAGGCAAGTGGGTAGGAATGTAAGTTCTGGAAATGTTATCAGTAAGTGTGGATGATTGATCATGCATAAGCACTTATATGTATATACTTAAATATGTCAGTTCATGCATGCATGTGGCCTGACATTAGTGGTCTTGTATTCATATACATAGGCATCATTGGGAGCATGTAAGTAATCATGCATACATGTGTCCACACTTATAGATGAGTTTCTGGTAATTAGGGTAGTGAAGGTATAAGGTGATTCGTTGGGAGGTTAGTTTGTATAGGGTTCTTGGGGTTTTGGTGGTTTGGAAAATGTGTTTTATGAAATCTAGGAGTGAGGAGTGTGGTTGGAGCCATAGTTTAGGTTGTATGATAGTGGTTAGAAGGTGATAAGTGAATGTGGTTGTTAAGATCTTAAGGGCTTGGGATGGTTGTTGTAATGTGAAGAGTGGAGTAGTAAGAAGTATTTGGGGTCAAATGACCGAAGGAGTGAGGAGTGTTGGTGGGATCAACCTTGGTAGGAAAAGCGGTGGTTGGGTTAGGTGGAGCAATCTTTGATAATGCCTTGGTATTGCATGTTAGGAATATGGTGAAGGAGATATCATTGGATTTTCGTGTGGTAATGGTGGTGTTTAGGCTTCAAAGGTTGTATAGTTGTGCCAAAAGATGTTGAGTTGAGGCAAATTTTTGCTAAAGTCCATTCTAGTTATGTTGTCTAACATCCGAGTGGTACAAAGATGTTTTGATGGTTGGAAGAAAAGTGCCTCTAGATGTTTCAAAGAGGAGTCTCGCGGAATTTGTGGTTAAGTGCATGGGTTGTTAGTGTGAAAAGGCTAAGTATCGATTTTCTTCTGGGATATTGCAACCGTTAAAGATTTCGAAATGGAAAGGGGAGAGAGGTTCATCATGGATCTGTGTTAGGGGTTGCTTTGAATGTCAACTGGAAATGGTTCCCTTTTTGGGTGGTCGTTAATCGAGTTGCGAAGGTGCATGGAGTGTTCGAGTCCATGGTTTGGGATAGAGATTCATATCTTTAACGAGGGTTGAGAGTGTCTGCGTGAAGCTTTGGGTACTCGGTTACCTTTTAGCATTTTGTATCATTTTTAGGCTGATGGTTAGTCAAATGTGTTACCTTGGTTCTGGAGGTTATGTTGAGAAGTTGTGATTTGAGTCTCCGAGAATCTAGGGGAGACAATTGCCTTTGGTTGAGTTTGCTTGTAATAGTAGTTTTGGGTGCGCAGTAGGCGTCGTTTGAGGCATTGAGTGATAAGGAATGTTGTATATGTTGTGTTGGGCTAAGGATGGTGAGGAGCGTGTTACCTCATTTGATGTGTTGAGAAAAACCCATAGGGAGGTGAAGCTTGAATATGACTATTTGAATGTAGCTTCAGATATTCAAGAATTATACGAGAAATTGAGGCCTAATGAGGTTGTGTATCTCGATGTTAAGCGTGCGCTCCTAAATGTTTCGCCTTGGGAAAATGTGATGCGCTTCGGGCGCAAAGAAATTTAGGTTTGGCGTTTGTTAACCAGATATGGTGTAAGGGTGTGAAGATTGAGTGGTTTATCGATTGAGGTTATCTCATGAGTTAAAGGAATTCATAATGTGTTTTATGTACTGGTGTTACAAAGTTGGTGGTCGGATCTATTTCTCATTGTGCTTGTAAGGAATGTTGAGTTGTGTGGATTTGTACGGTGATGAAGAGTTTGCAGAGTTCTGGGTTCTTGCAGTAAATGAAGGAGGGTGAAGTTTTGTCAAGGTGTTGTGGTGTTATGACGGTTTGGCAATTGATTTTTATGCACTTGTTTTAAAAGGTTATACATGTTTTGAGCATGGTTTAATGCTGGAAATTTATTATAGAAAGATGACGATGCATTGTGAGGTAATGCAAGTGTTGTTAATGTTTTTGAACATTGGTTAATGCAAGGTTGATTGCATTGGTTTAATGATTTTGATGATGCATATAAAAACAGTGGGTTAATGCTAATGAAATGAATTATATTGGCAAGTGATGGCATGATAGGGTTTTGGGAAGTGTATTAGATATAATTGGCTGGCCATAGGATTTGAATTGCACTATAAAAAGTAACATTGGATGTAGATGGGTTTATACGGTGTACGGAATACTCCATCCAAGTACCTTAACGGTTGAGGGGTTTATGTGTACCGAAGACTCCCATTATTGGGCTATACATCTACCGATGAGTGGTGTTGAGAGGTTTATAAGGTGCATCGAAAAGTCCACCATGGGTATCACAATGGTGGAGTGGTTTATGTGTATCGAAAACTCTCATTAGTGGGCTTTTTAGATACCGGTAGATTGTATGTTAAGTGTTGGGGAACACTTGTTAAATCTGTGTATCCGATGTTATGATTTGTAAAGTGGAGTTGTAGGGAATGATCACTTGTAAGCCAATATAATTGATAGTGTGTCATGAGATGGATGGTATGATTTAATGTTAGTTTAAACATGTTTTACTCTTTAAGCCTAGCATTGGTAGTATGCTTGGGAAAGCTTAAATCGAGGATATCAATTGGAATATTGCTGTTAATTCATGAGACTTATTGCATATGTTTTAATGTGGATGTTTTGAAAATGTTAAGTGCATGGTTTTGTTAAGGCATGAAGTTGAAATGATGTCTAACAAGTGATTTGGAAAGTAGTTTACGAAAAAGATTATTAATGGTTTAAAATTCATTGATGGTGTTTTATTTTGGAGCATTCCTCACTAAGCCTAGTGTGCTTACGCTTTCTTTTTCCATCAATGTAGAGAATTAGAGGTCGGAGGCAGCGAGCAAGCTAAGGGACATCTAAGGACTTGTGTTTGCAAAGTATGATTACGAAATAGACTTGTATTAATAAAGGCAATGTGGTCGTTTGTTATTTGGGAGGGTTGTTTGCTAGACTCCCTGTTTGTACAAGTTTTGTATGTTGGTTTAGACTTGTAAGAGGTTTAATGTGCTTGAGATGTGGATAGTTTTATGTTTTGAATGTTGAGTAGGAAGCATGCCTCTAGATGTTGTGGATAAATGTGTTAGACTTATTAGGTTTGCTTAAAATGCTGATATGTTGATGTTCAAGCATGTTGATGAAGTTATATGTTGATTAGTTAAGAGTTAAGGTTGATTGAAGTGAGCCAAAGTGTTATATGTTGGACCTAGAGGTCATTACAGGCCTCTGTGTACCGGTACGGGTACCCAAGAATCGGTACGTAGGGTCTGGTTGAGGCTTAAATCTTTGATTTTAAGCATAGGGTATCGATACACTTAGCCACCATATCAGTACGCATTAAGAGGAAACAGGCTCGGTGTCGGTATACGGGATAGCATACCGGTACAACCCCTCGAGTTTAAGCATGCCATATCAATACGTGGGGTACCATATTGGTACGGGCTCTAGCTACTAGAATTCTGAGTTTTGAAATCTTAAATAGGGGATCGGTACAGATTCAAGGCCGTATCGATACGGGTTGGTCAACAAACCTATCGATACGGTAAAACGTGTATCGATACGGGAAGCCCATTTGTTAGTTGGATTGTATCGGTACGAGCTTACTTGTATCGGTATGCTCTGTTGAGTCTGTGTAATTTTCTTTGCTAAAGTTTGAAAATCTTACAATTTGGTCCCTAATTGTTATGAATGCATTTGAGTGAGATTGGATTATTGTTTTGGATTGGAAATTAACCTGTGAGCATGAAATAGAAATAATTGAGGTTGGTTAATCTTAATTGTGGAAAATACCATGTAATTTGCAATAATTACGTTTTGGTCCCTAATATGAATCGTTGAGCAAACGGACCTTGTTTTGCAGTCTGATTCAATGAAATGTTTCTGCTGAAGTATGTTCACCCTAGGAGATTAATTAAATGCATTTAGAAAAGATAAAAAGGAAAGAAATGGATCGATTTAGGTTATTAATTCAGATTTGCTTCTGCAAACCTAATGTGATCCTTATGGTTCGATTTCAGCTAAGCCGAGCTAAGGGGTTACACATGGTATATTGGGACTACGGTCCAAAGGCTACAGCTCAGGGATGATGATCCCATATTGTAATATATTGGTGATCATTGGAGGTAACGGGGGAGGTGATGGAAGAGAAGGGAAGATTGATTGATATGCTTTAACACTAGCCTTTGCTTTGTGCTATGTGTAACACAGACCAATATAATCAAACACGGAAAAATGCTATCTATTCCAAATGTGATCCAAGACAAATATTGTAAAAATGCACGAACCCCGAAAACTTTGATAAGAACTTCGTATGATCTATGATAAGAGTAAGTATGTGTAAGATAAGAATGTATGCTCTATACAAGCTATAAAAACTCTGGAATTATGATAAAGCGTTCATAAAACAAAGATAACTTAAGTTATGTCCTTGAAATACAGTTGTGACCTATAGATGTGAACTCAAATAAATATTTTGCATAAATTTTATTAAATATGTTCGTAATTCTACTTGGATTGATTAATTGGATTTTAGCAATGACATTATACTATGCTATCATATGGTCACTACCTTACTAAGCTATGTAACCTTCTCATGTTTCTTTGCATACATATCAGGTATAAAATCTTTGTAAATGCTCGATATCTTATTTAGGGATTGGAAGTCACTCTTTAGGCATTGAGTAAGTACCTTTGTCAAACTCCTAGTTGGTGGTATATGAACTAAGCATTTGCATTAAGATGAATATGATTTTAAATTGGTGGTATGTAATGAATATGATATGATAGCTAAGAAAGAGAAGTTTTATGTTATGTTTATATGTTTGATATTATAACTTAATGAAGTAAAGTATGAACTTGATTTGTAAATCAATAGGTTAAGCTTGTGCTTTTGAGTCATGAAGTAAGTTATAGGATATGAATAAAGGTGTATGTATGATTCATGAAATCGTAGTTCTATGCTATGTCTTGTATGATTGAGTTGAAAACTTATGTGCTGATAAGTAAGCACTTATATGGTAAACTTGAACATGGTAAAGCTTTGTGATACTAGAGATGTTTGTGATCAAGTATGATGATATGAATAGGTGATTAATAATGCTATGTTGCAATTGTAAGCTTTGTAATAAGCTTAAGCATGTATCATTTAGCCAGAGGGGCCAAAAAATTATGTGATATGGTACAATATACCCCTAAAAAAGTAATATGACACAAATAAACTCGTAACTGAGATTTCACCCCTATATGCGAGCACAATGAGATAGAAGATTGCTCGATATACTAGAGAACTCTAATAAATTGATGAAATAATTAATACCTTCCATAATGTACCATAATCTCAGTAATGATAAATTGAGAGATGAACCATGATGGTTAGTATTATGCCTTGGGGGCATTTACTTAATAGTATGGCTTGGTGCCACTTACCTCGTGGGGAGCGGTATTAATGCTTGAGGAGTATTTCTTACCTTATGGTTGTAGAGTAAAGGAATTCAGATGTCCTAGTGTCAGTAATACGATACTTATATAAGGGGATGTGTACTTAGGGCTATGTGAACAAGTACATTCGATGTATTCATGGGATATGTGACCTGGGTACGATTATATAAGGGGATACATGCTTAGGGCTATGTAAACAAGTACATCCGACGTACTCAAGGGCTATGTGATATGGGTGTGGTTAGTAACCTATCTGTGGCTATGGTGATCTAGATACCATATTCAACCTGACAGCTATGTGAGCACAGGTAACTCGACGACTATGTGAGCTTAAGTAATCCTGATGGCTTGGTATCCTTATGTGAAGACTAATCACGGCTTAGGTGATCAGAGTATGTTTAAGATATATCCGTGGTTATGGTGATCCAAATATAGTCCATTCAACCAGACAATTATATTAGCACGGGTAACCTGACAACTATGTGTGCACGGGTAAAGTAGGGCTTCGTTGGCCAATATGTAGGTAATGTGTGGATTTATATATGAAAGTTGTATGAATGTTATAGAATGATAGCTTGTAGATGTATTAACCTCGAGGGGCTAAGTGATCTAGAGTATTCTGAAGCATTGCGAAAATTTAAAGCTTCTTGTAGATTTAATGATGCCTTGAGATAGGTGATCTAAGAACTCTAGCTTGTGTAGGCTAGATGATGACTCATAGATAGTGAAGCCTTATCTATGCTCTTTAGACTATATTTATCTTGCATGTTTATTTTTCTAATAATCATGAATTATGGTAGAGTAGAAATATAGCATTGAGCTTTGTAAGCTCAACATTCGAAATTATTGTTTTCGTTTGCTGGTTAGTAGGTGATCATGATTAAGATCGAAGATCTCATCGTGGAGGGATTTCCCAGCATCGTATCGTTTCATAGTACAATACTTAGTATTTAATATTGGATTTATGTATTCATAGGACCTTATAATGTCTAGTCTGTAAACTCTATTTTGAATACTATTTTGATGAACAATGTTTTAAACTCAGAGTTCCTATTTTGTAACTTGATTTATACTCGGTATTTAATTACGTTGTTTATGAATAGATTAATGTTAAAAGATTGGCTAAATTTATGGTTTTCAAATAGAAATTTATTGGGTCAGATTTTGGATGACTCGAATATAGCACTTTGGATTTGTATCAGGATCAAGATGTTATATTTAGTGGTATTAGAGCCTAGATTTAGCCAGTTCTAGGAAACCCTAGTGTGGTATTGGTGTTGGTGTGGTAGTAAGGTGTCTAATGAATACAAACTCCTAAATTTAATTTGTACTCTTCTAAGACTGGAATACTGATAACGTTATCTTGTTTCCTTGTGATTTTAGATTCGATGGTTGGTGAAGCCAGACACAACCAGAAATGTTATGAGGAGATCCATGTCTCTCAAGCGAAAAGCTTTTGGTAAAGAGTCTTTCCCGAATATTGGGTACACGAGCCTTCTAGGAGATACTGGAAGCGGAGGGGCAAACCACCTTCATGACCTCACCTCCATTTTCTCACAATGTGTGCAAGTTATTTTGAGGCTTTCAGACATGCCTTGCAAGACCCCTATTGAGAGACTTTGTCGTTATGGGCCTAAAAACTTTAAAGGTTCGAGTGATGATGACCCAATCAAGGCTGACTAGTGGTTGAGAGATACTAAGAGGATTCTGAGATAGATGAGGGATAGTCCATAAGATGATCTTGATTTAATTGTCGCCATTCTTAAGGGCAATGCCCATGAGTGGTGGGAGACTGTTGAGTTGGGACTGCAACCTACACTTCTAACCTAGGATTTTTTCTTGGACGAGTTTAGGAAGTAGTACATTAGTAGGTTCACATAGATAAGATGAGAGACCAGTTCATGCACCTAGTTTAGGGTGACCGAGCAAGATTTTCTGTGGTTGAGTAAATATGCCCCGGAGTTAGTCGCCACCAAAGAGTTGATGTGTAAGATATTTAGGTACAGATTAAAGATTGACCTTCAGATGTATGTGACATCAAGTCCAATTTGGATATTTTTAAAATTGGCTACTAGTGCGAAGTCATTAGAACGACTTTGTAGTTCGACACTGAGACAGACTGAGGAATCTAGGGATCAGACTTCAGGAGATCAGAATATTATAGGCCACTTTCAGACTTCGTCTAGGAGGTTTCGTGCTCTAAGGTATTCAAAGAGAAATACTTCAGATCAACAACAAAGAGTCGGTCATAAATCTAGACTGAGGTTTTGTAGGGGTTCTTTGACTTCTACTCCTAAAGAGAGTATCGAGAGTTAGGCTAGAGCGTTGCTTTCACCGGTTTGTGAGCATTATAGTCGACAACATTTTAGAGTGTACTTCTTGCTATATATGGTTTGCTACAAGTGTCAGACACTAGGTCACATGGTGAAGGATTTCCCGATCATTGATGATGTTACTCCAGTTCAGTCTTAGAGCTTGACTCCTTCTTGGTGTAGTAAAATTTTCATTAGAGGAAGTTCTAGGACATCGTCTGGTTATCAGGGTAGAGGTATCGTGAGATCTACTGTCAAAGTTAACGCTCGAGCCATTGTTAGGCAGTCTGTTGCTCAGGCCAAAAAAGACAGCTTTGCCACCAATGATATGTCAGGTTCCTATATTTCATTTTGGTTACAGCTGTTGCATTGCCAAAAAATTTGATTTCTTGTTTATACAATGGTATTGGTTCTCGTCGAATAAATGTTGTAATAAGAATTAGAGGTTAATGTCATATTGATTGATTTCCAGATTGTAAGTGCTAGTAGGTAAGGTTTTACTATAGATGGCGGTTGGGGGATTGAGAGTAATTGTCCCCGTGGACTTGTTATATCACTCTTTCCCTAGTTAGTAGATATTACCCTGTGTTCGAGTTGATAGTTTGAGCGTGAAGTATGTCTTAGTTTTTGAGCGAGAGACTAGAAGCTTTGTGGTTTAGAATGAATCAAGTGGTTTGTAGTGGACACGATGGACCATTACCTCTCTAGTGTGATTTTCGTGTTTCTTTGATATTAGTCAATGACGTCTTGATAAATTATGAGACATCCCTAACTAATGTAGTAGATACGGGGGTTGAAAGTATGAAACTTTAGAGCTTACATGCAATTAAGAGGTTGTTGATGTGTAGATCGATGGGTGTTTAAGCTTACCTCTTGATCACGGGTTAAAACCTATGATTGAAATAATATCGATTTTGACGTTGGTGTCTATCACCTTTTAGTATGACACCGACTGAGCTTAGGAGTTGAGATTCATTTATAAAAGTGAGTCTAGCATGGGTGTCGTCGCCAAAAAGTTTTCCTTAGGACATGTTGGTGTTGTTGTAAAGGATGACGTATTGAATAGATAGGGAGTTTAAGGTTACGGGCCAATAAGTAAAGGCTTAGGATCATTACCCGTTTCTTGAGGTTGATGATCTTGTAAACAGTTAATGGATTTTAAGATTTTTGTATGATTGTTTAGAATCTGAGTATCGTAAGTTGAAGATTAAGATAGGTCGCGACAAATATGGTATTTGATTTAAATGTCTATTCTACCGGATCATTGATGGTTGCGTTCATGTATAGTAAGTCAGTGTGTATATTATCAAAGTGGTGCAGTTGAAGCATGGTTTATCGGCTATGATTGTATAGGACTAGGATCCTTGTGTTGCATCAAACCTTGTTGGAAGAATTGTTTGAGTCCTTGGGGACTTGTTAAAACTTCGGCACAACTGTTTTTTGAAATATCGTGCTTGGTTTGGAAAGAAATGCTTGAATCTTATGAGTATTGGATGAATTCTATTTGCTATTAAAGTTCGTATACATCTGCTTGGATTCGTGTGAGTGGGCCAAATTCGAGTAAGGTGTAGTGTTAAGTTCCGCCTTGGGTAACCTAGTCAAAGAGAAAGTATTGATAAACCAAAATAGATCAACGTTTTGCATGTATGAGGTTTTTCATGCATGAGATCTAAGAATGGTTGGATCTGCATTGGTTACATCCTCCTTCTTCGTTTAATTTTGAGGATGAAATTTTCTTTTAGGTGATTGACCTGGGTCGTGGACCTTCGTGTTGAATTGGATAATTGGACCCAACGAGCCATGTTTAGGCCTTATTGGATGAGAATTGGACCATATAAGCTTGGAAAGTGACCATTTTGGGAGAATGATGAAAGTTGGGGGCTTTAGGTGGTGAATATACCATTTTTAAAGGCAAAATGGTTGGTTACTCTTTTTCTCCCTAGTCTCAATTGACTAAAAAAGAGAGGGGACAAAGTGTGGGTGGATGATATCACCTCTTTTCATCTTTACCCTTTTCTATGATCTTTCCTCTCAAAACTCCATAGCCACCAAAGCTTAAATATCCAAACTTTCTTCATTAATTCTTTCATTTGAGATTCAGGATTTAATTATGTTAATCCATTTCTCATAAGCTTTAAGAAAAGTACATTTTTGGTAGAAAGATGAGTTTTTTATTTTTGGGGTTTTGAGGAAGTTAAGTTTTTAGAGCTTTTCCTTTGATTTAAAGGTTGTATTTTCGTAGTTAATCATCTCCATAATGTTAGTCTAAGCTTTGGTTCGAATATCATGTTTGTGTGGTATGTGGAAAGGGTTGAAGAGCTTCTTCAAGCTTGAGGCAAATGTGAAAGCTTGAGAAAAGTAGGTAGGTGCGCCAAATCTGGGATTTTTGCTAAAGGTCAGTACATCCCTGACTCTTATTCTTCTTCAAGATGATAACATAATTGCTTTGCTTTATTTTATGGTTTATGGGTATTTTATGGGTGAAGCTTGCCCTAGGTAATCAAAGTAACAAATTTGATGATGCAATGATGTTAGATAACTCTAATATACCCATAAATAACCTGATAAACCTTAGTAACCTTTTTGAGTGGATTAGATGTGCTTAGAGGCAATTAGGGGGTGATTCCCGAGCCTTAGGAAAAAAGTTATAGGCTCAAGTATCGGTACCTTATGAATTGGTACCTATACGGGGTGGTTCTACCTTGAACAAGGGCAAATTGTGCTTGTATACCAATACTACATTCAAGCAATACCGATACAGAACCCTTAGTACCAGTACGATCGATCCAGTAACGGTACTAGTTTGTCTTCTTGAAATTTCAGTGGCGAATTTCAATACTGGTACGTATAAGAGAGTACCGATACCGGAGGCCCATGTACTGATACAGTCAATCCAGTATTAGTGCTGATTAACCTTACCGAATTCCAGTAGTGCTTTTTCGTACCGGTACGCGTATAGGAGTATCGGTACCCAAGGGTACTGTACTAGTACGCGTGGCCCAATACCAGTACCCACTGGGTAATCTACCCAAGAAAAGTGAAATTTAGCCAAAGGGGCCAAAAATTATATTATATGGTCCAATATACCCCTAAAGACGTAAGATGACATAAATAAACACGTAAGTGAGATTTTACCAATGTAAGCAAGCACAATGAGATATAGGCTTGCTCGATATACTAGAAAACTCTGATGAAATAATTAATACCTTCCATAATGTACCATAATCTTGGTAATGATAAATCGAGATATGAATCATGTTGGTTAGTATCATGCCTTGGGGACATTTTCTTGATAGTATGGCTTGGTGCCACTTACCTCGTGAGGAGGAATATTAATGCTCGAGGAGTATTTCTTAACTTATGGTTGTAGAGTAAAGGAATATGGATGTCCTACTGTCAGTACTACATTACTTATATAAGGGGATGTGTAGTTAGGGCTATGTGAACAAGTACATCCGATGTACCCAAGGGCTATGTGATCTGGGTACAGTTATATAAGGGGATACGTATTTAGGGCTATGTGAACAAGTATATCTGACGTACTCAAGGGCTATGTGATTTGGGTTCGGTTAGTAACCTATTTATGGCTATGGTGATCCACATACCGTATTCAGCCTTACAACTATGTGAGCTCGAGTAATCTTGATGGCTTGGTGACCTGAGGTGAGGACTACTCGTGGCTTAGGTGATCTGAGTATTTCAAGATATATTTGTGGCTACGGTGATCCGGATATAGTCCATTCAACCTGACAGCTATGTGAGCATGGGTAACCCGACGACTATGTGAGCACTAGTAAAGTAGGGCTTCGTTGGCCAATATGTAGGTGATGTATGGATTTATTTATGAAAGTCTTGTGAATGCTATAGAATGATAGCTTATAGATGTATTAACCTTGATGGGCTAAGTGATCTCGAGTATTCTGAAGCATTGCAGAACATGTAAGAATTCTTGTAGATTTAATGATGCCTTGAGATAGGTGATCTAAGAACTTTAGCTTGTATAGGCTAGATGATGACTCATAGATAGTGAAGCCTTATCTATGCTCTTTAGACTATATTTATCTTGCATGCTTATTTTATGATAATCATGAATTGTGGTAGAGTAGAAATGTACCACTAAGCTTTGTAAGCTCAGCGTTCGGAATCGTCGTTTCCGTTCGCAGGTTAGTAGGTGATCTTGATCTAGATCGAGGAGCTCATCGTGGAGGGATTTCCTAACATCGTATCGTTTCAAAGTACAATACTTAGTATTTAGTATTGGGCTTATGTATTCAGAGGAACTTACAAATGTCAAGTTTGTAAACTCTATTTTGAATACTATTTTGATAAACAATGTTTTAAACTTGGAGCTCCTATTTTGTAACCTGATTTATACTTCTTATTTAATTACGTTGTTTATGAATGGATTAATTTTTAAAGATTGGCTAAACTTATGGTTTTCAAATGGAAATTTATTGGGTTGGATTTTGGGTGACCCGAATGTAGCGTTTCAGATCTGAATCGAGATTGGGATGTTACAAGATGGACCAGATCGATGAGAGTAAATAATTTACAAAGAGTTGCAGTCAAAGCAAAAGAATAAAATGAAAAGTTTAGAGACTAAATTTCAAAAGGAGTAATTTTGTTTTCAAAAAGAGTAATTGAAGTGACATAGGTATTCTGTAGTGATTGAAGAGCACGTGATTCATATTTTATCAAAATGGTCACAAAACTAAGGAGAAATTAAATAAAAAAAAGAAATCATACAAAGCTAGGGTACTAAATTGTAAAAATAGGAAATTTGTTATCAAAAAGAAAAATTGAAGTTACATAAGTATTCTACCATGGTTGAGGAACATGTGATTCAAATTTAGTCAAAATTAATTTAGTCAAAATTGAAATTAAAAAGGGGAGGAAATGAAAAAAACAAAGAAATCAAGGACCAAATTGTAAAACAAAGAAATTCATTTTTTTGGTTTTCCTAATTGGTAAAATCCGAACTTGACTCGAACTCAGAAATTGACCTATTAATTCGAGCTGACTCTAATATCTCAGAACTAAACAATAGTTTTTTCAATTCAAATCTAATTTTACTCATCTCTTCCACTCTTCGAAATCCATAGTGCATTTCTAGTTTTGTTATCCCTAACTATTTCACCCATATTTATTTGTTGAGTAAATTTTTTATATTGATACTATTAATTAAACCTTTAACTAATTGGTGCCTCGAATTAACCATATATCAACTCACTGGTAAAGAATAAAAAGACTATTTTAAATAATATTTATTATTATTACCTTTTCCATACTTTTATATTATCTTTAATAAAATAATTAAATTTTCAAAAAATAAAAATCATACTTAATAACAGATTAATAAATCTATAGTCAAATCCTTTACCACTCACTTATGATCTTTTATTTTATAAATTCTTATAAATACAACTTTCCCTATAATCATTTAATTTATAATTTTTTATAAATACAACTTTATCTAAAATATTTTATTTTATCATATATGTGAGAAAATATAAGGGTCAGTTTAACATTACTTTTGAAAAGTACGGTAAAAATGTGCTTTTGGATTTTTGAGTTTGAGATTTCAATATTTAGTATGGCTGTTAAAAAGTATTTTTGAGAAGATAAATGATCATTTTAGACATGATATTATAAGGTTAAATATATATTTAAATGATATCCAAATTATATAATGTTATAATATTTGAAATATATTTACTTAAATCATCATAAATATATTAAATAAATATTTTTATTAATAAATATTTTTTAATAATTGTACATATTCATAAAAATATAAAAAGTCAAAATATTTTATTTAGAAAATTTTAAACTAAAAAATAATTTATTAATCATATAATAATGTTTTCGTGACTTAATGACTCATTTACTCCCTAAACTATGCACTTTCCCGATCAGCCCCCTAAAATATTTTTCGGGACGTTTTGCCCCCTGAACTAAAAATTGTGACCTCTGTTGGCCACTCTTTTGTAACGTCCGTTAAAAAAATGGCCCAATTAGATCGCGCCATATGGCTCTTTTGACCAAAAAAATTGACTGACATTAATAAAAATGGGTAAATAGCACGTTGAGTCTCTCAAATTTTATATTTATTCAATCTAACCCTAAAAGTTTTTAACTTGGAATTTATTAGCAAACAAGAACTGTTCATCTTCTTCTCCACCCCTCATAACTTGAAACTGTCAGATGCGTTTTTATTCCCTTTTGATTAAAACTGATATTCTCTTTTTAGCTTCATTCCACCTCTCTCCTTGCTGCACATACTAAGTTTGCCTTTTTTTCATGGGCTTTATGAACACTGTTTGATTCATGGGAAAATGATAAAGAAAGAAAATTTTTAACAACAACGAACAGATAAAATATGATGATGTGTTGGTTCAGAAATATATAATTTAGTTGGTACAAAACACATTATCTGGGTTTTAACCAAACATGTTATAATATGCACAGTAAAAGAGAGAAAGAAAACCAGTTTAATTTTGATTCTAAGATGTAGAAATTTATTAAAGCAATACCCCTAAACTTGTTTATATTTTTTACAGTAAACTAAAAGAGAGAAAGAAAATGAATCAAAATTATGTGGCTAGCTAGCATTTAAGTTTATCTTCCCCTCTAATGGAGTTCTTGCAATGAGCAATGACAGCTTGAATTGCAGCCTGCAACTCTTCCATGGTGCTATCACTGGTTGAAGAAAGAAACCATGTGGTTGCATCAAGGAGACCACTATTTGTAGGAGATGACCTCATCGACGCCGGAGTCGATGAATAGTACTCTCCTCTCCTTCCTCTCATCAACTCTTCTTTCTTTTTATTTCTGATCAAACCTAAGTTACTCGAAAACGAAAAAGCTCGCCTGTGGACATGGACCTTGTCTTTCTTCCCTTTGAAGAACAACAAAGGTTGTACCATCCTTACGTATCTTTTCAACAAATGACTCACGTCCAATCTCATCTTTTTTTTCCTATGCTTCTCTTTGTCTTTTACATCGACTGAATCTACTCGTCCTTTTTGCCGTCTTGCAAAACTAAACAACGAGAAAGACTTGGATTTTTTCCTTGCTTTTGATTCTTTGTTGTTAACTGATCTACCATTGATGCTTCTGATATTGCTGTCGCTTTTGCTAGTTTTTTCGTCCTTCGGGTCGTCGTCCAAAAGCTCTCTTATGAGAAGCGGGAAGCTATCCAATGAGTTGGAGGAACGTGGAGAAACCGGGAGGTGAGAAAGGAGGTGTAGAAGGAGCAAGTGACTGGAAGAATATATCATTGGCTGGGGTCAAATCAATGGCGATTGAAGATGGTGGGGCTTTGGTTTTATCAGAGATTGAATTGGAGGAAAAAGAAGATGAACATTTTTAGGGGCTAGATTGAATAAATATAAAACTTGAGAGACTTAACCTGCCATTTATCTATTTTTATTAAAGTCCGTCATTTTTTTGTAAAAAAGCCACATGGTGTGATCGAATTGGGCCGATTTTTTTTAAACGAACGTTGCAAAAGAGGGGCCAACGGACGTCATGATTTTTAGTTCAGGGGCAAAACTTCCCGAAAAATACTTGAGGGGCTGTTCGGGAAAAAGTGCATAGTTTAGGGAACAAATGGGCCTTTAAGCCTAAAAAATTATAAGTTTATAAATTATAAATATACACAATAGCAAATGAAGGTAAATATTATAATATAGCTCCCAAAAGCACTTTTCCAACCGCAAAAACAAGAAATTTCAACTTTTGAAAATTACTTTTCAAACGCAGTTTTTTCTCCAAAAGTTATTTGTTTAACATTGCTTCTAGGGGTGGAAATTGGGTAGGGAATACCTAAAAATCGTAGGGATCTGAACCGACGGGATGAAGAATAACCAAACTCTTCACCCATGGGGACGAGGATGAGGAAATTTTATCACCGAAGCTCAAATGGGGATGTGGCGAGGATTGTTATATCCGAACCGTGGGGATAACTGAACCGTAATCGTAGAAATAATCGTGGGGATCCCCACAAAATATCCTTAAAGATCCTCGATATTTTATAAGATTTTAAAAATTATATATACTTATTTATCTATATACCCTTGATATATATCTTAATAAAAAATAAATATATTATTATCACTTCAACTTTCTCTTAAACTTAACCACACGTTTCTCAACATGTTTCTATATTAGTTTTTAGATATAAGCTAAAACCCTCTAAATCTTCCTCAACACAACACTATTTTAATATTTATAATCTTATAACTGCTTTCAATCGAAGTATTCAAATTAAATATTTTAAACTAAATTGGCCATTTATTTTAGTCAATAAAATAATAACCTTGTTTAATTTTTTGGGAATGAAGATTCTCAAAAATTATAAAAATTCATACAAGAAAAGTATGAGAACAAAAAAAATCCTCAAAATATTTGATAAAATTCTTTAAAATTATAACTATAAGTGTTAGAACAAATTAAAAAAATACAAAATCATTCCGGTAGCACCAGAC
The DNA here is from genome assembly GCA_019671005.1 of Hibiscus mutabilis. Classification (NCBI taxonomy): domain Eukaryota; kingdom Viridiplantae; phylum Streptophyta; class Magnoliopsida; order Malvales; family Malvaceae; genus Hibiscus; species Hibiscus mutabilis. The sequence continues at coordinate 38,141,286 of CM033732.1, forward strand.
TCCCACCCCTAATTGTATCTGCCTCCAAAAGCTGCTAAACGGGGCCTAATTAACTACAATTTCCTTTTCCCTTAACTATCTTTTGCCACATGGCATGAGATAAATAAATTCTTTTCCTTTTTTAATCTATAAACAAACACTGAAGCCACCCTATTCGTTTTCGATCCTAATTTTCTATATGTTTCTCCAATGGAATCTCTCTCGAGTCCAGTGTCCATCTCTAATCTACGTGAGACATACCCATTCCTCACCACCCACTTACCTTCTTCTTCGTCTTGTCCGATCAAATCCCTGAATCAACGGATTGGATTCCTCAAATTGAGCTATGAAACCTCTCGGTTTCATAGGTCTTGTCTCCAAGCTCTACCTCGTGAGGTTCCAGATGAAGGTGAAGACCAGCCGCAGTCTCTCAACCTCAATATTGGGTTTCACTTATTTTCTGAAGATAGTCAATCTGTATCTCAGGTATACTGTACCAAATGCTATCAAATAATTCATTTTCTCGCTTTATTTCTTGGGTTTGTTCATGTAATGTTTGCTTCTTCTTTTTTCTCTATTTGTATTAGAACATCATGAGAAGCCTTATGATTTGTTTACAAAAGCAATTGCACTGTTCTTGAATGATTGGTAGTTAAAATTTCATCTTTTGTGGATAACAAGACGTTTGGTTTGAGTTTCTTTAGGTTATATTTGAATTGATTAGTTTTGAACTATTTGATCACTTTCAGAGGAGAATAGGTAACTTTGTTACTGCCATTTGTTATTTTTTGTTTGTTTTAACAACTCTTGAGAAAGAAAGCAAATGCAAAATAGCCAAAAATAAGAATCAAATGAAACTTAAGTTTGAAAATTTTCTGCAAGGAATTAAATTATGGCTTAGAACTTTTATAAGGGTGTTGGTGGTACTATATTTTATAAGCTTTGTAGCTGGGGAATTCGAACTCGGTTTTGAGTGTCCAATATGTTTAATTTTGTTGAAGTCAATACATGGGTCATATCCTGTTAGAATCAGAGAACATTTTAGAGTGTTTCTCTGTTAAATCTTATTTCAAAAATGTTGTACAAGAGTACTCCTTTTATAGGCTTTACAAGTAGTTAACCTAGAGTAGTCTACCTAAGAGATATAACTCTTATCCTTTAATGAGATAGAGTTTATCTAGATTTAGACTTTTAAATTCGAACTATTAGGTGAGATAAGATAAGATTACAACATTTAATTTACATCCAATATCCTGCACTCCCCCTCAAACTGGTGTGTATATGTTGTACACTCCCAGTTTGGATGAGAACTCGTCAAAGGTCACTCTCGGAAGTGCCTTTGTAAAGATATCCGCCAGTTGACTCTTTGTAGGAACATAGTGCAGCTTTACGACACCACTGTTTACCTTCTCATAAATAAAATGTCTGTCAATTTCGATATGCTTAGTCCGGTCATGTTGTACTGGATTCTTAGCAATACTCATTGTTGATTGGCTATCACTCAGTACCTTGAACTCCTGTTTTTCATCCAACTCCAGCTCGGTGAGAAGTTTTTTAAGCCACATGCCTTTGCAAATTTCAAGGGTCATAGCCCTATATTCTGATTCTGCACTACTTCGAGACACCACAGTTTGCTTTTTACTCCTCCATGTGACTAAGTTTCCCCACACAAACGAACAATAGCCACTCACAGATTTTCTATCTGTTAACTCTCCTGCCCAGCTAGAATCTGTGTAAATCTTCACAGATCTGTCTTGATTTTTCCTAAAAATAAGTCCAAATCCTGGTGTAAACTTTAAGTATCGCAGGACTCTATCGGCTGCCTCCATATGTTCTTCTCTAGGATCGCTCATGTGCTGGCTGATTATGCTTACTGGATAAGCTATATCAGGTCTGGTGAGTGATAAATAAATCAGTTTCCCAACCAGCCTTTGGTAGGATTCTCTGTTCACAGGAGTACTCGTGCCATTTTTTCCAAACTTCAAGCCTGCATCCATTGGAGTGTCTGCTGGTTTACATCCAAGCATTCCAGTTTCCGAGAGCATGTATAAGATGTACTTTCTCTGATTTATGACTATTCCCTCATTTGATCTAGCCACCTTCATTCCGAGAAAGTACCTAAGACTTCCCAAGTCTTTAGTCTCAAACTCTGTCGCCAAAAAAGTCTTTAGTTTTTCAATTTCCTTTGTGTCATCTCCTGTAATGATCATATCATCAACGTAAACAATAAGGAGAGTTTTTTTACCATCTGAAGCTACCTTCTTAAACAAGGTGTGATCTGCCTGTGTTTGCTTGAACTGGTTCTTCACCATGGCCTTCGCGAATCTGTCAAACCAGGCCCTTGGTGATTGCTTCAGCCCATACAAGGATCTATTTAGTTTGCACACTTTTTGTTTCGTTGAGTCATCCTCTAAGCCTGATGGAATATGCATATATACTTCTTCTTCAAGCTTTCCATTCAAAAAAGCATTCTTGATGTCCAGTTGGTGCAACTTCCAATCTTTATTAATTGCTAATGAGAGCAGCACCCTTATTGTATTCAGTTTTGCCACAGGTGCAAAAGTCTCCTGATAGTCTACTCCATATGACTGAGTAAATTCCTTTGCCACTAACCTTGCCTTGAACCTCTGGATGCTTCCATCAGAATGATACTTTACTGTGAAAACCCACTTGCATCCGACCACCTTTTTTCCTTTTGGCAGTTTAGTTAAACTCCATTTGTTATTTTGTTGTAGGGCTTTGACCTCTTCTTCAACAGCTTTCCTCCAATCAGGATTTTCAAATGCCTCTTCCACTGTTCTAGGGATCCTTACACTGTTAATATTAGCTGTAAAAGCCTTGAAACCAGCCAATAGTTTTCCATAAGCAACAAATCTATCAATAGGATGATTAGTGCATTTTCTTACCCTCTTTCTGATTGCAATTGGAAAATCATCTAAATTCTCATGAACTGGACTTTTTGAGACATCATTGCTTACCCTTTCGTCCATGGCAGCAGGACTTAAGATCAGTTCTTGGCAAGTACTAGGCTGATCAATGGGTTCTGTGACAATTTTCTTTCTTCTGGTATAGGGAGTAAGCTGTTTGACTAGAGATTGCGGGGTTTGAGTAGTGTGAGGCCTGGGAGATCTAGGTTTTGGAGAAGGTCTTCCTACTGGAACATTAGAAGATATGGGAGATGTAGGCTCTGGGGAAGATCTTTCTACTAGAACACTAGGAGAGCTAGGAAATGTAGGCTCTGGAGAAGTTGTAGGATCATCAGAGTTGCTAGGTTGTTCGTCCTGTGTTTGTTCAAGGGTCGGAAAAGGAGACAACAAAGGAAGAATATGAGTAGGAGTAATAGGCTGAGATTCCTCACATCTCTCCCCCCTGAATCTTAGTCACTACAAAATAAGGTTGATTTTCAAAGAAAGTAACATCAAATGAAGCATAGGTTTTCTTGGTAATAGGTGAGTAACATTTGTAGCCCTTCTGACTTGATGAGTATCCTATAAACACACACCGCAAGGACCTAGGATCAAGCGTACTCCTATTGTTGCTATGCACATGAACAAAAGCTGTGCAGCCAAATACTCGAAAAGGAATAGCAAATAACCATGGTTTGAAATGTGGAAAAAGATGTAAAGGGGTGTCAAAAGGAGTTTTGAATCCCATAGTTTTGCTAGGCATCCTATTAATTAGGAAAGTAGCAGTAAGAAGTGCTTCCCCCCAAAGATACTAAGGAGCATTAGCAGAAAGCAGAAGAGACCGAGTTACCTCAAGTAGATGTCTGTTTTTTCTTTCAGCAACCCCATTTTGCTGAGGAGTGTTGACACAATAAGTAAGGTGAAAGATACCTTTCTCTCGAAAAAAGGAATAAAGGGATTTAGTAAGATACTCACTCCCATTATCACTCTGAACTATCTTTATTTTGCGTTCAAATTGGTTTTCGATCATGTGAAAAAACGTTTTAAATATCGTTTCAACCTCCGATTTTTCTTTCATGAGATAGGTCCAAGTAACCCGAGAGTGATCATCAATAAAGGACACAAACCAGCGAGCCCCAAATACATTTTTAACTTTAGAAGGACCCCAAATGTCGTTGTGTATGATAGAGAAAAGGAGAGGTAGGTTTAAATTTAGTGGGAATATATGATTGTCTTGTATGTTTGGCAAGTTGACATGCATCACAGGTGAATGACGAGGGATGTTTATTCAGGAACAACTTAGGAAGCAATTTTGCAAGATAGTAGAAATTCGGGTGTCTTAATCGAAAATGCCATAGCATGGCATCATTGAAAAGAAGGGAAGAGGAAAAAACTGTAGACGTAGGACAACTGGGAATAGTTTTGTTTCGAGAGGATAGGCCATCAAGAATGTAGAGTCCATTGTGTCGCCTAGCATTGCCAATCACCGTCCTCGAGTCTTGTGCTCGAAAAATACAAACTGAGACACCTAAAGTTAACATCACAATTCTCATCTTTAACAATTTTGCTAATGAGATGAGTAAGATTGCAGGCGTTTTGGTACATAAAGAACATCGAGACAAGTACTAGATGATCATTTAATTTAATATAACCACTTCGATACAATGGAGAGAGATCCATCGGCAACTTTGATAGATGATGCAAATGAATGTGGCTTGTACTCATGAAAAAGGTCACGATTGCTGTCATATGGTCAAGCACGAGAATCAACTATCCAACTCTGTGGATTGACTGTGGCCAAACAAGAAATTCTACCTTCAGAAAGTAGAGGAAATGTAGTAGAATCGATTTGGAGAATATTTGACCAAACATCATTTGGAGCTCCACAATCTGTTGCTTTCTTTGAAATTTTTGGAAGAACTGTCATCTTGTGATAGAATCGTAAGTTGATGAGCAGAAGAAGAAACAGAATTTTATATTTCGTGATTCGTTATTGCTCAAATTAAATTTACATCTCTCGATACACACTTATATAGGCTCTAGGTCTTTTAGTACATTAAGAAGACCTTCTCAAGATAACTTTTAGTTCTAATCTACTAAGTTGATAGACTCTAACTACAATAAGGAGTCCTACTAAGGATAAAATCTAATCTATTAGGAGATAAACTTTAAGTAGGATAATTACTACATTATTTACAAAGGCTGAAATTTCTCTCGGATAACTCACACTCCCCCTCAAATTTGGAGAATATACATTGTATAGTCCCGGCTTGAATAAGAACTTATCAAAGAGAGCTTTTGGCGGGGCTTTCGTAAGGATGTCCGCCACTTGTTCTTCTCAGAGGAACATAGGTTAAAAAGCTACTCCACTTGTAAGCTTTTTCGCAATAAAGTGTCCGTCGATCTCAACATGCTTGGTCTGTCATGTTGAATTGGATTTTGGCAATCTGAATTGTAGATTGGTTATCACAGAACACTTCAAACTTCTCGTTTTGAACCATGCCTAGCTCTTTTAGAAGCTTCATTAGCCGATTCCTTCACAAATTCCAAGAGCTAAAGCTCGTATTCGCTTTCGCACTACTCCTTGATACAACAGTTTGCTTTTTGCTCTTCCAAGTCACAAGATTACCCCACACAAAAGAACAAGAACCACTTGTTGACCTTCTATCGGTCAATTCACTTGCCCAAATTTGAGTCCGAATAAACCTTGATTGTTTTATCAAGGGTCTTTTTAAATATTAAACCATGTCCTGGTGTACCCTTTAGATACCTTAGTATCCCGGCAAATGCTTCCATATGCTCTTGTCTCGGATTTGTCATGTGTTGTGATAATATTCATAGCAAAGGTTATATCCGGCCCGGTCGGGATAGATAAATCAATTTTCCAACTAATCTCGAAAAAGTCCCTTGTCCGCTTTTTGGACTAGACCCATTTTTGCTAAACTTTAGGCCTGGTCCATAGGAGTATCGGTTGGTTGGTTCTGCCCAACATTCCCGTCTCTGTGAGTAAGTCAAGAACATACTTCCTTTGGTTGATTACTGGACCTTTGCTTGATCTAGCCACCTCCATGCCTAGGAAATATCTAAGCTTTCCTAGGTCCTTCATCTCAATTCTTTATTCAAAAGAGATTTTAAGTGGCTTATTTCTTCTTCATCATCTCCAGTCACAATAATGTCATCCACGTATACTATCAAAAGAACTTTCTTGTTTTTTGAGTTACCTTAGAAAACAAGGTATGATCTGCTAGAGACTGTTTGTATCCATTTTCCAGAATTACTCTAGTGAACCTATCAAACCGGGCTCTTGGTGATTGCTTTAACCCATAAAGTGATCTCATCCGACTTGCAAACTTTTCGCCTATTCTCTTGGACTCTAAACCAGGAGGAATCTTCATAAAAACTTCTTCTTCTAGTTTCCCATTAAGAAATGCATTCTTAATGTCAAGTTGATGAAGTTTTCAATCAATTAATGACCAAACTCAACAAGACTCGACAGTGTTCAACTTAGCAACCGGAGCAAAAGTTTCCTTATAGTCTATTCCAAAGGTGCATGTAAAAACCCTTGGCCACCAATCTTGCTTTGTACTGTGCACACTCCCATCCGAATTGTATTTGATAGCAAACACCCATTTGCATCCCTTTGGTTTCTTGCCTTGTGGAAGATCGGGTTATGGTCCAAGTGCCATTTTTTTCTAGTGTTTGTAATCTCCTCCTCAATGACTTTCTTCCACTTGGAGTCTCTTAAGGCTTCTTCAATAGTCTTGGGAATCTGTTCTTCATCTAGACAAGTTGTAAAAGCTTTAAAAGAGGGCATCAGATTGCTATAAGCAATATATCTCTGAATAGGATGCTTTGTACATTGTCTTACCCCTTTCCTTTTAGCAATAGGCAGAATTTCAGGTTCAAGTAAATGAGGAGAAATTTCAACATCATTACCTCCTTTATCCTCAAAGGCATTTGGACTAAAGTCCAATTCTCGGCAGTGTCGATTGCAAACACGGTCTGGAATGGCTTTCTTTTTTTCTGGTATATACCAGAATGGTTAGTGGGCTGAAGCAGTTGATTTAGGTGAAGTATGTAGAGGTGTAGTGTTAGAAACAGGGGTATCGGGTTTTAAAAAATTCGAGGCTTCACAAACAAAGGAGCTATAGGTAAAGAAGGTGAAAAAGAAGGAACTGATTGTTAGGAGACTGAAATTATCCCAACACTCCCCCTGATTTTCAGTCTTAGGAAAATAAGGTACCTGTTCAAAGAAGGTGAGATCCAAAGAGACAAAAAACTTACGAGAAGGAGGGTGATAACATTTGTAGCCCTTCTTAAGTGAAGAATATCCAACGAAAACACACTGCAAAGCCCTAGGATCTAGTTTGGAACTTGAAGGATCTGTGGATTTTAGAAAAACAGTACACCCAAACGTCTTTAAGGGAAGATTAGATGACATAGGTTTAAAAGTAGGATAACTTTCCAAGAAAACATCTCTAGGAGTTTCAAATGCAAGACTTTGCTAGGCATTCTATTTATAAGATATGTAGCCGTTAATAAGGCTTCCCCCACAAATATTTTGGAACAAGCATGGGTGAATAATAAGGCTCGGGTAACCTCTAATAAATGCCTATTTTTACGTTCAGCAATCCCATTTTGTTGTGGGGTATCTACACAAGAACTAAGATGTAGTATACCTTTAGTCCGAAAAAATCTCCTAAAGGCAAGAGTGAAAAACTCTCCCCATTGTCGAGTGAAACATTTTTATTTTGCTATCAAACTGAGTAACCACCATTTCATAAAACCTTGCAAAAATAGAAGCAACGTCAGATTTTTTTCTTTAAGAAGGTAGGTCCAAGTAAGTCTGCTATGGTCATCAATAAAAGTCACAAACCACCTACTCCCCTGTAATATTCTTCACTCGAGAAGGACCCCAAACATCACTATGAATGAGTGTGAATGGTTTAGAGGGTTTATGAACAGATGGTAAATATAAAGATTTGGTTTGTTTTGCAAGTGGACAGATATGGCATTTAAAAGAATTTGGATCTTTATTAACAAACAAATCAGAAACATTTTTCTAAGATAGTGAAAATTGGGGTGACCTAACCGAAAATGCCATAACATTATAGTATCTAATCGTCCTAAAGAAGTAAAGCAAGAAGGAGAATTTGAAATAGAAGATGGATATTTTCCATGAAGGATATAAAGACCATGTTGCAAGCTAGCATCGCCAATTATTTTCCTCGAATCCAAAGGCTCGCAAAAAACATGTAGAATCGTAAACCTTAAGGAGCAGTTCAAGTCTTTAGAAATTTTGCTCAGCGATATCAAGTTGCATGCGAGGTCGGGGACAAATAACACATCCTTAAGGATCAAATTACCATCTAACTAAACAGAGCCCGTCCCTTTGATGGGAGATAGAGAACCATCTGCAGTTTTAATGGAAGCTTGAGAAGAAGACTTTTTAAAAACAGAGAATAAAGCCCTATTACTAGTCATGTGGTCGGAGGCCCCGTAATCAATAATCCAATTTGTTGCAGATCGGGTAGAAACAAGAGCAATGGAGGAGGCTTTTCTTTGGACACCATCATGTACTAGGGCTAGATTTCCTTCACTTTGCTGCCATTAAATTTTTTGAACGATTCTGCTGCAGTTCCAAGATCTGTTGTTTTGTAAAGCCACTTTGTTGATTAGAAATAATGAAGAGAAACTCGTTACGAAAAATCTGCCATCTTGACAAATGAGGTTGAGGAGAATCGCATCTCACTCAATGTTGATTGAGGATGATTTTCCGTGAGAAGAAAATTATGATAGGATCGAAATTAGGCGATACCATGTAAGTTGTTGTGAGCAGGAAGAAACAGAATTTTATATTCTGTATTCTGTTATTGCTCAAATTAAATTTACATCTCTCGATACACACTTATATAGGCTCTAGGTCTTTTAGTACATTAAGAAGACCTTCTCAAGATAACTTTTAGTTCTAATCTACTAAGTTGATAGACTCTAACTACAATAAGGAGTCCTACTAAGGATAAAATCTAATCTATTAGGGAGATAAACTTTAAGTAGGATAATTACTACATTATTTACAAAGGCTGAAATTTCTCTCGGATAACTCACAGTAACATGTGCTTTTCTCGGGGCTTTGACCCGTTGGGATTTCCGCTCTGCTGGTCTTACTGATTGAGACGGAATGGGAGAAAGAGACGCATCTGAAAGGGTAAAATCAGATGGACGAGAGCTTACTGGAGAGCTAATTCTACCTTCTGTAGCAGGAAATGCAGTAGAATCTGATTTGGAGAATATTTGACCAAACAACTGTTGGAGCTCTCCAGGGATTGACTGTGGCCAAACAAGAAATTCTACCTTCTGTAGCAGGAAATGCAGTAGAATCTGATTTGGAGAATATTTGACCAAACATCTGTTGGAGCTCCATGTAGAAAGTATTGAAAACAGAAGAGAAAGTATTCTGTTTTTTCGATAATCACATAGGTTACAACATAGAACTCTTTTATAGAGTCCTTAAGGATTTATCTTTAACTAGGACTCCTAATAATAGAAGACTTATAATCTATTAACAGATAACTCTTAATCCTTATCCTACTAACAGATAACTCTTAATCTTTTACATGACTTACAAGACTTTTACATTACATACAACTCTTAGACATACATATCGTATTATCCTACACTCCCCCTCAAGCTGGAGAGTATACGTTGTATAGTCCCAGCTTGAATAAGAACTCATCAAAAACTGATTTGGGTAAAGCTTTTGTAAGTACATCAGCTAGCTGTCCTTCTGTAGGAATATATAACAAAGAAGCTATCCCATTGTTAACCTTTTCCAAAATAAAATGCTTGTCTATTTCAACATGTTTTGTTCTATCATGTTGAACTGGATTCCTAGCAATTTGAATTGCTGATTGGTTATCACACAAGATCTCAAACTTATTTTCTTGAGTACGTGTTTAACTCCTCGAGAACTTAAGTAGCCAAATTCCTTCACACATTCCTAGTGCCAAAGCTCGAGTCGCCTCTGACCGCTTCTCGAGACAATCGATTGCTTCTTACTTCTCCAAGTTACGAGATTTCCCCAAACAAAAGTACAGTAGCCACTGGTTGATCTTCTTTCAGTGAGTTCTCCAGCCCAGCTAGAGTCAGTGAATACTTTCACAGATCTGTCCCGTGTCTTTTTAAACAATAAACCATGTCCAGGAGTCTTCTTCAAGTACCTGAGGATTCTGTTTGTTGCTGCCATGTGTTCTTCATTTGGATTGGTCATATCTTTGACTTATCACATTAATCTGGAAAAGCAAATGTCGGCCTGGTTAGTGATAGATAGATCAATTTTCCCACTAATCTCTGAAACCTTTCTTTGTCAACTAAAGAGCATGTTTCATTAGTAAATTTCAAGCCAGCCTCCATTGGTGTATCTGCTGGTTTACACCCCAGCATTCCAGCTTCATCTAGTAAATCAAGGACATACTTCCTCTGATTTATCACCAACCCCTTACTTGACCTTGCAACCTCCATGCCCAAAAAATATCTAAGCTTCCCTAAGTCTTTTGTTTCAAACTCTCTATTCAGAAGATTCTTCAAGCAGCTAATTTCTTCATCATCATCCCCTGTCAAGATTATGTCATCCACATAAACAATCAAGATAACCCTTTTATTTTTTGAAGTTACCTTAATAAAGAGTGTATGATCAGCTAGTGACTGCCTGTATCCATTCTTGAGAATAACCTGTAAACTGTCAAACCAAGCTCGAGGAGATTGCTTTAGGCCATAAAGTGACTTGTTGAGCTTACAAATTTTCTCGATTTCCTTCAACTGATTTCAGACTAGGTGGGATCTTCATATAAACTTCCTCCTCTAACTTCCCATTAAGAAATGCATTCTTGTCATCCAGTTGGTGTAGAATCCAATCATTGTTGACAAACAAGACTTAACAAAACTCGAATAGTATTGAGTTTTGCTTTCGAGCAAAGGTTTGAGTATAATCAATCCCATAGGTCTGTGTATACCCTTTAGCCACGAGCCTTGCTTTATATCTCGCAAACCGCCATCGAGTTATATTTCACGAAAAAACCCATTTACAACCGACATGTGTTTTTACCTTGGGGAAGATCCATTATTGTCCGGTACCATTTTTCTCAAGTGCACTAATTTCTTCTTCAACAATCGTTCTCCACTTAGGATGCTTTAGTGCCTCATCACTTGATTGTAGGAATTTCTTTTTCATCTAAACTTCTTTGTAAAAGCTTTAAAGGATGGCATCAAAAGAGTGTAAGCAACAAACTTACTGGATAGGATGTTTAGTGCACTGTCTAACTCCTTTTCTAATAGCAATAGGAAAATCATCCAGATTAGGAGTAGTAGACTTACTGATCACATTTCCTTCATCTTCCATATTGGCAATTGGACTCAAATCCAATTCTCGGCAAGTGTTAGATTGCAAGATGGCCTCAGGTATAGTTTTCTTTCTCCTTGTATAGGTCAAAAGTTGATTGGGAGGAGTAGGTGTTTTGGAAGGATCTTGAGAAGTTGTTGGTGTTTGTGAAGGGATTGGTAAAAGAGATACAGGTGAGAAATCTGAAGGTGTTGTAGGTAACAAGGATGGATTTGTGGAGTGAGTGGATGAAAGATCTAAAGGTATAGAAAAACTAGGAGAAATTACCTGATGTTGGTAGGAAGGCTGAAGATCATCCCAAGTCTCCCCCTGAATTGCAGCCGTAGTAAAGTAAGGGTCATGTTCAAAAAAGGTAAGATCCATAGTAACAAAAAATTTTCGAGATGGTGGATGATAGCATTTATAGCCCTTCTTAAGTTAAGAATACCCTACTAGCACACACTTTACAGATCTAGGATCTAACTTGGACCTATTACTGGCTGAATTATGAATAAAAACTGTACACCCAAAGATCTTAGGAGGTAATGTACAAGAAAGAGGCTTAAAGTGGGGATATTTGTCCAAGAAAATGGATTGAGGGGTTTGAAATTTCAAAACCTTACTGGGCATGCGATTGATCAAATATGTGGCAGTTAACAAGGCTTCTCCCCACAAGTACTTAGGAACATTATTGGTAAATAAAATGGATCGAGTGACTTCAAGAAGGTGTCGATTTTTTCTTTCTGCTACTCCATTCTGTTGTGGAGTATCAACATAGGAACTAATCTGAACTATCCCCTTTTTTCGAAAAGAATCACCCAAAGACCTAGCAAAAAACTCACTGCCATTATCAGACTTAAACAATTGGATTTTAGTATGGAATTGGGTAATGACCATGGTGTAAAATCTCTCAAAAATGCTTTCAGTTTCAGATTTTTCTTTCATCAAATAAGTCCAAGTAGTCCTACTATGATCATCAATAAAAGTAATAAACCACTTACAACCATCAGCATTCTTCACTCTAGAAGTGCCCCAAATATCACTATGGATCAAAGAAAAAGGGTGAGATGGTTTATAAGTAGATGGCAAATAGGATGCTTTGGTTTGTTTAGCAAGAGGGCAGATATGGCATTTAAATAAGCTTGGCTTTTTATTGATGAATAAGGAAGGGTACAATTTTGCAAGATATTGAAAACTAGGATGACCTAACCTAAAGTGCCACAATAAAACATCATCACTTTGTCCTAAGGCTGTAAAGAAACAAGGAGTTTGAGAGATAGAAGAGGGTGGAGTGCCATGAAGAACATAGAGGCCATTGTGCAACCTAGCATTGCCAATCATTGTCTTCGAATCCATTGCCTGCAAAACACAACCAGAAGCATTAAAAACTGTGGAACAATTTAAATCTGTTGAAAGCTTGCTAACAGATATCAGGTTGCAGGCAAGATTGGGAGCAAATAAGACATCATGGAGCAACAGATTTTCATTAATACTAATAGAACTACAGCCCTGAATTTGAGAAAGTGAGCCATCAGCAGTTTTAATCGATCTATCAGAAGAAGATGTTGTGTATTGAAGGAACAATTCCTTGTTACCAGTCATATGGTGAGATGCCCCAGAGTCGATGATCCACGTTGGAGTAAGTTGTGTAGATAATAGGGCTGTAGGAAAGGAGTTACCTTCAGTTTCTTTCATGGCCAGATTTGCCTCACCAGGGCATGCAAACTTGCCAAACAATTTCTGGAGATCTTCGATCTGTTCCTTGGTAAAACTTGTGACACTTGAGGCAGAAGCTAAATGGGACTGTGTATCTTTAGAAGACCTTGGCTTCCAATCGACTGGTTTACCATGAAGCTTCCAGCACTTCTCCTTGGAATGGCCTGGTTTCTTGCAATGATCACACCAGGGCCTACCTTTTCTAGTAGAAGTTTGTCCGAGTGAGAAGAGCAGATCCTTCATGGGAAGAATATTCAGGAAGCATCACATTGCGCCTGCTTTCCTCCTTCTTAACTGCAGAAAAAACTTCTCTAATCGAAGGAAGATGGGAGCTGCCAAGAATCCTACTACGAACTGCATCTAATTCTTTATTCAATCCATGAAGAAATTGGAAAATTCTGCGTTGTGCAGTAATTTTCTTGTACAGAGCAACATCTCTTGGTGTCTCCCATTCATTTTGTTCATAAAGATCTATCTCACGCCAAAGGGCATTTAGTGTGTTGTAGTATAGGGTGGTGACATTCCTTCTTGTTTGAGAACCAAGCGACCTTCAATCCCATACAATTCGAGATGTTATCTGTACTCGAATATGTTTCTTGGACAGCCTCCTCATTTTTCATTTTTGCTGTTTGGTAAAGGAGGAAGTTTACGCCTACACTAGGGTCATAGAATTGAGCAACGAGGACATCGACGGCTATTTTCCTGCATCCATTTGGTATAACTGCAGCGTTTGCGCAGCTGTTCAACCTCCCCGTGAGATAGCCCAATTTGCCTCGTCCGAGATAAAATTCTTGTGATTGAGACCATTCCAAATAATTATTGCCATTCAGTCGATGACAAGTAATAACAAGGCTGGAAGTTTCATTGAGATCATCAGAACCAGAAAAAATTTCTGGTGAAGAAGTAATTTCAGTAGAGGAATTATAAGAAGAAGAAGTGGCCATCGACTAGGGTTTAATTTAGAGGATCGAAACCCAAGCTGATACCATGTAGAAAGTATTGAAAACAGAAGAGAAAGTATTCTGTTTTTTCGATAATCACATAGGTTACAACATAGAACTCTTTTATAGAGTCCTTAAGGATTTATCTTTAACTAGGACTCCTAATAATAGAAGACTTCTAATCTATTAACAGATAACTCTTAATCCTTATCCTACTAACAGATAACTCTTAATCTTTTACATGACTTACAAGACTTTTACATTACATACAACTCTTAGACATACATATCGTATTATCCTACACTCCACAATCTGTTGCTTACTGAAATTGTTGGAAGAACTGTCATGCGCAGTAACATGTGCTTCTCTCAGGGATTTGACCCGTTGGGATTTCCACTCTGCTGGTCTCACTGATTGAGACGGAATGGGAGAAAGAGACGCATCTGAAAGGGTAAAATCAGATGGACGAAAGCTTACCGGAGAGCTAATTGCAGAAGCAGCAAGCTCTGCTGTAGCCATGTTTTCTAAATAGGGAAGAAAGGTCGAGAGAAGAGAGGAAAAAAATTGAAATTTGGAAGAAAGGATCGACCTAAACCGATACCATGTTAGAATCAGAGAACATTTTAGAGTGTTTTTCTGTTAAATCTTATTTCAAAAATGTTGTACAAGAGTACTCCTTTTATAGGCTTTACAAGTAGTTAACCTAGAGTAGTCTACCTAAGAGATATAACTCTTATCCTTTAATGAGATAGAGTTTGTCTAGATTTAGACTTTTAAATTCAAACTATTAGGTGAGATAAGATAAGATTGCAACATTTAATTTACATCCAATATCCTACATATCCCTATACCTTTGTCGGGATATGCATCCAAAATGGGTTTCGGATATGGGTGTTTCAAGAAAAATAAAAAGTTGTAGCAACATAGCGGTGTAGTTCTAGCATGATATTTGGAGTCCTTTTCTTGTCTTGGTTGACATAGATACTTTATGGATGTATCAAATGGTTGCTTTCGTTCAGTATTAATGGGCCTTCTCATGTTCTGAAGGGTGATTCGAATCAGAATAAAAGCAGTGAAAATGATGTGGATAAGTTAATAAAGGTTGAAAGCCATGGAAGTGGAGCAAGTGGGGGTAACAGAGCTGGACTTTTCAGAACTCCAATATCTGGTGGAGTGCACAGTGCAACTTGAGCGCATGGATTACCTCGGCCGGCTTTAGCTGTCCGTAATCTGATGGAACAAGTAAGGACTATTATTTATGTTCTAGATACTATCATATCTTGAAAAGTTAAAAGAGGGAAAAAATCATCTCTTCTCTTCCCCTGTGTTTTGTTTCTAGTTTTATTTTAATTTAATTGTCCTGAATTTGCTGGCCTCTGTAATTCAAGGCCAGATTTGCTCATTTGTGCACCGTAATGTCTCGGATGCATCACCGACGAGAAGGGTATCCTTTTGGCACTCTGGTAGATTTTGCTCCTGATTCAATGGGCCGTAAGTAGTTGACTTTTGAAGTTCTGTTATTTGGTTATTTTTTTATTCCTCCATAAATGTGAACATTTTGTTAAGACATTTTTGTGGTTTCTTTTATTAATATTTTATTTAAAGTGTAATAGCTTTTGTAATTACTCGGTTGTCCATAAAAGTGTCATACTTTAAATTGCACTGCAAAGCTGATTTTGTGTATAAGTTGTTAGATTTATGTAACATGTCTTTTTTTTTTTTCATTCTGCAGATCCAATATTTTCATTTTCACCATTGGCTATCCACACACGGAATTTATTAGCAGACCCTAGGTGTACCCTTGTCGTGCAGGTTAATTCTTCTGTTCCTTTGCCCTGAATATCTGCCTTAGTTATTCTCCCTTGATGGAATTCATTGACAGTTTACAGATACCTGGATGGAGTGGCTTATCAAATGCAAGGGTAACAATATTTGGCGATGTCTACCCACTTCCAGAGCTTGAACAGGTAGTCACCATTTTTTTTACATTGGGGTGGGAGGGGATGGGGTTAGAGAAGTGAGGCAATTAAATATAGGGTTGGGATACTTAATATAAAAGATTGAGATCTCTTCTTTTTCCTTCATGGGGTCATGGCTTTATGGCTTTAAAAAGCGGGTTTTTGTTGCCTCCAAATATCCTTATAGATTCTTTTAGAAGATGTATATTTGGAGGAACTTACATTTCCTCACTGTTTTAAGAATGCATAATTTGGATACTCTTCCCCTTGTTGTTCCCCTTCTTCTCCTTGATCACGAGTTTGGAGGTTATGCTTTATCTCTAGGCCCCATTAAATGTCTGCCATGAATGTTACTACATCTGTACAATTTGTGCATAAAGTATGCCTCACAAGGGCCTTGTTATTTTGCTAGGAATGGGCTCATAAGCAGTACATAGCTAAACATCATCAAGGGCCCTCGCAACAGTGGGGAAATTTCTACTACTTCAGGATGCAGAATATAAGGTCAGCATTGGTCTATGGTTTTCTATATTTCTTGCACCAACAGATCTTTCCTGCTTAGAGAGACTATAGACTAATTCTTTATGCATTGCTTGTATCTTTGACCTGTTTTTCTTGTTGATGCTACAGTTCCTAATATCTCTTATTGAGTCATGCAATATTCAGTAGAGTCTAATGTCCCTAAAGCACTAATTAGAAATGCGAGAACAATTTCCAAACTATTTGACCACGCCTTATTGATGCTTCCTTGCATACAACTGCGAGAATAGTTTCCAAGCTACTAGTCGTTCTAACTTGCTTGATCAAGTTGACTAAGTTGGTTTACGTGTAAACTAAAGTCAGTGGCGGATCTTGATCTTATAGTTTGAGGGGCTTAATTAAAATTTTTAATTTTTTAGTGGTCTAACCAAAATTTTCAAAAATTTTGAGTGATTTAATAAAAAAATTATTTTTTAAATCTGAGGGTCAAATTAAAATTTTTAAATTTTTTAGATTAATGAAACTTTTTAACAATTTAAGGGGGAAATTAAGAATAGGGTAAAATACCTAAATTATCACTCAACTTTGCTCTCTGACTTATTTTTGTCACTGAACTTTAAAAACGATCAATTTAGTCACTAAACTTTATATATTAATCTATTTTTATATGAATTATTTTATTATTATTTTTATCTTGACGTGTTACTTTTATCAATATTAAATGCCAAATGTGATTTAAAAAAATAAAAATAAATAAAACTCAAACACCCAAAACCCCAAATCAAATCCATCTTATTCAAATAAAAAAAAACCTAAACCCCAAATTTCTTGGACCAATCAACCCGGTGGTTGCCAAACCTTGGCCACAAACTTAGTCTTGGCATCGTCTCCATTCCCCAATTCTTCTTTCATCGCATCATCATTAAATTTTTTTGGGGTTAACTTGCTGCTATTTCCATTGGACTTGAGCTCAAACCTTGATCCTCCTATTTGCTGCCATCTCAATTTCAATCACAACATCAGGCTGTTGGTTAGGTTGTGAAAATGACCGTACTGCAGCAGAGCTCTGTAATTCCTCATGTGATCCTGCAGCTGCATTGAGTACAAGTTGCTTTACAGGTGAAAAGAATCCGATATATCTCCCTGAAATTTTCTTCCAATGTAACATTGTCCTCCAATATCTTACATATCTGCAACGAAAAAGAACTGTTAATTAAAACACAGCCCCGCCCTAACTTGCTACAATTTCCATTTCTATGAAGTTGAGCAAGGAGAACAATCGATCTACATCATAATTGTTAGTGGTGGGTTACGTTTTGGGGTTAGTCGGTGTTGCGATTTAGGGGTGATGCCGTTGATTAGACACGTTCGTCGGTGTGAAGGTGGGGCTGTCGAGGGTGGAGAGGAGGGTCATGATTTGGTGTCTAGGGTTTGGGTTTGGTTTAGGATTTTTATTTTTAATTTTAATTTTAAATTATTTTTGGCATTTAATATTAATAAAAAAGACCTTTCATAATAAAAAATAATAAAATAATTTATGTCATCAGGAAGTGACTAAAATAGATTAATGTATAAAGTTTAGTAAGTAAATTGGTCGTTTTTAAAGTTTAGTGACAAAAATTTGTCAGAGAATAAAATTGAGTGGTGATTTAGGTATTTTACCCTAAAAATATAGAAAACTTTTATAACTTTATGAGAATTTTTATAAATTTTGAGTTGGGCCTAATTAAAATTTCAAAAATATTTTAAGGGTATAATTAAGGGTGTGCATTATTCATTTTAACCGTATTAACCGATTGAATCGATTTTTTTAGTTAATTGGTCGGATAATTTTAGGTAGGATTGGTTAACGGTTAAGAGTTTTTTCAAACTTCGGTTATTGATTAATTCGTTTTGAAATCAGTTAATTAATTGAATTAACTAAATTAATCAAAATTATAATATATTAAATATTATATATATTCATATATTTATTTTTGGTCACTAAACTTTTAAAAGTTATAAAATAATTATTAAAGTTTTTGATATATTATAAAATGCCATTATACTTTTCAAAATTTATCAATAATTTATATCATGCAATAAGTCATTGACCGTTTTCTAATAGTTCAATAAGTAGACTGTTTTGCAACTCCTGAAAGTTTAATGACTAAAAATATCATTTTAGCATAGTTTAGTGACTATTTGTTTAATTTACCCAGAATTTTATAACAATTTCCAATTAATTCAAAAATTGACTTAATTAATCGATTTTTTTGTTCGGTTAACGGTTAAAAGAAAAAAAATCATTTAATGAATTTTGAGTAGTTCGGTTCGTTCGGTTAACCAAACCGACTAAATGCATACCCCTAAGTATAATATAATTTTTTTCAAAATTTTGGGTGCCAAAGCCCCTCGGGGTCTATTGACCATCAGCCTCTAACTAAAGTATAGGGTTTTCATATGTGGCAAATTTTCTCTTGCTATTTTTTATTGTAATGTAAAACGGCTGTATCTAGAGATGACAAACTGGAGAATAGCAATAGAATAGTTGAATGACTTCTGTGTATTTTTAGTTTGTCGTTCTACAGTTCTGCCACCACTAGCTTTGGTTTAACTAGAGTGAATTGAAACTTTTTTCTTACTACTACAACTACCAGAAGCTTTGGTTTAACTAGAGATGACACTAGAGTTAATCAGAACTCGTTCCTTTACACTTTAACTAGAGATTACACTGGAGTAAATCTGCCTCAAAAGACTGTTTTCTGTTTACATCTCTCATTCAGGATAGTAAGATTCTCTTCTTGATACAAATTGATATTTGTAGCTTGTAGCCCTCATCGATACATCCAAAACTTGTGAAATCTTTCTGGTTATCCAATTAGAGTTAGAGAAGCAAGGTTTTAAAGGCTGGACCAGTAAGGTTACAAATTCTGAACCAGGATGTTTAAAGTCTGGTTATAGAATCTCAGGGGAACTGGAAGCTGGTTAGAACAGCCTTCAAGAGCTCTTAAAGATCAGAAAAGAGTGGAGAATAGAACCAAGGAATGAGAGTTGAGATATAAGAGATAAAAGAGTGATTGTATTCATTCGGATACAAACCTAGTCCAATTCTTTATTCTGAATGAGTGTCTGAATCGCCATAGGATGATCTGGAACGATAATAACAGAAAATACTGCTTGTGGCATCATGCATGAATTTTGTCCTGCTTCTTGATGTAGCCTTCAAAATTTTCTAGTTTCCAGGGATACTAATTAGTGTTTGTTCAAGCATTTAGTTATATGCTATTTTTTCATTACTCCCTTTATTATAACTGAATTTGGTTTAACATGATGTAAAGAAAATCCTGCTTGGTTCAGTTTTTGTTGTTTGTTCCGTTGCTTTGTATTAACTACCTCCGGACTGTTGATTTCTACATAACAGGTATAACCATGTAAAATAATGAATGGTATCGGGTTCACGAGTATGATTTGAAGTGGGATAAAAAATAACCAGTTGATAAATGATATCCCCCTCCTATTTTCCTTTTTTCAATTTTTATATGATGAACAAAGTAGTGAACATGTTTATTCATCAAAATTCATTTCAGTGATATATATTTCATTCGAGGATTTGGCACTGTTGCATGGATTGATATTAAGGAATATGAAGCGCTTGAACCAGATAAGATTGCAGTTGATGGAGGTGAACAAAATCTAAAGGTGAACTTTTAACTTCCCAGAATCTCAGCTCTCCACTCGTATGGTATGTTATTTTTTGTTGTTGTCGTGTTTGCACTGCAGCTACCGCTGCTTCCGTCAAAAGAGGTGTTTGTTTTCTCCAACCGAGTATCGGAATCTACTACTGCTTTTCTCATACATGTACTCTAACTTATGCTCGAACACTTCATTTTTCATTAAGTACCTGTGTTCTGAGACTTAGATATGGGACTATGACCTCCAAGGATGCTTCAAATATTTAGAAAAACTTAAAAAAATCTAACCATACCCATGTCCGACACTTATACCCGAGTCCAAGTAACGTAGGCTCTAACTAACATGCCCTTTTCCTCTGGCTATTTTGGTTTAATTTGCTAGGAACTCAATGCAACCTTTTCAAAGCCCCTCAAAGATTTGCTATCATCAGAAGCTGAGGTTGATGATGCAGCTCTTATATCAATTGACAGCAAGGGGATTGGCATTAGGGTCCGTCAAGGTGCACAGGTATCATTTATTTCTATGTTGCTATAGCTCTTCATTTTTCTCGACATACCCGTATCCGGTACATGAGTATGTGGACGTGGATCTAGCCTCTAAATATGTAAAAGAACTTGGAAAAATCTGACCATATGCTATCCGTAGAACATAGATGTATTTCATATGATGATAATGGACAAATCTAAAGTTCGGGTTTCGGAGGAGGCGCCGGGATTTACGTCAGTTGTATACGTAACCATGTTGTATTGTTTTCAGTTTAACGTTCAAAGGCTGTCATTTGAAGAAGAGCAGGGTGTTGAAACATTGGAGGAAGCCAAAGTTGCTTTGTGGAAAGTAATAAAGAAAGGCGTCGTGGAAAATCTGAAGAGCCATCACTGCATGTAATATCATACATAAACGTTATATTATATAGAGTTAGTCGTTCCTTCTGGATGTAATTCCTTAATAAGGATTTTTCGGATGGCTAGTGGATGGTTCAAATATTTTTTTCTATATATATATTTGGTAAAAAAACCTTGGTGCAAAGGAACGGATTACTATTTATAAATAAATAGATAAATCATTTCTCTGTTTAATATAGGAGAATATTTTTTTTGTATAACCACATGTATCTAACTTATTAGCCGACTAATTTGGATTCGATACTGTGAAAGCTCATTATGATGATGACTTTTTTAATCTAGTTTGTTCCATTCACAATGTCGGGACCTTTGATCTTGTTTAAAAGATTTTATTTAGGGTCTAGGGATCTTATTTAGGGTTTAGATTTTAATATTTAGGTTTAGAATTTAGTGTTTAGGATTTAAAATTTAGTTTTAAGATTTTAGATTTTAGGATTTAAGTTTAAAATAAACAAACTGCGTGAAATTTTTACAGTTTTTGTATTAAGAAAATAAGTATTAAATGTTGTTCAATTTAAATTATCTTTATTTTGAATATAATTAATATTAGTATAGTATTAAATTATTTTATTTATATATTTTCAAATAATTTAAATCTAAATTTTTTAGTGACGGTATAAAAATGAATTAAAAGTTCAGTTATTTAGTATAAGTTCTAAAAATTAGTGACTCAAATCAAAATGTTTTAAAAGTTTAGTGATTACCAATGTAATTTACCCTTTTATTTAATGATTTGTAAAAGTACGAACATGCAAGAGTTATGCTGATATTTACTGTATTTTGTAAATAAGACAATCTTATAAATTTTTAATTTGAATTTGTGACTGATTAATGGATGACAATAAACTCAATAAGAGAATTAAATGAGGTAGATTATATGAAATCATACTCTAAAGGTAGATAGGAATGAAAATAGGTTAGGTTCTTTTTTTGTAATTTTAGTATTATTCAAATATGAATTCACATAATTTCTTTGAATTTAAATTTATCTGTTATTGGCATTAAACTAAAATATTATTATATAAATTCAAATTAGAATAAAATAAATTGTTAATCAAATAACTAAATCTTTTAAATACTTGAAAAAATATTGTTATTTGAATCCGTTTTATTATTGTAACACCCCGATCCAGATCCGAAGTACTACATTCGGGTCACCAAAAATTCAACCCATCAAATTTCCATTTAAGATCATAAGTTTAGCCATTATCAAAACATCAAGATATTCATAAATCCATGTAAATAAGCAAGTGTTATAAATAAGTTTACAAAACATGAGCTCCAAGCTTAAAATATTGTGTCTCAAAATAATATTTCAAATAGAGTTTACATACTCTACCACTGTAAGGCTCTGTAAATACAATAGTCCAAAACTAAATATCAAGTATTGTACTCTGAAGCGCTATGATGTTGGAAAATCCCTTCTTGATGTGCTGCTCGGCCATGATCCACCTATTAACCTGCGAACGAAAACAACGATTCCGAACGCTGAGCTTACAAAGCTCAGTGGTACATTTATACTTTATCACAATTCGTGATTATTATAAAAAAAGCATGCAAGATAAATATAGTTTAGAAAGCATAGATAAGGCTTCACTATCTATGATTTAATTATTTAGCCTGCACTAGCTAGAGTTCTTAGATCACCTATCTCAAGGCATCATTAAGTCTACACGAAGTCTTACATGTTCCACAATGCTTTGCCATACTCGAGGTTATATAGCATATCGAGTTACTCGAGCTCACTCAGCCCATCGAGTTTGTAACACCTCAATTTTTTCCCCATTCGAAACCCCCCCTAAAATTCAGAAATCCCTAATTCAAAATCCTAGAATTTGGGAATTTCTAGTTCAAAACCCTAATTTTAATTTAAGGATCAATTGGGCATAAATCAGATTTTAGTGACCAAATCGTATAACAACAAAACTTTGGCGATCATTCTGTGAAGTGAGTTAAAATAGGGACCCGTCTCAAGTGTTTTGCCCTTTTGGTCAAGGTATTTAATTATACGTTTGTGATTATGTTTTTGGTTCTCCCATTTTGCTTAGGTAGCCAAAAAAATCCTCTCCCAATACTTTAAAAATAATTAAACATCACCCTCTCCCTTGCGTTTTTTTGATCGAGCTCTGACGAGAGCCTTATCGGCGTTCGTGTTGCGCACCACTACCACATTCGTGCTCCTCTTCCTTCCACGAACAAACCACGACCATCGGCTCACCCTACATTGGCCACCGTTTTTGAGATTGCAAAGAGAAACTGTTCGCTTCTCTGTTGTGTTTGCGCTACCGCCTTGATCTCCGTTCGTGTGTGGGTAAGTTTGACGTTGGGTTGCGTCGATCTATTATTTTTTGTTCATTCTTGTCAGAATGTGCTTGTGAATGCCTCTTTTTGTGCCTTTTAGAACGGGTTTTGCTGTCTTTGAATCTGAACCATCGTCGTTGAACCTCTGTTGGAGTCACTGACAAGTTGCGTCAACCATGTGGTGTCTCCGCCACCTTGCTTGTTGCACTGCCGCCGTCGTATTGTTGTGCCATAGCCGTTGTGCCTTCAATGAGGGCGTGAAACCCTAGTTTCATCCATATCTGATGATGGGGGATTAGGGATGTTGGGTTTGATGTTTGTGTATATGTTCTGAATGGTTTGGGTGAGCCCAATTTTGAAGCCCAGATGTGAGTGACACAAGTGTGAAACCCAATCAGAGCCCAAAACTGAGTGAGTTGGACTGAACCGAACCAATAAGCTGAAAACGATATGAATTTGTAAATCGAACTGAATTTAACCGCTAAACCAAACCAGACCATTGAACTTTGACCCGTTTGACTTTTGACCAGTCAAGTGAATGTTGACTTTGACTTTGTGTTAGAGTTGAATTTGACTTTGACTATCGTTGACATTTGACCCAGAGTTGACTTTTTCAGACAGCATTCATCTTGACTTTTTTCGACGTCTTAAGTCTGAATTTGCTGCCTGTACTGTCAAATTTGAAGCCGAAAGCTTTGTTTTACTAATTACAATTATTTTGTATTTAGTATTTTCTAAAAAATTGAATTTTGGTTTGACTCGAGCTATTCTCATGTTAAGATATCGACTCTAAGGCCGACGAGTTACATCCTTCAGTTTAGACTGCCTATGCATATTCTTTGAGGTTTTCTCGTGAGTATGGCTTCAATTTAGTAT
Source organism: Hibiscus mutabilis (assembly GCA_019671005.1). Classification (NCBI taxonomy): domain Eukaryota; kingdom Viridiplantae; phylum Streptophyta; class Magnoliopsida; order Malvales; family Malvaceae; genus Hibiscus; species Hibiscus mutabilis. The sequence continues at coordinate 38,165,397 of CM033732.1, forward strand.
TCTGTATATAGTTGGTGGCTTAGTGATAGTTCTGATATAGAGATCTTACCTCGTAGGTTCTAATTCGGCTAGACTTGAGCGTGAGGCACCCACGACATTAGAGCTATTGTTTGCCTAAGGTGTGTTTCTTGTTGTGCTATATATTTGTGAAATGATGTTTTATACTTGGTTGATTTATTATCCGAAATATGACTTGACAATGTTTGAAAGCATCATGCATGGCATATTAAAATATGTTTTTAAATCAAGCATCTAATTTTCGGAAACGAGACACTCGTAAGAGTTCGGATTTATGATTTTCAAATCATATCATTGAGTCATGAGATCGAAATTGTGTTCAGGAAAAGTGAGGGAATCCTCCACTCTGGCGAGGAAAACCTCCACTCTATTTGATATCGGATAGTTGGGTATTGAGTCATGCATCAGACATCATGTCATTATGATTCGGACTTAATGTGTTTTCAAAGGATTTTATCAGAAAAATAAAATATTGTTTTATTTGTATTTGTTTGCACTTTAGAAACACACTAAGCTCTTTAGCTTACACCCCCATAATTTCTCTTTCAGATATCCAAACTTATTAGACGGCTCGTTACTTGGAGCATCTCGCATTTTACTCAGATATTTTTAATATTCAGTATGAACTCTTTTCAATTATTCATGTTATTATTTTCGGGACATTTATGTATTTCGGACATTGGGACTATTACTATTTTGGGACTATTTTTGTTTCTATCTCCATTTATTCAGATATTTTATTGATTTCAGAAATGTTAATTTAATAGTTAGTTTTGGGTTAAATGAATCTTTTATTTTGTGATAATTATTTTTAATAATTATTTTGGTTTTTAAAATACTTAAAGTTAAACTCGGTTTTTTGAGGGATAAGTTTTCAAATGCGACTTCATAGATTCAGTCTATTTCTTCCGTGTCAGGTTTAGGGGTTACATCTAGTGGTATTAGAGCCAAATTCAACGCTCGGACTATGAGGCTCACAAAAGTTGTTTTCAAATATTTTTGACTTCTGCATGCATCTAAAATATTTTGGGATAAATAAGAGTTTTCTAGAAAGATATATTACGGTAGTATGTGATTTTGACCTTATTATTTTCAACATGTTTTAAATCTAAGACTCTAGTATCGAATCTGACTCTAGGCTATTATCTTTTGTAGATAGTCTACTATGCCGCCGCGTAGGAGTTTTAGTTTTGTGATTGGTCGAGGTCGAGGCCGTACCACCACTTTTGATAGAGATCACCTACCTTTTGTTGATCAGACAAAAATTAGAATGAGATATCGAATAATAAGAACGGACTGTTATGAGGATAACAGATCAAAAGTGATGACTCACTTGACATCGAGGACACTGAGACAGTTCAATTGGACAGTGCTACAAAGAAACGTGAGTTGCTACGATATCTTCGCCAGTCAGAGGGTTTGAGAAAGCTCATATCTACAAAATTTATAGCTGCTGGGATGAAATTGTTTGAGGGTAAAATTGTTACAAATTTAGCTGATGCAGAGTATTGGCTGAAGAAATGGCAACGGTTGTTTGTTGAGATGAGTTACCCGCCAATAAAATTGAGGGCCGCTGTATCACTGCTAGAGGGTGAAGTAAAAAATTGGTGAGAGTTTGTGGTAGATATTGTTTCATCTAGTCAAGTCACATGGGAGTTTTTTTACAGGCATTTCAGGATCGATATGTAGGAGTCGGGTTCTTAGCGAAGTGTCGCGATGATTTTATGAATCTGAAGCAGAATAATATGTCTATAAATGACTATGAGATAGAGTTTCGTATGTTGGCTAAATATACTCCTATGTTAGTTACTGAGAAAGATAAGTGTGATTGGTTTTTGAATGGGCTTCGTCTACTGCTTCAGAGAGATGTTGCACACATCATGATAAGGTGTTCAACAAGTTGGTTGGTCGAGCTAAGACTGCTGAGAGGATAGATGCACGTATGAGAGAGAGAGAAGGAACTTCAAAATACTGGTCAAGTCGGGAAACAGCTAGACACATCTGTTTAGCCAAGCTTTGTCAATCCGTCCAAAAAAAGGCCTAGAGATGAGTTTGTTTCTCAAAGTTATCGGAATGTGAGACCTGCAGAATCGACAGTTCCGACTAGTAATATGGGCAAATCAAAGGTTCCTCGCCCTATTGTTGTGTGTAATTTTGTAAAAAGAAGCATAACGAAGTGTGTAGATTGAGGGAAAGAGTGTGTTTTAGATGTGGTTCCCATGATCACTACTTAAAAAAGTGTCCATGTCTACATATTGGTTTATTCGTACAGAGACAATCACAGGCATCAGTTCAGGCACCTCATAGAGGTAGAGGGCAGATTAGGTCAATTGTTTCTGGTACTGCTAATAGAGGTGAACATGCACATAGTGGTGGATCAGCTAGATCCAAGATTAGACGCCCAGGTTTAGTAGATGTCACCGGGATTTGTTATGGTTATGAGGATGCATATGAGGACATATCAGATACATTTTTGATGTGTTTAGTTCATATTTTTGGTTATGATGGATTGTGAATTCAGAATGAGAATGTATAAGCATATGTCTATTAGTTTTGGTATCTGTTGCCAAGTCTGAAAATTTTGAGGACAAAATTTCTTTTAAGGAATGAAGAGTTGTAACACCCCAATTTTTCCCCAATTTAGAAAAAACCCTAAAATTTGGAAATCTCTAATTTTGGAATCCCTAATTTGAAACCCTAGAATTTGGGAATTTCTAGTTCAAACACCTAATTTTAATTTAAGGATCAATTGGGCATAAATCAGATTTTAGTGACCAAATTGTATAACAACAGAACTTTGGTGATCATTCTGTGAAGCGGGTTAAAATGAGGACTCGTCTCAAGTGTTTTGCCCTTTTGGTCAAGGTATTTAATTATATTTTTTGGATTAGGTTTTTGGTTCTTCCATTTTGCTTAGGCAGCCGAAAACATCCTCTTCTAATTCTCTAAAAATAATTAAACATCACCTTCTCCCTTATGTTTTTTTGATCGAACTCCGACGAGAGCCTTATCGGTGTTCATGTTGTGTACCACCATCACCTTTGTGCTCATCTTCCTTCCACGAACAAACCACGACCATCGACTCACCCTACATTGGCCACCATTTTCTAGATTGTGAAGAAAAACTATTTGGCTTCTCTGTTGTATTTGTGTCGCCTCCTTGATCTTCATTCATGTATGGGTAAGTTTGACGTTGGGTTGCATTGATCTATCATTTTTTGTTCATTATTGTCGAAATATACTTGTGATTATCTCTTTTTGTGCCTTTTTGACCGTGTTTTGCTGCTGTTGAATTTGAACTGTTGCTATTAAACCTCTATTGGAGTCACAGACAAGCTGCACCGACCATGTAGTGTCTCTAGCGCCTTGCTTGTTTCACTGCCATCGTCGCATTATTGTGTTGTCACCGTTGCACCATCATTGAGGATCTGAAACCCTAATTTCACCCATATTTGATGATGAAGGATTAGGGATGTTGGGTTTGATGTTTGTGTGTATGTTGTGAATGGCTTGGGTGAGCCCAATTTTAAAACCCAGATGTGAGTGACACAAGTGTAAAACTTGATATGTGCGTGAGAGCCCAAAATTGAGTGAGCTGGACTGAACCGAACTAGTGAGCTGAACCGATCTAAATTTGTGAACCAGACTGAACCTGACCGCTAAACCAAATCGGACCATTGACCTTTGACCAGTTTGACCCATTTGACCTTTGACTAATCAAGTTAACATTGACTTTGACTTTGTGTTAGAGTTAACTTTGACTTTGACCTTTAACCCAGAGTTGACTTTTTTGGACAACATTCATCTAACCTTTTTCGACGTCCTAAGTCTGAATTTGCTGCCCATGCTGTTAAATTTGAAGCCGAAAGCTCCGTTTTACAAATTACAATAATTTTGTATTTAGTATTTTCTAAAAAATTGAATTTTGGTTTGACTCGAGTTATTCTTCTGTTCAGGTATTGACTCTGAGACTGATGAGTTACATCATTCTGCTCAGACTGCCTGTGCATATTCTTCGAGGTCTTCTTGTGAGTATGCCTTCAGTTTAGTATTATGTATATAGTTGGTGGCTTAGTGATAGTTCTGATATAGAGATCTTACCTCGTAGGTTCTGATTCAACTAGACTTGAGCGTGAGACGCGCTACGACATTAGAGCTATTGTTTGCCTAAGGTGTGTTTCTTACTGTGCTATATATTTGTGAAATGGTGTTTTATACTTGGTTGATTTATTATATGAATTGTGACTTAAGAATGTTTGAAAACATCATGTATGACATGTTAAAATGTGTTTTTAAATCAAGCATCTGATTTTCAGAAATAAGACACTCATAAGAGTTCAGATTTATGATTTTCAAATCATATCATTGAGTCATGGGATCGAAATTGTGTTCAGGAAAAGTGAGGGAAACCTCCACTCTGGTGAGGGCAACCTCCACTCTATATGATACCAAATAGTTGGGTATTGAGTCATGCATTAGACATCATATCATTATGATTCGGACTTAATGTGCTTTCAAAGGATTTTATCAGAAAAATAAAATATTGTTTTATTTGTATTTGTTTTCACTTTATAGACACACTAAGCGCTTTAGCTTACACCCTCATAATTTCTCTTTCAGATATCCAAACTTATTAGGTGGCTTGTTACTTGGAGCATCTCACATTTTACTCAGATATTTTTAACATTCAGTATGAACTCCTTTCAATTATTTATGTTATTATTTTCGGGACATTTATGTATTTCGAACATTGGGACTATTACTATTTTGGGACTATTTTTGCATCTATCTCCATTTATTCAGATATTTTATTAATTTTTGAAATGTTAATTTAATAGTTAGTTTTGGGTTAAATAAATCTTTTATTTTGTAATAATTATTTTTAATAATTATTTTGGTTTTTAAAATACTTAAAGTTAAACTCGGTTTCTTGAGGGACAAGTTTTCAAACGCGACTTCCTAGATTCGACACATTTTTTTAGGCCGGGTTTAGGGGTTACAGAGTTAATACATTCATAAGTTATCATCCAACAGCATCCACACAACATATATAAATGAATCAATACATCATCTACATAATGGCCAACGAAGCCTTACTTTACATGTGCTCACATAGCCGTCGGGTCACCCTTGTTCACACAACCATAAGGTTAAATAGACCATATTCGGACCATCATAGCCACGGATGCGTCCTAGACATACTTGGATCACATTAACCACAAGTAGTCATTACTTGAGGTCACTTAGCCTATCAGGTTACTCGAGCTCACTCAACCTATCGAGTTAATTATCTTATTAGGATCATCATAGCCACAAATAGGTTTCTAGCCGCATCCAGATTACTCAGCCTGTGGGTATGCTGAATGTACTTGTTCACTCAACTCGAAGTACACATCCCCTTAAACAAGTACTGTAGTACCACCTCTAAGACATCTAGATTCCTTTACACAACCATAAGATAAAGACATGCTCCCCGAGCATTCATACACCTCACCAAAAGGTAAGTGGCACCAAGCCAAGCTATCAAGAAAATACCCCAAGGCATGACACTAACCATCATGGTTATCTCGATTTATCACTTATCAAGCCTATGGTATGTTATGTGAGGTATTAATCATCATTACCTCGAATCGTTTGGATTCCCCAAATGGACAAACGAGCATCTATCTCAACATGCTTGTATATAGGGTGAAATCTCGGATTCTAAATTTTATAGCTCGTTTTATCCCGTTAGAAGCCTATTGGGCCATATCCCACAATTTTCCAGCCCCTCAGACTCAAAATCATATTTTCGGGCAGATTGCCAATAGGTACCAGTACTGGTCCTTGCGTACTGGTACGGTACCCTAGGTATTGGTACCCACGGCGTACCGATACAAAATTGGCTCACTGGAATTTATTTGCTCTACACGTACCGGTACGGGTCGATCCGTACCGGTACATTCTTGCATGGCGTACCGGTACAGGTTGAACACTGTACCGATACCCACTATAAGTTCATCTTTATGACACAGTGTTCTTTATACCCAAAATACTAGGGTACCAGTACATGCTCTCCGCTTACAAGTATTGGAGCCCAAAATTGGCTTCCTAGGCTCGAAAGATCATTTCCCAAGCCCCCAAATCGCAGTCGTAACCTCTTATTTCGATCCTACATCTTATGGGAGTTGTTTAGGATGATTTACTGCCATTTTTACCTATCATTAACTTATAATCCGAGTTTTACCATTTAAGAGGGTATCAAGCACTCAAACACCCAAAAGCAACCCCAAACCATAAAATCAAGCAAGACAATTAATTTATGATCTTCAAGAAAAGTAAGAGTTAGAGATGTACTGACCTTTAACCACAAATCCCGGATTTTAACTCACCCACTTAGCTATTTCAATTAGTCTCTTTGTTCAAGCTTGAAGAACCCCCAAAACACTTCCTCTAGCCATAAGATTATGAAAAACGAATCAAAGCTTGACCCAAAGGTTATAGAAGGATCTACTGTAAATTTATAATCCTTAAAATCAAAGGAAGAATTCCAAAAATCCTTAAAGCTTTAAACTTTCCAAAAACTCAAAAATAGATATCTTACCTTTATGGCTCAAGAATGATCTTTTCTTGGAGCTCTTGAATAGGGGATTAACATATCCCAACCTTAAACTTCGGATGAAAAAAATGAGTATCAAAGATGGATCCTTTAACTCAAAGAGTCATGGGTGTTCTTAGGGGGAAAATGAAGAAGTGAGGTGAAGAAGAAAGAGTGGAAGAGGGGTGATGTAATCTTGTTCCCCCAACCACATTTCCAAGACAAAACAATTAAAGGGGTACAACCTTTATTTCAAAAGGTGGGCAAATAGCCTCATAAGCCCCCAACTCCCCCTAATCACAAAATGGTCACCCCAAGGCCTATGAGACTCAATTTTCATCCTCAAAGGTTCAAACTCGGTCCAATGGGTCCAATTACTCCAACCAACATGAAGGTTCATAACCCGGGTCAACGCCCAAACGTTGACTCGAAAATTCAGGTTGTTACAATTATCCTCTGAAACCGAAAAAAATATTATATGGACCTGGCTCACCACGTCATTCATGGTCTCATTCACTAAAAAACAACCAACTAATTTCTTTATTTTCCATGTCATTTTTTTCCAAAGATGAATCTTCACTTTTTGCCATGTAAATAGGGAGTGAACGATTACGTAGAAGTTAATTAGGAAAGAAAAAATAACATGGAAAACAAAAATTAGTTGACTGATTTTTAGTGGATGGGGACTATGAATAACGTGGTGAGCCAAGTCCATATAATAATTTCTCTTGAAACAAATAGAATATATATATATAACATTGTTAATATGGTCTAATGGTTTTATTCTTAATATGTTCTATAATTTTATATTTTGATTTGCATAACAAATTACTATAATTTTATATTTGAATTAAATAATTAAACACTTGTAATTAGAGCAATTACGTGTGAAAGATTTCGATTAAAACATTTGACCCATTTGACCTTTGACTAATCAATTTAACATTGACTTTGACTTTGTGTTAGAGTTAACTTTGACTTTGACCTTTAACCCAGAGTTGACTTTTTTGGACAACATTCATCTAACCTTTTTCGACGTCCTAAGTCTGAATTTGCTGCCCATGCTGTTAAATTTGAAGCCGAAAGCTCCATTTTACTAATTACAATTATTTTGTATTTAGTATTTTATATTTGACCTTTGACCAGTTTGACCTATTTGACCTTTGACTAATCAAGTTAACATTGACTTTGACTTTGTGTTAGAGTTAACTTTGACTTTGACCTTTAACCCAGAGTTGACTTTTTTGGACAACATTCATCTAACCTTTTTCGACGTCCTAAGTCTGAATTTGCTGCCCATGCTATTAAATTTGAAGTCGAAAGCTCCGTTTTACTAATTACAATTATTTTGTATTTAGTATTTTTTAAAAAATTGAATTTTGGTTTGACTCGAGTTATTCTTCTGTTCAGGTATTGACTCTGAGACTGATGAGTTACATCATTCTGCTCAGACTGCCTGTGCATATTCTTCGAGGTCTTCTTGTGAGTATGCCTTTAGTTTAGTATTATGTATATAGTTGGTGGCTTAGTGATAGTTCTGATATAGAGATCTTACCTCGTAGGTTCGATTCAACTAGACTTGAGCGTGAGACGCGCTACGACATTAGAGCTATTGTTTGCCTAAGGTGTGTTTCTTACTGTGCTATATATTTGTGAAATGGTGTTTTATACTTGGTTGATTTATTATCTGAATTGTGACTTGAGAATGTTTGAAAACATCATGTATGACATGTTAAAATGTGTTTTTAAATCAAGCATCGATTTTTGTAAATAAGACACTCATAAGAGTTTGATTTATGATTTTCAAATCATATCATTGAGTCATGGGATCGAAATTGTGTTCAGGAAAAGTGAGGGAAACCTCCACTCTGGTGAGGGCAACCTCCACTCTATATGATACCAAATAGTTGGGTATTGAGTCATGCATTAGACATCATATCATTATGATTCGGACTTAATGTGCTTTCAAAGGATTTTATCAGAAAAATAAAATATTGTTTTATTTGTATTTGTTTTCACTTTATAGACACACTAAGCGATTTAGCTTACACCCTCATAATTTCTCTTTAAGATATCCAAACTTATTAGGTGGCTTGTTACTTGGAGCATCTCACATTTTACTCAGATATTTTTAACATTCAGTATGAACTCCTTTCAATTATTTATGTTATTATTTTCGGGACATTTATGTATTTCGAACATTGGGACTATTACTATTTTGGGACTATTTTTGCATCTATCTCCATTTATTCAGATATTTTATTAATTTTTGAAATATTAATTTAATAGTTAGTTTTGGGTTAAATAAATCTTTTATTTTGTAATAATTATTTTTAATAATTATTTTGGTTTTTAAAATACTTAAAGTTAAACTCGGTTTCTTGAGGGACAAGTTTTCAAACGCGACTTCCTAGATTCGACACATTTTTTTAGGCCGGGTTTAGGGGTTACAGAGTTAATACATTCATAAGTTATCATCCAACAGCATCCACACAACATATATAAATGAATCAATACATCATCTACATAATGGCCAACGAAGCCTTACTTTACATGTGCTCACATAGCCGTCGGGTTACCCTTGTTCACACAACCATCAGGTTAAATAGACCATATTCGGACCACCATAGCCACGTATGCGTCCTAGACATACTTGGATCACATTAACCACAAGTAGTCATTACTTGAGGTCACTTAGCCTATTAGGTTACTCGAGCTCACTCAACCTATCGAGTTAATTATCTTATTAGGATCATCATAGCCACAAATAGGTTTCTAGCCGCATCCAGATTACTCAGCCTGTGGGTATGCTGAATGTACTTGTTCACTCAACTCGAAGTACACATCCCCTTAAACAAGTACTGTAGTACCACCTCTAAGACATCTAGATTCCTTTACACAACCATAAGATAAAGACATGCTCCCCGAGCATTCATACACCTCACCAAAAGGGAAGTGGCACCAAGCCAAGCTATCAAGAAAATACCCCAAGGCATGACACTAACCATCATGGTTATCTCGATTTATCACTTATCAAGCCTATGGTACGTTATGGGAGGTATTAATCATCATTACCTCGAATCGTTTGGATTCCCCAAATGGACAAACGAGCATCTATCTCAACATGCTTGTATATAGGGTGAAATCTCAGATTCTAAATTTTATAGCTCATTTTATCCCGTTAGAAGCCTATTGGGCCATATCCCACAATTTTCCAGCCCCTCAGACTCAAAATCATATTTTCGGGCAGATTGCCAATAGGTACCAGTACTGGTCCTTGCGTACTGGTACGGTACCCTAGGTATTGGTACCCACGGCGTACCGATACAAAATTGGCTCACTGGAATTTATTTGCTCTACACGTACCGGTACGGGTCGATCCGTACCGGTACTTTCTTGCATGGCGTACCGGTACAGGTTGAACACTGTACCGATACCCACTATAAGTTCATCTTTATGACACAGTGTTCTTTATACCCAAAATACTAGGGTACCAGTACATGCTCTCCGCTTACAAGTATTGGAGCCTAAAATTGGCTTCCTAGGCTCGAAAGATCATTTTCCAAGCCCCCAAATCGCAGTCGTAACCTCTTATTTCGATCCTACATCTTATGGGAGTTGTTTAGGATGATTTACTGCCACTTTTACCTATCATTAACTTATAATCTGAGTTTTACCATTTAAGAGGGTATCAAGCACTCAAACACCCAAAAGCAACCCCAAACCATAAAATCAAGCAAGACAATTAATTTATGATCTTCAAGAAAAGTAAGAGTTAGAGATGTATTGACCTTTAACCACAAATCCCAGATTTTAACTCACCCACTTAGCTATTTCAATTAGTCTCTTTGTTCAAGCTTGAAGAACCCCCAAAACACTTCCTCTAGCCATAAGATTATGAAAAACGAATCAAAGCTTGACCCAAAGGTTATAGAAGGATCTACTGCAAATTTATAATCCTTAAAATCAAAGGAAGAATTCCAAAAATCCTTAAAGCTTTAAACTTTCCAAAAACTCAAAAATAGATATCTTACCTTTATGGCTCAAGAATGATCTTTTCTTGGAGCTCTTGAATAGGGGATTAACATATCCCAACCTTAAACTTCGGATGAAAAAAATGAGTATCAAAGATGGATCCTTTAACTCAAAGAGTCATGGGTGTTCTTAGGGGGAAAATGAAGAAGTGAGGTGAAGAAGAAAGAGTGGAAGAGGGGTGATGTAATCTTGTTCCCCCAACCACATTTCCAAGACAAAACAATTAAAGGGGTACAACCTTTATTTCAAAAGGTGGGCAAATAGCCTCATAAGCCCCCAACTCCCCCTAATCACAAAATGGTCACCCCAAGGCCTATGAGACTCAATTTTCATCCTCAAAGGTTCAAACTCGGTCCAATGGGTCCAATTACTCCAACCAACATGAAGGTTCATAACCCGGGTCAACGCCCAAACGTTGACTCGAAAATTCAGGTTGTTACAATTATCCTCTGAAACCGAAAAAAATTATTATATGGACCTGGCTCACCACGTCATTCATGGTCTCATTCACTAAAAAATAACCAACTAATTTCTTTATTTTCCATGTCATTTTTTTTCCAAAGATGAATCTTCACTTTTTGCCATGTAAATAGGGAGTGAACGATTACGTAGAAGTTAATTAGGAAAGAAAAAATAACATGGAAAACAAAAATTAGTTGACTGATTTTTAGTGGATGGGGACTATGAATAACGTGGTGAGCCAAGTCCATATAATAATTTCTCTTGAAACAAATAGAATATATATATATAACATTGTTAATATGGTCTAATGGTTTTATTCTTAATATGTTCTATAATTTTATATTTTGATTTGCATAACAAATTACTATAATTTTATATTTGAATTAAATAATTAAACACTTGTAATTAGAGCAATTACGTGTGAAAGATTTCGATTAAAACATTTTTAAATAATTGTAAAATCATATTTCTTAAAAAAATATATAATTTTATTGTTGATCTACACATTTTACATTTTTATATAATTTTTTCGAAAAATAATATTAAATTCCGTAACTGATTGGAGCGTTTGTACATCGTTACCTAAGAAGGGCACAGTAAAATACCATGTGAAAATTGAGGGGCTAAACTTGTTTAAAAATAAACATTTCTCTTCGTTCAAACAGCCAACCTACATGTACAGGCTCCGAGTCTCCGGCAAGCAAACAAAACAACACAAAGTATAAAGTTGGCAACAAAAGAAGAAACAGAGGGAAAACAAAAAAATGTCTAATTCCTACAGCGACACCATACCTCTACACCCCTCCTCCCAATCCGAGATCGAGAATCTAATCAACGACAGCGTCCACTCCGGTCCCACCACAGTCCTCCCGGCTCGCCCTGCCAGCCCGCCCAGGGCCTCCATTCCCGTCTCCTCTTCCCCCTTCCTTCAATCCAACATCCCTCCTCCGCCTCCCCTCTCCTCCTCTTCGTCTTCCACCGTTCTCCCTCTCCCGGCCGCTCCTTCTCCTCCACCGGCCGTCAGTAATTCTGCCAGCCTCGCGGCGACCGGATTCGGGTCTCCGCCCAACACCCTGACGGAGCCCGTTTTGGACACGGTGAAAAGAGATCTGTCGAGGATCGTGAGCAATTTGAAGCTGGTGGTGTTTCCGAATCCCTTCAGGGAAGATCCGGGGAAGGCGTTGAGGGATTGGGATCTGTGGGGGCCTTTCTTCTTCATTTTCTTCTTGGGTCTCACGCTCTCCTGGTCCGCCTCCGCTAAGAAGGTTTGTTTTGATTTGATGCGCATGGATTTAATATCTTATGAAATTTTGATTTTTTAGCTGTTAATTTAAAATCTGATAAAACTCCTTGTAAAAATTTGCATTTTGATATTCAAGATTTCTAATTATTTAAGAATATTATTTTATATTTCATCATTGTTGGTTTGAATTGTAAATATTAAAGTTGCAGTACTATAACTGTTTGTTATCTGTGGTAATCGATCTTGTAAAAAAAATGCTGGTTGCATTGACTGGGATTGTAGTTTTTGGTTATGGTGTAGGTGTTGATAAATTTGTCGCTTTGTTGGATAGATTGAAGCTAGCAGCTGTTTTCTGATGGAGTGTTTGGAATGACGTTTATGCTTTCCTGTTTAGACTTAATTAACATATTGTTATATGTGTAATAACTAGATAAGGAAATGTTTTCTTTAGGTAGATAGGTCCTGTCTGTAATTTTTTATTCTTTCATATGCGTTCGCTTAGATTTTTTTTCTTTCTCATTTCTCCATCATTTGGTAGTTTTAAACACTGCACAATGGCTAATATGGTCTCTGTAGCAGACTGCACATTCTGAGAGAAAGGCTTAGTTTGTAATTTGTACTAGTAAGTGCAAACATCTTGTGGCACCTGTCAATGGGCTGTCGTTCGAAGATTTATCTGTTTATGACAAGCCTAGCCATGAACTCAAGTTGCAATTTATTAACATTTGCATTTAGGGCAGATGTATATATGGTCTATGGATCATGTAATAACCAGTCATGACTTATAGTTAGATAATTAGGATTCTTAGTCCGTTGGAGTTTAGGACTTTTGGAAGATTTTTGCTGGGTTGTTTATTGGCATGAAATTCTTTCAAGCTCTTTCGATGCATGATGGTGCTGCTTTACATTTTGAAGAGGTATCAGCTCACTGTATTTTGTGATTACTTTTGATCCTGCTTCTCCTTGTGTCGCAAATGTGATTTCTCTTCCTGCAATCGTGCTTCATTTTTGTACTTGTATTTTTATCCTGACTGATTTTCTTGCAAGTTATACATGCTATGGATGGTTTCAAACATAAAATGCATCTCTTATGTTATTATCTAGAGCTTTCTTCCTTTCTTTTTGTTATCATGGTTTTAACTTTTGAGTTAGCGAGTACTAACTTTTCTCCTCTTAAAAACGTTCCAGTCCGAGGTCTTTGCCGTTGCATTTGCACTACTTGCAGCTGGTGCTGTAATCTTGACACTGAATGTGCTACTACTGGTAATTGCCTCTCCTCTTTACAGAGTAAAATTTTGACTGAGCAAGATTTCGAAATTTAGTTAAATGTTATGTGGTCTGGGAATTCCCTTTTGCATATAATTAGGTGCCATTCTTTGGAAAATTTAGTATAAAAAGTTTTGCATAAGTAGTTAGTGTATGCCCTCTGCTGAGGGGTTTTGCCTTACATTGTTTCAGGGTGGGCATATCATTTTTTTCCAGTCTGAGTCTTCTCGGTTATTGTCTGTTCCCTCTGGATGTCGGAGCCCTAATCTGTATGATGGAGGGCAATGCCATACTCAAAATGATAGTGGTCTGTGTAACATTGGCTTGGAGTTCATGGGCTGCCTATCCTTTCATGAGTTCTGCTGTCAACCCGAGTAGGAAAGCGCTTGCACTCTACCCTGTTTTTCTTATGTACGTATCCGTCGGTTTCCTCATCATTTCCATCAATTGAAGTTCCTTCCCTTTCGAGTTTTCAGAATAGTTATCAAACCTTACATATGAATGTCATCTAGTTACTGTACTTTTTGACCTGACACAGTATCGTCGAGCCGGCGAATATGATATAGTAGCTGCATGAAATCCTGTGTTCCAAGCTGTAATGGGGGTGTATTAGGTATTGAGCTTTCTTTCTTCCTTTCTCATCTCTTTTTAGTTTTTATTTATTTGGGGAAGAGGATTTGAACCCTTCTTTTTAAGTTCATGTACTAAATTGTTTTCAAATAAATGTTGTAATCCTTCTTTCGTCCTAGACTTGTTTTCTATTGGAATAGTAAAACAATGCATAATTTTGATAAAAAAAAACAATTTCATGTTAAAAATGACAAACAAAAAGCATTCATTTGATAGTTCTCCAAATTTAATAATTTTTTAGTGTATTAAATCAAAAATGATGTCAGTTTTAGTTGTGTTTTTCTTAAAAATGTTCATTTCGAATCTTTTCAAATATACTAAAATGTGCCCGTTTAATGGGCGTCGTAAGTAAATTTAAATTAAATTCCCAATTGAATATATATTTATATTAACATCACTTCAAAAAAATGTACATATAGCGACGCTTGGTTATACCGACGGACAAAAGGCGTCGGTGTATACAATATAAACCGACGGAAAATAAAACTGTTGATAAAAGTTTTGATTTTTATTGACGGATATAATATTCGTTGGTGTAGACAAAAGTTATACCGACGGAAATAATGAAACCGTCGGTTAGATTTAATTTACTGACTAACTGTAGTAACCGTCGGTATAGGTAAACCTTTGGTATAGGGTTCATTTGTAGCGACGAACTATATTAACCGTCGATATAGTTAAAATATATAGCAATGGTTTATTCGGTCTGCCGGTATAGAGTATAGAGTGTAGCGACGATTTAATATGTTTGACGATATATGATGTATTTTAAATTACTTTTTTATATTTAATAAATACATATTTGATTATTTATATAATAAAATAATAAAAATGTTAAGAAAACCCCTCCGTCCCTCCCTAATTATTTCCCCCAAAAAATTGAAAACTCTAGAATTAAAAATTCATCTTCCGCAGAGACCACAGTCTCTCCTTCGACGCTGGTCCCTGCACAGCTGCACTTGTAGCGCGCTCGTCTATAGTCGTCGCTCCGTCGTTCATCTCGGCTCCAAGCCTCCCGCGGTAGGAGACACACGACCAGCCACACAAGCACCCACAGCCATAGCCCACAGGTAATCGTCACTTTGGTCGCTCACTTCATTCCTTGCTGTTTTTTTTTCCATTCTTATAAGCTGATTGCTATACAAAATTTTTCTCTTATAAGAGATCGAAAATGTTTATCGAGGGAATTCGTGATCTATGTTCTTTTCTATTTGAATCGTAGCTGACTACTTTTCTGCGCCTGCAGTCTTCTTTCTTCGAACAATTTTACTGGCAGAATACCTGAATCATTCGGTAATTTGAAGAACTTAACTGATTTGTAAGTGTTGGTACCTAATATGGATATCTGAATATTCATAAAAACACTAGGCTAAATCCTGACCTTTCTGAAATGTGTTTTTGCAGCCGGACAGATGGAAGTAGTATGTCCGGGAAGATACCTGATTTCATAGGGAATTGGACTAAACTTACAAGATTGTGAGTGC
The DNA here is from genome assembly GCA_019671005.1 of Hibiscus mutabilis. Classification (NCBI taxonomy): domain Eukaryota; kingdom Viridiplantae; phylum Streptophyta; class Magnoliopsida; order Malvales; family Malvaceae; genus Hibiscus; species Hibiscus mutabilis. Next base: position 38,181,112 of record CM033732.1, read on the forward strand.
CAATCATATATCCTATTGTTTTAGCATCTTGTAATCTTTTCATTGTTATTTAAGCATTTTTAAATCCCTTGCAGGGACATGCAAGGCACATCAATGGAAGGACCGATTCCTTCAACCATATCCGAGTTAAAAAACTTAACTGATTTGTGAGTCTTTTGTCCTTAATCCTTGTATACTCGGTTCTTTTCCCGTTTGACAACTGTAGCGACCTTTTTTGATAATAAAAAATTTAAAGTTTTGAACGAGATCGCTAAAAAATGAGTAATAGATTTCCTTTTATTTTATTTTGAAAATATTTGGAAAATGAGAAATTCTTTAAAAATTCGTGTTTTTGAAAACAAAAGGCTTGGGAGTTGGTTACTTGTGGGGAAGGATTAGCACCCCCATCGTGCCCGGAAATCGGTGTTAATTTATGGTTCGAACCTCGTTTATCACCTTTATGCATGATGCAAGCAGTTAAGTATGATGTGATGATTCGTCAAAATTTTATCTCGAATTACCTTTGGACGATAAGAATTAATTCGAATATTTGGTCAACATCCATTGAGCCAGGACTGTTACGACACAAATATCAGAATTAATAAATATCTCCATTTTATGCTTTAAATTGATTAATTACATGCTTAGCCAATTAAAATGAAAGGTCTAATGAATGACAATTAAAATGCATGGCATAGAAAGACATAAAATAAAACCTAGGCCCACTAAAGTCTTAACCTAAGAGGCCCAAATTATTGAACATTCAATTAGTGGTCTAATTATTAACTAAGTTAGATTAAATATTAACCCTAAAAACTAAAAAATCTAGCATTTTATTGGTTATCTTGAACCATAATAATTAATTTGATTAATTTTAAACTAGAATCTCAATGAACCAAGGATTCTATTTAAAATCATTCGAATGAATTAATTATGATTTAAATTTGGCGAACTATATTAATTGTCAATTTTACCCTATAAAACAATTAAGAATTGTTCAACCAATTAACATTTAACATTTACCCCAATGAGCCAAGGGCAAATTTAAATGGATTAAATTGATTCGAACCTATAATCTAACTAGGGCTCTAAATTTAGCCTAAACTTAATTTAATTAATTCAAAGTCTATGCCCCAAAAAAACGAGCGCATAGTTTAAATTAATTAAATTAAATTCTAAACTCTAAACTAATCCTAAAGGGCCTAAACTAGAAAAACAACAAAAACGAAAATGCAAAAACGAACATTTAAATTAAAGTGCATAAATAAATGTGCCACATAATATAAATTCAAATATATATCAAATAAACATGCAAATGCAAGGGTTAAATTAAGATAAAAAGCATATCTAAGGGAACTAATAGGTGATTTTTTAAAACTAGAAGGGGATCAATTTAAAAGATTGGAAAAAGGGACTAAATGGGTATTAAACCCTTTAAAAAACTAACTAAATTAAAATAAGGACGAAATAAGAGGGACCCCGTGTGTAATTTTAAAATACGAAAACTCTTGAAAGATTTTTTAAAACACGGAAGGACTAAACGGGAATTAACCCATTTTTTAAAATTAATCCGGCTTATTTTAGGACGAAATTGAGATTTTGTGAAAATATTTAGGGACCTGGAGTGTAAATACAAAAGGGGGAGACCCTTCCGTGTGAAATAATGAGAATACGAAAGGGTTTATACGGCCATTAAACCATTTTTTAAAAGGGGCCTAATATATATAGATTATTTTTGAAAAGAAAAAAAAAGATTTGGCAATTTTAAACTTCCTTTCCAATTTTTTCCAAACTCAAAAAGTTCAAACCCTCTCAACTCTCTCCCAGGCTCGGATGAACACCGCCGTGGTGTTCATACCGGCCACCAACCTCCACCGTGCCGATGGTCGCAAACCACCGTGGGCCGCCGTTCGCCGGCACCGGCGAACCTCCCAAAACGCATAAAAAGACTTATCTCCTCGAACTACACCCTAAAACAACCTTGGTTTTACCTAAAAACCTCTCCCCTAACTCAGATCTAAAAAGGCCGAAACAAAAAACAACCCTTTGTTTTTTTCAAAACGATAGGCTTCTCAAAAAAGAGGTCTCACCAACGGTCGGGAAGGCTTACCAGCACTGTTCTGATTCACCTCTAAAGGCACGATGGACACGGGTTTGTTATCGAAAAATGATGTGATGGCCAGAAGCTGAAATGTGAGGTTTTTAAACCTAGATCTAGGTATTTTGTGTGTTTTGTATGCATGCAAAGCAAATATTAAAACAAAGAGCATACCTCTAAAAGGCTCTGTGTCTTTGTATTGCTTATAAACTGAACTTTACAATATGGTGTGTGTTCGGTTTTATAACCAAACTGTTACATGAAAAGAAAGAAAAATTGTTGTTGTAACTCGCTCTGAAATTCGGCGAAACCCTCTGTAGTTTTGCTATTTTGGTTGGCACTGCTTTTGTGCTTTTTACTAATGTTTGCCTATTTTTGTTGCATGGATCGTGGCCGGAGGAGGGGGGCCATTGGAAAGGCATTTAGAAGGGCAGCCGTGGCAGATGAAGCGTCAGAGGAGCCCAGACGTCAGGCGCGTGAGGATCTGGAGAGTCACGCGTATGCTTCACGCACGTGTGGGGGATCAGAACAGTCAATGCATGGGTGTGTGGATCTTCTGGAGAGTTCCTTGCTTTCATCTGAGCCGTGTGATGCATTCTTGATCTAACGGCTGTAGTGTATACGAAACCAAAACCAATACATAAAGAATAGAATGCCACAGATATATAATGCAAGAGCGTATTAGATTCAATCCCCCAGTGATCAATAGCTTCCCTTCGAATGTTGTGGCGATATTTACAATTATGAAATTCCTCCCAGATTGCTTGGTTCATCCTCATGATTATGGTATTTGCTTGATCTGTTCGAAAACTACTCCTTCTAGTTCTCATTATTTTTCTCCAAAATATATTATGGTTTTTGAATTAGTTTAACATATGGAGTGCATAATTATATCAATTTGAAAATTTTAGTACAAGTATATTCTTAATATCGTGTCAGTGCCTTCAAAGAGTCATCTCTGACGCTAGGGTATTGAACATGTGGAGCACACCTCCTTATTAGATTTGCTTTCCCCCACAGCTCCATCAGGATGCTTCGAGACTTATTTGATTGTTCATTCATTTCTTTAATTTAAAAGGTTCTATTTTCTTTTCGGGAATTCAACTCATCACGGTCCTTTGTCTCGAGAATAATAATGGAGCATACAACAATACCCCTGGGTTACTTGGCATAGTCATGATTTGAAAATTTACTCATACAGCCAAGGCTTTGGACTCAATTTTAGTAGGTGGAGCAAAACATCCTTATTTAGCCTTTTGCTATAGCGGAGTACCCTTTTAATTTACCTCTTTTAAAACACACTTTTTCTTTTTTTTTCTTTTTTATATTAAAAGAATTTTCACATTCTAACAATTCTATTGGACTTTTTAGGAGATTTTCCTATCATCGAACATTATCGAAGGAGTAGTAATCTTGCGTCTCGTGCTTTACCAACCAGAGCGGGCTGAGCAAGAAATCATACTTTATCTTGATCACAACATTCAATTAATCTTTTATTAGAATCAATGCCACGTCATGCATGTGATATCCGAGAATCTACAAGGGTAAGAAAGAATATATACATATATATTTAATAAAAAATACACCTTTTCATGACATAAGCCCTAATAAGATTCTTGCTACTTTCGGGCAAACAATAGCAAAGTTAATTTGATGCGTCACTATAAAAGAAAATGAGCACAAGAAATCATTCAAAGGGATATCAGCACCTTCCCACAACACCCATATCATCTTCTCTCTTACCACCTCAAAAGGTCGGCTTTAATTAGACCTTGGACTTTGTTCCTCAATGCTATACAATTTTCTGTCGTATGACCTGTACTCCTCATGTGGTAATCACATATTACATTGATGTCATAGTCTCTGAGATAGGGAGGACCCTTTGGCTTGGATGGGATAAGGGTCAGCAATTTCTTTTCAACAAGCATAGAAAGCAACTCGATGTAGGAAATCGGTAGAGGGATGACAGTCATTTTCTTATTCTCCCTCCTTGCATCTACCATTTGAAAAGCGTTCACATCTTGACCTCCGTGGTTTGGAAGTGGATTAATTTCCACGTTAAGCCCTTCACACCTCAAGACTTTGGCTTTCAACATGCTCTGGACCACTTTCTTGAATACCGTGCAATTTTCTATTATGTGTCCCGCTACTCCGGCATGGTATTCACAGTGTGCGTTAGCATCGTACCACGAGGGATAAGGTGGTTGAAAAGGAGTAACAATGCATGGTCGAACAGATCGGCCTTGTACAGCTGTAAGTACAACTCCGCGTATAAAACTGGTAGAGGGGTAAAAGACTTTTTCTGTGTCTCCTCCTTGAGTCTAGGCTCTAACTCTTCGTTGGGCTAGTCACTTGCAACACTCTTGCTCTTATTTAACCTTTGCAGTTTTCATATCTCTTTCTTTTCTGACTGGAGCTCAAATTCTAATTTACTGTTCTACTATTGCAACACCTTGATTTCTCCTTCGAGTTTTGTCTTGTCCAAATCAAAATTAAACCGTTCTTGATTAGCCTTTGCTTCTAACTGAATGAACTTCTTTTGCTCCTCTTCAAGTTGCTTCCTCATCAAGTCAAATTTAGTGGGGAGCGTCGCCAACCATTCCTGAACAAACCTCCTACCATCAGGGTTTAACTGAGGAACATTATTATTGATGCGATTAAACTGCCACACTCCGTATTCCGGAGTCACCATGTACGGAGCACTCAGAATCATGACTTGTCTAGTATTGTTCCATGTAGAAGAAGCGTTGTATACCTTCCCCTTGTAGCCTTTCTCAGTTGCGTAGTCTATGTTGAACTCATTTAGTCCATTCGTGGCTGGTATGAACTGTTTGGATCCGTATTGTCTCAAAACCATCAAGGGTGTCTAAGCCGTATGCCCCCAAAGGCGAAGTAATGGTACCCATAGATGCTCCTCACATCGATACAGAATATTCCTCGTGCGTAACCAATGAGCTTTCCAAACTATATCTTCATCCTTTAGGTTTGTAAGACGTCTAGTCATATCTCCTCGGATCTTTCCGTTGGCCAATCTTTCTTTTGCAAGCACTCTTATAATAGGGAAAATTTTCCATCGAAAAGAGGACTCGAAAAGTGAACGTCAGACCATAGATGACTGTAAAACCAAAATGTCAAAAGCCAAGGGCATCCTAAGAAGTGACCCCCACCATGCTTCCTACAAAACCTGAGAAACTGGAAAATTTCAGACAAAATAACAGGCACCGGATTAAATTTCCCTTCTAAGCAATCAACCAGATCTAGCACCGATGGATGAATGAATCACAATGCTTTCGAAAATATGACTAACCCATAAATCAACAACGCAAATAATTTTTTCTGAACTCGGCCCACTGGACGTACTGAAGCTAAAGCCAAGATCCCTTCCTATTTGAGATACTCCTTTTTGTTCCAAGTGGTGACTTGATCTTCAACTCATGACGACAAAGTTCCTAAAAATCTTCCTAGCTTGGCCTGGAATGACTTGATCTTCAATTCCATTTTCCAAATATTTTCAAAATAAAATAAAAGGAAACCTATTACTCATTTTTAGCAATCTCGTTCAAAACTTTAAATTTTCGATTATCAAAAAAGGTCGCTACAGCTGGCGACTCCGCTGGGGAACAAATTTTTTTTTTAACAAAAAAGTGAGTTAGGCCAATTAAAATATCTATGTTACTTTTAATGATGGAAGTTTTGAAATTTAAATTGACTTCAATTGATTTGTTTGTCCTTGAAAATACCTTTAATTGCACGGGCTTTGATAATTGGTGGCTTTGAATTAATTGCTCATTTAATTTTTAAGGAATCACCGACATGTGTTGCACCATGATCATCAAGCTCTATACCCGAGCTTTGTCCCTTGAGTAGGAGTGAAATGCCACATACCCACGTGAGTAGCCCTCCACGGGTCGGTAATTCACTTATGGAGTCCACACCTTTTGACATGTGAGCAGCCCTCCACGTCACTAGGTTGTGCATTCCCTCAAACCGAATCCAATTTGTAACCCTGTAATAGGCCATAATTGGGGTTCTTGTTGTCTTAGTAGGCGATAAGATAAGTTCGAGTACCCTTTCTAGAATCGAACCCATGTGTGAGAACCTAAGAGCCCACCCCGATTAGAGCCATGCAAACAACCATAGTATTTTAGAATTCATGTGGTTAGGGTTTTCTTTTCGTGTTGTCCTATTTGTTGCTTCCAAATTCATGTTTTTATTTCACATTTTCGAATTCGTTTATTTCGTTACTAACATATTTCATTTGTTTTTTATTCTTTCCCCCGCTATATTTTGTTTTGCATATTTTTATCATATCATGAAGAAAACACTGACTCGGAAGTTGGTTACGTGTGGGGAAGGATTATCACCCCCATCGCGCCCGGAAATCGGTACCAAAATATATGTTGCCTTTAATTGATGGAAATTATCGAAATTTAAATTGACTTTAATTAAATGGTTCGTAATTGAAAATAAACTTTAATTAGACGAGCTTGGTCAAATTGGTGTATTCGAATCAATTAAACATTTAACCAATAAGGGTGACGATACCTCAGACCATAGATTAAACCGACATCGAATAAACCCGACTGCCGTGTTAATTTATGGTTCAAAACTCGTTCATCACCTTTATGCATGATGCCAGCAGTTAAGTATGATGCGATGATTCGTCAAAATTTTATCTTGAATTACCTTTGGACGATAAGAATTAATTCGAATATTTGGTCAACATCCATTGAGCCAAGACTGTTACGACATAAATATCAGAATTAATAAATATCTCTGTTTTATGATTTAAATTGATTAACTACATGCTTAGCCAATTAAAATGAAAGGTCTAATGAATGACAATTAAAATGCATGGCATAGAAAGACACAAAATAAAACCTAGGCCCACTAAAGTCTTAACCTAAGAGGCCCAAATTATTGAACATTCAATTAGCGGTCTAATTATTAACTAAGTTAGACCAAATATTAACCCTAAAAACTAAAAAATCTAGCATTTTATTGGTTATCTTGAACCATAATAATTAATTTGATTAATTTTAAACTAGAATCTCAATGAGCCAAGGATTCTATTTAAAATCATTCGAATTAATTAATTACGATTTAAATTGGGTGAGCTATATTAAGTGTCAATTTTACCCTATAAAACAATTAAGAATTGTTCAACCAATTTAATACATTTAACATTTACCCCAATGAGCCAAGGGCAAATTTAAATGGATTAAATTGATTCGAACCTATAATCTAACTAGGGCTCTAAACTTAGCTTAAATTTAATTTAATTAATTCAAAGTCTATGCCCCAATAAAACGAGCGCATAGTTTAAATTAATTAAATTAAATTCTAAACTCTAAACTAATCCTAAAGGGCCTAAACTAGAAAAACAACAAAAACGAAAATGCAAAAACTAAATTAAAGTGCATAAATAAATGTGCCACATAATATAAATTCAAATATATATCAAATAAACATGCAAATGCAAGGGTTAAATTAAGATAAAAAGCAGATCTAAGGGAATTAATAGGTGATTTTTAAAAACTGGAAGGGGATCAATTTAAAAGATTGGAAACAAACAGGGACTAAATGGGTATCAAACCCTTTAAAAAATAACTAAATTAAAATAGTGACTAAATTAAAATACGGACGAAAATAAGAGGGACCTCGTGTATAATTTTAAAAAACAAAAACCCTTGAAAGATTTTTTTAGAACACAAAATGACTAAACGGGGATTAACCCATTTCGTAAAATTCGGCTTATTTTATGACGAAATTGAGATTTTGTGAAAATATTTAGGGACCTGGAGTGTAAATACAAAAAGGGGAGACCCTTTCGCTTGAAATAATGAGAATACGGAAGGGTTTATATGGCCATTAAACCATTTTTTAAAAGTGACCTAATATATAGATTATTTTTGGAAAGAAAAAAAAATTGGCCATTTTAAACCTCATTTCCAATTTTTTCCAAACTCAGAAAGTTCAAACCCTCTCAACTCTCTCCCAGGCTCGGATGAACACCTTTGTAGTGTTCATATCGGCCAATAACCTCCTCCATACCGGTGGTTGCAAACTACCTTCGGCCGCCATTCGTCGGTGCCAGTGAACCTTCCAAAACGCGTCAAAAGACTCATCTCCTCGAAATACACCCTAAAACAACCTTGGTTTTACCTAAAAATCTCTCCCCTAACTCACATCTAAAAAGGCCGAAACGAAAAAACAACCCTTTGTTTTTTCAAAACGATAGGCTTCTCAAAAAATGGGTCTCACCAACGGTCGGGAAGGCTAACCAGCACCGTTCCGATTCACCTCTAAAGGCACGAGGGCCACGAGTTTGTTATCAGAAAACGATGTGACGGCCAGAAGCTGAAAGATAAAGTTTTTAAACCTAGATCTAGGTATTTTGTGTGTTTTGTATGCATGCAAAGCAAATATTAAAACAAAGAGTATACCTCTAAAAGGCTCTGTGTCTTTGTATTGCTTATCAACTAAACTTTACAATATGGTGTGTGTTCAGTTTTATAACCTAACTGTTGCATGAAAAGAAAGAAAAAATGTTGTTGTAACTCGCTTTGAAATCCGCCGAAACCCTCTGTAGTTTTTCTATTTTGGTTGCCACTGCTTTTGTGCTTTTTACTAATGTTTTCCTATTTTGGTTGCATGGATCGTGGCCAGAGGAGGGGGACCATTGGAAAGACATCTGGAAGGGCAACCGTGGCAGATGAAGCTTCAGAAGAGCCTAGGCGTCAGGCGCGTGGGGATCTGGGGAGTCACGCGTATGCTTCACGCGCGCATGGAGGATCAGAACAGTCAAGGCGTGGGCGCATGGATCTTCTGGAGAGTTCATTGCTTTCACCCGAGTCGTGTGATGCATTCTTGATGTAACGGCTGTAGTGTGTGCGGCCCGGTGACAGATGACGTGATCCTAGGGTTTCTTCTGGTGCAAAGATTTGGACCGTCAGATCTAAAACAGATCTGACGATTGACAATGGGCTGCGCAAAAGGATATGACATTATCATATTAGAGTTTCGGTCATTTGGGCTCCAAGTGGGCCGTGTAATTTATTATATTTTTTGAGTTTTAAAATTGTAATATGGACTATCATTTGGACTTTAATATTTATTATATAATGGGCTTTTATTTATTGATTATTGGGCTTATTATTTAATTATATAGCTATTCATTTTTTTGTTTTTTTGTTTTTAATAATATAATTATAATACAATATGGTAATAATGTAAATAATATAATAGTAGTAATATAATAATGTAAGTAATATTGATAATAATAGCGTGATATATTATAATAACATAATAATGAAATAATAACATGGTGAAAACAACAAACTGAGAATAAAATAGCTAATAATAGTAATACTAACAAATAGTAATAAATAATAATGTTTTTTCGAACTATAATAACATATGCTAGAAATGACTAATAGTACTTATAATTACACTAATAATATTAATATTTTGGGGGTTTTTTTTTAAACATAATGACACAAAATATATTATATTAATAAATAAAATAATATTTTGGGGTTTTGTGTTTCAAATAATAATATAATACTAGTTAACAACAACTAAAGCCCATTATTTAAAAAGCTAACAAAAATATAAAAAAACGGATTAAAACCCCGAATAAAATTAGTGATTACAACAACAACATTCATGACAATGAGCAATTGGTTTTCTTGTATCTCATCGTTTTCAGGAGGATAACTGATTTGAGTGGGAGAAGTTCAGCGTTTCCAAATTTGAAGGGAATGGAAGATATGAAAGAATTGCGAGTTTAGTCTAAGAAGTTCTTCCATCTGATTTGTTGTTTCTGTTCTTTTTAGCTCATCAGAGGATTTGTTCGAACTTTGTGATTCAGGGTACTCCGAAATTACTTGCTTACTGGTTCAATCCCTCCCTATATAGGCGAAATGACATCATTAAAAGCATTGTGTCATGCATGACCCAATTACCACTGCTTCAGGGAATGATACAGGAACCGACAACGCAACAACGATAAGTCAGGAGCAGCGGGTACCACGCAGAGGTTGCAGAGAGAGAAAGGCACCCAGGGAGTTAACCGATTTTGTCTGATTCTAAATAAAGGAGTAAAAATAATCTAAAGCTGTAATGAGAATGGATGTCAAAACTATGGATATTATACAAACTTCCCTAATCTAAACTTTCTTTTCTCCTTCCTCATTCTGCAACCCATTTGGTGCTTTCATTGATCTTCCCATCATGGTAACCATTCAGACTCCATTAAGGCTCTACAAGATACCTCTAGCTGCCATGAGCATGGGTTGACCTCGCTGCAAAGTTTTGCCGATGACCAGAAGCTCTAAAATGCGTCCACCCAGAATACACTGCAAGAGATGGCCCGACCACTGTAGACTATTTTCGATCACTTGGGCATTTTTGCAGTAACCTCGGGAGGTGGTGAAGTGACCAGCAATAGTATCTTGGTTCGGGGAAAGGTGAAGGTCCGAGCTGACTCGGAGGATGTGTTTTCCTTCACTCCGAAACTAGTTTAAGTTGAGTTGTCGTTGTTTACTGGTAATGACCCTGATGAATGGATAGCTGCGACACAGTATTTCTTTAATTTTTATGGTACGACTGGTCACCACAGTGTGACTATGACCTCTTTCCGCATGGATGGCATGGCACGCAAGTGGTTTCGTTGGATGCAACGCCAACATCAACTGGTTGGTTGGACTCATTTGGTGGATGCGATTCGAAAGCGTTTCGCGGTAATGGATATTGAATCGCCGGAGGGTCATCTCTCTAAGTTGGTACAGACGACGACCGTTGCTGACTACTAGTCTTGCTTTAAAGATCTCGTGCGTACTTCTAATCTGTCCGATGATTTTCTCACCCTAGTGTTTTATCTCGGGTCTCCGATCTGATATCAAGAACAAGGTTTTGGGTCTCCGTTCCAAATCCATGGTTGAGGTCTCAGCTTTGGCTCGATTTCATGAGGCTAAGATTGTGGATAAAAGGTAGTTGGGTCGACTGCCTGGCTCCCGACTTTCACCACTCTTACCCATTCCTACCTTGAGCCCCACAGATCCTAAAGGTCAACCAGGAAGGCCACCACCAATTGAGAATCCTCTAAGTTTGGTTTATGTTCTTCAACCTTGTCGTATCTCATCTGCGGAGGCTCAGGCACGTCGGGAACGAGGCCTTTGTTATTATTGTGATGAGAAGTATATGACGGGTCATAAATGTAAACAGCCGCAATGTTTCTTCTTGATGATGAAGTTTCTGATGACATCGATGTCGTTGCATCCCCGATCGACCCTACTCTACCTTGCTACATGTCCGTTGATCTCAGCAAGGAACAAGAACAATCCCTCGCTTCCTTTAATGCCATGGTCGGTTATTCTCACCCTAATACTATCCGTGTTCTAGGAAAGGTTTAAGGGTAGATGATTCGCATTTTGATAGACGGTGGTAGCACGCATAACTTCGTGCAGTCTTGCGTCGTCAAGCATCTGGATTTTCCTGTTACAGCAGCTCCAAATTTTTGAGTTATAGTAGGTAATGGGGAAAAGCTTTAGAATGAAGGGTGTGTGCGTGACTTGTTGGTTCATGTTCAAGGGTTCAATGTACGTACCGAGTTTTACGTATTGCCGGTAGAGGGTGCCGAGATGGTTTTGGGTGTAGCTTGGTTAGCAACCCTTGGTCCAGTAACGATGGATTTCTCTCAACTCCAGTTTCAATTCTATCAGGATAATAGGGTTCATTGTTGGTAGGGCACTTCTAGCACTAGTCCTCAGCCAGTGCAATTTCAATCTCTCCGTCGTCTTGCTTCCACTCATGCGATGGTTGAATGCTACTATTTGCAATGTCAGTCGGTTTTGGATACAATCTCCTCGGCTATACCACATGATTTGCAGGCCATTCTCACAGACTTTGCAAGGGTTTTTGAGGCTTCACAGGGTTTGCCACCTACTCTGCAAATGATCATGCAATTCACCTATACCCTCATGCAACACCCGTGAACGCCCGCCCTTATCGCTACCCTTAATTTCAAAAATCTAAAGTTGAAAGGCAGATTCAACACATGCTTGATCACCAATTGATTCGGAAGAGCACAAGCCCCTTCTCTTCTCCAGTTCTTCTCGTCAAAAAGAAAGATGGCACATGGCATTTTTGTGTCGATTATAGAGCTTTGAATGTGGTTACCGTGCGCAACAAGTTTCCTATTCCCACAGCTGAGGAATTGTTCGATGAGTTAGGCACCTCTAATTATTTCTCCAAGTTGGATCTCCTTGCGGGTTATCACTAGATTAGGGTGCGAGATGATGATGTTCATAAGACCGCGTTTTGAACACACGATGGTCACTACGATTTCCTCATCATGCCCTTCAGTTTGACTAACACTCCATCCACTTTTCAAGCCACTATGAATGAGATTTTTCAGCCCTTCTTGTGTAAATTTTTGTTGATTTTTTGGATGACATTCTTGTCTATAGTTTGACATGGCAGGATCATTTGAGTCATGCGCGACAAGTGTTACAATGCTTGCAGGACCATGGCCTTGTGGCTTAGCGTAGTAAATGTTCTTTTGGTCAGACTAGTGTGGATTATCTTGGGCATGTTATATCCGGACAAAGATTGGCAGTCGATCCTCTCAAAGTTGAGGCTATTACAAATTGGCCGGTTCCTACTAATCTCAAAGAGGTTCGAGGTTTTTTGGGTATCGCCAGCTACTATTAGAAATTTATTAAGGGCTTCGCCTCGATTGCATCCCCCATATCAGATTTGCTTCGCAAAGGTCTCCAATTTGAATGGACCACCGTGGCTCAAGCAGCCATGGACCATCTCAAGCAATGTCTTTCCTCCGCCCTGGTACTGGGATTACCTAATTTTACTAATGACTTTCAGGTCGAAACTGATGCGTCGGGTACGGGCATAGGTGTTGTTTTGACTCAGTCCGACCAGCCATTGGCTTATTTTAGCCAAAAACTTTGCCCTCGAATGCAACACGCTTCCACATACACCCGAGAAATGTATGCCATCACTCAAGCTGTCGTAAAATGGCGTCCATATCTTCTAGGACAAAAATTTGTGATATTAATGGACCAACGTTCTCTCCGTGAGCTTACTCAGCAGGTTATTCAAACTCCTAAGCAACAAAGGTGGTTGTCTAAATTGATTGGCTATGACTTCGGTATTCAATACCGTCCGGGTAAACTCAACAATGTAGCTGATGCATTGTCCAGAGAACCTTGTGCTACATTCTTAGCTTTCTCTCGGCCAATTTTGGGTATTGTCGAGGCCATTCGAGCTGCGTGCACCACCGATTCCCAGTTTCAACATCTTCGCTCCAATATTCAGTCCAATCATCTTGCTTATCCTCATCATGACGATCAAGGAGGGTTATTGTTGTTCCGCAAGAGAATTATGGTTCCTGCTGAGACTGTCATCCGTACATTGTTACTTCAAGATTTTCATTGTTCAGTTATAGGGGGCCATGCTGGAGTTACGAGAACATTTCATCGTTTGGCAGCTAGTTTCTATTGGCAGGGAATGCACAAAGATGTTCGCCGGTTTGTCGCCGAGTGCCAAGTGTGTCAACGTATGAAGAGCGATAGTTTAACTCCAGCGGGGCTTCTTCAACCCCTCTCTATCCCTACTCAGGTGTTCAAAGACATCTCTCTCGATTTTATTGTGGGCTTACCTAAGTACAATGATAAGGAAGCTATTCTCGTGGTTGTTGATCGGCTCACTAAATATGGCCATTTTTTAGTCTCCCTCGCCACTTCGATAGTGCTTTTGTGGCTAATATTTTGGTAAAAGGGGTGATTAAGCTTCATGGTGTTCCTCGCAGCATTGTCAGTGATCGCAATCGACTGTTTTTGAGTGAGTTGTGGATCGAATTAGCTCACTTACAAGGGACAGAGCTGTGTTTTAGTTCTGTGTACCACCCTCAGTCGGATGGTCAAACCGAAGCTCTAAACCGCTACCTCAAAATGTATCTGTGTTGTATGACCGTTGAAGACCCGGGCAAGTGGGAACAATATCTCGAGTGAACTGAGTATTGGTACAATACTGCTTACCAAACCTCGGCAGATGACACCCTTTCGTGCTTTGTATGGCCGCGATCCGCCCACGATTCTCACGTATCTGGAGAGTAGCTCTCGTAATACTCTATTGGACCAGCAACTCCTTGACCGAGATGCTTTGTTGCGGGTCTTGAAGGGTAAATTGCAGCAGGCAGATAAGCATCGACTTGAGTTGACTTTGGAGGAAGGTAGCTAGGCCTTTGTTCGATTATCGACAGGTTTTCTTGCGTTTATAACGTTATCAGAAGTTGGTACCACGTTATTTTGGACCTTGTCGCGTTCTACAAAGGATCGGTTCTGTTGCTTACAAACTCGACCTCCCCGCATCGACTCGTCTTCATCCAGTGTTTCACGTTTCGCAACTCAAACCATGCAAGGACCAGCGCAACCAACAGATCACCCCACTGCCGTTGTTGCGTGAGGATGTTGCTTCGCCTACCACCACTGCCAACCTTGAGGACAAGGTTCATTCTCCAGGAGGGGGTACTGTAATGCATGACCCAATTACCACTGCTTCAGGGAATGATACAGGAACCGACAACGCAACAACGATAAGTCAGGAGCAGCGGGTACCACGCAGAGGCTGCAGAGAGAGAAAGGCGCCCAGGGGGTTAACCGATTTTGTCCGGTTCTAAATAAAGGAGTATAAATAATCTAAAGCTGTAATGAGAATGGATATCAAAACTCTGGATATTTTACAAGCTTCCTAATCTAAACTTTCATTTCTCCTTCCTCATTCTGCAACCCTATTTTCATTAGCAAGACCATAACACATTGTACGTTAATACTTGAATTGATTTCAGCATCAAAATTGTTTCATACCATTTGTCTCGATTCTGCCATTAATTTTCTTTCACTGACTTATGTTTACATGGCTCGGATTTCAGCTTCAACCGCTTATGTTAGCTAAGTTTCTACATATGTATAGTGGTTTTTGGTTTAATTATTTTTAGGGGTTTTGTAAATAGAGAAAATGAAGTGGGATAATAGTTTCTTCAGGGGAATTTTTATTGGGAAATGGAAATGGATACAATTATTGAAAATTGGGTTTACGAGTTTTGAATTAATGTATTTGTTGAGACGAATTGTGTGATTCGTTCTTTGTTAGCAGTTAACTTTCCCTTTATGTTTTAGGGACTACCTGGAGACTGGTGAATGTGGAGTTACTAGTTGCATCTTCTTCATTTCCTTTTGCTTTCAGAAGTCTGGTTTACTTGTTTGTTCGTGTTGAAACATCTCTTAGCTTTTATGTTTAACTAACCTCTATGTTTAGTTGATATTCAGTTTCTTGGAAGAGAATGCGATAAGAATAAAGGCCTACTTTTAGAATTGGTTTTGATGGCTATTAGGGAGCTTAATCTTCTGTCTTATTGGTAATTTGAATGTAAGTAATCCCTCTGAAATGTAAACGTGTATATACAATTTATTATAAGTCCCCCTTTTCTGAAGTTGTAAGATAATGATGTACATTAAACCTCTGAATATTGATTAGCCCCCCTTCTCTGGGAAATTATTATTTTGGCTTCTGCTTTTGTTCTACATTTTATTAATTCTCGCTGGGGTGGTTGTAACATTGATTTAATTATTTGAATGTCGTAATGCTCATTTAACTCACATTTCCTCTTTTGATCTGTTCATATTGCAGAGCTTCACGGGCTAGAACTTCTGACTGGCTATTTCAGTTTAAGACAAATAAATAATTTTGATTCTGCAAATATGGTGAAGGAGGATTTGGGCCAGTTTACAAGGTTATAATTGTTAGCATTTCAGCCGTATTATTCGTAGCATTTCAACGGAATACAGATGGAAATATCCGAGGAGGATCTTCGAATTATTTTTAATTTTTATTATGTATGTTATTAAGGAACACAGATATTTGCACATTTTTTGTGCTTGTAGTAGACTCCTACATGTTTTAGTGACTATGTACATACTTTTTTTATTCAAAAATTAAATTGAATATTTTTTCCTTTAAAAAATGAAACAATTTTGGTTATAACTTTATCCAGCATTACAATAGTATTAATAATTTTAATATTTAAAATAAAAAATATTAAATAAAATAATAATAATAGTATTAATAAATTATTAATATTTAAAATACAAATAAATGCCAATTAAACATATCTGTCGGTATAAGTATCTTATACAAATTTACATGATACATTACCGACGGAAACAACCATCGATAAAAGTTCGAATCAATTGCGACGTATCCACCGTCAGTTAATACCTTAACTTATACCGACAGACGTACTGTCAGTACAAACTCATCGGTAAATATGTACCATATATACTGACAGAAGAGGTCTGTTGGAATAGATACACTAATTTGTCGAGGTAGCTCATACCTATATCGACGAATATGTCCGTCGGTATAGAATCCTAACACCTATACCAACGGTTATTTTCGTCTCTATAGATCTATACCGACTAGAATTTTATCGATAGCATTTTGTCAGTCAAAATATCGCTTTTGTCCGTCGGTAAAGACTTTTGAATCATATACCGACTGATTTTAAGTGTTTTACCAACGGTTTTCTGTCTGTCGGTATATGTCATTTTTTTATTGTATATGACCAATGTAATGGTTCAAGTCTTTTTATGTATTTTTTAATCCACCCTCAACTCCTTAAAGCCTAACTAATTTTATTTATAAGAAGGAAATTATGCGTTTAAGTTTACTTTAATCCACAATTTTAAGAGTTTGTAATTGCATCTATGTTTGATTTGTCCGAACTACATGATTTCAATCGTTCAAAGAAGTGTAAAAAGTACGACTCTTTGCTAGCTTTCATGATAAAGCTTTATCGGCAATGGAAAAAAAAAAAGAAAGAGGTAAAGCTTTAAGGGAAACTAAGAAGAAAGTCAAATTTTCGGATGCTTCTGAATTAGAAGGAAGTTCTTTGTTTGATTCTGATTTAAATAATCGTTGAGATTTGCTCACTAGAGAGGCGAGAAAGGCGTTGAAACTTGGTAAAAAGCTTGACATTCAATTTCAGGGTGACGAGGAAGTGATTCGACAAATGACCTTACTGTAAGAGACAGATTTGTTGAACAAGGAGAAGTAATTTGGTTTCTTGTGTTGTAACTGTTTGCGGCAGTCCAGTGCTGATTTATTTGGCTGGTGGATTTTGTGTACGCTCCAAGAGAGAAGAACGCGATGGCCGATTTCTTAGCCAAAGCTGGAATGTACATGCCTGAACTTTTTAAGGCTTGGAGTTAGCATTGTGTTTTGGTGGTCCTTTTGAGTAACAGGGAAGAGTATGATATGGCTTTGATCAAGTTAGGGGAGAGTGGAATCACTTTGCAAGTGTGTAGTAAGATTCCTTTGCATGCGTGCAGGTACTTCATGTGGAGTTGAGAGACATTAAGATCATTTAGTTAAAGATTGCTTGATACTGGATATGTCTTTTGCTATTTGTGGCGAAATTGATTTAATTGTATTGGCGGTGTGGTCTGTTTCGTAGTGTTGCAAATGGATATTGCCCATAGTGAATGGTGTTTTTCGATGTTGTATTCCCTGGTTGTTGAGTATTCTTTTCCTTCACTTAAGTTTTTAACGAGACTCTCAACCAGGCTAGACGTATATGATTCTATCAATAATAAATTATATTTTGCCTAAAAAATACTAATTTGTAATCACTTTTAGACTATTCAAAAATATCCTATATGTTTATAATATTGTATAAAGGATAATTATTCAATATACATGCGGTGGAAACAAAAGTTTTCAAAGTACCTAAATTTTAGAGTTTAGATGTTAGGGATTTAGGTTTATATGTTAAAATTTAGGGTCTATGATTAGAATTTAAGGTTTAGAGCTTATTGTAATATGATTAGAGATTTAAATTTTAACATATAAACCTTAAATTATAATATCAATCTTTAAATTCTAACCACAATCCACCAAATATATATAAAAAAGTTGATTGTTATGTCGGTAAGTTTAATGGTTGCGTTAAAAGTGTTAGCGATCAAATATGTATTCCATTATTCAAAAAAAAAAAAATTAGGATAAAGTACACCAATGAACACCGAACATTTAGGGTACATTTATTTTGTTCACCGAAATTTTAAAATTTTTAGCTAAGTCACTTAATTTTTAGTCTTTTTTTATTTTCGTCCCTCCCGTTAACTTATGTTAAAAACGCCGTCGTGGCACGTTAACTTTCTTCCTTTTTCCCGTTTTCTTTTTCTCTTTTACTCTGTTTTTCTTCCATAACTTTCAGGTTTTTTCTTCCCCATTTTCTTCTTCTCTTTTCCTCCACAACTGGTTATTGACACATAGAAACAAGCCTTACTGTATTTGGTGATGTTAAATGCAAATTGTTGAAATTTGAAATCTGACATAATAGACACCATGAAACCCCTCCTCATTCATATCACCGGCTAATAGGAGGAATAGATTATAGAACATTGGTGTACAGTTACGCTAGATCTACTGGCTGAGTCAATTTGATAGTTTAACCTTTTTTTTTTTTTTAACTTCATAGTTTAACTGATTGTAAGTAATTGGTGCAGAGTATCCATAAAAAGCAAGACATTTGACAAAAACTACTGAAAATGGCCAAATTGCAAAAAGAAAAGAGCCATAAAACTACATCTATATAAGCAAAACCTGACGGTAATTTATAAAACAAGAGACGATGTGTCATATCAATGCTGCATGCACGGGGGCATGGTTTAGAAAAAGGAATACATTGAAGCAGTGCTTATAACATCTTAGGCCCAGGAAAGAAAATAACCGAGAACTGAAAACATTAACTTCTACGGCATGACCAAAGAAAAAAAGAGATGCAGATTGTCTAAAATTTTCTTATCTCAAAAGAATATCATGTGCCTGACGAAAGTATTGATATCAGTATCTGAATTCTCTGAATCATAAAAAAAAGAGAAAAGAACTGTCTCTTCTTATTATGCTTCTTCCCAGATCTTAAATTCTCTTACTTTTCCCATATAATTTTCTTCAATATCATCGTCTCTTTAAAAACTTAATAAAAAAACCATAACCAGCAAAGGTTGATTTTGTTTTACTTCATTATTTGTTGTTTATCATTTCTGGGTATTGCTGTTTTATCCCATTTCTCAACAAAGTTGGATCTTTTTTGGCTTTAGGTGTTTTTAGGAATCATGAATTTGTTGGTCGATTGATGATGAATCGAAACTAAACTCAATTAAAAGAAACAGAGCAAGAGAGAATAAGAAAATGAAAATAAACTTAACGTGACACGTTGGCGTTTTTAATGGAAGTTAACGGGAGGACCAAAATGAAAGTGGGCTAAAAGTTGAGTGACCCCAATAAAATTTTTAAAAGTTCGATAACCAAAATAAATGCACACTAAATGTTCGGTAACTATTGGTGCACTTTACCCAAAAACTTATTTGATATAATGTTAACATGTAATAGTTTAGCTATTAAAAAAACATGTAATGGTTTATTTGGATGTGTTTTTTTTAAAGAACAATTTGATATTTTTAGAAAAAAAATTTATTTTTTGAACTTTTAAACCTAAAAGTTTAAAGATTAAATTACTTTTACTATAAAGATAAAAAAAAAACTCCAAAATACTTATAATTTGAATATATGCACCGTAAACACATACAATAAAAACATGTAAATGAGAAGAAACTTTAAAAAAATAGACCATTTTTATAAGGGTAAAATTTTGATACAGATGTGCGTAAAAACATAAATTTTAAAATTTTAATCCTATACCCTAAAAATTAAACTATAAAATCTAAATTCTAAACACTAACTTTAAATTCTAAACCCTAAAACTTAAACACTTAAACTTTAAACCTTAAACTAAACACATAACCCCTAAAACTAAAAGACTTGTTGTAACGACCCAAATTTCGACAATCCGAGAGTCGGGTTGAATAGAGGTATGGACCTCGTAATTAAGTTGCGTAGTGGGCTTGTAGGATCCTTTTGGGCCAGCCTTGTGTGTTGGGCTGATGGTTGGGCTTGTATTTTAGAGGTTGGAGGAGGACATGAGTGTAAATTCACCCTTGGTATGAAAAAGAGGGGGAAATAAGATTAATTTTTCTGCAGCTTGTAAGGCATTACCTCATTCATGTTTCCCCTTTGTCTCTCCTTTCTCATACTCTCCATCTCTCACATTCAAATCTTGTGGTTCAAGGCTTAATCTTTGGGGTTTTGAGAGAGAATAACGGATTGTTGATTGAGGGAAGGTTGTTCAGCTTCGGGAGATCTATCAATCAAGTGAAAGAGATTGGGAGCTCATCCAAGGCTCAAGAAGTGGGGAAAGCTTGAAGCTTTAGAGGAAGGCTTGTATTATCAGCTAAGCTAAGGTTAGTACACTACTAACTCTCATAGTTTCCTGGAAATCATGAAGTTAAACTTTGAAGCGTGTTTTGATGCTTTTGGTTTTAGTATGGCTTGTGTGGTTGTTAATGGAAAAACATGGAATTGTTGTTATAACGGCCTAAAATGGGTAGAAATCCACTTAATGCTATTACCATAACTTGTAGGAATGATTTGGGGTTTAACTATGAGGGTTAAACAGGGTTTCTAGGTGAAACCCGCACCCAGAGTTCAAAAATCAGGTTTGCGTATTGATACTGGTCTTAGCGTATCGGTACGCCTTAGTGAAATTAGGGGAAAGATTGTGAGGGGCGTACCGGTACGCCTCCCTGTGTACCAGTACCCCTTGCAAGTTATGAATTCCAGTAATGCTTTGGCGTACCGGTACGCATGGGACGTATCGGTACGCACTGTTACATTGCCTGGAGAGGCTTAGCGTACCGATACGCGTATGTGGGAGTATCGGTACGGGTGTAGATCGGTACGGGGCAATCCTAGTACTGATGGTGCGTACCGGTATGGTGTAACGCCCCAGTTTTAGGGCTTATCGGTTTAAAGGGTTTATTAGACGGTTCGGTGGACCGGAGTAGAGATTTGAGTCAGTTTCGGGATCATATATTTTTGGTATTGGAAAAATTATGGAAAAATGCTTAAAAATCATTTTTAATTATTTATTTAATAATGGTGGAATGAATTTTGAAAAATGAGTTTTGGAGGATGGACATTTCAGTTAGTGACCAAAATGAAAGTTTTGAAAACTGTGATTTTCTAGTGACTAAAACGAAAAAGGTCAAATACTTAGAATCTTTAAGGAGCTATTTTACCAATTGATTTCTGATGATTTCTCCCTTGATTTAACTGATTTTAACATGTGATTTAATTAATAATTAAAGTAGATTTTGTTAAAAAGTTAGTTATCTTTTCTAAAACAAAAATCACGTCATTTTCTCTCAAATTTTTCCTCTCCATTCTCTCCTCAGCCAAACACTCAGATTTCATCAAATTTTGAGAGGTGAGGTGGTTTTTAACTTGATTTTATTGTTTTAAATTGTTTTATAAAGATTGATTACACAAAATCTTACATTAATCTTGTGTTTTCTTAGCTTTTCAAAAATCAATTGAGGGAGAAACTTCACAATAGGGGTAAGGTCCGAGATCCCCTCTATTGTATGGTTCTTTATTGAAATCCCCAAGCATTTGATCCTTGTTTTTGTGTTTCTAATCTGATTTTGATGATTTTCTAATGATTTAATGAGTTCTTTAAGGAAAATGAGTTGATTCGCGAATTCGATCTGATTTCCAGTAAGTAATGGTGATTTGATTTATATTTTGGATGACTAATAATGTTTATACGTGATTTTTATCAATGGAATCCCGAAACTTAAGAATCTCTATTTGTTTAGGTTGTTAGTTTTGAGGTTTTGTGGTGTTTTTGTGGTTGTAAGGTTGCTGAAAGTAGTAGCTTTTTTGGATCTGTTTTTAGATGTATTTTGATGTATGAAATGATGCTAGGTTTATAGAAGTTAGCTGGTTTGTGAATCGAAGTGTTTTGGTTATGTTTTCGGTTGTTGTGGAGGGTTAATTGTGAGGATTTTGTGGAAACCTGAGAAGGATTGTGTTTGATGTGTTTAGAATGCATTATGATGCATTAATCCTTTGTTGTTGTGTGGTAAAAATAGGGGAGGTTGATCCGGAAGTGATTGGAGAAGCGTAGGAGGCTTCGGATACTTGGTTTCGCGTCGGCGAATCGAAGTTTCGCGTATCGGTGAATGAAAACGTGGTTTAAAGCGTTTACTGTTTTGAGAATAGAGTTTGGAAGTAAAGGTAGAGCTTGAAACGCCTACCTAGACTCGGAAGTAAGTATAAAGTGGTTTTACTCTCTCGGTCGTGCTAGTTTGAAATGGTTTCTTGCACTTGTTTTAATTACATGTTACCTACTGTTTAAGCATGTTTTAAAGTATTTGAAATACTATTTTTAAGCATGAGATGCTGAAGGATGCACATGGTAAGTGATCCTTGTAAGTATGGTTTATACTTGTGTTTTAAAGCATGGTTGTTGCTTTGGAAATGGCATGGTTTAATGCTTGTTAAAACAATGAGGTAAATGTTAATTGGTTAATTATATTGGCAAGTGATGTGGTTTTAAAATTATTATCGGATATAGTTGATCGGCCATAGGATTGAGTGCACTGTAAATGAGTCGCATTGGATGTTGAAGGGTTTATATTGTGTACCGAATACTCCATCCAAGTACCATAACGGTAGAGGGGTTTAACGGTACCGAATACTCCCGTTAGTGGGTTAAGCATCTAACCGATGAGAGGGATTGGTATCCCTGTTGGTTGAGATTGTACCCGGTTGTTATTGTACCGCGATTGTGACTGTATCGCTATTTCGGTTGAGATGACTTGAAGTGTTGGGTTAACACTTGTTGAATCCGTGTATCCGATGAACTCTTTTATTATTGAATTTGTTAATGATCACTTGAAAGCCAATATAATTGTTAATGTATCATTGAAATGCTTTATGTTCTATAATGTGATTTATAAATGTTTCTCCTTAAGCTTTGCATTTGGTAGTAATGCATGGGAAGGCTTAAATGGAGGGTTAGCAATGTAACTTGCTGTTGGTTAATGATACATGTAGCATATGTTTAGCATGCTGGTTTTTAATGACGTAAAGTGCATGTTTTTAAGAGGCATGATGATGTTTTAAAGTATGGTTTTAAATGCATTGATGATGTTTGCTTTTGAGCACTCCTCACAAAGCCTTGTGTGCTTACGCTCTCGTTGTCCATCAATGCAGATAATTGAGGTCTTGGAAGGCAGCAAGAAGCAAAGGGATCTTGGCAAGACTTGTTTCCAAAGTATGTTAGAGACTAGACTATAATAAATAAGGGCAATGGGGTACTTGCTGTGTATTGGGAGATGTTTTGTGAAACTCCTTGTTTGAGAATGTTTTTTTAGTTGCTCTTGGGTTGTAAATGGTCTTTAAGGTTTGTTTTTGGTGCTGGTTTACCTTTTGATATGTTGGTTGGATGCATATTAGGAAGCATGCCTATAGATTTCCTATTTTATGCATGAATCTTTGTGGTGGTGTTAGATATGTGGTGTTAGTTAGCATGAGATATGTTTGACATGTTGGTATTGAGTTTAAAGCATGTTGGAGTGGTTTGAGTATGCTTATGGGATGAAAAATCAGCCAAATGTGACATTACAGGCCCATGCGTACCGATATGTGGGGGATTGTATCAGTACGACTAGGCAATTTCAGGCTTGTGGGATCGATACGGGTCTGGTACGTTTTGATACTCCTAGGCAAATTTGGCCTGGTGTATCGGTACGGGGATGGGCGTTTCGATATGAGTTTTAGCCACTGGAATTCACTTTTGTAACTCGAACCCGCGTATCGAAACACCTAAGGAACCGTATCGGTACGGTTTTAAATATTTCAAAAGTTCGGTATTTCAATTAGGCGTATCGAAACGGCTTGGCTGTGTATCGAAACGGTGTGTTTCAAACCGTATCAGTACGGGCTTACCCGTTTCGATACAGATGGTTGTTTTCCTGTTAATGTCATTTTGGGCAGTTTTGCTATCTTGCTTTTTAGTCCCTAAATATTACCGATGCAATTATATGTGGTAGAATGATCAGATTGAGCTGAAATTTGAGATGAAGGTTTGGAATCTGTCTAATTAAAGATTGGTAATTTAAAAATGAGTTTTAATCCTAAATTTGTTTTTTGTATTTTCAATTTGGTCCCTAATTTGCAAACGTGATTAATTGGATGTCAAATTGATGCTCGATTGAGTTGGGGTTGAACCTGATGTCTATATGAACATGTAGGGTTAATAAATGGGCATCTAGATAAGATAAAAAGAAAAAAATTGGACCAAGTTTGTTTGAATCTCTTCGGTTTGCTACGGCAAACCTAATGTAGCCTTCTTGGTTCGGTTGGGCATCTAGGCCGGGTCAAAGGGGTTACATTTGGTGGTATCAGAGTCAGGTTTGGTTCGTTGAGAAGTGGTTGTGTTGTTACTTTGAGTTATGCTCTGTTGTTTGATTTGTATGGTGATTATTGTATGTATGCTGGTTGATATGCTCGGTGATTGATATATGAATGTTGATTGTTGTATGCTATGTTGGGGATGTTTTGGGGTACCCATTGCCTTATTATTATAGTCTGAAAAGTTTTGATTTTTGAAATGGAAAGTCTTGGATCCTTGCTTGAGGCTGGCCTGACTGTTTTGTTTTGAAATGATTATCATGCCCTAGATATATTTTAGCACAATGGGACCGATGAGAGAGTTGCGATCTAGCGCGATTGCTGCTGCCGCTGGGCAGGATGATGAAGGAGAAGTTGTACCTCCTGAAGGGTTGCCACCGCCCCCACCTAATCCACTTGAGGGAGTGGAGCAAGTACCACCTGCGTCAGCTGGGCCAGGGATGGATGATATGTCACCGTTGATTCAGGCCATGACCGGTGCGTTCCAGGTAGCAGTTGCGGGTGTTCGTGTGCCAGCACCATCGGTTGATGGGCAAGGTTTGCCGCTTGAGTGTCTTTGTAGCTTGGACGAAGTTAGTTTTGAGGGTTGTCGCCTGAGGCTTCCGATGGTTGGCTAGCCAGTACTGAGAGGATATTCGGCCAGATGGGGTGCACTGATGCACGTAAGTTGGGTTGTGCTATTTCACTGCTACAGGGTGATGCCTATACATGGTGAACTACCACGATATCGGGTATGGCGACCGAGGATGTGTCTTAGGAGTTCTTCTTTGGGGTTTTTCGGAAGAAGTTTTTGAGAGTCTGGTATTAGGACGAGAAGAAACTTGAGTTTATGGCATTGGTGCAAAGCAGTATGTCTGTTACGGAGTATGAGGTGCAGTTCGTGAGGTTGAGTCGGTATACACCTGAGTTGGTTCCTGAAGAGCGTACTCGATGTGATCGTTTCTGTTATGGGCTTGTGCAGGATGTTAAGACATACATGCTTGCTGCTGATTATACCGATTTCGATGTGTTGGTTTCGGGAGCTAGGAATGTAGAGTAGAATTTAGGTTTGGCTTCTGGATCGCGAGGTTCTAGCTCGGGTAAGAAAGCTGCTAATTCAGGTTATAGCGGTGGTCAGGCTAAGAGACACCGTGCAGGAGGTTTCGCCCAGAGACAAGGCATGGTGGAGGTGCGGGTGGACGTGGAGTCCGGGGGCAGGGATCCCAGGCTAGAGCACTGTTTAGCACATGTTGGGTTTGTGGATCTCGAGATCATTTGAGGCGAGATTGCCCATATTTAGCCAGAAAGGGTCAGGCACTTGCACCTGTGGTGGCTAATGCTTATTGGAGTTGTGGGTCAAGCGACCATCAGAGGCGTGATTATCCGCTGTTGGTTCGAGGTGGGTAGGGTACTGCACCTATGGTTGCTCCGTAGCGTGGTCGTGGTCGTGGCCGCGAACCGTTTTTGTGTCGAGATGGTGGAAAAAGAACTGTAGCTCATACTGTTGTTATCCAGCCTGAGGGAGGTAGACTGACTAGGGTGTATGTGCACCGTGAGGGTCACAATGACACCAATGTGATTGCATGTACTTTTACCCTTCAGTCTCTGTTATTGTATTCGTTGGTTGATTCTAGTTCTACGCATTCATACATATTAAGTGAGCATGCTGAGTTGCTTGATATATCTGCTGAAATTCTTAATGTGGGTGTTAGAGTAACTAGTTCTCTTGGGGAGACAGTAGTGGTTAGGAGGTTGTATCGTAGGTGTCTGTTGATAGTTCAAGGACATATGTTTGCGGTAGATTTGATGGAGTTACCATTCCATGGTTTTGATGTGATTTTGGGTATAGATTGGTTGACTGAACATCGGGCTGTGGTAGATTTTGAGACCAAACGGATATCCTTGAGATTGTCGGATGATTATGAGGTGGTGGTTGTTGGCGAGAATGCCAAGTTTTTGTCTAACGTTGTTTCAGTTTTGGAAGCAAGACGAATGTTGGATTTGGGATGTCAGGCCTATTTGGCCTATGTTATGAATCTTGGATCAAAAGGGTTGAGGGTGCAGGATGTTCGCACTGTATGTGAGTTTCCGGGTGTTTTTCCAGAAGAGTTGCCATGGTTGCCACCTGACTGCGAGGTAGAGTTTGGCATCGAGGTCCTTGCGAGTACGGTACCTGTATCCATTGCTCCGTACCGAATGGCTCCGAAGGAGTTGAAGACGCAGTTGTAGGAGTTGCTTGATCGTGGGTTCATTAGACCCAATATCTCACCGTGGGGAGCACCGGTACTGTTTGTTAAAAAGAAAGATGGTACGTTACAGATGTGTATAGATTACCGGTAACTGAATAAGTTGACAATAAAGAACAAGTATCCATTATCGCGGATAGATGACATGTTTGATCAGTTCATGGGAGCTTCGGTGTTTTCAAAGATAAATTTGAGGTCGGGGTACTACCAGTTAAAGGTGAAGGAGGTGGATGTGTCCAAAACAGCTTTCCATACGAGGTACGGGCATTATGAGTTTCTTGTGATGCCGTTTGGTTTGACCAATGCTCTAGATGCTTTTATGGACATGATGAACCGTGTGTGTCATGAGCTTTTGGATCAGTTTGTGGTTGTGTTTATCGATGATATCCTTGTGTACTCTCGTACCTAGGAGGACCATGATAGACATTTGAGAATTGTGCTTCAAACGCTGTTGGCTAATCAACTTTATGCTAAGTTAAGCAAATGTGAGTTCTGGCTCAAGGAAGTTGTGTTTCTCGGACATGTGGTGTCGGTCGAAGGAATCTGTGTTGATCCGTAAAAGGTTGAGGCTATAATGATTTGGAAGGAGCCTAAGTCTGTGACGGAGGTTAGGAGTTTCCTTGGTTTGGCGGGTTACTACCGGAGGTTTGTGGAAGGGTTCTCCAGTTTGGCGGCTCTGTTAACAAAGTTGCTACAGAAGAATGTTCGGTTTGAATGGACGGAAGATAGACAATAAGCTTTCGAAAGATTGAAGGAAGCCTTGACGCGAGCTCCAGTTTTGGTTCAACCAAAATCGGGGAAGAAGTTCGTTGTTTATAGTGATGCGTCATATGTTGGGCTTGGTTGTATGTTGATGCAGGAGGGTAAGGTGGTGGCGTATGCATCTAGGCAGTTGAAGGTGCATGAGCATAACTACCCTACTCATGATCTTGAGCTTGCAGTGGTTGTGTTTGCCTTGAAGATCTGGAGGCATTATCTCTATGGTGAGAAATGTGTAGTTTTTACGGATCATAAGAGTTTGAAATATCTGATGTCACAGAAAGAGTTGAATCTTAGGCAAAGTAGATGGGTGGAGTTGCTTAAGGATTATGATCTGACTATTGAGTATCATCCGGGAAAAACCAATGTTGTGGCGGATGCTTTGAGCAGGAAAGCGGCTGTGGAGTTTAGAGCCATGTTTGCTCGGTTGAGTGTAACGAATGACAGGGGTTTGTTGGCTAAGTTGCAAGTGAAGCTGTCCTTGTCACAGATGATCAAGGAGAAGCAACCGTACGATTGGGGTTTGGTACCGCATGTGGAGGATATCAGGGATGAAAATCCTACGAATTTTCATTTCAACGATGATGGGGTGTTATGTTTCAAATGTCGCATAGTGGTACCGGGGGATGAAGAGTTGAGGCGTACTATTTTGACTGAGGCGCATGCTAGTCCTTTTGCGATGCATCCCGGTAGTACTAAAATGTATCGAGGGTTGAAGGAGGAGTACTATTAGGTGGGGCTGAAGAGAGATGCGGTTGATTTCGTTGCTCGATGTATGGTTTGTCAACGGGTAAAGGCTGAGCACCAGTTTCCTTCCGGGTTGCTACAACCGTTGAGGATACCAGAATGGAAATGGAAAAAAATCACCATGGATTTTGTGTCTAGGTTACCTTTGTCGCTGACCAAAAAGGATTCCATCTAGGTGATTGTGGATCGGTTTACGAAGTGTGCACATTTTGTGCCAGTGCATACTACGTATACCTTGGACAAGTTGGCTGAGTTGTACATATCTGAGATTGTGCGTTTGCATTGGGTACCCAAATCTATAGTTTCGGATAGGGATTCGCGGTTCACTGCAAGGTTTTGGGTGAGTTTGCATCGTACCTTGGGGACTCGGTTGAGTTTTAGTACCTCGTATCATCCTCAGACGGATGGTCAGTCAGAGCGTGTGATTCAGGTTCTCGAGGATATGCTGAGATATTGCGTTATCGAGTACCATGGAACGTAGGTGAAGTAGTTGTCGTTAGTGGAGTTTGCTTACAATAACAATTATCATGTTAGCATCCAAATGGCACCCTATGAGGCGTTGTATGGTAGGAAATGCCGAACGCCTGTGTTGGGTAGAAGCGGGGGAAAAGTTTGTATCTTTGCCGAATGTTCTGAAAGGTACAACCAAAAAAGTAAAGTCGATATGTGAGAGCTTGAAAGCAGCCGCTGATCGCCAGAAATCCTATGCGGATTTGAAGTGTAGGGATATAGAGTATGCTGTGGGTGATAAAGTGTTTTTGAATGTGTCGCCCTGGAAGAAGGTGTTACGTTTTGGGCGAAAATTGAAGCTTAGCCCGAGGTTCATCGGACCATACGAGGTTTTCAAGCGTATGGGTCCTGTTGCCTACCTTTTGAGGTTACCTCCGGAGTTGGAAAAGATTCATGATGTGTTCCATGTTTCAGTGTTGCAGAGATATAGGTCGAATCCATCGCATGTCATACCGGTGGAAGAGATTGAGTTAAGATCGAATCTATCTTATGATGAAGAACCAGTAGAGATTCTTGATATCAGTAGTAAGGTACTACATGGCAAAATAGTCGAGCTGGTTAACGTGTTGTGGAAGCACCGCGGTGTTGAGGAGGCCACGTGGGAGCGTAAGTCGAATATGGTGAAATAGTTTCCGCACCAGTTTCCTCTAGGTAAATTTCGAGGATAAAATTTATTAAGTGGGGGAGAGTTGTAACGCCCCAGTTTTAGGGCTTGGCGGTTTAGAGGGTTTATTAGACGGTTCGGTGGATCGGAGTAGAGATTCGAGTCGGTTTCGGGATCATATATTTTTGGTGTTGGAAAAATTATGGAAAATGCTTAAAAATCATTGTTAGTTATGTATTTAATAATGGTGGAATAAATTTTGAAAAATGAGTTTTGGAAGATGAACATTTTGGTTAGTGACCAAAATGAAAGTTTTGAAAACTGTGATTTTCTAGTGACTAAAACGAAAAGGGTCAAATACTTAGAATCTTTAAGGAGCTATTTTACCAATTGGTTTCTGATGATTTCTCCCTTTATTTAACTGATTTTAACATGTGATTTAATTAATAATTAAAGTGGATTTTGTTAAAAAGTTAGTTATCTTTTCTAAAACAAAAATCACGTCATTTTCTCTGAACTTTTTCCTCTCCATTCTCTCCTCGGCCAAACAGTCAGATTTCATCAAATTTCCAGAGGTGGGGTGGTTTTTAACTTGATTTTATTGTTTTAAATTGTTTTATAAAGATTGATTACACAAAATCTTACATTAATCTTGTGTTTTCTTAGCATTTCACAAATCAATTGAGGGAGAAACTTCACAATAGGGGTAAGGTCCGAGATCCCCTCTATTGTACGGTTCTTTATTGAAATTCCCAAGCATTTGATCCTTGTTTTGTGTTTCTAATCTGATTTTGATGATTTTCTAATGATAATGAGTTCTTTGAGGAAAATGAGTTGACTCACGAATTTGATCTGATTTCCAGTAAATAATGGTGATTTGATTTATATTTTGGATGATTAATAATGTTTATAAGTGATTTTTATCAATGGAATCCCGAAACTTAAGAATCTCTATTTGTTTAGGTTGTTAGTTTTGAGATTTTGTGGTGTTTTGTGGTTGTAAGGTTGCTGAAAGTAGTAGCTTAGTTTGGATATTTTTTAGATGTATTTTGAATTTGAAAATGATGCTAGGTTGATAGAAGTTGGCTGGGTTGTGAATCGAAGTGTTTTGGTTATTTTTTCGGTTGTTGTGGAGTGTTAATTGTGAGGATTTTGTGGAAATCTGAGAAGGATTGTGTTTGATATGTTTAGAATGCATTATGATGCATTAATCCTCTGTTTTTGTGTGGTAAAAATATGGGAGG
This sequence comes from Hibiscus mutabilis, assembly GCA_019671005.1. Taxonomy (NCBI): domain Eukaryota; kingdom Viridiplantae; phylum Streptophyta; class Magnoliopsida; order Malvales; family Malvaceae; genus Hibiscus; species Hibiscus mutabilis. The sequence continues at coordinate 38,211,679 of CM033732.1, forward strand.
TTGATCCGGAAGTGATTGGAGAAGCGTATGAGGCTTCGGATGCTTGGTTTCGAGTCGGTGAATCGAAGTTTCGCGTATCGGTGAGTGAAAACGTGGTTTAAAGCATTTTGCTATTTTGAGAATAGAGTTTGGGAGTAAAGTAGAGCTTGAAACGCTTACCTAGACTCGGAAGTAAGTATAAAGTGGTTTTACTCTCTCGGTCGTGCTAGTTTGAAATGGTTTCTTGCACTTGTTTTAATTACATGTTGCCTACTGTTGAAGCATGTTTTAAAGTATTTGATATGATGTTTTAAGCATGAGATGCTGAAGGATGCACATGGTAAGTGATCCTTGTAAGTATGGTTTATACTTATGTTTTAAAGCATGGTTGTTGCTTTGGAAATGGCATGGTTTAATGCTTGTTAAAACAGTGAGGTAAATGTTAATTGGTTAATTATATTGGCAAGTGATGTGGTTTTAAAATTGTTATCAGATATAGTTGGCCGACCATAGGATTGAGTACACTGTAAATAAGTCGCCTTGGATGTTGAGGGGTTTATATTGTGTACCGAATACTCCATCCAAGTACCCTAACGGTAGAGGGTTTTAACGGTACCGAATACTCCCGTTAGTGGGTTAAGCATCTAACTGATGAAAGAGATTGGTATCCTTGTGGGTTGAGATTGTACCCAGTTGTTATTGTACCGTGATTGTGATTGTATTGCTATTTCGGTTGAGATGACTTGAAGTGTTAGGTTAACACTTGTTGAATCCGTGTATCCGATGAACTCTTTTGTTATTGAATTTGTTAATGATCACTTGAAAGCCAATATAATTGTTAATGTATCATTGAAATGCTTTATGTTGTATAATGTGATTTATACATGTTTCTCCTTAAGCTTTGCATTTGGTAGTAATGCATGGGAAGGCTTAAATGGAGGGTTAGCAATGTAACTTGTTGTTGGTTAATGATACATGTAGCATATGTTTAGCATGCTGGTTTTTAATGACGTAAAGTGCATGTTTTTAAAGAGGCATAATGATGTTTTAAATGATGGTTTTAAGAGTATGGTTTTAAATGCATTGATGGTGTTTGCTTTTGAGCACTCCTCACAAAGCCTTGTGTGCTTACACTCTCGTTGTCCATCAATGCAGATAATTGAGGTCTTGGAAGGCAGCAAGAAGCAAAGGGTTCTTGGCAAGACTTGTTTCCAAAGTATGTTAGAGACTAGACTATAATGAATAAGGGCAATGGGGTACTTGGTGTGTATTGGGAGATGTTTTGTGAAACTCCCTATTTGAGAATGTTTCTTTAGTTTGTCTCGGGTTGTAAATGGCCTTTAAGGTTTGTTTTTAGTGCTGGTTTACCTTTTGAGATGTTGGTTGGATGCATATTAGGAAGCATGCCTATAGATTTCCTATTTGATGCATGAATCTTTGTGGTGTTGTTAGATATGTGGTGTTAGTTAGCATGAAATATGTTTGACATGTTGGTATTGAGTTTAAAGCATGTTGGAGTGGTTTAAGTATGCTTATGGGATGAAAAATTAGCCAAATGTGACATTACAGGCCCAGGCGTACCGATACGTGGGGGACCGTATCGGTACTGTTAGGCAATTTTAGGCTTGTGGGGTCGATACGGGTCTGGTGCATTTCGATAAGCCTGGGCAAATTTGGCCTTGTGTACTGGTACGGGGATGGGCATTTCGATACGAGTTTTAGCCACTGGAATTCACTTTTGTAACTTGAACCCGCGTATCGAAACACCTAAGGAACCGTATCGGTATGGTTGTAAATATTTCAAAAGTTCGGTATTTCAGTTAGGCGTATCGAAATGGCTTTGTGGTGTATCAAAACAGTGTGTTTCAAACCGTATTGGTACGGGCTTACCCGTTTCAATACAGATAGCCGTTTTTCCTGTTAATGTCATTTTGGGCAGTTTTGCTTTCTTGCTTTTTAGTCCCTAAATCTTGCCGATGCAATTATATATGGTAGAATTATCATATTAAGCTAAAATTTGAGATGAAGGTTTGGAATCTGTCTAATTAAATATTGGTAATTTAAAAATGAATTTTAATCCTAAAATTTTCTGTATTTGCAATTTGGTCCCTAATTTACAAACGTGATCAATTAGATGTCAAATTGATGGCCGATTGAGTTGGGATTGCACATGATGTCTGTATGAAAATGTAGGGTTAATAAATGGGCATCTAGATAAGATAAAAAAATTAGGTCGGGTTTGTTTGAATCTCTTCAGTTTGCTACGGCAAACCTAATGTAGCCTTCTTAGTTCGGTTGGGCGTCTAGGCTGGGTCAAGGAGGTTACATTTGGTACGAAACAGAGCGTATCAGTACGGCTTGAGAGTCTAGTTCTTTGAACCTAAAATGAGTATCGGTACTCATGGATGAGTATCAGTACCGAGAGGGGAGTACCGATACCCATATAGGAGTATCGATACTCATTGGGCATTCTGCCCAAGGAATTTGACCTTACGTTTGGGGGTTTTATAATTCGAGGCAAAGGCCATTAGGGTCTTTTAAGGTGTAAAATGAATACTAAAACTGAGAAACTGAGATTTTAATCCTGGATGAGAAATAAATGGCTAATGACTTAGAAAATATTGGGTAAACCGTGTGAGGTAGTAACACATAAGGATCTTAGGTGGATCAATCGAGGTTGTGTGGTAGTTAAGGTCCTTGGTGTGTGTTGATGGGACGCCTAAGTAATTGAGTCATCCCTTGTTGTGGGATTTGGATACCCTAAGTGTGTTACAACACCATAAAGATTCTCGAATGTAGGATCTCGATGCTATGTGGACGCGAGCCTCATTCGAAGATGCTTGATGAGAGATCCTGAGCATGGACGTAGGATCTCGATGCTATATGGATGCGGGCCTTGCTCGTAGTGTAGGATTCTGATGCTATGTGGACGCGGGCCTCACTTAAGTATAGGATTTCGATGCTTTGTAGATGCGGACCTCACTTAATTATGGTTGGTGTTATCTGTGTGATGCTAGGTAAACGTGAAGGTTCTAGTATAAGTTGTATGCGCAATCATACATTCATAATGCTATGTGTTTAGGCGGTTATGGTAGTGCCACTGTTGTCTTGCCATGATATCATTCATGTTGCATTGTTTTATTTATGATTTGTATGAAGCATGGTTGAGTGGCGGTGTATCCACTAAGCTTGTTAGCTCAGCGTTCAGAATCGTTATTTCTGTTCGCAGGTTAGTAGGTTATCGTGAAGCTTGAAGGAGCACTATCAAGGTTGGATTTCAACATCGACTCTAAAGGTTGAGTATAAATACTAGATGTAATGGGCTATGTATTTCGTAGGACCCTATATGTATTTTGTAACTCTTATTTTTTATTATTTGGTCAAATGTCGAATGCTTTAATATTGTAAATAGAGCTCTGTAAATATTGTTTTAAACATCTGGGTTTAACTATGTTTTCAATGTATGGACTTACGTTTTCATTGGACTTATATATATTGTGTTTGAAAAAGGAAAAATTTTATCAGTGTGGATTTTGGGCTTAGGGCCCAAATGTGGCATACGGGTCAATGGTGTTACATTTAGTGGTATCAGAGTTTAGGTTTAGTCAGTTCTCGAACGTCCCCGAGGGAGTATACAAGAGTGTATATGTGTTTAACGAGTACATGTCCATGAGTCGAAGTCGTACTTGTTTTAAAGCTAAAATTTAATGGTGTGACCTCGTTTGTTGTTGCGCAGAATAGAATCATGCCAAAGAGGGCAAGAATCAATGAGGAAATTTTGGGCTCCAGAGAAGGGAGTTACGATGAGGAATATGTGCCTGGCACCAAGGATATGTCGGAGGAGACAGTTGACTAGGGAGCCAACTATTTCTCACATCTGAACTGGGCATTGCACCAGATTGTGAGGGCAATACCGAGGGCATCTGCTACTCCTCGTGAGGCACCTATTGAAAGGGTGAGAAGGCAAGGCACTACAAATTTCTATGGATCGAAGCGAGATAACCCAGTGCAGGCGAAATAGTGGTTGTAATATACACGCTGGATTATGAGGCAGATGAGGTTGAGATCAGAAGATAAGCTGTCATGTATCTTATCCCTGTTGAAGGGCAATGCTAGAGAATGGTGGGAAACAGTAGAGCTTGGGTGGTACCCCAATCGACCCTCTTGGGATAATTTTCTCGAAGAGTTCGAGAAGAAGTATGTGGGCGAGGCTCACATCGATACCTTGAGAGATCAGTTTAGTCATCTGGTCCAAGGGAATTGGTCAGTTTTTGAATATGAGCAAGAGTTTCTCAAGTTGAGTAAGTATGATCCTAAATTAGTTGCCACCGAGAAGATGGGGTGCAAGAGGTTTTTGAAGGGATTGAGGAAGAAAATTCAGACTTACCTAACCGCTGCACCACCGAAGGTGTTCTCGAAGTTGACTTCGAGTGCTAAGTCTCTTGAGCAAGTGCAAGGCTTAACATATGACCCGTCTGGTGGCAAGGGAGTTTGGCTGGGAGGACCCAGAACCCCTCTAACAACAACTCACAGGCTTTCTCGGGGAGGAGCAGAAACTGGTAAAACTATAACAGAGGAGCATCGAATCAAAGTTCAAGGTCAGATCAAAGATCTAAGTCAGCTAGTTGTAGAATACCATCTTCTTCTTCATCCATGATGAGCCCGGAGGGTTCACAGATGAGTGCAGGCGCACCAATATGCAATTAGTGTGGGCGCAAACACAAATGCGAGTGTTGAGGAGCAGTGAGGGTTTGCTACTAGTGTGGGTCACCGGATCACTTTGTGAAAGATTGCCAGTGGCGGTTGTGACCTCTCTAGACTAGGTTCAGAGGGCTGCATATCCGGTCTAGAGGGGTTGAGGCCTTGCTTGGGGAGGAGCAAGCCATGTATCGGGAGGCACCTTCTAGTCTACCGCTAGAGCACCAGCTAGGCAGTATGCAGTCAGGGCTCAAGAGGATTGCGCAGCTACAGATGTTATCTCATGTACGTTCACCTTATTTTCGATTCTTATTGTTGCTCTTGTGGATTCAGGGTCAACCCACTCCTACATTCGTAGTGGGATATCTCAGTAGTGGGGTATTCCTGCCGAGAATCTAGAGGTAGGAGTCCGTGTGACTAGTTCCTTAGGATATGATGTGTTGGTGGACAAAGTGTATCGAAGGTGCCCGATCGAGGTTCAGAGGTCATTTTCAACGAATTTAATGGTTTTACTGTTTCAAGAGTTTAATGCCATCTTGGGGATGGATTGGCTCTTTGAGCATGATGCTAGTTTGGGATGTATAGCAAATATTTTGAAGCTTCGCATTGTATATGGTTCCAAGCTGATTGTGCAAGGTGAGAGAAATCGGTGTGTATCTAGTGTGGTATCAGCTTTGTCAGCTCAAAGATTGTTGCAACAAGGCTGTGAAGCCTTCTTCGTTCATGTGTTGGATGTAAGAATTGAGGGTCCAATGCTTGAGAGCCTTTGGACTGTTAATAAGTTCATCGATGTGTTTCTAGAGGAGTTACTCGGGCTACCTCTTGACTGTGAATTAGAGTTTCGAATTGATGTGATGTCGGGTACTGCACCAGTGTCCATCGTGCCGTATCGGATGGCACCCGCAGAGATGAAAGAGTTGAAGAAGCAAATCTAAGAGTTACTAGAGAAAGGTTTTATTCGACAGAGCGTCTCACCTTGGGGAGCACCGGTTCTGTTCGTCAAAAAGAAAGATGGGTCTATGAGGATGTGTATTGATTATCGGTAGCTTAATAAAGTAACAATAAAGAATCGTTATCCCCTTCCGAGGATTGATGATTTGTTCGACCAGTTGAGAGTTGTGCGTGTGTTTTCTAAGATAGACTTGAGGTCAGGGTACTACCAGTTAAAGGTGGTGGATGAGGATGTCCAGAAAACTATTTTTAGGATGCGGTATGGACACTATAAGTTCTTGGTAATGCTGTTTGGGCTTACCAACGCACCTACAGCTTTCATGGACCTAATAAATCGGATCTTCCAACCGTACCTAGATCAGTTTGTTGTGTTCTTTATTGATGATATCTTAGTGTATTCGCGTTCTGAAGAAGAGCATGACTACTATCTGCGTGTAGTTTTGCAGACCCTCTGAGATAGACGGCTTTTTGCCAAGTTCAGCAAGTACAGATTTTGGCTTTCAGAAGTGGCATTCCTTGGTCACATAGTTGCTGCGGATAGAATCCCCGTGGACCCTCAGAAGATCCAAGCTGTGGTGGAGTGGAAACCTCCACGAAATGTTTCGAAAGTCCGTAGTTTCTTAGGACTTGTCATGTATTATAAGCGGTTTGTCAAGGGCTTCTCCATTATAACCGCACCGTTGACCAAGCTGTTGTAGAAAAGGGGTATTTTTTGTATGGAATGAGAAAAGACAGCAAAGTTTTGAGCAACTAAAAGCTTATTTCATGGAGGCTTTGGTCTTAACCCAACCCGATCTTGGAAAAGAGTATGTTGTGTTTAGTGACGCGTCTTTGAATGGGCTTGGTTGTGTCCTTATGCAAGAGGGTAAGGTGGTTGCTTACGCTTCGAGGCAGCTTAAGCCGCACGAACATAATTATCCTACCCATGATTTGGAGCTTGCTGCAGTCATCTTTGTATTAAAAATTTGGAGGCACTATCTCTATGGGGAGAAGTGTTATATTTATACGGGCCATAAGAGCTTGAAATACATGCTTACACAAAAGGAGTTAAATATGAGGCAATGACGGTGGATTGAATTGTTGAAGGACTATGATTGCATCATAGAGTATCACCCCGATAAGGCGAATGTTGTGGCTGATGCCCTAAGTAAAAAATCTATGTCAGACCTGAGAGCTATGTTTGCCCGATTGAGGATGAATGCCTTTTAGCCGAGTTTTGGATTGAACCTATATTAGTACAAGAGATAAAGATGACTCAAGTTTTGGATGAAGAATTAGTGGTACAGATTGAAGCGGTTCAGAGAGGTGGTGCTTTAGACTTTGAGGTACGAGATAGTGGGTACTTGTACTTCAAGGGGCGGCTGTGTGTTTCGGCATTGGAAGATTTGAGAGACCGCATCTTAAGGGAAGCACACCGTAGTCCTTTCGATGTACATCCAAGAAGCAACAAAATGTATCAAGATCTTCATCCTTTTTATTGGCGGCCAAGTATGAAAAGAGATGTCTCTGAATTCGTGACAAGGTGTTTAGCTTGTCAGCAAGTGAAGGCAGAACATCAGGTTCTATCAAGGTTGCTTCAGCCTATTCAGATTCTACAATGGAAGTGGGATCAGATCACCATGGATTTTGTCACCGGGTTACCGATGACCCAAAAGAAATATAATGCCATTTGGGTTATTGTGGATCGTTTAGCCAAGTCTGCTCATTTCTTGCCGGTACGTATGGATTTTACCTTGAAAGGTTGGCTCAGTTGTACATAAAGGAGATAGTAAGGTTGCATAGTGTGCCATCATCGATCATTTCAGATAGAGACCCACGTTTCACAGCTAGGCTATAGAAGAAGATCCATAATGCCTTGGAGACCAAGCTACATTTTAGTACAGCTTTTCACCCTCAGACCGATAGTCAGTCTGAGCGTGTCATTTAGGTTCTGGAGGATATGCTCCAGTGTTGCATTGTGTATTTTGCAAAGAGTTGGGAGGACCAGTTACCCCTTGTAGAGTTTACCTACAACAACAGTTACCAGTCGAGCATAAAGATGGCCTATTTTGAGGCGTTGTATGGCGTAAGTGTAGGACACCTTTGTGTTGGACCGAGCTCAATGAGAGAATGATCGTAGGATCCGATCTGGTTAGCAAAACTGAGGAGAAAGTTAAGATCATCAAGGAAAGGTTGCAAGCGGCCTTTGACCGTCAGAAGGCCTACGCAGATCGAAAGCTCAAACATGTTGAGTATGATGCCGGTGAAAAGGTGTTTCTCAAGGTATCTCCATGGAAAGGAATCATTCGTTTTGGACGCAAGGGAAAGTTAAGCCCAAGGTACATCGGACCTTATGAGGTACTTGAGAGAGTGGGACCAGTGGCTTATCGGTTAGCCTTGCCACCGAATTTGGCTCGTATCCACGATGTTTTACATGTGTCTATGTTGGGGCGTTATCGTTCCGACCCTTCACTTGTTGTTTTGCTTGAAGAAATTGAGGTAAATGCCGACTTGACATATGAGGAAGTTATGGTTGGGGTCCTTGGCGCATGAGTAAAAAAGCTTCGCAACAAGTGCTTACCTTTGGTGAAAATGCTATGGAAGAACCATGGTGTTGAAGAAGCAACGTGGGAAGTTGAAGACGGCATGAGGGTTCTCTATCCACATTTGTTCCCACCAGGTAAATTTTAAGGACAAAATTTTCTTTTAGGAGGGGAGAGTTGTAACGACCCAGATTTTGATAATCCGAGAGTCGGGTTGAATCGAGGTATAGACCTCGTATTTAAGTTGCATAGTGGGATTGTAAGAGCCTTTTTGGGCTAGCCTTGTATGTTGGGCTGATGGTTGGGCTTGTATTTTAGAGGTTGGTGGAGGACATGAGTGTAAATTCACCCTTGGTGTGAAAAAGAGGGGGACAAGAGATTAATTTTTTTGCAGCTTGTAAGGTCTGACCTCATTCATGTTCCCCTTTGTCTCTTCTTTCTCATACTCTTCATCTCTCTCATTCAAATCTTGTGGTTCAGGGCTTAATCTTTGGGGTTTTGAGAGAGAATCACAGATTGTTGATTGAGGGAAGGTTGTTCAGCTTCCGGAGATCTATCAATCAAGTGAAAGAGATTGAGAGCTCATCCAAGGCTCAAGAAGTAGGGAAAGCTTGAAGCTTTAGAGGAATGCTTGTATTATCAGCTAAGCTAAGGTTAGTACACTACTAACTCTCATAGTTTCCTGGAAATCATGAAGTTAATCTTTGAAGCATGTTTTGATGATTTTGGTCTTGGTATGGCTTGTGTGGTTGTTAATGGCAAAACATGGAATTTTTGTTATAACGGCCTAAAATAGGTAGAAATCACTTAATGCTATTACCATAACTTGTAGGAATGGTTTGAGGTTTAACCATGAGGGTTAAATAGGGTTTCTAGGTGAAACCTATACCCAGAGTTCAAAAATCGAGTTCGCGTACCAGTACTGGTCTTAGCGTATTGGTATGCCTTAGTGAAATTAGGGGAAAGATTGTGAGGGGCGTATTGGTACGCCTCCCCGTGTATCGGTAACCCTTGCAAGTTATGAATTCTAGTAATGCTTTGGCATACCGGTACGTATGGGACGTATCGATACGCACTGTCACATTGACTGGGAGAGGCTTAGCATACCGGTACGCGTATGTGAGAGTACCGGTACGGGTGTGGATTGGTACGGGGTGATCCTAGTACCGATGGTGCGTACTAGTACGGCACGGAGCGTATCGGTATGGCTTGAGAGTCCAGTTCTTTCAAACCTAAAACGAGTATTGGTACTCATGGATGAGTATCGGTACCGAGAGGGGAGTACCGATACCCATTTAGGAGTATCAGTACTCACTGGCCATTCTGCCCAAGAAATTTGACCTCACGTTCGGGGGTTCTATAATTCGAGGCAAAGGGCCCTAGGGGTCTTTTAAGGTGTAAAATGAATACTAAAACTGAGAAACTGAGATTTTAACCCTGTATGAGAAATAAATGGCTAATAACTTGGAAAATATTGGGTAAACCGTGTGAGGTAGTAACCCATAGGGATCCTAGGTGGATCAATCGAGGCTGTGTTGTAGTTAAGGTCCTTGTTGTGTGCTGATGGGACGCCTAAGTAATCGAGTCATCCCTTGTTGTGGGATTTGGATACCCTAAGTGTGTTGCAACACCATGAAGATTCCCGAATGTAGGATCTCGATGCTATGTGGACGCGGGCCTCATTCGAAGATGCTTGTTGAGATCTCGAGCATGGATGTAGGATCTCGATGCTATGTGGACGCGGGCCTTGCTCGTAGTGTAGGATCTCGATGCTATGTGGACGCGGGCCTTATCCCTTTGAGTATAGAATCTCGATGCCATGTGGACGCGGGCCTTGCTCGTAGTGTAGGATCTCGATGCTATGTGGACGCGGGCCTCACTCAAGTGTAGGATTCCGATGCTTTATGGACGCGAACCTCACTTAATTGTGGTTGGTGTTATCTGTGTGATGCTAGGTAAACGTATGAGGTTCTAGTATGAGCTGTGTGCGTGATCATACATTCATAATGCTATGTGTTTAGGTAGTTATGGTAGCGCCACTGTTGTCTTGCCATGATATCATTCATGTTGCATTGCTTTATTTATGAATTGCATAAAGCATGGTTGAGTGGCGGTGTATCCACTGAGCTTGTTAGCTAAGCGTTCGGAATCGTTGTTTTCGTTCGCAGGTTAGTAGGTTATCGTGAGGCTTGAAGGAGCATCATCAAGGTTGGATTTCAGCATCGACTCTAGCGGTTGAGTACAAATACTAGATGTAATGGGCTATGTATTTCGTAGGACCTTATATGTATTTTGTAACTCTTATTTTGTATTATTTGGTCAAATGTCGAATGCTTTAATATTGTAAATGGAGCTCCGTAAATACTGTTTTAAACATCTGGGTTTAACTATGTTTTCAATGTATGGACTTACATTTTCATTGGACTTATATATATTGGGCTTGAAAAAGGAAAAATTTTAACGGTATGAATTTTGGGCTTAGGTCCCAAATATGGCATCCGGGTTAAAGGTGTTACTCTTGTGTAAATTAAAAGTTACACAGTCTGTGCATCATTTTTTTATTATTACTTTCTAGTGGCACCACCACCATCGTTATTTTAGATAAATAATTCAATGGGTTTATATTTGCACGTGAGTTAAAATTCTAAAATTTAATAAGCTTATAGCAAAACTTAAAAAAATAAGGATGTATTTTAAAAGATAACAATTTATTTATTTATTTATCTTTGAATTAAAATCCTGAAAACATAATATCTAATCAACATTTTAAATTTTACCATTTTTTTCTTATCATGTTTAATTTATTTGCTTAAGTGTCAAATAATTAGACTACCATACCATATAAACACTCATCTCAACAATACTTTATGGTATACAGTGAAAAATAAATTTTTCTTAAGTTAATTCAACAACACATATCCCATTTAACTCATACATTCCATAATATTAATCCTTTTTACATTATATTAATATTATATTTTTATTATATATTTGTGGCAACTTAATTTCAGTATTCAAATAATCCCTTTACCATTTAATTAAAACGAGAAAGTATTCGCATCGCGGTCGTTGTACTCAAACCATTATTATTATTTTTTAAAATTTCCATGCTCGTTTTATAACTTATATTCGAAATTCATATTATTCTTCTTAACAATGTCATCTCTAAAATTTAAATCTAAACCATCCATTTATCTTCGATACGAATCAACTCCTTGCATCACTATAGCTACAAATGTAATCTTTCTTTCATGAATTAATGATAAGAAATTTATAAAATGTGCACCCTTAAACAATTAACAAACTATAGAAATGAAGCTTTTACAACATAGCAAGCAACATATTTGACTCAAAGCCTCTAACATTCCTACCACATTGAAAAACATATTGAAAAAAAGAAGCAAACAAACAAAAGAAATCATCACACCCAAATTAAGTATGAACAAGTACAGTTTACCTGTTCAAATACTCACCCAAAAAGGACTCTACATGGGGGAGGCCCGAGGACATTTTATGAAGTCTTCCACGAATTAATTTCTCGAAAACTCTTTCCGAGTTACCTCGAAAGGGAAGGTTAACAGAAACATGAATAAACCAAGTGGTTCTTCTTGGCAACGTAACGAGAGAGGTAGTTGGTGATGTGAGCAGAGGTACCCGGTATCTCAGCCGGAACAAGGATTTGAGGCTTCCCTGAAGCTATTCTTTTTCCAGCTACATTGGCATAAAACAGGCCGGAGATGGCAGGGACAAATACGTCGCTCCGAGAACATATGTAGAAGTCTATAACCTTTTCAAATTCCGAACCTTCTGACTGAAGGAACTTCCCCTTTTTGTCCTTCGGCATTATGTTTTCCTACAATAGTTCCAATGAGCAAAAAGGGTTCAGAATGATAGGAATGGTAAATTACTTTTTACTGAGCTGCTAGTAACCATATTTATTTGCAAGCATTAAACATTGTACAAAAATAGCAGATTAACGAACCACGCAAAGCATTTTAGAGCAAACTTTTGAAGTTCAAGTTGGATAATCAAAATTCTAATGACAGGGAATCCCTAAGCAAGACCTCATTAGTATTACTCTAAAACTATTTTTCTACGAAATTGAACCAAAGACAAGTAGACATATGCCTCCTAATGGTTCAATAACCTTGTTACCTTGTGCCAGTTGATTGTCAAAATCGAGCATTTCACAAAAAGATTCAAGAAGCACATTAAAAATATGATGGGTAGGATTGTTATCAGAAAAAAGAAAATTTTACTCACCTTTGTGTATGTTCGAGGGAAGATATCCTTCAGGACACTAAGGCTGCTATCCCACCTTGACTGAGTTAGGTATATGGTGGTGTCCGCATCAAATCCAACCTTCCTCAAAAATAAAGCAATCTCCTGTGCATTATAACAACTCTTTGCCCCAGAACCACTTCCATGGCAATTCTTATTCTCTAATACCTCAACCCTCAAGTCCACTGCTATAAACTGGCCATTCGATTTGCGACTCAAAGTTCTAAGCCGTTCAACCATTGAATCAATGACTTCATTAATCTCCGGTTGCAACTCTAAAGTTCCAAACATTCCCAAACATGCAACCGAATCAGCACTACTCTTTTGTGCTGTTTTTCTCATATTTGCGGTAGGGAAGTAGGTTGCAAGCCTTACATTGCCCTTTGATTTAAATACTGGTACTACATTTTCCACTATGTAATCATCAGTGACCCGATTGGGAACCTTCACAGCAGCAATATCCCGAATTGATATTTGATCCGGCAATCCCTTTGCTACTTTGACAACCCCTTCCAGGCTTTTCATGAATTTCTCAACATCATAAATATCTTCAAAGGTTCTGAAGATATGATCATCCAAAAAAAGAAAAGTTTCAGATCATATTCAATTATTTTACTATCATTCAGATTTTTCACATAGATCAGATCAATTTGCACTACTCAATATTCTTCATTGGATTAAGAAAAACAAACAAAATAAAAACGTTACATGTTACTCGAGTAAAGGGTGAAGGAAAAGGGCACAATATACCATGGGATCTTCAAAATTAACACGAAAACTAACCTTTCATCACCAGGTTTGCTTCCTCTAATGTCGGGAAGTACAAGAGTTGCCGATAGATACCTCGCTACTACCATGGCATCAGCTATCTGACGAATACAAAAGCCACAGAATGAATAATAGATTAGATGCAAAAAAAAAATGATTACTATTCATAAACTGTTGTTACTTTTTCCATTAAGTTCTTTACAAAATAATCAACTTAAAATTCAAGATTACATCCCTAAACAAATGCTTTGTAGAACAAGAATTATGAGCAAAATTAGCAGTAATCATTCTTCAATATAAATAAATTTTAATTTATTTAGTCAGATCAAGAACTGAAATAGATGGTTCCAAGGCCGTACGGTAAAGAGATTCACAAAGGAAGAAGTACAAAAAATTGTTGAAAAGTTGCACAAACTTTAAGAGAAGCACGGAAAAGATAAAGTTGAATAAACACGAACAAACTTTGTAGAATTTTCAAGAGAAATAAGAAGAGAATTTGTGAAATTAATTGGTGAGCTCATCAGTTTGATACCTTTACAACTATAACCAACAGTTTGAAAAATAATGTACAGTTTGATCTTTCAATTCATTTTCGGGTAAAAAAGCATGAGGCTAAAAATTCAAAGGAAGCAATTGAAAGAGGACTTTCATATGCATTAGAGATAGTTAGGAGAGAACAAATATGAAAAGGAAACAACAAAGTTTTCTCAATTAGATACCTTTAAAACTATAAATAGATAGTAAATATACCTGAGAGACATGGTACTCTGGACCATTAGTCAATGAGAAAGTAACATACCCTCTTGACTGTTCTATCTCATTCTGATCTGTCAAAAAGTAAGAGCTCCATCAATTAAAATGAAGCATTAACATAAGTTTCTGTCCGTGAGTGCACGACAATAGATTTCAATATCTGGACAATGATACATGCATAAACAAGTTTATAAAAACTTGGTCATTTTTCAAGAAGTTGAGTGAAGTAAACAAACCAAAAACAGTGCTCCAACAAGGTTTTAACTCTTCAATATCCTCTATCCATGGCCCTTTGCTGCTTTTAGAAAGCTTTACAAGTCCGTCCTTCTCAAGAACTGGAGAATCCTGAACTTCTCCTGGAAGTTTCTCCTACAAAAACAATGGCAGGAACAAGACCGTGTAAATTCGGAGTAAATAACCCAAAGCTGTAATGAGGAACCGAAATGAAGTTAAACAAACCTTGCAGACACTTTAGCCCACTATAAATGAAAAAGACAGGCATCAATAGAAATTAAAATAATATAAAACATCTACAATTTCCTCTACTTGGATTTAGAAGATGAAAGAAGGCCTATGATGGAAATTAAGACCCTCCAGAGAGCCACGTTGAACATGACAATTTCAGGGTCGAACCGGATCAGACCCCAAACGGAGAAAAAGTTCTCCCAACATTTATTTTCTCCATTCACAGAACTCGAAACTGTGACTAGAGCACAGAGCTCCTTACCACTTGACCTGACAAAGGTTAGTAATGTCTTTTATACCTTAGTTCAATCTAGTTTTCAATGTACTTCACCTGGATTTAATGTTGTCAAAATACAAGCTACATGGTTTCTAATTCGTCAAATTAACAATTACTGTGAAGGGATCCTAACTAAGATTATAGAGGAACGGAAAAACAACTATCAAAGACAACAGTTATGTAGATCATGGTCAGCATCATATTCTTCAGTTCATTAGAATTGCAAATTTGATGTCAAATGAAACTTAAACAATGAATACACGAATATCAAGAAACAAATAAAACAATGTCATGAAAAACAGAGTTAAATTGGGAAAAGGGTCAGTATAAAAATTTCAATCTTGAGATCAAAGAAGAATATATACACATAAAGAAGGAGGTATTACCTGGGGGGAATCAAAATGGTCTCTTTTGATCATTTGGCCAAGCATCACAAACATGGTGACAGTGAGAATACCGGCCACTACTTGCCTCAAATCGAATCCCATTTTCTTATGTATCGAAATTGAATGAAACCCAGAAATTTCAGAGCTTTAAAATGGGGGGATGAAAAAAGAAAAAGAGGGTTTTCACAAGAATGTCAGAGCAAAAGAAGAGGTTTGTTTGGAAGAGAAAGAAAGAAGGCTTGTTTGTGCCGCTGAAGTAGGCGCTTAGACCACCGACACTTGCCCTGTGAATCATGTGCTGCTGTTTTCTTTTAAAACAAACAAATAAGATTTGCTTAACTTTTTCATTTATTACTATTAATTTGTTTTAGACAAGTGGTTTTTGAATTAGTAATTTTCAAAGGTCAAATCCCACCTTCCAAAATTTTCGGTTTTTATACCTATCTAGATCACCTAAAACCAAACAAAAATCTTCGAAAATAAAAAGGTTTAATGTCTGATTTGGTCCCCAAAATTATACCGTTTTCCCTACTTTGGTACTTTACAATTATTTTTGCCTAAATCATGGCTGAAAGTATCATTTGTTAAAAGGTTCAGTTTTTCCAGTTAAAAAGAATCACAAAAAATTCTCCCGTCAATTAAAACACCCCATGTAACTTCTTCTAACTCATTTCTTGATTTGGTCCCTAAAATAAATTATTTTCCACTTTAGTCTTTAAGATATTTTTGATAAATATTAAATTTAACCTACTTTGTTGCTCGTATATTATAATTCAGTTCTATCTCCTACGCTTGTTTTACTTTTGTATAGTCTAAAAGTGATTACAAAATAATATCTATTCATATATATATTCTGACCTTTTAACGATGCACACACATCTTGCAGACAAAACAATTTAAACTCGTATCTCTTAAGATGAATATCATTCACTTTTTTACTGAGACCACTTGTTGGGTTCACTCCTATGCTTGTTGATACTTGTACTTCATGTAGAAATCAAATACTATTTACCTTTACTACTCTTCGATACTTGAAAAAATATTATTGAAAAAAAATGCAAATACTTGAAAACAAACTTGAAACCACAATAATTTTTTTACAAAGTATTGTTAGATATAAATATATCAAATATTAAGTAATAAAAGTTGAACATAGCAAATAATAATTAAAATTAACCCTTTTCTAATGAAAGTAACACTCGTCATATTATTTAGTTTACAAGAGATTTGGTTTCTTAAGTAATTCACAAGCCATTGGTTTAACTAAATCAATCATACACTTCAATAGTAATGTAAATTTCAATACTAATTTTAAATTTTTTCCAATACCCACTTGAAATTTCTCCTATCCCATTTTGAAAATACAATAGAAATTTAAAAAAAAATTATTTTAAGAGAATCTTGGTTGGTAAAAACACAGAATTTGAGACTTGTAGTAGTAACATCAGATGTCATTCCTGAGACACACTATTAGCAGATGATAACAGAACGCATTGTCTATTAGCAACAACACAACCAAAACAACTAAAATTCTGATTCCCAAAATATTACAGGGTTTTTAAGCAACTCGAAAGCAGTTTCAGTTCGGATTTAACGACAGTATCGAAGATAAGTGAGAGACAGATGGCAGAGATAAAATGGTTGACAGAGAAACAACACAAAATCATCCTAGTTTGTGTCTAACCTATGCTCAGGAAAGCTAACCTTGGAATTTAAGGTTCAGTGGGGATCTCTTTGACATATTATTCATGTGTGGACAACTCTAACTAGTCTCACTCGGTGAGGTTAATCATATCTTATCCTAGACAGGCATGGTTCATAATGCTTCCTTGAGATGAAACCTCCTTGCTATATCCCTTGCATTGTCGTATTCATTTAGCTCAACCAACATTTTCTTCAACCGACGAGCTAGTCCACCGACCTCACTTTTACTCACACCTGATGCATGCCTTCTCTCCAATGTTTTTCCCAATGACAACACACAATCCACCAGTGGTTGCAACTTGCTACTGCACGTTTAAAGGGGGGGAAATATCATGAGACACAGAAGTCGGAAAGTTTCTGAATAAGCAGCAGTCGTGTAATTAAGTAGAAATATACCACCAAAACAGTACCCTTGAAGTATATGTCATTTAGAAGGTGAGCCTTCTATGTTATAACAGTGTACTTATGACTTCTAAGATTGAGTGACAGTTGCATGGCAGTTTGCGTTCAAGAGTATGCATAAATTTGAAAAGTTGAGAGCAAAATAATGTTTATAGACCAAGAAGGCAAGAACAGGAAAGAAGCGTAGACGAAACAAACAATAATTCAGAGTGCAGGTGGCTGGGGATTACAGGAGCAGGTGCAAGGCATAATTGGACCGTGGTTGCTAAAAGTTACTCGATTCAATAGCATGCGTATATGATCGTAGTGATTTAAGCAGGTGAGGAGATTGCAATCAAGGAAACTTATGCACCTGAATGAACCACTTGGTATTAACACACTGTTAGTACCTGGATTCTCGTGAGACATTTGTGCCTGTCCACACCCCAGACAAAGAAGCTACAACGCGTTCTGTTCTTGTGACAGCATAATGAACATCTGAAGTAATGCATCGAATATGAGGTAAAAATTTTCCACACAAAAGCTCATCAAGGGCAAGCTTCTCTAAAACTGGCAATGCCAGGATATCCTTCCACAAGCAAATATTTCTCATCAGCCGAACAGACATCCCAAACCGATATGCAGCAACTCGTGCAGCATTTGGCACAGCCTTCATCACAAGCGGACTCCATGTTGGAACCTATGAGTAAGTATCAAAGAATAACAAAAGAAAAAAAAAACAGTTATGAGTTAACATGTCCATTGTCACAGATGCCTTTCTGCAGATGTGCTCGCACACAGATGATGATAGATTGATATCGATGTGTGTGTATAGGTAGGTAGGGAGGGAGGGAGAGAGAGAATAAATACCATAATATCAGTAACAGCATCTCTCAGACGAGTGCGGATAGCAACTAATAATTCTGCTAACGCTTCACTAGATGCAGGAACATAATCTATAATCAAACTTGCGGCGGAAACAGCATTCTTTGTTTCTTGTGTGCTAAGCATGTCCCAGCAATGGTAAATTTCATGATGCAATACTGGAAGCGCAATCTTTTCCACTAGTGCAGGAACAAGGTTAGCATCAGCATCATCAGGTGCAAAATTTCCATCTTCAGGAAAACCATAATTGAATAGCAAATTATGCCTGCCAAAGTGAAAGAAATTCTTAGTGCAAATAATAATTGAAACAGATACAAATAACCATTAACGTGTGTTTGCTCATTCAAGATTGTACCTCTATTTGCACCAATCAGAGTAAACCGAGATAACCAAGCCCATATCAAAAGATTCAAATCAGGCTATTTAAGTTTAAATTAGCAATACAAAGTTCTTTTCTTTATTTTTTATTTTTTATGTTCCTCTCAGAAAGGTGCAATAGAACCTCAGTTGAGAAAAATTACCATTTCATATCAGAAAAGTCTTCATCACCGTGGAGTGGATCCCACTTAAGAAGCTCAAGTCTTACATATGGAGAGAAGATAGCAGGAATACTTAAGGACATGTAAGCATCACGGTAACTCGAAGAATAATCTTTCTTCAATTTTTCAAACTTCTGTTTAACAGCCGAAAGTTGGGAATATTCCTCAGATGCATCACTGAAAATTTCATCTGCTGTATGAAGCAACATGTTGCGGGTTGACCGATATGCCGTACTCTCACTATCACTCTCATCAGTGCTTGATTCGCCTTCTATTTTCTGATAGGAACTGTCAATATCCATGGATGATAATATCTTAGAATCAAATCGAGCTTTCTGGCGATGACGAGCCTCAGCCCTTCGTTCCATATCCAAACGTTTCTGACGATTAATATCTCTACCAAATTCATCTAACTTCACTGGAAAATTCGCTTGTTCTCTAATGGCAGCAGATGCAGCTTGGGCAGCATTTGTGGCAACTTCAATCATTGCGGCACTGCTTCCATGTTCACTGAAAACCAACATTGCTGCTTTCACAGCTGCTTCAACCTCCACCATTTCATCATCATTATTTGCAGATCTTCTTTCTAGGACAGCCGATGCACGTTCTTTATTAAGTTTTTGCATGTGCTCTTCAAGTTCCTCTATAAGGGGAGCTTTATGCTGAGTAGAAAAACATTGTAAAAGGTAAGCATCAGTATACAAACAGGTCTAGATGCATGCACGAAAAAAAAAGCCTCAACGCAACTGAATACTAACAAGAAATCATTTCAAAGAAATAAAATTCTTAAGACCACATTTACATTAAAAAATGAAGCAGTGCATCACACCACTTAAATGCCAACCAAAGGGCATTTCTAATACTTTGATATGTTTGTATGTGTTCCACTGTAATTTCAAACATTTAGCTTATTTTCAGGTTATGCATTCATATAGTTAAAGGTGTAGAGAATAAGTACAGTCTTACAATTTTGACATGAAATTTCAGACTACTTATTCAGTATTTATTTTTGAGATTACCGATACCGCAGAAAGAAATCTTGTCTAACAGTGTGTGTGCCAATCAGTAAAAATGTGTTCAAACATTCCTGGAAGTAAAGGGACACTAATTTTTATTATTACAGCTTTAAACTATCCTTCTATCAATTTTATTTATAATAAAAAAGTACTACAAAGAACTATATCCAGATAGTCATCGAGATAGATATGAAATAAATGCAATCAAAAATGAATTTACCATTCATTATATTTTCAATTTCAGCTTATGTATTCCTATTTTTGTTATTATTATTACTACTATTGTTCATTGGAATTATTATTAAATACTTAATCGCTTATAATTTATAAAAAAAAATTAAGATATGAACACTCCAGGGGGGAGAGAGAGAGATTGAAACATATATCTAATGAAGGAGTAAATTGGCAAACAGAAAAACATGGTATAGACTCGGATAAAGGCGTACCTGCAAAAATTCACATATAACAGAAACAAAATCACGAAGCTTTTGCATAAAGATGAACTTCTCACCAGCAGCAGATAGAGACTTCTCAAGGGCCGTGATATTGAAAAGTGAGGCTGGCAGATTCTCATCAGCCTTCGTTAATGATGAAATGGTTCTGTCATGAGATTCCTGGTAAGGAGATAGAAATTGATCAGGTATGAAATAATTCAAACATATTTAACATGTTAAAAAGGATCATTGCTTGTTGAGATAGTGGTCTTAGGCCTAGCTTATGAAAAAGCCTTTCTACTTAAAATTTAAAAGTTCCGGACAAATCTGGAAATCAAAGTTTCTCCAAAAAAGAGATACTGTACATTAAGAAAGATTGAATTATTTCATATTCTTCACTTTCATTTGGTCCAAACTTCTACTAATTTTACATTTCTAATTAACAAAAATGTCTCTTTATTTTTTATTTCTTTTACTTAAAAACTTGGGATTTATATTAATAAAATTGTGCATTTTTCTTTCATTAAAACTTTGCAAAAATGCGACTATCATTTCAATAATCTCCCGCAATTTTGCACTAAGTTGCCATTCTTATGACAATTTATCATTAACGATTCCCACATATCCATAAAAATGTAAATACTGAAATATATCTAACAAACTCCATCAGCAATGCAATGAGAAGACAAGAATGTATCTGAGCTTCCACCCATCCTATCATTCCATGTATCTACAGTACAGGTACCAGTTACATCTAGATTTCTCATCATATTACGTAAGAGAAATTTCTTGAGGTTAAAGTGACCCACCTCTCAAGTATTACGCACTTAGAGTCTAATCAATATTACGTAAGGGATCAACAAAGAAGAAAAAGATCATGTTATACATTTCAAAAGCCTGGAGGACGGGCACTAATATTTTTTTCTAAAAGTATTCATAAGTGAAGAATATTTATAAAAGAAAAAGCACTGAAGGGAAATAGGAGTGGTTAAAACTTCCAAGTGCCTCCAACATACAGCTTCAAATTTCGTTTTTCGAAAAACTTGAAAAAAAATCACCATAGTAATTTTTTAGCAGAAAAGAGCCAAAATAAATCTGTTTATTAGCAGATAAAGCATAATATTCAATTTATTCATTACCACGAATCTGTCATGCATTCTTGCCAACTTTACAAGCAAAAGCTAGCGCATGTATATTATAACCAAATGAACTAATAAAGTGTAGAACAAGGACAAGATTAGGCAAGTTGACGAGGACAAGATTAGGAATAAGTGTCTCAACAAGTATATTATAACCAAATGAACCAATAAAGTGTAGAACAAGGACACAAATAACCCTTGACTTGACATGTCATCCTGCATGTCAACTTTACTCTTGTAATTAGTAGCAAAATGGTAATGCCAGTGCCACACTCATTATGCATATTTGACAGTAAAACCTGAACCATAATGAGAATGATTAGCCTTTAAGTAATTATGTGGTTGTAGAAAATTCATCAAGAAATAGATGCAAAAGTTGAGCCATGGAGGTTGCAGTCCCGTTCAAATCCTGACTGCCGATCAAATCTCATTTGGGACCAAAGAGCTATTTATGGGTGTAAATGAGACTACTGTTTGCAATCTATTTGAGTTCGATTAAAAAAAATTCATGTCACTTCCAAAACTGCCCATTCAAATCAACTATTGTTCTTCCTTACAGCCCCATTCATCTCTCAACCACGTCACTCCCCAGAACTGCTTCGATTTACTTCTTTCCCTGTTAGCCTTAATTGAAAGAGGTAAAATGCAGGGATAATTCCCCTGTTCCATTGTGAATGATTTATACATGATACAAAGGCTCTAAACTAGGAAAGAATGACTAAATTACAGGAGAATAATTCCTAATTCCTAATTTACATGATTGACAACTATTAGCATAATTGACATCTAATATACCCAAAAACACTTCCCTTGATTTCTGCAATATTTCCAACACTCCCCCTCAAGCTGGTTTGAAGATATCTTCCATGGCCAGCTTGCTCATTAAACAATCAAACTGTTTCTTGTGCAACCCTTTAGTGAACATATCAGCAACTTGTTCTGTAGTTGGGGTGTAAAACAAGCATACTTGTCCATTGTCAACTTTCTCTTTCATGAAGTGTTTATCTACCTCCACATGTTTTGTACGATCATGAAGAACCGGGTTTTGAGCTATGGCAATCGCTGACTTGTTGTCCCAGTGTAATTTCATAGGTAAAGTAACTTGAACTTCAAGTTCTTCTAGCAATCTTCTGATCCAGATAACTTCACAAATGCCATGAGCTACATCCCTAAACTCTGCCTCTGCACTACTTCGGGCGACCACATTTTGTTTCTTGCTTCTCCAAGTAACCAAATTACCTCCCACAAAGGTGCAGTAGCCAGAGGTTGACCTGCGATCTGTTATACTACCAGCCCAGTCCGCATCAGTATAGGCTTCAATCTGCATATGTCCTCGCTTCTTGAAGAGTAACCCTTTACCTGGTGTTCCCTTTAGGTACCTTAAGATTCGGTAAACAGCTTCAAAATGTTCAAGTCCTGGTGAGTGCATAAACTGGCTCACCGTGCTGACCGCGTAAGCAATGTCCGGTCGAGTATGCGACAGGTAAATTAATCTGCCCACTAACCTCTGGTAGCGCTCTCTCTCCCTGACATCTTTTGCAGCCTCGAGCTTCATGTTGGGTTCAATTGGTGTTTCAGCTGTCTTGCAACCAAGCATACCTGTTTCTTCGAGGAGATCCAACACATATTTCCTCTGACTGTCCTTAGACCTAGCAAACTCCATGCCGAAGAAATACTTCAATGGCCCAAGATCTTTAACCTCGAATTCAGTAGAGAGTTTCTCCTTTAGCCTTGCTAACTCCATGTTGTCATCTCCTGTTAGGATAATATCATCAACATAAACAATCAAAATGACAATTTTACCTTCTTTTGAATGTTTGTCGAACATGGTATGGTCTGCTTGACTTTGACAGAAACCAAGACATTTCACTGCTTTGCCAAATCGTTCAATCCAAACCCTAGGAGATTGCTTGAGACCGTACAAAGACTTCTTCAGTCTACATACCTTCTTGGCCCCATGCTTTCTTTCAAACCCTGGTGGGAGACTCATGAAAACTTCTTCCTGGAACTCCCCATTGAGGAACGCATTTTTCACATCTAACTGATACAAGGGCCAGTTTGAATTGACTGCAAGAGACAGTAATACTCGAATAGAGTTTATCTTTGCCACAGGAGCAAATGTCTCTAGGTAGTCAATTCCTTGAGTTTGTGCGAAGCCCTTTGCCACCAATCTCGCCTTATATCTTTCTATACTCCCATCAGCTTTACACTTCACCGTAAAAACCCACTTACAACCCACAGTCTTTTAATCCTTCGGCAAATACACAGCCTCCCAAGTCCTATTTTTTTTTCAGGGCTATCATCTCCTCAAGAACTGTTAATTTCCAATTGGGGTCTTCTAGCGCCTTTTGTATGTTTCTTGGCACAATAATTTTGGAAATATTAGATGTAAAGGCTCTATGGGATTTGGAAAGTTTAGCAAAGGACATGTAATTGGCAATGGGGTATTTAGCACATTTCCTTCCTTTTCTAAGAGCAATAGGAATATCAAGGTTTTTTGTTTGAGAAACAGGAATTGAGGCTAATATTTTGTTGGGTTCAGAAAGAATGGATTTAGATAGAGGAGGTTGAGACAAGTTACCTACATTATCTTCCTGACCTTCATTCAGAGAATACGATTGATCATTTGCTGGAACAAGAAATGAACTCATTTTTCTGTGAATCCTCTTTCTAGAATAAACAAGCAGATCAGGTTTAGAATTTTTCTCTTGTAGTGTTTCCTTTCCTGTTCGAACAAAATCACTGTCAAAATTAACAGATTGAGGTCCAATATTACTTATTTGAACATTTTTCTTTTCCTGAATAGGACTTTTCTGTAGGATATTCATTTTGTCCTGTTTTGATGAAAAAATCAGGATACTGAGTAATGGGGGGCTCAGGATTGATAAAAACGGGTATTGGACTTTGTTCCCAAAAATTTCCTTCCTCACTGAACTTCTCCGTCTAAAGGAATTTTTTGTCAAAAAAAGGAATGTTTTTTGAAAAAGTAACATCCATAGTAGTGTAATACCTTTTTGTTTCAGATTAAAACACTTATAACCCTTTTGATTAGGGGCATATCCTACAAAAACACATTTTTTAGCCCTTGAATCTAATTTAGAGCGAGATCTTTGGGGAAGATGAACATAGGCTGTGCAAACAAAAAAATTTGGAGGCAAATCAGAATTCAACCTTGATTCTGGAAACTCATATTTTAAATATTTCAAAGGTGTGTTAAATTTCAAAACCCTTGTTGGCATCCGATTAACCAAGTAGGATGCAATTAAAAGTGCATAACCCCATAAATATTTTGGCACATTCATTGAAAGCATTATAGCTCGAGCAATCTCCAGAAGATGTTTATTTTTCTGCTTAGCTATTCCATTTTGTTCAGGAGTATCACGATAAGATGACTGATGAACAATCCCTTTTTCTTGGATAAAATTATTTAAAACCTTATTGAAATATTCAGTCTCATTGTCAGATCTTAATAGGCTAATTTTTGTTTGAAACTAATTTTCAATCATATTGTAAAAGGTTTTAAAAAATTTTACCACTTCAGATTTTTCACGCAACAAATAAATCCAAAAAATTAGTATGTGATCTATAAAAGTTACAAACCATTTCATACCTATTATAGTGGTAACTTTTGAAGGTCCCCAAACATCACTATAGAAAAGATAAAACGGTCTTGAAGGTAGGTAAGGATTAGGAACACAAGTGCTTCGATGACTTTTTGCCAAAAAAACAGCTTTCACATTGCAAAGATTTAAGATTAATATTCTTAAATAATGATGGAAACAAATGTTTCAAATAAGCAAAGCTTGGATGGCCCAATCTATAGTGCCAAACCAGTTCATAAGCAGAAATGGAACTAACACTACTAAATCTTTGAACAGTTTTATTTCTAGATAGATTATCCTCAAAATAGTAAAATCCATCTTTCATTCTAGCACTCCCTAACTCTGATCCTGAAAAGCACAGTGTGATTCAAAGAAGGTTACGCAACAGTTAGAATCCTTGAAAAGTTTACTTACAGATAGGAGATTACATGCGAGTTTGGGAACATGAAGAACAGATTTAAGACCTATTCTTCCAGAAATTTTAATTGAACCTTTGCCTGCAATTTGAGAAAAAGTTCCATCTGCAATTCTAACCTTTTCATTACCAAGGCAAGAAAAATAGGATTCAAATAATTTTGAGGAATTAGTCATATGATCAGATGCTCCTGAATCTATTATCCATGGAGCAGAGGAATTTAGGCAGCAAGATATAGCACTTATTTCCTTCCCAGCTTGTGCCACGGACACACTAGGAGTACCAGAAGAAGCCGAATTGGATTTTAGCAAAGCAAGAATATAATCAACCTGTTCTTTGGTGAAGGGACTGCTTGCTTCAGCTTCATTTGCGGTAAGAACAGCTAATATATTATTAATTTAAAAGAAAAAAGCTTGAAAGAATGACTAAGGGACTGCTTTAGCAAAGCCGAATTGGATTTTAGCAAAGCAAGAATATGATCAACCTGTTCCATTGCTGAATGATTTATACATGATACAAAGGCTCCAAACTAGGAAAGAATGACTAAATTACAGGAGAATAATTCCTAATTTACATGATTGACAACTATTAGCATAATTGACAGCTAATATACCCAAAAACACTACCCTTGATTTCTGCAATATTTCCAACAGCCTTAATAATGTATTTTCCATCTAACCCACCATCATTGTTTTGTCTCACTTCATAATTGTGTTCATGATTTTCTGTCCCTCACGTAGATCTTGTTTCTTTGGCAGAAAATAATAAAGAAAAACTGATATTTATTTATATCTTTAAGATTTCTTTTTTATAAATTAGATTATCCAACTTTATAAATGTAATTGATTTTCTTTTTGTATGTTTGATGAACAGATGTTTCCGGGATTCTAAATCCATTTCCTGTGTGTAAATTACTTTAGTTTTTAGTTTAAATGTATTTTTTAAGCATTATTGTTATTTTAGATTATGTTGTTATTTTTTTAATTTTATTTTTATTTGTATCATTATACTATCTAAAAAAAGTTTCATTATTTAAATATAATTTTAATTTTTTAAATACAAAATTGGTAAACAAGCTTAATCGAGCAGAGATCAAGCTTCAAACATAAAGCCCAATTGAGCTCGAGCCTCAAACTCGAGCTTGCCACTTTTCGGGCTCGGCTCAGCTTGATTAGACCCCTAGAGCTATTTACAAGTTTTACACATCTCATCATCAACAAAACCCATATAGTTTCAAGGAAATAATAAACACTAATACTCAAAAGAAGCTGTCAGTCGTAAGAAGTGGACGGCTCTATGTCAACACCACAACAACCATATGTAGGCAGAAATCTGTTTGGAACTCAAGTACACTACCATGCAATCTCGCATTCTCGTTTAAACTGTTAGTTACCAAAACTAGATCTATCAAAAATACATTTATTTTTTGTGATATCACAAAGAAACATGGCAGCGTTGACTGTTAAGAAAATATCCACAATCAATCAGTTACGAAAAGTCATTTAAATCCACAAAATTCTAATGACATCTAGAAACACCTTTGAAGCAAACCTACTAAGAAACCTAGCTCACATCATCAGCCATTCCATTAGAATGCCCCACCAATGAAGTTTCTAAATGACTAAAAATTAGAAAACAAACCAAAGCAAAGAAGTTATAGTTTCTAGCATTCTTCCAGCTTTAGAAAGGTTGCAAAATATCAAAACCATTGATCTTTTTTCACCAAGAAAATGGCACAGCCTATTTATGGAAAATGATATGCCTAGAATATTCCCTTACATGAGTTTCTATTCTTATAATGTACTTCCAATTTCTTGTTAATTTACTCTTTGGATTCAGTATTATGCCTACTTCTCATACAAACTGCTGGCAACAACAAAATGAAAAACTTCCAACTCTTAACCCACTCCTAGGTAACCAAAACTTAATTATTCTGATTTATATTTCATACTCTCAAATTTGACAAGTAGAGAACGTAGGGATACCTTAAGCCTCATCACATTCTCTTGTAAAGCCTTCTTAGCAATTTCAGCTTGCTGCGATATTGATGGAACATCTAAACCTAGAGAAACCCCAGCTGCTCCAACAATGCTTGAAGGTGGAGCAGGTGACACACTCAGCATCACCGAACCATATGAAGCCACTGTCGAATACCCAAACCTTTTCTGGTGTTGCTGAGGCATATTATGAACCATAGCAACTCCAGCAGTGGTGTTGCTACTAATTACAACCCGATTCAATCCATCATCCAACCTCTTCCCCAATCCTTTTCGGAATTGCTCTTCTTCCCACAACTTCTCTTCCTCATCATCATGGATCTCATCTTTCCTTGAAACTACACCCATTGGTCTCTCTTCAACAACCTCAAACACACCCTTTTTCCCACTTTCTCCGAACAACCGCCCCCGGAACTCTGGTTCCTCCTCATCACTTAACTCTTCTTCCATACCGCCATGATTACTCCCACCATCCAACGATATATAATCAGGAGCAGGCTTTCCAAAAGACTTTGGAGCCCGGTCCTTCTTCGCCTTGATAGCATCAATAGTTGCTTGGTCAGGAAAAGCAGAGGAATCCAAATCCACTCCTTTACCAATCGACATTGTTGCCAACCTAGACTCCGCATCGTCTTTATCATCGAGCTTCTGTTGGGGGACATTGTCTTGCTGGGAGTTCAAATTTTGGGATTGGGGTTTGAGAAGGCCCTTAAGAACAATCTTAGGCTCAGATGAAACGGAGGTAGCGCGAGAGGATGGGGCAGCGAGAGTGCGCGTGTTCTTTTGGAGCTCAAGTAATGCTTCTTTTGTGTAAGTACCAGCTTGGGGCTGGACATTGGAAGGTAAAGAAGAAGAAGAAGGGTTTTTGCGGTCTTTCACGGAGGTAATCTTGTGGGAAGATGAGGATTTGGGGAACCGAGAGGAAAAGGGTTTTTCCCTTTCTTTATCTCTGTTCCTAATTGAGGATGATTTGGTTATTTTTTCTTCGTTTTCATCGTCGACGAAACTAAGGAGTTTCGGGGTTTTTTTCGCGGCAGGTTTCGAAGATGATGGGTTTTGGGGGGCGGTGGCGGTGGTGGGTTTATTGCTATTATCGCTGCCGTTGTTATCTTCTTCGGCGTCATCGCCACGGCGGCGGAAGTTTCTGGCTCTGGTAACGCTGCTCATGGTCTAAGCAGAATTAAAGGGTTTCCTTCTTGCTAAAGTTTCAAAGGCACAGCCAAAATCCACTTTAAAGGAAAAATTAAAAAAAAAAGGATTAAAGGAAATAGGAGACCCTGTGTTGGAATGAGAAGGAAACGAAGAGATAGCGGCAGTCGCTGCGGCGGCGGAGCTCGGGCTGAAGAACAAATTTACGGTTAACGATGACAGGGGGGTCTTCCTCGAATTTGAACACTGCATCTAATTATAAAGGCTTTATTTATAATTGACCCTTAAACTATGCACTGATTCTGATATTGGCCCGTAATGTATTTTTTCTCAAAAATTATCCTTTGACTCCTATATTATTAAGAAAAGGAAATAGAGAAAACAAATCCACGAATATGTTTTATTTGTGTGAAATTTTAAACAACCATTTTTATTAAACTGGGAATGTATATATAAGGGTTTTTTAGATGAAAAGGGGATTATTATTATGTGCCTCATCTTCATAAACCTAATCAGAGGAAAAGAGTATACATAAAAATAATTAAAAAATAAATTACAGGGAAACCCCACCCAACAAAGACATGTAACCATGAATAAAACTAACTAAATACCTAATGCTTCCATGACAATCAGCTAGGCATATCCTCCATCAACAAAGAGTTAACCTCATGTGTAGGCCGAGAGAATCGAATGACTCCGAACTCATCAGACGAGGCAAGTTTAGCGAGTATCGGCCACCTTGTTACCATCCCGGCCAACATGATTTAATCGCACCACCCATTCCCTTCGACGTAATTCATCTAGATGTAGCAAAAGAGGATAACCTTCCCAACGAATTGAGTTCTTCTGCAGCAGTCTTAGAGCATCCAAACTATCTATTTCAAGAATAATGCGACCAAATTCGAGCTCTCAAGCATACGTGAGTCTAATGTACACTCATCATAGCTCGACTTCCACAACTGAGGAGACCCTAATAAACTTGGCAAAACCACCATTCCAAGACCCAGTGTGATCACTTATTACTCCCCCACAAGAAGCAATGTCATCAACTTCTCGTCTTGCACCGTCAAAATTTAATTTAACCCACTCCATTTTCGAAACCATCCACAGACCCATGCTGAAAGCGTTTGATCCAGTTATGCCAACACAACCGGGCTAGACTCCATCGCATGAAGGATGAGCTCATGCAAGTGTCGACTTTGCTCAATGATCGAGCCACTCCCTTTCATAGGCCTGTAGAAAGCAATATGTTTCAAAACGGTTAGAGATTCCAAAGTATGGCTCCAAACATCAAATCCAATTGTTGTCATCTCGAGAAAAATAGGTCGACCTCGTTAAATTAATACGAATCCGGGATTTAATCTCTAGCGATAAAAACTCTTGCAAGCATTCCCTCTTAACTAGCCCATACCATACCGTAATTACCGAATGGCACATCCTGAGAACATGATCAATATCCTCCACTAAACCTTTGTAGACCGAACAACTACTATCTGAGGTGAAGTGACGCCTAGTACATTCCTCATTGGTTATTAGTTTACCCTTACAAATGAGCCATAGAAATATTCTTATCCACTGAAGACCCGATATCCATGAACTACCTTCCATACAATATTCGCGCCATCCATCGACTCTCACTTATAAAATTCATACGCGAATTTCACCAAAAACTAGTGGTTCGGCCTGTCCTTCCAACCAATAGGGTATCTGCCATGGTTGTTCTAGGACCTTTAAATGCATCTATCCTCAACAAGACCACATGTGGCAGTAAGAATTGAAAGCAGGGCCATTTTCACTCGTCGTCCAAATTAACCATATCATCTATGATAATACGCACAGATAACCAGCAAACCCCACATGAACATGATTAATAAGAGGACCCAAATCACCAACCCAAGAGTCATGCCAAAAATTGACATCACGCCCATGACCCACAGTTCAATTAATATTCCACCGAACATCATCCCAAACAACACTGAGGCTTTTCTATAGTCGAGAACAATTCTATGATTGATGGTTATCCGAAACACCATCAACACACTTATACTTAGCTCTAAGAAATCATACCCATAAATTATTCTTGCTGGTTAACAAACTGAAAACCAACTTCATCAAAAACGCTTCATTTTGGGTTGTTAACTTTCGAAAGCCAAGTACACCTTATTCTAAAGGCCGGCAGACATCATCCCACTTAATTAGGTATACCACGCCATGCTCGAATATAATTCCCCATATAAATCTTCGAATCAACACTTCTAAAGCCTCACATGTATTCCTAGGAATAAGTGCAGATTGCATGGTATATGAGGGTATCGCTGCCAAAACTACTTTGGCGAGGGTTGTAATGACCTGAATTTTAAAATTCAAGAGTCGAGTTAATAGGGAGCGCGGGCTTCGTGCGTGGGCCTTGTTGTTGGGATTGATAAAAGCTTTGGGCTTATGTTGATTGGTTTGTTAATGGGCAAGAGTAAAAATAAAATGGGCAAATGAGTAATTTTTTAGAAGGAACACAAAGATGGGGAATTCATTTATGCTCTGCAAAAAAATGGAGGGTGAAGTCACCCTTGTCCCCTTGTTTCTCCCTCTCTCCCATCTTTATCTTTCTACCTAAGTTTGAGGCTCAAGGTGTAATCTTTGAGTGTTTGAGTGAGAATCACATTTTGGTGATTGAGGGAAGTTTGTTCAGCAGCAAATGATCTACAAACCAAGGTAAAGATGAGTTAAAATAGTGGGGGTTGAAGTTTTAGTGGGGGTTAGTGTGGATGAACGGGAATGGATCTTTTAAGGCTTCTTTATCAGTTTAAATCTAAGGTTAGTACACTACTAACTCCTATAGCTTCCTGGAAATCATAAAAATAGATCTTGTTTCATGTTTATGGTGTTTTGGTTGAGATTGAACCTTGGTTGCTCTTTAATGGCAAATTGTGAAATTGATATTAATAAGGCTTAAAATTGATAGAAACTGATCCTAAACACCTTTTATAAGTTGTAGGTTAAGTTTTGGGGGTTACCAAGTTGGTTTGGGGGTTAAAGATAAGAAATTCAAACCTTAGACCTAGAAATCAGGCTTCGCATACCGTTACGGATAGTTTGGTACCGGTACCCATCTCTATGTAAAGAGTCGAAACATGAAGGGTATACTGGTACAACTTCTCGAGTATCGGTATGTATGTGTAATAAAGAGGGCAGCTTATGAGAGACGTACTGGTACTGTTACGCGTATTAGTACCCTATGCTTGATGGAAATTCTAGTAGCATTTTTGCGTTTTGGTACGCTATGGGGCTATCGATACTAGTGTTCTATTGCCTGATAAAGGCTTTCGTGTACCGGTACGCAAAGGTAGGAGTACCAGTACGGGTAAGGATCGGTACAGGGTGGTTTATGTACCGATACTAAGTGCTGATACGGGGGTAAGCATATCAGTACAACTTAAGGACCTATTTTTTTGAATCTAATTTGAGTATTTGTACTCGTCGAGGAGTATCGATACCTAGAGAGGCGTACTAATACCCATATAAGAGTATCAGTACTCGTAAAACAATATGTCTAAAGAAGTTAACTTTGAATTCGGGGGTTCTATAATTCGAGGCAAAGAGCCCAATGGGTCTCTTAAGGTATAAAATGAATTGTAAAACTAAGAAACCAAGATTTAAACCCCACATGTGAAATAAATGGCTAATAACTTGGTAAATATTGGATGAGTTGCTTGTGTTAGTACTCTATAGGGAGCCTGGGTGAATCAAATAATGTTATGTGGCAATTAGGATCTTTGTTGTGCGCTCAAGGGATGCCTATACAATTGAGTTGCCTTGAGTAATAAGATAATATGGATTAATGAGTCAAATAATAGGATTAATTGAATACTTCTCCTTAATATACTAACAACCCAGTAATGTAAAATGTTGATGTGTTGTCATTTAGCAACAATAGGGGATCTTTGGGATCGTGTTGCTTGTATACCGAATAGGCATTGGTTGGGTTATATGTTGATATGTCATGCCATGTGGGCACTTGATTGATAGAATTCGGATACCCAATGAAGAGTGTTGCAACACCACAATTTGAGATACCGAATGAAGGTTATCGATGCTATGTGACCTAGGCCTCATTCGAAGATACTTGAGGGAGCTTTTCGAGTATGGGTGTATATTCTAATGCTAGGTGACCCGGCCTCACCCAGAGTGTAGATGCCCGATGGAGGATTTCGAATAGGGTGTATGTTTTGATGCTATATGACTCGGCCTCACCCATGGTGTATAATCTAATGTTATATGACCCGGCCTCACCTAGATTGTATGTTTCGATGCTACATGACCCAGCCTCACTCTAGAGTTGTTGTTGATGTTGTTATTGCCTAGGTGATCTGTTGAGATCTCAAGCTTGGTTGGGCCTTGTATGCCATGATTGATGATTGTTTGTTGAGGCATATGTTTAGGTGGCTAGTGGTAGCGCCATTATTATCTTGCCATGATATCATATCTTGTAATATCGTTCTTATTTATGATTTGCATGAAGCATGGTTGAGTGGTTATGTATCTACTGAGCTTTGTTAGCTTAGTGTTCAAAATCGTTATTTCCGTTCACAAGTTAGTAGATTTGACATGTTGCTTGGAGGAGCACCATTAGCGAAAGATTCTAGCACCTTATCTCTCTAGAGTACAACACTTAGGTCTTTGGGCTATGTATTCGCAGGAACTTATTGTACATTGTAACTTGTATTGCATTTCTAAAACGATAGAGTCAAACGTTTTATAATGCAATTTTAAAAGGAGCTCCACTGTATACGTTTCAAATATTATTTATACTTTATTGTATTGAAATAAAATGGGTTTTGGAAATTTATTGTGGATTGGGCTAAAATAGGTTGGAAATTTTATAGTTGAGTTTTAGGCTTGAGGCCCAAATATGACATTCGGATCGAGGGTATTACATTTAGTGGTATCAGAGCCTATGTTTAGCCAGTTCTAGAAAATCCTAGGGTGGTTAGAAATCGTGGATAGGTGTCTAGCGAATACGAGCCCTTTTGTCTAAGTTGTACTCTTTCAAGACTAGAAACTGGATGGTGTGCCTTGTGTTTGCATGTGTTGCTGGTTACGACATTAAGATAGATTCAATCGCGATCGTGAAGGCTATAATGATGGCTGGGTTTTTTTCTTTGATGCTAATTCTAAAATCAGAACTATCTCAGACGTTAAGCTTGGGTTCATGAAAAAATGGAAGAGTTGAGCGCGTGCCCTCCTCCCATCACTTGAATAGTAATCATGGCTATATGCCATAAGTTACTTTGAAGTCTCGAGTTCATAGTGAGAACCTCTAATGACGAGATTCCATGAGTTGGTGGGCGGCCTTTATAGAACAGATAAGAGGACTTACTTTCAATCGACTAGTGGTAGAGTGTCAATTAAGGTCTCTTCACCTATAGTAAGTGATTTCTGATGGTATGGTACCATATGATTAGGATGTAACACACTTGGCAGATATGTATTTCCATTTAATGTTGGGAGATACTTGATGATTATGGGGTCCCAAGTACACTCCTTGTAAGCTGAATGCTTAGAGGTTCAAGCAGTGTATGCTTGTTATAAATCGTGTATACTAGTAGCTAAAGGGACATTGTTGGATTTGAGCCAGGCAATACTTAAGAAAGGCTTGAAGATATGTGGTTGACAGACTCAGTGGAGTTGTCTTTTAATAAATTGGTATAATCTTGGCAATTGATTGTTTGTTCGGACGAGCTAGCTTAAGATGTCAAACGTCATGTTAGAAGCTTCGAGGTTCAAAGAGAACCGAACCCTTGGTTGAGAATGATGAACTACCATATTCTTAATATGGTTCAGACTAGTTTGGGTCAGGTGGCCTGAGAAACGACCAGGAAAGTCGTGAAGAGAGCCATATTCCTTAAATGAGAGGAACATCGTTGTTAAGAACCTAAAGATAGTGAGGTGGTCAGGAAAGGATAACCCGATCAAACGGATCAATGGTTATGAGATACTCAGACATATATGAGGTAGATGTAAAGTAGTTGTGAGAGAATCTTGATTTCAATGTCTTTCTTTTTAAAGACAATACATACGAATGGTGGAAGACCTTTGAGTGGTGACTTCAACCTGTATTTTTAGCATGGTACATCTTCTTGGATAAGTTTAAAAAAAGTACTTCAGTAAGGTTTGCTTAGGTGAAATGAGAAATCAGTTCTCGCATCTGGTTCAGATTGTTAAGACAATGTTGGGTATGAACAAGATTTTATACGGTTAAGCTGTTATGCCCTAAAGTAAGTTGTTACCGAAGAGTAAAGGTATTTGAGGTTTAGACTTGGATTTAAGTTTGACATATTGATGCACGGGACAATGGGTTTTCTTGGGACATTTTCTAAGTTAGTTGTTTGTGCGAAAGCACTCGAATAACTTCAGAGCCAACATTGAATCAGTTTGAGGATTCTATAAACCGTGTTGTAGGGACCTAGGATATCATAATATTATTCTTAGGATCCGTTGAGAGGTTTCTCGCTTTGAGGAGATCAAAAAGAGTTGTTACAGATCAGCTATTGAGGGTTGGTCAGAAATTTAGATTGAGGGTTCGTAGGGGCTTCTCGATTTTTGCTATAACGGGGAGTGTTGATGGGTTGGCCCTAGAGTATTTTCCACTGGTTCGTGGGCATTTGTGAATAACATCACATTAGGGTATGCTTCTTGCTTGGAGGATTTGTTATGAGTGCCAAACATCGGGTCACATGGCAAGGGACTGCCCATTTGTGGATGAACGTTTACTGGCTCAGTCTCTAAGGTCGATTCCTTCTTGACATAGTTAGAGTTCTTCATGAGTTGGTGCCAGGGCATTGTTGAGGTATCAGGGTGGTGGTTACGTGAGATCTGCCGTTAGAGTTGGCGCTCAAGCTTTTACTAAATAGCATGTTGTTCAGGCCAATGATGGCGGCCTTGCTACTGAGAATATTTAGTTTTTAGTCGTTTCTTTGATAACAGTTGATTTCTTATTCTTACCATGACAGTGATTTTGTTGAGTTAGATTTGTGTTAAGTTTTTCAAGAATTTATATTGGCTTGGTTAAAATTATTGGATTTGTAAGTGCTAGCAGGTAAGGGTTTCACCGTAGGTGGTGAATATGAATTGAGAGTAACAGATCCCGTGGACTTGTTAGACTTATCCTTGGTATGGGTTGGTCGTGTGAATACGATGTGTTTTTTGGTTTCTAAACTAGAGTCTCGAAGTTGGGGTTTAAAATGACCAGTCTGTTTGTGTTGTGCGCAACGAATTTTTACCTTTTCAGCTTGTGCACCGTGTTTCTGCGATGTTAGTTGAGGAAAACCTTGTAGGTTGCAAGTCGTTCTTAGTTTGCGTAGTTGATGCAAGGTTGAGAGTCTACGGTTTTAGGGCGGTAGACGTGTAAGTGGATTTTGAGGTGCTCATAAAGAATTGAGCGGGCTATCCTCTTGATCATAGATTAGAGCCCATGATAAGGGATGTGTCGAGTTCGGTATTAGTATCTATCACCTTGTGGTCTGGCATCTACTGAACCTCTCGTGTGAGAACTCTTTGGTAGAAGAGTGGATACGGATGATGTCGCCAAGGGGTTTACCTTGGGACGTGCCTGTGTTGGTATAGCAAGATGTAGTGGTGTTAGCTGATGTGGGTCGATGTATAAAGGTGGAGGACCAATGCCCATTTTCTAGGGTTGATAATATTGTTAATATTGAAGAGTTTTAAGATTTTCATAAGATCATTCAAAAGTTGGGTCTCGTAATTTAAAGGTTGGGGAGAATTGGTGATAAGATTTGGGGTTGGATGCGATGTTTAGACTCTAAGGACAAGTTGGAGGGTGATTGGACTTACGAATGCATCAAGATATCTTAAGTTCAATGAATTGAGGCTTGTTTATCTAGGTTTGAGATGGACTATTTTCATGCATGGTAACAGTGTAAAGATCTTCCGAATGGCTTAGTAGAAATGTGGGTTTTTGGCTAAAGTTGTGTGGGATCGGATTCTTGTGCTGTAATAAGTTATGTTGGGAGAACCGTTTGGAAATCTTTGAGGACTTGCTAAAGTTTTGGCACAAATGTTAGTTAGAATTAGGTGGTTGGAGTGAAAGAGGGTGTTTGGACCTCTAAGGATAGTTTGATGGGTTTGATCCCTAGTAGAGCTTGTTTGTGGTAACAGTTTTCTTTCGGAACTGAAGTGGCTTGGCTTGTGGAATTACTTGATCATGAATTCGCACTTGTTTATGTTGTAGTGGGTTCAAGTAAATAAGGTGTTAAGTTCTGTATTAGTTAACCAAGTCGAGAAAGAAGGTTGTAATCTCATGATAGATTGATAGTAGAGCTCGATTGATAGGGTTTGCTTGTTCTTGAACACGTGGGTTATGGTGTTATTAATATATGAGAAAGTGTCATGTGGTGTACCTTCAAAAAGTGTCACGTATCGAACACATAAGAGGGTAGAGTTCAAGAGTTGAAAATACAGGAAATGGTAAAGAGGTTGATATCTGTGATGAGATGTCATCCAGAGTAAGTTCGGTGGGACGATGTCTGACGGTGTTGTTGTGGTTATCCGTTGTTGATCTGCTCTTAGGTTCGTTATAAGTGATGCTCTGGATGTTGGGAATGAATCGTTGGGGGGTTCTGTATGGAGTTGAGAATTCATGTTAAGAATTTTGGTTAGGAAGGTTTTGTGGAGAACATAGGATTCGTGGGCATGCGTGATCGAAATGATTGTCGGATCTTCGACAGTATCATCTCCTTCCCCTATTTAAATTTTGAGGACGAAATTTTCTTTAAGGAGGGGAAAGTTGTAACGACCCAAATTTTAGAATTCGAGAGTCGGGGTTACTCAGAAGCGCGGGCTCCGTGTAACACCCTTGACCCAGATTTTACATTTGGGCCCTAAGCCCAAAAACCCGTACTAGTAAAAAATTTCGTTTTCTAGCCCAAAGCATGATAAGTCTAATTTAAAAACATAATTCCAATTAAAACATAAGTCCATACATTTAAAATATAGTTAAATCTGAATATTTAAAACAGTATCCATGGAGCTCCAATTACAAATACTTAAAATATTCGACTTGGACTACTTGGTAAAAAATAAGAGTTACAATTTACATATAGGGTCCTACGAAATACATAGCCCAATACATCTAGCAGTTGTACTCAAACAACTAAAGTCGATGCTAAAATCCAAGTCTTGATGGTGCTCCTTCAAGCCTCGCGGCAACCTACTTACCTGCGAGCAGAAACAACGATTCCGAACACTGAGCTAACAAAGCTCAGTGGATACACCGCCACCCAACCATGCTTCATGCAAATAATAAATAAAGCAATATAACATGAATGATATCATGGCAGGATAACGATGGAGCTACCATAATCGCCTAAACACATAATATCATGAATGTATGATCACGCACACAATACATACATAAACCTTACAAGTTAGCATTGCATTACACAGATAAAACCATTAACATTAAGTGAGGCCGGTGTCCACAAAGCATCGGGATCCTACATTACGAGCAAAGCCCGTATCCATAAAGCATCGAGATTTTATACTCGTAGAGATGAGGCACGCGTGCATAAAGCATCGGGATCCTACATCCATGCTCGAAATCTCACATTAAGCATCTTCGAATGAGGCCCGCGTCCATAAAGCATCAGGATTCTACATTCAGGAATCTTCAAGGTGATGCACTATACTTCTAGGGTATCCAAATCCCAACAACAAGGGATGACTCAATAACTAAGTAACCCATCCACACAAAGCAAGGGCCTTAGCCACCACACAGCATCGATCGATCCACCTAAGATCCCTATGGGTTACTACCTCGCACGGTTTACCTAATATTTACCAAATCATTACCCTTTTATTTTACATACGGGGTTTAAATCTCCATTTCTCAGTTTTAATATTCGTTTTATACCTTAAAAGACCCCTTAGGCCCTTTGCCTCGTATTATAGAGCCCCTGAATGTAAACTCAAATATCTTGGGTAGATTGCCCAGTGAGTACTGATACTCCTATATGGGTATCGGTACGCCTCTCTAGGTATCAGTACTCTCTAATGAGTATTGATACTCAAATTAGGTTCAAAAGAATTGGTACAACAAGCCGTACCAATACGCTTATCCCCAGTATCGATACGCAATATCGGTACGTAACCACCCCATACCGATCCGCACCCATACCAGTACTCTTTTCTTTGCGTACCGGTACTTGAAAGCTTAGAAAATAGAATTGTAGTACCGGTACGCCTCATAACGTATCGGTACGCAAAAATGCTACTAGAATTCTAATTGAGTAAGGGGTATTGATACACAGGAAGCAGTATCGGTACTCCCCTCACAATTCGTCCCCCTTATTACAACGCTACTGGAGTTCTAATTGAAGTAGTACCGGTACGCAAGCCCAGAATTTCAAACACTAGGTTCAGACTTCACCTAGAAATCCTACCTAACTGATATGGTTAAGCCCCAAATTATTACTACAAGTTATGGTGAAGTTATTAGGTGAGTTACTATCGATTTTAGGCCTTAACAACACCAATTCCACAATTTGCCATAAGAGATCAACCAAGGTATATCAAAGCCAAAAATACCAAAATCATGCATCAAAGCCTATTTTTATGATTTCCAAGAAATTATAGGATTTAGTAGTGTACTAACCTTAGCTTAGAAGATAAAACGAAACCTTCTTCTAAAGCTTCAAGCCTTCCGCCCTTCTTGGACCTTTAATGAACTCCAAACTTCTTTCACTACATGAGAAGATTGTAAAACAAATTATAACGTTGTTGGAGGATAAAAGGGACCAAAAACATATTCTAAACCCAAGATTAGAGCTCTCAAAACTCCAATCTCGTTCAACATTCCCAACCCAACAACTCTTCCTTCCTCCAAACCATACAAAGCTTCCCTTGAAATGTAGATCCTTGAAAGCTGATAACACTTCCCTCTACAAGCCAAACGTGATTCACAATATAAACTCTCAAAATTAAACCTTTTATAGAGGTGTTTTGAGAGGGGGAGTGAGTTTGAAAAGGGAAGAAGATGGAATTAAGGCAAGGTGATCTCACCTCTCTGCACAATGCAGAAAAAACAAGCTAACTATGGGTGCAGAAATGGGTGAAAGAATAATAACAAGGATTTGGCAAAGGACGTCTGGATTTCATGCTAACTATGCCAGCTATTAATAATTTCATACCTTGGATTTATTGCCGAGCAAATTCAAGGGTGGCATTGCCTCTGTTGATGGCAATGCCTGAAATTAACCATGTTAAACCCATATATGTCTATAGTAAAGTTTTCCATTAATTAATTTGATTAAGTTCCAATCTTTACTCTTAAGGGGTAGACTCATTCCCGAAGTAAGTTCATCTACTTGAACATCTTCTATCGAAGCATCTCACCTTAGTATCTAACAACTGATCGTTGCCCCTTAAGTCTGTTAAGATATTAAGGTGCAATGAGCATATTGTGTTAACGGTCGCATGGCACAGAATTCAGAAAATTGGAAAACATGCCAGATAGAACGAATAATGCCAAGGCATTTGAATTATTAACAACTAAACATAAAACGCAGCAAATATAAGTTTGAAATTATTCTTTAACACAGGAAAAAAATACGAAGATCAACAAAAAAAACTAAAGCAAGGAATGAGGTCTTTCGATGCAACCCTTCAATGGATTCCCGATGTCTCATGGAATCTTCAAGCCTTTGATTTTGTTGTCTCCGATTTTTCCTTCTCCATTGTTGCAGACCGCTTCTCAAGTTCAAGCCTTCATCTTCTTTAACATAACACCTATTTTCTTCTTTTTCCCGATATATATTTCAAGTGCTTTCCTCGATCTCCTTTAAATAGGCTTGCGTGGAAACCCTAGATAGGCTTTTGAGTTTGAAAGTTGATTATGCAATAGGATAAGAGTGTTATCTTCTTATCCCCCTTTGAATTCGAGCTGATCTGATTTTGACTAAGGCTGACGTCATCTACCGTCGATCTTTTGCTAGCTGAGCTCGGCATTGTTTGGTCCATCCGTGCTAGACAAGCTTGGCATGCTATTTTTTGGAGTTTGAACAAATGCTATTTTTTCGCAATCTGATCTGGTCATATTTTCTCAGGCTGGCATTGCCAAGGGTTCTTGGCAAAACTCTTCTGGCATCTTATTGCTAAGGGTGCTTGGCATTGGTCCTCTTGCTTTTTGCTCATGCACTGCTCTGCTCTGCCAACGAAAACTCAGTATTTTCTCTGTCATTCCTTCTTTCTGCTCATG
This sequence comes from Hibiscus mutabilis, assembly GCA_019671005.1. Classification (NCBI taxonomy): domain Eukaryota; kingdom Viridiplantae; phylum Streptophyta; class Magnoliopsida; order Malvales; family Malvaceae; genus Hibiscus; species Hibiscus mutabilis. The sequence continues at coordinate 38,252,288 of CM033732.1, forward strand.
CGTTGCTCTGCTCTGCCAAACCTACATCAATACCAGCAAAATAACCCTTCACACTGGCATAGACACCATTTCCTAACTCCTTATGCAAATGCATGATTTTAACATCTAAATTCAACTAAATGTACTAAAAAGGCAAGCAAAAGCATCGTAATATATGCATGAAAATTAGTACTTTTTAGGAGTTAACACACCCCCAAACCTAGCTCATTGCTTGTCCTCAAGTAATGCAACTAAAAATATAAAAATCGAAAATGTAGAAAAGTACCTCAGCAAAATTTGTCATGATTCCCAACACCTGCCATCTAGAAAATTATGATCCTAGTTTTGTCCCCATATATTCAGTGAATCAATGCCAAGCAGATAAACAAATTCAAGTGCAACAATATAGCTCTAGTCTAAGGTCGTCTAGTGTGCATGAAGTGCGGGCAATATGTATCAAGTTTACTCAACTCCCTTAGTCGACTTTACTACCCAAACTTAGAATTTATTGTCATCTTTTTTTTATTCGCCAAGGGTTTTTACTTCTTTTTTTTCTAGCAATATTTTCATGCTTGCTTTGTAATATTGTTTGGCGTGAGAAATAAGAGGGAGCATACCACGAACCCCCACGTTAATCCAGACATTACTAGGCTTTTACTCTTCAACTCATACCCTAAAGTTTTTAACTTGAGAACTAAGAGGGAGAAAACCACGAAGCCCCAAGTTACTTATTATCCCTAAGGTAGAGGAGAGTTCTACATCTTTTTTTCTTGCCTTGGCAAAACATTTTTTTTCTTATTCGTTCTTTTTACCTTGGCATCATTTTCTTCTCTTTTTTACAATTATTCCGAGTTTAGTTTCAAGAGAACCTAAGTTTGTTTTGCACACTAGATGCATACCTCGTGTAGAGTGAAACTAAAGTTCCCTAAACTAGTGTTCAATTGCTAAGCTACTTGGCATTGCTAACCTGCTGGCATACAAGTTCTAAAATTCAAGTTTTTTCATTGGACAGATAAATCTAGAATAAATTCAACTAAACCAGCATATTATTGACAAAATTTCAATCTTAACCAAGGCAAAAAAAAAAATTAGTGGTTTAGGATGCAAATTTTAATCCTACATGGCAAACTATTCTATATGGCAAACTGAAATTTAAACATGATTGTGAGGCTACACCCCCCCCCAAACCAAAGGTGTGCATTGTCTTTAATGCATGAAAACAACACATATATACCAATGAAAATAGTAAAATGCATGAACATGTGAATGTAATAAAATAAAAATTAAAAAGAGTTTTAAGGGGAAGTGGACTCTACTTCGGAGGTTTCTTGTCGTGTCTTGTACTAGCAAATTCAACTTGTATTGAAGAGACTGAAACGGTGGCATCAGATAGAGTGGGGACTGGCTGGCATGTCATCATTGGCAAAGAGGTCGGTAAGGAACTCAAAGAATCCTGGCAGTGTGTGGACAGACATGTCTTCGAGTGTTTTCTTCATGGCACGACCTCTGGCATGAATATACTACTAAAACATCAAGTTTTGTTCTTCGACTTTCTCCAACTTCTGGAGTATGACCTTCCGACGTTGATATATCTGGGAGAGTGTTGCCACTGAACTGGCTGGTAATTGCATTATCTATTCAGCCTTGGGTGTTTTGGCATCAGAACTCGGTATGGTCTCTTGGCATAATTTCTTGTGTTAAAAATCAAAGAAACCTTTCAAAACAAAAAAATAAAATAAAAAACTAAAAATTTAAAACTGAAATATCCTAAGTACTGAAAAGAAAATAACTCTCTTAAATTATTTACAATGATCATACTGGTTGGCAAAAATTTACTGATTGTCCATAAGGAGAATGGTCTCTTTAGCATTAATCTGATTTCCTTCCCAGTAGTGCTTCAGTCTATGGCTCTTGGTTGGTGAATGGTAAGCTGTGGCAATATTTTTTTTGAATAACCAACATAGAAAGCCGAATAATTGCATACCTTTGAGTATGTCGAACTCTAGATTGCACAAAGAAAGAGAATATTTTCCTATGGTGGCTTTGAACAACCACCTTAGAAAACTGAAGTATCTCTTTGTTGTAGGTCTCAAGAACCTTTGATCGAACTCAGCACCCCATTAGTGCTTAGGCTCTACTACTCTTTTCTCCTTTGATTCCGAGGCATGTTTGAGGTGACTTGGTAATTGTTTGAGTTCCAAGTTCGTGCGGCTCCTCACTAGATGGCTTTGGTACTCTAATCTATTTGCCAACCAACTCAAGTGGCTTAGATCTATCAAAATAACTTATGACCTCATCCAACAAGGTCGATTTTTCAAATTCCTCACTCGACGTATCCTCATCATCCAGTTCTTTGGCATCATCATCAGTGCCCTGACAAAGCTGTGCCATGTCCTCATTAAAGATAGATTCCATAATCTCGACAGCTTGGCTTTCCTCAGGTTCATCTACACACTCAAGATCTTTAAAAATGTCAAAAATAATACATGTTTGTTTTACCAAGGTAGAGTTGGCATCAGATTGTGATCCGGCATTGCTGGTGCTTGCTTCCCCTTTTTTAGCTTCCTTGGTTTCTTCTGCCGGCACTGTTTTATTCTCATGGCAAACAATTGGCTCTTTTCCACGCGTTGAAATCTTAACTTGTTTGCCACTTGGGACAGTATCAGCTTTGCATTGTTCTCTCCCTTTTTGCTGAGCATCCTCTGTATTACTTGGCAGAGTCCCTAGAGGTCTGGCATTAAGTGCGCTGGCAATTTGTCCAATCTGAACTTCCAAGTTCCTCATAGATGCGGCTAGACTCCGGACAATCATATTGTTATGCTCCATATAATCCTTCAAAGTGTCCTCATCGAAAGATCTTTGCCCTAGATAGAAATTATTTTGGGCTTTTCGTGGCATGGCATTCTAGTTGAATCCTGGCATTGCATTGTTGTTCTGTCGTTGGGCATTTAATTGATTACCATCTTGGTTTACCCACGAAAAATTGAGATGTTGCTTCCAACCTGCATTGTAAGTATTAGAGTGTAGGTTAAAATTTTGATTGAAATTACCAACAAAATTTATCGATTCAGGATTGGATGGGCATTCATCCACATGATGATCCTCTCCACAAATAGTGCAAAATAGTTCTAATGCCTTGACTTCTTGGGATTCTTTACTCTTTTGCAAAGTTTTCACAATGCTAGTGAGATTGGAAATATGAGTGTTGATGGATGTTAGTGCATCAAGCTCCAATTTTCCACCGGTTCTTGTCCCCGTTCCTAGTCTGGCAATAGGATACTGAAAATCGTTGGTAGCAATCCTTTCAAGGATGTCAATTGCCTCCGTATAATTTTTGTCTGACAATAAACTGTTTGCCGAAGCATCAACAATAGTCTTGGCATGATCATTGAGTCCGATGTAAAAAATCTCCATCTGGATCCAAGTGGGGAATCCATGCATGAGACATTTTCTCAACATGTCTTTAAATCGCTCCTAAGTATCATAGAAAGTCTCATCATCAGCTTGCCTAAAGGTAATGATTTCACTTCGCAAATTGGCATTAAATGCAAGTGGCTAGAATCTCAGCATGAATTTTTGGCATAAATCTATCCACGTAATGACTAAACCTGGTGGCAATGAATTTAGCCACAATTTTGCCCTATCTTGCAAGAAAAATGAAAGAGCTTTAGCTTTAATGTCTCTTCAGTCACATCAGGCTGGCGGAATAGTTGGCAAACCTCCATGAATTGCTGCAAATGTTGTATAGGGTCTCCATTAGGTGATTCATCAAATTGTCCTACACCTATTATCATTTGAATCATTATCGGTTTAAGCTTAAAGTAAGCCATATTTACCTCTAAAATGATCAGCGCTGACATCAAATCATCTATGGTAGGTGCTAGATGTTCTCTTATAGATCATTCTTCAGGTATCTGAGCAGCAATAGCAGAAGCTGGCGGTATGACTGTATGAATTACTGGTATCTCCTGATTATTGGCATTATTTAGGATACCTCCCAGTTCACCATTCTCGTCACGAGCCTTTTCTCGACATTCTCTTCTTAACCTGCGTAGGGTTGGTTCATATTGTAATTCTTCCTTCGCAGTGTTGCTCCTGTACAAAAACCAAAACGAAATAAATTAAACAAAAAAAATGAAAAAAAGTAAAAATCAAAACAATTAATCCCGTTGCAATCCCCGACAACAGTTCCAAAAAGTTTTCGACGTAATAATGCATAGCAAAAGATTAAGTATTCAGTGTAAATAAACAAGTAAAAACAATGCCATGAATACGTCTTTTACGTGCAAGTATACACAGTCAGCAAGTAATATAGTAGTAAGTTGAGTATCATCTCCATAGGGATTGCCTAGGGATTAATTGCCACGATTAATACTTGTGAACTAGAAAATAAAATATGATAGTAATAGATTGAGGTAACGAATGAAGTAAGAGACTAAAAGTAAAATAAGCTAAAGTAAAGTGAAGATTACGTGATGAATTGATAACAATCTGGCAAACAATGGGTACAAGAATGATAACAAAGATTTGTCAAAGGATGTCTGGATTTCATGCTAACTATGTCAGCTATTAATAATGTCATACCTTGGATTTATTGACGAGTTGATTCAAGGGTGGCATTGCCTCTGTTGATGGCAATGCCCGAAATTAACCATGTTAAACCCCTATATGTCTATAGTGAAGTTTTCTATTAATTAATTTGATTAAGTTCCAATCTTTACTTCTAAGGGGTAAACTCACTCACAAAGTAAGTTCATCTACTTGAACATCTTCTGTCGAAGCATCTCGACTTAGTATCTAGCAACTGATCATTGTCCCCTAAGTCTTTTAAGATATTAAGGTGTAATAAGCATACTGTGCCAGCGGTCACATGGCACAAAATTTAAAAAACTGGAAACCATGCCAGTTAGAACGAATAATGCCAAGGCATTTGAATTATTAACAATTAAACATAAAACGTAACAAATATAAGTTTGAAATCATTCTTTAAAACAAAAAAGAAATATGAAGATCAACAAAAAACTAAAGCAAGGAATGAGGTCTTTCGATGTAGCCCTTCAATGGATTCCCGATGTCTCATGAAATCTTCAAGCCTTTGATCTTGTTGTCTATAATTCTTCATTCTCCATTGTTGCAGACTGCTTCTCAAGTTCAAGCCTTCATCTTCTTTAGCACAACACCTCTTTTCTTCTTTTTCCCGATATATATTTCAAGTGCTTTGCTCGATCTCCTTAAAATAGGCTTGCGTGGAAACCCTAGGATAAGCTTTTGAGTTTGAAAGCTGATTATGTGACAGAATAAGAGTGTTATCTTCTTACCCCATTTGAATTTGAGCTGATCTAATTTTGACTAGGGCTGACGTCATCTACCGTCGATCCTTTGCCAGTCGAGCACGACATTGTTTGGTCTATCTGTGCCAGACATAAGCTTGGCATGCTATTTTTTCAGAGTTTGATCAAATGCTATTTTTTCGCAATCTGATCTGGTCCTATTTTCTCGGGCTGGCATTGCCAAGGGTTCTTGGCAAAACTCTTCTGCCATCATATTGCCAACGGTGCTTGGCATTGGTCCTCTTGCTTTTTGCTTCTACGCTGCTCTACTATGCCAACGGTAACTTGGTATTTTCTTTGTCATTCCTTCCTTCTGCTCCTGCGTTGCTCTGCTCTGCAAACCTACATCAATGCCAGTAAAACAACCCTTCACACTAGCATAGACACCATTTCCTAACTCCTTATGCAAATGCATGAGTTTAACATCTAAATGCAACTAAATATACTAAAAAGGCAAACAAACACATCGTAATATATGCATAAAAATTAGTACTTTTAGGAGTTAACAGAAGGCTTGTAAGTTGATCAATAGTTATTGTAGCAGCTTTGGAGACTTCATTTTATACCCCTTCATTAATTTCTAACCGTTTGAGTGGTTAAGGAATTGAATATAGCCGTTGGAGGGCGGTTTTCCTGCAATAAATGCAGTCTGCCAACCACTGGTATCGGTACGCGAACTTGCCGTATCGGTACCTGCCATAAAGAGAAATAGCCGTTGTACAAAAAGGTATCAATAATCGGGAAGGGCATATCAGTACGATTTGTCTAATTAACAAAGGCGTACATGTACGGGATTGCCATATCGGTACGAGTCTTACTCACTGCAATCCTAATTGTTCGAGTATAAAATACCATATCGATACACCTATGAGCGTATCGGTACGCTATAATCGATTTTCAAAGTTTGTGATTACAATAAACCGACAAGGCAATGGTCGAGTTTTAAATGCAAAAGATTTGGAAAATCTTACACCTCGTATCAATACAGGTATCAACCGTATCGATACTCACATAGCCGTTATCTCCCAAGTTGGATGGCGTATCAGAACGGATACTTAGTGTATCGAAACACCGTACCGAAATGGGCACAAGTTGTATATATACGCGATAGCTATTTGCGTAAAATATTTTCCAGTAGCTAAAGGCCGTATTGATACGGGGAAGGGTGTATCGATACGCCTGGGCAAATTTTAGCTATTTAAGTACAAAAATACTTAAAAATATTTGGGGTTTTAGTTTTTGACTAAGAAACACTTTTAAGTTTGAATCTTTGTCATTTTGTGAGTATTTTTGAGTGTTTAAAAATTTATCTTATTTTACAAATTGATCATTGAAAATACTTGTTATATCGAAATCTAATATTAGTTTTACAATCTCCCCCTTTTTGATATAACAAAACCCAAAATAAATTTTTAAGTCTTTTGAGTAAAACTCATCCTTTCTTCAAGACCATTTAAGTTTTTTTAAAAAAATTGTGAAAAATTTAACTCGTATTTCTCCCCTTTTATTAGATCAAAATCAATGGGCAAATATAAAGAACAATAAAGGGCTCCAAGCATAAATGAACAACATTGATAATTTTAAATTCAAAGCAAATATTCAAGCAACATGATAAAAATTCAACTTAACATCATAAGATAAAACATAAACCATAATCCAAAAGACATAGGAAATCAAATAAAAACATAGGTGCATAAACTTAAAACCTAAATATGATATGATATGTCATGATATGCAATTTTCCTAAGGAGCATCCTCATCGTCTTCATCTTTATCTTCACCGGCCATACCATTATCACCAAGGGAGTGACCACGCTATTCTCCATGGAAAGCAGTAAGGGTTAAGTCTATCGAAGCTTGGAGAGACACAATGGAAGTCACTCGTGCCTCCAAGGAATTGGAACGAGCATCAATAGTATCAAACCTTGTGTTCATCTTGTTGAACTTCCCATCAAGGTAGGCCATTAGAGTATCGAGGGAAGGTTGAGCAACCGAAGCTTCTTGAGCAACTGGAGGATTCGCCACTGGATCTGGTTGAGCATCATCCGGAAGATCCGCAATTCTAACACATTGTCCCTTATAGATGGTGAACTTTGCTCAACGGAGAGAGTGATCATCAATGGGATCGGTGAGAAGCTACGCAAGATCATAAGAGCAATCTATCTCAAGCTTGTGGAAAATGTAGCTCAAGATGGTACCATAGGTGAATGAGGTAACAAGGGAGGTATAGAATTTTTGGACGAGGAAGACTAACTCGGAAAATATAATTTTGGCTAGGTTTGGACTTTTTCCTCACGAAAACAGTAAAGCCAAAAGTCATCGACATGGCTAATGGTTGACCACTTACCACTGGATGGTCAAAACCACCAAGTGATGGGGAGGAGAAGGAAACGCTCATGGGCATCTAAAACAGTAACGCAACCACTATAATGAGGGGTATACAAATCTTTATAATCTAAACTCACATCCTCTAATCCCAAAAGATCGGCTATTATTGTAAAGTCAAGTCAAAAAGTTTTCCCATAAGATAAGACTCTAAAGCTATAACCTCAGTTCTTTCTTGATTCAAAACACACTAGGTATTTGAGTAAAAGATGAGTACAAGATTTTTGTAAAGATAATCGGGTATACTCAAAAAGGTTATAAACTTCTACCCTCTTATTAATTCAAGATAACGAAAATTAAAACTTGCGAATGTCATGAAGGGTAAAGAAACAACTCGCTCTCGAGGGATTTTAAAATTTTGAAAGTTTTTAAAATGTTCCAAAGCATTTGTGTTTCTCGGTTCATCAAAGCAAAGACGATAAAGTTGGGTAAGATTTGGTTTTGTACCATTGGTTTTGGAATCGGATTGGTTTGGATTAGGATCGGAAGAGCTAGATGAAATTTTCCTTTTTGCTCGTTTCTTTGGTGCCATAGTAAAAACCTGAAAATTTTCAAACAACAAAAATACATGTATGCACAAACATCACATTCAATCCAATTAATCAATCCAATAATCAAGGTAAGGTAAAAATATATTTTACATAGTTTTAAAACATATACAAATATAAAGAAAATTTTTTATAAAAATAAATTTTGAAAAGTAGTTTAAAAAATATACGAGTATAATCTTATATTCGAATAAAAAATTTTGAGTTTTTGAAATTTTTTTGTGAAATCTGTGAAGACAAAGATATATACATAGTAAAAGTGTAATTTTAAAACATAAACAATATAAAAATATAAAGAAAACAAAATTTTAAAGAAAATAAAGTTTTACCTCATATCAAAACAATGCTCGTCAACCATAATCAAAAATACATAGGAAATCAAATAAAAACATAGGTGCATAAACTTAAATTCTAAATATGATATGATATGTCATGTGATGCAATTTGCCTAAGGAGCGTCATCATCGTCTTCATCTTTATCTTCACCGGCCATACCATCATCACCAAGAGAGTGACCACGCCATTCTCCATGAAAAGCAATAAGTGTTAAGTCCATCGAAGCTTGGCAAGACTCAATGAAAGTCACTCGTGCCTTCAAAGAATTGAAACGAGCATCAATAGTATCAAACCTTATGTTCATCTCGTTGAACTTCCCATCAAGGTAGGCCATAAGAGCATCGAGGGAAGGTTGAGCAACTGGTGCTTCTTGAGCAACTGGAGGATTCGCCACTAGATTTGGTTGAGCATCACTGGGAGACTGGAGCCTCCGTGAGATAAGCTTTTAGTTGCTCAAAAATTTGTTGTCTTCTCTCATTCCACTCAAGCGAAACCCCTTTCTGTAATAATTTGGTCAACGGTGCAGCTATAATAGAGAACTCTTTAACAAACCGCCTATAATACCCGACAATTCCTAGGAAGCTACAAACTTTCAAAATATTCTTTTGGGGTTTTTACTCCACCACAGCCTGAATTTTCTGAGGATCCACGCGGATTCCATCTGTGGCAACTATGTGGCCAAGGAATGCCACTTCTGAAAGCCAAAATTCACACTTACTGAACTTGGCAAAAGACGTCTATCCCTAAGAGTCTATAGAACCACACACATATGGTAATCGTGCTCTTTTTCTGAACGCGAATATACCAAAATGTCATTAATAAAGAACATGACAAACTGATCCAGATACAGTTGAAAGATTTGGTTCATTAGGTCCATGAAAGCTGCAGGTGCGCTGGTAAGCCCAAACGGCATTACTTAAGAACTCATAGTGCCCATATCGCGTCCTAAAAGCAGTTTTTTGGACATCTTCGTCCATCACCTTCAACTGGTAGTACCCTGACCTTAAGTCGATCTTAGAAAACACACGGGCACCTCTCAACTGGTCAAACAAATCATCAATCCTTGAAAGCGGATAACGGTTCTTTATCGTTACCTTGTTCAACTGCTGATAATCAATAGACATCCTCATAGACCCATCTTTCTTTTTGACGAACATGATCGGTGCTTCCCAAGGTGATATGCTCGGTCGAATAAAACTTCTCTCTAGCAATTCTTGGATTTGCTTATTCAATTCTCTTATCTATGTCGGTGCCATTTGATACGGTGCGATGGATACTGGTGTTGTACCTAGCATCACATCAATCTGAAACTCTAACTCACAGTCAAGAGATAGTTTGGGTAACTCTTTCAGAAACACATCGATAAACTCACTAATACTCCGTAGGTTCTCAAGCATTGGACTCTCAATCCTCGCATCAACATGAGCTAAAAGGCTTCACAGCCTTGTTGCATTAACCTCTAAACTGACAAGGCCGACACCACACTAGAAAGGCATAGGTTTCTTTCACCTCTCACAACAAGCTTAGAACCATCCGTAACATGAAGCTCCAAGCTCTTCGCTCTACATCCTAGACTAGCATCATGCTCAAAGAGCCAATCTATCCCCAATATGGCATCGAACTCTTAAAACGGTAAAACCATTAAATCTGCCAAGAAAAGTGACCCTTGAACCTCGATTGGGCACCTCCGATAAACCTTATCTACTAACACATCATATCCTAACGGGCTAGTCACACAGACTCATATCCCAAGATCTTCGGCAGGAATACCCCATTGTTGAGATATCCTACTACAGATGTATGAGAGAGTAAATCCTAAATCCACAAGAGCAATTATAAGAACCGAAAACAAGATGAACATACCTTAGATAACATCTGTAGTTGCACAGTCCTTCTGAGCCCTTACCGCATACTGTATAGCTGGTGCTCTCGCAGTAGACTAAAAGGTGCCTCCCGATACATAGTTCGCTTATCCTCGAGCAAGGCCTCGACCCCTCTGGGCCAGATGTACAGTCCTCTGAACTTGATCTGAAGAGGCCACAGTAGCTACTAGGCAGTCTTTCATGAAATGGTTCGGCGGTCTATAATGGTAACAAACTCTTACTACTCCCCAACACTCGCATCTATGCTTGCGTCTACACTAATTGCAAACTAGTGCACCTGCGCTCATCTGTAAACCCTCTGAGCTCATCATAGATGAAGATGAAGATGGCCTCCTACGGTCAGCTGACTCAGATATCTAGTCCAATTTTGAACTTCGATTCGAGGATCCCCTATTATGGCTCTACCGGTTTATGCTCCTTCCAGAGTAGGTCTGCGAGTTGTTGTTGTTGGAGGGATTCTGGGCCCTCCACTGAAACTTTCTTACCCACCAGACGGGTCATATGTTAAACCTTGTACCTACTCAAGAGGCTTGGCACTCGAAGTCAACTCTGAGAACACTTTCGGTGGTGCAATAACTATATAAGTCTGGATTTCTTTCCTCAAACCCTTCAAGAACCTAATCCACCTCATCTTTTCAGTGGTAACCAATTCGGTAGCATATCAACTCAACTAGAGAAACTCTTGCTTATACTCAAAGACTGGTTGGTTCCCTTGCACCAGATGGTTGAATCGATCCCTCAAGGTGTCAATGTGAGCCTCGCCCACATACTTCTTCTCGAACTCTTCGAGAAAGTCATCCCAAGTTGGTTGATTGGGGTGCCACCCAAGCTCCATTGTTTCCCACCATTCTCTAGCATTACCCTTCAACAAGGACAAAACACAAGACAACTTATCTTCTTATCTCAATCTCATTTGTCTCATAATCCAACGCGTATCTTGTAACCATTGTTCCGCTTGCACTGGGTTATCTTACTTCGACCCATGAAAGTTTGTAGCACCCTGCATTCTCACCCTTTCGACAGGTGCCTCTCGAGGGGTAGTAGATTCCCTCGGTACAGCCCTCACAATACGGTGCAACGCTCGGTTTAAATGTGAGAAACAATTGACTCCCCAGTCAACTGTATCCATCGACGCTTCCTTTGCGTCGGGCATATAATCTTTATCGTAGCTCCCTTCTCAGGAGCCTAAACTTTTCTCATCGATTCTTGCCCTCCTCGGCATGATTCTATTCTGCACAACAAACAAACGAGGTCACACCATCGAATTTTAGCATTAAAATAAGTACGACTTTGACTCAGGCCATGTATTCACTAGACACATATATATTCCTCTAGACTCTTCCGGGGACTTCCTAGAATCAACTAAACTATAGCTCTGATACCACTAAACGTAACACCCTTGACCTGGATGTCACATTTGGGCTCTAAGCCTAAAAACCCGTACTAGTAAAAAAAATTGTTTTCAAGCCCAAAGCATGATAAGTTCAATTTAAAAACATAAGTCCAATTAAAACATAAGTCCATACATTTAAAACATAGTTAAATATGAATATTTAAAACATTATCCGTGGAGCTCCAATTACAAATACTTAAAATATTTGACTTGGACTACTTAGTACAAAATAAGAGTTACAATTTACATCTAAGGTCCTACGAAATACATAGCCCAATACATCTAGCAATTATACTCAAACAACTAAAGTCAATGCTGAAATCCAATCCTTGATGGTGCTCTTTCAAGCCTCACGACAACCCTACTTATTTGTGAACGGAAACAACGATTCCGAACGTTGAGCTAACAAAGCTCAGTGCATACACCGCCACTCAACCATGCTTCATGTAAATCATAAATAAAGCAATACAACATGAATAATATCATGGCAGGATAACGATGGCGCTACCATAACCGCCTAAACACATAATATCATGAATGTATGATCACGCACGCAGCACATACATAAACCTCACAAGTTTGCATTGCATCACACAGATAAAACTATTAACATTAAGTGAGGCCCGCGTCCACAAAGCATCGGGATCCTACACTACGAGCAAGGCCCTTGTCCATAGAGCATCAAAATTATATACTCGCAGAGATTAGGCACGCTTCCACAAAGTATCGTGATCCTACATCCATGCTTGGAATCTCACAGCAAGCATCTTCGAATGAGGCTCGCGTCCACAAAGCATTGTGATCCTATATTCAAAAATCTTCAAGGTGTTGCAATACACTTCTACGGTATCCAAATCCTAACAACAAGGGATGACTCAACAACTAAGTAACACATCCGCACAAAGCAAGGGCTTTAGCTACCACACAGCATCAATCGATCCACCTAGGATCCCTATGGGTTACTACCTTGCACGATTTACCTAGTATTTACCAAATTATTACCTTTTTATTTCACATACGGGGTTTAAATCTTTATTTCTCAATTTTAATATTCGTTTTATACCTTAAAAGACCCATTGGGCCATTTGCCTTGAATTATAGAACCCCCAAACACAAACTCAAATCTCTTGGGTAGATTGTCTAGCGAGTATTGATACTCTTATATAGGTATTGGTACGCCTCTCTAGGTACCGATACTCTCCAATGAGTAACGATACTCAAATTAGGTTCGAAAGAATTGGAATAATAACCCGTACCGATACGCTAATCCCCAATATCAATAAGCAATATCAGTACGTAACCACCCCGTACTGATACTCCTTCCTTTGCGTACCGGTACTCAAAAGCCTTCCCCAGGCAATAGAATAGTAGTACAGATACGCCCCATAGCGTACCAGTACGCAAAAATGCTATTGGAATTCTAATTGAGCAAGGGGTTCTAATACACAAGAAGCCGTATTGGTATGCCTCTCACAACTTGTCCCCTTTTATTACAAAGACGTATCGATATACGTAAAGTAGTACCGGTACGCGAGCCTAGAATTTTAAACACTGGGTTTAGATTTCACATATAAATCCTACCTAACCTATATGGTTAAGCCCCAAATTATTCCTACAAGTTATGGTGAAGTTATTAGGTGAGTTACTACCGATTTTAGGCCTTAACAACACCAATTCCACAATTTGCCATTAGAGATCAACCAAGGTATATCAAAGCCAAAAACACCAAAATCATGCATCAAAACTTATTTTTATGATTTCCAAGGAACTATAGAAGTTAGTAGTGTACTAACCTTAGCTTAAAAGATAAAACGAAACCTTCTTTCAAAGCTTCAAGCCTTCCTCTCTTCTTGGACCTTTGATGAACTCTCAACCTCTTTCACTACATGGGAAGATTGTAAAACGAATTATAATGTTGATAGAGGATAAAATGGACCAAAAACATATTCTAAACCCAAGATTAGAGCTCCCAAAACTCCAATATCGTTCAACATTCCCAACCCCTAACAACTCTTCATTCCTTCAAACCATACAAAGCTTACCTTGAAATGTAGATCCTTGAAAGCTGATAACACTTCCCTCTACAAGCCAAATGTGATTCACAACACAAACTCTCAAAATTCAATCTTTGATAAAGGTGTTTTGAGAGAGAGAGAGAGAGTTTAAAAAGGGAAGAAGATGACATTAAGGCAAGGTGATCTCACCTCTCTGCACAATGTAGAAAAAACAAGCATTTCCCCTCTTCACTCTTCAAAATAAGCATTTACCATATTACCCATCTGCATCTCTTCTCCACCCAACCCAACAACCATATAAGCCCAACATACAAGTTAGCCCAAGGCCCCCATAAGCTCCATACCACGACCCAAATAGGAGGCCCATGCCTCGATTAAACCCGACCCTCAAATTCTAAAATTTGGGTCGTTACACTTTGTACATGGGCCTTGTTGTTGGGCTTGATAAAAGCTTTGGGCTTATTTTGATTGGTTTGTTAATGGGTTAGAGTGAAAATAAAAATGGGAAAATGAGTAATTTTCTGGAGGGAAGACAAAGAGGGGGAATTCATTTATGCTCTGTAGAAAAAGTAGAGGGTGAAATCACCTTTGTCCCCTTGTTTCTCCCTCTCCCTTATCTTCATCTTTTTACCCAAGTTTAAGGCTCAAGGTGTAATCATTGAGTGTTTGAGTAAGAATCACGTTTTGGTGATTGAGGGAAGTTTATTTAGCAGCAAAAGATCTACAAACCAAGGTAAATATGAGTTAAAATGGTGGAGGTTGAAGTTTTGGTGGGGGTTAGTGTGGGTGAAAGGGAATAGATCTTTGAAGGCTTCTTCATCAGCTTAAATCCAAGGTTAGTACACTACTAACTCCTATAGCTTCCTGAAAATCACGAAAATAGATCTTGTTATATGTTTATGATGTTTTGGTTGAGATTGAACCTTGGTTGCTCTTTAATAGCAAATTGTGAAATTGATGTTAATAAGGCTTAAAATTGATAGAAACTGAACCTAAACACCTTCTATAAGTTATAATTTGAGTTTTGGGGGTTAAAGATGAGAAATTTGAACCCTAGACTTGAAAATTAGGGTTTGTGTACCGGTACGGGTAGTTCGGTACCAATACCCATCTCTATGTAAAGAGTCAAAACATAAAAGAGTACCGGTACGACTTTCTGAGTATCGGTACGTCTGTGTAATAAAAATGGTGACTTATGAAAGGCGTATCAATACTGCTGGACGCGTATCAGTACCCCATGCTTGATGGAAATTCTAGTAGCATTTTTGCGTATCGGTACGCTATAGGGCATATCGGTACTACTGTTCTATTGACTGATGAAGGTTTTTGTGTACCGATACACAAAGGTGAGAGTATCGGTACGGGTGAGGATCGGTATAGAGTGGTTTATGTACCGATAATAAGTATCGATACGGGGGTAAGAGTATCAGTATGAGTTGAGGGATCATTGGGATCGCGTTGCTTGTATGCCGAATAGGCATTGGTTGGGTTATATGTTGATGTGTCATGCCATGTGGGCACTTGGTTGATGAGATCCAAATACCCAATAAAGAGTGTTGCAACACCACAATTTGAGATAACGAATAGAGATTACCAATACTATGTGACCCAAGCCTCGTTAAAAGATACTCGAGTGAGCTTTCTGAGTATGGGTGTATGTTCCGATGCTAGGTGACCTGACCTTACCCAGAGTGTAGATGCTCGATAGAGGATTTCGAGTATGGTGTATGTTCCGATGCTATGTGACCCGACCTCACCCAAGGTGTATGATTCGATGCTACGTGACCCGGCCTCACCCGGAGTGTATGTTCTGATGCTACGCGACTCGACCTCACTCTAGAGTTATTATTGATGTATTATTGCCTAGGTGATCTGTTGAGATCTCGGGCTTGGTTGGGCCTTGTGTGCCATGATTAATGATTGCTTGTTGAGGCATGTGTTTAGGCGACTAGTGGTAGCGCCATTGTTATCTTGCCATGATATCATATCTTGTAATATCGTTCTTATTTATGATTTACATGAAGCATGGTTGAGTGGTTGTGTATCCACTGAGCTTTGTTAGCTCAACGTTTGGAATCGTTGTTTCCGTTTGCATGTTAGTAGTTTTGACATGTTGCTTGGAGGAGCACCATCAGCGAAGAATTCTAGAGCCTCGTTTCTCTAGAGTACAACACTTAGGTCTATGGGCTATGTACTCATAGGAATCTATTGTACATTGTAACTTGTATTGTATTTCTAAAACGATAGAGTCATACGTTTTATAATGTAATTTTAAAAGGAGCTCCACTATATATGTTTCAAATATTATTTATACTTTATTGGATTGAAATAAAATGGGTTTTGGAAATTTATTGTGGATTGGGCTAAACTAGGTTGGAAATTTTTGGGTTTCAGGCTTGAGCCCAAAATGTGACATTCGGATCGAGGTGTTACAAGGGTGGCACGACCAGCTAAGGACAATGACGTTGCTTTCCAACCATTTAACTTCCTCCAGACTAATTGAATCAAGTAGTTATACGAAGCCAAAGTAACTCTCTGATGAAGAAGAGGCACCCATAAGTAGAGGTGTTCACTCTCGGGTACTTGGCTTTTTGGGTACCCTAAGTACCGGGTACCCGGTCTTCCAAGTATCGAATTTTTCAGCCAGATCCCGACCCATAATTATCGGATACCCATTAATTGGGTACCCGTAAAAACCGGGTACCATGTTCACATTATTTATTTATTTAAATTTAAAAGTTTTTAAAAAATCACATAGTAAACCCATAAAATTTAAAAATTCATAATACATAATCCAAATACAAAAATTAGTGATTTGAAGTTAGTTTTAAGATATAAATATTTGGATAAATATATATATTAAATTTTATCACCAAAAAGACATTAAAAATATTAATCTCATTTTTTTCGAATGTTGGATTAACAAATTAATAAAAAATATATTTGAAAATTTTAAAACTTAAAAGTACATAATACAAACATAGAAATAATTTAGAGATTTAAATTTAGTTTTAGGTAAAAATATTAAGGAACCTAAAATAAAAATATATTTTAAAACTAAAAAAAATAATATATTAAAAGTATCGGATCGGGTCGAATATCCGGTTACCAAAAAACTTTGGCCCAGATCTGGCCCAACTACCTGAAAAAATCCCGGGTTGAGTAATCTTTTTAAAGAATTACTCAATTTTTTAAGGTTTGGGTCGACGGGCTGGGTCAACTGGGTCGGGTATTTTTGAACACCCCTACCCTAAGTATTTTACAAGATCATCCACCACACTAAAATCGAAAAAAGTATTGATCACAGTGCGCACAAGAGCCGAGACATTCTTAAAAAAACATAGTGGTTTTCTCACTATTCACTTTATGACCAAACACCCTACAAAAGACATCTAACATATCTTTGACAGTTTTCATCTGATCAGTCGAGGCCTCAGCGAAAAGAATTATATCATCAGCAAAAAATAAATGAGAAATCAAAAGACCGCTCTTAGAAGTACAGAACGGTCTCCAACTACCACAGTTACTCGCACATTGGATATACTGAGCCAACCGCTCCATACATAAAACAAACTAATATGGTGACAGTAGATCCCCCTAATGAACGCCCCTTGTTGAATGAAAATGCTCCGATAGAACTATTCTATAACACCTGAGTAGACATAGAAGATACACATTACATAATGAGCTTACGAAGAGCATCCAGTATGCCAATGTCAAAAAGAGTGTTGTTAATGAAATCTCACTCTAGTCTGTCATAGGCTTTCTCTGATCAATTTTAATCACCATCCATCCTTTCTTACCAGATTTCTACTTCATGAAATGTATAATGTCCTGAATAATAATAATAATAATATTGTCGCTAATAGAACGTTCGAGAATAAAACTCGTCTGATTTTTATAAACTTACCTCGACAAAAAAAAGTTCCAGACGATTGACAATAATTTAATGACTGCCTTATACACCACAGTACAAAGACTGATAGGCCGAAGCTGTGTCATACGCTCAAGAATAGGAACTTTTGGATTCAAAACAAGCAAAGTACGGTTGATAAAATCCGGAATATCACCTATCACAAAGATATCTTCAATAAAAGAACAAACAGAATCACCAGCTACTCCCCAATTCTTCCGGTAAAAAGCTGCATGCAAGCCATCTACCCTCGGAGCTTTTCATGATCCCATATAAAAAAAAAACTCTCCGAATTTCATCCTTGGTGATCGGATTTGCCAAGTAGCTATTCTCGTGGTGCGTAAGTGGAAGAAATATCCCTCGAATTGGAAACCGCCATCCATTATTATTGGACGTAGTGAATAAGTGTTGGTAAAATCGTAGGGCCTCTTGCTCCAACTCTTCCTGGGAAATACACCAAGAGCCATCCACGAGCATTAGAGCGGCAATAGTGTTTGATCTGCACCTCGCAATCACAGAAGCATGAAAAAAATTTAGTGTTGTGGTCACCCTCAAGAATCCATTTTGAACAAGCCTTTTGTCGCCAAAGGCTCTCCTCTTGTTCTAGAACAACTTCAAGCTCAGAGCGTAATTTATCCGCTAATGAGGCTAAGTATTCGAAATAACGTACCGATAATGCTTTCTCAATACAGCGCAATCTCGACAAAATTCTCTTTTTTTTCTCTCTCAACGTACCCAAACACCTCATTGTTCCATGTTCCAATCTCCAACTGGAAGGTCGACAAATTCTGCTCAAAATTCTTTCCTAACGTCCACACCATGCTTAAAATATTTGAAAGTCTGGATGGTCCTGCCATGCCGCAATGAATTTGAATGCTCTATAATAATGCCTTTGATTATCATCTGCTAGGTGAAGTAATAGGGGATGGTGATCAGAACCAATATAATCTAGATGTAAAACATGACTATGTGAGAATCGAGAAGTCTATTGCGAGTTAACCAAACATTTATCAAGGCGTTGACTCAAACTTCCTTGGGACCAAGTAAAAGGTATGCCATGAAAACCCAAGTCAACCAAGCCTGTATTAAAAAGAAAATCCGAAAGAAGACGGCTACCACCCACGTGGTGCTCAGTGCCGTCAAACCTTTCATCTATCAAAAAGATGGCATTAAAATCTCCTCCTAAAATTCAAAGATGTGCATCACCGAGTAGCTTTTAGTTGTCACCATAGATGTTTGCGTTTGGACGCGTGTAGGCTTGCATAAACTAACGTAAATTAAAACCAACAATCCGAGGCTGTTGACCGAATATAACCTAATGAACTTGTTCGAGATGTTCAAAATATCAACCACCTCTGAATCATTCCTAAGCAACCAGATGCCTCCACTAAACCCATTAGCTTCAACATGAAAAGAAATAGAAAAACCCAACTTTGAGATCGCCCTATCAGCAATACCACCACTCTTTCGTGTCTCAAATAGTGCAACCATGCTTGGGCTATTTTCCCGAGTAAAAGATCTAAAAATTCTCCTAAATGCGTGGCTAGCAGCTCTCTGACCATTCCAAAACATAACTTTAATCATTATTAAAATAAAAGAAAAAAAAGGAAAAACAGAACCTTAAAGTTTGACAACCCTATTTGAGTCCCCATAATTCTCTACAAACAAGCGTATCATCAATCCGAGTTCTCAAGGAAGCCTCTACATCAACCACAGACTGTTCTATTGCCATAACTTGACCATCATCCATACGAGAAGTACCCTGCCCAGCCGTCCCTCCACCATTGCTAGCATCTAGCTTATTCGCAAAAGTATGCACCCGTTCAATATATACAGGCCTGGATCCACTCCTAGGTTCGTTAGCTTTACGGACTGCCAAACCCATCTTAGTAGTATCTTTAGAATTTTTCTTTGATGCTACAACAGTACAACTCGGGATTTGATCACCTTGAGACTAGATAAGCCACGCTCTTTTCCCCCTTCCTCTATAATTTTAAGTGCGCACATGATCGAATCCCAGTGTTATGGTTAACAACCTTGAGATTCTTCCCATCTACCGAAGGTACCACATTCAAAATTTGTTTTGTTTTACTTAGTGCTTTCGCCTTTTTATCCGGGTTGGAAGCCATGTATGCTGTATTTTTCTAAAAGTTTTGCAGTTCAATAGTAACTGACTTCTCCAAAGCTAAACCCTTCTCCCCAGTCGCAACAGCGGCTGAATTTACGTTACCAGCTCTCTCAGAAGTGTCCTTATCTGACACAACCCCACCGTCATTCTCCAAAACTAGATAGCACGAGCCCCCAAGACTATCTTTCATAGACCCAGCAACCTTATTAGGGTTCACTACGCTCTGCTTCTTGCGATTATCCACTATCATCCAAGGAACATAAAAGTCCAAATCCGGGCTTGAAGTATCACCCTTGGACTACATCGAAACCCCATCAGAGCTTGATTCCTGATTCATTTCTCCCTAGACCTAGTTCTTTTAACAAGACTCATTCGAATGTCCATAGACTCCACATGCAAAGCAAATCTATTGCAAACTTCATATTCTAGTCGTTGAAGACTGCCCTCAATATGGATAATAGAAAAAAAGAGGTTTATTAAGGTCAACAATGACTGCCATACATGCAAATTTCCCCTATCTGTCTGTGTACTGTAGTCCACCTTGACAAGCCGGCCAATCACAGATACAATATAACGAAACAATGCCTTAGAGTAATATTGGAAAGGAGGACCATGCAACCTAATCCATACCATGACATGCGAAGGGTACTTCCCCGAACTAGAGAAAGAGTGACTCCATGGCTGCACTGTCAAATAACTCCCTATATCGTTCAGGGTCCGTCCGTTAAGACTTTAGCATAGTCCCGTTTATCCGCAAGTCTAACAATGATGTAATTATTTTTTCAAATCAATTATTTACAATTCACCAAAACGTTTCCAAAGAGCCTGAATCCTAGCCAACAAAGTTTTGTAATCCATCACGCGGCCTAAAAGCCGAGCAATAATTGCATTCTGCATGTTTCGGTCTATTTGATCATGCACCCTATCCGAAAAACGAATTGATAAAATATGGGATGACCGATCAATCCGTACGTCCTCCTCTAAAATTATAACCTCATCCTCAATATACAACCCAGCCGAGGCACCAGTAGTAACAACCTTACTAGCATAGGTCGCCTTATCGTTCCCACTTTCTCCAGTCACTTTCTACTGCGTATTGTCCCCAAGAACCTGCTTACACTTAGTCTCATTCTCCAACGAAGCTTCATTGCCATCAGCATCAATGGCCATTACTGCACCGAGGGTTTCTTCATCGTCATTCCTGTCCTTCTTAGTCGTTCGCTGATTATCCAGTGGTGTAGGGGAAGCCGGTCATTCCAACACCGGCGGGACCGTGATCTGAGGAATAATATCTGGTGGCCGGCCGTCGGAGTTTCCATGCATAGGTGGTTGCGGGGGCGCGAGAGAATCTCCTGTTGAGAGCATTAGGGTTTTTTGTTCTTTACTTGTATATACAAGGTTATTATTTCATATTGGTATTGAAAAACATCTAATTTTGTTTTAACTAAAATATGAAATACTAACTATAAATTTTAAAATTTTAAACTTAAATTCTAATAATAAACTGTAAATTCTTAAACCTTAAACTAAACTTTTAAATCCTAAATTAGACCCGCTTGTAAAAAATACATTTTTTATCGTCAGTGAATGAAATATTTTCTCATATATATTATTATTTCATTTTTTTTTGGTTCCTCGCACGTTTAGGGTGAGTTCATTGAATTTAGACAAATTGAATAATTTTTTTGAGTTAATTAAGTTAACAATTTATTTTATCATCTTAATTTAATTTATTTTTTAAATAACTGTAATTAATAAAATTAAAATAAGAAAAAATAACATCTAATTTTCATAATAGTGTATTATATAATATAAAAATTAAAATAATAAATTTAAATCTAAATAATTTAAAATTTATATTCTATGTCAAATAAATATGTTTTTGATCAACAAATGTATGATTTATTGAAGGAAATCATACATTGTAAATATCCGAATAGGCCTCATTAAAAGTCTCCCTAACTTAAATGGAGGAAAAGAGTACCTATACGAATATGTCAAATAAATATTACAACGTTAATTTTTATAATGTTTTAATATTATTTTTTTTAAAATAGTTATTTATTTATTTTTGGTGGTTACATTGCATAATTTAAATATTAATTGTCGTAAGGGGTTTTACCCTCTACGAAAAATAAGATGTTTTAAGAAAAAAACTGTGTTCTTTACGAAGTCAAAGGAGACGTCACCCGGAGACCGTGATGACGCTCCCAACAGGACACCGTAAATGTTTTAAAAATGAAAAATACGAAAAATGGATGGGAAATATGAAAAATGGATGGAGTCGCCACTGACCACTTTGATAGGCCGAACACCGTAAAAATGACCAGAGATTCAAAACGTTGGGTCCGGGAGACGGTTTCGCGTGGGGGAAGGATTAGCACCCCCAACAACGCCCAAAATTGGTACCGCATTGATTGAGTTTTGTCATTGCAAGAAAATAAAAATTCGAATCTTTAATTTAAAATTTAATCCCAAAAAAGCGGTCTAATGAGAACATTTCTTTACTTACGAAAACCGAGAAAGATGATACTTGAATGATTCAGGACACCACTTCTTAACCGATTATCCGAAATAAAATGGAAAGTATTCCCTTAATATTGAAGAACTTCTCATCAAAATATTTGAAATGAGATAAAATATATAAATAATATAATATACATATAATACTTACTATAATATACATATATAAATATAAAGTAGGTACTAAAAATAATATATATATATACGATAATAAATATAATACTAAACATAAAAATAATATTAAATATAAAAATAATAGATTATATATTATATAGTATACTATACATATAAAATAAATACTATATAAAGCAAATATTATGCTATATACATATTATAAGTATAATATATATTACACATATTATATATAATATACATAATAATACTCTACATATAAAAAATACACAAATAAAATATAAATAAAATGCATCGAATATAAAAAGAACTAAAATTAAAGAAAGTAAGAAAACAATGCAAAAATTAAAAATAAAATAATATACAAAACATAAAAAAACATGTCAACATAATCAACAAAATTCTATATTATTATATAAAAGATAAATACAAAGATAAAGATCAAACTTTTATCCCACTAAGAGTTCGAATGAAAATCTTTAACCGACTCCTACTGAGATTCCGGTACCACTTTTATCATGGCCCAAAAATTAACTTGATCGGACCACAAAAGGGTTTCCGATAGGGTGATTGACCGAACCACCACGGGAAATTAATTCCCCGAGAGCACTGCTCTCGTTGATCAAGAAATGGCTTGCTCGGCCATCATGGCCTTTTGATTTCAAATTGCCAAACCAATTTGATTTCAATTGCTGCCCATTTCCATCTGTTCCCCTGGCTATTTATAGACTTTAAATTTTCCCTTTTTTTCCTTTTTACTTACTTTTTTTAATTTCATTCGATAAAAACTCTTCTATACAAAAATTGTGGGTATTAAATACTTAAAAAAATAAATACACTGATTTTACAGATCAAAAATTTCCGGGCGGTAACGTCTTCTTTCCTGCTTTCGAATCTGCAAAATGCGACAGCTTGAACTGGATAAATGGTTTTTTTATTGGATATGGATATTGGGCTTATTTTGGGTCTAGCCCGAACAAAAATGGGCTACAACAGATGCCCTTCTTTGCTCATTGCTGTGTAACAGGAATAGGGCAAAGACAAAAAGTAACCATTTTTGTCCGATCGGGTTTAGGTTCTTTCTCTGGCCACCGCTTCTTCTTTGGGCTTCTCTTGATCTTCTTTGTCGCTCTTCAAAATTGAGGATTCGTTGAGGAAGTCAAAATCTGAGGTGATCCATTGGAGGAGATAAAATGAATTTGGCTTGCTACGACTCTAACAACGACGCAATGCCAGGAGAAAATTTGACCTAGCTGTAACATTGACGAAGAGGCAAGGTCTGCAAAACTTGATCCAGTTGTAACACTGACGAAGACACAGGATCAAAAGATGAAGGTTCGGCCTCGTTCCAACACCGTCGAGAAGGCAGGACTGGAAGTTAATGAATTTTGATGCAGAGCTCCTTCTGCATTTTTCCCAAATGCACAGGGATCAACGGTTTTGAGTTTCATTTACCAGTAGCCGTTTGCTTCGGGCTAGTTGTACCATTCCCCTGGGTACAATCAGTTTGTACCAATCATGAGATTAGATTTTTCAAATGATTTATTTTTCTTGGACCATTCGTGAAAATGAATTTTTGATGGACATTTGAATTATCCATTGTCTTAAACTTTACAGTGTGTTAAGCACGTTGTGCCAACATTTCTGTCGGACTTGTCAAAATAGTTTGATCCAGTTGCAACACTGACGAAGAGGCAGGATCGAAAGATAGAGGTTCTATGTCTGATCCAGCTACAACTCTGATGAAGAGACAAGATCTAAAAAAATAAATTTGGCCCAGCTACACCACCTGACGAAGAGGCAAGACCAAAGAATAGTATGGTTTGACCAAGCTACAACACCTGACGAAGAGGCAAGACCGAAGAATAATATGGTTTGACCAAGCTACAACACCTGACGAAGAGGCAAGGTCTGAAGTCAATGGGGTTGATCCCGCTACAACACCGACGAAGAGGCATAATCAGAAGTTAGTAGATTTGGTATAGCTACAACACCGACGAAGAGGCAAGACCTGAAGTCAGTAAAGGTTTGACCCAGCTATAGCACCGATGAAGAGGCAGGGTCTGAAGTCAGTAGGGTTGATCCAGCTACAACACCGACGAAGAGGCAGGATCGGAAGTCAGTAAATTTTGGTCCAGATATAACACCCGACGAAGAGGCAAGACCAGGATTTGACCGAGCTACAACACCGACGAAGAGGCACGGTCTAAAGGTGAAAGTTTTGATCCAGCTACAACACCGACGAAGAGGCATGATCAAAATTTGGCATATTTGTCCAGTCATTCCATCAATGGAAGGACAAAATTGGATTTCAGTAACTTGGATTCTACCGCACCATCAACGGAGAAGCAGAATTGAATAACAACAGCTCAAACCTCACTACACCATCAACGGAGGAGCAGAAATGAACCACAACTTGGACCTTACTACGCCCTCAAAGACGGAGTAAGAACGATCAATAGCTTGAGCCCAGCCACACCATCAACGAAGGGACAAGATCGAATGATTTGGATTCTACCATACCATCAACGGAGAAGTAGAATCTAGATAACAGCAACTCAAACCTTACTACACCATCAACGGAGGAGCAAGAATAAACAACAAATTGAACCTTACTACGCCCTCAACGGCGGAGTAAGAATAAATGACAACTTAAACCTAGCCACCCCATCAACGGAGGGACCAGACCGTGTAACTTAGATTCTACCACACCATCAATGGAGAAGCATAATCTGGATAATAGCAACTCAAACCTTCTACACCATCAACGGAGAAGTGGGGATGGACCGCAACTTGGACCTTACTATGTCCTCAAAGACGGAGTAAGAACGATCAATAACTTAAACCTAGCCACACCATCAACGGAGGGACATGATCGAATAACTTGGACTTAGACTCAACATCTCCATCAACGCAAGAGGTGAGATTAGATATCTGGAATTTGGGCCTTGTCACGCCATCAACGGAGGAACAAAACCTGATGAAAACAGCTTAGACACAACCACTCCATCAACGCAAGAGGCTGGACCGAACAGCTGCAATTTATACCTAACCTTTCCATCAACGCAAGAGGCTGGATTTGATATCTGTAACTTTGGCCTTTGTCACGCCATCAACGGAGGAACAAGACCGGATAAAAGCGACTTGGACCTGACTACACCATCAACGGAGGAACTAGATCGGATGATATAACTTTAACCTAACCATCTATCAACGGAGGGGTAGGATCGGAGGATGAAGCTTTGATTTTTTTTTATTTTTGATTTTTCTTGATTTTTGATTTTTTTTATTTTTTATTTTATGATTTTTTTTATTTTTGATTTTTTTTTGATTTTTTGATTTTTTTTTATTTTTCTTTAGCTACAACTATAAGAAGGATATAATATCCGAGGAAGAAGTTTGGTCCAGCCAAAAACGAATGCATGATGTATGCCCCTAACTTTATGCCTAATGCATGTTTAATGCATGATAACTCGTATGAATGTATGCACTTGATGCCAAATGATCTTAATGAATGTGTAAATGGTTTTTTTGCCCCTCAAAGGGATGTCTCTAACTTCGTTGGTCGGGTTAAGTTCCTAAACTTGTTTCGCGGAGATGCCCACAATCTTTCTTGGCTTTGATCATCTTCTTCTATCTTTTCGGGTGCATGCCCCAAAATTATTTTCATTGAACTTCGTTTGGAAATGAAGCAAATTTGAAGCTTGGAGTATGTTTTTGCTTTTTCCTGAAAGATGAACGCATTATGCTGCCCCCCAGTCGGGCTTGGAAATACCCCTAGATGTGGGGCCTTGTAGAGGCATAGTGTCTGTATGAACGCGAAGGTTATTCTCAAAAATGCCTCTGGACTGAGTCCTTGCGTAGGTTTAACATGATGCTAGACTTCGCTTTATAGGTACTAAAAATAATATATATATATACGATAATAAATATAATACTAAACATAAAAATAATATTAAATATAAAAATAATAGATTATATAATATATAGTATACTATACATATAAAATAAATACTATACAAAGCAAATATTATACTATATATATATTATAAGTATAATATATATTACACATATTATATATATAATATACATAATAATACTGTATATATAAAAAATACACAAATAAAATATAAATAAAATGCATCGAATATAAAAAGAACTAAAATTAAAGAAAGTAAGAAAAATAATGCAAAAATTAAAAATAAAATAATATACTAAACATAAAAAAACATGCCAACATAATCAACAAAATTCTATATTATTATATAAAAGATAAATACAAAGATAATGATCAAATTTTTATCCCACTAAGAGTTCGAATAAAAATCTTTAACCGATCCTACCGTGATCTCGATACCACTTTTATTATGGCCCAAAAATTAATTTGATCAGACTACAAAAGAATCGAGTGATTGACCGAACCACCACTTGGAAATTAATTCCCCTAGAGCACTGCTCTCATTGTGCAAGCAATGGCTTGCTCGGCCATCATGGCCTTTTGATTTCAAATTGCCAAACCAATTTGATTTCAATTGCTGCCTATTTCCATTTGCTCGCCTGGCTATTTATAGACTTTACTGGGCGGTGGGGTAGACGTGGCTCAATTTGAGCCACAAAAATTTCCCCTTTTTATTTTTTACTTATTTTTTTAATTTTATTCGATAAAAACTCTTCTATATAAAAATTGTGGGTAATAAATACTTAAAAGTAAATACATTGATTTTACAGATCAAAAATTTTTTGGGTGATAAAGTCTTTTTTCCTACTTTTTGAATCTGCAAAATACGACAACTTAGACTGGATAAATATTTTTTATTGGATATGGATATTAGGCTTATTTTGGGTCTAGCCCGAACAAAAATAGACTACAACATTAATTTTTATAAAATTTACTCGAATTACTAACCCAGCTTAATGACTAATTATGTGATCCTTATTTAAAAGGTCCCAAGTTTGATTCCTAAGGAAGCAGTTTTTCTTAATTTTGAGATATTGTCTTAGATTAAGTTAAATAAAGGTTTTGGTGGAATTGTATTAGATTCTATAGGTAGTTTATTACTTAAGTTGTAGACCCTTTATGCAAGGTGTTTTAGGGTTCAAACCCCACCTCACGCAAGAAGCAACATTTTCCTTTCTTTGGTTTTGTTCAACAAATCAAACAGTGACTTGATATCATTTGATTGGTTGAATAAAATTATTAAAAATAACACATGGTTTGGTAATTAGGAGTGAGAAAATTATGTGAAAAATAAAAAAAAATAAAAATTAAAAAACCACGTCAGCTATGCTGTTAATTTTATAACGGTGGGTACCAAAATAAAAACGCAGCGTTAGGTACTATTTTGACAAAAAATAATTAGAGTACTAAAACAATAACGCAAAAATAGATGAAGTACTATTTATGAAGTTTTTCCTTTTCAATTTCCTTTGTTTGGTAGGTATGTGAAGATTATCACTTGAAAAAAAAGTAAAATGTTATTCTCTGTCATCCATTTCACCTGTCCAACGATCTACAAAACATTCGATTCTATATTGTCCCATATCTAACAAACAAGTTACCTCAAAAGTCCATTATCTATTAATGCCATCAAGGCCCATTAACAAGAGCTCATAACTAAGTTTTATGCTCTTCATTAATCAAAGAATTGATATCTAAACTTTATAAATTTCACTTAAAAGAATTCAATTATCCCCTATGATCACTTATGGTTGAAACCCAAAAATAAAAATATTTTTAAAGTATTTCTATTTAGTTTCGTGTTCTAAGATAACTCCATCTTTTTCATTTAGTCTGATTACTTTTCAAATCGAAATAAAAATTGTTTTGGGAAGTAATCAGTTTCTTACACCGTGTAACTGGATCATATCCCTATATTCTACATTTTTATCGTATGTAACTGTCAATTCTAATCGTCATTTGTGTGCGTGTATCATAATGATACCTGATTTCTGAGAGACACATTCGAATTCACACCAGTGAACTCTAATACACTTGACGAATGAGTTGGTGAGGAATATGTGACCGATTCAGTACTAGATACGACTCAATAATAAATTACAGTTATAATTAAAGAATAAAACATTAATCTGATTACTTAGGTTGTTTGTTTAAATTTATTTACAAATAGTATAATAGATAGATGCGTGCTACTGAGCTCGTAAAGTTCATCGTTTAGAAATATTGTTTTTGTTGACATATTGGTAAGTTCGGGAGTTCGAGCCTGGACGGTCACATCTTCGAGGAGTTCCGGTATGCATCTTACCAAAGCATAGTATAAACACCCAAATCCGTCCGGCGCTTCCTTTTTATTCGTTCGGATTTTAAAATTTATTTTAATTGTTTGAAAAATCCCGCCCGATTTTAAAGTTAAAAATGTGAAGTCGCCACCGATCATTTAAAAATAGTAGACCGGACACCAAAATAAAATTAGAGATTCAAAAATTAAGGTCCGGGAGTCGGTTACAGATGAGGAAGAATTAGCACCTCACACCGCCCAAAATTAATACCTAGTCGATTATTTAATGTCTTGGTGTTAGAAATTGCGAATTCGATTAATATTTAAAATACGATTTTTAAATGCCAAAAATATCGAGAGAACCGCATCCCTTTACGTCTGGACACGGCTTCTCGCTTTCTTGAAAAAATTTTGAAAAAATATCGCATCCATTTACGCCCGGAATATGATTTATCGAGGTAAAAAACATTGATTTAAAATTCAAAATTTATTTATTTAAAAAACATTTTTTGATGATTTTAAAAGAAACATATATGATGCAAAATTATGAGGTAACATTGTAAAAAAATATATATATACTTAAAATGTAATATTTATTGTAAAATATATTTAATAATTATACTAAAAAAATCTATATATATATATATATATTAGGTTAATAGTTTATATATATACATATATATTATTTTTACACAAACAAGTATTTATTATTATTTATATATGTTGTATTTAAACAAAATGATATATTTAATTAAAAAATACATGAAATTCTATATATACAATATATGAAAATAAAAATACATAAAATATCAATCATAAGTAAAAAGGGTACATATATATACGTATATAACATATAATAAAATATTTTATATGATAATAATAATATATACGTATAATAATAGTAATAATAATAATAATAATAATAATAATAATAATATGATGATGACGCATGGTTTACACTAAAATATATAAAACTAAAAAAGACTAAAATGCATGAATATCAAATTATATGGTATGAATGGCAGATATTATGGACTAAAATGAAACATATGTGAAACTTAAAAAAATAAATATAAATTATCGGAAATAATAGGCTGAAAATTAAATGATAAAATAGAGTGACTAAATTAAAATAAGACAGAAATTAAAAGCTAAAAAAGAAAGAGAAAAAAAGTAAAAAGGACGATATTAAAACCCATAAGAAAAATAGGAGGACTAAAAGAACAATTATCCCTAGGTAGGAATTGAAACGGGAGAGGAGTAGAGGGATCAATATCGTAATTTTCCCATTAAGCAAAAAACGGATCCTCCCGGAGTGGGGTCACCGCGTGAGTCGGATCTGCACCAAACGGTGCCGTTTTGGAGGGTAAGGTTTAAAGGAGGTTATAGGTTATTTTTTTCATTTCAAACTAAAAAACCCTAAAAAAATTGTTTCCAATCTTTCTCTCAACCCTCTCTCTCTCAGCCCTAGAGCGGCGGCCGCTCCCCTCTCCGCTCGACGCCGTTCATCAACAAAGGCCTCCGGCGGTGGTCACGGCGGCACCAGGTAAACTTCGATTTCCCCTTTTTTTGATACAAAAATGAAAAAGAAACAAATATTTGAAACCAAATGGTTTTTGTTCAATCAAATAACAAACACAGATTACAAAAAGTTTCTTTGAACCGTAATTCCCTTTTACAATTGCTTTTTTTATAAAAAATTCCTCCTTTTCTCTCTGTTTTCCTAGCAAAAGAACCCCATTTTACACTTTCTATTCAGTTTAATTTATAATCAATTTTTACACATAAAAAATAACTACTCCTATATTTTATTTTGCAGATCTGGAGGGCAGCGGATTTTGTGAGATATGGCAGATGGTTTGGTTCGGAAATAGGGTATGGGTCGTTCATTTTAGGGGTGTGGGTAAAGGGTTAGGGTAGGTTATTATTTAATTTTAGGGTTTTTAGATTTAGGATTTTGGGAAATCAGGGTTTATGGGTTGATTTAATTTGAGGTTTATTTTGGTCGTCGGTGAAGTGATGGCGGCGGCAGACGAACGGCTGTGGATGAGCGGCGGCGGCTGGGTTGTGTGAGTTATTGGGTTACAAGTTTGGGCCGGGTTGTGTGAGTTTTGGTTTCGGGTTTGGGTAACCCGGATGAAACGAGTTATTACAATAGTATCTTTATATCTTTTGGGCATATATATAATTGGGAACATTAATTATGATTTTGGTTTATAACTCTATTTCTTTCTCTCTCCTTTTTATCTATGTTTAACACTGATTTATTATTCAGAGCTCCAAAAGTCACATTTTATATTTATTTACACGAATGCTATCTAAATTGAAATGTTTCATGGGATTTCGAATGTTTAGTAGTTGATGTGTTCACGGTTCATAGTCGAGGGAGCCATGTTGGTGGAAAAGTGTTCGAGAGGCCTTCAAGTTTGGTAGCTAAATTGGTTCGTCGAGAAGTTTCGGATAGCACGTTGGATTAGTCTTCTTCTTTTGTTCTGTATTACCAAAAATAAAATTACCGTAAGTTATAATTCGTTTCAGTAATCCAATGTGACATACATCGTATATTTCGGATTGAGTTTAGAATCCTACAATTTTCTTTCACTCATATTGGGATACGACTGAATCTAGTATATTTTAGTATGATACAAATATTTTAATTATGATTTAAATTTTTTGTTATTATAATTTTTGAATTATAAAAATAATTAATATATTTTAAGGTTCTTATCATAACGGTATTGACTAGTTCAATGGAAAGTAATTTTTATTTTAATAATTATGTCGATGTCGTTTTGTGGTGACTCAAAATGTTAGACCTTAAAAAGTTTGTAAAAGATAGAATCGTCATCAATTATTCTTGGCTGAGTACGACTAAATACTTATAAATTCAGTATACTTTATATCGGGATCAAAGTTGAATTTAATAGTCGATTATGTGGAAAAAATAGAATATATATATTAAGGTTCTTATAGTAGAGGTACTGACTAATTCAATGAAAAAATTATTATTATTAGTCGGCCCATTCTGTGTTGACTCACAAAATGTTGGACCTTGAAAAACTCATTAAAAGATAGAGTCATCATCAATTGTTTTTGGAACTAGATACCCATAAATATGGTATGCACTTTATATCAAGATCAAAGATGAGTTTAAGAGTCGATTACGCATGAGGAATGTTAGATTACCCACAATGCCAAATTTAGTACTTTAAAAAGACATGTCTCAATTTTAGAAAAATAAGACTTAATTACTCCGTTGGTATATGAACTATACCTAGTTCCTCAATGTCATACATAATGTTTTAAAATTCTCAACTTTATACTCAAAGGTTTTTTGCCGTTAACGGTTTTATCTAATTTCGTAACAAAATATGATGTGGACCCATTGGTCTAGTTAAAAATTGACACGTGACATCTATTTTCAAAAATAAAAACTCTATTTACTTAAGTTATAACAACACGATTAGTTCTCAATATTTTATTTATTTTTTAATTTCACCTTTAAAATTTAAAATTTAAATATTTATTTTTAAAAAATTATTAAAAATATTCAAACCAATCAATAATTAACATGTAGAATAATATTAATTAAAATATAAATTTAATTTTACCATTATTTTTTAATTTGAAACGAAATTGTCCATTTAATTAAAGTATAATAGCATGTTTAATTATCTACATTTTATTCATTTTTTAATTTCATCCAGATCTTTAAAAATATAAAAATTAAATATTTATTTTAATAAATTATAAAAAAATATTTAAACCAATCAATAATTGACACGTGATACAATATTAATTAAAAAAATGTCAAATTACTTTTTTTACATTTTTTCTCTATTTCTTTTATTTTAAACATTCTTTAAAATCATTTCCAGGCTTATCTTTTTCAACAATTAATCTTCTGCTTTTATTACCATTTATATTTGTTTTCATTATAATCCCTAAATAGACCAACCAAAGAGAGAAATCAACATGAATAGACAATACAACAAAAACTAATGAGAAATCGGTGGTAAAAAAGGCTCGATTGAAGAGACTGAAGAAATTGAAGAACCCTAACCCTAGAAAAATGTAAAATCAATTATTTCTTGGTTGGCTTTCTGAAACACTAGTTCTCATCCAAACTTTTATGTGCTCCTCTCGCAAACAATGAGTAAAAATTTTGGGGTAAAAATTAAGCATAAAAGGGGTTCGTTCGGTAAAAAAATGATGAGCAACCAACGATAAAATTTTGGGAACATCTTGAATGCTTGGAGCAGGTTGTAGGGTGCCCATTTGACATAAATTGGTTTTACAGGTGTTGGATGATGGTGTTTGGTGGGGCGGTGGATGATGGTGGTTGGTGGGTGATGGTTATAAATTGCACGAAACTGGTGGCGAGAGATGTCACACACTTGCCCTTTCTCCTACACGTACGACACTTAAACACTCCTTTAAGTGATTAAGTCAGCCTAAACTCCTTAAAATGCAAGCTAAGCATAGTGAAAAAATAATAAGACAAATATATTTTATAAGGAAAAAATAGAATTTAAGTATTTAATACTTGAAAAGAGAATTTTATTTGCTTAAAGAATGTTTTACAAAGTAGTTCAATTCTTAGGTTTTATGGGTTACCTTGCCAAATGGCTAAGACTACCTTTCTATAGCTTTACACCTCCTTAATGGGAGATGGAGATCAATCTAATTTTACGGTTAATTTTTAGTTTCTAGAGAAATATAAAGAACCTATAAATATCTTACATATTCTAGAACTTTCTAGACAGCCCTAGAATGGATTAGTCTTGGAGAATCCTCCATAACCTTCTAGAACATCTCATAATCTTCCACTGTATTTTAGGACCTTTTAGAATGTTTCAGAGTCTTTTTCAACATTCTAGATCCTTTTAAAATGTTCCAAATCCTTTTAGCATGTTTTAGATCCTTCCAAAAAATTCCAGAACCTTCTAAAATCTTTTAAGGCCTTCTAGAATCTTCTAGTGCCTTTGATAGTATTCTAAAATATTCCAAAGTCTTTTAGATTTTTTGTAAAGTTCTAGAAACCCCTTTAATATTCTAGAATTTCCATAAATATCTTCATTCTTCGAAGACAAGTCTAAAATTTAGTTGGTAAAATTTTTTATCAGTGACATCCTCCCCCACCTAATTGGGTGACGTCCTCGTCGCTTCTTCCTAGTATGAATGAATCTTGTTTTCATAGTTCTATAAGGATAGCTTATGTTCCCAAGTTGACTCGGCCTCAGACAAATCTTTCCAACGCAAGAAGTATTCAGAGTAGCTTGGATGACCCCCTCGTCTTAGAATTACTCAATACACGATAATCTCATCTATATCACGGTCATAAGTAGTAGTGACCGCGATAAGAGACCTCTTTGATTCACCCCTTTGCTAATTCAGACTTCTCTCTCCATCTATTGGCAAATATAAAGGCACTAGGACTTTTACCTACATAAGAAGTCTACTCAATAGGCTAAGGGGTTCATTGTTTGCTCCATTTTATCTTCAAGGAAAGGGGTGAATTCTCTTGACAATGAACCCCTACCCTATTGAATAGACTTATTATGCAGGTAAGAGTCATGGTGCCTTTATATTTGCCAAGAGATGGCGAGAGAAATCTAAATTAACAAAGGGGTGAATCAAAGAGAGCTTCTACCGCGGTCATTATTACTCATGATCATGGCGTAGATAAGATTATTGTAAATCGAGCAATTTCGAGGCGAGGGAGTCATCTAAGCTACACCGAATACTTGGTGCATTGGAAAGAGTTGTTTGAGACTAAGTCAACTTGGGAACATGAGCTATCTTTATGGAACTATGAAGACAAGATTCAGTCATACTGGGAAGAAACGACAAGGACGTCACTCAATTAGATGGAGGAGGGGGTCATATACCAAAAATTTCACCAATTAAATTTTAGATTTGTCTTGGAAAAATAGAGATATTGGTGGAAAATTCTATAACATTAAAGAAAGTTTTGGAACTAAACAGTAAAATTTTGAACACCTTGGAATGTTCTAGAATATCATGGAAGTCCTTATATGATTCTAGAAGGTTTTGAAACACTCTAGAAGGATCTGGAACATGCTGGAGGGATCCAAAACATTCTATAAGGTTCTAGAATGTTGAGGAAGACTCTGAAAAGTTTTAGAAGGTCCTAAAATACGATGAAAGATTATGGAGAATTCTCCAAGACTAGCCATTCTAAAGTTGTGTAGAAAGATCTAGAAGTTGTAAGATATTTCTAGGTTGTATATATTTCTCTAGAAGATAACCGCATGATTAGAATGATCTCCACCGTCCATTGAGGATGTAGAAGGCTATAAATAGGTGACCTTAGTCATTTGGCAAGGCAACCTCTAAAGCCTAAGAATTCAATATCTTGTAAAGCAATCTCTAAGTTAATAATTTTTTTACTAGTATTGAAAACTCAAGTTTTTTTCTTTCCTACTTTAAGCCTACTTGTCTTATTATTTTTCCATTAAGTTTAGCTTCATTTTTAAAGAGTTTAGGCTAATTTAGTTAATAATAAGAGTGTCTAAGTGTCGCACGAGCAGGAGTAAGAATTTCTTTAAATATGGCCTAGCACCTTTGGGAAGAGAATTAATCCATAAATGTCCATCGCAAAAAAATACCACTTCTTTGGTAAGTCATTTTTACATATATTGTAGATTTCAAGAATATGTGTCCAATGAGAGCATTCTTTTAAATTCTCATAATCACTTTCTTTTTTATACAATTTTCCCGGTAAGCTACTTTTCACTCATATTTTTTGTATTAAATAGTTTATTTTTAAAAGTTAAAGCATCAGTGAGTCTAGTATAAATTTGGTCTTTCTTGTATATTGGATAATTGATTAAAATATCATATTCTTCAAGTATCAGGAGTAAATATACTTTCCCAAAAATGAAGCAGTTGTAGGCGACATTCAAAACTGTTTCAATACTCGAAACAATTCGCTGTAACATTCATATCAAGCAAAAGGGCTATATCATTGTATTTCTCTTGAAACTTCTCTTTCATGATTGGGTCCCATTGTTTCCAAATGTCCTTTAGGTCTTGCATTTAATTTTGCTTTAAATTAATTTGGGTGTAAGGAATCAATTGTGTCATATGATCCTTTTTAATAATATTCCTTTTGAAGAATTGCGTCTCATCTAACTAGGTTCAGACTGTTATATTATATTCCCCACTTCCAATTTCATAAGTCATAATGATTACCTTTTAATTAGCGCCACTTTTGAATCAACACATATATGATATGCATGATGTGCAAAACAAACCACAAACAAAAATGAATTAGCATGGTGAAATAAATAATTAATTTAAAATGAATAGCTGGAATTAAAAACAAATAAATTAACTAAAGAAATAAATTAAAGATAAAAAACTTAATCAATATTTGTCTAATTCTCTAAGATTATCTGCATGGCTCTAATAGGGTAGCTCTTAAATTCACAAAGAAAGGTTGGTTCTAAAGCAAGATACTCGAACTGTCGTTATCGTCTACTAAGACACTAAGACATCTATTCAGGATGATATGTTCTCTTATACCATAAGAATGTAAAAATCTCACAATCTCACAAAATATAAGATTAATATCTCAAAAGTAAAATATAATTCTCATATGGAGGCGTGGACCTCACATGAAAAGATATTTAACTCTCACTTAAAAGGGATAGAGTTGAGGTTGAGAGCTTGAGAACATGAACAAATATAATGCAAAATGAAACATAAAATAACAAAGAATGCTTTTATAACATAAATATAATTAGGGATTAAAAGATAAATTTAAATCTAATCATTATTGTTTCATGCAAAATACGACACAAAATTATTTAAAGCCTTACTCTCTAATATCTCAATGGAGTTATCAAGCTGTCATAACCATTTTTAACTTGACGATTTAATTTAAAGGTTTTTAAAGAGTTTTCTTATTAATGTGAGGCTTTAAAAATTATTTTAGACTCGAAGTCGCCATCGGTCATTTTGGTAGACTGAATACCATAACAATATTAGAGATTCAATAATTAGGGTTCGAAAGTCATTTATGTGTGGGGAAGGGCTAGCACTCCACAAAACCCAAAACCGATACCTCATCAAAAAATAAAAGTTCAGTTTTAATTTATTTAATAATCCTAAAATATATTTATGCGATGAACTTTGAAAATAGAATTTTGAAAATATTAAATAACAACAAATTATGTTTGGGAATTAAATTAAATTAATTTTCTTAAAATGGCTTTGAAATTATGAATACAAGGGGATAGATGCGTCTGCGGGTACTGATGCAATGGTTGAGGAGTTGCTGGAACATCGTCGTAACTGGATACAAGAGCTATGGAGAGCGATTCACTGGAAGGAAGCAATATGGAGGCAAAAATTGCGAGCATCATGGTTGCGTTTGGATACCGAAACACGGCATATTTTTATAGGACGGTAAAGGTAAGAGCTATGCAAAACAATATCTTCGGTTTACAAATTAATGGGATATGAGAAATAGATGTTGGCAGGTTACGTCATTTTGTGTTTCGAGAGTTTCGGTCATATTTTGCACAAGAGGAGAGGCTTGGTGAATGGGTGATAAATGGTAGCTTCAAGCAAATTGTGCCAAGTGAAACGTTATGTTTGGTGCAGTCGTTTGCCGAGGATGAAGTACGATCAGCGATTTAAAGTTGCGAAGGTTCAAAGGCACCAGGCCCTGATGGGTTCAGTTTTGAGTTTTACCGAAAAGGTTGGAATTTATTAAACAAGATGTAATGAATTTTGTGCTGCAATTTCATGCAACGGGTAGATTACCAAAGGAGTCGAATTCCACATTTTTGGTCTTATTGCCAAAAAATATAATTCAAGAATAATTGGTGATTTTAGGCCTATTAGCCTGATTAATTTTGTTTATAAAATATTGGCGAAAGTACTGGCTAGTCGTTTATAAGGGGTGTTAGATGATGTTATCAGTGAAACTTAAACAACGTTTGTTCGGGGTTGACAAATTATAGACAAAGTGTTATTGGCAAATGAATTGATTCATTCGCTTCACAAACCAGGTTCTCGGCAGTCTGGTTTTATCTTGAAATTGGATTTTGCTAAAGCGTATGATTGTGTTCTATGGTTGTTCTTGGATGATGTTATGATTCGGATGTGTTTTGATCGGGTTTGGTTTAATTAGATCCGTGTGTGTGTATCAACGACAAGGATGTCTATGTTGTTTAATGGGTTAGCTACTAGAGAGTTTGGTATGGGGCAAGGATTGAGGCAAGGTGATCCTTTTTCCCCGTTGTTATTTTTGTTAATTGCGAAGGCTTTGCATGTATTGTTAGAGAAGGCTCTAGAGGTTGGCGTGATTCATGGTATTATCGTGGCGAATGGGTTTTTGATATCACGTTTATAGTTCGCCGACGATACTATTTTGTTATTTGAAGCATCTCTTGAGGTAGCGAGAA
The DNA here is from genome assembly GCA_019671005.1 of Hibiscus mutabilis. Lineage (NCBI taxonomy): Eukaryota > Viridiplantae > Streptophyta > Magnoliopsida > Malvales > Malvaceae > Hibiscus > Hibiscus mutabilis. The sequence goes on from CM033732.1 coordinate 38,290,529, forward strand.
GCATGCAACGAGTGTTACACTGTTTTGAGGCGTGTTTGGGGCTTAAAATTAATTTTCAAAAGTCATTGCTCTTTGCGTTTGGGGTGGATGTGGTTTTGTTTGATGAAGTTGTCTAGGTGTTTAATTGCCGAAATATAAGCTGCCGTTTGTCTATTTTGGCCTTCCATTGAGAGTGAATCCGAGATGTAAGATAATGTGGGATCTTGTGATTGCTAGGGTCTAAAGTAAGCTAGCGGGTTAGAAATATTTTTCTATATCTTTCGTGACTCGAGTAGTGTTGGTGAACTCGGTGTTGTCTTCGCTCTTGGTGTACTACATGAGGTTGTTTGTGATGCCTCGAGAAATGATTGCGAAAATTGACAAGATTTGTCGAGCGTTTTTATAGGGAAAAGTGGAGATAAAGTGCAAAATGTCTCGTGTGAATTAGAATATGGTGTGTCGATCGCGTCATTTAGGAGGATTAGGTGTAGTAGACTTATGGATTCGAAACTTGGCACTGTTGTCCAAATAGGCGTGGCGTCACGCCACGAAGTCATCGTCCTTGTAGAAAGCTGTGATCACGGCTAAGTATAGGGCACCAGTACCGCAATGGCGATTTAACACAGTTAGAATGAGTTATATGTCATCAGTTTGGAAACAGATAGTGTGTTCAACAACTTCGACTAATGTGGGATCATTTTTAGATTTGTCGAGTTTTGTATGAAAGATTAGGGATGGGGACCTTGTGTTGTTATCCATGGTGCTTAAAGGATTCTTTAAAGGATGTATTCCTACACTTGTTTTCTATCGCTGGGAATAAGTTGGCATTGGCCCGGGATTATACTTGATGATGCTCATTGGGAGGTTTTCTTTTGTCTCGAGTTAAGGAGTTTTGAGCTTCGATCTCTTCGGGAACTATGGGCATTGTTGTTGTCATTTCGCTTACATATTGGTGTACAAGACAAGTTATTTTAGAAGCCGAATCTAAAGGGTTGCTTTTCGGTGAGGACCTTAACGAATAAATTGATGTTAAAGAATGTTGGCGAGAAGTTTAAGGGTCTCGATTTGTATGGAAGGCGCTGGTTCCACCGAAAATTTAGATGTTTTTTGTGGTTTGTAGGGCTCGAGCGCTTGCCTACGTTTGCTTTCTTGCGACAACGTGGTGTAGTATTGCAAGAAGGACAAGCCTCGTGCGTATGGTGCGACATTGATGATGAAATGCTTGATCATATCTTGTTCTCCTGTCCTGCGGTTCAGAGGGTTTGGGATGAGACATTTGCTTGCCATTCCTACATTTATTGAAAGATATGGTTGGGGTTAATTTTCATTGTTTGTTTACTGGACAATTCGTCAATGGTAGATTTTGAGTATGGCGTCATTAATTTGGTCGTTATGGCTTGGTCGGAATGAGGCTGTGTTCAATGAGAAACGAGAGGCGATGAAGGAATTGTTTTTCTTAGTCAAGATGCGGTCGTTATTTTGGATTCGTGTTGCGCGAGATACGAATCATGTTGATGAGGCACAATGTAGCCGTTTCCTCGCTTGTGTGTTCCATCTTGTGCTAATTTAGGCAGGCGAGTGGATGTGTGTTGGGTTCCTCATTCTATACACTATGTTAAATTGAATGTGGACGGGTCCGCTCGCGGTAAGCCGAGTTCAACAGGATGTGGCGGTGTCCTATGGGATGCATTGAGTACGATTTTGGCTATTTTCTCAGGTCCTTTGGTGACAATGGATCCGAATGAGGCTGAACTTCGTGCTATTCCATTTGCTTTGAATTTGTTTTGTCAATTGCATTGGAAGGGTAATGCTCGATTGCTGGTGGAATCGGATTCTAAGATTGCCCTTGGATGGATTTCTTAGTTTGTCAGACGGCCTTGGGATTTATGGGAGATTTTTGTAGAGATTAATGTGGCTTGTGCGGAGTTGGGTGACGTGTGCTTCGTACATGTTTATAGGGAGACAAATGGGGTTGCCAATGTCTTAGCCAAGGAGAGTGTGGATCGGTTTTCTTTTTTTCAGACTGTACTTTGATATTGCTTGGTGTGGTTGCTTGTTGTGCTTGTCTTGGGCAGTTTTGCTTGGGGTGATTTTGAAGTTTGGTTGTTTGTCGTTATGGGTGTCTTGTGGTTTCGTGGTCTCGCTGTTTTGTTTGTGTTCATTTGGTTCGAATCAGACTGTGTACTCTTTTCCTCCGACTAGGTTTAAAGGGGTTAACGAGGCACATGTTGGTTTGTAATGTATAATTCCTAGTAATAAATCATACATTTCTGAGAAAAAAATAAAATCCTAATAATCAATTTAAATATAATTTTTAATTTAAATAATCGTATTAAATAGCATTCAATTATTTTAGGAAACTATTTAAAAATGAGTTTTACATTAAATAATATTTAGATCACGCATTATTGAATAAAGAAAACCTAACGTAAAGGCTCTAGAATGTTTGTTCAGTTCGAATAAACCTTAATAAATATTTATTTAATTAATAGAAAATTCGTGAAAAGTACACGCAATTATGTTAGAGCATAAAAGTTTGAACTTAAAATGAATTAAACAAATATTTGTCCTAAATTTTTGTAAATTATTAGATTAATTTAAAAACTCTGAAAATAATATCCAATTAACATTAGGATATTATTTTAATTTAGTTTCTAAATTAATATAATAATATACAAAGAGGAGTTTAAAATAAAAATTAGTTTATTAATTAAAAATTCCTTAAAAAATACTCAATTATTTTAGTATATTATCTTAAAAATGAATTTTAAATCAATAAATAATATCTATTTTAAATTTAAAATTTTTAAATCCTAAAGTATTTAAAGAGTACTTAATTAAAGGCTCTAAAAATAATCTAATTAAAATAAATTAAAATAATCCTAAGTATTATTTTTTTAATTTCAAAATTTTAACAATAACACCTAATTATTTTAAGCCATTATTATTAATTTCTAAAATTACACAAACAATAATAATTACTAAATTAATTAATTCTAATTTAAATTATTGGACCTAATTAAAGAAAACCTAAACTTATAATTTAATTATCTAACTAATTAATTAAACTAATCTAATAATTAAACTAGATGCATGATATGACCTAATTGCATAAATACAAACTTTAAATAACACGCGGATCAAAGAGTGACTAAATTGAACAGATCAAAACTTGCATTGCTGAATTCATTACAAAGAGTGACCAAATTGAACATATTGTAAATTAAAGGGTTACGGTATAAGACCCAATAAAGAAGGGTGTGGGTCAAACCCAACTCGCTCTAAAACACGCAGATGTGCGTTTACCACTCGATATAAAAACCCTATATCTAAGTTCCAGATAAGCTTTTTCCTCCCGTTTACAAATTTACTCTCTCTCTCTCCAATTCCATATTCTCTATGACCCTCTCTCTATAGAACACTCCTCAACCCAGAAAAATAACCATTTTTCAATCAAAATCCTTTTCTTCAATGTTCATCCTAAAATTCCCATCATATCTTTACAAACACAAACTTACCTCCTATTTGTGTTTTTAAAGATCAAATATAAAAAAAATCAAGAATATCATTATTTTTCTTCGTCTTTTCTTCCTTTTTAATCCAAAGCAAACACCAATATTTTTCTTTTCTTGTTTCACTTAGAACTAAACTTCAGATTCCCAAGAACATCCCCAAAAATCCTTGATATTCTTCACCCTAAATTACCTAAATCCCAAATTCAAAAGAATTGACACTTTTTCTCCCTAAATTAAACTAGATCTACCTAAATCTCGATCCTTTTCTGTATCGCCACTCAAAATCTACTTCGGCCGCCGCTCACCGAAGGTAAAATGAAATAACTTCTCTTCTTTATATACTGTTTTTTTGAAAGAAAAAAAAAAACTTTAGAACTAACCTCCATTTAAAAAAAATTACAGGATCTAAAAAAAGGTAGCAAAGTACCTTATCAGCCTTGGTGTTTCAACTTTCGTTCCGAAATCTGGCGGCTCTTTCTCATGCGTCGATCTAACTCCCAAGGGTATATTTTCTCTCCCTTTAATTTTTAATGTCATTTTTCTTTTCAATAATTATTCATTAATTGTCCCCAATTCCTCATCCATTCTCTTTCCCCCCCCCCTTTATGCCACTGTTTATCGTGATGTTTTAGTGACTTCATTGACGTTTTAAAATTTACAAGAGCCTTTCATATTCGACCCCCTTTTAGATTCGAATGTAGTATTTAGTGATGTGCGAGTTCTTAGTGGTTCCCATTGCTGATGTGGACGAATACTTGCATCTGGTTGGCTATGTAGTGTGCAACCCATGCGCCCTGATCATTCTGAAAACGTTCTCTGCAAAAAGGGCGGGAATAAACCCTGAACATATACAATTTGTATGCTTGTTGATATTGACTATTAGATGCAAGCTTATCAATGGTGTAAATTGCTTCTCGGGTACCAAAGAGTCACAATCCAAGTGACAAATTATCCCTCCATTCAATGTATTTCAGTTAGCGGAAGGATTTGGAAGGTCCTTAGAATCTGAAGAGTCATGAGTTTTGGGTTCAGGTTATGTAAATGAGCATTAGAATTTGGGCTTGGATTTGTATGAACAAATTTATTTTAAATTTGGGCTTTAGAATTTAATTTAAATGGACCGTATTTAATGAACCTTGGATTCATTTTGGGTTTTATTTAATTGAATAATAATAATAATAATAATAATAATAATAATAATAATAATAATAATAATAATAATAATAATAATAATAAAGAGAACTTAGACCGAATAAGGGTATGAAAAGAGATAGCTCTCTAAAGAGCATAAATCTCCTCTTTATTTATTGATTAATTTGTCCCTACATAAGTGTTTTATGCATTCATTTATGCATTTTTAGTTTATTATTTACATTTTCTTTAATTTTAGTTATCTTTGCTCTTTTCATGCTAAATTCTGCCTTCTGCTATTTTGTCGTTGTATTGCTAATGTCACTACATAGGAATTTTATTCACTATAGCCAGATGCATCGTTGCAGTCGCCAATTGTCCGAATCTTTAAAGAAATGGAGACTTTTTTTTAAAAAAAATGCCATGTCAACTTTTGTACATGCCATGTCACCTTCTGTGACGAAAGTGGGTGAACCCGTTAACGGTAGAAAATCTCATTTATAAAATTGAGAATTTTAAAACATTATGTATGAAAGTGAGAATTTGGTATAGTTCATGTATGAATGGGATAATTAACCCTAAAGAAAATAAATAAAGAAATATATAATACTATTATAAATATGCGTAAAAAATATGTTGCAGGGTTAAATTGCAAGAAAATGAAATTTTAAGGACTAAAATAATAACCATGCAAAATGGAGTTAATTATAATTATGAAAAAATAAATAGGGCAAAATAATATTAATTTATACAAGAAAACCTAAATTACAACAAATACAAATGAAAGGGCTAGAAGTACAATTAGTTCAAAATGTACCAAATGGCTACGGGTCTGTGTCAGGTGCGGGTTCGATTTGTGATTTTGGGACAGAAAATAACCCATAAAGACATCGCTTTTGGACTTTTTTTTTTTTTATCAAAAGGGAGAAATTTCATTAAAATATAAACATCATACAACTATGGCTATGGAAGCCAAGAACAAAGAATCAAAATAACAAAAATCGAGGCACCAAGCAGACCCAGAACATAGAAACAGAGAAAGGAGTCGTCGTGCGAATGAACCGAGAAAGGAGAGACAGATTGCAGTGATCGTCAACGACAATAGAGTAAAGTCGAACTTCTTTACCCACAAATACAATAGTCTTGGCGACGAGTACCAGTGACACCGAAGTGGATTCAAGTGTTGGGCTGACCAGGACAGCAGAGGAGGCACTATCAAGATGGGCAAGCCCACCATCACTGAATTCCATCAACCTGAAAAAAGGGAAAAGAGTACAACCAAAATTGAAGACACAAAAAAGAAAACGATCCTCCCCGCCCGTTTTTTCTTGTTTCAAGCCGACAAAGAGGATCGATCATCTTCTTTTAGAACGGGAGCCCAAACTTGAACCGTGGTGATTGGGGCTTATAAAACCCAACGAAAAACACCAGAGAAAGCTAAAGAAACAAACCGACCGAAAATCAAAAATAAAAATAATCTTACAACTTGAAAAGAGAAAAAGAGGGAGGGAGGTCAGCCACCAAGAACGGCAACTGGCCGTCGAAGAGGACCATACTTAGTTTCCTTAGACGAAGCGACGCTAGGTTATCGCTTTTGGACATTATATTCCTAGAAATCTCTTTATTTTTCATTTTTCTCTACTTTCTTATATTTTTTCTCAACTAGTTTATCGTCGATTAGTCCTTGACCGTCATTGATCATTGTACTGATTATTGTCGCTGACGGTTGTAAATCACTAAAATGACTAGTCCACACCACCTTAATCGTTTGAGTCTGAATTTGGGATTTATTTCACTCGAAGTTGCTCCAAACATCGTAAATTTGATGTTGATCTCTCGACTTCTTTTACAATCTCATTCATCCACCCACAAATAGAGCTGGTTTTCAAGTATGTTGTTCTTCACGTGACCTTCATTCAGTCAATCATTCGGATCGTTGAATGGAGGTTGTGGTTGTTACAAATCATCAATGATCAAAATATTTCTTTTATATTTTTTATTTCAAACACTTTTTCATCTCTAGTGATTTAGTCCTCTCCTTTTTCCATCGATTATCGTTATCTTTAGAGTATGTGGTTAAAGCTCTCAGTTGACACACTCTCATTCCTCTAGGCTTTGGGTTCAAGACCTAGTAGAAGCAAAAATCTCCTTCCACTCTCCCTAGGTAGAAATTGTTCAAAAAAAAATTAAATAAATGCAGTTTAGGAGCGTTTTTCTTCACAACCCAATATAGCCCTAATTAAAATCCTAATTTGAAAATCCCCAATTTTTTTAAAGAAAACACTTACATTTAAGAAATTTTGAGTTCTTAAACCCTAATTTTAAAAGATTAAATTGTAAATTAAATCCCTAAATTCCAACCATCAGAGCCAGCCATTAGGCTATGTTCTATACTCAATCTAGATTCCTTTTAAAACATTTTTTGGTTGGGTTTGGGTTTAGACCTTCTGTACTTAAGCTCATTTTCAACCATTTTGATTATTCAACTCCCATTTGTAACCGCTCTGATTCCTCTCCCAAATTCTTTTCTATTTTCTTTTTCACTTTGTAAAATGGCCCGGCCCACGCTGCGGTAAGCTTGTTGCGTTCTTACGAAAAAATCTGATAGAATAGAATGAAGTCGCCACCGGCCACTTCGGTAGGCCGGACACCATTAAAAATTAACCAGAGATTCAAAAGGTTTTGGTTTGAGAGTCAGCTACGTGTGGGGAAGGGTGAGCACTCCACAACGCCCAAAACTAGTACCGGGTCGATTATTTGATGTCTTAATGATGGAAATTAAGAATTCGAATTTGATTTAAAATTTGTGATCCCTTAAAATATTTAAAAGAATATTTATGTGTGAAAGGAATTTACACCCCTACACCCGGGGCATAATTTCTGTTTAGATTCTGAATGAAAGGAACCTATTTTAAAAATTATAATTTAAAATGAAGTTTTTGTAATAGAGATTAATGGAAGGTGACACCTCTTATGTTCGATGTACGTTTTTTACGAGAATCCCTAATAAAAAGTTTAATTTTAAAACCGGTTAAAACGAATGAATATAATATATATATACATACGAATATACAATAATAAGTATTAAACTATAAATAAGTAAATAATAACAATAATAATAATAATGTAGTAATAAAAGAAGACTTTACAAACAAAAATATACTATATGTTATACACATAATATATACTAAATATATTATATACAAATATAATATACATTATTTGATATTGTATACATATTAAAAGATAAAAATAAATATTAATGTATACATATATATTAGGTAATAATAATAATAATAACATAGTAATAAAAATGACTATATTGCAAAATAATATACATATATATGGTAATAACATAATACTTTATATATAATAATGATATTAAATATAGAGTACATATATATATATGGATAGTACGTGCAAATATAATAATGGTAAACATAATATGCTAAATATAACATATATATCTATATATAATATAGCAACAATAATGCCAAAAATGTATATGCGTATATGGTAAACTAATATGTATATATATAAAAGGACTAAAATTAAATGAAAACGAAATAAGAAAATCAAATTAAAAGGCCAAAGAAGATAAAGAGGGACCAATTCAAAATACGGATGAAATTATGAGGGATCACGGGGAGAATTTTGTTTGGGCGGAGACCCTTAGGTTGTAAATTTTATTTTTTAAAACCAGAGTATAAAACTCAATTTTAGGTTGTAAAAGAGGATCAAAAGCCTTTCAATTTTTCTCTGAAATGTTCATATGAACATTCAAAGTGTTCATCCTCGCCGCCCTACTTTTTCAGATTTCGGCGGCCTCGTCGCCGTGCGACAGTAAAAAAATATCGGTGAACTCGGGTAACCCTCCAAAACCCGAATCTTTGCTTTATTTTCGGTAATATTCAATCTAAAATCCTATATCTAAGTTTAAAACGTTCGATCTTTTTATGTATATATATATTCGAACCGAAAGCCCAAAAAATCTCCTATTTTTGTATTTTCGAAAAACCTCTTTTTTATTTTTTCCAACCTCCTGATTACAGATTTGAGATGGGTTTTTATACCCGACTAACAAGGATTTTTTTAAATAAAAGGGTATCAACTTGATCCACTTGCATGGTATTTTTCAGACTTGATAGTATTTTCCTTTTCTTTTGCATATTTGAACGATGTCAGGCGGCGGTGGTGACCTGTAAATGGTGACCAATAGTGTCGCGCATGACGGCCACGGGGCAACAAAGCGCCGCAAGTGGTTGCCACGCGCGGTGGGGGTAGCTGGAGGATTAGGGTGCGACAGCTGCAGACTAGGGTTAGGCTTAGGTTATCATTTATAGGGTTTAGGAATATTAGTGTAATTTTGGGTTATTTGCGAGTGGGTATGGCAGATGGGCTTTGGGTAATGGTTTTTTTAATTGGGTATAGGGTATTTGTAATTGGGCTGTTGTAATAAAGGATTTAAAAAAGATTGGGTCCAGCCCGGACAGAAAATGAGTGTTACAGCTGCCTCTCTTTGCTCATTATTGTGTAATAGGAATAGAAAAAAAGACAAAAGAATAACCATTTTATATCTGGTGGGGTCTGGGTTTCTTCTCTGGATACTGCTTCTTTCTTGGGCTTCTCTTGATCTTCTTTGTCGCTCTTCTAAGCAAAATCTTCAAAATAAAAGATTTATTGGGAAAGACAAAACGAGTTCTGCTTGCTACGACTCTAACGACGATGCAATGCCTGGAGGAAATTTAACCTAGCTGCAACATTAATGAAGAGGCAAGGTATGCAAAACTTGATCCAGCTGCCACCTTGACAAAGACACAGGATCGAAAGATGAAGGTTTGGCCTAGCTACAACACCGACGGAGGAGCAGGACCTGAAGCCAATAAATCTTGATCCATAGCTTGACTCATAGACTTTTTTGTATTTTTCCCAAATGCACAAGGATCAACGATTTTGAGTTGCCTTTACCTATAGCCGTTTGCTCCGGGCTAGTTGTACCATTCCTCTAGGTATAATCAGTTTGTACCAATCATGACATTAAATTTTTCAAAAGATTTATTTTCCTTCGACCATTCGTGAAAATAGATTTTTGATGGACATTTGAATTATCCATTATCTTAAACTTTACCGTGTTTAAGCACGTTGTGCCAACATTTTTGTCGGACTTGCTAAAATAAATTTGATGCAGCTGCATCATTGACGAAGAGACAATATCAGAATTTGGTCCAGTCATCCCGTCAATGGAAGGACATAATCAGATAACAGTAACTTAGGTCTTACTACGCCCTCAACGGCGGAGTAAGAATAAACAGTAACTTGAACCTTACTATGCCCTCAATGGCAGAGTAAGAATGAACAACTTGAACCTTACTACGCCCTCAACGGCAGAGTAAGAATGAACAACTTGAACCTTACTACGCCCTCAACGGTGGAATAAGAACGAACAACAACTTAAACCCAGCCAAACCATTAACGAAGGGACAAAATCGGATATCTTAGAGTCTACTACACCATCAACGGAGAAGCAGAATTTAGATAATAGCAACTCAAACCTTACTACACCATCAACGAAGAAGCAGGAATGAACAACAACTTGGACCATACTACGTATTTAACAGCAGAGTAAGAACGAATAACAACTTGAACCCAACCACACCATCGACGGAGAAGCATAACAGTAATTCAAACCTTACTACACTATCAACAGAAAAATAGGAATGAATAGCAACTTGGACCTTAGTATACCCTCAACGGTAGAGTAAGAGCGAACAACAACTTGAACCCAACCACACCATCAACAGAGAGACAGGATCGGATAACTTAGATTCTACCACACCATCAACGAAGAAACAGAACAACAACTCAAATCTTACTACACCATCAACGAAGAAGCGTGAATGAATAGCAACTTGGACCTTCCTACGCCCTCAATGGCAAAGTAAGAACAATCAACAACTTGAACCCAACCACACCATCAATAAAGGGGCAGGATCAGATAACTTGGATTCTACCACACCATCAACGGAGAAGTAAAATTTAGATAACAGTAACTCAAACCTTACTACACCATTAACGAAGAAGCATGAATGAATAACAACTTGGACCTTCTACGCCCTTAACGGTAGAGTAAGAACGAACAGTAATTTGAACCCAGCCACACCATCAACGGAGGGACAGGATCAGATAACTTGGATTCTACTGCACCATCAACGAAAAAGTAGATTTTGGATAACAACAACTCAAACCTTACTACACTATTAAAAGAGAAGCAAGAATGAACAGTGACTTGGACCTTACTACGCCTTCAGTGGCAGAGTAAGAACGGACAATAACTTGAACCCAGCCACACCATCAATGGAGGGACGGGATCAGATAACTTGGATTCTACCACACCATCAACGGAGAAGCAGAATTTGGATAACAACAACTCAAACCTTACTACACCATCAACAGAGGAGCAGGAATGAATAATAACAACTTAAACCTAGTCATACCATCAACAGAGGGACATGATTAGGTAACAACAACTTGGATTCTTGTCACGCCATTAACAGATGAACAAGATAGGATGAGAGCAACTTGGATCTGGCTATGCCATTAATGGAGAAACCAGATTGAATAATAACATGTTAGACCCAACCACTCTATCAAAGGAGGGGCAGGATCGGAAGATGAGGTTTTGATTGATTATTTTATTTTTTGATTTTTTCTAATTTTTATTTTTTCCTTTATGATTTTTTAAGCTATAACCGTAAGAAAGATATAATATTCGAGGAAGAAGTTTGGTCTAGTTGCACTATTAATAGTAACAAGAGATATGCAAAATGATGGATCAACTACATTACACCATCAGTGAGGCTAATCCTGGATTAAATTGGTTTACCACCACTGATGGGAGCAAAAATTGGAAAAAATTGGCTTTGTCACTCAATGGCAAAAATTATGACCTAAAAATGAAGAAAAGCATTAATTAGTAATTGTGTAAAATTTTGCCGTTGTTTGAGCCTTCAGTGTATGCGGTCTCTCTCAAGGCTAAATGTTGGTTTTCACGTCGTTGCCCCCATGGTCAAAGTCCTTCGGTCTTTTCTCTAGACATGTTTGTACGTCCAAGCCAAAAATGAATGCATGATGGATGAATGCAACTTTATGTCTAAATTTATGTGCTTAGTTTAAATGCATGAAAAACTTTAGGTGTATGATGCGTGCACTTGATGTGAATGATTTTTTGTCCTTCAAATGGATGCCCCTAACTTTATGTTGGTCGGATTGAGTTCTCGGTCTTGTTTTGAGAAGATACCCTAACCTTCATCGGTTTTGGCCACCCTTCTTTGAATCAGCTCACTTTCGGATACATGCCCCAAAATTGTGTTAAGTTATCTTGGGCTAAGAATGTTCTTAAAGCAAATTTGCAGTTTGTTGTATGTTTTTCGCATCTTCTCGAAGGGTATTCACTGTTCGCGTTATGTTGCCCGCAGTTGGGTCTATGAATTTATTATGGTGGTTCATGTTAGTTTTTTACTTTCAGTTCTGCTGAAATGCAACAGATGTTAATTGACGTGGTCGTTTAGGGTACATAAGTCTGACTCAGCATCAGAGGCTCGCTTTTAGAACTTGTTTGGAAATGCCCCATGGACGTGGTGCTTTGTAAAGGCATGGCGTAAGCGATGGTCATTCTTTAAAGAATGCCCCTGGACTGGGCTTTTGCATAGGTTTAGTAAAGTCCTTGATCAATCAATTTTCGCCTCATCTGGTATTACTGTCACGGGGCATCTTAGGGACTAGGTTTAAAATTTTGAATGTATGCATGTAGATGCAAAATGTATGTCCTAGATGCGGAGGTACTGATTCAAAAATGGTTCATGCAGCTCAACTTTTGAACTCACAGGATTTATTCGCAACTTTGAATATTGCTTTGATATCTAGGGTACTAGATTTTCTCCCGATGATAAATCTTTTTGAATTGGGAACCAGTCGTGAACTAGTATTTCATGCTGGCAAAATATAAAACTTAAAATGATGGTGTCATGCAATTAATGCAAAATGATGCGATCAAAACAAGGAAATGAGGTCAGTCCAGATAAAAATAATCAAATAAATAAATTAATAAAGTAAAAATTAAAATATATAAAAAATTGTACATAAAAACAAATAAAGGCACCAAAGCCTAAAAAGGGTGACCGCTAAACGGGCAGAGTTTTGCATGGCTTAAAAGGTTGGCTCCTACGGCTCACTATATGTGGTTTAGATCTAAAGTAAAGGGTACACGAACTGTCGCTAGGACATCGATTCGGGAGGATACATTTCCCTAAGCCTGTGCGGAGAAAAAAATCTCACAGAGACGAAGGTACCGATTATCCCGGAAGTGATCCACTATCCTTCACGGAGGCGATACCTCACGAAGGCGTAGCTTCTCACTCCCACTTAAAAGGGACGAAGCTCGGGTACAGAGCTCATGATATGCAAAACTAGGAAAATAAGTTTTAAATTTTTTGTAAAATTTTAAAAATAAAAAGAAGGAATCACAAAATAAATCAAATCGAATTTATAGTTCCCACACGTTAAGACAAAAAGTAATCGACTTGCGGCCCGACTATCTAAAAAAAGGACCCAGTAGAGTCGACAGCTATAACAACGGCCCCGCCCGCGCTGCGGTAAGCTTGACTCATTCTTACAAAAAAAATAAGGATAAAATGGAATGGAGTCGCCATCGGCCTCTTCGGTAGGCCAAACACCGTTAAAAGTTAACCAGATATTCAAAAAGTTTGGGTTCGAGAGTCAGTTACGTGTGGGGAAGGGTGGGCACCCCCACAACGCCCAAAATTGGTATCGGGTCGATTATTTGACTTTTTAATGATGAAAATTAAGAATTCGAATTTAATTTAGAATTTGTGATCCCTTAAAATATTTAAAAGAATATTTCTTTGTGTGAAAGGAATTTACACCCCTACATCCGAGGCATAATTTCCGTTTAGATTCCGAATAAAGAGAACCTATTTTAAAAATTATAATTTAAAATGAAGTTTTGTAATAGAGATTAACGGAAGGCGGCACCCTTTATGTTCGAGGTATGTTTTTACGAGAATCCCTAATAAAAAAAATAATTTTAAACCGGTTAAAACGAATGAATACAATTTACATACATACATACATACATACATACATACGAATATACAATAATATGTATTAAACTGTAAATAAGTAAATAATAACAACAATAATAATAATAATGATGTAGTAATAAAAGAAGTAATTTCTTGGGTGTAACTGTATCGGTACGGGTATGTTGAAAACTTGAGTTTGGCTACTTTTAAACATTTTAAACACTTCCAAAACCATTTGAAAACTCCTCAAACATATTTTCAAGTTGTTTGGACTTAAAAATATTTTTGAAATCTTTTCAATTTAGTCCGAAACTATTTTTTAATTATTATATTAAAACAAATATCCTAACAATCTCCCATTTTTTATATAATAAAACCAACTTAAAATTTTTTGTTTGGGATTCCCCCTTAGTAAAATAAATTTTGAATAAGAGTTTAAAATATAAACATAGTTAAAGCTCCCCTTATTCATTTGAAAATTCATTTTTTTCAAAACATTATCCCTTTTTTGTTATATCAAAAATGGTTCAAACCAAAGTTTGAAAAACTGTTAAGTCTATAATAGTGGAGAATTTTAAAAAAATTGACAAAAATATATTTTGTTAAAATAGGCACTCCCTTACTCAAGCATCAAATGAAAGGTTAGTCCAACAAATATATGATAAACTAGTTGAATTAAAATAAATAAATCAAATTAAAAGCAAATAAATTCAACTAATTTTACCACTTGAACCAGAGGTAGGATGTGAAGCATTCTTTCTTCAAGTGATCTCCCTTGTGTGCATAGAGCTCCCCCTTAATTTCATCAGCTGTCGATCAAAGCTCCATCACACCTATAAAAAGACAATCACAAATATTTTGGTATTCAAATTGCTTTAGATCCATAGGCATTAGTAGCATAAACTTTAGTCCCCTTAGGAATCTATTTTTCAATTTCTTCTTTTTATTTGAAGTAATTAGTCCTTTTGGGACCCAAATACTTCTAAAATATTTCTTGTTAAAAAATCTAGGGGCACTAGATTGTCTTTGATAAAAATTTGATTTTCCAAAATTATTTTTCTTTTGTAATTCCTTGGAAATCAAATCGTTTTCTTTCTTAAGATCATCAACTTCCTTTTGATGATCTTTTTCAAGGTTTTGAAGCAAATTTTGTAAGTTTGAAACTTTAAGTTCAAAATCCTTGATTTTTGCTTCAAACTCCAAATTGGTTTTCAAAAGTAAATCATTTTCGATTTTCAACTTAGAAATCATCTTTTTATTTTTTTAAAATGAAGCCTTAAATTCGAAAACTAATTTATCGTAGGCTTCTTGTAACTCATCAAGTGTATAAGAATAGAAATTGGATGAGTTAGAAGCTATCTCTTCCTCTTGGAGGGCTATAAAGCATAGGTGGGCTACCTCATCTTGATCGGTGGAGTCTTCATCACTCTATGTTGCCACATATGCTTTCTTTGAAGATGATCCGTTTTTGTTAAAGCAAGGGCAATCGTATTTGGTGTGCCTCGTCTTCTTGCATTCATGGCTCTTATGGGGATCCTTCATCTTCTTCCTCGATTCATGCTTGGATTCTTCCTCTTCGCTCTTCATGAATCGGGCAAACTTCTTGAAGAGATAGGCCATCTCTTCATCCTCACTTGAATCTTCTTGATGGCTTGTAGAGGATTTATGAGCTACTATGTTTAGATATTCAAATCTGAGCACTTTGATCTTCTTCTCATTTTTCTCTCTCAATGGTTTGGACATCAACTCATGGGTAAGAAAACCCAATTAGCTCATCAAGCTTGAGCTCCTTTAAGTTATTTTTCTCAATGCTAGTCGTCTTCTTGCTCTCTCATGATTCAAAAAGTGAGTAAATCAGCTTCTGAACGAGTTTGTCTTCCGAAATCTTCTTGATGCCTTTTTCTAGGTCTATCTTGAAGTTTTCGTAGTTGAGATAGAGTAGACCAATCTTTGTCTCCTTCACCTCATTTGTACCTTCATGGATGATTTCAAGCTTATCACAAACCTCCTTGACACTCCCACAAGTAGAAACTTTGGCGTACTCATCTGGCCCCAAAGTACAAAATATAATATGCAAGGCCTTGCAATTAAGCTTCATCTTCTTGCGATCATCCGCACTTCATTCCGCCTTACTTTACTGTGGCATGAACGTTCTATCGAGAACTATATCCCAAAGACGGCGGTCTTTGGCTCTCATGAAAAACATCATCATATTCTTCCAATAGGCATAATGTTCACCGTTGAAGAATAGTGGCTTGTCAATGGATTGCGCCATGGAAACCGGTTGATTGGTTGTTGATTGAGCTAGCCGGGATCACCTCATAGGATATTAATCCTTCACGATTGAGCCTCGCTCTAATACCAATTGTTGGGCTCGATGAATCAACCGAAATGTGTCGCCAAGTGGTGAGAAGTAATTTATTGGGTGATGATGGTGGAAGCAAAAAGATAGGAAAATTTACACAAGAATTTTAGAGTGGTTCGCCTTTCTAACCAAAGCCTACATCCACTACCTTAGCTTCCCTACTCAGGATTTCCATATCCACTAAAACTTTTAGTCTTCCCCTTTTTAGGCTTAGGAGGAAACCTTTACATTCACTTGACCTATACCCCAAGGTCAAGCTAACCCTCTTTACAAGAGAAAAGAAAAGCAAACGGAAATCCCTCTCTTAGGTAGATGTTTGCATTCTTTAAACACTCACCCAAATCCTAATACACTTGAGCTTACATAAACATTTTGGCTCACAAGTGTAGTCTATACAAAGAATGGGAATTAAAGCACAAAAGACTTAATTACAATCATAGACATGTTGGCATGTTGATCATTGGTTGTTCCAAGTGCTTGAAGGGTCCTTTTATACCCCCAAATGAGTTCCTAGCCGTTGGAGACCGTTGGGGATGATTTGGAGCCGTTGGAGACTTTATTTCCTGTAGTAAATGCAGTTATAAAGATAGCCGTATCGATACACGGGGTTGCCGTATTGATACTCGTTCTTTAGAAACTAGCCGTTATGCTCGCCCAACCTTGGTGTATCGATACACCTCTGGAGCGTATTGATACGGTGTATCGGTATGCTACAGTTCGTATCAAAACAGTGTGTTGATACAGTGCATCGGTACGCTGCAGAGAAATAGCCGTTAGGGATTTGAAAACATAAGGTATCGGTACGCCTATACGCGTATCGGTACGACCCTCTCCGTATCAATACGCCTAAGCCTGTATCGATACGAGTTTTCGGTTCTGGAAAAATCCTGTAGCTGAAACCCTAAGGTGTATCGATACGGGGTGTAACCGTAACGGTACGGGCATGCTGAAAACTTGAGTTTGGCTACTTTTAAACATTTTAAACACTTCCAAAACCTTTTGAAAACTCCTCAAACATATTTTAAAGTTGTTTGGACTTAAAAACATTTTTAAAATCTTTTTAATTTAGTCCAAAATTATTTTTCAATTATTATATCAAAACAAATATCCTAACAAAATGTATTTAAATTATTTAAAATTTTATATTTTTAATATCTTTAATATTATTATTTCTTAAAAATTAAATAAATCTTGAACTTAACTTATAAGTGATAAACATTAACTAGAAACCACTTTGAAGAATTATCATAAATTTAATAAAACTTAATTTAAAATTAATTATCACTGTTGCTTAATTAAATAAACTATCGATAGAAATCCCTGGCTTAGCTGGGTACTTAATACAAGTTTTTAGATTAAGAAACACATAGTTTTGGCAATTTACATTTTAGATATCTAAATTTAGCATTAACTTTCATTTACATAGTAAATCTTTAATTTAATCAACTTACATCATTCAATATTTATTATTTATAAATTAAGTCACTTATATTGATATCATTAAACAATTTTAAAGAAAAAATTTGAATTTGACACTTTTATTTAGCATATTTTTTACATTTCATCAATAAATAATGTTTAATTCGTAGTTTAAATTTAGCATTAACTTTCATTTACATCATAAATTTTTAATTTAATCAAATTACATCATTTAATATTTGTTATTTATAAATCAAGTCACATATATTGATATCATTAAATAATTCTAAAGAAAAAAATTGAATTTGACACTTTTTTAACATATTTTTTACATTTCATCAATAAATAATGTTTAATTGGTAATTTAATGAGATAAAAAAATTGGTAATTTAAATATTTTGTTAGAATTTATAGGATGTTTACTTATTTTCCTTTGAATTTATTTAAATGAAATATCTTAAAAAATTCTTACAAAAAATTAGTAAAATTATCAATTAAACATTATTTGATAATGATATGTGAAAACATGTTATATAATAGTATCGATTTTAATTTTTTCCTTTAGAATTATTTAATGATATTAGTATAAATAATTTAATAATAAAAGTTAAATGATGTAATTTGATTAAATTAAAGGTTTGTGATGTAAATGAAAGTAAATGTTAAGTTTACTGGTTTAAAGTGTAAATTATCCCATAGTTTTCCTTAAAATTTTACTAACCCAAGTGGCAGACGTACATATTTTGATGATGTCTATTTGAAAAGCTTAGGTAAATAGAGAAAATAGGGGTTTTATTTATTAAATTAAATTATATTCATTTTTTTTGAATTAAATTATATCATATTCATTTTAAAAATTTAGAATAAATAAAAAAAGTCGAGTTTTAGAATTTTTCACTATGAAAGGCGGCTTTGGAACTTTCCTAATTCCCAACCTTTACGTTTTCTCCTTCAAAGTAAAAACCAAACCAACCAATCCTCCACCACCCGCCTGACCGTCACACCTACCGCCGGCCGTGGAGCTCGTCTCCGCCGTCTCTTCTCCTCCTCCGACGTGTTTGGAACTCGAACTTACCGTAAACGAGTAAGAGAGGTGAATTGCTGTTAATTTTCTGTTCCTTTCTCTTTTTACATTTGATTCTTATGAAAGGAAAAGAAAAGTTGTATGTGCGAAGGAATAACCTACCTGAATCATAAAAAAAGGCATGATAGAGTGGGTTTGGTAGGCTTAATTTCGATCCTTGCTGAGCTAATTAGATACTTTTCATGGACTATAGAGTTAGGTTTTCCACTTCTTATCCAAAATCAAATCCAAGTTCATTTAAAAAGAACGTTATAAATTGGAGTTGGACATGCTGCTGATTATGACTTTTATAATATTTACTTGGCTGTTATTGTTCGGGTTCGTTCATTCATCCCTAGTTAATTCTCAGAATCTCAAGTCACGCTTTCTTCTTGTATCTCTTTCATGTTCCTATATGTACTTTTTTTTTTGCGGCTGATATTGTTTTTGTGATCTGATGTTTATGTTCAGTCTTGCTAAGTTCTGCTTCTTCGATTCAGATGCCAAACTCGTCTAAGGAACTAGATAAAAATGATGCCGACTCTGGACAACATCCGAGGGAAGATAGTGAATATGTTAGGCTGGTTGTTTCTAATGAACCGACTGCAGATGGAATGGACGTCATACAACCTCAACCAGCTGCTAGGAGTAGAACTTTCAGCTGGTGGATCAAAGCCTTTGTGTGCTGCATTTTTGCTATTATATTGCTTCTCGTTTTTTTGAAATGGGGAGTCCCGTTCCTTTTCGAGAAGGTACTTGCTGATTACCCATAGCTTTCTTCTCTCTCTCTCTCTATGTCTTCTATCTCCTATTTGTTTTGCATATGACACAAGTGGCGTTCATTGTTTTTGTGTGTGCAATTCGTTTCCTTGAGTTGTTTTTGCTAATTCCAGCAAAAGGAAAATATAACTATAGAAAAATGAACTATGACCTAAGCTAAGAAAGGACATTTGTTGATACTTTTCAGAGGAAATGATGGCTCTATTTTACCGGTATAATTTGCATGGGAGTTTTGGATGCCTAAAACCATTTTTCTATGGCCATATTTTTCATGCTTTGCATGTTGTTTAAGATGACATCCTTTATGTGTACTCACCTTGTGATAACTGAAATTTTAGCATTTGATAAATTTTCAATTTAATTGTAGGTTCTAATTCCAATAATGCAATGGGAAGCAACTGCCTTTGGTCGCCCCGTTCTTGCTGTTGTGCTTGTTTCTTCTCTTGCCCTGTTTCCTGTGTTCCTCATACCTTCTGGTCCCTCCATGTGGTTGGCTGGGATGATTTTTGGCTATGACCTTGGGTTCCTCATAATTATGGTCGGTACAACCATCGGAATGGTCCTACCGTATTTGGTCGGACTGCTTTTCCGTGAGCGTATCCATGTAAGACTTCTACTTGGTTTTAGCTAATTTTAAATAGTTTCTAGGGAACTTGATCTTCAGTCTTGCTGTCTCTGATCTTTCTTTTCTTGGATGTGCAGCACTGGTTCAAGAAATGGCCCCAGACAGCTGCTGTGGTTCGACTTGCAGGAGAAGGAGACTGGTTCCATCAATTTAAAGTGGTTGCTCTCTTCAGAGTTTCACCTTTTCCTTACACAATTTTCAACTATGCAGTTGCGGTAACCAGCATGAAGTTTTGGCCCTACTTATGTGGATCAATCACTGGAATGATTCCAGAAGCTTTTATTTATATCTACAGGTATGCACTGTGAACAAATCATGTTAAATTTATATTTTGTAGTACACGTAGGAGTCGAAAAATCATGTTAAATTTATAGTTCTCGTAGGAGTCCCTGAAATTTATTTAATTTGTTGAAATGAGCATGCTGTCCTCGTACCTCCAAATGAGGTCTAATATAGAATTTATGAATTGTGCTTGCAATACTGACTGCTCTGGTTCTGCCACCGCTCTATACCACCTTAATAGCACAACAGCCAGACACCATCTAGCCATCACACACAATGGAAGATCATTGCTCCCCCACCTTTCTATTCTCACCTACCATAACAAAGTGACCAAAGGCTAAATCCCTGGTACATGAGTGCTGTTTTGAAGCTAAAAATAAAAATAAAAATAAAAAATAAAAATTCACCAATCCATGCCAATACCCTGAAGCCATCAGCTCCACAAGTTGTTAATGCCAATTCAACTGGATGCCCTGTATCCCATAACTATCAGCCATGGAAATTGGAAGTTGAGAAATGGGAAGGTCCTGGAGAGAATCAAGGCGAACACGAGTAAATCAAGGTGAACACGAGTAAAACTCGTGGAAATTGGGAAAGATGAGAGGATGAGAAAAGGAGGGAGGGAGTTGTTTGGACCAAACCAAATTTAGTGAGGGAGAGAAGGAAAGAAGATGGGAGGTACCACCTTTGCTAGCATTTGGGGGTGGCTTTGAAGGCAAATGATCGGGAGGTTATGGACGAGTTGCTTTATATTCTGCAGAAAGGAGAGCAAAAATGGGAAAAGAGAACAAAATAAATGGCCAAAACATTGTGATTCCTACGCAAAAATGTAATGCATTTCAATATTTGGCCACATCAGCCATGTCATCTGACCCTAGCAGGGTGTAATGAAGTCAATATTGACTGTGTCATTGACAAGTTTTGCCAGCCTAAGAGTTAAGAAGTCTTATTTAGGGAACTTAATGAAGTTCAGGCTTCTAGCAGATTCAAACTGATTGTCTATTATTCAGTTCATATAAAGCTCAGGATTTTATGCCAGTCTTGAAGTATAAATTATTCCACTTTTAATACTGCTGGTGGGTACTGGGTACTATGTTTGTAAACTAACTGTTCACTTTATATCTTGTGCAGTGGTCGGTTAATAAGGACATTAGCTGATGTTAGATACGGCAACCATCACTTCACCACTGTGGAAATCGTATACAATGTTGTTTCCTTCATCATAGCAATCATTACCACAGTTGCTTTTACAGTTTATGCAAAGAGAGCTTTAAACGATCTTGGTAGCCGAGAGACCGACGTGGAGGATGGGTACACCTCTTACCAGGGTGGCATAGAGATCGAGAAGCTGCCGGATGAAAAGAGGTAAGCTTGTGGGGCTCATTGTCTGTTTCATCAATAGCTTGGATTCGTAAGGATCGGATAATTGATATAACTGAGTTAGGGATGTATATTGGATGTGATTTATCATTTTTCAGTGTTTCTTCTTTAGAGACTGGATTTATGTTGCTAATCTTTGTGTGTAAATAAAATTAAACAAGGGTAGAATATACCCCATACAAAATGTGACATGTTTGCGAAACACTTCTTTGTTTGCTTTGTGACATGTTTTAAGGTAAGATGTGCAAATAGAGGGAAAAATAGGATGGCAATTGAGCTATTAGGAAAGTTGTACGGTAAGGAATTTTAAATAAGGTTAATTTGAGGAAGAAAATAGCGTTGAATTACATTATTTGTTACAAATTTTATAACATTTTTGTCTGAGTAAAATAAAACAACTCATGTCACTGTTCGATTATAAATAGATATATATTTTTTAAAAATATACTTTAATCAATTAAAATTTTATTGCAATCAAGTTACTAATTAAAATGAACGTCTAACATTATAATAACAATTTTAGTGTATGTATTCGGTCAATTTGGATATATTTTGAAATAATTTATTAAATTTAACTTTTTTGAAAAAATTCATTATTAAAATGATTGTGCTTACTGGTTGGTGGCGTTAGAATATAATGAGTTTGTTTTGGTTGTTTGTTTTTCAATCGATAAATGATCGTATATATCGAGCTATTTTATTTGTCAGTTATTGAGTTGATGGGCATAAAAGAGAGTGAATCAAGTGGCCAAATGATGTGTTAGGATGGTGGAATATTAAATTTTTAAATATAAAGAGTTAATTTTATTAAATTATTTTAAATTAAGATCAAATTGATAGAATGTATAAGTTTTGGGACCAAAAATGTTATTATATCTGACTCCATTAGACATTTATTTTAATTTTAACGACCCAATAACAAGTTTGTAACAAAATTTTAATTGACTAACTAAATTGTAATTTTTTAAGAAATAATTTGTTTGTAATCAAATATATAATTAACAGTTTGAAGTGTATTTTACCCTTTTTGTGTAATTAAAACAACATTATTTTTTAATATTAAGACAAAATTATTATATTATATAAATCATTACGATTTTGATAATTTGTTTAATATTTAAATAAAAAAATATTTTATACACTGACAGTGAAAATTTTAATTCTCATAAGCGAGTTTAATTTAGGAATTTGGTTTAGGGTTTAAGATTTGGTGGGATTGGCCTCATGGTGTCGTTTGTTGTCTGCGAGGGATCTTTTCACGCACTCGGTTGCTTGGTGGCTGCTGCGCAGATCCAGTATTAGTTTGTTGGGTTTTGCTACTGTGTTATGCCTGATTAGTGATTGGCTTTGGTATTGACCTTTTGGTTCGCATGTTTGTTCTGGATTCGTGTTTGGCCTGGTTGTATTATACTCTTTTCCTCTATATAAATTTAGAGAAGTTTTTAATGAGGCACGTAACTGAGACTGGTTATATAATTTTTAATTCTTAATAAATTATACTTTTTGCCGAGCAAAAAAAAGTTTTAAATTTAAGGTTTACAGTTATAATTTATGATTTATGGTTTTAGAGTTAGATATTTATATTTTAGTTTTTAGAGCTAAATTAGACATACTTGTGGAAAAAAATTATGTCAGTGCATCAAATATTAATCCATTTAAATATTTTTATTTCATAATATTTTGTAAAATTATAAAATGTTAAATGTTAAGTTATAAATATTTATATAATATGAACAATTAATATATAATCGAGTTATATGAGGATAGGATCCAATTACACAATGTAAGAGTTTTTAACTTTTACACTTTTTTTGATCGTTAGATGAGTGAAATAGATAGCTGAGATTAACAATGAGCATATATAAATTATTGATTATATATTAATTATTTTTATCAGATATATAAATGTTTATAACTGAACATTTTGTCAATTTTCATGTAAAAAATATTTTTATTAATTTTACAAAATATTATGAAATAAAATATACGGGAGTGATTACATCACGTAAAAACTTTTATGACCATAATCTAAATGACTAAACTATAAAATAAGCCCATTAACTCTTTGATTTTTCAAAATAAGCTCTTATATTGTTATTGCGCTACACAATTAAGCCCTTATTTTTATGTAATTATTTTTTAAAGCTTTATAAGTGTAACTATTATAAACTATATTATTATCCAAAAAAATTATTAGAAACTATAAAAATAAGCCCTTTAACACTTTGTTTTTTTTTTATTATAAAAAAACTCATATATATATATATTGCACTTCTCAAATAAGCTTTTATTTTCATGTAATTATTTATAGAAGTGTTATGGGTGTAATTACCAGAACAATCATAATTACAATTATAATCACAATTAGTATAGTAATTTTTAATATACTTGTGTGATTACATGACAATATCTATTCATACACAGTTAGTATAATTTGATTTATTACAATAAGAACAATCATTATACTGTATACTAAAATTGATAATTAGATTATATTCAGAACTAGATCATAAAAATTTAGATTTAACTTATACACAATGAAATTTAAATCAACATAAAATTAGATTTAAACTTGTTGTACCTCCTCCAAACACCTCCGAAAAATTATTGTGGCTTTCCGCCCGCATTAGAATAGGTAAGCCACCAAGCCTCTTTTCCTCGCCGCACTCCAAACGCCACATGCTCGGAGTTCCCCCTACGGATGTCTACTACATCTCTAGACCCATCATCTTCTAGAGACCAAAACGCTCGGCCAATGCGCCAAGACAAAACATAAATCAAGTTCGACTGAGCTCGCAGCCTGACATCCAAGCTACCATCTGTCAGCCCATCAGTAGCCATCACTAGGCCTGACACAGTCTCATCAAACGTCCCTCCATCTACAACACTAAGGGGCTATAAATACCCCTAAGATTGAAGACAAAAGGGATGCCACCTCAACTCTCTACAAGGGTTATCATCACCCATTACCCTACCTCCTATCCCAAATGGATCCAGCCACCATCCTCAAACTGCTTGCGGCTCTCGGCCCTAAGTCAACCATGGGTGAATCACCTGAATCAACGAACAATCATGGTCTTTTGTGGCTCCCGGCTCGTCTACTGATGAGTGAACCACCCATCATCGTCCCCAAACCTTCCTTTAAACACCATATTCAACTTTTTATTTGGTGTCGCCCAAAATCGATATCATTAATTAATGCAGTGATCGTGGAGTACTTTTTGACCAAGAGAATTATTCGTGAGATCTTTTTCGATTTCAAGCTATTCTGACTGCAAAAGAAAAAGAAGTAAGCAGCATGGGTCAATGATATCTTACCACCAATAGTTGGAGGCAACGCTAGAGAATCGTCGAGACAACACCGCCTCGAATGGGAAACGACAATGAGTAGTTGCCTCGCAAAAGAACAAGGCCACAAAGCGGTAGCCACGCCTTGCTTGCAGAAACTGTGAGCCTCTTACAACATCGTGGGACGCTATTACGGTGGTCGTCATGGGAAAATCCCCGCGCAGAAAGCCTGGTGAACCTCTCACGAAAGTATTGGGCCTGAATCCCAAGGCGTCCAAAGAGGATGCAAGAAGACACTGCCCCGGGCCAATCATGGAGTACACCCCGGACGAAGAAGCAACATCAAAGATAGTACGCATAAAAGACGCCCCAACCAAAAATTCCTTTGTAACTAGTGTTCACCATTAGGGTGATTCCCCCTGAATACCTACAGAGTAGATGTCCCCCGAGGGTAAATGTAAAAATATATGGATTATAGGGTAACCTCCACCTCCTAGTTGCCTTTGTATGCAGGACTAAAGAAAGCGTGGATGACCCTCCCCTAACGAATCAAATAAAAGTGGAAATTGCACAACGACGAATTTTCTACAAATGATAACCTATACAAATATGCACCCCTCCAAAACCTTCAAGTACTTGGGAAACCCGCTTTATTTGATCACCTTAGAAACTTGGTACAATACCATGGGTAATTCAAAAAATATTACTAGAATCAGCAACTACATGCTTCCTTACATGTCTATATTACACATTTTAGGTTTCACCCGCTCATATACTGCCCCCAAAATTCTACTATTTCTACAAAAGGTACGACAATGATTCCACCTTATCTTCTGGCTAGATTTTAAAAAACGCAAAGACATCTCCTATGGACACCTGTCCCCACGTACTCTGCAACATGTTTTTGACCACCTTACGACTGTTTCTCCAAGGGTCATATCTAGACCCACACTCTCGACTAATTTTACAAAAATAAAGGATACCTCCGTCCCATCAATGCCCTGAAGCATTGTGCATCTACATGGATGGAGAAGACTACAAATCTTATGCCAACAGAAGCATGTACACCCTACAAATAAATACCTGCCTCTTAAGGGAGATATCTACACATACTATCTTTATAAATGTGCAAGTACCACCAAAGAATACCTTAACGCTTCTTAGGAGAAACCCTCTGAGAGTATAAAAGAAGAAGTCTCCACCTATAGCGCTCGATGCTGCAAGTGTTGAGAAAAGCTCCACTTCACAATGCTTGATTCAATAAAGGTGTGAGATACCTCAACCCCTATACATGACTGTCCCTCCTAGGGGTATGAGATGCCTTCATAAGAAGATGACCATGCATCCCCCAAGGGCATCGAGATAAGCTCCACCCAATGTATGATTTTCTCTAAGGGCGTCAAGATAAATCACCCCCAATATAATTGTTTCTACAAGGGCTTTGAAATAAGCTATGCCTTCGACGACATAATCATTTGTCCAAGGATGTCGGGACGACTTTGCCCGTAGTATGATTCTTCCTCTAAGGGCATTAAGCTACCTCCGCTTGATCTATGCTTGTCATTCCTAGAGCGTCGAGCTTCCCCAATAATATGGTCGAGTCTCAACTCGTGCCACTTCATAACACTTACTTCTACAAACTATGGCGAAAACACCAGCTTCCACCTGTGTTTCATGCCGAGAAAAGCATGCCAAATATATAGATAAATAGATGCCCTCGAAGGAAAATACCTCTGTATTCTGCAAGTGGCGAGATTACCTTACCTATTGGCCACTGCCTTGGCAGAAGACATAAGGCGTCCATGTTTCACGCTAGGATAGAGAGGATACCTCTGCACTATATAGGAGATATCTTCAAAAAATGCAAAAGAAGATGAACTCGCCCATAATACTCACTTTTATAGAGAGAGGGAATATCCCCACTCGAAGATACTCTATAATATTCCAATTTTGGCTAGTGATCAAAATGTAAATTTTGAAAAATTTTGTAGCTAAAGTATAAACTTTGGAAAATTTAGGGATCAAAGTGTAATTTTCAAAAGTTATATATTTTAACCCCGTAAATGAATAGTTTACCCCCAAGAATGTCGTTTTTGTGTTACCCAAATTTTCGTGCGGAGTTTGTATTAATGGCTATAAAGCGATAAAGTTTGGAAAAACATTCGGATAATCGGATCGAGCTAAAATTTCAGAAGTAGTTCCATGGACCTTAGAAGAGTCATAAAATAACATTTTATGGATATTTGGATGTTAAAAGACATCGATAAAAATTTAAATCGATCGAAATGACATGGAATGGTAATTTTGTGAGTAAGTTGATCAGTAAATGGCGTTTGGTCAATTTTGTGAGTAAGTTGATTAGTAAAGGGCGTTTGGTCATTTTGCCCAAAAGGGACATGAAGGGAATTTTGAGATTTCTTTTATGGATGAATAGTGGCTGATTAGAATCCAACTAAGTCTAGTTGGAATGTTATAAAATGGCAAATTAGAAATATAAATCTAGTTGGAGGGTATTTTTGGAAAGTAGAATTTATCGAATTAAAAATTCATTTTTAATGATACAAGTGTCTTAAATATATGAAATATGAAGGAATTATCAGAAAAAATACTCTCCAAAAGAAGAGAAAAAGAAGAGAAAAATTTTACAAGCTCGATTTAAGCCTCGAATCTCGATTTTCAGGTAATCTTTCAAACTACAAAGTTGTTCTACTCTTCGAGCTCTATCTTTTGATATAAATAATTCATAGAATACTTGCTTGGTTGATGAGATTAGATATGAGGAAGAAATTATGGTTTATGAACAAATTGAGGCTTTTATGATTTTATGAATCCATGGTTGATTTTAAGTTAGAATCATGCTTGTATGATGCTAGAATCATGTTATTGAGTTGGGATTTAAACCCTACATATTTCGGTTTGTATAGATAATATTATGGTTTATGGATTCAAGTCTAACTTAGGGTTTGTGATGTTGGATTAATGATCTAGTCAACTTGATTTGTTGTTTGGAAGCAAAACCCTAAGTTAAACACAAAGAGACCATTTTGGCAAGCTTCAAAATTAAGGGACCAGATCTGATTTTTATGAATTTAATGTGTATTTATATTATTAATGATGTTAGAGACATGAAAATGAAGTTAGAATGCTAAACTGACTATTAATCACATTAGTGACCATTTTGACAAATTGTCAAACTTGAATGGTCTATTCGACAAAGAGGATATATAGAAGGAGTAAATCTGATTTTTAGTTAAAATGATGTAATTAAGGTATTAATGTTGGTTGGATGACTAATTTGCAAAGTTAAGAAGCTTGAATCCTTATATTTGAAATTTTGGTGACCATCTCGACAAATCAAGAGAAACTAGAGAAGTAAAGGTTTAAGCCTATTTTAATGAAGAATGTAAAGAGAACATATGAATACAAGCTTTATTCTAGTCAATTGAATTAAAGTGATTATACTAAATTGACAAGTAAAGAAATAAGGAGCAGTTGGTGCAAATTAGAAGTTATTTATGGAAAGTTATATTAGAATTTGAATTATGGCAGTAAGTTTAAAAATTCGCCATAAATTTTACAAAAAAGCAGTCGTAAGACTATAAGTTTGTGAGTAAATGATATGAAGATATTCGAATATGAAGAAGTAAGAAGAAGAGGAAGAAGAAGAAGTATCTTTACTTGGGAAATATAAATGCTCAAGGGTCGAATATGGCACTCTATAAGACAACATTGATTAAGTTATGAGAAAGAAAGTTGGAAAACTTAGTAGTAGGAAATTATTAGAAGGGAATTATACTAACCCGGTAAAGAAAGAATGTTTGATGAAAAGCAAATTTTCTAGCAAAATTGGTTAATAGAGACCAAGAATTAAGAAATCTAAAGATTTCATTAATAGTGGTTTTCTCAAGGAAATGTAAGATAAAAGAAGTTATTAGAAGGATCAAAGAAAAATTGAAGAAGTAGTAACAAGGTTAGACATTAACTACTTTCCGCTCAATATGAAGTTAAAGTGCTGGTGAAGTTGGAAATGCCTAGTTAAAGCGAGGTTTATTATTTCGAACCCTGGATATGATTTTAGAGGAAATTCAATCCCAAGTTCCTTATACTTTTATTACTAGAGAGCTGGGAAGTCTTGAAGTGTTGGACTTCAGGTAGGATATTGAAGGAAAACCAATGTCAATAGACTATTGGTTTAACCAGTATAAGATGATGTTAGAAAGGCTTCGTTGTGATGATCGAAAAAAAGAGCTCAATATGATGGTAACTTATCCCTTGGGACATAGTACAAGGGTAAGTCAAATTTATAAGAATTACTCGATAGTAATTCAACAAATTCAAATTTTTAGTAAGCTTAATGGAGTTGCCTTTTATGAATTATGATTATAAGGGGGCATGAATTAGTTATATTCCTACCATGCCATTGTGGATTGTCGCTTAAAGCGGTTAATATTGAGGAACTCGGAAGGCAAAGAGATAATAGTAGTTGGCGAAAGGGTAAATCCCTTATCTAATGTAATTTCAGCTGTTTCTGCCAAGAAAATGTTACTACAAGGTTACCAAGCTTTCTTAGCAAATGTAGTGGATACCCGAGTTTCTGAGGTTAAATTGGAAGATATTCTGACTGTCCAAGAGTATCTAGATATATTCCCAGATGAGTTGCCGAGATTTCCTCCAGATCGAGAGGTGGAATTTAAAATAGAAGTGTTACTAGCTACTGCGCCTATATCGATGGCCCCGTATAGAATGACTCTAACCTAGTTTCGAGAGTTAAAGGTACAATTGCAAGAATTGTTAGATCGAGGTTTTATAAGGCCAAGTATGTCACCCTGGGGCGCACCAATGTTATTTGTGAAAAAAAGATGGATCCATGCGATTATGCATAGATTACCGTCGGTTAAATAAGGTGACAACAAAGAATAAGTATCCTCTTCCGAAGATTGATGATCTTTTTGATCAGTTAAAAGGCACAACTGTATTTTCTAAGATTGATCTCCGATCGGGGTATCATTAGTTAAAGATCAAGGAAGAAGATATTTCAAAGACAGCTTTTCAAACTCGGTATAGACACTATAAGTTTGTAGTGATGCCGTTTGGATTGGTAAATGCTCTTGTGACATTCATAGATCTGATGAACCGAGTATTTCAACCTTACTTGGATCAATTTTTGGTGGTATTCATCGATGATATTTTAGTTTATTTAAAGACAAAGGAAGAACATGATGCCCACCTTCGTATTGTTCTTCAGACCTTTCGAGAAAAGAAGTTGTATGCTAAGCTGTCAAAGTGTGAATTTTGGTTGCCGAAAGTTGCTTTTCTTGGCCATGTGGTTTCGACAAAGGGGATAAGAGTAGATCCCAAGAAAGTACAAGCTATAGTTGAATGAAAACTCTAAAGAATGTTTCCGAAGTTCGAAGTTTCTTGGGACTTGCTGGTTATTGTCGAAGGTTTGTAAAGAAATTCTCGATAATTGCCTCCCCACTGACCAAGCTATTGAGGAAAGATGTACCATTTATTTAGATAGATAAGTGTCAAGAAAGTTTTGAGACATTAAAAATGATCTTAACAGAAGCCTTGGTTCTAGTACAACTAGAATCGGGCAAAGATTATGTGGTTTATAGCGATGCTTCTCATAATGGTTTGGGATGCCTACTTATGCAAGAAGGAAAAGTGGTGGCCTATGCTTCAAGGCAACTTAAGACGCATGATAGGAATTATCCTACTCACGATTTAGAGTTAGTAGCACTTGTATTTGCCTAAAAGATATGGCGTCATTATCTATATGGTGAGCGATGCTACATTTACACAGATCATAAAAGTTTAAAGTATCTGGTAACTCAAAAGGAGTTGAACATGAGGCAAAGAAGGTGGATCGAACTTCTTAAGGATTATGATGTTGTGATTGACTACTATCTTGAAAAAGCTAATTGTAACACCCCTTCCCGTGACCATATAGCAGACATGAGTCAGAAATGTCCTACTTTTTAAAACAGTCTTTTAATCAAAAACCGGGGTAATTTAAATTTTTTTGGAAACTTCCCAGTGGTCACCAATCTTGAAATTTCCTTAGCTCAAGCATGCTTAACTTTAATCAAATCAGAAATAAAATATTAATTCTAGATCCGATAATAAAACTTTTTACATAAATAATACAGTCATATTAAAACAAATTATTTTATTAAAAATGATTCTATTTAAAATTATTCGGATCTAGCCTTATATAGGATATGTCAAATCAGGTTATATAATAATTAAATTGTAAACATACTTATTGTCTATAAAAGATTTATAAAATATTTACTGACCTAGTTAAGGTACTTTAATAAAATAGACCGGTTTATATAGTGCATACCACTATTAAACATATATATAAAAAATAATTTATCATGTAAAAATTATGTTATACTATATAAAACATTTATCTTTTAGGTTGACTTATCATAAGTCTCCCTATAAAACATGTATGCACTCACCTTAGCCTTGTAACGAGGTTGCCTTTATTATTCAATATCACTCATGATCTTTTTTTTTTCCTTTTCTACTGATGCGACCTCGATTTATATCAGAATATACATTAATATAACATATACCATTTAAAGTATATGTTAGTACATATTCATTCCATATACAATAATGGAAAGTAAATAAAATAACCATCCATTATATAGAAAATTGATCCGATAAAGCTTTCTATATTCGAATCACAACTTCTCATATTTTTCTTTAAATCTCTAACTTTTCCCAAAATATCTATTTTAGTCCCTAAGGACTCTTTTAAACTTCCAACCAAAATTTTCAAGTCTAGTCCTTACATTTCTCATCCTTTACACTTTAGGACCCAAACTTTAAAAAGTTACACTTTGGTCCCTAAAGTAGCCGAATACTCAGTTTAACCCAAAATGTTGATTTAAACTTCAAAATCAATATTTAAATCACTAGACTTAATTTTCCAACATAATATTCCTCAAATACAAGCTTAACAATCAAGTCCCTAAACTTTACAAAGTTTACATTTTGGTCCATAATGCAAATTAATTAGGGATTTGCTTTTAGCCACCTTGTATAAAATCATTCTCATCATTTCCATTATCAAAATAATTTTTGCAATAATTTCCCCTAAATTCTTCAAAATTGCTGAATGGTCACTAATTCAATTTAACATCAGTATAGCATTCTAACATCAATTTCACATCTCCAACATCCTTAATAACATAAATACACACCAATTCCATACAAATTCAGATTTGGTCCTCTAACTTTTAGGATTGCCGAATTGGTCCCTATCAAATTAACTTAGGGTCTTGCTTCCAAACAACAAATCAAGCTTACTAAATCATTATTTCATCATCACAAACCCTAAATTAAACTTGAATCCATAAACCATAATCATCTTCATAATAACCAAAACATGTAGAACATAAATCCCAACTCAATATCATATTTTAACATCATACTAGCTTGATTTCAACTTGAATTCAATCATGGAATCATAAAATTCCAAAAGCCCCAAACTTTTTCCATAAACCCTAATTTATTCTCATGCAAAATTCTCATCAATCAATCATGCTTTCCATGAATTATTTACACCAAAAGATAGAGCTTTAAGAGTAGAACAACTTTGTAGTTGATGAGATTACTTGAAAATCGAGTTTCGGGGCTTGAATCGAACTTGGAAAATTTTTCTCCATTTTTCTTTTTTCCCCATCACATTTAGAAATTTGAAGATGAAGAATGGTCTTCATCTTTTGTTTTTCATCCAATTTGGCCACTTGTCTTGTATAAATGAATTTTAAATTCATTTAGATAGTGAAAATTACTAAAATGCCCTTTTAATCCAATGGTTGAGATTGATCTTATCATCAATCAAGGGACAAGATTAAATCTCCCATTTCCTCTTTCCAAAATTGCCCTTATAACTTTTTTAAATACTTCAAAATTGCCATTCGGGCAAAATGACCAATTTGCCTTCCAACTAGTTTTTATTTACTAGTTTGCCATTCTTGTAAAAATTCAACTAAATCTAGTTGGAATCCAACCAAATAAATAATCCTTTACTAGTATTTTATTTACTAGTATTTTATGAACTTTTCCATGTCTTTTGGACCAGTCTCCAAAATTTCCATTCGATCCAATATACCGATAAATAATCCTTTACTTAGAAATAAACTTTAGGATTCATCTTGAATCAAACTAAAAATATTTCCAACACTTGGAAATGACTTTTATAACCTTTCTATATCATATGGCAAAATTTCATAATTTTCCAGTTCGATCCAGGTATCCAAATTCCGTTAAACTTTAACTACGATTTTCCCAATAATCGAAATATCAGATCAAACCAATAATTCCACATTCGATTCATATCCTTAGATTCTCTATCTATTTATGAGATAAAAACTCCTAACTATTAAATAATTACAACTTTGGTCCTTTAACTTTTCATTTTTCAACTTGTACCATACAAGTTTTGAAAACTTATCATTTTGTTCACTAAACTTTAACCTTGAATTCTCATTCCAATTTTTGTTGAATTTTTACCAAATTTTGCGAGTACTCTATTTTAATCACTCTCTATCATATAACACCTTAAAACCTCAGAATTTTCTTTTCTACAGTCCATAGTTGAGAAAATCCTAACTTTTGCATTTTTGTCATTTTAGTCACTAAGTAAGGTTTTAAGCAATTATCTTAGCACTAAATGACCCTTAAACAGTACTGTAAATTTTGGGGTATTACACTAATATAGTAACCAATGCACTTAGTTGGAAGATATTCTTTACTTTAAGAGCAATGAATGCGCAACTGTATTGGAAAAAGTTTGGTATGTTAATTACAAAACTTTAGTTTAGACCTATTCATTTAGGTCGGATTAAAGATTTTCAGTTGAAAGATGAAAAATGTTGCCAAGATTAGAGCAAATTGAAAATGGTGAAAATAAAGACTTCAAAGTTAAGTATGTTGGATATTTGAGAAAAATATTATGTTCTTGACGATGCATCCAGAAAGGAATATGAGGTATCTAGGTTTGGAGAGCAAATATTGATGTCCAGAAATAAAAAGGACAGTAACTGAATTTATGGCTACAAGCTTGACAGACTAACAACTAGAAGTGAAACGTCAAGTACCTTCAGAAATGTGGTAACCTATTTCCATTCCCCAGTGGAAGTGGAAAAGAATTATGATGGATTTCATAACTAGGTTACCAATGATACCGATTAAGGATGATTTGATTTGGGTAATTATGGATAGATTGAATCAATCTGTAATGAATAAATATGTTGAGCGATAAATTTGAAGTACTGTAAAGTGACGTGATGTACATATTTTCATTGCGTGTGATTAAGATCCAAGATTATCTCTAGATTTTGGAGTTTCTTGCATAAGACTTTAGAGACTCGACATAATTTCAACATTACTTTGCATCCATAGAAGGACGAACAATCTAAAAGATTAATTCAGATTTTGAATGATATATATAGTTTCAATTTAATTGAGTTTGAAAGCTTTTGGGAAAGTATGTGCCACCAGATGAAATTTCTTACAGTAATAGCTATCAATCCATTATAAAGATGGCTTTATCAAAAATGTAGTATGAAAGAAGATTGTGATAAACATTTACGAATAGTGATATAAGCCTTGTAGGAAAGGTTGTTGTATGCAAAGTTACTCAAATGTGAATTTGATTAATTCAAGTTGCATTCCAGGTTACATTGTCTCAACAAAGAGGATCTAAGTAGATCCTAAGAAAGTTAAGATAAAAACACTAGTATTAATACAGTCTGAAGTTAATAAGGATTCCATGTTATTTAATGATACATCCCATAATAGGTTGGGATGTTTATTGATGTAATAAAGCTAAAGTAGTAGTTGATGTATCTTGTTGAAAGTCATTCTTTGCCTTATATGTAACACCCTTAATGTATACTCGTAGGCCGAATATACAATAAAGATATTACAAAATTTTGGAAAAGATCTTGACTCGATTTTTTTCTAGCTTTTAGTTTAACCCTTCCTCGGTTTTAAATTTAAAACTATGTCATCTAGTTGCAGCTAGTTTTAACCTTGGATTGGTTTACAAAACTTGTAACTGAGTTATTTAAATAAAAATATAACTCAAGGTGAAAACTATGTGTACTGCCTAGACCCTTTCTTGATTTTTAAAAAAATTCTACACGATTAGGGTTAAACTATGTTTAACTGTACTAAAATTCATTACTACTATTTGCAAACTATATTTCTAAATTTATTCATCATAAAAACATATATTTAACTAGTAAACGTATACTTTAAAACAATTCAACTATAAAATATTTATATGCCCACTAAATATCAATTTACGACAAGGATGTACTTACTATAGTAACTTGATTTTTCCAAAGGTTCAGCTCTTCTTGGCTAGGCATTTCCGAAGAACCTACGTGTGACATGGCTAGGCATTTCCGAAGAACCTACGTGTGACATAAGACACACGCTAAGTACGAACTTAGTAAGGCAGTTAAACTTATTTAAACATGAGTTGATGATATATAATATTTCATATAAGAGCGCATTTCATATTTCTCTATGACAAGGCAAGTATATCACAATGTACATGTGTTATGTATCATAACTATCATATAAATCATGTTATCATTGCATAATATATTTTCTATTATGGACATGCTTTCATCATGTAATCATTTACAAATCATGTACTTTATCATGGTCATGCTTCATTATGCCATCATTTGCATAACATGTATTCTATTATATAGCATGTAATAGTTCTATCATGTATCAGGTAACATTCTATCATATATATATATAACATTTCTATCTCGCATGTCATGTACTTCACAGTCATGTAACATGTAGCTTCTTTTTCAAGTATCATGAAATCATGTAACATCTTTTTCATGTATCATGTATTAATGTAACATATGCATCACATATCATGTAGCATCTATGTCATGTATCATGTAACATCTGTATCATGTATCATATCTGTCATATGAATCATGTGTCGTCATGCAGTCATTTGTATGCTCATGATCTACCATGTAATCATCTTGTTATTATTATCATCATGTCTGGCTAGAGGCTCATGGAAACCCCGTAGCCTATCTGCACCGTAGTGCCATGTAGAGTATGCACTCGAGATGACGCTCTTTGCTCCTCATTTAAGGACGCTCTTTGCTCCTTATACTAAAAATACCTCGCTAGTGCCATTTGCACCCTAAGGTGTATCTTGTTTCATTTTAATCTTGTTATTATCCATATTCCATATATAAACATGCATTGCCATTATGCATAATGCACAATCATTTATGCAAACAATAATTCGTACCTGGTATTCCATCAAGCTTGCCATGTCGAGCATTGTATCATATCATGTATTATAAAGAAATGCAATGCCAATTTCAATGTAATGCAAACATTTAGAAATGCACTCACCTGGGCCATGTAATAGTATGCCTCACTAAGCTTACTCGAGGTTCTTATCTTTCTTTTTATCACTGGTTCTCCTTCAATCTCTTTTAGAACTTTATAAGACCAATCGAACATATTTATCATCTCTCTTGCGTTAAACTTAAATTTAACATTGCTAATTTGATTCTTAAACATAACTATTCGAATATAAAATTTTCTAAAAGTTTCCCCAATATTCTTCAAAGTTGTCGAGTTGGTCCCTAGGTCCTTAGTGACCATTTTGAACATTAAACAATTGTTCAAGCCTAATTTGAACAATTTCCACAATCATTTTCTAATTTTGGACTATTACCTTTTAGTCCTCAAACTTTATAAAAGTGACATTTTAGTCACTACTTCACTTTTGTACATAAATTAATGTACAAATAAACCATTCATATATTTTTCTAACATTCTTGAAATTTTTCCTTCAACTTTCAACTTTATTCAATTTAATCCTTCACCATACTTTCATTTCAAAAAGGTCCTTAAATTTTTCCTTTCTTGTCATTTCAATCCTTCAACTTTCATAACATGCTTGAATCTTCAACTCCAGCTTATTTTCATCTAAGCCACTATCAGAACAATAAATTTCCAAAATAATATTCTATTTTCCCTTTCTTGCCAAAATGGTCATTTTCATCATTTCAAGCCAATTTGATTACATTTTCAGTAATTACTCTTTAATCCCTCCTTAATCTAATATTTTCAAAATCCCCCTTTTAACTTTTTTGAAGTTACTGAATAGGTCACCAAAATTTCCAAATGTACAATTTTGGTCCTAAATTGTCAATTCAAGCTCAAAATCTTTCAAAATTTTCATTTTGGTCTCTAATCACCAATTCAAGCTACTTTCACCATAATTCAATAATTCTAATGCTAAAATAAATTTTCTAATAATTTCCCCTAATTTCCTTAAACTTTTTGAAATGGTCCCTATAATTTCAATTGGGGAAATTATTTAATCTAACATCAAATTCAAGCTCTTAACATCATAATCTATTCAATTTCATCCTCAATTTAACTCCATAACCCTAATTCTTAGGGTTAGGTTTTATAACCTTGGACATGGAATTAATCCAAATTCAAGCTTGATTCTATGTTTACAACATTAATTCTACTAAATACAACTCTAAATTCATCATAGGCTTCAAATTCCATAATCATCTTCATCAATAATATGAACTAAAATTAACTTTTGTCATGCAACATTACTATCAAAATGAAGAGAATCAAATGTAGAACAATTTACCTAATTTAATTTTGATTGAAACTTGTCTTGATTCTTCAATTTTGAACTTGAAAATTGAAAAATCTCCTTTCTTCCCCTTTCTTTCTTGTTTCGAACAGCCCCTTGGCTGATGAAGATGATTTTTATTCATCTTTTATTCTTTTTAATCCATGTGTAAAGTTAAATGAATTTTAAATTTATTTAACTAGTGAATTTACTAATTTGCCCTTTTAATCCAATGGCCAAAATTCAATTTCATCAAAAATCAATGGCTATGATTAAATCCATTTGTATTTGACCTTTCA
This sequence comes from Hibiscus mutabilis, assembly GCA_019671005.1. Lineage (NCBI taxonomy): Eukaryota > Viridiplantae > Streptophyta > Magnoliopsida > Malvales > Malvaceae > Hibiscus > Hibiscus mutabilis. Next base: position 38,328,438 of record CM033732.1, read on the forward strand.
AAATTGCCCTCAAAGTTTCAAAATATTTCAAAAATGCCATCCATGGCAAATGGCCAATTTGCCCTCCAACTAGACTTTATTTACTTATATGACTTAAAATTGCCATTCCTTAAAAATTGAACCAATTTGGTTCGATTCTAACCAGCCTCCTTCCCAAAATATCATAAATTATTCAAATTTTACTCAATAAGATTTCCAAATTTTCTTTCTTTGAGCTTTATAACCACTCCATAATATTCTAACTAAATCTAGTTAGTATCCCACCAACATTAATAAAATATTTATAAAATAATATTTTATGAATTTTTCATAATCTTTGGAACCGTCTTTAAAATTTCAATTCCATCTGATATACCGATAAATTTTTGGGAATTTTTATCGGATACATTTACTCTTAAAAATCTTATCTCAACAATCCATTACGAATATTACTGACTTAAACTGAGTCCTTTTTATCAGTCAAAATATTGGATATGGGACATTTCCATTAGGTCACCCATCCTTGGGCTACTCTGGTCTGAGCACGCTTAACAATTTTATTCGATCCAATTTCGAATAATATAAGCCTCGTATGAAAAATCCGATAACACAGAAATACCACTCTTGGGGGTAAACTATCCATTTACGGGGTTAAATTACATAACTTTTCAAATTAAACTTTGGTCCCTAAACTTTTCCAAACTTTACACTTTAACCCCTAAACTTTCAAAAATTACATTTTAGTCACTAAACAAGAATTGGGATATTACAATTCCTCCCCCTTAAGAAAATTCATCCTCAAATTTTCAACGTTTACCCATTTCAAACAACTTCATATTTTGCTTATTCATTCTCTCTTCAATTTCCCAAATGACTTTCTCTACTTTATGATTTCTCTAGAGAACCTTAATCAGAAAAATTTTCTTGTCCCTTAATTCTTCAACTTTGTATGCTAGGATTTTCACTAGTTCTTCTTTATACGTCAAACCTGGTTGTAATTCAATCCCCTCAGAAGTAATTACATGTGAAGAATCCGATCAATACCTCCGAAGCATGAATACGTGAAACACATAATGTGTCTTGTTCCTATTTGGAGGTAAAGCCAATTGATAAGCCATTGGTTCCTTTCTTTTTAGAATCTCATATGGCTCATTAAATCTGGAACTAATCTTTCCATTTCAACCAAAATGTAACACCTTTTTCCAAGGTGAAATCTTTAAAAACATTTTTTCTCTAACTTCATATTCAATACCCTTTTTCTTCTTATTTGCATAAGCCTTTTGTCAATCCATGATAGCCTTAAAATTTTGCTGAATAATCTTTACTTTATTCTTCATGTCTTGTGTTAAATCACTCTTCCAATGTTTGAGTTATTCTGAACATTTCAATCTTGTAAACCGAACTGATTTAGAGAAGCTCGGTATTTTCTTCCGTATGCCATCTTGATACTTGCTTGATAACTATTGTTGTAAGAAATTTCAGCTAAAGGCAATTACTTTTCCCATGATCCCGCAAACTCAATTGGACAAGTTTGTAACATATCCTCTAGAATCTGTATGATCCGCTCAGATTGCCCATCTGTTTGCGGATGCAAACTGTACTAAAATTTAATTTAGTACCTAAAGCTTCAAATAACGTACCCCAATACCTTGAAATAAACCTTGACACTATCGATGCTGAGACACCATGTAGTCTTACTGTCTCTCGAACATAAAGTTCTGCATATTTATCCAGCAAATAATCAATTCAATTGGAATAAGGTAATCAAACTTTGTCAGACGATTCATAATGACCCATATTAAACTCTTTTTACTTGGTGCAACTGACAAATCCATTATACAATCCATCGTTACTCATCCCTACTTTCATTAGGGAATAGAAATAAACTAAAGTAATCCATAAGTATTTGGCCACAGTTCGAGTCTTTAAATCTTGATACAGCTTATTACTCCATGGGTGCATAGCTAATGAACTATAATTGACCTCTGTTAATATCTTTTTTCTTCAGATTATCATTGTCAGAAACATATACTTTACTTCAATAATATAATCAACCATTTGGCTTAATTTCATAGTCATGTACTTTCCTAGTTCCATCTTGTCTCCTCTTTTCAAGACATCTTTCATCCATAGACTGCAAATCCTTAATTTGATCCAATAAAGTTAGCTTTAATTGACATTCTGCTGTTAAAGAATCATTTCGTCCCTCAGATAATTGTGCATTCTTCAGGCACAAGACAGACAATGTCTTTCGGCTAAGTGTACTATTTGCCTTTCCAGGATGATAATCAATAACTACATCATAATCCCTTTAAAATTCAACTCATCTTCCTTATCACAGATTCATATATTTTTGTGTCATCAAATACTTAAACTTTCATGATCTATATAAATATGGCACATTTTTACCGTATAAATAATATCACCAGATTTTCAAAGCAAATCATAGCTGCCATTTCCAAGTCATGTGTTGAATAGTTCCTTTCATGAGTTTTGAGCTGCCTTGATGCATAGATTACTACTTCACCTTCTTCAATCAGCTCGCAACTTAAACCATAAAGAGACATATCATTATACAAAGTATATTCTTTTCCTGGTTTTGGTTGAATTAGAACTGGTTCTTTCGTCCGAACTTTCTTCAATCTTTCAGAACTTTCCTGGTACTTTTCTGTCCATAAAAATGGAATATCTTTTTGTAGCAGCTGGATAAGAGGCATTGCAATGATGGAAAAATTCCGCACAAAGAGCCTGTAATATCTAGCTAATCCCAAGAAACTCTGAATTTCAGAGACATTCTTCGGCCCTTCCCATTCAAGAGTAGCTTGTATTTTCTTGGGATTAACTCTTATTCCTTCTGATGACACTACATGTCCAAGGAAAGTTATTTCTGACAACCGGAACTCACATTTAAAAAACTTGGCATAAAGTTGCTTATCTATTAAAGTTTGCAGTACCACTCGACGATGGTAGTCATGTTCAGCTTCGGTCTTTGAATAAACTAAAATATCATCTATGAAGACCACAACAAACTAATCCAAATAGGGTTAGAATACCCTATTCATCAGGTCCATAAATACAACAGGGGCATTTGTCGATCCAAAAAGGCATCACCAGAAACTTGTAGTGTCCATAACGAGTCCTGAATGCTGTCTTTGGTATATCTTTTTCCTTGACCTTAATTTGATAATACCCTAATCAAAGATTTATCTTTGAAAATACTACTGCATCTTTAAGCTGATCACATAAATCCTTAATCTTTGGTAGGGGATATTTATTTTTAATGGTTACTTTATTCCATTGTCGTTAATCTATACATGATCATAGGGAACCATCTTTCTTCTTAACAATTAATACCAAAGCACCCCATGGTGATACACTCAGTCGAATGTAACCCCGGTCTAGCAATTCTTGTAATTGAGCCTTTAATTCCCTTAACTAAATTGGTGTCATCCTATATAGTACCATTGATATCGGCTCAGTTCTAGGATAAACATAAATTCCAAACTATTTTCCCTATCAGGAGGTAATTCTGACAGCTCATCCGAAAATATATCAGGAAATTCCTTTATAGTCGGGATATCTTCAATCTTTTTAGGTAACTTTTATGTATCTTCCATACAAACCAAACATGTTTTACATCCATTGAATAACAGCTTTTGAGCTGTCGTTACAAAAATTACTGACTCTAAACAGTCAGTTCTTTCTCCCTCAAAGATTACTTCAAAACCATCGGGTCCTTGAAGTATCAACCTTTCCTTCTTACACTTCATATCTACATCATATGCAAATAACTAATCTATTCCATGAATGACTTCAAATTCATAGAATGAGAGTTCCATTAAATCTGACGAGAACTTAATTTCTTGAATTTCTAATGAACTTTTCTTGCATATTCTAATTACTTGTGCTTTATTTCCAAGAGAATTATTGACAATCACCTTACTAAATATTCTCCATAGAAGTCTTTCTTTGTGCTACTATCTTTGTACTATTATATTAACTAAACCCGAATCAATTAGAACAATTACAGGTTCTTTCCATAGCCTTCGCTCTGTTCGTAGCCTCTTGGAAATTTGATAAGTTCATGCCTAATAGAATTTCCTTGGGCCTTGGAGGTAGCTTCTCTATAAATCATTCACACAGAGACCTTTCGATTGGCATCAATTTAACTGCGTACCAACTCAGTTTATTAGAATCTAACTCGTACTCATAGACAGTACGAGTACCTTGTTTAAATTTTAGGACTGCTGCAACATTTCTCTTTTAACTAGTTGCCAACATACTTGGCTTTAAACATTCTTCTTTCTTCTCTTGATTCCTATGATTAAACATTTATCGCAATCCATCAATTCTTAACATCATCTATTTATACTGAGACTTATTCATGTTATTGATGAGCATAATCAAGTTACATAGTAGTACATCAGTAACATGACATCCTAGGGGCATGTACTTAACATTAAATCACATTAAACTCGATTTAGCCTCCAGAATCGGCTAAACCTGTAGCTCAGATACCAATTAAATGTAACACCCTTAACTTATACTCGTAGGCCGAATATACATTAAAGATATTACAAAATTTTGGAAAAGATCTTGACTCAATTTTTTTCCAGCTTTTAGTTTAACCCTTCCTCGGTTTTAAATTTAAAACTATGTCGTCAAGTTGCAGCTAGTTTTAACCTTGAATTGGTTTACAAAACTTATAATTGAGTTATTGAAATAAAAATATAACTCAAGGTGAAAACTATGTGTGTTGCCTAGACACTTTCTTGATTTTTAAAAACTTCTACATGATTAGGGTTAAACTATGTTTAACTGTACTAAAATTCATTACTACTATTGGCAAACTATATTTCTAAATTTATTCATCACAAAAACATATCTTTAACTAGTAAACGTATACTTTAAAACAGTTTATTTATAAAATATTTACATGCCCACTAGATATCAATTTACGAGAAGGATGTACTTACTGTGACTTACTGTAGTAACTTGATTTTTCCAAAGGTTCAGCTCCTCTTCGCTAGGCATTTCCGGAGAACCTACGTGTGACATAAGACACACGCTAAGTACGAACTTAGTGAGGCAGTTAAACTTACTTATTTAAACATGAGTTGATGATATATAATATTTCATATAAGAGTGCATTTCATATTTCTCTACGACAAGGCAAGTATATCATAATGTACATGTGTCAAGTATCATAACTATCATATAAATCATGTTATCATTGCATAATATATTTTCTATTATGGACATGCTTTTATCATGTAATTATTTACAAATCATGTACTTTATCATGGTCACCCTTCATTATGCAATCATTTGCATAACATGCATTCTATCATATAGCATGTAATAGTTCTATCATGTATCATGTAACATTTTATCATATATCAATAACATTTCTATCTCGCATGTCATGTACTTCACAGTCATGTAACATGTAACTTCTTTTTCAAGTATCATGAAATCATGTAACATCTTTTTCATGTATCATGTAACATATGTATCACATATCATGTAGAATCTATATCATGTATCATCTCCGTCATATGAATCATGTATCATCATGTAGTCATTTGTATGCTCATGATCTACCATGTAATCATCTTGTTAGTATTATCATCGTGTCTGGCTAGAGGCCCATGGAAACCCCGTAGCCTATCTGCACCGTAGTGCCATGTAGAGTATGCACTTGAGAGGACGCTCTTTGCTCCTCATATAAGGACGCTCTTTGCTCCTTATATTAAAAACACCTCACCAGTGCCATTGGCACCCCAGGGTGTATCTTGTTTCATTTTAATCTTGTTATTATCCATATTCCATGTATAAACATGCATTGCCATTATGCATAATGCATCATCATTTATGCAAACAATAATTCGTACTCGAGCATTGTATCATATAATGTATTATAAAGAAATGCAATGCCAATTTCAACACAATGCAAACATTTAGAAATGCACTTACCTGAGCCATGTAATAGTATGCCTCACTAAGCTTACTCAAGGTTCTTATCTTTCTTTTTATCACTGGTTCTCCTTCAATCTCTTTTAGAACTGTATAAGACCAATCGAACATATTTATTATTTCTCTTGTGTTAAACTTAAATTTAACATTGCTAACTTGATTCTTAAACATAACTATTCGAATATAAAATTTTCTGAAAGTTTCCTCAATATTATTCAAAGTTGTCGAGTTGGTCCCTAGGTCCTTAGTGACCAATTTGAACATTAAACAATTGTTCAAGCCTAATTTGAACAATTTCCACAATCATTTTCTAATTTTGGACTATTACCTTTTAGTCCTCAAACTTTATAAAAGTGACATTTTAGTCACTACTTCACTTTTGTACATAAATTCATGTAATCATAAACCATTCATCTATTTTTCTAACATTCTTGAAATTTTTCCTTCAACTTTCAACTTTATTCAATTTAATCTTTCACCATACTTTCATTTCAAAAAGGTCCTTAAAATTTTCCTTTCTTGTCATTTCAATCCTTCAATTTTCATAACATGCTTGAATCTTTAACTCTAGCTTATTTTCATCTAAGGCACTATCAAAACAATAAATTTTCAAAATAATATTCTATTTTCCCTTTCTTGACAAAATTGTCATTTTCATCATTTCAAGCCAATTTGATCACATTTTCAGTAATTACTCTTTAATCCCTCCTTAATCTAATATTTTCAAAATCCCCCCTTTAACTTTTTTGAAGTTGCCGAATAGGTCACCAAAATTTTCCAAATGTACAATTTTGGTCCTAAATTGTCAATTCAAGCTCAAAATATTATTTTCTACCCATTTCCAGCATCAAATAAATTTTTGACAATTTAGTCCCCAAATTTCTTCAAAATGCCGAAATGGTCCTCTAACCTTTCAAAATTTTCATTTTGGTCTCTAGTCACCAATTCAAGCTACTTTCACCATAATTCAATAATTCCAATGCTAAAATAATTTTTCTAACAATTTCCCCTAATTTCCTCAATCTTTTCGAAATGGTCCCTATAATTTCAATTGGGGAAATTATTTAATCTAACATCAAATTCAAGCTCTTAACATCATAATCTATTCATTTTCATCCTCAATTTAACTCCCTAACCAAAATATTCAATTCTTAGGGTTAGGTTTTATAACCTTGGACATGGAATTAATCCAAATTCAAGCTTGATTCTATGTTTACAACATCAATTCTACTAAATACAACTCTAAATTCATCATAGGCTTCAAATTCCATAATCATCTTCATCAATAATATGAACTAAAATTAACTTTTAACATGCAATATTACTATCAAAATGAAGAGAATCAAATGTAGAACAATTTACCTAATTTAATTTTGCTTGAAACTTGTCTTGATTCTTCAATTTTGAACTTGAAAAATTGAAAAAATCTCCTTTCTTCCCCTTTCTTTCTTGTTTTGAACAATCCTTTGGCTGATGAAAATGATTTTTATTCATCTTTTATTCTTTTTAATCCATGTGTAAAGTTAAATGAATTTTAAATTCATTTAACTAGTGAATTTACTAATTTGCCCTTTTAATCCAATGACCAAAATTCAATCTCATCAAAAATCAATGGATATAATTAAATACATGTTTATTTGACCTTTCAAAATTGCCCGCAAAGTTTCAAAATATTTCAAAAATGCCATTCATGGCAAATGACCAATTTGCCCTCCAACTAGACTTTATTTACTTACATGACTTAAAATTGCCATTCCATAAAAATTGAACCAATTTGGTTCCATTCTAACCTGCCTCCTTCCCAAAATATCATAAAATTTAATTTATGATATTTATTCGATCCAATTATTCAAATTTTACTCAATACGATTTCCAAATTTTCTTTCTTTGAGCTTTATAACCACTCCATCATATTCTAACTAAATCTAGTTAGAATCCCACCAAAATTAATAAAATATTCATAAAATAATATTTTATGAATTTTTCATAATCGTTGGAACCGTCTTTAAAATTTCAATTCGATCCGATATACCGATAAATTTTCAGGAATTTTTATCGGATACATTTCCGCTTAAAAATCTTATCTCAACAATCCATTACGAATATTACTAACTTAAACTGAGTCCTTTATACCAGACATAATATTGGATATGGGACCTTCCCACTAGGTCACCTATCCTTGGGCTACTCTGGTATGAGCACGCTTAAAAATTTTATTCGATCTAAATTTGAATAATATAAGCCTAGTATGAAAAATCCAATAACACAGAAATACCACTCTTGGGGGGTGAACTATCCATATACGGGGTTAAATTACATAACTTTTCAAAATTACACTTTGGTCCCTAAACTTTTCCAAAATTTAAACTTTAACCCTTAAACTTTCAAAAATTAAATTTTAGTCACTAAGCAAGAATTGGTATATTAAATTATAAGCATTGAATGCCCAATTATATTTTAAAGAAGATAGTGTACTGATTATACAACTTCAACTCAAGTATACTTTGACAAATCAGATCAAAGATTTACATATGAGAGATAAGATATGCCTGAAAAGAATTCAGTAAGGTAAAAAGGGAAAACTAAAGATTTTGATGTTAAGTCTAAAGGATGTTCATATTATCAAGGGGTAATTTATATCCCCGATGATAGTGAGCTAAAAAGAGAACTAAAAGGTGATTAAATCTTATTTATTTTGGAAAGCGGAGAATAAAATAAGAATGGTTCAAAGCAATCTTAGAATTTATTTAGAATAATTAAAATTATATGCTGATATTGAAAGAAAAGATATTTAATATGAAGTTAAAGATAAAGTATTTCTTAAAAGTTTCACATTGGAAGAAGGTGCTATGATTTAGACGAAAAGGGAAGCTGAGTCAGAGAATTATTGGACCATATAAGATTTTGAAAAGAGTTGGTCCGATAGCTTGTCAACTAGCTTTTCCTCCGAAAATGGACAAGATTCACAATGTATTCCATGTATCGATGTTCAGGAAGTATCGGTCAGAATTTTTACATGTCATTATCCCGAAGGAAATAGAGATTTAGCCAGATTTGATTTACGAGGAAGAATAGATAAAGATACTAGCACATGGAGTAAAAAAAATAAGAAATAAGTCGATTCCACTTGTTAAAGCTCTTTGGCGAAATCATAAAATTGAGGAAACAACTTAGGAAAGAAAAGAAGATATGAGAAAACAGTTTCCTCACCTTTTTGAACCAGGTAAGTGTTGAAAATTCGAGGATGAATTTTCTTAAGGGGGAGAAAATTGTAATATTCCAATTTTGGCTAGTGACCAAAATGTAAATTTTGAAAAGTTTTGTGGCTAAAGTATAAATTTTAGAAAAATTCAGGGATCAAAGTGTAATTTTCAAAAGTTATGTATTTTAACCCCATAAATGAATAGTTTACGGTCAAGAATGATGTTTCCGTGTTACCTAGATTTTCGTACGGAGTTTGTATTAATGGCTATAAAGCGATAAAGTTTAGAAAAAATTTCGGATAATCGGATCGAGCTAAAATTTTAGAGATAGTTCCATGGACCTTAGAAGAGTCATAAAATATCATTTTATAGATATTTGGATGTTAAAAGAGATCAGGAAAAATTTAAATCGATCGAAATGACATAGAATGGCAATTTTGTGAGTGAGTTGATCAGTAAAGAGCGTTTTGGTCATTTTTCCCAAAAGGGACATGGATGGAATTCTGAGATTTCTTTTATGGATGAATAGTGGCTGATTAGAATCCAACTAAGTCTAGTTGGAATGTTACAAAATGGCAAATTAAAAATATAAATCTAGTTTGAGGGTATTTTTGGAAAGTGGAGTTTATTGAATTAAAAATTCATTTTTAGTGATACAAGTGTCTTAAATATATGAAATATGAAGTAATTATCAGAAAAATACTCTCCAAAACGTTGGTGAAGAGAAAAAGAAGAGAAAAATTTTACAAGCTCGATTTAAGCCCCGAATCTCAGTTTTTAGGTAATCTTTCGAACTACAAAGTTGTTCTACTCTTCGAGCTCTATATTTTGATGTAAATAATTCATAGAATACTTGCTTGGTTGATGAGATTTGATATGAGGAAGAAATTAGGGTTTATAAAAAAATTGGGCTTTATGATTTTATGAATCCATGGCTGATCTTAAGTTAGAATCATGCTTGTATGATGTTAGAATCATGTTATTGAGTTGGGATTTAAACGCTACATATTTTGGTTTGTATAGAGAAAATTAGGGTTTATGGATTCAAGTCTAACTTAGGGTTTGTGATGTTGGATTAATGATCTAGTAAACTTGATTTGTTGTTTGGAAGCAAAACCCTAAGCTAAATACATAGGGACCATTTCGACAAGCTTCAAAATTAAGGGACCAGATCTGATTTTTATGAATTTGAGGTGTATTTATATTATTAATGATGTTAGAGACATGAAAATGAAGTTAGAATGCTAAACGACGATTAATCACATTAGTGACCATTTTGGCAAATTGTCAAACTTGAATGGTCTATTCGGCAAAGAGGATATGTAGAAGGAGTAAATCTGATTTTTAGTTAAAATGATGGAATTAAGGTAGTAATGTTGGTTGGAGGACTAATTTGCAAAGTTAAGAAGCTTGAATCCTTATATTTGAAATTTTGGAGACTATCTCGACAAATCAAGAGAAATTAGAAAAGTAAAGGTTTAAGCCTATTTTGATGAAGAAGGATATAAAGAGAAAATATGAATACAAGCTTTATTCTATTCAATTGAAGTAAAATGATGGGACTAAATTGAAAAGTAAAGAAATAAGGAGCAATTGGTGTAAATTATAAGTTATTTATGGAAAGTTATGTTAGAATTTGAATTATGGAAGTAAGTTTAAAAATTCGCCGTAAATTCTAAAAAAATGTTTAGATGATGAATTTTATACCACTGTAAGGATTTGTTAGTCTAGCTTCGTTTCCAACAAACGAAAACTGATTTCGAGTTCCGAGTTAAAAGATATGATTTTTTAATCGAATGAAGGTTAGAAAAAATTACAGAGCAGTTCCTACCTGGACAACTCTGTGACGTGAATGTAAGGAATTTTCATAATTTTTGTAGATTTTATTAATTTATTTGGTTTATACCGTTACAACCGTTATCGAATCTAGTTTCTCCAGTATAAAGGAATTTAAGATCCAGTATGTATTCTTCCCTGTATAAGTAAATCTTTGAAGGTAGCGCAATTTTTCAGAAAATGGAATTTGAAACATTTTGTATTTAAATGTTAGTTAGCAAGCTCAGAAGAACTATGGGAGGTTCAAATTGGTCACTGAGGACCATAATGAGTTTTTCAACAGTACAAGGAAGAAAGGAAAAATATTTGGAAATTTTATATTCGAATGATTATATTAGACAACATGTTTAAGGTATTGTTAGATTTGAATCTAACAAATATTTTATTGTATTCGTGTGAATAATGAAGTCAAGTCCGAATCAAAGAAGGTTCGAGGTACTACGAAAGAAAGGATCAAACTAAGATTTAGTGAGGCATTGAGTTAAGTGGACAAGGTGAGTGCATTTTTACCTATTATATATATATGATATGACAAAGACTTGCGATAAGTCGACTTGATATTACTGAAAATGTATGTTGATCAAAGTTATGCAAATGGCATGAAATATTAAATGGCATATGTGATACATTAATATGGCATAATGATTTATGTAAGATAAATCGAATTTTAGATATTGGGTATGAACTGCCTAATATTGACTTATATGATTTATATTGATGCTTTAAACATGGAATGTTGATTTTGCCCAAGTACTATTGTGAAGTCTTTGGTATAGTTAGATATCCATAGAGTCTTAGCAGCTGCGTCATAGCACTACGGTGCAAGATAGACTCTTCGGGGTCGAGATAGACTCTATAGAGTCAAGCTAGACTCTACGGAGTCGGTTCAAACACTACGGTATTACATAGCACAAAATGTGCAAGTATGAGGAGCAAAGAGCGTCCTCGAGTACGTACTCATCATTAGACGCTACGGTGTTGTAGACATTACAGTGTCGGTTATGATGACTCGTGTACCAAAGTATCACTTTATATTGTACTTCAGGCTATAATACATGAAATGCATTTATGCAGGCAGTTAAGTTAAAAAGCTTAACATATATTTGATTAATAAAAAAAAGGTTTGATGATATGATATAAACTACAATTGGGACTCGCTTGCCATTTTGCAAGAACTGTATTACACTATTACATGACAAAGGAGTGACTTTGATAAGTCAGTTTTATACAATTCTATATTTTTATATAATATACACAATAATTTGTTTATTTATGTTATTTCTATACATTGAAATGATTTTTTTTAATTTATAGTTGCCTCACTAAGTGAATACTTAGCGTGTGCCGTTTCACACGTAGGTTATTGGGACATTACCATAATATGAGTCAAGCATGTTGATCAAGCTACAATCTGACAAACATTAGTAAGACATTTCTGATTTATGATATTCTCTAGTAGGCATGTATCAATTTATTCGTTAGTTGTTTTAAAGTTATAAGTTTGATTAATAGTCAGATAAATATAAATTATTTGTATGGTTAAAGAATTACTGGTAATGATATCTAATCAGGTAAAATTTTATTTATCGTTTATTGTGTAACGATTTTAAATTTAAGAAAGGGGCCTAGACAATGTACCTAGTTTTCACCCTAAGTTACACACTTATTTTAATAACTGACAAACATGTTTTATAAGCCAATTCAGGGTCAAAACTAGCAATATGCAAATAGGCTACGAATACTTCAAAATTCGAGAAATGGTTATTTTATAAACTAATTTTATGTCAGATGTTTACAAAAAAATTTACAAGTCTAGAACTCTGTTAAATAATATTGTAACTTCCTTAATATGTATTCATACTACGGGTATGCGTTAAGGGTGTTGCATACTCCCACGCGTAATAGCACAGACAGAGGTACCCAATGAGGATATCACGTGGATCCCCCACCACCTACATTTTTACAAAGGAGCAAAAGCAAGAAAATGAAGACACAAAAATACTAAAGAATCAACCAGCATTCTTATTAATATTTCGAGTGACCATAAAGGCCTTACAAAATGATGCAAAAATGGATTCGACAACAAAAGGGTCACTTCTCTACAACTACCGAAGAGTCCCATGGCGTGTCATCAGAATGGCGGTCCACTTCTATTACCTGAGAGTCACAGCCCATGACTTCTAAAGGGACAATTGTAAAAGGGATGGGTTTTTTTCGCTACCTCCCTATGTAAAAGAGAAGAGGCACCGTATGTGCGCCCTCCAAGGCCCCCCTAAGAGATTATAAACGTTAAATAGAACCCATCCTCCGCTACATTTCAACAGTAGTGAAGGTCCAGATTATTTAAATTTAATGGCCTCACTGCCACTTGAACAACACATAAAAGGCTACCCTCGTACCTATCTGTATTTATTTGGCGTACCCTCTCAGCAACGTCTCCGCTTTACACCTAAGGGCCCTCTCCTGTTATAACCTTGTTTCAAGCTATTGGATCTTTTGCCTCAAGCTCCTATCCAACTCATCTTTTTCCTTCTGAATATGAGCCAAGGATCTCTCCTTACCATCGGCTTTAGCAAAAACCTTTATTGCCACCTCTTTCTGCTTGTGGGCCTCTGTTTGAGTTACATCATAATCTTTCTGGGCCTTTACTGCTCTCTCTTTGGCTTCCTTTTGACCATCCAAAGCCGCCGATAATTTTAGTCTCAAAGCCACCATCTCATCATCCATTAAGGCAATTTTGTTGTTTGCCTCATCAAGTTCTCTCGCTCAGGCAACAAACTTTTTTCGCTACTAGGTGTAAGCCGCATCACCTCCAGCGAGAGCCAACCATATCTCCTTATCAGCCTTGCGAAGAGAAAGGTGTAAGTCACTAGCAAGTTGGCAAGCTTCCTTATAGTGAGCTCTCTGAAAGTTGAAGGGAACGGGCACAAGAACTCTTCCGTCGAACACTAAAGATTGCGTCATCAGAATTCCTAAAATGGCGCTACCCCTAGAAATTCGAGTGGCCAAGCCAAGGCTCACTCCTGAAGAGCCTATAATCAAGTACATAGTGGTCATGAAACAGCTAAGATAAAATGACCAACAGAGAAGCCGAATGAAATATCTGCCGAAGTCTAATGGTCTACTACTAATAAAGGATAGACTCTAATTCCCCCGCACAACGCAGAAACCCCAAGATCAGACTCTCTCCCAACCACGATAACCTTCAAAGAAGTAGGCACCGAAACTATCATCTTTTTCTAACTAGCAGAAGAAGAGCAGGAAAGACTAACCATCTACTAAGACCATTGGAGGAAACTAAGGCCAAAAGGCAACAAATCCAGCAAAACCCTCGCACGAGCAAATCCCATTTTACATGTCAGCGCTTGCTCCAGAAATGTAGCCGACTCAGTCTTCCCTAGCAATATTATTTTAAGAGGAATAACCTTCAGACTCTTTATCACTCTATCGGTCTTCCCTCGCATGGTCAATCATGAATCTAAGTCACTGGCCTTAGAGGCCCTACCCCCGATGGCACCGCAGAGTTGGGCCCAACAATCATCAACTCACCCGGCTCTGACACATTGCCATCCTCCACATCTATTACTTACTTTGAGGCTTCTAAACCCTCTCATTCTATATAATCGTCAATTTGGGCACTCTAATCTTCATCTGACCTAGCTTCTGGAGTTGAACTACTGCAACACCTTACCCTGCTAAACGTTGAAATTGATGACAATGATCAACGTGAACAACATCCGTAAGCCACTAACCAATTATCCTTCCCTGTTTTATTTCCTACAAGCACTTGAGCTAAGTCCTTTATCCCCCTAAAAGGCCAAGCCACCCTAGCCCCCACCATGCCTAGAGTACGCCTATAACTTTCCGCTAATTGATAGGTTTTATACCCATTTGGACTCTGAGCATGAAGGCACATTACAAAGACCATCCGAAGGGTGATATCCCCCCCGCACATTCAGCCAACCTCCATCCCTCAAAATAGTAATACGCTCTACATCTTGACAATCAAACCCTAAATTCTTGATCCTTGAGTCCCTTCTAGGTATCCTCCATATAAGTGGGAGACCAAAGCCCCTAAGTATCCTCCGCGTTACCTTGATTCACTTCATACGCTCCAACAATAACATCCGAGAGCTTCTTCCCCTCAGAAAAAAGGATCCCCCATGAAGTGTTTTCTCACAAGACCCAGCAGACCAGGAGACTCTCGAGAATTAACAGGGGTAAGAATGAACATCTACCTCAAAAACCTCACAAAAAGAGTCCAACCCATCTCTACATATTTGACACGATAACCAATGATGATCTGCCAAGACATTCCCTTTAGTTGCCCTAGAACAACAACGAAATCCACCAACAACATAACTAGGGGTGTAAATGAGCTGAGTCGAGCTCGAGTAGTGTTGAGCTCGACTTGGCTCGTTAAGATTCCGAGTCGAGTTTGAGCTCGAGTAATTTTTAACGAGGCTGGGAAATCTGAGCTCGACTCATCTCGTTAAAAACCCTTGTCGAGTTCGAGATTGATTCGAGCCCAATCGAGTCAAGTGTTAACTGATCTTTAATCGTGACAGATGGTCAGATTCGAGTAGCTCGCCATCTGTCACGTCTCATTTGAAGCCCTATCAAGAAAAAACTTTGATACACAAGTTGTGTAAACTCAAGTATGTTAATTTTAGGGTTTAGGGTGTTAGTTTAGATGTTTAGGTTGTTGGGTTTAGAATTTAGGATTTAGATTTTAGGGTTTAAGACTTATGTTTAGGGTTTATATTTTAGGATTTTAAGTTTAAGAATTTAGATTTAAAATTATAAAAAAATAAAAAAATAATATATTATATTTTCAAGTAGCTCGCGAGTTTTTCGAGTCGGGTATCAAGTAGCTTGACTCGGCTCGTTAAGAACTTGAGCTGAGTTTGAGCTCGAGTCGAGTCCAATCGAGTCAAGCTTTGACCGAGCTTCAATCGAGTTAGGCTCGAGTAGCTCGTTATCTGTCTCGTCTCATTTACAGCCCTAAGCATAACCACAAAATGATGAAGAGGCAAATAAAACCCGACCTCCAACAAAAAGAGGGAAGATAGAACCACTATGAGGCACCATCCACTCCATCACTGTAATCGCTCAGGCGAAACCTCCCATTGAAATTTCAAACTCAAACTCAAAGTTCAACCATTGCAACCCACGACACTCTAACAGTCTCATTGCTTCATCAACATCAACCTGAAACACAATTTCATCGGCCACCACATTGACGGTTACATCCTCTTCAACCCTCTTCGCCAACACTCTCACCCTCACCATGATTAACAAAGCTCAAGTGAAGTATAAAAATTTAAAGCTAAGAGCGTCCCATAAATCAACCCCGCCTGAAGCAAATAGAGAATAAAACCAGAGTCTCAACCCATTACAAGCAATTTATAATAAATAAAAACATCGTCACAGAGCCAACATCACACGACCCTCCTCATTCTAAACCACTCATGAGACTCCACGAGCAATGACAACAAGCTTCCCAAGAAGGTATTTCCCCATGTGTAAAAATCAACTATTCAGGTATCAGTTTGTACCACTTTATGGCACTCCTTCGACTAAGGGGAACTAGTGTTGTACCTCCGCCAAACATCTCTAAAAAACTATTGTAGCTCTCTGCCCTCATCAGAACGAGTAAACTTCCAAGCCCCATTTTCACGTCGCACTCCAAATGCCATAAAGCCCGGAGCTCCCCCTCCGAATGTCTTCTACATCTTCGAACCCATCAGTATTCGAAGATCCCAATGCTCGACCCATGTGCCAAGACAAGACAACTATCAAGTCCGACTGAGCTCGCATCCTGACAGCCAAGCTACCACATGCCAGCCCATCAATAGCCATCGCTAGGCCTGTCACAATCTCATCAAACGTCCCTCCATCTACAACACCAAGGGGCTATAAATCCCCCAAGACCAAAGACAAAAGGGATGCCTCCTCAACTCTCTACAAGGGCTACCATCGCCCATTACCCTTTCTCCTTTCCAAAATGGCTTTGGCCACCGTCCTCAGACTGCTCGCGGCTCTCGGCCCCAAGTTAACCAGGGGTGAACTGCCTGAATCAACGACCAATCATGATCCTTTGTGGCTCTTGTCTCGTCTACCAACGAGTGAACCACCCATCGTCGTCCCCAAACCTTCCGTCGACCACAATCTCCACCTCCTTGTTTGGTGTCGCCCAAAATCGACATCAGCAAGACCCATAAATAATATTTACGCATAGAGATGAACAAAACTTGACACAATTAGTAAAAGTCAAAGTTCAAATTAATTGATTCAAGTTAGTCAAATTGTTTTGTGTTATTGGTTCAACTCAAATAAGCCGTTCGAGTTGATTTACAACTTGAATGTTCGAAAATTTGAATAGTAAACCGACGTCTTTTTGAGGATTGTGATTTCTTTTTTACTATCTTAGTTTAGTGTGAATATCATTCTAGTCATTGTCAATTTTAAAAATAATCAAATTAATTGATCACTAAATTTAAAATATTATTTAAAATAAAAGTAAATCATTTTTTGAATGGAAAATAAATTATTTTTAAAATTGAAAATACAAAAAACAAATTAAAACAATCTTCAAAGCTAATGAAGGAATTGTAATTTTTTTAAAACAAATAGGTTTAAATGTCTTTTGGACCCTTCTAATTGTACCAAGAATCTAACTGACAATAGACAATAATGGATCAATTGAATATTTATTTGAAAAATCGTGATTAATTGAGATCCTCTAATTACAATTGTCATTAATCACACTAAGTCCCTTTAGATTTACTAACCTGGTAGCATTTGATTGGTTGGAATTTATATTTTTAAATTATTAAAAATTTGAAATTTTTTAAAAACAAAATATTATAAAAATGATTTTAAACTATAAACAATTTTAATAATTATAAAATATAAAAATCTGACATTTTCATTCAGATTTTTTATTATCGTTCTAATGTAACAAAAAAAATCATGCACCAAACTATGTTTTAAGTCAAATATAATTTTAATATTTATTTCATCAAGTTTTAATTCTTTAAAAAAGCATATCTCAAATTTGACAATTTATTAGCATGATGCAATAATTTTGAAAAGGGATTTGCGTCGAGGATGTATTTTTATTTTATTTTATTTCAATTTTTATTTTTATTGAAATTTTAAATTTTTAATGAAAATAAAATCTAAATACAAAAATGAAAGCGTGAAAACATGTTTGGTATTTTCAGATAAATAGTAATATTATTAATATAATAAAATTAATTTAAATAAACATAATCAAGTGGATAGAAATAAAATAAATTGAATAATTTTATTGTTAAATAAATTCTGGCATTTCTATATATTTTAACCAATAGAATTAATTCGGCAATTAAATTTAAAATAAAAAACACTTTGTTTTCTGTTTTTTTTTTAAAAAATTACAAAATATTTTGAATGAAAATTATAAACAATAAAAATATTTTAGCTTAAGGGTTTGAAAAAAAAACAATTAATCCCCTAAATTATTTTTGCACCAATTAAGCTATTTGACTAATTTTGACCATTAATTTTGACAATTTTTTCTTTTGATACTACTGCATATGATACATTATATTTCTATCACGTTGCATTTATATTTTTAAATTTTATAAGTTTTTTTTAGAATTTTTAAAACTTTTAAAAAAAATTTAAATTAAATAAAAAAATTCTGAAAATATCATGTGAAAACATTAGTTTTAAAGGGCGCAAGGCGCACCGAGGCACAAAGGGCCCCTGAACCCTAGGCGCAGGCGCACGCCTTTCGTAGTCAATACACATTTTTTAAAAAAATAATATATATATATATATATATTATACATAATAAAATGTATCTAATAACAACATTAATTAAAGATTTAAAAAATATGAGTAATAATTTAATTATAAAAATGAATAAAATGGGAAATAAAAATAAAATATTTTTATAAAAATAATATAAATAAAATTTTAATTAATTATAATTTTTAAAAACAATTTAATTTTTTAAATAAATATTTTGATTATATTTACCCAAGAAGCGAGAAGCCCGCTACAAAAAAGTATATCACCTACTGAGAGCTTAAATTAAGCCCCAATCTATACATATCCTGAAAGAATGAATATCGACTCTAGGAGAAATTTTTTTGTAAAACCAAAATTGGACGATCTCCTGTACCCTTTGGAAAATGTCACCAGTGGTTCTATTATTACTGCGAAATACTCTACTATTACGCAGAGATGCAATAGAAAGTCTGCAGAATACTAAGAACCCCTAGCACTGCATTCTTGTTCCCTTTGCAAAAGATTAGGAGATCGTCTGCAAAGCAGAGGTGAGTTAGAGCATAAAAAAACAATTTAATTGTAATATAAATTATTATTTGAAAACTTAGAAAATATATTGGGACAATTCATTATTTATAGAAAATTTAGGATTTTTTTGTGATTTCTAAAAGCTTTGGGTCAAATCAAAACTCTAAAGGACTTTGAGGCTAAGTCCCAAATAATTTGGATAATGTAATAATACTATAAAAATAAAGAATCAAATCATGTGAAATTATGTTAAAAATCATTAGAAATGAAAATGAACGATTAAATCTCAAGTTTCAATATAGTAGGACTAATACTAAAAATAAACCTGAAAAATAAAAAGAAACAAAATAAAATATGAGGTTTCAGTATAGTAGAGAGTCGGCATATGGGTGCAAAAGTCGAGAGAGAGAGAAATTGTGTCATAAAAAAGGATAAAACTCCATTCCTCAAAAGAAAATTTAATATATTTTATATTAGGAAAAAACTTTAATACACCGTCTGTGTAAACTTTAGTTTACACAAACTTTTTAGTTTTAGGGGTTAGGGGTTTAGTTTAGGGGTTAGGGGTTTAAGGGTTTGAGTTGTAGGGTTTAGAATTTAAGGTTAGTGTTTAGAATTTATGTTTAATTTTGATTTATAGTAGAAATAGACAGGCCTGTGTAAAATTTACACAGCCTGTGTATCAAATTTAAACCCTTTTTATTAACCCTATTTTAGTCTATCGATTTGGTTCTCTTCTTTTTTTATTGATCTTCTTTTATCGTGTTCTTTATCTTTTTTTGTACTATTCTCTCCATCGAAAGAGGTATAGTGGACTTGAAAAGTTTCGACGGTCCTTGACGTTAACATCATACTTAAGGCGCCAGAACGCTGCATCTTGCACCTCTTCAAAAGCGTCCAAAAGCACGCGCCTATTTGGGCTTCTCATGTTGCACTACGCCTATGCCTATTGTTGCGGGGCTAGACTTCTCGAACCAGCTAACCGTGCAGCCTTAGGCTAAGTCCTCAAGATAAACGCCTAAGTAAGCCTTTTTTACTCTTCGAAAGATCAAACTACCTAGGCACTGAAGAATGCAAGATTGTTTTTAGCGAAAGCAAACTATGAGAATGGCTACGAAGAACTCTGAAAGAACGCGAAGAACAAAGCAAGAACAACTCAGAGGATTTAGAGTAAATGCCTTTGTATTTTCAAGAATGAGATGAATACAATTAAGGTGGGGAGGCCTCTATTTATAGTTAAATCCTCGTACAATGAACGGACGAGATCGAGTCCTACTAACGGCTCATATCGAAAGCCACTAACCAAATATACACTAACTAAAGAAACTCCATCACAATGAAATTCTTTCCTTAGGTTTGTGTTTACATTGAGAGATATTCTTATCCCTTGGAATATTTCCTAGTAAGATGCCATCTATTAATTTACCAGGCTCAATGTACTCGAGCTTTCTTTCATTCTTCAACGATCGGACCAAGTCAGTGGTTTTTTAGGCAAGCTCAAGATCTTGCTAAGAACTTCTTGGGATGCTTGTTCCGCACATGTCTCGGTTGCTAACTCACGGACCGTGACATTATCCCCTACCAAATCTGGCGATGCCCTCATCGCTGTCTTAGAAAGAACTTTACTTGGTTGATCTTGGATCTTTCGTGGTACCTTGGCTTACTCTCAACTTAGAATCGGGCAACGATGTCCCCCCACGAGGTCGGCTCCCCTATAAGGAGTGCTCGACTCAGACTGGGTTGTCTTCTCATATAGACTGTTCGCCTTGGTTCACGCCACCATGTAGCATCATCTCGTTCAGTATCATTGCACACATCTCGGTCGTAAGAGCCTCCTCTTACCAGTTGTGATTTGCCTTGGCTTGGATCCCTTGTATCCTCGAGAAAAGGCTTGGACGCCACTACATTTGTAACCCTCTTATCCTGGACTAGCCGAAACAGAACTAAAAGGATCACATTAGGTTTGCCGAAGCAAACCTGGGCTAATAACCTAAATCGGTCCATTTTTTTATCTTGTCTAGATGCATCAATATTATCTCCTATGTGAGCATACCTCAGTGGAAACGTCTTATTGAAACCAGATTTCAAAACAGAGTTCGATTGCTTAAAAACGTACATTAGGGACCAAAATGTAATTTTCACAAATTAGAAAGACTAGATTGAATTCAAGATTACCAACCCATCATTAGTCCAATTTCATGCACTCATGTTATTTTCCTGTTCAAAACAATCATCCAAGCCCATTCAATTGCATACATATAATTTAGGGA
Organism: Hibiscus mutabilis; assembly: GCA_019671005.1. Taxonomy (NCBI): domain Eukaryota; kingdom Viridiplantae; phylum Streptophyta; class Magnoliopsida; order Malvales; family Malvaceae; genus Hibiscus; species Hibiscus mutabilis. The sequence continues at coordinate 38,350,012 of CM033732.1, forward strand.
CAAAATTGCAAGATTTTCAAACTTCTGCAAACTGTTATTCACAAAATCAACATGGCGTACCGATACGGGCAAGCCCGTACCGATATGCTTAACTAACATAACGGCTACTCGTACCGATACACGTACATCCGTATCGATACGATGTGTTAACCCACCCGTACCGATACGACCTTGACCCCATACCGATCCCCTTTTATTTCACAAAAACTCAGAATTTCAGTAACCAAAATGCGTACCGATACGGTATCCCACGTATCGATACAGTTCTTTAAAATCGAAGGGATTGTACTGGTATTCAAACCCGTGTATTGACACTAGTACAAATTTTTCACAAGGCGTACCGATACGGTGGCTAGGCGTACCGGTACCCTTTGTTAATTTTTGAAGGATTGAGCCTTTCCAAACCCCGCGCATCGATCCTTTGGTACCTGTACCGATACATAATGTCCTGTAATAACCTCTAGGTACAACATATGACACTTGCTCAATCAAAACACATTCAACACATTGCTAAACATCATACATCATCAAGAACATGCTTATCACCAACATATCAACATATTTAGCAAGTCTATCAAGCCTAACACTAGCATCCATATCATCTATAGGCATACTCCCTACTCAACAAGTAAAAACCTTAAACCAAACTTCAAACATTATCAAATGGCCAATTACACATCCAAAGCATCAACATAAACTTGCAAAAATAGGGAGTTCAACACATAACCCTCCCAAAACATAAAATTACCCAATTTCCTTTATTACTACAAGTTTATACCGAAATCGTACTTTTGCAAACACAAGTCCTTGGATTTCCTTTTTGCTTGCTCCCTGCCTCCAAACTCTAATTCTTTGCATTGATGGAAAAATAGAACGTAAGCACACTAGGCTTAGTGATGAATGTTCAAAAACCAATCATCATCAATGCATTTAAAATCATTTGACATTCTTTTTGAAAACCACTTTGTAAAACATTTTTTCAAACATCATTTCAACATCATGCCTTAAAAACCATGCACTTAACATTTCCAAAACAGCATATTAAACCATATGCAACATGTATCATGGATTCAACAACAAAGTCCCATTTGCTACTCTCAATTTAAGCTTTCCCATGTATACTACCAATGCAAGGCTTAAAGAGTAAAACATGTTTAAACCAACATTAACAACATAATCCATCACATGATACATCATCAATTATATTGGCTTACAAGTGATCATTAACCAAGTTCCACTTTACAAAATATAACATCAGATACACGAATTCAACAAGTGTTCCCCAAACACTTAACATACAATCTATCGACATCTCAAGGTTCACACACGAGAGTTTTTGGTACACATAAACCCCTCAACATCCAAGGCGACTTTTTATAGTGCATTATCAATCCTATGGCCGACCAACTATATCCGATAACATTTCCAAACCGTTTTATACCATCACTTGCCAATATACTTAATTTTATTTACATCAACTAACTGTTTTCATATGCATCAACAAAATCATTTTACCAATGCAATCAACTTTGCATTAACCAATGTTTAACAACATTTATCAATCATGTGTTACCTCCAAATGCATCATCAAAATTATATAATCAATTTTCAGCATTAAACCATGCTCAAGACATGCATATACAATGAGTAATTAAACCATTAAAACAAGTGCATGAAAACCAATTGACAAACCGAGTTCAAGAAAGAATTCATCCTTTACTTACTTTCGAGCTTAGACCAACATTTCAAGCCTCGCTCTCACTCACCAACATTTCAACCCCCAAACACAACTTTCAAACCTTTTCAAATATGTAAATCTCGTTCTCACTCACCGACACGTAAAGCCTCACTCGTCGATACGATAAACATGCCTCCAAAGCTTCTGAAATGATCGTTCAAGCTTGAGGATCAACTTCCCTTATTTTATCCACACAAGAATAGATGATTCAATGCATCAAAAAGCATTCAACAGCCTAGCAACATCGAATCTCATAAAACCTCAACATAATCTACCCAAATTCCATCCACAACAACCGAAATAAACATTAAATACCTTCCAAACTTAACCCAGCCACAACCTAACATTTTAACCCATATATTAACATCTAAAAACACAACAACACCATCCTTATACCTCCAGCATCCATTAAACCACCACCACACCTCAAAAACTCACAACTAACAACCTAGAGAATTAGAGATTCACTTAGTTTCGGGATTCCAATGTTAAAGCCCACTTATTAACATTATTAAACATCAAAATCATGATTAGAATCAATCAATAACTTAGCAAAATAGAGTTTATATGAAAATCCATCAATCCAATCAATTAAACCTTGATTTAACAACTTTTCCTTAATTAAATCATCAAATCAAGTTAGAAAAATATGTAAAGGATCAATAACTTAGGAATTTCAATAAAAAACCTTGTATTAGAGGATAAGAACAAACCTCACATTTAATGGCTGATTTTCCCCATAATTGGATGAATTTACATAATAAAACAATGAGAAACCAAATAGATTTTGTTAGGAAATCATTATAACTCCATTTGAAACCAAATGGTTAATTAAAATAAAATTTTACTTGAGAATTTTGAAGAGAAAATACGTGTTTGTCTGGAGAGAATTGGAGATAAAATCCTTTGGAGAAAAAAGTTAGTTACGTCAAATTGTTTAAAGCTTTTTAATTATCCAATTAATTCTCCAAGCCTTTTTATATTATCTTAAAATCATTTAAAATAGCCAATTAAGGGGAAAAAAGTCTGATATTAGACTTTGGGTAAATAGCTCCTTAAAGATTCAAAGTTTTGACCCTTTTACAAAACAACCACTAAAAATATTTTTAAAACTTTACATTTTGGTCACTAACCAAAATGTCCAATTTCAAGACCTTTTTTTGGAAAATTGATTTTACCAAGATCATTTACATATTTAATAATGATTTTAGAACGTTTTTCCATATTTTTATCTTACCCAAAAGTATTTATTTCAAATTAAATTCTGAAACTGACTCGAATCCTCTAATCCGATCCATCAGATCGTCTAAACCACCTAGATAAATCCTAGGCCCAAAACTAGAGCGTTACAACATTGAAAACTTGATGCTCCTGTAGAAATCTAAACGGCATCTTGTGTCCTCGCCAAGTTTTCGCACTTCCACTATCTGATGGGTTAGGATTTCTGCATCCTACACCCAAGAAAGGTGGCAAATCAAAATATAAAACACTAGTGTGTTCAAGATGTACCTCTTCTGTGGAATTTGCTCTAAGCGGCATCAATCATTCGCTCGTGAATTTTGGTGCCTCGTTGCCCTTCGGCAACTTTTCATGCATTGACCCTTATTCTCTCTCGAAGTTCAATGCACTCACCACCTTGCTTCTTGGTGGTAAGTCCCTTTCAAGCATCGGTGCTTCTTTCACCTTGAAGTCCGGTGCCTCTTCCACCTTGCCCCTTGGTGGATCCTCAACAGGTTCCATGTCAAATGGCTTAGGCACCTTGTGCCCCTCCAAGATTGTCTCTCCAATGGTAGCTTCCAAAGTGATGTCTCCTTGACTTAGAGCATTCTCAACAAGCTGAATGGCAGTAAGCACCTTGGTCTCTACTCTCACACCTCGATGGACAAGAATGATACATTGTTTGCGAGGTTCCAAAATGCAAACACAATAGAAAAAAGGACTAGGAGTGCATTAATCCGGTCAAGGAAATTTAAACCAATGACAAAGTCGTAGTCATCCAAGTGAATTACCTCGAATGTTTTCTTGCCTTTCCACTCACCAAGTTTCAACTCCATGCCTCGTACCCTTTCTACGGTTTGAACACCCTAGAATTGATGGTATTAATCACCTCGGTTGAATCTTCAATTTTTTGACCAAGTATTTCGGCAACTCTCCGTGACATGAATAAATGAGATGCTCATGTGTCTACAAGAGCACTCTCTTTCTGAACTGCAATATTGATGTCCACATACATCAACCCTTTCTGCTTTTGGCTCATTTTCACCTTGGCAGAACTCAACAATATCTTCCCAAGCTCGTAGGCTTCACTAGACTCGAGCTTGTCTCGATTTGGGCAATCTCACAATTTGTGTGCTCCTTGGCATTAGTGGCAATTTAGATGTTGCTTCTTCACCCTTGGCTTGATTGTTTTAGTTCTAGCAATTGCACCAAGTTTTATCTCTTCTTTTTCAAACTCGTCGGTCACCTTGGATTCACTGTCTCGAACAACATTGAGACGATCACTCTTTGGACATTCCCTTGCTAAGTGTTTCCCCCACAAGTGAAGCATATGAAAGGTTCGTCATTCTTTTCCCTACCATTGTCGTTGCCTCGGGGCTTGGAATACTTGTACTCATTTAAGGATTCCACAATTGCTAAAGCTTTTGAGAGTTTCTTAACATCTATTCGCTCTAGATCTGTATTGGCCCATGGCTCTAGTCCATCCATGAAAAAGAAAATAGCATCATTCTCAGTCAAGTCTGGATTTGGAGTTGTATTTCACTGAACTCCCGAACATACTCCCATATGGATCCATTATGCTTAAGATTCCTAAGCTTATATCATGCCTCATTCTCGACATTTCTTGTGTAAAATTGCTATTTCAACTCAGCTTGGAACTGTTCCCATATTCCAACCTTAGTGCCCATCGATTCTCGATAGAGAACCTACGACGCCACCATAACAAAGAGACATCAGTCGAATAAACACTAGTAATTTTTACCTTTTGTAACACCTCAGTTTTGGGCTTAGCGGTTTTGAGGTTTGGTAGACGGCCCGGTGGATCGGGTTAGAGATTCAAGTTGGATTTGGGACCGTATATTTTTTGGTAAGATAAAAATATGGAAAATATTTAAAAATCATCTTTTAATATATAATGATTTTTGGTGGAATCAATTTTAGAAAAAAGAATTTGGAAATATGACATTTTGGATTAGTGACCAAAATGCGATTTTTGAAATCTGTTTTTTAAGTGACTAAAATTAAAAGGGTCAAATCCTTAGAATCTTTAAGGAGCTAATCTACCAAGTGTTTGCTGGTGGTTTCTCCCTTCAATTAAATCATTTTAAACATGTGTTTTAAAAGAGTTTTAATAAGGATTAAATATCTAAAGTTAGTTATTAGCTTTTAAAAGAAATTCACGTAACTTTTTCCTAAACCTTTTCTCTCAACTTCTTTTCTTCCAAATACTCAGAATTTTATCAAAAACCAAAGGTAAAGAAATCATTTCACTCAGATTATTGATTTTACTTTTGTTCCTTTAACTTTGTTTTGCAAAATCTCATTGAAATCTTGTATTTTCTTAGCTTTTAACAACCCAATTGAGGGAGAAATCACATAACAGGGGTAAGGTCCATGATCTCCTCTGTTAAATGGTTCTTTATTGATATTCCTAAGTATTGATCCTTGATTTGTAAGTTTCAACGTGGTTTTAATGTTTTATCCATGTTTAATTGTGTTATTTTGGAAATTTTGATGAAGCATGGTGATTTTCGAAGTGGATTTGATTTCCAGTAATTGAGATGGATTTAATATATGTTTTGCATGTGTTTTGATGTTGATAAGTTGTTTTTATCAATAGAATCCCGAAACTCTTGAATCTCTAATTGGTTAAGTTGCTAGTTTTGAGTTGTTGTGGTGAATTTCGAGTTTAATCTTTGCTGGAGGTAAAAGGATGTTAGGAAAGGGTTTTTGGATGTTTTTAGATGTTGATTGATGGCTTGAATTGTTGGTTTATGGCTGGGTTAAGTTTTGAAAACGTTTGATGGTGTTTTCGGTATGTTTCGAATGGGTCATGAGTGGGCAACTTAGGAGTTGCGGGAAGTTGCTGTTAGGCAATGGTTTGAATGCATTTTAATGCATTTATCCTCTGGTTTTATGTGTTTAAAATAGGGGATAATCAAGGCGATGAAGCTTGACGTTGTTTGGTTTCTTGCCTGAAGCTTATTTCAAGTTGGCAAGGAAAGCAAAGCGTATCGGTGAGTAGAAACTGCTCTTTAATGCTTTACAAAGGTTTGTAAATGTTGTTGGGAGTTTAGGGTAAGTGTGAGACACTTACCTAAGCTCGGAAGTAAGTTTTCTTTATTTTGCTCTTGAATATCGGCTTGGATATGAGCATGTTGTTTGCATGTTTTGGTGATAGACATGGTACAATTTACTTACTGGTAATGCATGGTTTTGAGTACATATGCAGGGGTTTGAAAGTATTTTAAATGCTATTGAGCATTGGTTTTCATTCCGGTTGGGAATTGTGTTATTGCATTGGCAATGAGATTTGCATATGTGGTGTTTTATGAAATGTATTAAAAAACAGTAAGAAAATGGTTTTGTAAATGATATATTGGCTATGTGACAAGGTGAGTAAACAATCGGATATAGTTGGCATGCCATAGGATTAAAAGTGCACTACAAAATATGAACAAAATCGATCGTGGCCATGGGTCCTTGAGGTATGGAAATTTAACAAGGCCACTCGGACTGTTGGGACCTCATTTGGGGCATGCGGTTTAACTAGGCAACCCAAATTGATGGTGATCTTGTGGTTTAACTAGGCAAGGGTGAAATCTTGTGGTTTAACTAGGCGAGGGTGTCAAATCTTGCGGTTTAACTAGGCAAGGTTTGGGATATCATGCGGGTTAACTAGGCATGGTATGAGAGATCCGTGTATCCAATATGTGTATAGGATAGAGGTAGTCTATCCGGGTCACTATAAATGCTAATATATGAGAAAAATCTTGGGTTGAATCTTGTACTAAAATGCTTTGGGTTTTAAGCATGGTTTGATTAAAATGCTTTGGGATTTAAGCATGAAATGTTTATGATGTTATGAATATCATTATGTTTTGATTCGGTTGGAATCATGAGAAAATACTTTGCTAGTAAGCATGTTTTGGGAAAGGCAAGCAAATGTTATAAATGTAATTAAATGCATCATTGTTTATGAGCATCCTCACTAAGCATATGTGCTTACGCTCCCTTTTTTCCAATGATGCAGAGCATTAAAGTTCGGGCAGAAAGGGCAAGGTTTGCAAGGATCCAAGAGATAAACTACTTTGAGTATGAAATCGGGTTATGTTTTCAGTTAATAAGGAAATGTATTCGCCAAAGTTTTTGGGGGTTGTAATCCTGTTTTCCTATGGTTTTGAGTATGTTTTCTATGCTGGAATTTGAGGATGATTGATGTTGCTAAGCTTGATTTTAATACTTGTTGTAGTTAAGGATGCATGGTGGCTTAGGTATGCATCTAGTGTTTCCTTGATGATTGCCTTATTATGATGGTTTGAGCAAGTTTATTGTGCTGTATGGATTGTGATGTTATGATGCATATGTTGAGAATGGCCTAATTGTGCATTTTGGGTTGTAAGGCAAAGTGTTTTTAGAAAGCATACCTTTAGAATATCATTGGATGGATGGAAGCCCATTGGTTGCTGAGCTTAGGTTGCTTTTGCATTTAGGTATTGTTGTATGAAAGTTTATGGTATAATGAAGTGGTATAGTTTTGATGTAAGCATGTTAAATCAGCCAATTGTGATGATTCAGGTCCAGGAGTATCGGTACGCCTGTTCACTTATCGGTACGAGAAGGCATTTTGGGCTTGTGGTATCGGTACGCGGGCTAGGCGTTACGATATAGGAGCGTTTCTTTAGCGTTGCATATCGATACATGGGTTAGCGTATCAGTACAGGAAGGCTAAGTCTAGCTTAGGGGATCGATACACAGGTTTGAGGATCGGTACGGGCCTTTGGTTTTGGTAAGGCGTATCGGTACGCAGGGTCGTACCGCTATGGGCGTTGGCTACTAGAATTTTTGGAATTCGAATTGGAGAGGGCGTACCGATACCCATGGCAGTTAAGCTAGTTAATGGCTTTAGTAAAGTTCTATTTTCTTACGTTTTAGCCCCTGAATCTTTGTTTATCAATTATTTAAGCATGGATGATCGTTTGAGGTTGATGTTTGACATATAATCATGAAGTGACCTAATTTAAGGTTGGTAACTTAAAAAATAGAAAACCCCTTCTATTTTGCTGAAATTACGTTTTGGTCCCTTAACAATAATATGGCCAATTAGATATTGTTACGATGTCTAATTGAGATGGGTGCTCACCTATAGACAATATGAACATGTAGGAAAGTGTTAATGCATCTAGAAAAGTTAAAAAGAAAAAAAATAGACGTATTTTAGGTTTAACCTTTTTGGTTTACTTCAGGTAAACCTAATATAGTTTTCTCGGTTCGATCTTGAGACTAGGCCGGGTCGAGAGGGTTATATTTATTGGTATTAGAGCCAGGTTTGCGAAAGGTTGGGATGTTTTTTTTTTGTTAGTTGATGTTATTTGAACTGCACGGTGATTGTGTATATGTTCGGTGATTGTTTAGTGTTCTGTTGGGGTTTGTTTGGGAACACATTACCTATTACCGAGGATTTTAAATACGTTTTAAAGTTGAATTGGATCTTTTGCCTGACACTAGCCTAACTCTAATGTGTTTTGATACTTTTATTAGCATGGCTCGATGCGAGACACGATCTATGGCTAATACTGCCGGAGTTGGGCAGAATAATTAGACAGAGGAGAATCCTTATGTTTTACCTCCTCCTCCTCCAGCGGTTCCTCCAATTGACATTGGTGCGGGTGAAGCACCCCAGGTTCACCAAGTGCCAGTATATGGTGATTTGACTCCGTTAGTTCAGGCGATAACAAGAGCTTTTCAAGCAGCGATGGCTGGAGTGCAGGCGCAGGCACTGGTACCTATTGTGGTGGCAAATCAAGGTTTACCCTTAGAGTATTTGAGGAGTTTGGGAGGTGTAGAGTTTCAAGGTTTGAGCCCTGAGGCAGCTGAAGGTTGGCTAGAAAAGACGGTCTGCATCATGGATCAGATGGGCTGTAACAAAGAGTGCAAGCTGGGTTGTACGGTATCTTTGCTACAAGGGGATGCATACCATTGGTGGGTGGCCACTATTGCTGGTGTTCCTAAGGCGGATGTTACTTGGGATTTCTTTCGGAAAGCTTTCAAGAAGAAGTACCTTGGTGCTCAGTACTTGGATATGAAGAAGCACGAGTTTATGTCGCTATCTCAGGGAAGCATGTCTGTTGCAGAATACGAGATGAAGTTTGTCCGATTGAGTCAGTATGCTCTGGAGTTGGTTCTAGATGACCAACAGAGATGTGATAGGTTTTGATACGGTCTTGTAAAGGACATTAAGACGTACCTCCTGGCCGCAGATTACACAGATTTTGATGTGTTGGTTAACTGAGCCAAGGATATTGAGCAGTCCTTGGGTGCACCAGTTCAGGTTGCAGGCGTGAACTTGGGTAAGAGAGTGGCGGACTCTAGCTATTTTGGGAGGCAGAATAAGAGGTTCAGGGATAAGAGGCATAAGCCAGATCATAGGCGTGGTGGTGGAGTTGTCCAAGGTGTTCAAGGAGCTCGTGTTACACCAGAGTGTGAGCGATGCGGTAGGCGCCACACGGGTATATGCTGGGGTAATGCTGGAGCTTGTTGGATTTGTGGTTCATATGATCACTTAAAGCATAATTTTCCTCGGGCTGCGAGAGATGTACCAGCACAGGTTGTTGTACCTACTAGGGGTCGAGGCAGTGGCATGGGTAATTTTTAAAGACGCAAGGATGGTCAGAGGGGTATGGTACATGCCGCAACGGTGAGACCTGAAGGTGAAGGACCGGCTCGGGTCTTTGCTCACCATGAGGTTCATAATGACACGGATGTGATCGCAGGTACATTTACTTTGCAATCCTTGTCATTGTTATCCTTGATTGATTCGGGGTCTACGCATTCATATATCTTGAGTGAGCTTGCATCTAGGCTGAATGTTCCTGTTGAGATCTTAGATGTTGGTATGTTGGTCACAAGTTCTTTTAGGGAGACAGTTATAATAAGAAGGTTGTATCGACGATGTCCTTTGGTGGTGCAAGGTCATGAGTTTGCCGCAGATCTGATGGAATTGCCATTATAAGGTTTTGATATCGTTTTAGGTATGGATTGGTTGTGTGAGCACAGAGCTGTTGTGGATTGTGAGTCTAAGAGGATTTTCTTGAGGTTAGCCGACGACTATGATGTTGTGGTGGTTGGCAAAAATGTTAAGTTCTTGTCCAACGTGGTTTTGGTTGTTAGAGCGGAGAAAATGATGTTTGATGGCTGCCAAGCTTATTTGGCTATTGTTATGAATTCAGATGCCAAGGGTGTTCGAGTGTAGGACATTCAGACTGTTTGAGACTTTCTTGAGGAGTTACCAGGTTTACCTTCGGATAGAGAGGTGAAGTTTCGCATTGAGACCTACGAGGGTTCAAAATCGGTGTCCATTACTCTTTATAGGATGTCACCGAAAGAATTGAAGGAGTTGAAGTCATAGCTTCAGGAGTTGTTGGACTGTGGGTTCATTCGACCAAGTGTTTCTCCATGGGGTGCGCCTGTTCTCTTCGTGAAAAAGTATGATGGTACGATGCGTATGTGTATTGATTATCGTCAGTTGAATAAGTTGACGGTAAAGAATAGGTACTCATTGTCGTAGATTGATGATTTGTTCGATCAGTTTCGTGGAGTAGCGGTGTTTTCTAAGATAGATTTAAGATTGGGGTATTACCAGTTGAAGGTTAAGGATGTGGATGTGCATAAGACCGCGTTCAGTACGAGGTATGGGCATTATGAGTTTCTGGCCATGCCTTTCGGTTTGACAAATACCCTGGCTGCGTTTATGGACATGATGAATAGAGTGTTCCATGAGTATCTTGATTAGTTCATGTTGGTGTTCATAGATAATATTCTCGTGTACTCCAGGACTGAAGAAGAGCATGTTCGGCATTTGCGGATAGTGTTGCAAGTGTTGAGGGATAATCAATTGTACGCTAAGTTGAGCAAGTGCGAGTTTTGGCTTAAGGAAGTGACATTCCTTGGTCATGTGGTTTCCGCATAAGGTATTCGCCTTGATCCACAGAAAATTGAGGCTATTCTTAATTGGAAACCACCTAAGTCTGTATCGGAGGTGCGTAGTTTTCTTGGGTTGGCTGGTTATTTTCGCTATTTTGTTGAGGGGTTCTCGAGTATTGCAGCATCGTTGACCAAGTTGTTAGAGAAGAATCATCTGTATGTGTAGACGGAGAAGCAGCAGCATAGTTTTGAGAAGTTGAAGGAAGTGCTGACACACGCTCCTGTATTGATTCAACCTGAATCTGGAATGAGTTTGTGGTTTATAATGATGCGTCGTATGTTGGCTTGGGTTGTGTACTGATGCAGGACGAGAAGGTTGTGGCCTTTGCATCGAGGCAGTTGAAAGTTCATGAGCGCAATTATCCAACTCATGATTTGGAACTTGCGGCTGTGGTTTTCACTTTGAAAATTTGGCAACATTACCTCTATGGTGTGAAGTGTGTGATCTTTACAGATCACAAGAGCTTGAAGTATTTGATGTCCTAGAAAGTTTTGAATCTTAGGCAACATAGGTGGTTAGAGTTTTTTAAGGATTAAGACTTGGCCATTGAGTATCATCCTGGTAAAGCCAATGTAGTGGCGGATGCATTAAGTCGTAAGGTTGCGGTTGAGCTTCGAGCTATGTTTGCAAGGTTGAGTGTGTCACGGGAGGGCGGTTTGCTGGCTGAGTTGCAAGTTAATCCTACGTTATCTTTGTTGATTAAAGCTAACCAACTGTATGATGATTCCTTGGTTGAGCATGTTAAGGACATAGCAGATGGTAATCCAACGGAATTTCATTTTGATGATGATGGAGTTTTGTGTTTCAAGGGTCAAATAGTAGTGCCGGATGATCCGAAGTTGAGGTACACTATCTTGATGGAGGCACACTCTATTCCTTTTGCTATGCATTCTGGTAGTGTTAAAATGTATCGTGATTTGAAAGAGGTATACTACTGGGTTGGGATGAAAAATGATGTGGCTGAGTTTGTTTCCAAATGCATGGTATATCAGCGGGTTAAAGCTGAACATCAATTTCCATCAAAATTGTTGCAACGACTGGAAATTCTAGAGTGGAAATGGGAGAGAATCACCATGGATTTTGTAACAAGGTTACCGTTGACACCGGCTAAGAAGGATTCTGTTTGGGTGATTGTTAATCGGTTCACAAAATGTGCACATTTCTTGCAATGCATACAACGTACACCTTGGACAAATTGGCAGCTTTGTATATATCAAAGATTGTGCGTTTGCATAGTGTACCTAAATCCATCGTTTTAGATAGGGTCTGAGGTTTACGGTAAGATTTTGGAAGAGTTTGCACCAGGCCTTGGGCTCAAGGTTGAGTTTTAGCACTGCGTATCATCCTCAGTCGGATGGGCAGTCTGAGCGAGTTATCCAGGTTTTGGAGGATATGCTGAGATGTTGTATTATAGAGTTCCAAGGAACCTGGGAGAAGCATTTGCCTTTAGTTGAATTTGCTTACAACAACAGTTATCAGGCGAGTATATAGATGGCACCTTATGAGGCGTTATATGGCCGGAGGTGTCGTACGCCCTTGTGTTGGCCTGAGGTAGGGGAAAAGCATGTTACCCTACCAAATGTGTTAAAAGACATGTATGAGAAGGTTAAGCTTGTATGCGACCGGTTGAAAGCGGCTACGGATCGGCAGAAATCTTACGCGGATTTGAAGCATAAGGAGATTGAGTATGTGGTGGGCGATCGTGTATTCTTGAAGGTGTCACCATGGAAAAAGGTGATGAGATTCAGACGTAAGAGTAAGCTTAGTCTGAGGTTCATTGGACCATACGAGGTTATTGAGCGTGTGGGTCCTGTGGCATATCAGTTGAGTTACCTCCCGAGCTGGAGAAAATTCGTAATGTGTTCCATGTTTCGGTGTTGAGAAGATATCGGTCAGATCCGTCGCATATCATGCCCGTGGAGGTTGTGGATTTAAGGCCAGATCTAGCCTTTGATGAGGAACTAGTAGAGATCCTCGATACCAGTAAGAAAGTTCTTCGTGGTAAGACGATAGAGCTCGTGAAAGTTTTGTGGTGACACCGAGGTGTGGAGGAGGCTACTTGGGAAAGCAAGGCGGATATGAAAGATCAATTTCCGCATCTGTTTCCTTCAGGTAATTTCGGGGTCGAAATTCCTTAAGTGGGGGAGAGTTGTAACACCCCGGTTTTGGGCTTAGCAGTTTTGAGGTTTGTTAGATAATCTAGTGGACAGGGTTAGAGATTCAAGTTAGATTCAAGACCGTATATTTTTTGGTAAAATAAAAATATGGAAAATAGTTTAAAATCATCTTTTAATATATAATGATTTTTGGTGGAATCAATTTTAGAAGAAAGGAATTTGGAAATATGACATTTTGGATTAGTGACAAAATTTTTTGAAAACTATTTTTAAGTGACTAAAATCAAAAGGGTCAAATCTTTAGAATCCTTAAGGAGCTAATCTACCAAGTGTTTTCTGGTGGTTTCTCCCTTCAATTAAATCATTTTAAACATGTGTTTCAAAAGATTTTTAATAAGGATTAAATATCTAAAGTTAGTTATTAGCTTTTAAAAGAAATTCATGTAACTTTTTCCTAAACCTTTTCTCTCAACTTTTTTTCTTCCAAACACTAAGAATTTTATCAAAAGCCAAAGTTAAATAACTCATTTCACTCAGATTATTGATTTTATTTTGTTCCTTTAACTTTGTTTTGCAAAATCTCATTGAAATCTTGTATTTTCTTAGCTTTTAACAACCCAATTGAGAGAAAAATCACATAACAGGGGTAAGGTTCGTGATCTCCTCTTTTAAATGGTTCTTTATTGATATTCCCAAGTATTTGATCATTGATTTGTAAGTTACAATGTGGTTTTAATGTTTTATCCATGTTTAACTGGGTTATTTTGGAAATTTTGATGAAGCATGGTGATTTTTGAAGTGGATTTGATTTCCAGTAATTGAGATGGATTTAATATATGTTTTGGATGTGTTTTGATGTTGATAAGTTGTTTTTATCAATAAAATCCCGAAACTCTTGAATCTCTAATTAGTTAGGTTTCTAGTTTTGAGTTGTTGTGGTGATTTTCGAGTTTAATCTTTGCTGGAGGTAAAAGGATGTTAGGAAAGGGTTTTTGGATGTTCTTAGATGTTGATTGATGGCTTAAATTGTTGGTTTATGGCTGGGTTAAGTTTTGAAAACGTTTGATGGTGTTTTCGGTATGTTTCAGATGGGTCATGAGTGGGCAACATGGGAGTTGCGGGAAGTTGATGTTAGGCAATGGTTTGAATGCATTTATCCTCTGGTTTTATGTGTTTAAAATAGGGGATAATCAAGGCGACGAAGCTTGACGTTGTTTGGTTGCTTTCCGGGAGCTTATTTCGTTGTGGCAAGGAAGGCAAAGCTTATCGATGAGTGGAAACTGGTCTTTAATGCTTTACAAAGGTTTGTAAAGGTTGTTGGGAATTTAGGGTAAGCGTAAGACACTTAACTAAGCTCGGAAGTAAGTTTTTCTTATTTTGCTCTTGAATATCGGCTTGGATATGAGCATGTTGTTTGCATGTTTTGGTGATAGACATGGTATGATTTACTTATTGGTAATGCATGGTTTTGAGTACATATGCAGGTGTTTGAGAGTATTTTAAATGCTATTGAGCATTGGTTTTCATTCCGGTTGGGAATGGTGTTATTGCATTGGCAATGAGATTTGCATATGTGGTGTTTTATGAAATGTATTAAAAAACAGTAAGAAAATGGTTTTGTAACTGATATATTGTCTATGTGACAAAGTGAGTAAACAATCGGATATAGTTGGCATGCCATAGGATTAAAAGTGCACAACAAAATATGAACAAAATCAATCGTGGCCATAGGTCCTTGAGGTATGGCGGTTTAACAAGGCCACTCAGACTGTTGGGACCTCATTTGGGGCCTGCAGTTTAACTAGGCAACCCAAATTGATGGTGATCTTGTGGTTTAACTAGGCAAGGGTAAAATCTCACAGTTTAACTAGACAAGGGTATCAAATCTTACAGTTTAACTAGGCAAGGTTTGGGATATTATGCAGTTTAACTAGGCATGGTATGAGAGATCCGTGTATCCGATATGTGTATAGGATAGATGTAGTCTATCCGGGTCACTATAAATGCCAATATATGAGAAAGATCTTGGGTTGAATCTTTTACTAAAATGCTTTGGGTTTTAAGCATGGTTTGATTAAAATGCTTTGGGATTTAAGCATGAAATGTTTATGATGTTATGAATATCATTATGTTTTGATTCAGTTGGAATCATGAGAAAATACTTTGGTAGTAAGCATGTTTTGGGAAAGGCAAGCAAATGTTATAAATGTAATTAAATGCATCATTGTTTATGAGCATCCTCACTAAGCATATGTGCTTACGCTCCTTTTTTCCTAATGATGCAGAGCATTAAAGTTCGGGTAGCAAGGGCAAGGTTTGCAAGGATCCAAGAGATAAACTACTTTGAGTATGAACTCAGTTTATATTTCCGGTTAATAAGGCAATGTGTTCGCCAAAGTTTTGGGGGGTTGTAATCTTGTTTTCCTATGGTTTTGAGTATGTTTTCTATGCTGGAATTTGAGGATGATTGATGTTGCTAAGCTTGATGTTAATACTTGTAGTTAAGGATGTATGGTGGCTTAGGTATGCATCTAGAGTTTCCTTTATGATTGCCTTATTGTGATGGTTTGTGCAAGTTTATTGTGCTGTATGGATTGTGATGTTATGATGCATATGTTGAGAATGACCTAATTGTGCATTTTGGGTTGTAAGGAAAAGTGCTTTTAGGAAGCATGCCTTTAGAATATCATTGGATGAGTGGAAGCCAATTGGTTGCTGAGTTTATGTTGTTAGGTTGCTTTTGCATTTAGGTATTGTTGTATGAAAGTTTATGGTATAATGAAGTGGTATAGTTTTGAGGTAAGCATGTTAAATCAGCCAATTGTGACCATTCAGGTCCAGGCATATCGGTACACGTGTTCATGTATCGGTACGGAAAGCCATTTAGGGCTTGTGGTACTGATACGCGGGCTAGGAGTTGCGATATGGGAGCGTATCTTTAGCATAACGTATCGATACAAGGGTTAGCGTATCGGTACGGAAAGGCTGAGTCTAGCTTGGGGATCGGTACACGGGTTTGAGGATCGGTACAGGTTTTTTGTTTTGGTATGGCATATTGGTACGCAGGGTCGTACCGGTACTCAGATGGGCTTACTGATACCCATGGCAGTTAAGCTAGTTAATGGCTTTAGTAAAGTTATGTTTTCTTACGTTTTAGTCCCTGAATCTTGCTTTGTCAATTATTTAAGCATGGATGATCGTTTGAGGTTGATGTTTGACATATACGCATGAAATAAACCTAATTTAAGGTTGGTAACTTAAAAGTGGAAAACCCCTTCTATTTTGCTGAAATTACGTTTTGGTCTCTAAACAGTGATATGGTCAATCGGATATTGTTACGATGTCCAATTGAGATGAGTTCTCACCTATAGACAATATGAACATGTAGAAAAGCGTTAATGCATCTAGACAAGTTAAAAAGAAGAAAAGGACGTGTTTTGGGTTTAACATTTTTGATTTACTTCGGTAAACCTAATGTAGCTTTCTCAGTTCGGTCTTGCGACTAGGCCGGGTCGAGGGGGTTACACCTTTCAGCATCGTCTGTGATGCTCATGACCCAAAAGTATTGCTCAATGCCCCAAACAAACTTTTCCACATCTTGGGTCGATCTGGTTCCCTTAAACTCATTTGGCTTTGGGATGTCCCACTCTAGTCTAGGTGGTGTCGTGGTTAACAAACCATTCTTTATAGCAGTCTTGCATAAGAGTGACTCCCTCTCAGGTTATCCACCTCATTCTTTAAAGCCTTCACCTTGGCTACTTGTAATGACCCAAATTTTTAGATCCAAGAGTCGGTTTAACCCGAGACATAGGCCCCACATTTGGGTCGAATGTTGGGCTTTCAAGAGCCTTTTTGGGCTTACCATTGTTGTTGGGCTTGCTTAGTTGGAATTGGGCTTGGTTTAGGATGAGAATTGTGAAAGGAAAGATGGTAATTTCATAAATGAATGACAAAGAGGTTGAGGTGTTTAATCTTCTGTGCAGAAAAATGAACCATATGAGATCATCTTGGTCCTCTTGTCCCCTCTTCCCCTTCTACTGTCATTTCCTTACCAAGAACTCAAAGTTCAAGGTCAAATCTTTGAGAGTTTGAGTAAGAATCTCGTTTGTGGTAAGAAAGGTAGTTTGTTCAGCATCTCAAGATCTTTTATCCAAGGTAAGATTCATTTGGAATGGTGGGAGAAGATGTTTTGCTAGGTTGAAGAGGAAGAACGAGAATGGGCTCTTGAGGGCTTCTTCATCAGCTTTAATTCGAGGTTAGTACTCTACTAACTCCCATAGTTTCCTGGAAATCATGAAATTAAGCTTTGATTCATGTATTGGTGTTTTTGGCTTGGTTATACCATCAGTGGTCATTAATGGGAAATCATGGGATTGGTGTTGCTATGGCTTAAATTCGGTAGTAATCTACCTAATACTGTCACCATAATTTGTAAGAACGATTTAGGGTTTAACCATGGGGGTTAAACAAGGTTTCTAGGTGAAACCCGCACTTAGAGTTCAAAAATCAGGCTCACATACCGGTATTGGGGATAGCTTATTGATACACATTAGTATAAAATAGGAGATAGTAGTGAGGGGAGTACCGGTACGCCTCCCCGCGTATCGGTACCCCTTGCATATTAAGGATTAAAGTAACACCTTAGCATACCGGTACGCAAGGAGCGTATCAGTACCCACTATTACATTGCCTGACAGAGGCTTAGCGTACCGGTATATGAAGGTAGGAGTATCGGTACAGGCTTGGATCAATATGGGGAAATCCCAGTACCGATAGTGAGTACCGATACATGATGGAGCATATCGGTACGGCTTGAAAGTCCAGTTCTTTTGAATCTAAAATGAGTATCGGTACTCATGGCCGAGTATCGGTACCTAGAGAGGAGTGTCGATACCCACATAGGAGTATCGGTACTCGCTGGGCAATTTGCCCAATAATTTTAGGGTTGCGTTCGGGGGTGCTATAATTTAAGGCAAAGGGCCCTGGGGGTCCGTTAAGGTGTAAAATAAATATTAAAACTGAGAAATGGAGATTTAAACCCCGCGTATAAAATAAATGGCTAAATACTCATTATACATTGGTAAGCTATATGAGGGGTAACCCATAGGGACCCTAGGTGGATCGATCGATGTTGTGTGGTCATCTGGGCCCTTGCTGTGTGCAGAAGGGGCGCCTATAAGGTTAAGTCTTATTGAATAATAATATAAATTAATGAGAACGGCTAATGTGTATCTTCATAATATACTAATAAATAGATAACCTTAACAAGGTGGTATAATAATTGATAGAAACCATAGGGTAATGGTAAGTGTGTTAGAGCTATGTGAGGCTAGACCCTTGTGTCGAGGTTGAGTGTTGTGTGGTGACTAGGGTCCTTGCTGTGTGCTGATGGGATTCCTAGATAGTCGAGTCATCCCTTGTTGGGATTTGGATACTCTAAGTGTGTTGCAACACCTTGAAGATTCCCAAATGTTGGATCCCGATGCTTTATGGACGCGGGCTTCATTCGAAGATGCTTGATGAGAGATCCTGATCATGCATGTAAGATCCCAATGCTATGTAGACGTGGGCCTCATCCCCTAGAGTATAGGTTCCCGATGTTTTGTGGACGCGGGCCTCACTAAGTGTAGGATTCTGATGCTTTGTGGATGCGAGCCTCGCTCAAGTGTAGGATTTTGATACTTTGTGGACGTGAACCTCACTTAATGTCGCTGTTATCTGTGTGGTGCTAGGTAAACGTAAGAGGTACTTTTACGAGCTGTGTGCGTGATTATACATTCATAATGATATGTGTTTAGGCGGTTATGGTAGCGCCATTGTTATCTTGCCATGATGTCATTCATGTTGCATTGCTTTATTTATGATTTGCATGAAGCATGGTTGAGTGGTGGTGTATCCACTGATCTTTGTTAGCTCGGCGTTTGAAATCGTTGTTTTCGTTCGCAGGTTAGTGGGTTTGGCTCGTTCTTCGATGAGCACCATCAGAGAAGGATTCTGGTGCCTCGTCTCTTCAGAGTACAGTATTTAGGTCCTTGGGCTATGTATTCGTAGGAACCTATTGCATATTGTAAATCGTATTTGGATTTTCAAACAACCGAGTCAAAGGTTTATAATGTAATTTTAAAAGGAGCTCCACTGTATATGTTTTCGAATATTCATTATGTTTTATTGGGTTGTAATTAAATGGACTTGTAGATTGGGCTAAACTAGGTTAAAATTGTTTGGTTGAGTTTCAGGCGTGAGGCCCAAATGTGACATCCGGGTCGTGGGTGTTACAATTAGTGGTATCAAAACCCAGGTTTAGCTGGTTATAGGAAAACCTCAGGGTGGTTAGGAGTCATGAATAGGTGTCTGGCGAATACGAGCCCGTGTGTCTAAGTTGTACTCTTCAAGACTGAAATTTAGATGGTGTGCCTTGTGTTCGCATGTGTCGCTGGTTGCGACATTAAGATAGGTTCGATCGTGGTATGGAGGGCTGTGATGATGGCTGCTTCCTTTGAGGATGATTCTGAGATCAGGGTTATCTCAGACGTTAAGCTTTGGCTTATGAAGGATTGGAGGAGTTGAGGGTGTGCCCTCCTCCCATCGCTTGAGAAGTAATTGTAGATATATGTCGTAAGTTACCTTAAAGCCTTGAGTTCATGGTAAGAACCTCTAGTGGTGAGATTCTACGTGTGGGTAGACGACCCTTATGGTACGGATGAGAGAACCTACTTTTGATGGACCTGTGGTAGAGTGTCGATTGGGGGTCCTATCATTCGTAGTAACTGAACCTTAATGGTAGGTACCATGTGATGGGGATATAGCCCGTTTGGCAGATATGCATTTTCGTCTAATGTGGAGAGGTACATGATGGTTGTGAGGTCCCAAGTACGCTCTTAGTAAGCTGAATGCCCTGAGAGCTCGAGCAAGGTATGCTTGTTGCGGTTGTTTATAGTAGCGGCCAAAAGGATATTGGGTTTTGCGTGAGACGATGCTTGAGTAAGGCTTGAGAATACGTGGTTGACAGATACAATGAAGTTGTCTCCTAAATGAATTGATATGATCTTGGCCACCGGTTGCTGCCCGGCCATGAGCTAGCTTGAGACGACAAGCGTAGTGTTGGAAGGTTCGAGGTTTCGGGGGAACCAAACCCAAGGTAATGGGAAAGACAAACTATCACCTTCTGAATGCAGTTCAGACTAGTTGAGTTGATGGCGCGAGATTGACCAAGGAGGATCGTGAAGGGAGCCATGTTCCTTTAATGGGAGGAGCATTATTGTTACGAATCTAAGTATGGTAAAGGGGTTGAGAAAGGATGACCTGATAAATCGAATTCATGGTTAAGAAACACTCAGAGGGATCTGAGGCTGACGTGGAATAGTCTTAAAAAATCCTGACTGTATCGTCTCTTTCTTAAAGGCAATGCATACGAATGCTGAGAAACCGTAGAGTTAAGACCACAGCCTGTTTTCTCAACATGGGGTGTTCATTGGGCGAGTCAAGAAAAAGGTATGTTAGTGAAGCTCATATGAAGAAGATGAGGGATCAGTTCTTGCAGTCAGTTTAAGGTGTCAAGCAGTGTTAGGTATGAGTAAGATTTGTCTACGGTTGAGCTATTATGCCCAAAGGTTGTTGCTATCGAAGAGTAAAGGTGGTTGAGGTTAGATGTGGATTCAAAGTTGACATATTGATGCATGGGACAACAATTTTACCCGAAATATTCTCTGAGCTAGTCGTTAGTACGAAGCACCCGAATGACCTTAGAGCCAACACTGAGTCAGTTGAGGATTTTGTAGACCGTGTTTTGGGGAATTAGAACATCGTAAAATTCTTTTCGGGCCCTGAAGAGGGGATGGTTTATGTTTTGAGCGGATCAGAAAGGAGTTACTTTAGATCAGTTGAGGGTTGGTCAGAAATCTAAATTGATGGTGTTGTAGGGGGCTTATCGATTTCTTCTATAACGGAGGGTGTTGATGGTTCGGCCCTAGCGTCTTTTCCATTGGTTCGTGAGCCTTGTGGTTGACATCACCTTGAGGTATGTTTCTTGCTTGGAGAATTTGCTAAGTGTGCCAGACATCGGGTCGCATGACAAAGGGCTGCTCGATCATGGACGAGTATTTACCAATTCAGTCTTTGAGGTTGAGTTCTTCTGGGCACAGTCAAGGTTCTTCGAGAAGTGGTTTTGGGTCATTGTCGAAGTATCAGGGTGGAGGTCAGGTGAGTTATACAGTTAGAGTCATCTCACGAGCTTTTGTTAGACAATATGTTGATCATGCCAAAAATGACATGCTTGTTACCGAAAATGTGTTAAATGGTTTGGTCTCATTGTGGTTTTCAGTTTTTTGATGGCAGTTTGATTTCCTGTTCTTACCTTGGCAGAAATTTTATTGAGTGGGATTTTGTGATAAGTTTCTTTGAGGTTGTCATTGGCTTGATAAATTAATGGATTGGTAAGTGTTGGTAAGTAAAGGTTCCAACGTGGGTAGTGTGTATTGTTTAGAGTGGCAGTCCCTATGGACTTGTTAGACTTTCCCTTGGTACGGGTTGGTCACGTGAGTGCGAGGGGTGCCTTGGTTTCCAAGCAAGAATCTCAAAGTTGAGGTTTGGAATGAACCAGTTGTCGGTATTGTGCGTGAATGAATTCTATCTCTTCAGCTTATGTGTTGTGCTCATGTGTTGCTAGTTGAAGAGGACCTTGTAGGTTGCAAGATGTTCTTAGTTCGCGTAATTGACGCAAGTGTGAGAGTCTGCGATTTAGAGCGGTAGACGTGCAAGTGGTTATCGAGGTGCTTTTCAAGGGTTGAGCGGGATAACCTCTTGACCGTAGAGTGGTACCCATGTTGAGGGATGTGTTGAGTTTGATATTAAGTGTTCATCACCTTGTGTTCTGACATCTACCGAACCTCTTGTGTGAGGACTCTTTGGTAGAGGAGGGGGTGCGAGCAATGTCGCCAAGGGGTTTACCTTGGGACGTGCTTATGTTGGTATAACGAGATATAGTGGTATTAGCTGTTGTGGGTCGATGTATAGCAATGGATGGTCAGTATTTATATTTCGTGGCTGATGATCTTGTTAATATTAAAGAGCTTTGAGATTCTCGTAAGATCGTTCAGGATGTTGGTCTCGTAAGTTGAAGGTTAAGGAGAATTTGTGTTAAAATTTGGGGTGATGCGATGTTTAAACTCTAAGGGCAAGTTGAAGAGTGTTTTGGACTTTCGAGTGCGTCGAGATAATCTTAAGTTTGAGGAGTAGAGGGTTACTGATTTGGGTTTGAGATGGATTGTTTTCATGCATAGTGATAGTGTAAGGATGTTTCGAATGGCTTTGGAAAAATATAGGTTTTGGTTAAAGTTGTGTGGAATCGGATTTTGGGCTGTAATAAGTTGTGTTGGGAGAACCATTAGGAATCTTGAAGGCTTGCTAAAATTTTAGCACTAGCGCTTGTCAGAATTAGTGGTTGGGAGTGAAAGAGAGTGTTCGGACCCTTGAGGACAGTTCATTGGTTTGATCCCTAGTAGAGCTTGGTGTGGTAACAATTTTCTTTTGGAACCAAAGTGGCTTGGCTAGTAGAATCGCTTGATTGTGGATTCGCATCTACTTATGTCGTAGTGGGTTTAAGTGAATGAGGTGTTAAGTCTTGTATTAGTTAATCAAGTTCTGAAAAAAGGTTGCATTTTCCTGTTAGATGGATGATAGAACATGGTTGATAGTGTTTGTTATTCTGAACACGTGGATTATGATAATTATATATAAGGAAGTGCCATGTGGTATACCTTGAAGAAGCGTCGAGTTATGGACGCAAATGAGGGTTGAGTTCAGGAGTTTGGAAAATGCTAGTGATGGTAGAGAGGTTTGTCCACCGAGTTGTGACTCATCCGAAGTGAGTTCAGAATGTTGATGTTTGATAATGTTGTTTAGATTATCTTTGGTTGATCCGTTCTAGGTCTAATAGGAGTGTTGTTCTGGACGTTAGGACTGTTTTGTTGAGGAAGTCTTGAAAAAAAGTTGAGGATTTACGCTAAAAGTTTTGGTTAGGAAGGTTTTGTGGAGAACTTAGGATCGTGGGCATGCATGATCGAAAGTATGGTTGAATTTTCGACAGTATCATTCTATTTCCTTTGTTTAAATTTTAAGGATTAAATTTTCTTTTAGGAGGGGAGAGTTGTAACGACCCAGATTTTTGGATCCAAGAGTCGGGTTAACCCAAGGCGTAGGCCTTGCATTTGGGTCGAATGTTGGGCTTTCGGGAGTCTTTTTGGGCTTGCCATTGTTTTTGGGCTTGCTTAGTTGGAATTGGGCTTGGTTTAGGAAGAGAATAGTGAGGGGTAAGATGGTAATTTCATAAATGAATGACAAAGAGGCTGGGGTGTTTAATCTTCTCTGCAAAGTGAACCATATGAGATCATCTTGGTCCTCTTGTCCCCTCTTCCCCTTCTACTTTCATTTCCTTACCAATAACTCAAAGTTCAAGGTCAAATCTTTGAGAGTTTGAGTAAGAATCTCGTTTGGGGCAAGAAAGGAAGTTTGTTCAGCATCTCAAGATCTTTTATCCAAGGTAAGATTCATTTGGAATAGTGGGAGCAGATGTTTTGCTGGGTTGAAGATGAAGAACGACAATGGGCTCTTGAGGGCTTCTTCATCAGCTTTAATTCGAGGTTAGTACACTACTAACCCCATAATTTCCTGGAAATCATGAAATTAAGCTTTGATGCATGTATCGGTGTTTTTGGCTTGGTTATACCTTGAGTGGTCATTAATGGGAAATCATGGGATTGATGTTGCTATTGCTTAAATTCGGTAGTAATCCACCTAATACTATCACCATAATTTGTAAGAACGATTTGGGGTTTAACCATGGGAGTTAAACAAGGTTTCTAGGTGAAACCTGCACCTAGAATTTGGAAATTGGGCTCGTGTACCGGTACTGGGGATAGCGTATCGGTACGCATTAGTATAAAAGGGGAGATGGTTGTGAGGGGAGTACTGGTATGCCTCCTCGCGTACCGGTACCCATTGCATATTGAGGATTTCAGTAACACTTTAGTGTACCGGTACGCAAATGGCGTATCGGTACCCACTGTTACATTGCTTAAGAGAGGCTTAGCGTATCGGTACGCGAAGGTAGGAGTATTGGTACAGTCTTAGATCGGTACGGGGCGATCCCAGTACCGATAGTGAGTACCGATACGGGATAGAGCGTATCGATAAGGCTTAAAAGTCCAGTTCTTTTAAACCTAAAATGAGTATCGGTACTCATGGCCGAGTATCGGTACCTAGAGGGGAGTACCGATACCTATATAAGAGTATCGGTACTCGCTGAGTAATCTTCCTAAGAATTTCGGGGTTGCGTTTGGGGGTGCTATAATTTGAGGCAAAGGGCCCTGGGGTCCGTTAAGGTGTAAAATGAATATTAAAACTGAGAAATGGAGATTTAAACCCCACATATAAAATAAATGGTTAATGACTCGTTATACATTGGTAGGCTGTGTGAGGGGTAACCCATAGGATCCTAGGTGGATCGATTGATGCTGTGTGGTAATCTAGGCCCTTGCTGTGTGCGGAAGAGGCGCCTATAAGGTTAAGTCTTATTGAATAATAATGTAAATTAATGAGAACGGCTAATGTGTACCTTCATAACATACTAATAAATAAATAAGCTCAACAGGGTGGTATAATAATTGATAGAAACCATAGGGCGATGGTAAGGGTGTTAGAGCTATGTGAGGCTAGACCCTTGTGTCGAGGTTGAGTGTTGTGTGGTGACTAGAGTCCTTGCTGTGTGCTGATGGGACGCCTCTTGTTGGGATTTGGATACTCTAAGTGTGTTGCAACATCTTGAAGATTCCCGAATGTTGGATCTCGATGCTTTGTGGACGCGGGCCTTATTCGAAGATGCTTGATGAGAGATCCCGAGCATAGATGTAGGATCCCGATGCTATGTGGACGCGGGCCTCATCCCCTAGAGTATAGGATCCCGATGCTTTGTGGACGCGAGCCTCACTCAAGTGCTCACTCAAGTGTAGGATTCCGATGCTTTGTGGATGCGGACCTCACTTAATGTCGTTGGTGTTATCTGTGTGATGCTAGGTAAGCGTAAGATGTACTTGTACGAGCTGTGTGCGTGATTATACATTCATAATGCTATGTGTTTAGGAGGTTATCTTGCCATGATGTCATTCATGTTGCATTACTTTATTTATGATTTTCATGAAGCATGGTTGAGTGGTGGTGTATCCACTGAGCTTTGTTAGCTCAGCGTTCGGAATCATTGTTTCCGTTCGCAGGTTAGTAGGTTTGGCTCGTTCTTGGAGGAGCACCATCAGAGAAGGATTCCAGCAACTCGTCTCTTTAGAGTACAATGTTTAGGTCCTTGGGCTATGTATTCGTAGGAACCTATTGTATATTGTAAATCGTATTTGGATTTTCAAACAATCAAGTCAAAGGTTTATAATGTGATTTTAAAAAGGAGCTCCACTGTATATGTTTTCGAATATTTATTATGTTTTATTGGGTTGTAATTAAATGGATTTTCATAATGGATTTGTAGATTGGG
Organism: Hibiscus mutabilis; assembly: GCA_019671005.1. Taxonomy (NCBI): domain Eukaryota; kingdom Viridiplantae; phylum Streptophyta; class Magnoliopsida; order Malvales; family Malvaceae; genus Hibiscus; species Hibiscus mutabilis. The sequence continues at coordinate 38,375,604 of CM033732.1, forward strand.
CTAAACTAGGTCAAAATTGTTTGGTTGAGTTTCAGGCGTGAGGCACAAATGTGACATCCGGGTCGTGGGTGTTACACTACTAGTGCATCACTTCTATAATTCGTCTGATCCCCCTTGTCTTATAACTCATTGAGGTGGCCATATATCACCTCAAAGTGCTCCTTCGAATCCTTCTTGGATTCCTCAAGACGGGTGACTCTCTCCTCCATCGATGAGAGACTATCCCTTGAACTTGCTCGCTTTCCCTCGATAGCACTAACGGCTCAAATCGAAAGCCACCAACCAAATCTACACTAACTAAGGAAACTCTATCACTATGAAATTCTTTCCTTAGGTTTGTGTTTATATTGAGAGATATTCTTATCCCTTGGAATATTCCCTGGTAAGATGCCATCTATTAATTTACCATGCTCAATGTACTCGGGTTTCTTTCAGTCTCCAACGATCGGACCAAGCCAGGTGGTCTTTTAGACAAGCCCAAGATCTTGCTAAGAACCTCTTGGGCTACTTGTTTCGCACATGTCTCGGTTGCTAACTCACGGACTGTGACACTATGGAGGCGTTTTTTTGGTGCCTCTTTACGCCTAGGCACTTCTCAGGCGCGCTTTTTAAAATTACATTGGAAATGTTGTGATACGACATACTTTACCAACAGATCCAACATAACTTTCAAGTTTTAATGGTCAAAATTGGTCAAAGGGCTTAATATATTGAATTTCTCGGTTCAAGGGCTTAATTGATTCAATTTCTTGGTTCAAAGGCTTAATTGAGTGAAAAAAGGCTTATTAGCTTAATTAATTTTTTCAAAAGTTTAAAGAATTCTTACACCCTTAAACCAAAAGCTTACGTGCTTAATTAATTTTTGTTGTTTTTTAATGATCCAATTAAACATGTTATTTTAGTTTTTTTTTCTCAAAAAATAGTTTTTCCACGTTTGCAACAAAAATATGTTTGGAAACTTTTCAAAACTAAACTTTGTTTATGGAAAGTTTAGGCCATGCCCTTAACTTTTAAGAATTTTGGTAAGTGTGAATTGGACTAAATGTCAATCTTACTATTCACATGTAATTTTGTTGACCATATAATACAATTTTACAAATCCTAATTCCATAAATATAGAAATTAAGTAGGAAATCTTAATTCCATGTTCGGGATTCGTGACTCTCCTTTCCAACAATATCTTCTTCAAAATTTGAACTCGAGTTCTCTTTTTAGAAGAGTAATGTGTCTTACAATTACACCCAACACTTGTCGGTAGTATTATCATTTTTTTAACATACAATTTGATACGTCTATACTATCTAAATTCCTTCCATATGTAAATAGAAAGATATTGAATATTTAAACATACTCAATCTCGTATGATCTAATATTTATACTAATTTAACAACTGAATTAAACTCAATCAGAAAACAAATATGGATGGTAAATTGAAGATTACGGATATTCAAAAAATCTTCACGTGTTTCCATAATTTACTCCCTAGATTTACTTTCCAAAACACATACTCTACAAAGTATGGTTCCCTCTATAAATTACATTGAAATTCAACGTACCAATGCAATAAGAAAAATGAATTATTCAAACTCTGCAATATTCCCATTAATTACATTAGCATTATTAGTATTATTTTCACTGCCATGGCCTGCAACATCAGCCTCTTCTTCTTCCGTCAACAATTTTCTCCATTGCATTGCTAACAAATCCGCTCCATTGCTCGAATCAGTGTATACTCCTACTAATCCCTCTTTCAACCTTGTTCTTCGATCACTTATCCGAAACCGCAGATTCTTGACCCCTCAAACACCTAAACCGGCTGCGATTGTAGCACCTACTTCTGTCCACCATGTCCAAGCGACCGTTGTTTGTGCAAGGGACAACGGCGTGCAAATCAGGATCCGAAGTGGCGGCCATGATTACGAGGGCCTTTCGTATAGATCGAATGTCACGTTTGTCATTCTTGACATGTTCAATCTTCGATCGATCAAAGTCTTTGTCGAAAAGGAGGTTGCCTATGTTCAGGCTGGTGCCACACTCGGTGAACTTTACTATAAGATTGCTAACGCAAGCAATGTTCACGCCTTCCCTTCAGGAGTCTGCACCGGTCTCGGCACTGGCGGACATTTCAGCGGCGGTGGATATGGGACGTTGATGAGGAAATACGGGCTCTCGGTGGACAACATCCTTGATGCTCAAGTTGTTGATGTCAATGGCAATATCCTCAACCGGGCAACGATGGGTGAGGATCTTTTTTGGGCCATTAGAGGTGGCGGTGGAGCAAGCTTCGCTGTCATTGTTGCATGGAAGATCAAGTTGGTTCGGGTTCCGGCAAAAGTGACCGTATTCAACGTTCCGTTCACTTTAGAACAAGGTGCCACCGATGTTGCTTTCAAGTGGCAACAAGTTGCACCTAAAATGCATGAAGATCTGTTTATAAGACTACAACCTACTGTTGCAAACGGGACTATATTAGTTAACGTCATCGGTTTCTTCCTAGGAGAATCCGAGAGACTCGTTCCAATGGTGACTCAAAGCTTCCCTGAGTTGAACCTTACGAAATCCGATTGCAAAGAAATGAGTTGGCTTGAATCGATACTTTACTGGGCCAATTTCCCCCCTGGAACGCCCGTCGAAGCGTTACTCAATCGGACACAAGGAGCAAAAGATTATTCCAAGAACAAATCCGATTATGTCAAGTCTGTGATTACCAAAGAGGGTATCGAGACTATATGGAAGTTATTAATCGAGTTGGCGAATACTACATCCGCAAAAGTGATTATGCAATGGAATCCTTACGGAGGAAAGATGGGTGAAATTCCAGCAACCAGCAGTCCATTTCCTCATAGATCCGGGAACCTGTTCTTGGTTCAGTATATTGTTTTTTGGTCCGAAGGAGGACTCAATGTGACTGACCGTAACATCGAGAGAGTGAGATACATGTACGACCGGATGGCTCCGTTCGTGTCGAAATCGCCGAGGGAAGCATTCCTGAACTACAGAGATAATGACATTGGTAGCACTGCAAGCGACGTGACCAATTTCAGAGAAGCTCAAATGTATGGGAGCAAGTACTTCAGGGATAATTTCCCAAGGTTGACGAAGGTGAAAGCTAAGGTGGATCCCCTTAATTTCTTCAAGAACGAACAAAGTATTCCTCCAAAGTTGAAGTGATGGTCGTTGGTTAATTGGATTCCTATAATAAATTAATGCGTAGTAGAAAGTGATTGTCTAGCAATATACAGAATGGTACATCTTGTAGATGTACAGTCTTATAGTGTTTATCATTGCACATTATTTTTATATAAAAACTAATTATATGTTCCGGTTCGAAGAAAGTTTAAGAATTTTAAGTGGAAAAATCTCATCTTAGTTATAATTGAGTCTCTATATATAGAGACTTAGGAGAGTTTTAAGTAACAAAGATTTTAGAGTTTCAACTAAACATAAAACCTCCCAATTAGCTTCATACCATCTTTCATGAAGGTGATGAGCTTATCCCGGAGCTCTTGGGAAGCTAATCAAGATTTTTATGCTCTTAAATCTTGGATGATAGACTAATATCTATTTATAGCCCAATTTATTCTATTCAAGACGATGACAAAGGGACAATGGGAGAGGCTCTTGCCCCCAAGGCAGGAAATTTTTTTTTAGCTTTGTTTCTTTTATTTTTGAAAAAAATGATTAATTATGAATTTGCCTCTCACCTTTCAAAATTTATGTTTTGCTCCTCCCACCCCAAATCCTTACTCCGTCCTTGGTCAATCACCTCAAATACACCATCACTCCAATTAATTCACGAATCAGTTCAACATTCAAACAAAACTCTGAAATTTTGGTTGTTACATTGGTGATGCACTATCTCTATTTCGAGCAACAAGAATCTATTTCCTACTCTTCAATCACTTTTTTCTTTCCCCCATCCTCTTGCTAATCAAACTAACCAAAACATAATTCAAAACACCAACTTGAACTACAGAAGGAATTTAAACGTGAATGAGAATGAAAAATGGCATGCAAAGTCCATTCCTTTCACTAACTCTTTCAAAATCTGGTTTTCCCATCTTCACCAATAAAGGCGTTTTGGGACGTCTCTTGAAACTCATGAGGAGGGAAAGATATAAAACTCGTATTTAAAACTCTTGGAAGGTCAAGGGCCCTTAAAGCTAACTTATTTCCTTTTTAAACTGAACTTTTTGGGTGGAAAAAGATGAAAGCTGATGGGGAAAGGATGGGAGGACAAACATGGACATATGTATGATTTTATGCTAGGGTGGGCGAACTTATAAAATTTTAGTAGAGAAAAATAGATTTTCAATAGAAAATATATAATATTTTATTTTTTTAAATCATATATAAAATTTAAATTTCCAGGGCAACTGCCCCTTAACCCCTCTCTGGTTCCATCCTGAGAACAAATGAGCTAAAGCTCACGCCTTGTCCCCTAAAACCCTCACATAAAAACAAAGGAATTAAACATTGGTGCAAGCATGTTTTTTTTTTTCCCAAATGGGAAATTTCCCCACAAGTCCCCATTTTTCAAGTCTAGCTCAAACCTTGTGTTTTATTAAATAACGAAATATTTACATTTTCAAGTTAAATATCAAGATTTAAACTCACATAAAATAAGATAACATGAGCATCATTAACCACTCAACCAATTTGTAAATCTCTCAAACCCCACTTTTAAACTAATTAGGTCCAATTTTCATTCAATTAAATCAATCTTTGGCCCAATAGTCTCATTCGAGCCCTTTTTTGGGTGACCCAATTTCGATCAACATACGAATATTGTCTCTAAATTTTGGGTGATAATTTTTAAATCTTCCACAATTTTCTAAATATAAAATAATTTATGTTTTCAGGATGCATTTTACTCTTTTTAGTAGCTATCTATGTATAAGGATAAATTGGTAATTTCATGGTAGGTCGAAGCAAAAAATTACCCCAACTGCTCTATACCCATTGTTCAGGAAAAAAAGTCCACCCCGACCCACTCCACACGGAGGCGGATTCAGAAATTTAAATTTGATAGTTCACCGATCAGTGTAATATTTTAAAATCAATTTACTCTATTATAATAACGTATTAATTAGTATAATTGTTGTACAAACAAACATAGTTTATAGTCGAAGACATGTTGATATTGAAGAACCAATCCGTGTAAATATGTTTGAGAGATTGGAACTATCTTACACATATGTAATTGTGTTAGTCATCAGAACAACTTGAAATTAAACTATGTTAAACTTTTAGCAAAACGAATTTTTCCCTCATTGGGATTGATCGACGATTGTTCTGTTAATCAAAATTATGGCATTGGCAATAACTGTAATTTTAAAAAATTAGGGTTCCTTTTTAGAAGAAGACTTTAATGTGCCACATCAATATTTCTTAACGGGTTAACGGCAGTACAACAGTGACCATTCTGAATTTAAATTAAAAGTTTAGTGATTATAATGAAGGATTTTTAATTTCAGTGACCAAAGTGAAAGTACCCTAAAAATTCAGTGATTACCAACGTAGTTTATCCTATTTTTTTAATGGTGGGTACTTGACCCACCATGCACCATGGTGCATCCTCCCATAACTCCACATCAAATAGAAATCCTCTGCACCTTTTTATTGCCTCTTTTTATGCCACAATATTAAAATATTAGATTTAGGGTTATGATTAAGGTTTAAGTTTAGGGTTTAGGGTTAAGGTTTAAGGAATTAGAGGTAGGGTGTATTTTGTAAGTGTGTGATTTATGGTTTAAAATTTAAATTTTAGAGCTTAGAATTTAATTTTTTAGTGTTGAGATAAAAAAAAGTTAAAAAAAAAGGGTGAGGATTTTTGTCCCTCTACATCAACTATTAAAGAAACACACTTTGGAGTACATCCACTAAATAGATATTTTACATCAAATTAAATTGTGTTTTTAGGACTATTTCATATTGAAAGACGCCCTTTGAAGGTTATTATGGAGTGAATTAATAAGAGTTCTTATCACGTTGAAAATGCAAAAGATTAAAAGCTAAATTATCTCCACAGAGTCTTAGTCAAACTTGGACTATTTGTATCAACGGATTGGAAAGATTTATCTTCAATAAAACTAATTGATCTAAAATTCTATCTTTCCGGTGATACTTCTCAATCAGAGAAAGTTACGGTCTAGATAAACACTCAAGTATTTGAACAAATCTTAAATTCATGGAGACCTAAAAATTTGATGCAGTTTTGTGTGTCTTCATACTCCAACTAGAAGATTTAATTCGAGATAAAGTCTTCAGTTTTTCGATGGTAACTTGAAGTCTACTTTTAGCTTCTTCTTTTTTTTGTCCTCTCAGTTCTTCAGTCTACTTTTAACCATATATTATAATTATTACATTACTAAAATATAATATAATACATATGACGTTACGAACCTAATTTGAACGAAAAAACTTCTTAAAGTTAACAAAAGCCATACTTTAGAGAGTTAATTTTCTATTAAGCCATTATATTTTTAAGCCTTTTGTTATTTGGGTAAAATATACGAGTAGTCACCAAACTATTGTTTGTTTTCTATTTTGGTCATCGAACTATTTTGGTGCCGGCCGTTAAATCTTTAATAGAGATTGTAATGTGACATGGTTTAACAATTTTACTTCTCAAAATTAATACATTCTATCAAGTAGGTATGATATATGGATCTTTTGTTTCCCCTCTTCACCAATTCTTAATCTCCTCTCATTTATCTCTCCCCAAATCCACAAATTTTCGGATGGCTCACCCGAAAACAAACTTGAGCTGCACAAATCCAAGACCAAGATTGAAAAATTGGGAGGGTTTCATTAGTAAGAAAAATTGGAGTTTAAGGCTATGAAAGAGCTTATGCTTTTCATCACTACATTCAAGAATTTTTTCTTTTTAAATTTACCTTTTTTTGCTGAACTTTCTATTATTTTGCTTAGTTTGGTTCCTACGGTTCCCTGACCCCAAATTTATAAGAGTAGTTCTTCCATACCCCAAATTGTTGAAAAGCTTGGTTGTTATGGTTTCCATTTCTCTTCATTGCACAAAATCATTACCAACGATCAAAAACTTAAAAAATCCAGATTTTCCCCTTCAAAAGCTCTTAGCTTTTTCATTATTGAAATGCATTTGACCTCAATTTGAAGTTTTTTAATGAAGTTTTAACACTGAGATTGTTAACAAAGAAACATTGACTGGGGGCTCATTGGGGATTCATTCTGAGAGTTATGTTTCTTTAGATAAACAATAGTAAAATAGAATTTATTCGGTTCAAGTCCCTTCAACGGCAACAAGAACTAAACCTTCTAAAATATTCAAAGGAAAGAAATCATTGGTTCATTGGATCTGCAAATTTGTTTTGGGGCTTGTTTGTAGTAAAATAGAATTATTGAGTTTATTCTAGTGGCTTGTTTGTAGGTCAAAAAATGACAATCAGTTTTAGTTGGATGAGGATTAAGAATCGGTGAGGAGAGGAAACAAAAGGAGGAAAAGAGTACTGTTGCAGAGGAAGAAGAAAGGGATGGGAAATTTGAGGTTTAGTCCAAATATTTGATGATTTATTTTGTATTAGAATTAAATTGATATAATATATAAATTTGAAGATTAAAATTGTTATTAAACCATGTTATGTCACAATTTCTGTTAAATATTTAACGGTCGGTGACTAAAATGGGAACGCAATGTAACGTTAGTCGTATTTTTGATAAAAAAAATAGTTTGGTGGCTAAAATAGGAAAAAATAATAGTTCGGTGACTACGGGTGTAGTTTATCCTTGTTCTTTTTATGGTGTTTCTAATGCAGATTTTTGTAATTCTAAAAAAATAAAGCAGACTTTTGTGCATATAGCAGGGTTAAACTGGTAAAAAAAAAATACCCCACTGAGGTGGCTTGATATCCGATACACTGTCCTCTTCGTGTACAAATTTTTTGAGTGGGGGTGAGAATAAAACAGTGAAACGCACTCACCATTTACACGTAAAGTGAGCAAAACTTGACTTTTCTATTCAATTTAACGTAAAAAAAAAAAAATTGATGTGATTCAACTTGAATGGTAATTTCACAAACTTCGCTTACTTAAAATTTTTTTAAATAAAATTTGACTTATAAAACGAAACTTTAAATAACTTTAAATAACTCAATTTTTTAGTAATTAGTAAATCGTTCAAATAATTTAGTTCAACTTCAGACCAGTTTGACCACCCATTCTCATTTTCTTTTTGTTCATTGGTAAACTGTATGCCAAATTAAATCAATTAGACCTCAGGTGCAGAAAATCATACCAGCATCACAGGACACTCAACAAGCTTGGACCACATTAAATATGCCAAGCTAGACCACATTCACCGAAGTTGATAAGAATGTTATCCTTGATTGCTTTGGGGATGTTAAATTGGGTAATTACAATGGGATCATCCCCTGAAATTTCTTTATTTGGATCAAATATTACCTCCATCACCATGTATCTGTTCTTAAATCCCACCATTGTCCAGCTTTGCCTGCTGTAAATAAAAACTCTCATCAAAAGGCTTTTGGTTATGATGTTTCAAAGAGGCTTGGGGGATTCAAGTAAGGCGGCTAAACATGAGCACGGTTACCAGGTCCGGCAGAAAGGACGCGCGCGCAGCCGCGGGGTACAGGCTGAGCCAACCGGGGCTATGAGGCGAGCAGACAAATTGGTAGGTTTAAAGTCGATGACGATATGGGGTTGATGGTAGTAGAAGGTTGAGGTGGTAGATGGAGGAGCACAGAACCGTGGTCGCGGTTAAGGAGAAGGCCGGGCAAACGACTGCGTGTTTAGGGCTGCTCAAAAGAGGAAAAGAATGGAACACCAGCAAGTGGCAATGTAACACCCCGATCCGACCCAATCAAAAAATCTAAAGTGTCACAATCTTGATTTGACCCTACCCAACTAGAAGATCTGAAGTGTTGCATTGAGCCACAAAGTGACCGACCCAAAATTTTCTTTTTAAACTTCAAGTTTTAAACATATCGCAGTAATAAAAGTTGAAATGTATTTAAATTAAAATACAAATTGGAGTTCCATACGTTAAAACACTATGTTTTAAAAATAATTATAAAATGAGAGTTACGTACTACTACATTCAGTAACATCATATGAGTACATAGCTCAAAACTAAAATTTGAGGTATTGTACTTGTATAATGAATCGATGTTGAGAATCATTGTCAATGTGTTCCCCAAGTGCAAGCAACTTGTCAACCTACGAACGAAAACAACGATTTCGAACTTGAGCTCACAAATGTCAGCAGTACGTTTTTACTCCACTATACTTCATGCATTTCAAAACATAAGCATGCAAGATAGACAATAAGCAATACGACATGGGTATAACAACCTATATTATATGGTTTACGTCTAAGTTATACATCAGAACTACCATAGATTTATCCAACAAAACATTATCATCATCAAGCTTAGTTCATCACAATCAAACGTAAAATAACCACACATAGCTCGAGAACACAAAAGCATCATGTTTACCACGAGCGTACTTGGGAGCACCTAGTCATTAAGTACCTCACAAAGGTATTCGAGAACACCTAGTCATCGGATGCGTCATATTAGTATTCGAAAGAACCTATTCATCCAATACAACTTACCTTAATCATACTCGGGATCGAGCATTGGTTAAGGCAAAAGGAGTGGATCGTGGTATAAGCAAATGTTAGCTTGTTGTTTTATTGTTTCAGCTTTTAATATTTTTTGGTGTTTTTTTGGTTATTTTTAAAGTCTGACAGACTTAATTAAGTAGGCCGAAGCTTTTTTCTATCGGTGATGTCATTTTGAAAGTAGAATTGTTGATGCCGATTTTGGTGGACACCAAACAAGGAGGTAGAGACGTCGACCAGAGGAAGGGTTGATGGAGAGGCTTGGTGGTTCACCCATCGTGGGACGGGAGGAAAGCCACACAGGATGGTGGTTGTCAGTAGTCAATGGTGGTTCACCCATTCTGATGTAGGCGGAGAGCCACTGGTGGTAAGGGAGAGGAGTAAGAAGGTGGTTGATGTGGTTGATTTAGAATGGGTGTGATAGCCTTACAGAGAGTTAGAGAATCCTCCTCTTGTCTTTAATCTTGGGGGTATTTATATTCCCTTGGAGCTGTAGATAGAGTGATGGTTGATTGAAACCGTGCTAGGCCTAGTGATGATTATTGGTAGCTCGACTGTCAGGCTGCGAGCTCAGTTGAGCTTGATAGGTGTCTTGTCAAGGTGCAAGAGCTGACTGGGGAGAATGATGTGAAGATTAGGAACTCTAGAGGGTGTGCAGTGGGGGCTTGCAGATATTGAAGACTTTCAGACTCTAAAGGCTTACGGACTTCAGAGGCTTCGTAGATCTCAGGTGTGTCTCAGAAGTGGGCCTCTGGGGAGTTTCACAGCGTAGTACGATAGTGGCAGCATCTTTCTCGGGGGTGCTACATTCTGAAGGCACTCGACGAAGGTACAACACCAGTCCTCCTTTAGTTGAGAGAGTGCTATAAAGTGGCACGAGGCAAGACCTTGCTATAAGACTTCTCTTATTTACTAGTTTTAGGGTAGAGGTGTTGTGTTCTTGGCAGAAGATCTTAACATTTGTAGGGGTTTGTCGAATGGTATTTTCGAGGGCATTGGTTGAAGGGGCCATAGCAGTTCACCCCGGATAGTCTTAAGGCCGAGAGTCACGGTCGAGTAGAGGAATGATGTTCATCGAACGGAAGGCTCAACCTTGGGTAGTTATCAGGGGACTAAATGAATGTCTTAACTTCGAGAAATCATCCAAGGAGTAACAGTTTACTCGACTTCAAAAAATTATTGGAGGATTAAATTACTCGACCCTATAATAGTATCAGATGAGTGTATAAATGTCTTAAATTTGAGAAATCATCGAATGAGTAACAATTGACTCGACTCTAGAAAATAATCAGAGGAGTAATGATTTGACTCAACCTTGAAGTGGAGTAAAGGAATAGCTTCGACCAGCAACATGTCTAGAGGGCTTGGTTGGGTTGTTATACCAGAAAAATCAATTGTTGGTGTAGAATCGAGCGGTTCACCCCTTGAAGATTTAGGGTGGAGAACCACAAGGTAAATATTTTGTGTAGTAGTACCACGGTCAGGGAGAGCCCTTTTTTTGGTGGGAATGTACATGTTATATAAGTGCCCAAGGGTTCTTGGAGAAGGATCCCTAAAGCTTCCCGGAGAAGGAGCTTCTTGGGAAAGATTAGTGAATTAGTAGTGGGTACAACACCAGTCTTCCCTTAGGTTTGAGGAGTTCCATAAAGTGGCACGAGCTAAAACTCGGCTGATTCGCTAGTTTTGGAGTGAAGGTATGTTGGAATGATGGGGTAAATGTATCGTTGTGCTCTTAGTGGAGGGTCTTAATATTCGTAGGGATCTGAGGCTTAAGTCCTTAGAGGATCAGTCGTAAACAGGTTATATAAACATAGGTGACTCGACGCTTTTGGATGCACATGCATACATTATTACGAATTGAGAGGAGGTTTCGATGCTCTAGGAGAAGTAAAAGTAACATAGGGCGGAGCCTTGCTCGACGCCCTTCAAAAGTCAAAAGCAGTGGATGATCTAAACTTCGTATTAAGGTGATTCAAGAAAATCAAAGTTAAACAGACTAAGTGGGGTTAAGTAGGTTCAAATATATTTAATTTCCCCTACGATTGATATAATTTTTCTACACTAAAGTCTACTTAAATTCGCCTCTGGTCAAATGTTAAATGGGCATTGCTTTACTCGATGCCCTTGGTGAATCAAATGTAATATGGGTGAAGCCTTGCTCGACTCCCTTGAAGAATATCGTATGGGCGAAGCCTTGCTCGATTCCCTTAGAAAATTAAATATTATTAGAGAGGAGCCTTGCTCGACGCCTATGGTGAATCAAAAATCATATGGGCGGAGCCTTGCTCATCATCATTGAGAAGATAAATATCAAGTGGGCGAACCCTTGCTCGATGCCTTTTGAGAGCCATTATATCAATCGTCTCCTTTCTATTTGAAGAATCATTCATAAATAGAGGTAGAGGCATCTCATACCCTTGGAGAGTCAGTTATGATTTTAGGATGAGGCATCTCTACGCTCTTGTAGAATCGTTCCCTTAGAGGAACAATAAAAAGTTTAGGCAGATAAGCGAAAGCATCTTAACGTCTTTATAGAAACACAGTTCTAGCAACACTAGATGGACAAGGGTATTGTTATTCTTGTAGAAACAGATGTTTGTTAAGTTTATTATTTTGATGCATCATAGAATCAGTCGTAACTTGAAGATTTTGTAAAAGCAGATGGGATTTGGAGATGTCAGTCCCAATATTTGTAGAAACGGTCAAATTATCCAGTATTGTAGAGTCAGTTGAAGTGTTAGAAGCATCAACTGTAGTATTTGTAGAGGCAATTAAAAGATAAGACTGACGTAGGTGTTTTAACCTACCTGACGGAGTTTTATTGCATGCATAAGTATACTTATTGGTGATATTATTCATTTATTCATTCACTTAGGCATGCACTCAATGATTCTATCATCTATTATTCGAGTAAGTATGTAGACACTTAAACATTTATAGATCTAAATGGTTTGAACATTGCTCTGGACTGTACCAAATTCTTGGGTTGTTTAGACAATAAGGGGTGTTCCTCCATACCTAGAGGTTTGGACGGTAGCTTTTTTCGGCGGAGATCATGAAATACCCGAATTTTGAAATCTAAGGGTTAGTTTAACCAAAGAGTGGGCTTCACTTTTGGGCAAGAGATTGGGCCTTGAGAGCCTTAACGGGCTTATAAATGGTTGTTGGGCTTGAGTTATTGGGGTTGGATGTGTGTTGGGATGAAGAAGGAAGGGCAAAGAGGCAATTTCACCTTGTTTTTGAAGAGGAAAGTTGAGAGCTTCATTTCCACTGCAGAAAAGTTTGGGTGATATCACCCTTTGCCTTCATTGTCTCTCATCCTCAACTATTTCATCCCCCCAACTCCCACACTCAAGCAAAGGTTCAATCTTTGGGTATAGAAGTGTGATTTTCGGAATCTTCCAAGGATCTACATTTTAAGGTAAGTTTCATCAATTTTGGTGGTGGATGAGATTATAGGTGTAGTGGGGTTTTTTTAGAGAAATGAGTTAATAGAGGTTTTAATCTCGTTTTAAGCCCCCAAGTGTAAGTTTAAGTTAGTCCCTTATCTCCTACACGGTTGTAATATGAATTTACAACTCTTTGTGTAGTGAAAGACTTTGAAAGACCTTCCAAAGAGCAAGGAAATGAGAAAACTTGAACTTGGAGCTTGGGGGTTGCATTTCCAGCTTTGGAAGAAGGTTAGTACGGTATTTAACATGTACCGATATACCTTGTAAAAAGGTATCAGTACGAGTCAAATCATATTAGTTCGCCTTAGCTTTTGGAAATTCTATTGACCTCAATTCATATCGGTACGTATGTGTGTACCGATACCCAATAGAGTACCGTGTCGATATGCGAGGGCCAGTGCCAGTACCTATTGGGCAATCTGCCCAAAAAATACAATTTGAGTTCGAAGGGCTTATAATTCAAGGACTATGGCCTAATGGGCTTCTAATATGGTAAAACAAATAGTAAAACTGAGATTCAAACCTCATATATGATCATAACGTGTAATAACATGGTAAATGTTGGGTGAATTGTTTGTAATAGAAACCATAGGGATCCTTGGTGAATCGTGCGATGTTGCATGCCAATTAAGAGCACTTGTGTGTGTGGTAGAGTAACATTTGATTCATGGAATCTGAATAACCAATGTGAGAGTATTGCAACACCGTGGTTGAAGATGTCGAATGTACGTTGCCGAGGCTATGTGACATGGGCCTCACTCATAGTGTACGTTCTCGAAGCTATGTAACATCGGGCCTCACTCTCAGGTTTATTGGTATAATACAATTGTGTTGTGTGAGATTATGTATCTGTGTTGTTTGCTTTGTGTTTAGGTGGCTAGAGGTAGCGCCCTATTTATTATTGTATTACCATGTTATCATCTTTAGCTGTATGCCCATATTTATTATTTGCATTAAACATGGTTGAGTGAAAGTGTATCCACTGAGCTTTGTTAGCTCATCATTTGAAATTATTGTTTCTGTTCGCATGTTGACGTGCATCATTGAAGCACCATCAGAGTAGGACTTCAGCATCGACTTGTTTCGAGTATAGTACTTAGATTATTGGGCCATTTATTCTTAGGACCCTATGTTGTATTGTAACTTTATTTTGGATTTTTAAATTATGATTCGAATACTTTTAAATCATGTATTTTAAGTGGAGTTCCCATGAAACATTTTTAACTATTTATCTATGTTAAAACATTTGAATTTAATGGCTTTTACGAAAATGGTTATTGTTTAGGCTAAACTAGGTTGGAAATTTTATGGTCATGGGTTGAGCTTGAGGCCCAAATGTGACATTCTGGTTGAGGGTATTATATTTAGTCGAATGCTTTTAAATCATGTATTTCAAGTAGAGCTCCCATGTAACACTTTTAACTATTTATCTATGTCGGAACATTTGAACTTAATGGCTTTTACGAAAATGGTTATGGTTTAGGCTAAACTAGGTTAAAAAATTTATGGTATGGGTTGGGCTTAAGGCCCAATTGTGACATCCTGGTTGAGGGTGTTACATATAGTGGTATCATAGCCTAGGTTTAACCGGTTTTAGGAAGCCCCAAGGATTGTCTAGAGTGGTAAATAGGTGTCTAGCGAATACGTTGCCCATAGGTCAAAGGTTTACTCGTTTAAGCTGAATATTAGATGGTGTAACCTTATTTTTTTGCTTGTGCAGAAAAGTAAACATGTCAAGGAGGGCACGAGATTAAAAAGAGAGTTAGGGCTCCCATGAGGAGAGCTATGATGGGGATTCTGTTCTCGACATAGATGAGATGTCGAAAAATGAGAGAGGTTAATCATTTTTCTCACTTGCAACACAAAGGATGATTGAACAAGGTTGTGAGGCCTTTTTGGCTCGCGTGGTCGATATAAGGGTCGAGGGCCCAAGGCTTGAGAGCTTTCAAACTATTAGAGAGTTTGCTGATGTGTTTTGGGAAGAGTTACCTAGACTGCCTCCAGATTATGAGCTAGATTTTTAGATAGCTATAATGCCAAGCACAACACCAATGTCCATTGCCCCATATTGTATGACACCAACAGAGTTGAGAGAGAGAAAGAATCAGATTTAAGAGTTATTAGAAATGAGATTCATTCGACCAAGCATCTCAGCTTGGGGTGCATTGATCATGTTTGTTAAGAAGAATGATGGTTCAATGAGGATGTGCACTGACTATCGTCAGCTCAACAAGGTAACGACAAAAAACTGTTATCCCCTACTAAATGGGAGGTAATGATGAAAAACTATTATCCTCTACCAAACATTTCACCTTGGGGTGCATCGGTCTTGTTTGATGAACTGTTTGACCAGTAGAGAGGTATCCATGTGTTCTCAAAGATTGAATTGAGTTCGGGGTACTACCAGTTGAATGTAGTAGAAGAGGAAGTTCAGAAAACCACTTTTAGGATGTGGTACAGAAAATTATGAGTTTTTGGTATTGTCCTTTGGGCTTACCAATGCACCTACAACTTTTATAGACTTGATGAATCAATTTTTTCAGCCTTATCTAGATCAGTTTGTGGTAGTCTTCATTAATGACATCATGGTTTATTTGAGCTCGAAGGATGAACATGACTATCATCTTCTTCAAACCTTGAGGGAAAGACATTTTTTTGCCAAGTTCGGTAAGTGTGAATTTTGTCTTTTCGAGGTGGCATTCTTGGGTCATATTATTGTGGTAGATATGATTCGTTTCGATCCGTAAAAGATTCAAGTGGTGGTAGAATGGAAACCACCTAGGAATATCGCGGAGGTCTGAAGTTTCCTTAGACTTACCGGATATTATCATTGTTTTGTTAAGGGCTTCTCTATTATAGCGGTACCTATGACCAAGTTGTTATAGAAGGCAGTACCGTTTGAATAGAATGAAAGAAGACAACAAAGTTTCGAGCAGTTGAAGGCTTATCTGACAGAGGCTCCAGTTTTGACACAACCTGAGCCAGAAAAAGGATTATGTTGTGTTTAGTGATGCTTCGTTGAATGAGCTTTGTTGTGTTCTCATGCAAGAGGGTAAGGTGGTTGCTTACGCCTTGAGACACCTTAAGCCTCATGGATGTAATTACCCTACGCATAATTTGGAGCTTGCCATAATTATCTTCACGTTGAAGTTTTAAAGGCACTATTTGTATAGAGAAAAATGTTATATCTATACTGATCATAAGAGTTTAAAGTATTTGCTCACCCAGAAGGAGTTGAATTTGAGGCAAGGAAGATGGATTGAGTTGCTAAAGGATTATGATTGCATCATAGAGTACCATCCCGGTAACGTTAACGTGGTAGCCGATACTTTGAGCTAGAAGATTATATCAAATTTAAAGGAGATGTTTACCCGTTTGAGGATAACCGAGGATGGAAGGTTGCTAGCCAATCTTTGTGTAGAGCCTACCTTAGTGCAAGAGATCAAAATAACTCAAGTGTTGGACGAAGAGTTGGCGGTAAAGATAGAAATAGTTCAGAGAGGAAAGGCGTTCGATTTTGAAGTCTGAGATGGTGAGATCTTGTACTTCAGGGATCGGTTATATGTACCAGCCTTGGAAGATTTACGGGACTGTATTATTCGAGAGACGCACTGTAATTCGTTGGCTATGCATCCAGGTAGCAATAAGATGTACCAAGACCTTCATCTTTTTTATTGGTGGCCTAGTATGAAAAGAGATGTATCTGAGTTTGTGACCAGATATTTAGCTTTTCAACAAGTTAAGGCCGAAATCCAAGTTCCTTTGGGCTTGCTTTAGCCTATCTAGATTCCACAATGGAAGTGGGATCGTGTGATCATGGATTTTGTGACGGGTTTGCCTTTGACCCAAAGGGAATATGATGTTATTTGGGCAATAGTGGATCGATTGACAAAGTTTGCTCATTTATTGCCTGTGCATATGGATTTCATGCTTGAAAGGTTCATGCGGTTGTATATCTAAGAGATTATGAGGTTGCATGGAGTGTTATCATCAATCATATTAGATAGGGATCCCCGTTTCACAAAGAGGCTGTGGAAGAAAATTCATGAAGCTTTGGACATGAGATTGCATTTCAGTACTATTTTTCATCTTTATTAGTCCGAGCGAGTCATCCAAATTTTGGAGGATATGCTTCAGTGTTGTATCATTGATTTTGAGAAGAGTTGGGAAGACCAACTACCGCTTATTGATTTTGCCTATAACAAAGTTTTCAATTGATCATCAAGATAGCTCCTTTTGAGGCCTTGTATGGACGTAAGTGTAGAACGCCCTTATATTGGACCGAGCTCAATGAGAGAAGGACTGTGGGGTTAGATTTAATTAGACAAACTAAAGAGAAGGTTCAGTTCATCAAAGACAGATTGCAAGCGGCCTTTGATCGTCAAAAAGCTTATGCGCATCAGAAATGGAAGCATATCGAGTATAAGGTTGGTGACAAAGAATTCTTCAAGGTATCACCGTTGAAGAGATGGTTAGACTTGTAGCTTACCAGTTAGCCTTGCCACTGGAGATGGCATGCATCCATAATATGTTTCATATTTCTATGTTGATACGTTACCGTTCTGACCCTTCTGATATCATGCTCTTGAAGAGATTGAGATCAATACCGATATGACCTACGAAGAATAGTCAATAAGATTTTTGGACAAAGAAGTCAATGAGCTTCGCAATAAGTGTATACCTCTAGTAAAGATGTTGTGGAGGAACTACAGAGTCGAAGAGGCTACGTGAAAGGTCGAGGAGGATATAAATTGCTCTATCTGCATCTGTTTCCATATGGTAAATTTTGATGATAAAATTTTCTTTAAGGAGGGTAGAGTTGTAATGACCCGAGTTTCAAAATCTGAGGGCCGATTTAACCAAAGAGTGGATTTCACGTTTGGGCCAAGAGTTTACGCCTTGAGAGCCTTAGTGGGTCTGTAAATGGTTATTGGGATTGAGTTATTGGGGTTGGATGTGTGTTGGGATGAAGGAGGAAGGGCAAGAAGGTAATTTCACCTTATTTTTGAAGAGGAAAGTTGGGAGCCTTTATTTCCTTTGCAGAAAAGTTTGGGTGATATCACCCTTTGTCTCCGTTGTCTCCCATCCTCAACTATTCTATTCCCCCAACTCCCACACTCAAGCAAAGGTTCAATATTTGGGTTTAAAAGTATGATTTTTGGATTCCTTTTTAAAGAAAGTGTAATCAGCTTCCAAGGATCTACATTTCAAGGCAAGGTTTATCAATTTTGGTGGTTGATGAGATAATGGGTGTAGTGGGTGTGTTTTAGAGAAATGAGTTAATGATGGTTTTAATCTCTTTTTTAAGCCCCCAAATGCAAGTTTTAGTCATTCCCTTATCTCTTGCAAGGTTGTAATCCAAATTTACAACTCCTTGTGTAGTGAAAAAGTTTGGAGGACTTTCCAAAGAGCAAGGATAGGAGAAAGCTTTAAGTTGGAGCTTGGGGGTTGCATTTCCAACTTTGAAAGAAGGCTAGTACAGTACTAACTCCTATGCCTTCATGGGCATCATAAACTTGGTTGCTTTGTTGCTTGAGTTGGTATGATTTGTTGATTTTGGGTGTTTAAATGCTAGAGATGTATCCCTCTCGACCCGGCCTAGACGCTCGATCGAACTGAGCGAGCTACATTAGGTTTTGACCCTTAAAGATAGTCAATTAAGGGATAAAGTCTGAGATTAGACTTTGGGCAAATAGCTCCTTAAAGATTCAAAGTTTTGACCCTTTTACAAAACAATCACTAAAAACAGTTTTCAAAGTTTACATTTTGGTCAATAGTCCAAAATGTCATATTTCCAAAACTCATTTTCCAAAATTGATTCCACCCTAATAATCAAAATTTTAAGTAATGATTTTATAAAAAAATTCCATATTTTTAACACCTTCAAACAATATTTAATCTGATTTAATCTCGAAACCGACTCGAATCTCTAACATCTGTCCACCGGATGGACCCTTAAAATGAACCCCAAAACATCTAGACCCAAAATCAGGGCATTAAAACTCTCCCCCGCTTAAGAAATTTCATCCTCAAAATTTACCTAAAGGAAATAAATATGAAAATTGCTCCAACATGTCCGCCTTGCTTTCCCAAGTGGCTTTCTCGACACCACGATGTCGCCACAAAACCTTAACAAGC
Source organism: Hibiscus mutabilis (assembly GCA_019671005.1). NCBI lineage: Eukaryota > Viridiplantae > Streptophyta > Magnoliopsida > Malvales > Malvaceae > Hibiscus > Hibiscus mutabilis. The sequence goes on from CM033732.1 coordinate 38,394,819, forward strand.
TCAATCGTCTTTCCACGAAGAACTTTACTGCTAGAATCAAGGATTTCCACCGGCTCCTCATCGTAGGATAAATTCGGCCTCAACTCAATATGCTCCACCAGCATAACGTGCGAGGGATCCGACCAATACCTCCACAACATAGATACATAAAACACATCATGTTTTTTCTCTAGCTCGGGAGGCAACCTCAATCGATAAGCCATAAGACGAACACGCTCCACGACTTCATGTGGTCTAATAAATCTCAGACCAAGCTTACCCTTACATACGAACCGCATTACCTTTTTCCATGGTGACACTTCCAAGAACACACGATCACCAACTGCATATTCAATCTCCCTATGCCTCAAATCTGCATAGGATTTCTGTGATCCACAGCTGCTTTCAAGCGATCACACACAAGCTTTACCTTCTCATCCTTATTTTCCAACACATCCAGTAAGGAAACATACTTTTCCCTGACCTCAACCCAACACAAAGGCGTACGACACCTTCAGCCATACAATGCCTCATATTGTGCCATCTGTATGATTGCCTGATAGCTATTGTTATAAGCAAACTCAACCAAAGGTAAATGTTTCTCCCAGGTTTCTTGGAACTCAATGATACAACACCTTAACATATCCTCCAAAACCTAGATAACACACTCAGACTGTCCATCTGTCTGAGGATGATACGCGGTATTAAATCTCAACCTCGTACCCAAAGCCTGATGCAATACTCCCAAAACCTTGCTATAAACCTCATATCTCTATCAGAAACAATAGACTCAGGTACTCTGTGCAAACGCACAATCTCAGCGATACACAAGTTCACCAACTTGTCCAATGTATACGTCACATGCACTGGCAGAAAATGCGCACACTTCATAAACCGATCAACAATCACCCAAATAGAATCCTTTTTAGCCGGTATCAAAGGCAACCTTGACACAAAATCCATGGTGATTCTCTCCCATTTCCATTCCAGAATTCTCAATGATTGCAACAACCCGGATGAAAACTGATGTTCAGCCTTAACCCGCTGACACACCATGCATTCAGTAACAAAATCTGCCACATCCTTCTTCAAACCAACCCAATAGTACACTTCTTTCAACCCATGATACATCTTGGTACTACCGGGATGCATAGCAAAAGGACTAGAATGTGCCTTCTTCAAAATAGTGCACCTCAACTCTGAATCATTCGGCACAACTATTCGACCCTTGAAACCCCAAAACTCTATCATTATCAAAATAAATTTTTGTGGGATTACCATCTGATACGTCTTTAACATGAGAAACCAAAGAATCATCATACGGTTGCTTAGCTTAATCATTTGTGACAACTTAGGCTTAACTTGCAACTCAGTTAACAACCCACCTTCCCGTGTCACGCTTAACCTCGCAAACATCGCCCTAAGCTCAATCACCCCCTTACGACTCAACGCATCCGCGACTAACATTAGCCTTTCTAGAATGATACTTGATCGTTAAGTCATAATCCTTAAGCAACTCCAACCATCTACGCTGCCTAAGATTCAAATCCTTTTGAAACACCAAATACTTCAAATTCTTATGACCCGTAAAAAAAACAACACACTTCTCTCCACAAAGATAAGGTCTCCAAATCTTCAAGGCAAACACCACAACCGCAAGCTCTAAATCATGAGTCGGGTAGTTCGCTCATGAACTTTTAGCTATCTCGATGCATAGGCCACAACCTTACCTTCTTGCATCAGCACACAACCCAAGACAACGTAAGACGCATCACTATAAACCACAAACTCCTTCCTTGACTTGGGTCGAATCAACACAGGAACACATGTCAAGACTTTCTTCAACTCTTCAAAACTATGTTGTTGCTTCTCCGTCCACACATAAAGAACATTCTTTTACAACAACTTCATCAACGGTGCTGCAACACTAGAAAACCCATCTACAAAATAACGATAATATCCAGCCAAACCAAGGAAACTGCGAACCTCCGATACAGACTTAGGTTGCTTCTAATTGAGAATAACCTCAATTTTCTATGGATCAACACCACTACCCTCCGCGGAAACCACATGACCAAGGAACATCACTTCTGTCATCTAAAACTCACACTTACTCAGCTTAGCATACATCTAATTGTCTTTCAAAACTTGCAATACAATCTACAAATGCCGATCATGTTCTTCTCAGTACGAGAGTACACAAGGATATCATTAATAAATGCCACCACAAATTGATCAAGGTACTCATAGAAAACCCTGTTCATCATATCCATAAAAGTCGTCGGAGCATTCGTCAAACCAAACGGCATAAACAAGAACTCATAATGTCCTACCTTGTACAAAATACAGTCTTATGTACATCCTCGTCTTTAACCTTCAACTGATAATACCTTGATCTTAAATCAATCTTCGAAAACACTACTGCCCTGCGAAACTGATCGAACAAATCATTAATCCTCTACAAATGATATTTTTCTTTACCGGTAACTTATTCAACTGTCGATAATCAATGCACATACGCATCGTACCATCTTTCTTTTTCACAAAAAGAACCGTAGCACCCCAAGGTGAAACACTCAGTCGAATGAAGCAATGCACATACGCATCGTACCCATGATCCAACAACTCCTAAAGCTGTGTCTTCAACTCTTTCTTTTCCTTCGGTGCCATGCGATAAGAAGCAATGGACACATAAGTTGTACCCGAGTATGTCTCAATATCAAACTCCACCTCTTTTTCTGAGGATAAACCCGGTAACTCTTTAAGAACCACCTCTAAAAAATCACAAATAATCGAAACAACATTAGACAAGAATTTCACATTCTCACCAACCACCACAACTTCGTAATCATCAGCTAACCTCAAGAAAATCCTTTTGGATTCACAATCCACAACCGCCTTGTGCTCACATAACCAATCCATACACAAAATAACGTCAAAACCATGGAATGGAAACTCCGTCAAATCCTCAGCAAACTCATGACCTTGAAAAAACAAAGAACATCTCTTATACAACCTTCTAGTAGTAACCGTCTCACCAAAAGAACTAGTTACTAACACTACATCAGCCTCCGAGAAATTATCCGTAAGTGTAGACATATGTATGCATGATTTCTTATATGTCACCCTAGATGTCTATGCATATGGATGCAAAACCTCTAATGTCATACCCAAAGATGTATGTATGTACTAACATATTTAAATATATATAAGTGTTTTTGCACTGTGCATGTTCAACATCCACACTTACTTATAATATTCCTGGTACCAATATTCCCTCTAACATGTCAAAAACACTCTGGAAACCCTTAAATGTTGATTAAAACTTTTTCTCGGTACCACAGTACGCGAGAACACCACCACTCCGGCCACTACCCAAAATCAGGTATTTAGAAAATACCCAACACATCATCTTCTCGAATGTCACTAGCACATTCGACGCTTCCAAAAATAGTCATATCGGCTAACGATCTAAAACCCAGCTAGCGCTAACCACGCTAGAGCCCCAGGAAAAGACTCTCAGGCGAACAACTCACCTCATACTCGGTAACTGACATGCCACCCTACGATAACTAGGGGTATTCAAACGGTCGGTTCGGTTAACCGACCGAACTGAACTTTCAAAATTTCTTTAACTAAATTTTTTTTCCTATTAACCGTTAATCGAACCAAAATTTTTTCAAAAATTTTTAACCGAACCAAAAAAGTTTGGTTAATTTAGTTAACCGAAATTTGTTATAAAATTTTGGGTAAATTACACAAATGGTCACTAAACTATGTTAAAATAATCTTTTTTAGCCACTAAACTTTCAAAAGTTATAAAACAACCATTAAACTTATCGAATTATTACAAAATGATCATTGATTTATTGCACATTATAAATTATTAATAAATATTGAAAATTTTAATGATTATTTTTTAATAATTTAATAAATTTAATAATCATTTTGTGCTGATTTGATAAAGTTTAATGATCATTTTATAATTTTTAAAAGTTTAGTGACCAAAAATAAATATCTAATATATAAAATATTAAAAATTTGGGTAATTCGATTAATTAACCGATTTTAAACCGCATTTACCGATAATCGAAGTTTGAAAAAATCATTAACCATTAACCGACCGAACCTAAAATTAACCGACCGATTAATAGAAAAAATTTCGGTTCGGTCGGTTAATTTGGTTAACCGATATTTTGAACATCTCTAACTTTAACGACATAAACTCGCGCTTCCCCGCATCCAGATATTGATGACCAAAATATTTTCTCTTGAAAGCTCTCCGAAAGAACTTCCAAGTCACATCCGCCTCCAGAACACTAGTAACTGTGGTTACCCACCAGTGGTAAGCATCACCATGCAATAGGGACATAGTACAACCCAGCTTCCGCGCATCAGAACAATCCATCTGATTTAGAATACGAATCGTACTCTTCAGCCATTCTTCAACTACTTCAAGGCTCAGACTCCTGAATTCCTCGCCTCTCAATCTACAAAGACACTCTAAAGGTAAACATTGATTAACCACTACGGTAGGTGCCGATGCTTACACTTGCACTCTAGCCATCACTGCCTGAAAAGATTCCGTCATCGCTTGGATTAACAAAATCAAATCACCAAAAATTGGCCCTTGTAGAGCCTGAGGTACACCATCTACGTCAACAAGAGGAACCAATAGGGGAGGAAGAGGTAAAGTATTATGAAGATTACCCACATCATCATTAATCTACCCAGACCCAACATTACCAGCCGTCGAACGAGTCTCACGTCGAGCCATACTAAAAAAAGCATCAAGACACATTAAAGTCAATCTAGCATTCAGCAAAATATCCAAGACAACCTTATAAAACATTTTAAAACCTCGGTAATAGGCAATGTGTTCTCAATTCATACCCCAACATGATGAAAAAAATCACCGCACATATACACAATCACCGTGCATATCAAACAATAGAAATCAATCAAACAACAACACTCCAACCTTTCTTAACCTGGCTCTGATACCACCAAATGTAAACCCCTCGACCCAGCCTAGACGTCCGATCAAATCGAGCGAGCTATATTAGGTTTGCCGAAGCAAACTGAAAAAAGATTACAAAAACCGGTCCATTTTTTCCTTTTATCTTATCTAGATGCATATTATTAACCCTAAGTGATCATGCTAGCAACGGGTAAAGATACAAAGGAAACGGACCTCAAAAAGACAACTAATTGTATACCATACATTTTAGGGACCAAAATATAAAACTGGTAAATTAAAGGACCATTACTGAAATTAGGGTTACCAATCCTCAATTAGTCAGATTACATGCTTGCATGCCAATTCGCCCTTCAAACCGACCATTCAAACCCATTTAATTGCATGTACAACATTCAGGGACTAAAACGTAAGAAAACAGAACCTTTAAAACACACTTTAACTGAATTAATAGCTACCTGTATCGATACACGGGAAAAAGTATCGGTACACCTATGCATTTTCAAAATTCTAGATTCCAGTAGTTTAAACCCATACCGATACACTTCTTCGAGTATCAATACGTTATGCCCAAAAACACCAACCCGTATCGATACGATCTCACGCGTATCGATACACTATGCCTAAAAACACTAACCTATATCGATACTATTAGGATATTTTTTTTGATATAATAATTGAAAAATAGTTTTGGACTAAATTGAAAATATTGCAAAAATGATTTTATGTCCAAAAACTTGAAAATAAGTTTGTAAAGTTTTTGAGAGGTTTTGGAAAGGTTTTGAACGTTTTAAAGAAGCCAAAATGTTGTTTTCAACACAGGCGTACCGATACGGTATACCCCGTATCGATATGGTCCAAGGGTTTCAGCTACAGTATTTTTCCAGTAACCAAAAACCGTACTGATATGCCCCTAGGCGTACCGGTACGGGTAGGGTCGTACCGATACGCAAGTATACATACCGATCCCATTTTCAATATCCCCAACGGCTATTTCCCAACAGTTATTTAAATTACAGGGCGTACCAAAATAGACCAACCCGTACCGATATGGTTTGACAAACAAACCAAGGCATACCGATACGGTTAGCAAACAGACCAAGGTGTTTCGATACGGTTAGCAAGACTAAGCATAACGGCTAGTACATGTACCGATACGTGTATACGCGTATTGATACGGTTAGGCAGCTAAGAGCTTAACGGCTAGTTTCCAAGAAGGGTGTATTAATACGGGTAACCGTGTATCGATATGGACTGCTGTAGAACTGCATTAATTGCGGGAAATAGAGGCTCCAATTCAATCCCATCGGTCTCCAACGGCTATGAACTCAATTGGGAGTTTATAAGGTACCTCCAAGCATCTATGGAAGACTAATACTTAGTTTTCAAAAAGGGCGTATCGATGCGGGTAACCGTGTATCGATACGGACAGCTGTAGAACTGCATTAATTATGGGAAATAGAGGCTCCAACGGCTCCAATTCAATCCCAACGGTCTCTAACGGCTATGAACTCAATTGGGAGTATATAAGGGACCTCCAAGCATCTATGGAAGACTAATGCTTCAATTGTCAACAACATTATGATGCCAAAATTGTCTTAGGGCTTTTAATTCATATTTTTTGTATAGACAACACTTGTGAGCTTTAATCGTTATATTTGCTCAAATGTTTAGGTTTGGGTGAGTGAGCTTAATTGTGCAAACATCTACCTTGTGAGGGATTTCTTGTTTGCTTTGTTTTCTTTTCTCTTGTAAAGAGGGTTTACTCAAGCTTTGGGGTAGAAGCTTTGAGTGTGTAAAGGGTTGCCTCCTAAGCCTAGAAAAGGGGAAGAAATTCAAGAGTGAATTTGGAAATCCTTAGTGGGGAAGCTAAGGTAGTGGATGTAGGCTTTGGTTAGAAAATCGAACCACTCTAAATCCTTGTGTCATTTGTCTATATTTTTGCTTCCACCGCCAACACCCAAAAATTGAATTCTCCACCACTTGGCAAGCACAACGGTTGAAGGATATCGAGCCCAACAGATACGATCTTATGTGTATCAATACGCTATGCTTGAAAACACTGACCCGTATTGATACGGTCTCATGCATATCAATACGCCCTGGCCTGTAAAGTTTAAATTTGTTGGTTTAACATACATTTATGGATTCCAAAACACTTAAACATGCTTCTAACATTTATACAACATTACCAAGGATCAATCATAATCATAATATCACGGTTTCATCGACAGATCATGGCAATCTACTCAAATCTCAAGTCTAGAGGCATGCTCCAGAAAATCAAGCAACTCACATACCAAAATCTAAACATAAGGCAACTAACCACATGGTCAACAAACCAATACCTCCTTAGCATCGATCAAAACATGCTAGTATCATAAAAGTATTGTAACAAACCGACACAAGCTAGATGCAAACCAAGGTATCTCCTAACAACAACACATACTAACATGGTTCATCCAACATGCTTTTCATCCATCAAATGATCATCAAATCACAACATGTAAACCACAACAAAAACCATGGTAATACATCATTACAAATCCCCCAAAATATGGCGAACACATTGCCTTATTAACCGAAAGTAACACCGAGTTCATACTCAAAGATAGTATAGGTCTTGGATCTCCTTTTGCCTTGCCAATGCTACCCCAAACTCTAGTGCTCTGCATCATTTAGAAAAGAGAGTGTAAGCACAAATGCTTAGTGAGGATGCTCATAAAAACAATAATGCATTTAAAACCATTTGAAAACCAAAACCACTTGTTTTCAAAACATGCTTAAAGACCAAAGCATATTCATTGTTTCCAACCGAAACATGCATAACAATCCTTATGCAACATCAAGTATAAGTCTCATGCTTATTACCAAAGCATTATCCTTGTTTCCAATCCGGAACATGCATAACAATCCTTATGCATCAAAACATATAAATCATATGCTTATCACTAAAGCATTTATAAAATCACATGCTTAAATCCCAAAGCATTAATTCAACTCATGCTTAAATCCCAATGCATTAAATCATGTTACCATGCTTAAATCCCAAAGCATTTTAAAATAGGTTCAACACAAGAACTTCCATTTATTGGCATTTATAGTGACCCCGGATAGATGAACCTCTATCCACACATATCGGATACACGAATTCACATGATGGAATCACCTTCACCACAACTTATACCATGCCTAATTAAACCGCATGATATCCCAAACCTTGCCTAGTTAAATCGCAAGATTTGACAACCTCGCCTAATTAAACCGCTAGTTTTACCGACTATGCCTAGTTAAACCTCAAAATCACCATCAGCTTGGGTTTCCTAGTTAAACCGCATACCCCAAGTGATGTCCCAATAGCCTGAGTGGCCTAGTTAAACCGCCATACCTCAAGGACCCATGGCCACGATCGATTTTGTTTGTATATTATAGTGCACTATAATCCTATGGCATGCCAACTATATCCGAATGTTTTCTCATCATGTCACATAGCCAATATACCATTTACAAAACCATTTACTCACTATTTACAATGCATCATACAAAATCACCACATATGCAAACCACATTGCCAAAGTGATACCACATTCCAAACCGGAATGAAAACCAATGCTCACTAGCATTCATATACTTTTAAATCCATTGCATATGTATTCAAAACCATGCATTACAGTAAGTAAATCAAACCATGTTTAAAACCAAAACATGTAATCAACCATGCTCATAACCAATTCGATATTCAATAGCAAAATGAAGGAAACTTACTTTCGAGCTTAGGTAAGAGTTTCACGCTTAACCTAAACTCCCAACATCATTTGCAAACCTTTAGAAATCATTTAAAACTAGTTTCCACTCACTGATTACCTCTCGCCTTGCTCGCCAATACAAATCGAGTTCCTGGCAAGCAACGATCCACCTCAAGCTACTTCGCCTTGATTATCCCCTATTTTGACTACACAAAACCAGAGGAAACATGCATCAAGATGCATCCAAACCACTACCTCAAAGCAATTACCCGCAACTCACAAGTTGCCCACTCAAAAACCATCTGAAACTCATCGAAATTAATCCTAAACACCTTCCTATCTTAACCCAGCCACAATATAACGATTCAATACACAAGATTCATATTAACATCTAAAAACACCTTTACAACATCTTTTTACTTCCAGCAATGATTAAACTCCATTAACATCACAAAAACCCTTAACTATCAACCTTAAACATTAAAGATTCAACTAGTTTCAGGATTACAATGTTAAATCCAAGCTATCAACATTAATAAACATCAAAATCATGATCTAATATGATCAAGAACCCAGCAAAATAGATCAAATTCGAAAATCTACCAATTTCATCAATCAAAACACAATTAAACCAATTTTTCTTAATTAAACTATCAAAACACATTAGAAAACAATTGCAAAGGATCAACAACTTGGGAATTTCAGTAAAGAGCCTTTCATTAGAGGAGAAGGACAAACATTACCTCTAATGGATGTTTTCTCCCTTAATTGGATGATTTTACATGAGAAAACAAAATTAAAATAATAACATTTTGATAAACATTCAACAAAAAATCATTTGAACTTATTGGGCCATGTATTTGTAGGACACTATGTTATATTGTAACTCTATTTTGGATTTTTAAATTATGAGTCGAATGCTTTTAAATCATGTATTTTATGTGGAGCTCCCATGTAACACTTTTAAGTATTTATCTAAGTCGAAACATTTGAACTTAATGGCCTTTACAAAAATGGTTATGGTTTGGGCTAAACTAGGTTGGAAATTTTATGGTAATGGGTTGGGCTTGAGGCTTAAATGTGACATCCAGATTAAGGGTGTTAGAGATTTTCATTGGAGAGATATTCGTGGAAAAGTCATTGTAGCATAAGTAACACTTTTGATTCCATTTGGGGGATTCCTCCTCACTTTCCTTGGTCTTGCGTACAAAGGCAGCTAGAGGGTGGAGGTTACCCTATAGTTCATATGTCTTTACAATTACATGAGAGGTGTTCTATAACACCCTCAACGTATATTTGATGATTAAATACACATTGAAGATGTTACTAAATTATTTAACTAATTTCCTGACTTGTAAATTTTTTTAAAAACATCTGACATAAAACTAGTTTATAAAATAATCATTTCTCGACTATTGAAGTATTCATAGCCTATTCACAGATTACTAGTTTTGACCCTGAATTGGTTTATAAAACATATTAGTCAGTTATTAAAATAAGCATGTAACTCATGGTGAAATCTAGGTATACTGCCTAGGCCCTTTCTTGAAGTTCAAATCGTTACGTGATATACGATAATTAAAAATTTTACCTTTAAAACAACCAACGAATAAATTGATACATGCCCACTAGATAATATCATAAAGTAGAATGCCTTACTGATGTTTGACAGATTGCAGCTTGATCATCATGTCTGGCTCTTCTTCAATTATGCTCCTAGACAACCTACGTGTGAAACAGCACACGCTAAGTATTTACTTAGTGAGGCAACTATAATTTAAAGTAAATAATTTCAATGTAAAGAATCATATAAAATAGACTTATCAAGTCATTCCTCTGTCATATATCAGTGCAATACATTTCCTACAAAATGGCAAGTGATTCCAGTACAACTTATATCATATCATAAAACGACTATAATTATCATGTTCTCAGTATTTATCAGTTATCATGCAATCATTTGCAATATAACTTTTCTTTAGATATATCCCAAAGTATATAATATGAGATCAAGGTACGTGAGTCATCTTGGTAAGACACCATAGTGTCTAACATAACATGAACATGGGTACGTACTCAAGGATGCTCTTTGCTCCTCATAAAAGCACCTCGTCAATGCCATTAGCAATGTGGGCTTGGATCCCCAAGGTGCACACCAAGGGCTTGGGTCCCCAAGGTGGAAGTGACACCGTAATGCCTAACTTGAACATGACAGATGAGTACGTATTCGAGGGCGCTCTTTGCTCCTCATTAAAGCACCTCGTTAGTGCCATTAGCACTATGGGCTTGGATCCCCATGGTGCAACACCGAGGGCTTGGGTCTCCAAGGTGTATGTCACAAAACATGAAACATAACATAACTTGCATGATGCTATTGCTAAGGACTCTATGGATATCCAACTATACCATGAACTCTCATATCATAATACTTGGGCATTTCATTTCATTATCAATCAATCATTATCATTCATGTAAACGGGCAATTCACATCCCATATTTTATCATAATTTTTCATATGTACTTGCCATTACTGCATTATGCATCAATATAAATCATATAAGTGGATATTACGCAGTTCATACCCAATATCTAAAATCCGATTTATCTTAGATAAATCTTTATGCCATATCAATGTATCACATATGACATTTAATATTTCATGCCATTTGCATATCTTTGATCAACATATATTTCATTAATATCAAGGTCGACTTATCGCAAGTCTTCCTCATATATATATATAATAGGTAAAATGCACTCACCTTGACCATTTAACATGATGCCTCACTAAGTTCTAGTTCGATCCTTTCTTTCATAATATCTCGAACCTTCTCTGATTCGAACTTGAATCCATAAATTACATAAATACAATAAAATATTTGTTAGACTCAAATCTAACAATACCTTAAACTTGTTTTTTTAACATAATCATTCGAAAATAAAAAATATTTCTAAAATTTTCCCCAAATTTTCTTTGTAATTGTCGAATAGGCCTTATGGTCCTTAGTGATTATTTTGAACATTTCATAACTCATTCAAGCTTGAGTCCAATTATTCTTGTAACTTCTATCATCAATCACTAACTTTTATTTTTGTCCTTCATTCACTAATTTTCATTAAAGTGACATTTTAGTCACTAATTTTCCCATTCAAGCTTGCAAATCCAAACTAATAACTAACTCCAACATTCTTATAGTTTTTCTTGATTTTTTTACTTTAGGGCTATGGCCGAATTGACCATTACATTTCCCCACTTGACCGAAATGATCACTAATTTATCAAAGTCTATTCTTCCTTCAACCAACGTTATTTCAAGATTGAATAAATTCTCCATAATTGACATTTAAATACCCAACTCATTCATGTAGGCCGAATGGATCCCTAAATTTTGTAAAGGTTCCATTTTAGTCCAAATTACCAAATTGGACTTATAACTTATCAAACTCTTCTAATTCATCTGTAAACTAAAATTCAAGAATTAATCTCTCTATTTTTCATTTGAGCCGAAATGGTCCTTTTCAATGTACAATGTACATTGTGGTCCTAAATTGCTAATTCAAGCTAGCATTGATCTATTCTCTTCAATTCCAATACTAAAATAAAATTTTTCAAAATAATTCCCCTTATTTCTTCTACAAGCCAAATTGGTCAGTTGGGTACACCATGGAGCTTTGATCATTCTAACATCATTTTTATACTTGAAACATCATAATCACATCAATTTCATCCTTAATTCAAACTTCTAATTCAAATTTCCAATTCCTAGAGTTAGGGTTTATGATTCCAACATAGGATTTAAATCAAACTAAAGCTTATTTACTTGTCTACAACATCTATTCTAATCAAATCAAGCCTTAAACATAACTAGTGTTCATAAATTTCATCATCATCTTCTTCATGAACATAAACTATACTCAACCTTTCCATGCAAAACTACCATCAAAATGAAGAGAATTAAGCATAGATCACTTTAGCTTAATTTATTTTACTTGAATCTAGCCTTTAAACCTTCAAAATTAGCTTGAAAATAAAGTTCTCTTCTTTCTCTTATTTCTACCTTCTCCACGGCATAAGTAAGAAAGATTGAACAAAATTTTGTTCAACTTTTGACTTAATATTATCCTAATTAAATTTAATTTTGCCACTTGTCAAATTAAAATGAATATTAAATTCATTTTAATTCAAAATACTAATTTACCCTTCAACTAAATTCTTTTTTACAATTCTTCTTCAAAAATGCCACTCCATTAAATTTGAACCAACTTTGGTTCCTTCATAACCGGCCATTCCCAAAGAAATCATTATTTTATGATTTTTATTCGATCCAATTACCCGATAATCACCAAATACGATTTTCTATTGATCGAACTATTGAATCTAATCCAAAAATCTCATATCTCTAAATTCCATAAATAAATAATATTGTCATAATAAGTCTCCCATATTTTATGGAGTCAAACTCCGAAACTTTGACTCGATCTAAAATACCTATAATTACCCGAAATCTCTATCGGATAAATTTTTTCCTTAAAATTCCTTTAAAAAATATTCATACATATTATTCCTAATTTCTCAGAGTACTTATTGATCAAAAACACGGATATGGGACCTTCCTAGAGGTCACCCATCCTAGTTTTACTCTAGTCTGAGCACGCTTAACAATTTTATTTGATCCAAATTTAATATTTTCTATTGCATCTAAATTCCCAAATCTGATATCAAAATTCTTATTTTGATCAGATTTACCCTTATACTGACTAAAAATTATCTTTCAGAGAATTTACACTTAAGTCCTCAAACTTTTATAAAGATGTCGTTTTGATCACTAAGTTAGTCTTATGCTATAATCTTAGTACTAAATGATCCTAAACTAGCTTAGCAAAATTTTGGGGTATTACATGTTCGCTATATCTAAATACAAAACTATTCATATGGCGGACTTTATCTATTTACGGAGAAATAAATACATTGGAGATAGGAGGCGGGGGTGCGTCCGAAGGTGCTCTTTATTTGCGTTGTCATCCCAACCATTTGTCAATCTATTTTCTGTGGGTTGGCCTTCCGTGTGCTTCTACTCTCGCTCTTTTACATTTCTCGAGGTGTCGTTTTAGGGTAGGTTGCTTCCATGAGTTACCCCGAAGAAGTGAGGCCTGACATCCCTCTAGGATGTCTCGACTGCTTCTCCTCCTTGTTTTCAAGGGGAGTCCTGGTGATGTCTGAGGGGCCTAAGCCTCTTTAGGGCTATATTTATTGTGCGCTATTGACAAGCGCAGACGAGATGTAGCCGCTAATTCTGCTATGAACCGAAGAGAAAACTTTAATTATCGAACTTTATAAGAAAAAAACATTTTTTTATCCAAATATTATTTTTTAAGGATCGAAATATAATGTCTTAAAATCAAACAAAATTCCAACATTTTGCGACTCTTTATTAGATGATTGCATGATTCAAAATTACCACAAACAAAATCTAAATATAATCTCCTTCAAAGATTATGCCTTTAATCTTCGAACGAATATTTGTACAAAACTTTTTGAAATTTTTTTATTTCATTGAAAATTAAGATTTTTAACATTTAACATTTTCATTGTTTTTCAATAATTATATTCTATTTTCAATTAATAGAAAATTTCATAAAGTTTTGGATAAGATAAGTAAGTGGTTATATAGCATTTAATATTAAACTAATTCAATTGTTTTTATCTTTTCAAAAACATATATTTAAAACAAACTCTCTTTTAAAATAATTTCAATTTTTATATTTAAACTTAGTTTAAACTACCTGAAAATAATATAAATATTATACTAATGATATTAAAATCAAGAAATAAATCATGTGTAAAAAACAATATTTACTTTTATCAATCAAAAGAATTATATTTCAATTCTTATTTTGTACAACTTCACTAAACAATTTTCAAAAAATACCTACATTTACTTAATATATTCAACGTAAAATATCAAGTTTGACCTGTTTAACGAAACAAAATACTAATAAGAATCCAAATCAAATTAACATAAATAATTTTTTAAATTCTGAGCTAAATTACAATATAATATCCGTTTATATGTATTTTTAATTCTTCTACAGTCACATATCTTAAAAAAAGCGACTTAAATTAACTTTACAAAGCGTGTAAAATGTTTTGATCAGAAATCGCCTTCGGCAAAATAAACAATATTTACTTTTATCAAACAAAAGAATTATATTTCAATTCTTATTTTATACTATTTCACCAAACAATTTAAAAAAAGATAAAACTTTGATACACAGGTTGTGTAAAATTAATTTTACACAAGCTTGTGTATTTACACTATAAAAACTCAAATCCTAAATTCTTAACCCTAACCCTAAAAAACTAAATCATATACACTAAATTTTAAACACTAACCTTAAATTCTAAACCCTAAAACCTAAACTCCTAAAACTAAAAGACACGTGTAAACTTTATCAAAGTTTTTTCCTTAAAAAAACCCTAAATTTAATTAATACATTCAACATAAAATTTTAAGTTTAAACTATTTAGAGAGACAAAATCTTAATCAGAATCCAAATCAATCTACAAAATAGAATTTTAAGCTATCTATTATTTCTATCCGTAGAAATTAAATTAACATAAATAACTTTTTTAACAATTTTGACGTGATTATAAAGCGGTGTCTATTTATATATATTTTTATGTTTTTGAATATTTTGATCAGAATTCATCCTCGGATAAAAAAAAAACAAAAAGAAGTTCAGGGTTAGCTTTACACATGAGTTCAGATGATAGTTTTGATTTTCTGCTGGAACCCATTTTTGTTAATGGTTTTTCCGCAACATTACACATGGTTTTGTTGCTTTACTGGTTGGTTTTATGGGTAGTGAACAGAGATGAAGAAGGTGGTGGGGAAGGTTCAAAGGAGAGGTTCAGGCAAAGGTGGTATAAGCAAACCTTAGCTTGCTGTTGCTGTTTTGTGGTTTCAGCTTTTAATATTGTGTGGGGTTTGCTAAGTTATTTTTATTGGTTTGGAAATTCATGGTCGGAGGATAAGTTAGTAACACTTTCTGACTATGTGCTAAAAACACTTGCTTTGGGTGCAACGGCTGTTGTTTTGCTTTCTCAATTCTCCAATCACAGTAAACAAAAAAGGGTTCCCGTTGTTGTTGAGAATTTGGTGGGGGTTTTATTTTTCAATTTCTTGTTATAGTCTTGTTATAGACACTCTTCTTCTCAAGAAACATGTTTCTTTCCCAATCCGGTATTTTGCATCCGATGTTTTTTCTGTTATTACTAGTTTGTTCCTATGTATTGTGGCTCTCTCCTAGACATGAGCTTGAAGATACCCTACTTGAGGAACCACTTCTGAATGGAGATTCTAGTTTTAGTAATGGTGTCAAGTCGAGTGAGAAAAAAGGCAGGGATACCGTAACGCCGTATTCGAATGCTGGTATTTTCAGCCTTTTTACATTTTCCTGGATGGGACCTCTCATTGCTGCTGGCAATAAGAAAACACTTTAGACCTTGAGGATGTTCCTCAGCTGGATAGCAGTATCAGTGTCATCGGGGCTTTTCCTAAATTCCGAGACTGGCTCGAGGCAGCCCGCAGTGAGGGGACTGGAGTTACCACACTTAAGCTGGTTAAGGCATTGTTCTTCTCAGCTTGGAAAGATATTCATTGGACATGGTTGTTCTTGTTTATGTACAGTGTGGCTTTGTATGTCGGCCCGTATCTCATCTTCACTTTTGTTCAGTACTTGAATGGGCAACATGAGTTTAAAAATGAAGGGTATCTCCTGGTGACTGCTTTCTTTGTTGCAAAGCTTGTAGAGTGTATATCTGAGACATGGTGTCTCTTTAAGTCACTGCAAGTTGGACTTAGGTGGAGAGCAGTGCTGATTGCAATGATTTATAACAAGGGCCTAACCCTTTCATGCCAGTCGAAGCAGAGCAAGACAAGCGGGGAGATCATCAATTTTAAGACTGTCGATGGGGAGAGGGTTGGTGACTTTTGTTGGTACATGCACGATCCATGGACGATGGCTTTACAAGTTGCTTTGGCCTTGTTGGTCCTGTATAAGAACCTTGGGGCAGCAACCTTTGCAGCTTTTGTCACAACACTACTTGTTATGTTGGCCAACATTCCTTTGGGGAAGATGGAAGAGAACTTTCAGGAGAAGTTGATGGAATCTAAAGATAAAAGGATGAAGGCCACATCTGAAATTTTGATGAATATGAGAGTTCTCAAACTTCAGGGGTGGGAAATGAAGTTTCTGTCTAAGATTATCGGGTTAAGGAACATCGAGGAAGGATGGCTGAAAAGATTTGTTTATACCAGTTCTATGAGTAGCATTATTTTCTGGATTTCACCTTCATTTGTTTCTTTAGCCACTTTTGGTGCTTGTTTATATTTAGGCATCCCACTCGAGTCCGGGAAGATCTTATCTGCACTCGCAACATTCAGGGTTCTTCAAGAGCCAATTTTCGGTCTTCCTGGTATGATTTCAATGATAGTTCAGACAAAGGTGTCTCTTGATAGAATCGTGTCCTTCCTTCGACTTGGTGACTTGCAGCTGATGTTATGGAGAAGCTTCCAAGAGGTAGTACTGATATAGCGATGGAAATCGTTGATGGGAATTTCTCAAGGGACTTGTCTTCTCCCACTCCAACACTTAAGGACATAAATTTGAAAGTTTTCCATGGAATGAGAGTTGCTGTTTGTGGTACAGTTGGCTCCGGCAAGTATAGCCTACTTTCCTGTATTCTAGGGGAGTTACCGAAGATATCCAGAACTCTTAAGTTGTGTGGTACAAAAGCCTATGTTCCTCAGTCGCCTTGGATACAAAGTGGCAAGATAGAAGACAACTTATTGTTCGGTAAAGAAATGGAAAGGGAGATGTATGAAAGAGTGCTCGAAGTTTGTAGCCTTAACGAGGATCTCGAAATCCTCTCATACGGTGATCAGACAATTATAGGTGAGAGGGGAATCAATTTGAGTGGTGGACAGAAGCAAAGAATACAGATTGGTCGTGCTCTATACCAAGACGCCGATATATATCTTTTTGATGATCCTTTTAGTGCTGTGGATGCTCACACCGGATCTCATTTATTTAAGGTAAAATAGCATGCATTTTTAAAAGTTATCTACTCTAAGTTTATGCACTTTTTTCCTTTTGGTTGGTGCATTGCCTAATTATATATGTTTTATGTTGAATGGCAGGAAGTTTTACTTGGCCTTTTGAGTTCAAAAACAGTGATTTATGTCACTCATCAGCTTGAATTTCTACCTGCTGCTGATCTAATCCTGGTAAGCTATTTATCATTTCAGTGGTTTTTATCCTATGCCTCGGATCCATGAAATAATATCTTCTCATTTTAATAGGTGATGAAAAATGGGAGGATTACACAAGCCGGAAAGTATAATGACATTCTCGATTCGGGGTCTGATTTTCTGGAACTGGTGGGTGTACATGAGAAAGCTATGTCAGCCCTTGATACCGTTTAGGCAGGATCTGTTTCTGAAAAGTGTGTCAGTGAAGGAGATGGTGTTGGGGGAAGCGTTATTCGGGAAATGCAGAAAGACAGAAACGAAGGCAACGAGAGCGGCGAAGTGGATGATGTCGGTCCAAAAGGACAGCTTGTTGAAGAAGAAGAGCGAGAGAAAGGAAAAGTCGGGTTTTCGGTGTACTGGAAGTATATCACTACAGCATATGGAGGGGCTCTTATACCTTTTATATTGCTGGCACAAATTCTGTTTCAGGTTTTTCAAATCGGTAGCAATTACTGGATGGCTTGGGCATCTCCGGTGTCTGGCGCTGTCGAACCTCCTGTTGGGAACCTTACACTTATACTTGTCTATCTAGCTTTGGCCATTGCAAGCGCTTTTTCTGTCTTTGCCAGATCCATCCTTGTTAGAATAACTGGATATAGAACGGCCACTCTTCTATTCGAAAAGATGCAATTATGCATTTTCCGTGCCCCTATGTCGTTCTTTGATTCGACACCTAGTGGAAGAATTCTAAACAGAGTAAGTATCTGGTATTTTCTTCTCTGGATTTCAGGTATTTTTTTCGTGTTCCTTTTTTTAAGCATGTCTACCTTGCTTCTGAAGGTTTCTGAAATTTTCTTCTCCCGACTCAGGCTTCTACGGATCAAAGTGCTGTGGATTTGGACATTCCAGATCAGGTTGCTGGTGTTGCCTTGTCGATTATCCAACTCCTTGGAATCATTGCTGTCATGTCTCAGGTTGCTTGGCAGATCTTTTATTATTTTTATGCCTGTGGTGGCTACCTGCATTTGGTATCAGGTAAATAATGTTCTACCATGTGTATGCCAAATTGTGGATATCTAATGCATAACACTTTGAGATATGGATTCTCATGAACCTGTAATGTTGCAGAAATATTACATATCTTCTGCTCGAGAGCTTGCATGGCTGATTGGAGTGTGCAAAGCTCCAGTAATACAGAACTTTTCTGAAACAGTTTTGGGGGCAACAACTATCAGGGGATTCGATCAAGAATCAAGATTCCAGCAGAAGAACATGATACTAATGGATGCGTATTCTAGTCCAAGGTTTCATTCTAACAGTGCAAATGCTATGGCTGTGCTTCCGCCTCGACATGTTGGCTTCTATTACTTTTGCCTTCTCTTTGTTCTTTTTGATATCTATACTGGATGGTATTATTGATCCGGGTAAGTGATTGCAGGCCGGCATCTTAATTTTAGTTCACTGTAGCGGTGAATGGCTGCTGAACACATTCATCTTTTGTTTTAGGCATTGCCGGGTTAGCTGTGACATACGGTCTCAATCTAAATTCATTGCAAGCTATTTTAATATGGCAAATTTGCAGAATGGAGAACAAAATTATCTCTGTCGGGAGAATTCTTCAGTACAGTAGCATCCCTAGTGAGCCTGCCCTTGTGATAGAAACTAATTGCCCTGACCGATCTTGGCCGTTCCGAGGAGAAGTTTGTATTCATGATCTGCAGGTCAAGCAGTTGTATGATGCTTATTACTAGTTTTAATGTAGTATTTTCAGAAATTTATGATGGTCAGTGTAGGTGCGGTACGCCCCACACATGCCGCTTGTCTTACGAGGGCTGACATGCACATTTCCTGGAGGGTTGAAAACCGGCATTGTAGGGAGAACAGGCAGTGGCAAAACAACTCTCATACAAACACTTTTCCGGATTGTTGAACCTGCAGCTGGCCGGATTATAATTGACGGTGTCGATATCTCATCAATCGGACTGCATGATTTGCGGTTACGACTCAGCATCATTCCTCAGGATCCTACCATGTTCGAAGGGACCATACGGAGTAATTTGGACCCTCTCGAAGAGTACAGAGATGAACAGATTTGGGAGGTGGGTTCATTTTGGGTTTTATCCGTACCATTTATTTTATAATGAAATGCAATCGTTTTAACGATTAGTATTCGAATTCCGACATCAATCGATGTAACATGTAGGCATTGGATAAGTGCCAACTTGGGGATGAAGTTAGAAAGAAGGAAGGCAAGCTCGAGTCTCCAGGTCCGATATTCAATAATATAACAAACAAACTGTTTACAATCTAAGTCAGATTCAATTTTTGAACGCAAAAGTTATTATGGCATTGCTTCTGCAGTTGGTGAAAACGGAGAAAATTGGAGTATGGGTCAAAGGCAGTTGGTGTGTCTTGGGTGTGTGCTGCTCAAGAAAACTAACATCTTAGTACTCGATGAAGCTACGGCGTCGGTCGATACGATTACTGATAATCTGATTCAGACGACCTTAAGGGAGCATTTCTCCCACTGTACGGTTATAACAATCGCCCACCGAATAACTTCTGTTCTCGATAGCGACATGGTTCTGCTTATAAGTCAGGGTTAGTATTGCAGTAATTTATGATTTGCTTATAAAAACTCTTTGAAGTTTAATGCATTAAGTTTTTTTTTTTTAATTGTTGCAGGAGTTATTGAAGAATATGATTCAACCGCTAGCTTACTGGAAAACAAGTTTTCAT
Organism: Hibiscus mutabilis; assembly: GCA_019671005.1. NCBI lineage: Eukaryota > Viridiplantae > Streptophyta > Magnoliopsida > Malvales > Malvaceae > Hibiscus > Hibiscus mutabilis. The sequence continues at coordinate 38,415,514 of CM033732.1, forward strand.
CCTTTGCACAACTTGTAGCAGAGTACACTACGAGATCAAAATGAACCTACGACTTCACCCATTTTAAAAGGCAAAATATTCCATCCACTTGCGTGGAAAAAAACTTTCTACAAGTAGATTCAATTTAGGTTTTGGGTTAATTTAGGGATTAGAATTTATAGTTTACGGTTAGAATTTAGGTTTTAGATAGTTTTATGAGATATTTTTTGGGTTTTGAAGTTAAAGAATTTGAATTTTAGTTTTTAATGTGGATTTAAGCATGTTTGTGGAAAAGTTTTTTTTTTTACTAAAAATGCATGATATAATAGAAAAATTTAAGAGTTAAGCCATGTATCATTATGTACCACTAATCATATGCACTGACATGTACTATCAACTATTTTAATAACTTTTAAAATTATGGACCTAAAGTGTGATATTCCTTTTTAAAATATGTATGAAACATTTTTGTGCCATTTTCGGTTTCTTTTTAATTTAAAAATAATAAAATTTTTATTTTCTTTAATCAGCAATAGAATTATTATTACAATGAATAAGAAAAATGATGCTTTCTTAACAAGCAAAATGATGTTTTTTTTTTAAATGAAGGTGGCATTCAATTTGATTTCAATTGTGGGTTCGATTTTTTCAGAGCAAAATACAAGTGTCCTGAACGGATTTTGGATACGCTTAAAGCTAGTAATGGTTCACGGTTATGAAAAGGATTAGCTATTAGGGGTGTTCATAGTAGTTTAACTGTATTGTTTAGCTTAAAACAATTGGTTAACCATTATAGCGGTTATTAATCATAATTTAACTGTTATTAACTGTTAAAAATATTTAACCGTTAATTTTTTAAATAATTAATCATTATAGTGGTTAACTATTAAAAAACGGTTCGATTACATGTTAGTTTATTACGTTTGGGACAGTGGAGGTAACTCAAAGGCGATTTGGGGTCTAATACATAAGTACCTTGGCTTGCAGCGATGTTGTAATCGGGTGATGACGAATGGTGAGAAGAAGCGCCGTCATTTTATTTCTGATAGTAGTTGCCATGATCCCTTTGAGGGCATTAATCATATTTTCAGGCTATGTTCAGTTGCTATGTCAATTTGGATGGTTGTAATTAAGGGTGATCAACTTAATGATTTTATTAGCATGGAGTTCAAAGCTTGGCTGGAAATGAATTTATCGAACCCTCAAGGCTTTGCGAGGGATACTCAAGATAGGGACATTCTCTTTGGGGCTATTTTACGTAACTTATGGCTTCATCGAAACTCCATCGCCTTTGAGTTTCCTATTACGGTTATAGTTAGTTATATTTTACAGCTGTTATTAGTTAGGGTTAGTTAGGTTTATAAGGATGTTATTATAAAGAGCTAAAACTCAAGTTGTACAGAATAATTTTTTAGTTTTGAATAAAGAAATGATTCTTTAGTATTTCATATTGTAACATGGTATCAGTTGATTTTTTCAGTTGATTTCTTTTCTAAACCTTTCGTCTTCATCTTTGCTTCTTTTCTTCGTTATTTCTTGATCATGGGAGATCATCTCAATGATGCTTTTGAGAATGGAACAAATACATACTAATTGCATCAGTCTGATAACCCCGGTATGCTTCTTGTCACTCAGCCTCTTGGCACTGATAATTACCACAGTTGGCGTCGATCAATGATGATGGCACTTTCTGCAAAAAATAAGCTTGGTTTTGTGGATGGTTCGATTCCTGCTCCAGCTTCGATTCCTGCAGAAAGATTTCATGCTTGGACAAGAGCAAACGATCTGGTAATTTCTTGGATATTAAACTCAGTTTCTAAAGACATAACCACAAGTCTTCTGTATCACTCTACTGCAGCTGCTGTGTGGAAAGATCTTCAAGATAGGTTCCAGCAGAATAATGGACCAAGGGTTTTTTCTTTGCATAAGAAATTATGAGAGTTGGTTCAAGGTTCTATGTATGTTTCTGTCTATTATACTCAACTCAAGATTCTATGGGATGAGTTGGTTTCTCTCAAACCTTTTTGCTCTTGTGCTAAATGTACTCGTGATGGCGTTTAAAAAATGCTAGAAGAACAACAGAAAGAACAAACTATGCAGTTTTTAATGGGGTTAAATGATTCATATGCTCATATTCGTGGCCAAATCCTACTGATGGATCCTTTACCATCTATCACCAAGGTTTTTTCCTTGGTTTCACAAAAAGAAAGTTAACGAGTTATCAAACTAGATAATCCAATTACTGAGGTTGAGTTTGTTGTCAAAACCAATATTAATTTCAAAAAGTCGCGTCCTCAATGTAGCCACTATGGATTACTAGGACATACCAAGGACAAGTGCTATGAGCTGCATGGATATCCTCCTGGATATCATTCTCGAGGCAGGCAGCCTACAACTCGCATCAATGATGTTGCTGATTTATCTTGCACAAGTAATCCACAACAAAAATGTTCCACCTCTGATTCACTGACTTCTCAACAGTGTCAACAGCTCATTATTGTGTTGACAAGCCAACTACAAGCCGCAACTTCTTTAGATCTTCCCACAACTACAACTTTGGATAATATGGCTATGCAAGGCAAGATCGTTTCTTTTGTCAATCATTTTAGTTCTTTTAGTACTAAGAATTCTTGGGTTATAGATTCAAGAGCTTCTAGACATGTTTGTTGTTCGAAATATATGTTTGAATCTTTAAACCCTATTACCACTGGCACAATTTTACTTCCTAATAAAACTATTGTTTTTGTTCAACATTATGGTCTTGTTCAAATTTCCTCTCATATTGTTCTTAGGGATGTTCTGTATGTTCCTGATTTCAATTTTAATTTGTTATATGTAAGTTCTTTGCTTCAAGATTCTGGTCTAATAGTTTTGTTCCGTGAAAATCATTGTGTGATACAAGATCCTTACCAGGTGATTGGGAAGGGTGAGATGCATCAAGGATTATATTTTTTGCATGTTCCTTATACTAAGGAAATTCCAGTTCTTAGAAATTTCAATTCTACTAAGGAAATTTCTGTTCTTAGAAATTATGTTGTAAATAATAGTGATAATGTTTGTTTTTCTTGGCATGATCATCTTGGTCATCCTAGCTCTCATGTCTTAGGTCTTCTTCGCAATGTTTTACCTAATTTTGATTTTTATAAGAAAGCTGTTTGTTCTATATGCCCCATGGCCAAGCAAAAACGCATTCCCTTTCATGTATCTAAATCTTCTTCTTCTTCTTACCCTTTTCAAATATTACATTGTAATATATGGGAATTATTTAAATCTCTCACTTATAATTCTCAACGTTATTTTTTAACCCTAGTTGATGATTTTTCCAGATCCACATGGACCTATCTTCTGCAACATAAATATGATGTTAGTAGCATTATTCCTAATTTCATCAACATGACTACAAGACAATTTGGCTTTGACTTGAAGGTTTTTCGGTCTGACAATGCTCCAGAACTCAAGTTTACTGCTTTGTTTTCACAATTAGGCATTGTACATCAATATTCTTGTGTTGAAACGCCTCAACAAAATGCTATTGTGGAACATAAACATCATCATCTTTTGGCAGTAGCTCGAGCTTTGTATTTTCAATCCAGGGTGCCAGCTCGTTTTTGGGGAGAGTGTTTGTTAACGGCCACGTATATCATCAACATAATTCATTCTCCTACATTAGGGAATATATCGCCTTATGAGTTGTTGCATTCAAAGATTCCAGATTATTCATTTTTTAAAGTGTTAGGTTGTCTGGTTTTTGTTTCTACTCTTCAAGCTCACAGGGATAAATTTTAGAGAGGGTTTTACTTGGAATTTTTATTGGCTATCCTCCTGGCATGAAGGGTTACAAGATTTATGTCTTAAAGACTTGATCCATCATTATTTCTCGTGATGTTGTGTTCCATGAAAATATTTTTCCATTCCATTCGATTAATTTTGAAAGTTCTATTGTTGATCCCTTTCATTTTGTTTCTTTTCCACAAACAATACATGATGACACTATTGCAGGACATGTTATTGATCATGTTGAGCAACCTGTCTAGAATAATCATGTTGTTGATCAAGGTGTTACAACTAACCTGGATCCTGTTGTGCATGAAGATCATACAACAATCCATGTAGATAATGCAAAAGCAGATCACACTACTTCTAGTAATCCAGTTGAGCCTTTGTTTATTCCTCGCCGAACTACTCGTGTCACTCAAGCACCATCCTATTTGAGACAATACTATTGCAACAATGTTACAAAGTCTTTAGATTCTTGTTCTTCAACATATCCCATTGAAGATCATTTGTCTACTTCAAAGCTTTCTCAAGAATATATGACTTTTATAGCAAATGTTTCTTCTCTATATGAACCTACATATTATCACCAAGCATCTAAACATCAAGTCTGGAAGACTGGCATGGATGAGGAATTAGAGGCTATGGAGAATCGTAAAACATGGACAGTGGTGCCATTACCCGAAGGTCAAAAGGCTATCGACTATAAATGGGTGTATCAAATAAAATATAAGGTTGATGGATCCCTTGATAGATACAAGGCTCGTTTGGTTGCCAAAGGTTTCACTCAAGTGGAAGGCATAGACTACACTGACACATTTTCCCCTGTGGCGAAACTGACATCCTTCAAGGTTCTTCTTTCACTAGCAGCTTCTCATAATTGGCATTTGTTGCAGCTCGATGTTAACAATGCGTTTCTCAATGGCATCATCGATGAAGAAGTATACATGAAGCTGCCTCAAGGATATTTGACAGATTCCTCAAATTCACGTTTAGTTTGCAAATTCAACAAATCAATTTACGGGCTTAAACAAGCTTCAAGGCAGTGGTTTAACACTTATTCTAAAGTTGTTCTACAATTTGGTTTTAAACAATCACCTTATGAGCACTCTCTTTTTGTTTATGGAGCTGGCGATAATATGGTGGTACTACTTGTCTACGTTGATGACATAGTACTCTCAGGAAAAAATATGGATCTATTATCGTTCGTTCGATCTTTTCTACATCAACATTTCAAGTTAAAAGATTTGGGAACGTTGCGGTATTTCTTGGGGTTCGAAATTGCTCAAAATTCAACAGGAATTTCTTTATCCCAACGAAATTATGCTCTGCATTTGCTTGAAGATACTAGATCTCTTGGTAAAAAGCCTACGGATACTCTTATGATGGTTTCTCAAAAATTAAGCATTCATGAAGGTGAACCACTGGAAGATCCTCAACTCTATCGAAGATTGGTTGGTAGACTTTTGTATCTTACTCATACCAGACCAGATATAACATATGCAGTCCATCTTCTTAGCCAATTTATTTCTTCTCCTCGACATCCCTATCTCATGGCTGTATATCATCTGTTATCTTACATTAAAAAGACATCAGCTTTGGGGTTGTTCTTCTCTGTTAATTCCAATTTACAACTTCATGGCTTTGTGGACTCGGACTATAGCTCATGTCCCGATACAAGGAGATCTGTCTCGGGTTTCTGCATGTACATTGGTGATAGCCTTATCTCTAGGAAATCAAAGAAGCAAGTTACAGTCAGTCGATCCTCATGTGAAGCAGAATATCGTGCTATGGCTACTGCAACTTGTGAGCTTATTTGGTTGGCCTCTCTTCTATCATCATTCCATGTTTCGGTGACACATGCTTCATTGTACTGTGACAATCAATCCGCAACTCATCTAGCATCCAACCAAGTTTTCCATGAACGCACGAAACACATTGAAGTCGTTGTCATTTTAATGAGACAAGGTTAGAGATGGTTTTCTCAAGCTTTTTCATGTCAGCTCGGCTAACCAGTTGGCGGATATTTTCACTAAGGCTCTACATGCTCCAGCTTTTCATGCCCTTATAGTCAAGATGGGACTTATTGATATTCATCAGCTAGCTAGTCCATCTTGAGGGGGGATATTACGATTATAGTTAGTTATATTTTACAGCTGATATTAGTTAGGGTTAGTTAGGTTTATAAGGATGTTATATAAAGAGCTAAAACTCAAGTTGTATAGAATCATTTTTCAGTTTTGAATAAAGAAAGGATTCTTTAGTATTCCATATTGTAACATTTCCTATTGTTGATAATAGGATGCTGATTGATCGCTGCAGACATTTGAAAGAGATCTCTTGTCGGGCTCTAGCTGGCGTTACAGTACAGTAAATGGCAATGGCCTAGGAGGTCAGCCCCCTTTGCACTGGTTCAAAATCAATTCCGATGGTGGTCGTGACAAAGACAATGACCTTGCATATTGTGGAGGGGTCATTCGAGATCATGAAGGACATTGGCTTCGGGGTTCGCCAAGTTTGTAGGCATCTGCTCGGTTGTTGAAGAGGAGTTATGGGGAATCTTCATTGGCCTTAGTTGTGCATGGGATATGGGATTTTTTCAAGTGATTGTTGAGAGCGATAGCATGGAGGCTGTTCAATTGGTGAAGAAACGCAATTGGGGTCATTGCCAATTAATGATCTTGGCTCACATTTCGATCCTGCTACAACAGAATTGGCGGGTTGAAGTTCAGTATATCCACCATGAGGGGAATAGAATAGCAGACACAGTGACGAAGCTTGCTCTCGGACTGAGAGCGGTGAAGTAAATAAAAAAAGTAAATAAAGTAATATATATATTAATATAGGATAGGATCTAATTACACAGTGTAAAACTTTTTAAGTTTTACACGTTTTTTAGATCGTTGGATAGGTGAAACGGATGGCTGAGATTAACAGTAGAATATGTGAAGATTATCACTCAGAAAAATAAGTAAAGAGTTAATCTTAGCCATCTATTTTTTCCGATCCAAAAAACGTGTAAAACTTAAAAAAAATTACATTGTGTAAGTGGATCGTTGGATGGGTGAAATGAATGGCTGAGATTAACAGTAGAATATGTGAAGATTATCACTTGAAAAAAAAAAGTAAGGAGTTAATCTTAGTCGTCCATATCCTCATCCAACGATCCAAAAAACGTACAAAACTTAAAAAGTTTTATACAGTGTAAGTGAATCGTTGGATGTGTGAAACGAATAGCTGAAATTAATAAATAATCAATTCACACCATCTCTATAATAAGTAAATGCCTCTTTTTCTCTTAAAATTGTCAAAATTATTCGTAATAAAATATTAACTACAACCGAAAAGATCTTATTAATAAAATTTTCATTTACCTGCAGTCTAAGTATAGGTAGCAATTCATTCTACAACTCTTTTCATTACACTGGTGAGAAAATAAAATGGGTTGACTTTGAATGCTCCTGGTTTGACAACTCATCAGATGTTGGCTTACATTTCGATCCAACCACAGCTGCAGGATGAGGCAATGCTCGCCTCCGATGTTGCTGCTCATTCTTGCTGATCCATCTGACCTGTTTTCCACGTTTGCTTGCTCCTCCGGTGGTAGGCTCCGAGATCCTGAATGAGGATAGATACATGTAGTTTCTTCATTTATGCCATTCATTTGTTTAGTCACGGTTTTATCTTATAATTTAATTATATAATTATTATCATGTATACTCTTTTTTTGTTAAAATTATTTTTTTAATAAGATACGTGATAATATTTTTTTTTTAAAAAAAATTACGAGGCAAGAAATCTCAGCTGTAAAACGCCAACAAAAGACAAAACTCCAAGCTAAATATAATGCAAAGTAAATAGGCCATAACTGACGCCCAGTGAAAAACCACGACCCATCTATCATTTACTTCTATTTTATTTCCCGTTGCTGTTCCGGACCATACACACACAACACCTCATATTTTCTATCTTTGTTTTTACTTTAGCACCCACAGTAGCAAACCCACATAATAGTATAGTCCCTGTGGGATCGATATTTGGCGTACACTAATTTCTCCGATTTTTATTACTTGGTACGACATGTATGTCAATTGTGTTCATATTACGCACAAAAATCACTATCATATAGTAAACCATAAGAACCTATCCTTTTAAAGTCATACCGAAAATTTTTATATAAAAATTGACATTTTTTCCTCAAAGTGTCCCATATGAAACACAAAATCAGAATATTAAGGAACAAGAAATAGGGGTGAGCATCCAATCGAGTCGAATAAAAAAATTGAGTTTGACTAGTCTTATTTTCTAACTTAAATTTTATTTGATTTTTTTTCTAGTCAAGTTGAATTGTTCGAGTTTCTATTCAAATTTAATTGTACACATTTATAATGTTATAATGCTAACTAGTACCAATTTAAACAACTTTCTATACCCATTTACAATAAAATATACATTTCTTCATATTTTTCATATATATGTATATGGATAATTATTTGATACACTGGCGGTAAAAACTTTTAGTTTCCACAAGCGCCTTAATTTTAAGGTTTATGGAGTCAATTTAGGGTGTAGGGTTTAGGGGTTTAGGTTTAGTAGTTTAGAATTTAGAGATTGTGAATAGAATATAGGATTTAGGGTTACAATTTAGGGTTTATAGGTTAAAACCTAAATCTTCAACATATTACACTAAAACCTAAATCCTAACCTCTAAACCCTTTAATTCTAACCATTACCCCTAAATTCTAAACCCCTACACCCTAAACTAAGTTCTTAAACCATAAAACTAAAATGCTTGTAGAAACTAAAAGTTTCTACCGCTAGTCTATTGGATATAAATCTTATGTATATATATAAAAAAAAAAACTTTGATACACAAACTGTAAACTAACTTTTTATATTTAAGGTTTAAAGTTTAAGTTGTAAAGTTTAGAATTTAAGATTTATGGTTAGAGTTTTAGGTTTTATGTTTAGTAATTTAGAATTTAGATTTTAAAGTAGTGTGTAATAACTTATTTACACATGATGTAATACCCGTATTTTTTCCGGGATTGTTTCTATTATTATAATTCACTTTAAATAAAATAAAATAAAATAAATAAATAAATAAATAAATAGTCCATAAATAATAATTAGGGTCCATTTACATACTAAAATCCAAATACCCGAAGCCCAAATTTACAGTTATTCCCGCCCAAATCACACCAATGACAGCCTGCCACCAGCCCAAAATTACAGCCATATCCAACCCATATCCAACTCATAATTACTGGCCATAATTACACATTGAAAAGAGAAGTTACCAGGGAAGCTAAAAAGCTCGTCGGAGAAGACGAACGGTCGTAAAAAAGTTTACCGAAAAAAGTTACCAAATTGATCAGAAACTTAAAGTTAATTTTTTTTAAAAAAATTGATTCCTACAAGCAATGAAGAAGAAATCAATGTTATTCAATAAGATCTAAAAATATAAAAAAGATCGGAATTCTTTTGCCTCGGTACGGTGGAGGTCGGAGTGTGAAGTACGGTGGTCGGAATCCTTGCATGTCGTCTGAAAGGCCGTTGGAGTTAAAAACGAGTTTGGTTAGGTTTAAGTTTAGATTTGGGAAAGATGAAAGGATTCGTTTGAATCCGGGTTTAGAATAAGAAATAAGAGAAAAGAAAGTTTGTGTTTTGATTTTTAAAAAAAAGAAGAAAATGAGTGATTTTCGGTGTGTGTGGATCGAATAAAAGAAAAGTTGAAGAACAAGATCTTGTTCTTGTTGATTTTGGTGTTTTGATCCAAAAAAACATTTTGAATAAAAGTTTGGATGTTTCTGAAGATTGAAAGAGAAAAATTGTAAGAACATAGGATGAACGTTGGGAAATAAAGGTGTTTGATCAGTTATGGGAAAAAATCTGGAAAATAGGGTGTTTTTTAGAGAGAATTGAGAGAGTTCGTGGGTTAGAGAGAGAGTGATACGAAGAAAATGGGAGAAGAGGGCAAAATTTTGGGTGAATGGGTTTAAGGTGTAAAATTTAAGGTTTATAGGTTGTGGTTTAGGGTTCAGGTCATAGGGCGTAAAATTTAAAGTTTATGGTTAAAATTTAGAGTTTATGATTTAAGGTTTAGGTGTTAGGATGTTAGGGCTAAGAATTTAAATTTTAGATTTTATAACTAAAATATGAAGAGTTGTGTAAACAAAATTTATATTGCTTGTATATTAATATATATATATATAGTTAGAATCTATTTACACTGTATAAAACTTAAAAGTTTTGTTAGCCATGATTCGGTGCAGGGACGGAACTATATGTTCCTTGGGAGGGGCCCCTGCTCCACGCAGGAATTTTTTTATCTTTATTTATTATATTTTTTTGACAAAATAGATAAATTATAAATTTGTCTTCCAACCTTTTAATATTTATATTTTACCTTTTGAAGCTCAAATTCTGATTTCGTGTAAGTATTGCAACAACTACAAATTCTGATGTTTGGCATGCCCCTATTGTGGGATGGTTTAAATTGAATACTAATGGAGCTAGACGAGGGTCGAATGGTCAATGTCGTGTGTGAAGGTGTGATTTGTGATCATAAAGCTGATTGATAAGGGAGAATTTTAAAAATTTAAGGGTGTCTGTTCGGTGTTGGAAGCTGAGTTATGTGGTGTATGTAATGGGCTGCTTGAGGCATGGACATTACTTTAGGTCCTGTTTGAAGTAGACAGCTGGAATTTTACGTCTCGCGCACGACGGGTTTTCTTGATTACTTCATCCTTTAGGAACTAGTTTTATTCCTTTGGCATAAAAAATGTGAATCTGTTATCTAAACCTACTTATTTTATTATTATTTGAAAATTCGAATTCAATCACTGTTTACATATTCTACCATTTGTTTTTAAAATCAATTTAATAATAAATATTTAACAGATTCAAATATCCAAAAAGATATTGCTTTTAGAATCTAATGTGTATTTGATTAGTATTGTTCATTAAGAGTGCGTAAAATTTAATTTGACTCAAAAATTTTATTTTTTTAAAAGTTTTGAGTTATTTGAGTCTGATCAATTTTTATTTAAATTTTAAGTATAAAATACGAAAATCAAAAATTAAAATGATACCATTTTGGCCTTTAGTTAAGAAATTTGATTTTTTTGCAAGTCCCTTGATTAGTTTCAATTTCTTCATTGACAATTTTTTTTTCAATTTAATCTTTCAACTTTACAAGATTTTCTCATTTTTTTGGGTTCCTCTCTTTAAGGCTATTTTTTTTTATCAAATTAGAATCACATGTTTCTCTACTCAAACTTAAATTTGAACAAAAACAAATATATTCGAATCAATTTAACTCAAATTTTATAAACTCAACTAAAAAAATTAAAATAAAGTTTGGATGATAAAATGGTGCTCGACTTAAAAGAATATTTTCCACTCGACTTGATTGAATACTCACCCTTAATATTTATGGTAGAGACCTCTTGGATTTTTTATCACTGCAATAATTTTCCAGAGATAGGTAACTCATGAAATATAGTAGGCAATGGAATTCTAACAATGCATTAATTTTCTACAAAATAATTAGGATTTCAAATTGTTGGAGAACAAATTGAACAATTGAAAATTCATATACACAAACAACTCAATGTGTGGATAGAGAAGAGATGAGATGAAGATGAGATGCCAACCCCAAAACACTCATCCATAGAACATACTACAAAAATAAAATACAAGCACAAGTAAATAATGTCCAATACCTTCCCTCGGAATCGATACCGGAACCGGAACCGGAACCAGACCCAGACCTCACAAGTTGTAATCAATCAAATTTTGCTATTAAACCAGCCTACTAAATTATCTAGCCTTCTCAGCTGCCTTAGTTTGAGGAAGGGTTCCAAAAACTCGGTCCCAAAACGCTGAAGTGATCCCAAAGCCCTTATTTTGAATCCTAAAGTGATGGTTCAAGTGATATTTCTGCAATAAAAACGATCAAATCAAGCTATAGAACACTCGAGCTGCATTGCTAAAGACAATGAACTTTTGAGGTTTAGTTATCCTGCTACAATTATTTTGTTAAGGTTTTAAAATCTGCTTTCATGAAGTCTATGGACCTGAAAATTTATAGTGACAACCTAATCGAGATAATCAGTGTTAAAGCAGAATGAAAAGTTGCCTGCAACTAGTTGAAGCACAAGTATCTTTACCTTGAGGTTTTTAGGAACTTGGTTGGTGGGCTGACCATGGTGTAGGTAGTAATGGGTAACATCATACACGACATACCCGAGCAAACCACCTCCAAACAAAGCAGGAGTAGTGGATGGAGTGGCCAAAAGCTTAATCAGGTGCCAAAACTGCACAAAACGGGCAAAGAATTAAAATAATTCAAAGATGCATGAATTGCACATGCAACAAAATGCTTTTGATGTGAACCTTAACAGTTCAAGGTTTCGAAGTTAAAACAAGAAACAGAGTTACCTTGTAAAAGTCATTAACCACAAACTATTATCAAAACCCAGCAGCCAACTAACTAGTGAAGACCTAGAAAGCATCATGCAATGTATGAAGGAAGAAGAAATGAAGTAAAATATACAGACCGGAACACATAATATAGCAGCTGCAGAAGGCGGAAAAACAAGCCGTAGGCCATCCATAGGGTGCTTGTGGTGGCAGCCATGAAGAAGATAGTGTATGGTGTTTCCCCTATACCAAAGTTCTTAATGAATTATTACATCTTTCTAGCATAATCTGAAGGTTAACATAAGCAGAGAACATCGTAAATGTTTTTTTGTAAGAGTCAAGAGTCCAGAAGAGAAAGAACTAACCAATAACTCTTTGTTTCAATGTGGAAAAGGAATCGATGCAAAATATATTCCACTAATGTCCACACAAAAATGCCAAAAGCAACCATCAAAGCAATTTGGGGAAATGTATGCCCCATACGAAAAGACATTGAGATGAACCAGCAAACAACAGGCAGCCATATGGCTGGAATTGCCCACCAGACAGTCCGAGTCAAAAACTGTTTCAAGTAAAGCAAGCCAAAGAAGCATTAGCACGCACTTACGACATATCACATTCGTAATACTTAATTAAAAGCATTTTGAAATGCTAATAAATACCTCCCAAAAATCACTCTCAAAGAACCTCGGGCCTTCCTTGCTCGCAATAGGCTGGTGAACCCACTCCTGATATCTCTCTCCAAGGTGACCAACCTGTCATAGATCATTAAACAGCCTAAATACAGTTTATAACCAGAAACAGATACCGATCCCCCACATGCCTAGGATTGCTAAAATGTATTTAAAATGCAACAAAGAAGAAAGAGTATGTAGCCCACAAAATCTATGAATGAAACAGAAAATGAAGTGGTAAAGAAGTTAACACCACCACGAAATCAAATCAAGGAAACAAACTAAAGAAATAAAAGGATGAACTAAACAATTTCGAAAAACAGATCAACAAGTCACTATTTTAATCAAATAAGAAATTAAATATGAGAGTTGAAAACCAAGTACACCATATCTGTCACCTACATATGCTTGTTCCAAAAGATGAAACCAAAATGAAGCGCACGATTTCGGTACCTGGAAGACAAGGGGTTTATCCAAATCAACGGTGAATTTTTGTGCAACCATCTTCACAACTGCATTAAAGGGGGGAAATGTTTAGCAAATGGGTAATAAATTACAAAAACTTTGTTCAAAGAATATATTAAAAAAAGAACAAGGATGACATGACACAAGATCCTACTCATCAGTCTTTTCCATGGAATTGTACCATTCACTTAGCCTTAAATTTCCCATCTTCAAACACATTTTGACCCTCACCAAGATTACCATAGGGAAGAACCACACAAATAATGAAAAAAAGTTAAAATTATAAATTACACTAAAATAAAGATCCGTTTACATATTACTTCACAGCCGTCAAACACAAATTTGCAGGGGGGGAGAAAAGAAAAAGAAATACAGCAACCCGAAATTTAGTAAATCAATCACTTCCGCACCAGGAATGAATACCAGATTCAACTATGTGTCTAGTACCCAGATTTTCTCAGCACCCAAACAGCATAACAACATAATGTACTTAACTGAACAATCAAAGAAATCCCAGAATCCAGAAGAAAAAAGGAAACAAATTACAGCAGATCTAGAGATTAAAAATGAAAACGAAAACCCAATAAGAAGTAAAAGAAAGAAAGAAGAACAAACCAAAGGCAATGTGGATTGAATCTAAGCCAAAGAAGGCAGCGACTCAATGTAGAGGGAGCAGCTAAGAGAGGAGAACAAGATTCCTGCTATGATGGTATCTTTTAGTGAGGCAAAGACTGAGAAAGAAAAGGAAGATTGATTTTTTTGGTAGAAAGTAGAAAATATTTGCGAGTGTGGAATAAAGCGTGGGAGGAGATCTGAGCCGTTGGTTTGATAAGAGATTTGGTTGGGCAGGGAAGAATAAGATCTTTCGAAATTTCTAACGGTTGCCAGCCTGGCATTTCTACGATCCAGCTACGTAACTGCGTGGGGGGACTATTTGGTGGATGTGGCTCACATGCATTTGTTCAACGTGACTGCCTACTTTTGTTGATGGTTGGATCAAACATTGTATGATGTATGGATCCGGCCTCATGATTATGATAAGGATTAAATAATTGTTTAACACATTAATCTCACATCGAAAAGAAATGAGTTATTATGAAATATAAAAAATGGTGGTGTTAGCGTTGTACATTATATTAAACACGTTTTTAGGGAGAAAATGATAGTTGTGAGTAGGGATGGACACGGGTCGGATCGAATTGGGTTTTTGATCGATCCGAACTCGACCCGAAAATAAGTACATTAAACCCAAACCCAACCTGCCCGATCGTATTCCCTAAAAAACTCGACCCAACCCAACAAAAATTTTATATGCAACAACTCGAACCTGACCTGACCTGATCTATATAAAAATCAATTTTATGGACTTAATTGTAAAATAAATTAATTTTAGGGACCTAATTGTAAAAAATTAATTAATTTTAAGAACCCAGTTGTAAAAAAATAATTTTAAGGGCCTAATTATAAAAATATAAAAAGAGGGATATTCTGTTAAGATGATCAATCAATTGAGAAGGTGGCCAAGAGAGGGTGAATTGGCAATTTTAAATTTTGGAAGCAAATTGAAAGATTTGGACAATGAGACACAAGGATTTATAGTGGTTCAACCTTCTAACAAGGTCTACGTCTACTACCTTAGCTTTCTACTAAGGATTTCAACAATTTCACTATGAAATCTTCCCATTTTCTAGGCTTATGAGGCAACTGTTACAAGTTCAAGCTTTCTACCCAAAGCAAAGCTTTGAACAATTCACTCTCAATTACAAAGAAAGAAATTTGGCAAATAAAATATCCTCACAAGATACAAATTTTGCCCAAATAAGATTTCTCACAACCCCAAACTTGAAACAAAGATTTACAAATGAATTACACAAGTTGGGTGTACAAGATATGACTCTAGAGCACAAAGGTTGGATTTTAGCTTGGATGCTTGAGTGTTGATCAAAATAGGTTCATTAGTTGTTGCTGCTGCATTGGAGACTTGTATTTATACCCTTTCATTGAATTCTATCCGTTTGGGTGGTTGAGGTATTGAATATAGCCGTTGGGGGACCATTTTTCCCGCAATAAATGTTGTTTGGTGACCTACCGTATCAGTACACGTAGGCTCGTATCGATACCTGTTGCAAGAAAAATACAGCCATTGTGCAGTATCGTATCGATAAGCGGGAGGTCGTATCAAAACGGTCATAGTGTAAAATTAGGGGCGTATCGAAACGGCATGGCCGTATCGGTACGATATTTGCTCACTAGAATCTGAGTTGAAAAATTGCATCGAGTAACTAAAAAATTAAAAGTTCGTTGATTCTAATGCTGACAAGGCAACAGTCGAAAACATTTAATACAAACCGTATCGATACGGATGGAACCGTATTGGTACGAATAAAAATTTCTTAAACCCAGATTTCAAATCGTATCGAAACAATGCAAGCTATATCGAAACACTTTACAAAACCATTTACCCATATGAATATCATATCGAAACGGGTGAGGCTGTATCGATACGTGTAGTTTAAAATGCAGGCCTGGTTGAAAGCCGTATCGAAACGGTCAAGGTCGTATCGAAACGTTGTGCAAAATTAAATTCTAGTAGCTAAAATCCGTATTGAAACACCAAGGGGTGTATCGATACGCCTGGGTGTATTTGTGTATTTTGGCTTGAAAACACTTAGAAGAACTTTGAGTTTAAGGTTTGGACTTAATAAGAAATTTTCCTTGCCATTATGTGAGACTTTTGAGTACTTAGAAATTTGTATTCTTTTACAATTTGGTCCTTAAATAATTAGTTATATCAAAATCAAATATAGGTTTTACAATCTCCCCATTTTTGATATAACAAAACCAAAGTAAGATTTTTAAGTAACTTTGAAAATTTTGAAAATACTCCCCCTTACTTTAAGCTTAACTTTGAAAAATTTTGGCTCACAAAAAACTTTTCCCCCTTTTTGTTAGATCAAAATCAATGGGATATAAACTTAAGGTAATTAAATAACTCCAAGCAATATAAAGCAAACAACATATTCAATTAAATATAAAGCATAAGCAAATTCAACTCAAATCCTAAAAACATAAACCAAACGAAATTAAAGCATATGAGTCAAAAAACATAAAACAATAGGTGCATAAACTAATCCTAATATGATATGATGTGAAATACAAAATGCCTAAGGATTGATCCTATCGTCTCCATCGTCTTCATCGTCTTCATCCTCCTCATCATCGTTGGCTTTAGGCCCAATGGATTGACGCCATTCGCCATGAAACACGGTAAGAGTGATATCCATTGAGTTTTGACGATTTTCATTAGTCGTCACTCTTTCCTCAAAGGATGTGAAGCGTGTGTCAATCGCGGCGAACCAAGAATTCATGGTTGTGTGCAAGCTGGTGAATTGCTCATTAAGGTATACCATGAGAGCATCAAAATTAGGTTGGGCCACCGGAGTTTGTAGAATGGGAGCCCCTTGAGGAGCCGCTACTGGATTGGGTTGAACACCTCCCGGAATATCGGTGTTTTGAATCCATTCTCCATTATAGTATGTGAACTTTGCGCGACGAATAGAACGCTCATCAATAGGATCGGTGAGGGGTTCCGCAAGGTCATAGGAGCAATCAATACCCATCTTGTGAAAGATGTAGCTCAAGGCGGTACCATATGTGAAAGATGTGACCATAGAGGTATGGCGATGTTGCACAAGGAAGACGATTTCCACAAACATAATTTGAGCAAGGTTTGGTTGCTTCTCCTCACGAAAGCAACGAAGCTAAAAGTCATCGACTTGGCGGATCGTAGAAAACTTGCCACCGGATGGACGGAACCACCAAGTGATCATGAGGTATAGGATGCGGTCATGGGCATCTAGCACGGTCACGGAGCCTCTAAGGACATGTCCCAACTCATTCTCATCATCAATTCCCGTATCCTCAAAACCCAAATAGTTTGCTAAAACGGTTAAATCAATGCGAAATTTCTTACCCATTAAATAGGATTCAATCGCAATAACCAAGGATCTATTTTCATTGAAAATACACCGGGCATTAGAATAAAAAATAAAACAAGGTTTCGGTATAAAACCTCAGGTATACCCAAAAAAGCTATAAATTTCCATTCGTGCATTAATCTAAGATATTTAAATTGAAATCTTTCGGATTGAAGAAAAGGGATTGAAGTAACACGCTCTTGGCGAATTTTATAACTTTGATATTTCTTAAAACGATCCACCGCATTTGGAAATTACGGTTCATTAAAACAATTTTGATAAATATGGGTGAGATTGGGTCGATTACCATTATGGTTTGGATTGTGACTAGGAGGATTGGAACTATAGGCAATTTCTTTTCTTGCACGTTTCTTTGGTGCCATTATCTGAAATCAAATCTAACTAAAAACAATGTATGCATAAATCAACTCATTCAATCCAAAAATTAATCCAATGTTCAAGGTATTGTTAAAAATCTATATAATATAGTTTAAAGAAATATACAAGTATAAAAATAATTTTTGGGTAAAGAAAATTTTAAAAACAGTGTTGAAAATTATACGGTATAATTTTATATTTGAACCAAAAAAATTTGGATTTTAAAAAGTTTGTACAAAAACATGGAAAACTATACTATGTATATTCTAAATCTATGATTAAAACGTAAAAACAATGTATAAATATGTACGAAAATTAAAAAGAAAAAGGTTAGGGTTTATACCTTGAAGTTGAGATTAAGGACGAATGAAGAGATGTTGATGCACAAACTTGATGAATTTTGCTTGGTTTTGATGTAAAAACCAAAAGCCCTCAAAGATTTTAAAGAGTTGTGTGAAAATTGTGAGGGATTTGGAGGATTTTATAGAAATTTTTTGAATCTAGGGTTTTGAAAAAGAAGATGTGTTTGAATTAAAGTTGGAAACCTCTTTTAATGCCTGAATAGTGCCCAGCGACTGTGCGTACCGATACGCCACGTGGCGTACCGAAATACAGTATCGAAACGCTTATTAGCGTGTTTCGATACGCGACCTATATCAATACATGTAAAGCCATACCGAAACACATATCAATGACTTGTATCGATACAAGGAACACCGTATCGATACGCCTGTGCCAGAAATGACATTTTTGGCTGCAGGTTGCTCAAAAATTTGATTTGTATCAAATCAAAATGCATGGAAATGATATGAGATCATCATATATGAGCATAAATAGATGCATACTCCCCCTAGCAACAATCATATATGCATATAGGAATAAAAACACATAAGCAATCAATCAAACAAATTTAAGCATATTTTTAAGGCCAAAAGAGGCTCTAAGGGTCAAGGAAGGCTGGTTACACCTAACTCTCTCCTAAGAGACCAAAAACGCTCTTTGTCTAATGGTTTGGTAAAGATGTCCGCTAATTGGTTTGAGGTGTATACATATTCTAGAACTACATCATTTTTTAAGACATGATCTCTAATAAAATGATGCTTTATTTCTATGTGTTTGGTTCTAGAATGGTGGATGGGATTCTTAGTGAGACAAATAGCACTAGTGTTGTCACACCTAATGAGGATGGTACCTACATCAATTCCATAATCTAAGAGTTGTTGCTTCATCCAAAGGACTTGAGCACAACAACTCCCTATCGATATATATTCCACTTCGGTGGTAGATAATGCTACACTATTTTGCTTCTTAGAAAACCATGATATTAGCATACTACCTAGGAATTGACATGTACCGGAGGTACTCTTTCTATCTATCTTACAACCCCCATAATCCGCATCCGAGAATGCATGTAAGTTAAAGGAAGACTCTCTATGATACCAAAGGCCTAAACAAGGTGTATCTCTAAGGTATCTAAAGATTCTCTTAACGGCTATAAGGTGAGATTCTCTAAGACTAGCTTGAAATCTAGCACACAAGCAAACACTAAACATTATGCCAGGTCTACTTGTGGTAAGATAAAACAAAGATCCAATCATAGAGCGATAAAGCTTTAAATCTACACACTTACCTCATTTATCTTTGTCAAGCTTTGTGAAATAGCTCATTGGTGTAGCTTGAGGCTTCACACTCTCCAAGCCAAACTTTTTGAGCATGTCCTTGATGTACTTAGCTTGATTGATGAAGATGTCGTCCTTCCTTTGTTTAATTTGGAGCCCCAAGAAGAACGAAGGCTCCCCCATCATGTTCATCTCAAACTCATCTTACATCAACTTAGCAAAATTTTGGAAAAACAATTCATTAGTAGAACCAAAGATTATATCATCAACGTATATTTGAACTACTAAAATGTCTTAGCTATTTTTTTTAATAAAGAGTGTAGTATCTACCTTTCCTTTATCAAAACCTTTTTCAATTAGAAAACTTGATAATCTTTCATACCAAGCTCTAGGAGCTTGTTTCAAACCATATAAAGCTTTTGAAAGTTTAAAAACGTGGTTTGGGTAATTTGGATCTTCAAAACTGGGTGGTTGTTCTACATACACTTCTTCATTAATAAAAACTTTTTACATCCATTTGAAAAAGCTTAAATTTGTGATAACATGCAAATGCTAGAAGCATCCTAATGACTTCCATTCTAGCTACGGGTGCATAGGTTTCATCAAAATTGATTCTCTCTTCTTGTATGTAACCTTGAGCAACAAGTCTAGCCTTATTCCTCACTATGTTACCACTCTTATCTAGTTTGTTTCTAAAGACCCATTTAGCTCCTATAGTAGATTTATAACTAGGCCTATTAACTAATGTCCAAAGTTGACTTCTCTCAAATTGGTTTAATTCCTCTTGCATAGCCATTATCCAATAATCATCATTTAATGCTTATTTGACATTTTTAGGCTCTATGCATGAGATAAATGCAACATTACATGCATTTTTAAGAGAAAGTCTAGTGGCTACCCCTTTGGATGGATCACCCAAAATCTCACCATCTTTGACATAGTTGTACTCTCTTGGGTAGCTCACTTCTTTTTCCTCTAGGCTCATGTCCTTCAAGGTTTTTAGAGGTGGATCTTGTGTTTCTTCTTCTTTGGTTGGAACTTCATTCACCTTTGATGATTGCCCACCATCATTGGCTTTAAAAATCCCTACATCATCATCATCACAAGAATTCTTCCTCGGAATAAGGTTATCATCGAAAATCACATGTATTGACTCTTCAACAACTAAGGTTCTTTTATTAAATACTCGATAGGCTTTAGAGTTTAAAGAAAACCCTAAGAAAATAGCTTCATCACTTTTAGAGTCAATTTTGCCTAAATTGTCTTTTCCATTGTTTAAAACAAAACATTTACAACCAAATTGATGAAAATAGCTAATGTTAGGCTTTTTGGATTTTAAAACCTCATAAGGTGTTTTCTTTAAAATAGGCCTAATCATTACTCTATTTATGATATAGCAAGCCATGTTAGTGGCTTCCGCCCAAAAATATTTTGGCAAATTGTTTTCACAAAAAAGCATGGTTCTAGCCATTTACTCTAAAGTTTGATTTTTCCTTTTAACAACCTCATTTTGTTGAGGTGTTCTAGGAGCTGAAAAATTATGGCTAATACCATTTAAGTTACAAAAATCCTCAAAACCTAAATTTTGAAATTCGATGCCATGTTCACTTCGAATGTGAGAAATAGTTTGACCAAGGTCATTTTGAGTAATTTTTGAAAATGTGATGAATTTTCATAAAGCCTCATCTTTGGTACTTAAGAATAAAACCCAAGCGTATCTAGAGTAATCATCAACTAAAACATATGCATATGATTTTCCATCCAAGCTAGTAGTTATAATAAAACCAAAAAGATCCATGTGGATCAATTGTATAACTCTACTAGTTGAAACACCATTAATAGGTTTGAAAGAAACTCTTTTATGTTTGCCTTTTGCATAAGCATCACAGATTTTGTCAAGAGAAAACTTAATTTTAGGCAAACCTCTTACTAGATCTTTTGAAACCAATTTTTCTAAAACACTCATGCTTGCATGCCCTAGTTTCCTATGCTATAACCATGAATCATGCTCATCATTTGCAGCAAAACATGCATGAGAAATGTGTATGTCATCTAGATGCACCATGTATATGTTTCCGATGCGATGACCAAAAAGTACAATTTTATTTGTTTCAATGTTTAAAATTTTGCAACCATTAGAATCAAAAATAACATTGAAACCTTTGTCACATAATTGACTAATACTTAGAAGATTATGTTTTAGATAGTTGACATACAAAACATTATCAATGAGAATGGATGAGTGATTACCAATGGAACCAATTCCTTCAATATGACCTTTAGAGTTGTCACCGAAATTTACTACTCCTTCACTCTTTGGCTTTAGTTCCAAGAATTGACTCTTGTCTCTGGTTATGTGTCTTGAGCATCCACTATCAAGGTATTATGAGTTTACACTTATAGCCTTGGCCTTGTAGCAATGCCCCCTACAAACATGGAATCAATTTTTGATTTTTGGTACCCAAATATTTTTGGGTTCATGAACATTAGTTCTCAAAATCTTGGTTCCCTTAGGAATCCAAGAAGCAATCTTATTAACATTGTTAGAAGCAATAATATCCTTAGGAATCCGTACACTTATAACTTTCTTACCATAATAGGGCCTTAAGTACCTTCTATGTTTGTACCCACCAAAGTTCATTTTTACATGGTTGGGTTTTGAAGATTGCCCTTTTTCAAAACTTGGTTTCCTAACCTTGTTCAAGGAAGTTTTGAGATTATTTACCTCTTTGTGGTAATGATCATTTAACTCAAAAAGAAGGTTATTTAAATCAATATTTTCCTTTTCAAAATATTTTTGTTTGTCTAATAATTCACAAACCTTCTTTTCAAGTTTCGAATTAGTTTTGATTAAAGAATCATTTTGATTTTTCAACTCAGAAATTATTTTCTTACTTTTAAAATGTGATTCTTTATATTTCAAAACTAACTCTTCATAAGCCTCTTGCAACTCATTAAAATCATCAAATAATTCATCATAAGTAGGATCATTTAATGAGTTGGAGGTTACCTTGGGATCCTCTTCTAAGGCCATGAGACATAGGTTTGCAACTTCTTGCTCCTCATCACTTGACGATTCTTCATCGCTCTAAGTGGCTACATGGGCCTTATGTTTCTTCTTCTTCTCGAAGCGTTTCTTTTTTAGTTGGGCATAATCAATCTTTATGTGTCCCGACTTCTTGCATTCATAGCATACAATAGGATCATTCTCTTCTTCCTTGCTATTGCCCTTGAAATCCCTTATTCGATTGAACTTTCTTTTCTGGTTGGATCTCATGATCCGAGTGAATCGTTTGGCTAGCATAGCCAATTACTTATCTTCCTCCTCACTTGAATCACTCTCTTCTTGTAAAGCTTTGATAGCGATTCCCATCTTCTTCTTATCCACTTCCTTTATTTCGACCTTTATTTCCTCATTCTTTTCTTCCTCTCTTTATTTCTTCATTATCTTATGGGTGAGAAGAGAACCCATGAGAGCGTCGAGCTTTAGCGTCTTGAGATTCTATGCTTCTATGATTGTCGTTCTTTTACCATCCTAAGACTCAGGAAGTGAGTAGAGTAGTTTTTGAACTAGTTTCTCATCCGGGGTGATTTCTCCTAGACCTTTGAGGCCATTGACAATGATGGAGAATCGTTCGAATATTTTGGAGATTTCTTCA
The DNA here is from genome assembly GCA_019671005.1 of Hibiscus mutabilis. Taxonomy (NCBI): domain Eukaryota; kingdom Viridiplantae; phylum Streptophyta; class Magnoliopsida; order Malvales; family Malvaceae; genus Hibiscus; species Hibiscus mutabilis. Next base: position 38,438,466 of record CM033732.1, read on the forward strand.
TCTGGCACCATCTTGAAATTTTCATATCTCAAATTAAGAAGCCCAATCTTGGTCTCCTTAACTTCATTAGTACATTCGTATGGGATTTCTAGCTTGTCCCATATTTCTTTGGCACTAGAACAAGATGACATCTTCGAGTACTCGTCCGGTCTAAGTGAGAAAAATGGCATGTACATTCTTTATCATTGATTTGGAGCTTTTTTCGATCTTCATCGGTCATCTCGTGCTAGGACTTCAATACTAACCGATCACCTTCTCTCTTTATCGGGATTGCCGGTCCATCTTCCACTACATCCTATAGGAGGTAGTCATGGGATTTGATGAAGAACTTCATACGGTTTTTCCAATAGGGATAGTTATCCCCATTGAAGTATAGAGGTTTGGTGATAGATTGAGACTCATACAAGTTGTTGCCGGAGGTGGATGTCATGGCTTTGACTTTTATTGATTGAATCACCTTCTAGGATCGCCTCAACGATTGTTAGCCCTTCGGTTGAGTGTGGCTCTGATACCAATTGTTAGGATGATCAATCAATTGATATGGTAGCCAAGAGGGGGTGAATTGGCAATTTTAAATTTTGGAAGTAATTTGAAAGATTTGGACAATGAGACACAAGGATTTATAGTGGTTCAACCTTCTAACAAGGTCTACGTCCACTACCTTAGCTTTCTACTAAGGATTTCAACAATTTCTCTATGAAATATTCCCCTTTTCTAGGCTTAGGAGGCAACCGTTACAAGTTCAAGCTTTCTACTCAAAGTTTTGAACAATTCACTCTCAATTACAAAGAAAGAAGTTTGGCAAATAAAATATCCTCACAAGATACAAATTTTGCCCAAATAAGATTTCTCACAACCCCAAACTTGAAACAAAGATTTACAAATGAATTATACAGGTTGGGTGTACAAGATATGACTCTAGAGCACAAAGGTTGGATTTTAGCTTGGATGCTTGAGTGTTGATCAAAATAGGTTCATTAGTTGTTGCTGCTGCATTGGAGACTTGTATTTATACCCTTTCATTGAATTCTATCCGTTTGGGTGGTTGAGGTATTGAATATAGCCGTTGGGGGATCATTTTTCCCGTAATGAATATTGTCGGGTGACCTATCGTATCGGTACACGTAGGCTCGTATCGATACATGTTGCAAGAAAAATATAGCCGTTGTGCAGCATTGTATCGATACGCGAGAGGTCGTATCGAAGCGGTCATAGTGTAAAATTGGGGCATATTGAAACGGCATGGCTGTATCGGTATGATATTTACTCACCGGAATCTGAGTTGAAAAATTGCATCGGTACGCCTAGAGGCGTATCGATACGGGTAACTAAAAAATTAAAAATTCGTTGATTCCAATGCTGAGAAGGAAATGGTCGAAAACATTTAATGCAAACCGTATCGATACGGATGGAACCGTATTGGTACGAATAAAAATTTCTTAAACCCGGATTTCAGATCGTATCGAAACAGTGTAAGCTGTATCGAAACACTTTACAAAACCATTTGCCTAGATAAATGTCGTATCAAAACGGGTGAGGTCGTATCGATACGCGTAGTTTAAAATGCAGGCCTGGTTGAAGGCCGTATCGAAATGTTGTGCAAAATCAATTTCCAGTGGCTAAAATCAGTATCGAAACACCAAGGGGTGTATCGATACGCTTGGGCGTATTTGTGTATTTTGGCTTGAAAACACTTAGAAGAACTTTGGGTTTAAGGTTTGGAATTAGTAAGAAATTTTCCTTGTCATTATGTGAGACTTTTGAGTACTTAAAAATTTATATTCTTTTACAATTTGGTCCTTAAATAATTTGTTATATCAAAAATCAAATATAGGTTTTACATATTCTTACAAAAATCCCTAAAAAATATAACAGAAAATTATACTATTACTCCCGAGTTGGGTTAGAATTTTTTTCGCCCTTAATAAAAACCCTACCTAAACTCGACTTTTTTGTAAAAAAAAAAACTGACCCGATCGGGTTCGGGCGAAATGCACATCCGTAGCTATGAGGAGAATGTCACACTTAAAAGATGCCACATCCTATTATGCATCTTTTAGGAAGAAGACAATGACATGTGATATCTAAGAGTGACCATTTGATCGAGTCGAGTCAAAAAAATTGAGTTAATCGAGTTGACAAGTTCTATTTTATAACTCAAACTTTATTTGATTTTTTTTGGAGTTGAGTTTATGAAATTAGACTCGAGTTTATGTTCAAATTTAATTATAAAATAATTATAATATCATGATACTAATTAGTTCCAATTTAAATGATTTCCTATAACCATATACAAAACACATATATATTTCTTCATATTTTTATATGTAATATATATAAGGTAGAATCAAGAGACTCGACCCAGATTTAAAAATCGATCCACTAATTATTAAAAAAAATTGTGTTATTCGGATTTCCATTTTATAACTCAAACTTTTATTTTAAACTTTTTCGAATCGAGCTGAGGCAAGACGAGTCAAATTTTTTCACGTCAAATCGAGTCAAAATATTCAATTTTTTCAAGTTGAGTTTTGCATACCTATATTGATATCTACTCATAAAGTAACACGCGATATATATATATATATATATATATATATATATATATATATATATATATATATATATATATATATATATATATATATATATATATTAGTTTTTTGCTTTCATTTTTATTTCCACGTGTATTAAAGAATATTAATTAAAAACAAAAACTTTTAAACTTATTATTTACTAAAATAAATCTAGGAAAAAGAAACATCTTTATTTCGTAGGAAAACCCATATGACAGAATTCTTAATCGATTTTGGGTTTAGTTTTAGGGAGATCGAGTCTGATTGTGGAGTTTTTGAATTGCTTTTGGGTTTGGATTAACAAAATTTGATTTGGGGTTTCGTGTTTTTGTGGGAAATCAATTGTGTGCTTTGAGGTTTAGTTTTAATCGTTGCGCTTCTGAATCGATTTTGGTTTAGTTTTAGGAAAGTCAAGTCTGATTGTGGTGTTTTTGAATTGCTTTTGGATTTAGGATTAACAAATTTTAGTTGGGGTTTAATTGATAATTTAATTTGGGGTTTCGTGTTTTGGTGGGAAATCAATTGGGTGCTTTGAAGTTTAGTTTTAGTGAATTTGTTGCGTTTTTTAATCGATTTTGGTTTAGGGTTAATGAAATCGAGTTAGGTTTGATTGAAAAATCATGTTGGGGTTTTGTGTTTTGGAAAATCCACGGAGGATTCAGTATTTCGTTTCGATTTCAATTAGGGATGTCAAAACTCGAATTAAAAAAAAATCGAATTATTCGACCCGATTCGATGTGAAAATACTTGGCTCGTCTTTACTCAATTCGACTCGAAAAAATTTTAAATAGAGTTTGAGTCATAAAAAATTCGAATAATTCGGAATTTTTAATAACTAGCATATCAGTTTTCAAGTTCGGGTAGATTCTCTCAATTTTGCTTTATATATGTATTGTATATGTTTATAGAAAATCATTTAAATTGGAATTGATTAATACTATAACGTTATAAATGTTTACAATTAAATTTAAACAGAAACTTGAATTCGACTCGACTCCACTCCAATTTCATAAACTCAACTCAAAATAAATTTCAAATAAAGTTTAAGTTATAAAATAGGACTCTTCAACTCGACTAACTCAAAAAAAAATTTACTCAGCTCGATCGAATGCACATCTCCAATTTCAATTTTAACTATTTAGTGCAAAAGCGTTAAAGCTAAGGATATGATTAAAAATATTAAGGTTATGTTTATTAACTAGCATGTAGTGACTTGTATTAACTGATTTAATTAGTTGATTGCATTAATTAATTGTATAAGAGTATTTAGTAAAGTTAAGTAATGGTGGATAGTTATATGCTTATTTAAACAAGCAAAATGATATATAAGAATATATTCTATACTTGTTTGAATACTTTATCGTTTATCAATATTTGACATCTATTAATATGCATTAGATTATGAAAATTAGTTTTTTTTTTTGTTTGAGCCAAGGTATCCACCGCCGATAGCAGTGACTAATTTTCTCGCCGCGAGTGCTCTCACTTAGAGGTAAAGTGTTGGCCATAAAATATACTTCATTCCCACTGGAAAGAATCAAACTCCTAACCTCATGGTCAAGGGATGGGGTGAGCAACCACCATACCACCTCTCATAGTTATGAAAAATTAATTTTTAAATTTAATATTACTAAGCAAATTTGGAATAATTATTCAAATTATATATGAGAATATGTTTTATTTCAAAAGTATTACGTGAAAAATTCAAATTTAGATTATTTTGGGAACCTCTTTGCAATTGCTAAAGACAAACGAGTCTTTACAACTCTTATATTCAATTCTCTAAATTCAAAATGTTGTTCCTAGCAATTTTTTAATTTTAAAAAGATTAACCTCAAATCGTTGTTACAATAATTTATGTGCCAAACAATCAAATTAACGAATTTAACTAATCAATCATGATTAAATCTTTTAATTTTTACTCAAAATTTTGTTCATCGAACAATATAAATCTTTAAAAATAGACTCAACATTTGTTACCTATTGGAGCAAACCTCCCCTACTTATTAATATAACCATGATGCAAAGTAGCAAACATCATCTTATTATACAATCCGATCCAAGGCTGAAGTAGTTCAATTCCCTAACCAACTAATTATATTTTATATTTGCTTTATGATTTATATTTAGAGTTCGTGGTTTTCTCTTTAAATAATATCATTTTATGACTCAAACTTGTGTTGTATCCTTATGAGTGCAATGTGTCTTTTTATTATACTCAACACTTGTTGGTAGACTCCACTAAATTTGTTCATATGAACTTTGCCTTTCAAATAGTATAACATTGAATCACGATTTAAATTGTTGAACGAAGGCCTAATTAATTTGACCTTCAACCTGCTTTTTAAAACCTAGGTATTTTGAAGATATACTTATTAATAACATTTTAATTAAATAAGAAGTCTTACAAGAAAGTACTCCCTCCGTCCCACTTATTGTGTCACATGTTAACTTTTCACAGAGTTTTAGGAAGAAAAAGTTATGTGATGTAAAATAATTTAAACAACAAATTTGCCACTATAAAGTTAACTTATGTTTTTGTTGAAAAACTAAAAAAGGATAGAAAAGTAAATGTGTTAAAAAAGTTGGTTGAATTTTCCAAAGTGATAATTTTTGTAACGACCCAATTTTCGGTTAGCGAATCGGGTATTATGAGCCTTTATTTTGGAAGTCTAAGTTAAGAATTTTAAGTTGGGCCTTTAGTGACAAAAAGGGAAGAATGTGTGTGTTATTGTTTTATTTATTCAAAAAGGTTGGGAGAAGGATTTTGGGGTAATAAAGAGGCTCGTAGGTGGGGGATTTGAAAAAAAGGAAAAATGATATTTTGAAGAGAGTGTGAAAAGAGAAAGGCGGGAGAGAAAATATAGGGGGTTTTAAACTTTGATCCATCACCGTCCAAGCTACCGTTAGCGACACCGTCGATACTATTAGAAAGATCTCATCGAGACGAGTCAGTCGGTCGCGCCAAGTAGCCTTTGCCATCATCATTCGTCGGGGTGGGGGGAAACAAGGTTTGGGTTGCTTGAAAAGAGGCAATTCTAACAGTCAAATTGCGAAATGAAAGCCATCAGCGTGTTCAACGGTGTTAGGATAGCGAGACTAGAGCTCATCGTCGCCATCTGACCATCGAAAAACCTCCTACGCGCCACCCCTGTGAGTAGGTGTACGTCTTCCCGGACAGGTGCACCATACTCCAGTGTATCACACCACACCGAAACCCACTCTTTCAGGTGCATGTGAGCTCGTTCGCACCGGATAACGCCTCGTGGGTGCACAATCCTACCATGCACCAGGCCGTACAAGATCTCCTGGGATGCTGACCGGCTGTTGACTTTTTTGGGGGACCCTACCCGGGGGTTTTTGATGTTCTAAGTTCATTAACGCGGTCTGTTTTGCCAAATTTAAATCCAGTAAGCTATTTTTACACGTTTGATCTTGTGTTTTGAATAGGGGATGTAGGAAATTAATGTATTTTTGTATTTATTTTTATATGAGGATTATTCAAGATCGGATATCAGACCAAGTAGAGTAACTGAGAAGTTTATATGAGGATTTATCGCTAGCGCTTGAGGTTAGTACACCTCGAACTCCGAAATACTTTATGAGCATCATAAGTGTAGTTGTCTTGCTTGTTAGTGTTTGCAAAATAGATAGATGAAAATAAGCATGTGTTGAGACAGGTATTACGAGACTTGGTATTTATGAGATGTTTGATAGTTTGAGAATATTTTGAGACTCGTATGAGCTTTATAGACCGTGTAGAGTCATTTGAATATTCATATAATTATCTGATTGGTTGATTTATATGTTGTGTTGCTTGAGACATAGAATTGACATGTTCAATGGAAATTACACTTAATGAACTGATAAATGGTAATATTCGAATAAATGATCATAAAGTCGGGAATTGATATTAAATGATTAAATACGTTAGTTATCAAACCCTAATAACTTTCTAAGCTTTAGGGATCGAATAAATCGCTATAAAATCGTAATTCAAGGAAATGGTACGAATCCATAAATAAGGTATCAGTACGAGCTTTGGTTGTACTAGTACGTGATTGGGGGTCATTTCGGTACAGGTCGACCCATACCGATACTTGTAGAAATCTAGGATTTTCAATAAGCAATGTTAGTATCGGTACGCGAGTGAGTACTGGTACCCAAGGGTACCGTATCGATACTCATATTTGAGTATCAGTACCCACTGAGCGGAATAATCTAATTACTAATAAAAAAATATGGGAATTAACATGGGATATTAATGAGATATATGGATTAATAAGATAATTAATGAGGATGGTTAATATACACTTCCATAATGTATTAATAAGTTGGTAAAACTGAATTGGAAGACTTGTGGTAATAGCAACTATAAGAGATCATTGACAGATCGAGTTATGTTGTATGTCGTATGGTAGTCGTGTCTATGTTGTGTGTTGTATTGGACACTTGGTTGGTTGAGTCACCTTTGATTGATGGGATCCAAATACCCAGTGAGAGAAAGAGTGTGTTGCAACACCATGGTTAAAGATTCCCGAATGTATGATTCTGAAGCTTAGTGGTATCGAGCCTCATTCGAAGATGCTTGATGAGAAATTTTGAGCATGGGTGTATGATCCCAATGATTAGTGGACGCGGGCCTCACCCCAAAGAGTGTATGATCTCGATAATTAGTGCACGTGGGTCTCACCCTAAAAAGTGTATGATCTCGATGCTTAGTGGACGCGAGCCTCACTTAGAGTGTATGATCCCGATGCTTAGTGAACACGAGCCTCACTCCAAGTTTATAGTATAATACTTATGATTACTGTGTGAGATTTTGTACATCCTTGTTGGTTGTTATGTATTTAGACGACAAGTGGTAGCGTCATGTGTTTATTTATCTCTCCTTGTATCTCGCACTAGCTTGCATGCTTACGTTTATGATTAGCATGGAGTATAGTAGAGTAGATATGTACCACAGAGCTTTGTAAGCTCAACGCTCAGAACCGTTGTTTCCATGCATAGGTTGATCATCGGATTTGAGAGCATTATCAGTACAGAATTCCAGCATGTGGCGATTTCCAGAGTACGATACTTGTGTTTAGGGGGTTGCGTATTCATAGAACCTTACGTGGTCGAGTCTGTAATTCTTATTTTTGAAATTGTATTAATAAAATAGAATGTTCAAATATTTTAAATAAATTGGAGCTCCTTTGTAACGTTTTGATTATTTATCTATATTTTAAACGGTTGGCTTTAAAATGTTTTTGGATAATACCTTATTGGGCTAAACCGAATTGAGGAATTTTATGGTAACATGTTTTAGCTTAAGGCCCAAATGTGACATCCGAGTTTGGGGTATTACAATTTTATTGGGACAGAGGGAGTATAACTAAAAAATTAACAATATTTATTTACAACGATATAAATAAGTGATCAATTTTTATTTACAATTGTGCAAATGAAGTGATTAATACTTATTACAACAATGTAAATAAGTATCATTGTATTGAAATTTATGTTTTTTACTACTATTTATAAGAGTATATTCTATTGAATATTAGCTTCAGTGAGACAGTGACTAGTTTTGCAAATTGTCAATAGTAATTATAAATATAATATTATATATTTTCATAGATTCTTGAGTTGAAATTCAAATATAAAATAGATAAATTATTTTAATAATTTTATAAGAAAAAATACTAATAAATAAACGAATCAATAAATAAGCAAGGGTGATTTTGGACATGTTCAATAGATTCGATCACAGAAGATCCCGAAAACAGGGACCCCAAATAAGTTCTTTAATATATATTCTCAAAAAATACTATAAAATATAATATTTTAAAAAAAAATCTTATTCCAAACATTAATTGTGACCAGGGCCGCTCAATTCCATTAACTTTTCAAATGCGACACTTGGATATAGAGTCTTATTAATTATTCCTATCATTGTTAATTATGCAGAACAAAGCTTTTCAAAATTGAAGTTTGTGAAGTTATACTTGCAGACAATTATGTCACAAGAAAGACTAAATGAACTTGCTTTGATGACAATCAAGATTGATCCTTTGAAAGAAGTTGATATTGAAAGTGTTGTAGATGATTTTGCTTCAAAACATGTAAGAAGAAGAAGAAAAACATTTTTTAAGTAAAAATGATGTATTTTTAGATGTTTTTGTTCGTAAACATAAACAAATCGAACACACCTATGATCATGTTCGTCCGTTTATTAAAAGAACATAAAAAAATATTCATACTCATTTATTTAGCTTAATAAATAAAGATAAACAAGCGTTATACGAACGATTTACGAGTAATTCATTGAATATTCTGTTCATTTACACATCCTACTTTCATGTTATGTGGCGGTGGTGGGCCTTAAAAAGTGGAGCACAGTATACAACCTTTTCTAAAGAATTGCTTATGGGCTCCTAAGAAAAAATAAGTTATTACTTATAGATATCTTTAGTCAACATTTGATTATAATATATATGTGAGTTGACACATAAAATTTTAGGATAGACAAATAAAATTTCGATATAAACATAATCAGTAGAATAGATAACTAACAAAAATAAATTTAAATTTAAAGATAATTACCTGTCTACCTTAAATATACAGTGAATCTGCTGCCGCTTGCTATTTAATGATAAAATTATATTTTTATTTAAATTATATATAATATATAAGTAACAAAATGAAAATAAGTTTATAATATTTTATTGTTTTTTATTTTGAAACTGGCGATCAAACCTAATCGAAATGAATTTCAATCTTGGAAAAATCAAGCAACTATCGAAAGGAAGCAAAGGTAAGGCAAGTGAGGTTGAGTTATTTTTAGGGTAAACTACTCAAATGACCACTTAACTATGAGGTTGGTCTCAATTTGACCGCCATACTTTTAATTGTTGCAATAAGACCACATAACTATTTAAGTGGTCTCAATCAAGCCACATGCCGTTAAAATCTAACAGAAAGATTGACATGACAGTTAGTAAAAACCGGTATCGTTACTTATATATTCTATCAATTTGATCATAATTTTAAATTAATAAAATAAATTAAGCATTCTGTTGGGAGGCTCAAACGATCAACCGAGATAGCCAAGAGTGGGTGAATTAGTTTTTGAGTGATAGTGGTGGAAGCGATTGGAATTTAAAAATTGACACAAAGATTTATAGTGGTTCACGCTTCTAACCAAGCTCTACATCCACTACCTTCGCTTCCCACTAAGGATTTTCCCAAATTCACTATGAATTTCTTCTTTTTTTTCTAGGTTCAAGAGGAAACATTTACAACCTCAAAGCTTATACTCCAAAGCTTTGAGAAAACACTCTTTTACAAGAGAAAACAAGATAACAAACTAGGAAAACCTCACAAGGCTGTGTGTTTGCAAATTAAGCTCTCACCCAAAACCTAAACACTTGAGCAAATGTAACAATTTGGCTCACTAGTGTTTTCTACAACAAATATGACAATTTTAAGCTCTAAAATAATTTCTCAAACATTGAATATTGGTAGTTGGTTTCTTGTTCTTCCATAGCTACTTAAAGCTTGCTTATAACCCTCTAATGAGTTTGGGTCATTACTAGCCGTTGGGATTGATTTGGAGCCGTCTATGACTTTATTTCTCGCAATAAATGCAGTTCTGGACTCGTCGATATCGGTACTTGAGGATCGATATCGGTACCTGTTCTTAAAAAATAGTCGTTGGAATATTTAAAACACAATGGTATCGGTATGCTACAAAAGCGTATCGGTACGACACAAAGGGTATCAGTACGGCTTAGGCCATATCGGTACTCTATTTGGCTACTAGAATTTAGAGTTTTGGCAAATCAAAGAGGCCTATCGATACGGTTAAAATTGGTATCGGTACAAGTGACTGGGTATCGATACCGACAAAAGGGTATCAATACTCAAAGTCAGTTTTTGACATTTTGAATATTTTGAAAGCATTTAAATAAGTAAAAAAAACTCTTTGAAAACATTTCAAACACTTTTTTCAAGTTTATGGACTTTTGAAATATTTTGCAAGTTAGTTTAAGTCTAAAAACATTTTCCATTTTAATTATATCAAAATGAAATATAGGTTTTACAATCTCCCTCTTTTTGATATAACGAAGCCTCTTGAAAAATTGTTTTTGTGAAAACTCCCCCTTAAGAAAATATTTCTAGAAAAAGAGAATATTTTTAGGGAATATTAAAGCTCCCCCTTTTCTTTTTGAAATTGAATTTTTCAAATATCTCTCTCTCCCTTTTTTTTATATAAAAAATAATTAAAAAACTAAGTTTGAAATCACATTTAAGTTCAAAATACAAAATGTTGAAATTAAGTACAGTTGATATAAAATACCAATTGTTGGTGTAAAAACAATGGAGAAAAGACCAAATATTTTACATTAAAGAATTTTAAAAAATTGCCCCCTTTCTCAAGCAACAAGTAAATTGTTAGTCCAACAATTCAAGAGAAAAAATAAATTGAATTTCAAATAAATGAATAAATAACCAAGAAATTCAATTAAACATGTCATATAAGAAATAAGCATATAAGCATACAAGGCATGGAAAAAAGGGTCAAAACTATCCCTTTCTGACTGTGCGTACCGGTACGGAGAAGACCGTATTGGTACTGGTTGAATATCGTATCGGTATGGTATGGGCGATACTAATACCGAAAGCACGAAACAAGTAAAAATATGCAGAAAAACAACTTAAAAGGCCTTACAACTTAGTTTTAAGTTCATACAAAGGCTCTATTAAGTCCTAGATATACATTTTGCACATTTTGCTACACATGCTTCTCAAAATATAACATTTTAACATACAAAAGCATGGTTTCACCAAGATTCAACCAAACATTACAAGTTAATGGCCATGGACATAGAAATCAAGCATAGAGGCCAAAAACATGTAACTCATGCAAATTGAACTATATGCAATTATGCACAATATGGAATCATACAAAACATGCTTAGATCAACATCAAAATCAAACAATATGGGCATGATCAAGCAATTGCATGAAATTAAATTTACCACTTGAACCAAGGTATGATGTTAAGCCTTCATTCCCCAAGTGTCATTCCTCCTTTGTGTGTCACGAGTTTCCAATATTTGAACTTTGATCATCAATGGCTCAAGCACACCTACAAAAGATAATCAAGTAATTTTTGGTATCCAAATTGCTTTGGATCCAATAACGTTAGTCCCAAATAATTTAGTCTCCTTAGGAATCCATTTTTCAATTTCATCATTTTTCTTTGAAACAATGAGTCATTTTGGGACCCCAAATGTTTTAAACACATTTTTATTAAAAAATCTAGGAGAACTAGATTGTCTTTGATAAAAATTTGTTTTAACAAAATTTGATTTGGAAGTACCTCCAAATTCACACTTTTGATAATTTTTGTAAAACAAATTCTTTTTGAGATCATCAATTTCCCTTTGATGATCTTCTTGAACTTTAGAAAGCAAATTTTGCAAGTTTGAAATTTTCACTTCAAAATCTTTAAAAATAACTTGCATTTGATCAAGTTTGCTTTCAAGTTCTAAATTAGTTTTGGAAAACAATTCATTTTTTATTTTTAACTTTGAAATCACCTTTTTGTTTTTAGAAAATGAAGCTTTGAATTCCAAAACTAAATCATCATAAGCTTCTTGTAACTCATCAAAAATGTAAGAATTTAAATTGGATGAGTTAGAAGTTACCTCTTTATCTTGGATGGCCATGAGACATAGGTTGGCTACCTCATCTTCATTAATAGAGTCTTTCTCATTACTCCATGTAGCCACAAATGCCTTCTTCTTATGACTTTATCCCTTCTTGTTGAAACGATGGCAATCATACTTGGTGTGCCTCGGCTTCTTTCACTCGAAACATATGATGGGATCCTTCCTCTTCATTCTCGATTCATGTCTTGATTTTTCTTTTTGTTGCTTTATTAATTGGGTGAATTTCATGAAGAACTTGACCATCTCGTCTTCTTCATTATCCTCTTCACTTGAATCTTCGTGTTGGCTTGTGGAGGATTTGAGAGCAATAACATTCAAGTCTTTAATGCCTTGCTCTACTTTTTTCTTCCTCGTCTTCTTCTCCTATTTTTTTCCTTTTTCATGATTTCATGTGTGAGAAAAGACCCCAAGAGAGCATCAAGCTTCAAGGTCTTGATATCCTTGGCTTTGATGATGTAGGTCTTCTTTAAGTCTCATGACTCGGGAAGAGAATAGATAAGCTTTTGAACAAACTTGTCTTCCATAATGATTTCTCTATATCCTTTAAGTCCATTGAAGATGACGGAGAATCTATCAAACATCTTGGTAATGTCCTCATCAGGTTCCATCTTGAAGTTCTCGTACTCAAGGTTGAGAAGACCAATCTTGATCTCCTTTACTTCATTGTTCCTTTATGAGTGACTTTAAGCTTATACCAAATCTTTTTGGCACTCTCATAAGAAGAGACTTTTGCATATTCATCCGAGATAAGTGCACAAAAGAGAATGTGTAAGACCTTTGCATTAAGCTCCATCTTCTTGCGATATTCTACACTCCATTCTGCCTTACTTCTTTGTGTAACAAACAGGCCATCTAAAATGATATCCCAAAGACGGTAATCTTTGGCTCTCAAGAAGTACATCGTCCTATTCTTCCAATAGGCCTAGTTGGCACCGTCAAAGTAAGGAGGCGCGTCGATGGATTATGCCATAAACTCTGGTTGATGTAGAACAGTTGAGCACCTCTAGGATCGACTCTAGGATGTTAATTCGGTATAGAGATAAAGCTCTGATACCAATTGTTGGAAGGCTTAAACGATCAACCGGGATAGCTAAGAGGAGGTGAATTGGTTTTTGAGTGATAGTGGTGGAAGCAATTGGAATTTAAAAATTGACACAAAGATTATAGTGGTTCAAGCTTCTAGCCATACTCTACATCTTCTACCTTAGCTTCCCACTAAGAATTTTTCCCAAATTCACTATGAATTTCTTCCTTTTTTATAGGTTCAAGAGAAAACCTTTACAACCTCAAAGCTTATACCCCAAAGCTTTGAGAAAAAACTATTTTACAAGAGAAAACAAGATAGAAAAATAGGAAAACCTCACAAGGTTGTATGTTTGCAAATTAAACTCTTACCCAAAACCTAAACACTTGAGCAAATGTGACAATTTAGCTAGTTACTGTTTTCAACAACAAATATGACAATTTTAAGCTATAAAACAATTTCTCAAACATTGAATGTTGGTAGTTAGTTTCTTGTTCTTCCATAGTTGCTTGAAGCTTGCTTTTAAACCCTCTAATGAGTTTGTGGTCGTTACTAGCCGTTGGGGTTGATTTAGAGCAGTTGGGGACTTTATTTCCCTCAATAAATGCAGTTTTGGGCTTATCGGTACGCGGGGAGCGGTATCGATACATGTTCTTAGAAAAATAGACGTTGGAGCATTTAAAACACAAGGGTATCAATACGCTACAAAAGTGTACCGGTATGACACAAAGGGTATCGGTATAGTTTAGGTCGTATCGGTACTCAATTTGGCTACTGGAATTTGGAGTTTTGGCAAATCAAAGGGGTGTATCGGTATGGTTAACACTGGTATCGGCATGGGTGAATGGGTATCGATAGCGAGAAAAAGATATCGATAATCAAAGCCAGTTTTTGACATTTTGACTATTTTGAAAGCATTTAAATAAGTCAAAAACTCTTTGAAAACATTTCAAACACATTTTTCAAGTTTATGGACTTTTGAAATATTTTTGCAAATTAGTTTAAGTCCAAAAATATTTTTCATTTTTAGTTATATCAAAATCAAATATAGGTTTTACACCGTGAATCTGCTACCACTTGCTATTTAATGATAAATTATACTTTTATTTAAATTACTTATATATAATATATAAGTAACAAAATGAAAATAAATTTATAATATTTTGTTGTTTTTTATGTTGAAACTGGCAATCAAACCTAATCGAAATCAATTTCAATCTTGGAAAAATAAGCAACTATCGAAAGGAAGCAAAGGTAAGGCATGTGAGGTTGAGTTATTTTTTAGGGTAAACTACTCAAATGACCACTTAATTATAGAGTTAGTCTTAATTTGACCGTCATACTTTTAATTATTGCAATAAGACCACATAACTATTTAAGTGGTATCAATCAAGTTACATGTTGTTAAAATCTAATAGAGGGAGTGACATGGCAGTTAGTAAAAATCAGTATCATTACTTATAAATTCTATCAATTTGGTCCTAATTTTAAATTAATAAAATAAATTAAACATTCAATTAGGTGGTGACATGTGTCATCACCTGATTGGATGAGAGAAATGAAATCAAGAAAACATGGCCTATGTGAGATTCAAACCCGAGTAAGGCAGGGGCAAGTGGCATGCCTTAGCCACTACGCTAAGCACAAATTTGTGCTATGAATCACTAACTTTATTATATGTCTTATATGTTACGTTAATGCCATGAAAATGCAAATGAATGTGGAGTAAAGAGACTCGAACATGACATACTTGGGATACATAAAAACACCTAAACCGTTGAAATGAACATAATAATTAAATTAAAGTTGAAAACCTTAAGTATAGTTAATGCATGATTTAAAATAAAAAGTGGTTTTAAAATTTTTGTATTTTTAAACTAAATTTACTATATATTTTTTCTACATTTATTTTGTTTAATTTCAAATATATAAATTATTTTTAAGCCGACGCGTCATTCTGTCAAATCATTTCAAGGTTTTTATCGTAAGTTATCTATTAGTTTTCATCCAATGAGGAGTTATTTTGACCTAAAATAAAATATTAAAAATTAAATTACTTTAAAAAATAATAAAAACCAAAATAATTATCTAATCAAACGTTAAAAATATTTTTTGACATTACACAAAAAAAAAAAAAGTTGGAAAAAGGGTCCTTGAAAGCCAAAGTGACATTATTGCCAAGCTTTATACTAGCAGAGTTTAGCATGGGATAAGTACTATGACATGACTCGTACACCCCCACCCACCCACACAAGAAGGTGCAACAGTTTCTTAATAGGCGATGTCCTACGAAACTCGTAAGGCTCATGGATGTTGGTTTCTTAAAGATGATATAGATCACCCATCGATCTTACTTGCTGAACAATCAGGAGTTTTTATCGATCTCCAACTTGTATGGACAAGGACGGAGTCAAGATTTAATTTTGAAAGCAAAACATAAATGCTTGAAAGTGGGGAGGACAAATTCAAAAATAAACTAATTTGTAAAAAAAATTATAAAAGATGACAAATCTAAAAAAAAATTCTTGAAGGTAGGCAGGAACATTAAGTTCAACTTGATAATGTTGACGCTGAATGATATTACTCCCTCAACTTATTCGAGCCCCGTCTCTCTAGTTCGGATTATTGACCTCTTCTCCAGAAAAAATTAGTATGTTGACTCCATGTGGGGTACTGTATTTCAGTAAGATCAGGCTGAAAGGAACATAATGAAATGACCAGGTTTTGAAGTACTAAGTTGAAAGGATGGTTTCCTAGAGGAGCCTTGCTTTATCTACCAATAGCTGGGCAGTTAAAGCATCTCAATAAGTGTACTTAGGATACGATATTATACAAGAAATGACAGGATCATAGGAAAATGTGTAGTAAAAGGGCTTAAACCAAAAAAACAACCCCAAACTATGCTCTTTTTGTTTTTTAGCCATTAAACTATGATTTTGGCAAAATAGGCTGTTAAACTATCTTTTTTGATCATTTTAAGTCCTTAAATTATGATTTGGGCAAAATAAGCCCTTAAACTATCATTTTTGGTCACTTTAAGTCTGGTTACAAAAATATTATTTTATAGGCTTTTCTAACATATATAAATATTTATGTTCTTTTTAAATTTTAAAATATCATATATCAAAATAAGCCTCTAAACTATCATTTCTGGTTATTTTAAGTCTGATAGTTATTTAAGTCAAAAGAAAATTATTTCGACTAATAAGATGTTGACACATCACAAAGATTTTTTGACCAATTGATAGTTTTGGGGATGAAAAGAAAAAATGACATAGCTTAGGTACTTATTTTGACAAAAAAATAGTTTAGGGACTTAAAGTGACCAAAAATGATAATTTAAGGGCTTATTTTGTCAAAATTATAATTTAAGGGCCAAAAGCAGAAAAAAGACATAATTTAAGGGTTGTTTTTTGGTTTAAGCCTAGTAGAAGTGCCAAAAAGATTTGGTCATCTGCACTGCAGTATTGGATCTTAAAAGGCTTCTGTTAAATAAGAGTGTTTAGATGGGGAAGATGAGTTGAAGTACTAAAAGGATTTGGAGCTTTATATTTTATTGGCTTTATCCGTAAATATTTCTTTCTTGGATATTATATAAGAAATCATTCAACAGTTTTGTGATTGAGCATCATGTTGCTATTCCTTTGTACCTGCGACTTGAGGATTTTCTTGCCATTGGATACTTTTCCTTTGCATGTCAAATTAAAATAATGTTTAAATAATAAGGGTTAAATTTATTATTATTTTTTAAATTAAGATTAAATTGTTGGAATGTACAAATATAAAAGACTAAAAGTGTTATTATATAAAATATTTTTAATTACTGTTAACGTCTGTTAACAGATCAGTGATAACGGTGAAGCAAAACTAAAAGTTTAATGATAACATTAAAACAGTTAAAAAATTAATTACCAAATTGAATGATTTATCAAAACTCAGTTACCATGAGTGAACTTTACCCAAAAATAAAATAATTCTATTTAAAATAAATGGATACGAAATTAATTCAAGTTTGGTCACCCTTGGCTACCCCACAGCAAGCAGAGACACAGACTGTGTCACATGACAAGACTTATGGAGGAAGCTGGCAGATGGCTGATTCATTTATACTAAACCCTAACCATTTTAAAAAGTAATTACAACATTGGTCACTTATGTTTTGTAAATATCCACTTTTGCTCACCAAATTTTAAAAAGTAATGTTGTGGTCACTTACGTTATTGATTTATAAAGTTTTTGTCATTGAACATTAAAAGGACATTAGTTTGATGACGTGACACATTAGTAAAAGAGTTAATTTTTTATCCCTTAAACTTTAGATAGAATACTAATTTAACCATTTAACTTTAATATCAATATGACGCTTAAACTTATGAAACAGAGATGACCCTTAAACATAAATTCTCAACTAATCTGTAGCAGTGAAGACTGAAGACCACTAAAAAGTGTTCAATCCACTGTATTGCAAATCTTGATGAAGTTGCAAATAGTTGTTGAGAAGCACCAAGATCAGGCACTGATTTAAACCCCCTACAATTTGACAATCCAAGATATTGAAGGCTGGAAAATCCATCAACAAACACATATACGCGGATGAATTGGTTCTTATTATATTTCAATTCCATAGTTGTTTAATGAGACTGCATGGTAACAAAAGTGCAACAAGGGGTTGGAAGCTAGGAGCTGGAGGTAAGAATCTTCAAGTGCAACAAGTTTGGTCAAATTCAAGGGTCAAATTAGTATTTTATCTAAATTTCAGGGGTCAGAATAAAATTTAACTCCTTTTACTAACGTGCCACATCATCAAGCTAATGTCGTTTTAACGTTCAATGACCAAAGTTTTATAAATCGATAACATAAGTGACCATAATGCTACTTTTTTGAATATGATGAGTAAAAGTGGGCATTTATAAAACATAAGGACCAACGTTGTAGTTTACCAGAAAAAAAACTCATTTACTAAACTACTCATGAAACACATAATTCATAGATGAAAAATTGAATGATGTTTTGAGCTTGCATTTTGTTCAAAATTCTTCCCAAGTTTTATTCAACTCTAATACTACTCATTCCGCTAATCATTAGGCTTACAATGTGTGTTTTGAACCATACTGCTGAATAATGGTGAGAAAATGTAATTAATAATATTATTAGGGCAAATTACAATATATATCACTGAACTTTAGTTGTATCGTTTATATCACTAAACTTTCAATTTGTTCAATTATAACATTAAACTTTCATTTTGCTTTAATTATACTACTAGGCCGTTAAATTCAAGCGTCATGACAACATAGACAAAATGACGTCATTTTGGTGTGGCTATTGATGACCAAAATGATGTCGTTTTAGACACTGAACTTTAGAGGTGTATCAATTTTCTCATTAAACTTTAAAATGATTTTATTTTAGCCAAATAATATTTTTTCCGTCACTATTGGTCAATCGTCGCCTGTCATCAGTCATCATTTGTAATAAGATTGATATCAAAACATTCGTATTTCACTCATCTTTCTTCTTCTCGGATTTGTTTTCCATAAAACCAACTCGAATCGATGAAATTAAACAAAAAATAACCATTTTTTAGGGTTTGAGGGCTTTCTTGAATTTGAGGTGTTTTGGGGTGTTTGCTCGAAAAATCCAAACAATGAGAAACACTCCTGTGAAAAGACGAACAACATACATCAAAATTAATCTCATCAAATGACCATCGAAGGAGATCAAGGTATTAGCATGTTGGACATTTTGATAGGTTTTTGTCGAATTTAAGTGAGTTTCGAGGAAAACTAATCCAAAAAAAATCAAGAGGAGAGGAATACGAATGTTTTAGTACCGATAATATCGTAAATGACGACCGGTGACAACAACGATTGATCTAAAATATTGGCCAGAATGTTCATCGAAATAAGACTTCGAAACAGCTTCGATTTGCGAAACAAGGAGGCCGTGAATCAGCAGCAACGTTAACAGAGATGATTTGGTGTCCATGGCTTGAAACACTGTTTGGATTGGTAAATTAATGAAAGCTTGGCAAGTTAAAGGACATGAATTGAACATCCATTTATATTGGCACCCTGACCAGTTATAGGTATTTCGTGTCATTTGGGCAATGAAGTCAAGGTCGTGTGGAGTTGGTGTAAGGGGAGGGAGGACTAATTCCTTCAAAATAAAAATATAGAAAAAAAGGGTCCAACTTGGAAGTTCTGCAGTTGGATAGGCTGTTCAAATGTAAACTTACATTACATTTAAATATTGCAAGTTGAGATGTTAATAAATCGACTTAGATCATATTTGTATGGTGTTTATGTTTGATATTTATACTAAATTTTATCTTATTCAAGTCTAGTTTGATTTGAAATATAAATCTTAATTTTTGACTAGATTCGTTCATATTCGTAAATAGTTAACTCAAGCTCGTTCTAATTTTTTTATTTATTTTATAAAATACTGTTTTTCATTTTATTTAATTTATGCTAAGTTTAAATAATTTCTATTATTTTTTTCTTTTATAAAAATAACTTTAAAATTATAGATTTAACATTATGCGATTTATATTATATAATGAATAGAAATAAACTAATATGAGATAATATATATTTAGAAAACGTAAAGTCAGCATGTAATATTTTTATACAAATCCTCTTAAATTTCAGACAAGCTTTGGTACTTCAACGAATAGCACAATTATTAATTTAATATCTGATCGTTTCGTAACCCCTCTTTTTCTTCCAGATGAGTTTCGAGTTTTTTCTTCTGCATGAGTTTTGAGTCGTATATCAAAGGAAAATTTATTTATATTTCTTATTTTTTCCGTTAAATAGAGAAGTATTACATACTCACGTAACTTAAAGCTATACAAGCATCCTTAACCACTAACTCAAAGGGGCAAATTTATATGATTAGCGCTGGTGTTTGTGAGAAACAAAGCCAAAAAATCAATCTAATTACATCACCTCAGAAAATCCCCCCCCAAAAAAAAAGAAAAGTTGGAACAAGTAATCGCAAATGGTGATGCATGCTCTATCGGGTTTGACCCATTTACTAATTTTTGTAGCAATATATGTTAAACAAAGTGTCTTTTATTGATGTTCTTTAATTTTTTTTTGACATGTTGATTAAATTAATCTCCAACATTTACACCTTTTATCACTTTGACTTTGACTTTTTACACTTTGAAAAATTACTAAATTTTAATGAAAGTACTAATTGGACTCTCAAAAATTAATGATACTGATGTTACAACTGACATAACATAAAACATTATTTGAAATCACCTTGATAAAACGACGATGTTTTGAAACAGATATTATTATAACCCACGAAGTGACTTCAATAATACAATACTCTTATTATATAATGCAAAGTGTTAAAAACAGCCACACGATCACTGCTAGAAATGCACTACACATTTTTTTCGTTTGTTTTAGCCCAACATCAAATATCATACCCAAGCACCAAAAAGACGCAAGATAGAATTCTTCCAAAACGACTCAGTCGATCAAAAAAAAATTGCAGTTAGAGCTTCCAACTGAACACCCACATGAATGTTCTCACTTTTCAGTTTTGACTACTACTAAAAAGTTTTACCTGTAACAATTTATCGGCTGAACCACCATTCACCTCATGCGGAGTAGCTTATCCTGCATATAAATCACATCCACACACATCGTCCTAATATTTCCTTAATTATGCTTCCAAGACCCTAAATGTTCAAAAATATGATCAACCTCCTTGGACTTCACTGGATAAAGGCTATGGCAATACTTCCTCATGATAAATGAGAAATGTTATGCTTTCCTACATTTTTTCCTTTCCGGATCATAAATAGTGCCACAATACGGAAATCAGGATTCTCTAATGTGATGTAGTTAGATCATAGTGGCATACTTAGTTCCACAATCGCTTCTATGATTATGCTTTAAATACACCCTAATATGTTAAAAGCAAGGCAATCGTTTTACCAGTTGACATGAACAGATGGAGACTGGCTATGGAAACAGTTCTACAAATTTCAGGTAGAGAATGAAAAATGGAATGATCTGCATCTTTAAATCAAACTAGGGCCATGAAATGAAACTGAGGATCGTCTTTGAATGCCATGTTAGTAATGTAATGTATTTGTGCATCAAGTCCAGATGTATGATGTGTGATGCAGTTAACCTAATATAAAACAGTTCAACATGAGGTGGAATAGCACACAAATTAACCAAAACCGTAGACAATGCACTACTTCTACAAATATCATATTTATCTGATCCTATAAAATTAAACTAGCATAACATATGCTGTAGACAAATGCATGTCTTAGGCAAAATGATATTATAACATGAGCAAATGGTGCACTCATGATACCACAAGGCGAATTCAAACACAAGAGAAGAGATGATAATGCTGATGTTGATGATGAAATGGATGCATCCAAGCATATAGCAGTGTATGTGTCGGACAACAGAAAACAGAGAAGATCCCCATGATCTACTGGTAAGTCAGAGCTGGTGGAGGCCCATTTGCACCGGGGGAAGCAACAAGATGACCGGAGTCCTTCCTTTTACCAAAAGGATTCTTTGAATATCTATTACAAAGTCAAGAAACACAACGATGTTCACATAAGCATTTATAATAAAGTTATGGATGGAACACGCAAAGTAATAACATAACAAAAAAAGAGCAGAGACAGGTGGGACTAGCGAGTGCATTTAAGTCCCCTTTGCATCTGCCATATTCTTGTTTTATCCCCCATGGAAAATTTTACTTTCCTAACTTAGTTTGATGTAGCCCTCTTTATTTTTCTAATTTCGTTCTTTGGCATTCAACAGTTTTTAAAATGTTCTGCATTCTTGAGAACTTGCTAAAATCAAATTAGAAAAACAGTATCATATATGCAGTTTCTCAAAAATACATACTTTACTTTCATATTCTTTAACTTTTTTAAAAGTTATTTCTTGAAAGCATATAGTTTCGTATATCTTGCATATAAAACAAGTGCAATTACTAGTTCTGAAAATGTGCAGCACACAGGAAAGGTAAATAAAATGTAGCATTCAAAAGTTACATTTACTAAAAAAATAACCTGTTTTAAACCATAAAAACTAGGTTAAACTACCTATTTGGTATTGTTTCTGTTTTGGTCACCCAACTTTTTTTTTACAAAATGGTACCTAAAGTTACATTTTGGTTCTATTTTGGTACCCACCGTTAAAAATTAATGGCAAAAATGACATGACATTTTCTTATTAGGAGAGAGAAAATGAAAAAAATAAAAAAAAAATGTCTTAGTTTTGCTGTAAATTTTCAACGGCGGGGTACCAAAACAAAAACACGGGAATAGATGGGGTACCAAATAGGTAGTTTACCCGAAAAACTATCATGCAAGGTTATCTCAGTTTCCGAAGTTAAGAATTGCAACCCCCTCCCCCCCCCCCCAATAAAAGGAAACTTCGTCTTTCACCCTCCAAACCCTAGCTCGATCCCAGACTAAAAAGAAATTTGTCCCACACCTATCCTAAGGTAACAAGAAGCAAGAAGGGGTAACTATTAGGTACAAAACCTGTCAGAACTGTAACATAAAAGAAGAATTGAGACACAAACCCATGAATAAAGCACCAATTATATGAAGGAAACAAGAACGCTTAACACAGTAAAGTGACAACAAAATACAAAAAGGATACTGTATTCGCATGCCAACAGAACCCGAACTAGGGATCACGGCACCCTGTAAACTGTGGTGCACATTGGTTGCAGTACTAACATCCTGCAAGTTGGTGAACAAACTCTTAAGCGTGTGAATAAAACCCAAGAAAGTTTCATCTCATGGATAACTGATTGCATCCAAGTAGATAAAGAAGAAACTTACTTCAAACTCTATAAAGCAAACAGTATGCCTCTCTTGTCTCAAGATCTTCATTTGCTTAAAACCAGGTTGACTGCATGTAAAGCAAAAGTATGAAATAAACCAAGCTGTCATCAGCAAACAACCCAAAACTCAAACAAAAAATAAAATAGCTCGGAAATTAGCCAGTGGCTAACTCATTCTTACGCGCTGAATAATCCCCTTAATTCTTCCTCGTTAATATTCTCTCCAAGATTGCCAATAAATAAGGTATTGCAAGGAGGGTTATCTTTGGTATTCTGCTAACAAAAATATTGTTAAAAGTAAATGGAGAACCTCTGAAACTTACTAGGCTACTGGATGTATAATAATAGAAAATGAAAAAACAAAACATTATCGCACGTCAAACTCTGGAAAAAATACACTGGTTATAACAAGGAAAAGAGACTAGAAAATTCAACAGCCGGAAGAAAATGTCCTCTTCTAGTAAAAACAACCCTAATACAGAATCAAAGGCTATCACACAGTAGCCAAGGTAGTTGCTTAAGTTCACCTCAGGCATGTTCCTCACTTAGAAATTCTTTCTCTAATAAATTTCAGAATATGGATTTGTTATACGGTACAAAGGTTTTTTACTAATGTGACTTTTACACCGGAGAGGGATGTGCTCCCCATCTCCTTTCCTTGCTAAAACATCAAAAACAGAACGGAAGGCTGCAAGAAGGGAGTCAAATTCATGTCTATGATAGAAGAAAGCCTTTCAGGTTAGAAGAGTCCCGAAAGGAGCTAGCACACAGTATTTGAAGAAACACATTCATACTTGTTTGTTAGGAACCAATCAATAAAAAATTTAAGCCTTGCAAAATGCTAAGCGTACAATAAAAATATCTTAGATGAAAAATATTGCTTACTCCATCAAAACATATTAGGTAACAATGATAGAATGGTAAAAGAATTATACTGAATAGAATGAGGGTTAAAACACACACGCATGCAAAATGGTAAGATAACTAGAACATAGAGAAAAAAGTATTGATTGAACACATTTGTACCCGAACATGTTACATGTAGATAACATACCAAACAAAGCATATGAAAATCTTAATCACAGATGACTACAG
Source organism: Hibiscus mutabilis (assembly GCA_019671005.1). NCBI lineage: Eukaryota > Viridiplantae > Streptophyta > Magnoliopsida > Malvales > Malvaceae > Hibiscus > Hibiscus mutabilis. Next base: position 38,462,738 of record CM033732.1, read on the forward strand.
GACAAGGACAAAAGTACCAATCACCTGATTATTGACAATTATCCATAAAACATTGGATTCAATGGTCATATCTTCAATGTCCAAAATGGCAAGTTTTTAGCAGCAGTTCATTGCAATCAAGGTATACTTTATTAAAGTTAATTGTTATTAAATATTCTTAATAACCCACTATTTCAATAATTTATAGGGAAAAAGACAGCTAATAAAAACTGATACAAAATCTAAGCCAGAAGAGAGAATGGCATGTGAGATATAGAAATTACCTGAACAGGCACATAACTGCTTGGAGTTGGAGCTGGTACGGGAGCCGGAGTTGGCATTGGAACTGGAGGAACAGGATAACATCCATACGGGTCATATGGAATAGGAGGGGGAGGAGGAGTTGGAGCCATATACCTATGGCAAATAAAGCTCATCTTTAACATGAAACATTGCAACAATAACAGAAATTATATAGTACTAGGAAAACTTGATCATAGCAGTATACAACCCACATCCTGGCATCGCCTCGTACCCATGTGGTCCCCAAACAGGTGCAGGAGGGTGAAATGGAGGTGGAGTTGAATAAGGACTGTGGGAATAATTTCCACCAGTTCGCAATCGTTTGCTTTGATCATATGCATCAGAATCTGTTACGATTCCTGTAGAATAATATCACAAAACAAAAATAGTCTCTTAATCATTGAAAAATTTACATTTTATTTAATCACGATATCATATCACTGTTTCTATCACTCCTCACCCACATACCCAGTCAAACACATTACAACCCCATAAAGAGGTGGATAACCAAAAGAATTGATTGTATCTTAAAGGCTTCCCGAGGTAGAAGGATGCTCCACAATTCATATATAGATTTTGAAAAATATGAACAACTTACTAGAACTTGGAATCAAATAATTATTACTTGGGAACTTATGGCATTTCAAAAACAGAAGGAAAAAGGAACTAATCATGCGCAGCAAGATAATAAGCTGTCCAGAACAGTCAACTAAAGATCGTATTCCTGAGGGGGAAAATCGACTTAGAAGAAAATACTAGAACTCTTGAATGGAAACTTCAAACTGTACACATCTTAACCAATAAAACCAAGTTTCAAGAAGGAAAAGAGAGATCCCATTGAAAATCTAGACTGGTGACAACTGAAGAACTACTATTTGGTCCAAAAGTTACAAAATTCGAGCTCTTTTTTGTCAAAATTCATGATATCAGTTTGTTTGTATTGGCATACGTGAAACAAATAAAAAAGGACGGGAACTGAAAACAGAGACAAATAAAATTCTGACTTCTGAATTAATGTTCCCAAAAGGGGATGGCTGCTTCGGAACAAATATTCCACTTTGTTGGAGCTTCTATTCAATTAATAAGCTACAAAGAAATCACATATGATCATTACATCATAATGCTAACAGATATTATTTTTAGTTAAATTCCTTTTAACATTCCAGCTTCTCATTATTGTATGAAATTTAACCAGTGATAAATAATTTTTTTAATAATTTGTCTATATGTTCATTTTTTTAGTTTTAAAGAAACTATTATTTTTTTAATTGTTCAAAAGGTAATCTGAATACTTCATTACCGGATTAAGATATACTTAAAGCAGAACAGTCAATGACTATGTTGTATGCTACAATATCGGATTCAAAACCCCTTCCTTCCAACAACCTTAGAAATCTAACAACTTTATCAGTACTGTCAATCTTACACAAACCATTAAGACTGTAATTTTAACACTCCAGATTACATATATTAGAAGAATACCTAGAGTAGACATCTAAAATTGATCATTCAGCCACATTCAACAAAACTCTAGCTCCTAAACATTTCCTTTCACAGTGCTCTTGTGTACTTAGAACCATCATGTAATTGTCTTCCACATGTCATGATCATTTCAAACAAGATTATGCTTTTTGTATTAATTTATCTCCAGTTTAATACACTTTCTATCTGTGCGATTCTATATAACAATGTAAAGTCCTTTTCACTCTGGCATTAAACAAAGTGTTAACGTGACAGCTTACCTCTTTTAACAAATAGATTCTTCTTTGCCATCTCTATGTGCAAAAGGGACTTTGACTCAGCATCAAAAACCATTTCCTAGTACACACCCGAATCAAACCCAATTAGTGCTTTGAAAAAGAGTGACATAACTCAGATGAGTAAAATATAGAAGGCCAATTAAATAAATCTATAATACCTGAAGGGCATCCTTAGCAGCAACTGCAAATCGTGCATTTGAGAAGAGAGCGAAGCCCATAGGTTTTTCTCCCTTGTAGTTCACTTGCGAAGCTTCATAACCTGGAAGCCATCTCAGTAAATTCTGCAGCTCTCTCTCTTTGACATCTTCAGGAAGACCCGAAATGAAAATAGTCCGAACCTAAACCCAGCACAAACATTTCCATTAATTTTACAATCTCCAAGGAAATAGCAACGAACATGTACATGAAAACAAAATTGCATGCTCTACAAAGATAAATTTGCATACACATAAAACGTGTTCACAACTACATAATCTACAAAATGAAAATCCAACGATTTTGCTTTTATTCTTCAGCTTATATTTAGCTTCTTCGCTAAAAAAAAAAAAGAAAAGTAAAAATCCTCATTAATTGAAAGAAGAAATACTAAACTGTCATAATTTACATTCAAATCATGAATATATGCTGCCAGTTACTAAATTAATTTAAACAAATCTTACTTTTGGGAAAGAAAAAGCAAGTGCAAAAGGAAATCCGAATATCTATATAATTTATATATAAGCAAATACTTCCATAGAGCGAATCAATGGGGTACAAAAATCTAAGCTGGAGGAAAAGAGCTATTATATTCGTAGTTACTTAAGCTGAAATTTCAAACAAAGAACATTAGGGTTCGATTACGATCAAACATGCAATTCAAGCTGAAATCTAAGGCTTGCAAAAGAAAAATAAAAGGAACAGAAGTAAATCGAGTCTCTCTCTCTCTCTCTCTCTCTGTGTGTGTGTGTGTGTGTGTGAGAGAGAGAGAGTTGACCTCGTCATGAGAGGGAGCAGGTGGAGGAGGCGGTTGAGTCGCGGCAGAAGCAGCGGCGGATGGGGGAGGAGGAGCTTGGACCGGAGGCCATTGCTGGTGGTAAGGGTGGATTCCAGCACCCGCCATGTGAAGGGCTGAATAGAAAGTAGACTCCTGAGGCTGAAACCCTAGACCAAGACTCGAGGACGGAGAGAGGAAGAAGTGATGATTCATATAATTAATAAAATAAAATATTAGGTCAATTTTTTGTTTCCTTTAAAAGGGAAACCTTTTATGGGGCGATTTAGCTTCTTTTTTTTAAATAATTCTTTCGATTTGATAAAAAAAATTATTTTCCGGAAATTAAATTGGAGGACGGAGGGAGAGGAAGAAGTGATGATTCATATAATTAATAAAATAAATTCTGCACTATTAATTATTCTCGTTGTGGAATTGGTGTTATTATTTAATTAATATTAATTTAGTTGAAAATTATAATATTTTTTATTTTCATACTTTCCAATAAATTGAAAATAATTAAAAAATACAAATTAAGGATCGTACACAATATTAGTAAATTTATATACATTATTTATTACTTCACTTATAATTTTTGTTTTGACAAATTATTCATTTGACAAACCCATAACCTAATCCTAATCCTGCACAAAATATTAGTTTTTTTTACAAACTCGAGACATAAAAAAATTTGAGGAAAATAAAGATGAACAGCTTGATCAACTGACTAAATATACTTACTTGCTACATTATAAATATATATTTTACATAAAATATTTTATTCACTCATGTTGTAAACTGTGATAAAATCTTTGATAAAAAGTATGGTAAAATTTAGTATATATTAATCTTGATTGAGGTTGTTGTCACAAGACTTGATAACACCAACTTAATTAAAAAATATATAAAAATCAAATATAAAATAAGTCATATATTTATAAAATTATTTAATAATTTTATTTTTTTCATTAAAATAAAATGAGGGGGGAAACACAAATATTATTTTTGTTATTCTTAAAAAGTATGCTTTTTATATAAACTAAAAAAATTAACAAGAAATATAAAGAAGTAAAAGAAGGGTAGAGTACAGAGATAGAGAACATAATTCTCGTTACCGTATTTTTTTCACTTATTTAAATAGGATAAATTTGATAGTTCATCCATTAGTGCAATAATTTAGAATTAATTTATATTGTTGTAATAATGTATTAATAAATGATAATTGTTTTGCAAACAAACATAGTTTATAGTCAGAGGCATTGACATTGAAGAACTAATCTGTGTAAACATGTTTAAGAAATTAGAAATATCTTACATTGATGTAATTGTGTTTTAGAGAGAGTAGAAAAATTTACTCTAGTGAAATTAAATAGTGATACTAACAATTGTTCTCAAGCAAGCATAAGTTTTATATTCAAACCCGATTTGGAGTTCTAGAATTTTTCAAAAAGATTACGAAATCAAAATCGTTTTAGGTTCCAAATACTCAAATCGATTATAATCTATCGAAAAATCAGAGAAGAATTTAGATTTCAAAATAGTTTGAATTAGAAGAATTTTTCCAAATGAAGATAATTACACGATTAGAAAATTATTTTTGGAGGTAATCATGTTTATTTGAGAATTAAAAAATATTTTACTAGTTTTAAATTTTATTAAATTAACTAGTAATTATTTTTAAAATTTTAAACCAAAATTTTAGTTAAATTATTTGACAAGAGTGTCGATGTATTTAACCAAGATTTTTAAAGGGACTAACAAATATATTTAAATAGTTATAGAATGATAGTTTGAATACTTATTTTGACCAAAAAAAGTTTAAGAGCTCAAAGCACAAAAAAACAAAATATTTTAAGGGCTTGTTTTTCATTTAAACAAAAAATACTTAATATTTTTAGGGTTGGCTAAATTGGTATTTACTGAACTTTTAGGGCGCTTTCACTTTGGTCATTGAAATCGAAAAACTTTCATTATAGCCAATAAACTTTTAATTCGATTTTATTACAACTATTGTCATTAAAAATGTTGTTGTGACACGTTAAAGTCTTCTTCCAAAAATACCCTAGTTTTTCAAGTTTACCACCGCCACCAAGGCCAAAATTATGATGAATGGAGATGTTATCAATCCCAACAATACGAATGATTTGTTTGGCCAAAAGGTTTTATAGTTTGGTTTGAAGCATATCTGATGATTAACAATGATAGATCGAAAAATTAATTTTTAGTTTCATTTGAGACTTTAGTTTTGATTCACCAATGTCAACCATCATATCAACTTGAAACTAAACTATGTTAAACTTTGGCAAAATGAATCTTTCCAAGTTTTGAGATTGACCGATGATTGTTCCGTTAATTGAAATTATGGTCTTGGCAATAACTGTAACTTTGAAAATTTAGGGTTTCTTTGGGAAGAAGACTTTAACGTGCCATATCAACAATTTTTAACGGTGTTAACAACACTACAACAGTGACCATAATGAATTTAAATTAAAATTTTAGTGACTATAATGAAAATTTTTCAATTTTAGTGACCAAAGTAAAAGCGCCTTAAAATTTTAGTGATCACCAAAGTAGTTTATCCTATTTTTTTTATGGTGGGTCAAGTGACTCACCATGCACCAGGGTGCATCCGCCCTGAATAGGATAAATGATAATGATAAAGCTTACAAAATTAAACATAAATACAAAAGGCTTAATATAGAAATAAGTGCTTAAACTATATTTTCTACTAACTTTAGGTGTTTAAATTATTTTAGTAAGAATACGTATATAACAATTATATCGTTATATTTTTAGGTGTATGGTCGTTAAAGTCCGTTTTAAAAAAAATATTATCCAATAAATGTTTGACACGTAGCATATATTTTTTTTACTTTTTAAATATAAATAATTTAAAAAACCCCCAAATTTTTAATTTTTCAAAAAATCCTAAAATTTCACAAAACAACACATATATTCCTAAAATATCCCAAACCCCAAATCACAGGCTTCTACCACCAATTGTCGCCCCTGATTCCACCTCATCGATAGTAAACAAAGTCGGTCATTTCCCCCAATATGGCGTCATCAAAAAACAACGAACGACATGTCAATCTGACGATTGTAGGCCAAATATCCCCTTTGACACAAATTCTATTCGAGCATTGGTCTTTAAGTCGTCAACAGCTTCAATTTTTACGTAAGCCAAATATCCATTGAAGCACCGCCGCCAAATCATCAATAACTACAATTTTTACTTAGTATCCGTTGAAGCACCGTTGAATTTTGAGAATTACTCCCCCTGCGACTGAATGTTCGTTGCAGCAATACTCTTCTGGCATGTCTCTAACATCGCACTGCAAAATCCGCAACAAAAATTCCTCCACAACGCGCAGCTCGAACCATAGCTCATGATACCATTTGTTAGGAATTTGTTATGCGGCAAAATAACCAAAGCAATAACGACATAGACTAAGACATACATAGGAGATAAGATTTAACATGGTTCATTATAGCCTACCTCCACGGACGAGAGAAATCAATCCACTATCAACGTAGAGAACCTAAAGAGTACAAATATATGATAACCCATGCAATCCCAAAACCCGGTGTACAAATCCCATGACCCAGTGGAACCAAAACACTCTTCCCAACATCCCTACAATACCCATCTCTACAACGTAGGCACAATAGTTGTAGAGAACCTAAAAGTGGTTGCATCTCTCCAGAGTAATCCCCTCTCTCTTATTCTCTCATAATTTGTTATATTTGGACTCAAATTCTAATTGGTAATTAAGTTGAGTTTTATTGTAATTCTAGTGGTTGAAAATTACTTGGTAATTAGGATTTACTTTAATGAGTAAATATCTATTTTAGGTAGAGATCTTATTGAATAAGGTTTCTTGGTGATCAAGTATTTGAGTCTATTAATATAGACTAGGTTTAACCTTTTGAACTATGAGAGAATGAGAGAACAAGAGAGCAGAAATTACTTTGGAGAGATGTAACCACTTTTAGGTTCTCTACAACTATTGTGCCTACGTTGTAGAGATGTGTATTGTAGGGATGTCGGGAAGAGTGTTTTGGTTTCACCGGGTCATGGGATTTGTGCACTAGGTTTTGGGATTACATGGCTTATCATGTATTTGTACTCTTCAGGTTCTCTACGTTGATAGTGGATTGATTTCTCTCGTCCGTGGAGGTAGGATATTTGGTATATTTTGACTCAAATTCTAATCGGTAATTAAGTTGGGTTTTATTGTAATTCTAGTGGTTGAAAATTACTTGGTAATTAGGATTTACTTTAATGAGTAAATATCTATTTTAGGTAGAGATCTTATTGAATAAGGTTTCTTGGTGACCAAGTATTTGAGTCTATTAATATAGACTAGGTTTAACCTTTTGAATTATGAGAGAATGAGAGAACAAGAGAACAGAAATTACTCTAGAGAGATGTAACCACTTTTAGGTTCTCTACAACTATTGTGCCTACGTTGTAGAGATGTGTATTGTAGGGATGTTGGGAATAGTGTTTTGGTTCCACCAGGATAAGGGATCTGTACACCGGGTTTTAGGATTATATGGGTTATCATGTATTTGTACTCTTCAGGTTCTCTACGTTAATAGTGGATTGATTTCTCTCGTTCATAGAGGTAGGCTATGCTGAACCACATTAAATCTTGTCTAATGTGCATGTCTTGGTATATGTCGTTATTATTTTGGTTATTTTGCCGCATAACAAATACCTAACAAATGGTATCATGAGCTATGATTCGAGCTGTGCGGTTGTGAAAGAATTGTTGCTACGAATTTTGCGGCTCGATGTTGGAGACATACTAGAGGAGTATTGCTGTAACGAGCTTTCAGTTGCAGGGGGAGTAATTCTCAAAATTCAACAGTGCTTCAACGGATGCTACGTAAGAATTGGAGTTGTTGAAGACTTGGCGGCGGTGCTTCAACGGATATTTGGCTTACGTAACAATTGAAGCTATTGAAGACTTGAAGACCAATGCAAATGGAATTTATGTCAAGGGGAGATTTGTTATATTTTGACTCAAATTCTAATTGGAAATTAAGTTGGGTTTCATTGTAATTCTAGTGGTTGAAGATTACTTGGTAATTAGAATTTACTTTAATGAGTAAATATCTATTTTAGGTAGATATCTTATTGAATAAGGTTTCTTAGTGACCAAGTATTTGGGTCTATAAAAATGACTAAGTTTAACCTTTTGAATTATGAGAGAACAAGAGAATGAGAGAAAAAAAGAGGGCAATTACTCTAGAGAGATGTAACCACTTTTAGGTTCTATACAACTATTGTGCCTAGATTGTAGAGATGGGTATTGTAGGGATGTTGGGAAAAGTGTTTTGGTTCCACCGGGTCATGAGATTTGTACACCAGGTTGTGGGATTACATGGGTTATATGTATTTATACTCTTCGGGTTCTCTACGTTGATAGTGGATTGATTTCTCTCATCTATGGAGGTAGGCTATTTGTTATATTTTGACTCAAATTCTAAACGGTAATTAAGTTGGGTTTTATTGTAATTCTAGTGGTTGAAAATTACTTGGTAATTAGGATTTACTTTAATGAGTAAATATCTATTTTAGGTAGAGATCTTATTGAATAACGTTTCTTGGTGATCAAGTATTTTAGTCTATTAATATAGACTAGGTTTAACCTTTTGAATTATGAGAGAACAAGAGAGCAGAAATTACCTTGGAGAGATGTAACCACTTTTAGGTTCTTTACAACTATTGTGCCTACGTTGTAGAGATGTGTATTGTAGGGATGTTGGGAAGAGTGTTTTGGTTCCACTAGGTCATGGGATTTGTACACCGGGTTTTGGGATTATATGGGTTATCATGTATTTGTACTCTTCAGGTTCTCTACGTTAATAGTGGTTTTATTTCTCTCGTTCATGGAGGTAGGCTATGTTGAACCACATTAAATCTTATCTAATGTGCATGTCTTGGTCTATGTCGTTATCGTTTTGGTTATTTTGCCACATAACAAATTCCTAACAAATAGTATCATGAGCTATGGTTCGAGCTGCTCGATTGTAGAAGAATTTTTGTTGCGGATTATGCGGCTCGATGTTGAAGACATGCCAGAGGAGTATTGCTGCAACGAGCTTTCAGTTACAGGGGGAATAATTCTCAAAATTCAACAGTGCTTCAACGGATTCTACATAAGAATTGGAGTTGTTGAAGACTTGGCGGTGGTGCTTCAATGGATATTTGCCTTACGTAAAAATTGAAGCTATTGAAGACTTGAAGACCAATGCTCGAATAGAATTTATGTCAAGGGGGAGATTTGTTCTATTTTGACTCAAATTCTAATTGGAAATTAAGTTGGTTTTCATTGTAATTCTGGTGGTTGAAGATTACTTGGTAATTAGAATTTACTTTAATGAATAAATATCTATTTTAGTTAGATATCTTATTGAATAAGGTTTCTTGGTGACCAAGTAATTAGGTCTATAAATATAGACTAAGTTTAACCTTTCGAATTATGAGAGAACAAGATAATGAGAGAACGAGAGAACAAGAGAGGGGGAATTACTCTGGAGAGATGTAACCACTTTTAGGTTCTATACAACTATTGTGCCTACATTGTAGAGATGGGTATTGTAGGGATGTTGGGAAGAGTGTTTTGGTTCCACCGGGTCATGGGATTTGTACACCAGGTTTTGGGATTACATGGGTTATCATGTATTTGTACTCTTCGAGTTCTCTATATTGATAGTGGATTGATTTCTCTCATCCGTGGAGGTAGGCTATTTGTTATATTTTGACTTAAATTCTAATCGGTAATTAAGTTGGGTTTTATTGTAATTCTAGTGGTTGAAAATTACTTGGTAATTAGCATTTACTTTAATGAGTAAATATCTATTTTAGGTAGAGATCTTATTGAATTAGGCTTCTTGGTGACCAAGCATTTGAGTCTTTTAATATAGACTAGGTTTAACCTTTTGAATTATGAGAGAATGGGAGAACAAAAGAAGGGGAATTACTCTAGAGAGAAGTAACCACTTTTAGGTTTTCTACAACTATTGTGCCTACGTTGTAGAGATAGGTATTGTAGGGATGTTGGGGAGAGTGTTTTGTTCCACTGGTCATAGGATTTGTACACCGAGTTTTGGGATTACATCGGTTATCATGTATTTGTACTCTTCGGGTTCTCTACGATACTAGTGGATTGATTTCTCTCGTCCGTGGAGGTAGGTTATGCTGAACCACGTTAAATCTTGTCTCATGTGCATGTCTTGGTCAATGTTGTTATCGCTTTGGTTATTTTGCCACATACCAAATTCTTAACAAATGGTATCATAAGCTATGGTTCGAGTTGTGCGATTGTGGGGGAATTTTTGCTGTAAATTTTACGGTGCGATATTGGAGACATGCTAGAGGAGTATTGCTACAACGAGATTTCAGTTGCAGGGGGAGTAATTCTCAAAATTCAACGGTGCTTCAACGGATACTACGTAAGAATTAGAGTTGTTGAAGACTTGGCGGCAGTGCTTCAACGGATATTTGGCTTACGTAAAAATTAAAGCTATTGAAGACTTGAAGACCAATTCTCAAATAGAATTTATGTCAAGGGGGAGATTTGTTATATTTTGACTCAAATTCTAATTGGAAATTAAGTTGGGTTTCATTGTAATTCTAGTGGTTGAAGATTACTTGGTAATTAGAATCTACTTTAAAGAGTAAATATCTATTTTAAGTAGATATCTTATTGAATAAGGTTTCTTGGTGACCAAGTATTTGGGTCTATAAATATAGACTAAGTTTAACCGTTTGAATTATGAGAGAATGAGAGAACAAGAGAGAGAGAATTACTCTGGAGAGATGTAATCAGTTTTAGGTTTTATACAACTATTTTGCCTACATTGTAGAGATGGATATTGTAGGGATGTTGGGAAGAGTGTTTTGGTTCCACCGGGTCATGGGATTTGTCCACCAGGTTTTGTGATACATGGGTTATCATGTATTTGTACTCTTCGGGTTCTCTACGTTGATAGTGGATTGATTTCTCTCGTCCGTTGAGGTAGCATATTTGGTATATTTTGACTCAAATTCTAATCGGTAATTAAGTTGGGTTTTTTTGTAATTCTAGTGGTTGAAAATTACTTGGTAATTAGGATTTACTTTAATGAGTAAATATCTATTTTAGGTAGAGATCTTATTGAATAAGGTTTCTTGGTGACCAAGTATTTGAGCCTATTAATATAGACTAGGTTTAACCTTTTGAATTATGAGAGAATGAGAGAACAAGAGAAGAGAAATTACTCTGGAGAGATGTAACCACTTGTAGGTTCTCTACAACTATTGTGCCTACGTTGTAGAGATGTGTATTGTTGGGATGTTGGGAAGAGTGTTTTGGTTCTACCAGGTCATGTGATTTGTACACCGGGTTTTGGGATTATATGGGTTATCATGTATTTGTACTCTTCGGGTTCTCTACGTTGATAGTGGATTGATTTCTCTCGTTCATGGATGTAGGCTATGATGAACCACATTAAATCTTGTCTAATGCGCATGTCTTGGTCTATGTCGTTATCGTTTTGGTTATTTTGCCGCATAACAAATTCTTAACAAATAGTATCATGAGCTATGGTTCGAGCTGCACAATTGTGGAGGAATCTTTGCTGCGGATTTTGCAGTTCGATGTTGGAGACATGCCACAGGAGTATTACTACAACGAGCTTTCAGTTGCAGGGGGAGTAATTCTCAAAATTCAACGGTGCTTCAACGGATACTATGTAAGGATTAAAGTTGTTGATGACTTGGCGACGGTGCTTCAACAGATATTTGGCTTTTGTAAAAATTGAATCTATTGAAGACTTGAAGACCAATGCTCGAATATAATTTGTGTCAAGGGGAGATTTGTTATATTTTGTCTCAAATTCTAATCGGTAATTAAGTTGGGTTTCATTCTAATTCTAGTGGTTGAAGATTACTTGGTAATTAGTATTCACTTTAATGTGTAAATATCTATTTTAGGTAGAGATCTTATTCAATTAGGTTTCTTCGTGACCAAGTATTTTGGTCTATAAATATAGACTAGGTTTAACCTTTTAAATTATGAGAGAATGAGAGAACAAGATAGGGGAATTACTCTGGAGAGATGTAACCACTTTTAGGTTTTCTACAACTATTGTGCCTATGTTGTAGAGATGGGTGTTTTAGGAATTTGGTATACAACAAAATAACTAAAGCGATAACGACATAGACCAAGACATGCAAAATGGACAAGATTTAAAGTGGTTCAGCATTGCCTACCTCCACGGACGAGAGAAATCAATCCACTATCAACGTAGAAAACTCGAAGAGTACAAATACATGATAACCCATGTAATCCCAAAACCTGGTGTACAAATCTCATGACCCAGTGGAACCAAAATACTCTTCCCAACATCCCTACAATACTCATCTCTACAACGTAGGCATAATAGTTATAGAGAACCTAAAAGTGGTTACATCTATCTCTAGAGTAATTATCCCTCTCTTGTTCTCTCATTCTCTCATTATCTTGTTCTCTCATAATTCAAAAGGTTAAACCTAGTCTATATTTGTAGACCTAAATGCTTGGTCACCAAGAAACCTTATTCAATAAGATCTTCTACCTAAAATAGATATTTACTCATTAAAGTAATTCCTAATTACCAAGTAATCTTCAACCACTAAAATTACAATAAAACCCAACTTAATTACCAATTAGAATTTGAGTTAAAATATAACAAATCTCCCCCTTAACACAAATTCTATTTGAGCATTGGTCTTCAAGTCTTCAACAACTTCAATTTTTACGTAAGCCAAATATCCGTTGAAGCATCACTGCCAAGTCTTCAACAACTCCAATTCTTACGTAGTATCCATTGAAGCACCGTTAAATTTTTGAGAATTACTCCCCCTGTAACTAAAAGCTCGTTGCTGCAATACTCCTCTAGTATGTCTCCAACATCGCACCGCAAAATCCGCAACAAAAATTACTCTACAATCGCACAGCTCGAACTATAGCTCATTTTACCATTTGTTAGGAATTTATTATGCGGCAAAATAACCAAAACGATAACAACATAGACCAAGATATCCACATGAGACAAGATTTAACGTGGTTCAGCATAGCCTACCTCTACGAACGAGAGAAATCAATCCACTGTCAACGTAGAGAACCTGAAGATTAAAAATATATGATAACCCATGTAATCCCAAAACCCAGTGTACAAATCCCATGACCCAGTGGAACCAAAACACTTTTCTCAACATCCCTACAATACCCATCTCTACAACGTAGACACAATAGTTGTAGACAACCTAAAAGTGGTTACATCTCTCCAGAGTAATTCCCCATCTCTTGTTCTCTCATTCTCTCATTATCTTGTTCTCTCATAATTCAAAAGGTTAAACCTAGACTATATTTATAGACCCAAATACTTGGTCACTAATAAACCTTATTCAATAAGATGTAACCACTTTTAGGTTCTCTACAACTATTGTGCCTACATTGTAGAGATGGGTATTGTTGGGATGTTAGGAAGAGTCACCATGAAAGATAATACAATACAATGCATCAAAAAGAAAAAAAAAGGGGGCAAGTCCACTAAAAGTCTCTTACAATGGTGCAAAGAAAAGCAGACACTTCCATCGAGATTAGCATACCAAAATCTAGAAACCTTCATGAATCTCTTTGTCTCTATCCAAACAAGATGCTTTACTGGGTGAAAAGGAGTGGTGAACAAACCAAGCTATTAGGCAGATTACTTCGCTACCCAAATCTGATTACATCGGCAACCAACCATCAACCGAGTGGGGATCCATCTTTCTAAGACCACCGACAGAACCATAATCAGAGATTACCGCCGTGAAGATCTCTGTACAAGCACCAACCGACCGCTAAGGGTAATAACTTTAGTAAGTTCAACTCATTCAATCCTTGTGGAGGTTATGATATTCACACTCTCCATCATATAATTTATCAATCAAGTGTACTTGCTTGTTGATTTTGTTACGATATTGGTTGTTTATTTGTTATTTTATTTTGCCATAATAGAATTATTTCAACAGCCATGTCAATTCAATTTGTTCCATTCACAATGTCGTAATTCAAACTTTTGACATTGCTTGAGGGACTAGTGTTTCATCCAACTTGACCAATTGACTGTTGATAATTTATTTAAAAATAACTATTTTAAATGTTAATTTATAAATAATATTTAATTAGTTGACATTTATGTTAATCAAGTGAAATTTGTACTAGAGAAATATAAAAAAGATTCAAGAATATTTAAAGTAATTGATTCATGTTGAATGACAACTCAAGGAGCATCAATGGACAAGAGGCAATGGCATCAACGGACAAGAGGCAATCATGTAGGAGGATCCGAAAAAATTATATCATGAGTCTAACTTATTATATTAGTTATGGTCATAATCAATGAAAATCACTTACTACACTATTTTTTATGTCATTTTTGACCACTAAGTAATGTTTTTTACATGTCATTTAAAAAAAATAGTTTTTAAAAGTTATTATATAATGGGGAAATGACATGAAAAAAATGATGTAGTGGGTGATTTTTATTGATTAGAACTATGAATGATGTGATAAGTCAGACCCATGATATAATTCTCTCGAGGATCTCGTTTGTAACTTTTTATTAAACAGACAAAACAATTTCTTACAAAAATAGTAAATACACTAATAACTCATGAGAAAACAAGATCACAGAGATCTTGCGTAAAGAATGAAGCTTTAGTACGAAAGAAATACGAATAGATAATGTCTTGTAATTTCTCCAAAACCATAGAAAATGCCTATAATATTTTAGAGAGATTAACTCTTTTTGGTCTTGTATCGGTAAAGAAGTCTCTTTTTCTTGTTGGAAGTGTTATTGTAGCGACTAAAAAAATTAAGTTTCCTATCTTTTTATGAAAAAATTGGTTTTCGAAGAATTCTTAAAAAAATTTGTATTTTTAGATAAAATTGAGGGAGTCGCCACCGGTCACTTGGGTTCACATTTACAAAGAAAATTTTAAAATTCGACATAACTTAATTATGAATTCCTAAAAATGCATAAATGTATGGTCATATGATTCAAATGTAAAATCTCTCAATTTACGGTACCAAAAGAAGATGATGCTTAGAGACTCGGGACGACACTCCCAACCGAATACTGAAACATTGAGAATTCTAAATGCTACTAAAATATTTATATGCATGAACAAATAAATGATGGAAATGAATGCTTATGCAAACATGTGAATTAATAAAATATAATACATATAATATAAATATATATATATATATATTAACTATAGCATATATATGTATACATATAAAAATATATATAAACCGAAACAAAACTGTATATACATATAGGGAAAGACAATATTAATAATAATAATAATAATAATGGAAATTACCAAATATATAAAAGGATATAGTATTCTAATATAGTAATAAAAATAAGAGATAACAAAAATGATAACATTTACTAAATATAAAAGAAAGGAATATGGGATTTAATTAAAATCGCAAATAAAATTTAAATGCACAAATAAATGAATCAACATACCAAATATAAACGATGAATATAGAATTAATAAAAAAAAAAATTACAAATAAACAACAAAGAGGAGCGTACTTAAATAAATTAAAACAAATGCACCAATCTATTCGTATGAACATGGAAACACAAAGAAATATTAGAAATAAATTACCTAAATTATGGATGCTTAAGCAAATGAGAAAAAGCAAATTAAAGAAAGCATAGACTTAATAAAGGACCAAAATGCAACAGAAACAAAATCTGTAGGTCAAAATAAAAGAGACGAAACTACAAGGAGGTGACTAAATCAAATGATTTCAAAACTTGGAAGGATCGGGATTATGATTTGTAAAGGGCGGAGGGATTTAAATGGGTAAAAAACCACTTTCACAAGCTAATTTTAATGAGTATAAAACTTAAAAAACCCACAACTGTTTTCATTTTTTCACGCAAAAATAGATTGAAACCTTAATCCCAATTCCTCTGCTATATTATTTTCTTGTTCTTGAGTTCTTCAAGAACTTAGAGGTTAAACCCAAATTTCGGTGAGTTCCGTCGTGTTATCCGTCGTAAATCGTTGTCGGTCGTCACTCGTTGGCGCCGTCAAACTCAAACGTTTCTCCCAAATCACTCCTTTTTACTTTTAAAAATGAATCTAACCTCCAATCCTTCAAAAAGCACCTCGATCTATTTAGATCTATGAGAAACCAAAACCAAAACCTCTTTTTTGTGTAAAAAACTTTTTCCAGATTCCAAAACCCTTTTGAAAGGTCATCGGTCATTGACGACGATGTCCTCAGACAATCGTGGACCAGAAGATCAAACGATGCTTAGGTAAAATGAACTCTAATCTTTCTTTTTACTTTTTGATTCAAACCGAGAATAAAAATAAGATTTTTTTTCTTTCAATGCTTTTGTTTTTTTTTTGTATTGATATTTTCAATGTGAAAATTACATTAGATTTGTACCAGTTATATACCGGATTTGCTTACATATTTTTTTACTTAATTTACTATTGGTGATAATGGTTGATTTTTGACTGCCCATGTTTTATCTTCTTTTGTAGGTCGATGGCGGCGACGGTGGTACGGTAGTAGCACGATCGCCAGTGGTGGCTTCACGTGAACGACAGAGATGAAGGGCATGTCAGGCGCGTGGGCGCGTAGAGGCGTGGAGCTGAATAGTCTTCTTCGGATATGATCTAGACCGTTAGATCAAATCTAATCTAACAGCCAGATGTTGGCTGCTGCAAGAGAACAAGATGGATATTAGAGTTCTGATTAGGGTTTTTTTAGTTGGGTTTGGGACTTTAACGGGCTAATTGTAAATACATGAGTCATGTAATTATTATTATAGACTATTAATTTTAATTGGGCTGATATATATTTTTTGGTTATGTATTTTTTTTATAAAAATAATAATAAAACCAGTAGCATTAATAATAATAAAAAAACTAATAAAATACCAGAAAAAATTAGTGATTATAGCTGCCCATCTTTACTTAATCTTTTAAAACAAGAATAGAGCAAAGATCAAAAGCACTAATTTTGTCCCACTTCCCCGCCTTGATCCCGAATCACCATGCACTAGAGGTCCTATTGATGGCCTGAAATTCTTGACTGAAAATGCACTATTGCCGAAGCTAGAAGTTGTTTTTCTCATTATGAAATTCTTCAATCTTCTGTCAAAATTTAGTGTCTGAAGCTGTTTTTTTTCATTACGAAATTCTTCATTCTTCAAGGTCTGAAGTTGCTCTTCTCATTACGAAATTCTTCATTCCTCTACCAAAGCCACGTAAGTTTGAAGTTATTCTTCTCATTTCGAATTTCTTCAATCGTCTGCCAAAGTGTGGAGTTTGAAGTTGTTATTCTCATTACGAATTTTTTCATTCTCCGAAGTATGAAGTTGTTCTTCTCATTTCGAATTTTTTCATTCCTCTAGAAATGTTGCCAAAGCTTGAAGATATTCTTCTCATTATGAAATTTTTCAATCTTCTGCCAAAGTTTGGAGCTTGAAGTTGTTCTTCTCATTTTGAATTTCTCCATTCTCCAAAAATGAGGTGAGCACTTCTCATTATGAGCTCTTAGTTCTTTGTTGATGTATTTAATGATTCCCGTCAAAATAGATAGAGCAAATTAATGATATGAGTTAGCATGCCCCTAACTTAATGATGCCTAACTGCACCTGATGCATGAATGATGCAAACTGAGAACTACTTGGGTGAGATCGTCTTCTGGGAAGCTCAAGATTTCTTGTTTCAATTCTTTTTTGAAACTTTTTCTTCGGCTAACGTAACCCATCTCAGATTCATGTTTAACTTTTAGAATCTTCGTATCTTTTTTTGCTCCAAAGCCTTTTTCAGGTTCTCACTTTGAATTGCTTTTCTTATATCTTGCTCAGCTTAATCATCTTGAGTTCTGGCTCTGAAGTTCTCTGACATTAAAGATTGGTCATCTTCGTGCCACAACAAAATTTGTCCCAAAATTTTGTTGTTACTACTCTTATTCTCTTTTTGAGCCAACTTTTGACTTCTTTGATAATCAAATTCCTTAGGCTCTTTATCATCTATGTCTATTCTGATTTGAACTTTTGATCTTGTCGTGTGGACAATGGCGTCACACTAATTTTCTTGTTACTGAATCCATGATGAAAAGTTTTGCCCCTCTTTCAACATTTAGGGCGAGAAAAAAGTCTTAAACTCATTTTAATGCAAAAACTTATGAAGATGAGTTTTTTTAAAAATCTTATGCAGAGTTTATTTTAAGTTCATTTTAATGTAAGAATCTTATTCAGAGTTTGTCCCTCTTTCAAAATTTAGGGTGAAAAACTTAATGAGATAGAGAAAATAATTAATTTTTTGAAAAAAAAGTGAACTTTTTTTAAATGAGATCAAAATTAAGCACCAAAATATCAAGTGTAAGAGAGAGACTTAAATAACTCACTGATGATTGCCTCAAGCATATCCTGTGTCTATGAGACCTCGAAAGCTGAGTCAATATCAGAAGATGTGAAGTACCTTCCGAGTTACTTTGGTTTTGTAACCAGTTTAAAACCACTTATGGTTTGTTTCACCTTTAAATTATTGTTTCTTTGTCTCATTTCCTTTTTTATTTGAGAAATTCAACTCATCACATTCTTTTGGCTCAAAATAAATGATGGAGCAAACAATAAAACCTCAAGCTACTCAACATTTTCATGATTTGAAAATATTATTATCACTCATGAAGCTAAGGTTTTTGACTTGGATGGTGCATTGCAACCTTATTTTTCCTATCGCTTTAGCGGAGTTCCCCAAAGTTTCCACACTTTTATCCGAAAATACCTCTTTATCAGGCTTCGAATATTAGAGTGCATTTTTATATATAGAGATTTCATCTCATTAGTTGTTTGACTTTGTCAAGATTTGAAAATCACTCATGTAGCCAAGATATAGAGTAGATGGAGCATAGCTACCTTATTAAACACTCAATATTGCAGTTACAGCAGAGTGCCCCCGAGATTTCTCTTTTTTTACCTTTTTTTAAAAATGGAAAATTATTCTCCCAAGTACATTATAATGTCCTAATGTGTGGTCATTATTGAATAACCAAATTAAATCAGAATGTAAGTCACATATTCATCATCTTCGCAGCTTCTAATTTCCACTAAACATAGGCTACTCGAAAGTAATCGTTGAACTTCAATCAAAGTTACTATTGCAATTAATATTTATGTTCCTGATAAAAATGATATGTACATATATGTATGGGAAAATAAAAACTATCCCATAACAATGAATGAAATGTTTAAAGAATCAAAGAATATAAATTGTTTACCAAATAAGATGCAAAATAATATTTTATTAAAATCAAAACAAATAAACAATAGCCCTAATGAAAGCTCCTTATTTGACGTATTTAGGCCAAGAACGATGTCAACATGATCATCTCCAAGGTTTGCTCTCAAATCCATGGGGTGGCTTGCAGATTCTCCAATTGTTAAATTGAATTTTCATCTCGAGCAGCGACATTTCAGGTCGGAGCTTGTGGCAACTTGGAAAACAAATCCCGGTAAGTAGAAGAAGTCGTACTAAAATGTAAGTCCTTTGATTTCTCTTTATTTTTTGAGAACCAGAGGCTTGATCAACCGGTAACTAACGGTGTTTTGGAATAGTTGGCACCATAAGTAACAAGTGATTCTCAGTTGTATTGACGATAATTCATTTTCTTACCACTTCTGCTTTCTGAGGTGAGTATTCCTCCTATAATTAATTTTACCATTATGAATTAATGCATGTAATGCATAAAATAAATTTAAAGCAACAATAATGCAAAATGCAAGGATGAATGCGAAAGCGTTGATTCTCGAACAATCCTTAGAAAGACTTATATTTAACGGAGAAGATGTCTGATTACAAGAAGCTAAAAAATAAATTATAAATAACGATGAGCTTCTTTTCTTGAGATCCTGACTTCATGAAGCAAGGTTTGTACTCTTCGTCTCAACACCGTCTCTAGACCGATGGGCGACCCCGTCGCTTCTTCTCTTATACTACTCAAAGGATTTACGATGGTATAATCTATGTACTCTGAAGCTTTTGGGAAGATCATTAACCCGTGCAGGCAGAATGTGGACAAGTGTCACTTCTTCAGGGGCAGATCTTGACAATCCAGTTTGAAGGGCCTATTAAAAATATTTGAAAATTTTGGAGGCTTAAATTAAATTTTCCAAAGATTTTGAAGGGCTTAATTTAAAATTTTCATAAAAAATGTAGGAGTTTAACTAAAATTTTCAAAAAAAATGAAACTCATCAAGACCCCATTTTTTAAATTTTAGAAAGGGATTTAATTGAAATTATTTAAAAATTTTGAAATATAATAATAATTTTTAAAATTTTAGAAGGGCCAAATTAAATTTTTTGAAATTTTAAGGGGTTAAATATGAAATTTTCAAACTTTAGGGGTCGTGGCCTCCACTAGCTTCAATGAGGATCCACCTCTGCATCCAAGATATGTCGTCTTTGCCTCCGACACGTGTCTCCTCGTCAATTTGTCTCTTTCCTTGATTGTTCTTCGTTCGGCCCAACTTGATACTTTAGCATTACCGCTCTTGGCATCACATACTTCTCTCCTATCTCGAATGCCCTCTAAATTGAAACATTCTTGAATCAACATCTATGTTATGATGCGATGCGAAAATAAATGCGGGAAAAAGAAATGAAAGAAAGAGAAATAAACAAACAACGACAAAAACCAATGTTAGTACAGTGATATAAACGAATAAATAAAGGTGATATAAACGAATAAATAAATTGAATAACAATAAAAGCGAAAATTAAAGCAATTAATGCATGCACGAATAAGAAAAACAAGGAAAAACACAAATAAATCAAACAAAGCCTAAACAGGGTTACCGCTAAACGGACAGAGTTTCGATATGACTCTAAAAGGTGAGCTCCTACGGTCCACTATATGCGGTTTGGATCTAAAGTAAAAGGTATACGAATTGTCGTTAGGACATCGATTCGGGAGGATACGAGCCCTTATACCATATGGGGGCGTGAACCCCACGAAATATAAGAATCGAATTCCGAAAGTGAATTACCACACCATACGGAGGTGAACACCGCACGAGGCAAACTAATCACTCCCACTTATCGAGGGACGAAGCTCGGGAAAAGATATCATGTATGGATGACAATTTATCAAACATCGTGCGAATAAAAGCGGTAGACAATACTGTTAGGAATTAAAAATTAAATTAAATCAAATTTTGATTTTTCTTAACAAATACGATATGAACCTGACTACGGCTTGACTCTTTTTTTTTAAAACAAAAATTTTGTCCCCAACGGAGTCGCCATGTTGTAGCGACTAAAAAAATCAAATTTCCCATTTTTTATGAAAAAATTTGGTTTTCGGGGAATTCTTGAAAAAACTTGTATTATTAGATATAATTGAGGGAGTCGCCATCGGTCATTTGGGTAAGGTAGACTGGACACTAAAATAGTAAACTGGAGATTCAATGGATTCGGGAGTCGGTTACGAGTGGAAAGGATTTGCACTCCCACTACGCCCGAAAATTTATTCGTATCACATTTACAAAGAAAATTTTAAAATTTGACCTAACTTAACTATGAATCCCTAAAAATGCATGAATGCATGGTCATACGATTCGAATGTAAAATCTCTCAATTTACGGTACCAAAAGAAGGTAACGCCTGGAGACCTGGACGACTCTCCCAACTGGATACCGAAACATTGAGAATTCTAAATGCTACAAAATATCTTTATGCATGAACAAATAAATGATGGAAATATATGCTTATGCAACAATGTGAATTAATAAAATATAATACATATAATATAAAAGAATACATATATATTAACTATAACATATATGTATACATATAAAGAAATATATAAACCGTAACAAAACTGTATATACATATAGAGAAAGACAATAATAATAATAATAATAATGGAAATTACCAAATATATAAAAGGATATAGTATTTTAATATAGTAATAAAAATAAGAGACAACATAAATGTTAACATTTACCAATAATAAAAAGCAAGGAATATGGGATTTAATTAAAATCGTAATAAAAATTAAATGCACAAATAAAAGAAACAACGTACCAAATATAAGCAATGAATATATAATTAATAAAAAAATTACAAATAAACAACAAAGAGGAACATATTTAAATAAATTAAAACAAATGCACCAATCTATTCGTATGAACATAGAATGTAACACTATCATTTAGATTAGTTTAAGAATACTGAACTCATGAACCTTTCGGTCTATTAAACTTCTATTTCGAATAGTTCGATCTTATCCAGATTACCATTCTTTTATTTCGTAATTATATTAACTTAAGCAGAGTTGAAAGTACCCTTAATCATAATCATGCATACTTTAACTGAATACCACATGTTTCATAAAGCATGCAAGAGGTAGTAATGTATTACCTTGACTCCAAGCCACATCGGTCAACCTTAAAAACTCTATTCGATCACTTGCAAACTTGATGTCCCTCAAAAATTCGGATACAAGGATCTGTGAATACCTTCGATTAAACATGCCCCGAAATCAGTCTTTAACTCAATTACATTGCTCTTAAACTGAATAATACAACATATGCGCATGCTCAGTTAAAAGGTCAGATTTAGAGGCTTTCGAGTTAGAATTTCACGAAACAGACTTCAAAATCGGACTCAGAACATCAACAAATCTAAAATAAGAGTTTTCAAAAAGTTGACTTTTTGGTCAAAGTCAACAGCCCGGTCAACAATTAACGGCGTTGACTCAGCTGAGCTGACCCAATCAACAAGTTGACTCAGGAAAGTTGACTCAATCAACGGGTTGATTCGGGTGAGTTTACTCAGTTGGGTTTGACTCGGTCAATGGGTCAGGTCGAACGGGTCGAGTCGGATAATCAAATGACCAAGTTTGGGTTATAACCCAGAAGCATTAGGCTTATAGTAGGTTGGTTCAAGACTGGCAGACTAGTTTCAGCCCACTTAGCTTGATTCAAGGCCAGACCGGTCTATTCGGTCGAACCAGTCTAGATCAGAGGTAACGTTATGGCCGCTAAAAACCGTTTTCGATGGCATGTTGCCACCATACACGGCCTAAATCAGCCAGAAAATACTCTAAATCGCCAAAAAGAACACCAAAAGCTCAACAAATCTAACATTCTAGTCGCTTACCAAGCCTTGAAATGGTGGAGCATGGCGAAAAGGGAAGAGAACCGATAGTTTTCTCATAACTCTGATGACCCTCAAACGATTACGGATAGTCAGTCAGAGGGAACGACTACATTTGCCTCGTCACAGTGAGTTTACTGGCTGTGACAAAACGACAAACGAACGTAGATGACGGCAAAAATCAATGAAAATAGGAAAGAGAAAAAATTGTTCTCTCACTGAACCTTTCAAGCAACTTTCACTACAAACAGTAAGGTTTTAGTGCGAGTAGCTGATGGCGTCAGGTTCATGGCAGAGCTACAACTCAATTGGTGTAACACCCTTAACGTATACTCGTAAGCCGAATATACATTAAAGATGTTACGGAATCATTGAAAGAAAACTTGACTAAAATTTTCTTTTTTTAAACCAAACTTTCCTTTATAGTTTAACCCCTTTTTGGTTTTGAATAAAAACTATGTAAGTCTATTGCAGCTAGTTTTGACCTTGAATTGTTTTATATAATTTATAAATGTGTTATTGAAATAAAAATATAATTCAGAGAGAAAACTATGTATCCTGGCTAGACCCTTTCTTGATTTTAAAATTTATACGCGATTAAGGTTAAACTATACTTAACTATGTCTTAAATCATAATCATTTATAGTAAAACATATTCTAAATCCATGCACTTGTAATAATACATAAACCTATTATAACTTAAGTTTACAAAACATTTGTATCTTTTAAACCCACATACATACAAGTATATGCCCACTAGATATCAACCATAATTTAAGATGTACATACCGTGCTTACTATTGTAACTTGACTTTCCAACTTAATAGCTCATTCTTGCCATTCTACTTGGGAGAACCTACTGTGAAATAACACACGCTAAGTACGAACTTAGTGAGGCAATAATCTCATTTAATAAACATAAAGTAAAGTATTACTTATCGTATGATTTCTTATCAAGTTATCTATCTAAGATAGAATAGTACTATCAAAGTATGCATGGTCACTAAATATTATTGTGCATGTTATAAGTTCCTAACTTGCTCATGGTTCAAATGTTCTATCATCATCAAGTAAGTTATATATACATGATATGTTTTATATGCATAGCATAATTTACATACATGGTATAATTCACGTAAGCAACATGGTTCACATGCTTGACATTATTCATATGTAAAACACAGCTTATATACATGACATGGTTCATATAAGTATCATGATTCATATTCATGGCATAATTCATATGCATGATACAGTTCACATACGTAACATAATTTTGTATACATGGCATGATTCATATGCATAACATATTTCTTATAAGTGTGACATACTTCGTATACTTGGCATAATTCATGTACTTGGCATGATTCATATACTTGACATAATTCATATACATGTCACGATTCATATACGTGACATGATTCTTTTACTTAACATATTCCATATACATAGCATTGTTCATATTCATGACATGTTTCATATACATAACATGATTCATTTACATGACATGATTCTTTTATTATTGCCCAAAGTATGCTATATGGGATCGAGGTACGCGAGTCATCTTGAAATGATACCGTAGTATCAAACGTGAACGTGAAAATGAGTACGTACTCGGGACGCTCTTTGCTCACATAACATAAAGCACCTCGACAGTGCACTCGGGCACAATAGGCGTAGAACCCCAGGGTGCACACCAAGGGCGTAGGTCCCCAAGGTGTATGTGACAATCATTTTGTCACAATATCCGTATAACATAACATGAGGGTGCAGCTGCTAAAGACTCTATGGCATGCCAACTATATCAGGGACTCTCATACTAAATACTTGGGCATTTCTTTAATCATCAATCATACTGATAAACATTTTATGCTTTATGCTTTATCGTGCATATTCATGGCAATTATAAATCATCATTTAATCAACAATAATTCGTACCTGGTAATTCATCATGCTTGCCATGTCGAGTATTTATCATTCTATAATTCATAACATGTTCCATTATATGACATGATTCTTATGATGGCATATTTCATTTGCATGGCAAGATTTTCATGCATGATATCATTCGTATATATATAACATGATTTATTTATCATCATTCTATTATCATGATCAATCATATAAATAATCATTCATACCACATGCTTCAACATACATATATTTATATATATTCATGACTCATAAATTAATTTTATATGCATATCATGTAACATTATTTAGTAAAAGTTGACTAATCGCTAGTCTTCCTATTTATAAATTAAACACGTAAATGCACTCACCTGGGCCATGTAATGATATGCCTCACTAAATTCTACTCGATCATTTCCTTTATAGTATCTCGAATCCTCTTTGATTCGTATTCGGCTTGATTAACCACTAAAATATAAACAGAATTTATCGGAGTCATTTCTAATGATATTTTAATCAAAGTATCGAATCATTCAACATAATTTTTTTTATACTTTTCCTTCCATCCTTATACTTTGTCCAAAAACTCATTTTGGTCCTTAATAACTTTTTGAACTTCAAATAATTCTTTCAAGCTTGCTAACTAACATTGGATACAAAATATCTAAATTTCCATTTCCTAACAGCTTGTATCACTTTCAAAGAAATATTTTTATAAAATAATCTACAACTTGAAATTTGATTACGTTTGTTCTGAATGAAACCAGATTCGATAAGCTTTTCAACCATATGAATTAATAGCTCAAATTCGACTTGTACGATTTATGCCAAATTTTCAAAATCAATTTCTAGTGCCAAATTCGGAACAGTCTGCTATTTTATTTTCTGACCATTCCCCACTTAAAAATTCATATCTTTTTGCTCGAAACTCGGAATCAGTTTCCGTTTGTTGGACACGAAACTAGACGAACACATCTTTACATCGGTATAAAATTCACCTTATAACCATTTTTTTGGAATTTATGGTGAATTTTCAAACTTGCTGCTCAAATTCAATTTTCCACTCAACTTTCATAAATAACTTCAAACTTTATTCAATTTAGTCCTCAAACTTTATAAAAGTGACATTTTAGCCACTACTTCATTTTTTTACATAAGTTCATGTACAAATAAACCATTTATTTATTTTCAATATTTTTAGAAATTTTCCTTAAACTTTCAACTTCAATCACCTTGGTCCTTGAATATTTCCTTATTTTCGAATAGGTCCCTAAACTTTCTTTTCTTGACATTTCTATCCTCCAACTTCCATAAAACGCTAAAATCTTCAATTTCATCCATTTTCCATAATTTTAAAACAAATCCCTAATTTTTCTCAAATTGCCAAATTGGTCACTAAGATTCCAAAAATTTTCATTTTGGTCCCTAATCACAATTTCCAGCTTCTTCCATCATAATTCAATGTTTCCAATTCTTAAATAAAATTCTCCATAATTTCCCCTAATTCCTCATCATTTTCGAATTGGTCACTAAAATACAAACTTGGGAACTTATTCAATCTAACATCAAAATCAAGCTTCCAACAACACAATTCAATCGATATCACTCAAATTTTAACTTTCTAACCAAAACCCCTAAATTTTAGGGTTAGGGTTTATACCTTCCAACATGAAATTTACCCAAAATCAACCTTAATTCCATGTTAAAATCATTAATTCAACTAACTACTATTCTAATTCCATCATAAACTTCAACTTCCATCTTCAATCTTCATTCATGACATAACTTATACTTGACTTTTCCATGCAAAAATACTATCAAAATAAAGAGGATGAAGTGTAAAACAAATTACCTAATTGAAGATTACTTGAAACTATCTTATTTTCCTTCAAATTTGGCTTGTAAGTTTGCAAAATTTCTTCTCCTATCTTCTTGCTAATTTCGGCAGCTTCATGTAGATGAAGAAAGTGTTTTCTTTTATCTTTTAATTTAATTAATACACATGGCATTTTTATGAATTAAAAATTCATTTAATTCATGAAATTACAATCTTGTCCTTTATATCTAATGGCCATGATTTAATCTTATAAAATTAATGGCCGTGATTTATCCATGTGTTTTGACTTTTCAAAATTACCCTCAAAGTTGCAAAATATTTCAAAAATGCCATCTATGGCAAATGTCCAATTTGCCCTCCAACTAAACTTTATTTACAACCAAACTTGAAAATTGCCATTCCATTAAAATTGGACCAAATTAGTTCCAATCCAACCGACCACCTCCCAAAATATCTTAGATTTTTATTCATGGCATTTATTCGATCCAAAAATTTGAATTTTAGTCAATACGATTTCCAAATTCTCTTCCATTGAATTTTTATAGCTATTCCATCATTTTCTAACTAAATCTAGTTAGAATCCAGCCAAATGTAATAAAGTATTCATAAAATAATATTTGATTACTTTTCCATAATTTCTTGGAACTGTCCTTAAAATTTCAATTCGATCTGATATACCGATAATTACCAGAAATTTTATCGGATACTTTTCCTCTTAGAAATCTTACCTCCATGATCTATTTCGAATATTACTAACTTAAACTGGGTCCTTTTTATCAGTCAAAATATTGGATATGGGACCTTCCCATTAGGTCACCCATCCTTGGGCTACTCTAGCCTAAGCATGCTTAATAATTTTATTCGATCCAAATTCGAATAATACAAGCCTCGTATGAAAAATCTAGTAACACATAAGTACCACTCTTGGGAGTGGACTATTCATTTACGGGGTTAACTTACATAACTTTTGAAAATTACACTTTGGTCTATAAAACTTTTCCAAAGTTTACACTTTAACCCCTAAACTTTCAAAAATTACATTTTAGTCACTAAGCAAAGATTGGGATATTACAATTCCTCCCCCTTAAGAGAATTCGTCCTCGAATTTTCAACGTTTACCCGTTTCAAACAACTTCGTATTTTACTTATTCATTCTCTCTTTTATTTCCCAAATGACTTTCTTCAGAGAACCTGAATCAGTAGAATTTCCTTGTCCCTTAATTCTTCAACTTTGTATGCTAGGATTCTCACTTCTTCTTTATACGTCAAACCTGATTGCAGTTCAACATTCTCAGAGGTAATTACATGTGAAGAATCCAATCCATACCTCCGAAACATGAATACATGAAACACATAATGAGTCTTGTTTCTATCTAGAGGTAAAGCCAATTGATAAGCCATTGGTTCCTCTCTTCTTCTTCTTTTTAGAATCTATTATGGCTCTTTAAATCTGAAACTAATCTTTCCATTTCAACCAACATGTAACACCTTCTTCCAAGGTGAAATCTTTAAAAATACTTTTTCTCTAGCATCGTATTCAATATCTTTTTTCTCATTATTTGCATAGGCCTTTTTGTCAACCCACTGCGACCTTAAAATTTTGCTGAATAATCCTTACTTTATCTTCCATGTCTTGCGTTAATTCAACTCCTTTAACGTCTGAGTTATACTGAACATTGAACATGTCTATTTTGTAACCCGAACCGATTTAGAAAAGTTTGGTATTTTCTTCCATATGCCATCTTGATACTTGCTTGATAATTATTGTTGTAAGCAAATTCAGCCAAAGGTAAGTACTTTTCCCATGATCCCGCAAACTCAATTACACAAGCTCGTAACATATTCTCCAAAATCTGTATGATCCATTCAGATTGCCCATCTGTTTGCGGATGAAAAACTGTACTAAAATTTAATTTAGTACCTAAAGCTTCAAATAACGTACCCCCAATACCTTGAAATAAACCTTGGGTCTTTGTCTGACATTATCAATGTTGTGACACCATATAGTCTTACTGTCTCTCGAACATAAAGTTCTACATATTTATCCAGCGAATAATCTATTCAACTAGAATAAAGTAATCAAACTTTGTCAGGAGATTCATAATGATCCATTTTAAATTCTTTTTACTTAGTGTAGCTGACAAATCCGTTATACAATCCATCGTTACTCATCCCTACTTTCATTGGGGAATAGAAATAGACTGAAGTACTCCATAAATATTTGATTGCAATTTCGAGTCTTTAAATCTTGATACATCTTATTACTCCTTGGGTGCATAATTAATAAACTATAATTGGCCTCCGTTAATATCTTCTCTCTTCAGGTGTTGTTAGAAACATATACTTTACCTTAGTAATATGATCAATCACTTGGCTTAATTTCATAGTTCTGTACTTTCCTATTTCCAGCTTGTTTCCTCTTTTCAAGACATTTTTCGGCTCTTCCGATTCAAGAATAGCTTATATTTTCTTGAAGTCAACTCTTATTCTTTATGATGTCACTACTTATCCAAGGAAAGTTATTTCTGACAATTGGAACTTACATTTAGAAAATTGGCATTAAATTGCTTATCTCTTAAAGTTTGTAGTACCACTCGAAGATGGTAGTCATGTTCAGCTTCGGTCTTCGAATAAACCAAAATATCATTTATGAAGACCACAACAACTGATCCAAATAGGGTTGGAATATCCTATTCATCAGGTCCATAAATGCAGCAAGGGCATTCATCGATCTAAAAAGGCATCACCAGAAACTCGTAGTATCTCTAACAAGTTTTGGATATTGTCTTTGGTATATCTTTTTTTCCCTTGACCTTAGTTTGATAATAACCTTGATGGAAGATTTATCTTTAAAATACTACTGCATCTTTAAGCTGATCAAATAAATTTTCAATCCTTGGTAGGGGATACTTATTCCTAATGGTTACTTTATTCCACTGCCAATAATCTATACATGATCATAAAGAATCATCTTTCTTTTTTACAATTAATACCGGAGTACCCTATAGTAATTCAGTTGGTCAAATATAACACAGGTCTAGCAATTCTTGTAATTGAACTTTTAGTTCCCTTAACTCTGTTGGTGCCATCCTATATGGTACCATTGATATCGACTTAGTTCTAGGATAATCATCAATCCAAATCTGTATTTCCCTATCCGGAGGTAATCCTAATAACTCATCCAGAAATATATCAGGAAATTCATTTTCAGTCGGGATGCCTTCAAACATTTTATGTAACTTTTACATATCTTCTATATAACCCAAACATGTCTCACATCTATTAAATAACAACCTTTGAGCTATCATTACAGAAATTACTGACTCTAAACAGTCAGTTTTTTCCCTCAAAGATTATTTCAACAATCAGATTCTTGAAATACCGACCTTTCTTCTTACACTTCATATCTGCAACATATGCATATAGTCAATCCATTCCAAGAATGACTTCAAATTCATGGAATGGAAGTTCCATTAAATCTGCCAGGACTTAATTCCTTGAATTCTTAATGAACCTTTCTTGCATATTCTAATTACTTATATATTTTCCAAAAGAATTATTGGCAATCACTTTACTAAATATTTCTATAGAAGTCTTTCTTTAGGCCTTGGACGTAGCTTCTTTATAAACCATTTTCATCGAGTCCTTTCAATCAGCATCAATTTAACTGAGTACCGACTCAGTCTATTAAAATCTAACTCGTACTCTTAAACAGTACGAGTACCTTATTTCAAACTTATGACTGCTGCACATTTCTCTTTTAACTAATTGTCAATATGCTCAGTTTTAAACATTCTTCTTCCTCCGATTCCCATAATTAAGCATTTATCGCAGTCCATCAATACTTATCTTCATCTATTTTTACTGAAACTTATTCGTGTTATTGAAGAGCATAATCAAGTTACACAGTAGTACATCAGTAACATGACATCCCAAGGGCATGTACTTAACTTTAAATCACATTAAACTTGATTTAGCCTCCAGAATCGGCTAAACCTGTAGCTCTGATACCAATAAAATGTAACATCCTTAACGTATACTCGTAAGCCGAATATACATTAAAGATGTTACGGAATTATTGAAAGAAAACTTGACTATATTTTTTAATTTTTTTAAAACCAAACTTTCCTTTATAGTTTAACCCATTTTCGGTTTTGAATAAAAACTATGTCAGTCTATTGCAACTAGTTTTGACCCTGAATTGTTTTATAAAATTTATAAATGTGTTATTGAAATAAAAATATAATTCAGGGAGAAAACTATGTATCCTGCCTAGACCATTTCTTGGTTTTAAAATTTATACGCGATTAAGGTTAAACTATACTTAACTATGTCTTAAATCATAATCATTTATAGTAAACCATATTCTAAATCCATGCACTTGTAATAATACATAAACCTATTATAACTTAAGTTTACAAAACATTTGTATCTTTTAAACCCACATACATACAAGTACATGCCCACTAGATATCAACCATAATTTAAGATGTACATACTGTGCTTACTATTGTAACTTGACTTTCCAACTTAATAGCTCCTTCTTGCCATTCTACTTGGGAGAACCTACGTGTGAAATAACACACGCTAAGTACGAACTTAGTGAGGCAATAATCTCATTTAATAAACATAAAGTAAAGTATTACTTATCGTATGATTTCTTATCAAGTTCTCTATCTAAGATAGAATAGTACTATCAAAGTATACATGGTCACTAAATATTATTGTGCATGTTATAAGTTCCTAACTTGCTCATGGTTCAAATGTTCTGTCATCATTAAGTAAGTCATATATACATGATATGTTTTGTATGCATAACATAATTTACATACATGGTATAATTCACGTAAGCAACATGGTTCACATGCTTGGCATGATTCATATGTAAAACACGGCTCATGTACATGACATGGTTCATATAAGTATCATGATTCATATTCATGGCATAATTCATACGCATGACACAATTCACATACGTAACATAATTTTTTATACATGGCATAATTCATATGCATAACATATTTCTTATAAGTGTGACATACTTCGTATACTTGGCATAATTCATGTACTTGGCATGATTCATATACTTGACATAATTCATATACATTTCATGATTCAAATACGTGACATGATTCTTGTGCTTAACATATTCCATATACATAGCATGGTTCATATTTATGACATGTTTCATATACATAACATGATTCATTTACATGACATGATTACGTGACATGATTCTTTTATTATTGCCCAAAGTATGCTATATGAGATCGAGGTATGCGAGTCATCTTGAAATGGTACCGTAGTGTCAAACGTGAACGTGAAGATGAGTACGTACTCGGGACGCTCTTTGCTCTCATAACATAAAGCACCTCAACAGTGCACTCGGGAACAGTGGGCGTAGATCCCCAAGGTGCACACCAAGGGCGTAGGTCCCCAAGGTGTATGTGACACAATCATTTTGTCACAATATCCGTATAACATAAACATGAGGGTGCAGCTGCTAAAGACTCTATGGCATGCCAACTATACCAGGGACTCTCATACTAAATACTTG
Organism: Hibiscus mutabilis; assembly: GCA_019671005.1. Lineage (NCBI taxonomy): Eukaryota > Viridiplantae > Streptophyta > Magnoliopsida > Malvales > Malvaceae > Hibiscus > Hibiscus mutabilis. The sequence continues at coordinate 38,495,288 of CM033732.1, forward strand.
GGCATTTCTTTAATCATCAATCATACCAATAAACATTTTATGCTTTATCATGCATATTCATGGCAATTATAAATCATCATTTAATTAAACAATAATTCATACCTGGTAATTCATCATGCTTGCCATGTCGAGCATTTTATCATTCTATAATTCATAACATGTTCCATTATATGACATGATTCTTATGAAGGCATATTTCATTTTCATGGCAAGATTTTCATGCTTGATATCATGTATATATATATATATATATATATATATATATATATATAACATGATTTATTTATCATCATTCTATTATCATGATCAATCATATAAATAATCATTCATACCACATGCTTCAACATACATATATTTATATATATTCATGACTCATAAATTAATTTTATATGCATATCATGTAACATTATTTAGTAAAAGTTGACTAATCGATAGTCTTCCTATTTATAAATTAAACACGTAAATGCACTCACCTGGGCCATGTAATGATATGCCTCACTAAATTCTACTCGATCATTTCCTTTATAGTATCTCGAATCCTCTTTGATTCGTATTCGGCTTGATTAACCACTAAAATATAAACAGAATTTATCGGAGTCATTTCTAATGATATTTTAATCAAAGTATCGAATCATTCAACATAATTTTTTTTATACTTTTCCTTCCATCCTTATACTGTCCAAAAACTCATTTTGGTCCTTAATAACTCTTTTTGAACTTCAAATAATTCTTTCAAGCTTGCTAACTAACATTGGATACAAAATATCTAAATTTCCATTTCCTAACAGCTTGTATCACTTTCAAAGAAATATTTTTATAAAATAATCTACAACTTGAAATTTGATTACGTTTGTTCTGAATGAAACCAGATTCGATAAGCTTTTCAACCATATGAATTAATAGCTCAAATTCGACTTGTACGATTTATGCCAAATTTTCAAAATCAATTTCTAGTGCCAAATTCGGAACAGTCTGCTATTTTATTTTCTGACCATTCCCCACTTAAAAATTCATATCTTTTTGCTCGAAACTCGGAATCAGTTTCCGTTTGTTGGACACGAAACTAGACGAACTCGTCTTTACATCGGTATAAAATTCAGCTACTAACCATTTTTTTGGAATTTATGGTGAATTTTCAAACTTACTTCCCAAATTCAGTTTTCCACTCAACTTTCATAAATAACTTCAAACTTTATTCAATTTAGTCCTCAAACTTTATAAAAGTGACATTTTAGCCACTAATTCATTTTTTACATAAGTTCATGTACAAATAAACCATTTATTTATTTTCAATATTTTTAGAAATTTTCCTTAAACTTTCAACTTCAATCACTTTGGTCCTTGAATACTTCCTTATTTTCGAATAGGTCCCTAAACTTTCTTTTCTTGACATTTCTATCCTCCAACTTCCATAAAACGCTAAAATATTCAATTTCATCAATTTTCCATAATTTCAAAACAAATCCCTAATTTTTCTCAAATTGCCAAATTGGTCCCTAAGATTCCAAAATTTTCATTTTGGTCCCTATTCACAATTTGCAGCTTCTTCCATCATAATTCAATGTTTCCAATGCTTAAATAAAATTCTCAATAATTTCCCCTAATTCCTCATCATTTTCGAATTGGTCACTAAAATACAAACTTGGGAACTTATTCAATCTAACATCAAAATCAAGCTTCCAACAACACAATTCAATCAATATCACTCAAATTTTAACGTCCTAACCAAAACCCCCAAATTTTAGGGTTAGGTTTTATACCTTCCAACATGAAATTTACCCAAAATCAACCTTAATTCCATGTTAAAATCATTAATTCAACTAACTACTATTCTAATTCCATCATAAACTTCAACTTCCATCTTCAATCTTCATTCATGACATAACTTATACTTGACTTTTCCATGCAAAAATACTATCAAAATAAAGAGGATGAAGTGTAAAACAAATTACCTAATTGAAGATTACTTGAAACTAGTCTTGTTTTCCTTCGAATTTGGCTTGTAAGTTTGCAATATTTCTTCTCCTATCTTCTTGCTAATTTCGGCAGCTTCATGTAGATGAAGAAAGTGTTTTCTTTCATCTTTTAATTTAATTAATACACATGGCATTTTTATGAATTAAAAATTCATTTAATTCATGAAATTACAATCTTGCCCTTTATATCTAATGGCCATGATTTAATCTTATAAAATCAATGGCCATGATTTATCCATGTGTTTTGACTTTTCAAAATTACCCTCAAAGTTGCAAAATATTTCAAAAATGCCATCCATGGAAAATGTCCAATTTGCCCTCCAACTAAACTTTATTTACAACCAAACTTGAAAATTGTCATTCCATTAAAATTGGACCAAATTAGTTCCAATCCAACCGGCCACCTCCCAAAATATCTTAGATTTTTATTCATGGCATTTATTCGATCCAAAAATTCAAATTTCAGTCAATACGATTTCCAAATTCTCTTCATTTGAATTTTTATAACCATTCCATCATTTTGTAACTAAATCTAGTTAGAATCTAGCCAAATGTAATAAATATTCATAAAATAACATTTGATTACTTTTCCATAATTTCTTGGAACTATCCTTAAAATTTTAGTTCGATCCGATATACTGATAATTACCGAATATTTTATCGGATACTTTTCCTCTTAAAAATCTTACCTCCATAATCCATTTCGAATATTACTGACTTAAACTGAGTCCTTTTTATCTGTCAAAATATTAGATATGGGACCTTCCCATTAGGTCACCCATCTTTGGGCTACTCTGGCCTGAGCACGCTTGACAATTTTATTTGATCCAAATTCGAATAATACAAGCCTCGTATGAAAAATCCAGTAACACATAAGTACCACTTATGGGAGTGAACTATTCATTTACTGGGTTAACTTACATAACTTTTTAAAATTACACTTTGGTCCCTAAACTTTTCCAAAGTTTACACTTTAACTCCTAAACTTTCAAAAATTACATTTTAGTCACTAAGCAAAAATTGGGATATTACAATTGGCGGTTGCGGTGCACGCCAAAACACGGTTGTAGAGAAGATCATAGGGGTGGCCAGTGAATGGATATGAAAGGTTGAGGGAGAAGAAGGATTTGGATAATTTGAAAAATGGGCATTAATTTCCCGATTGGTGAGAATAAATTATGGTGCATTGAAGGGGTGGTTAGGATATGTCAAACTTATTATTTTATTCTCTGAATAACATAAGAGATTGGTTAAAGATATAAGGGTGAGAGATAAAACCATAGTTGGCCTTATTTCAAACGGTTAAGGCATAAGATCACCAAAGCTTGAATCATGGGTTCAACACCCCATGGCTGCAAGAATTCATTCATTTTATTTCAGTTCTTTTATATTTTCATTCATTCAAACATGCAATTATTGGGGTGTTACAACTCTCCCCCTAAATGAAAATTTTGTCCTTAAAATTTACCTGACTTAAACATATATGTAAACTGCTCCCTCGTTGATTCCTCAGTCTTCCATGTATCTTCTGCAAGGCTACGATTACTCCACTGAACTTTAACCATAGGGATACGCTTGTTCTTCAGAACTCAATCGTCATAATTTAAAATTTGTACATGCTTCTCATCATAAGATAAGTCTGACCTCATTTCTATATCTTAAACTTGAATAGTATGACTCAGATCCAGGCTATATTACCTCAACATAGACACATAGGAAAACATCCAAAAACGGCTAAGCTGGGGAGGCAACTCAAGCTGATAAGCATTTTATCCAACTCTCTGAAGAACTCTGGTAAACTAGGGTTATACTTGTCCATGCATCCAAATCTTAATATTTCCCATACGAAGATACTTGAAATATATATAAACTTTAACACTAAACTCGATGCGATAATCTTTCAGACTAACATAAGACTCTTGTTTATCAGAAGCTCACCTAGACAATCACAGATAACTTTTAACTAATTGGATAGTAAGGAATAACTTACTCATCCACTCTTATATACATATACCTTCAAAGACCATATCTTATACATATCAGTTACAAAGTAAGGCAATCAATCTTGAGCATCAACACAAATTTTACATGATTATCATACTAAATTTCATTGTTTGATTCAAGAATTATGCATCCAACATATCCGAAAGGCAGATATAACTTGCTTACCCACAGCACAACAGTCGGACATTTACTTCTTTTCAGATATAACAGAATCACTTTAGAATTTACACTTGCGCCACACATACAAACACATTGCTTTCAATTTCATATTACCCCACAACCAATTTCCACCAGAATACTTTCAAGCATAATCTCATAATAGTCATAACACTAGGTATGAGGCTTGACACTTATCAGAATTCCAATTTTATAACATTGAATGAGAGTGATTCTAGAAATTTTTCAATTCAGTCCATCAGTGCAGACCATATGGGAAATTACTTGGTTCAAACTCAGAAAAACTACTTCATTCTTTATGTCTTCCAAAGCTAACTTATGTTCAACTTGAAATCTTACTAGAGTTTGTCATACTCTGTCTCACACAATCGAACATTTATTCCCAATCTAAATTAAACCTTCAGTTTTGCAAGCACCAACCATTTTATGTACTTTATTCGTATTCAAATCTATTGCATGAATCTATAACACAGACGAACGCTAACAACATTCCTTTCCTACACGGATCGAGTCTTAATAGATAAAATACTCAGAAATGCATAGTATAGAAAAGAGGATTCGACATCAAAGTTTCGCTTAAATGAGTACGGTTATAATCTAGGGGTACACACAGACTAGACACCCTATGATAAAAGATCGACCGATCTACCCAGAAAGACGTAACTCTAAGCTCTGATACCACTAAATGTAACATTCTCAGACCGATACGAGTAGTCTAACCCAATTTGAGGTGTCATATTCGGGTCACAGAAGCGACCCACTGTAAAAACCCAAGTAATTTTTTATATATTTAAATCTTTAAAACAAAATTCTGTTTAAAATACCATTTCAAAAAATTATTTAAACATATAACAATAGTTCAGATAAATATATTATAGACACTAACATAAAACCATACACGACATACATAAAACCATACACGACATAAATATATTATAATATACCATGCTACATTTCTTTTAACTTGCGATGGTAAAAACAACGTGAGCTTGGAAAAGTTTAGTAATACAGAACTACCAAGAGATGCTATAAGCAACATGCAAGTATAAGGTAAAACATAGAACGAACATAAAAATCATGGTATCAATAGGTTCTCATTACGGTATAGAATCTCGTATTAACAATAATTAGAGGCAGCATGGTTGTTCGATACCTGAACTTCTAAAAATCAGTCAGGCATTCTACTGCTAGAAGAATTAGAAATGAGAGATATTTTACAAGAATCGAGCCAGAGGGTTTGGTGTGTCCCAACAATAGCAAATCGAGAAAGATAGACAGAAAGTTTTAGATAACTATTGAATTATGACAGAGAAAAATGATGAGTTAAGAATATTTAGTATCAGACTAACTACCCTCCAACCGAACTCCAGTATGTAGTTCCCCAGAATTGCATCAATACATGCTTTAACCTAGGCCCAATGGGCATAGGTACTAACCTAAAGGGTTACCATAGTTCATAGACGGAATTACCCTAGCCAAAGAATAGGAACCTGATACGAGCGAAATTACCCATTCGAAGCATAGGAACTGAATACAGGTGGAATTACCAACTTGATCAGGGTTGAACCTATAGTCTTCAGTCAATATCCCAGTACCCAATAAAACGGTATTGAACGGTAACAGTCATCTTAGTAATTGTAGTAGTATTGTAGGAATTCAAGGTACATATAGATGTTTAATCAGTAGAACCGGCACATCAGAACCCATGAATTAGGTATACTTATATTAGAAATCAGGAACCAGAAGTTGTATTTTTACTTCAGATAACATGATCATTTGGGATTAGAATGGATAGATTAATTTCAATCAGGGAGATTATTCATATAAATATGGGACACACTAGATGGTCCAATTTATCACTCAAGGGTCCTTGATAATTACCGAAAGGAGACACTGAACTATAGTTCATTATAGACTAATTTCAGAATCAAGAACCATATTCAAAAGAATTTGATAATTATCGTCTTCATCCAGGCATTCAGGAATTATACCTCAAGATCATTCAGAATTTTGGTATATCATGATTATGCAGGAATTTGAATATATCAAGATATATTTTGGGAATTCGAGTAAATCAAGATCAATCAAGGTTCTGGATATATCAGGAGAGTTCCATCCAATTTTGCTCATAACGGCATTTTGGTCATTTTAACACTCATGGGTAATTTCGTAGTTTAGCCCCGATAGGTAAGTCAGTGATTTGCTGCTAAAGTTTGCTGTCGGATTGCCAGGCTTCCAAGTCCATTTCATTAACCATGTCTCATCAATGTGTTACTTTTCAAGCATTCGAATAGGCACATCTCACACGTATTCAATATTTAATTCTAACTGCGTAGTATAGTTGAATAGGTCACTGTCACAAATTATCCTGAAACGAGCCTCGAATGATTGAACGTGTATTCGTGTTTTCTTTTCATTATTGTAACAATATTATGAATGACTAATTTACATAAGTCAGGCTTCAAACCCACGAGGACATTATAGTCATTTGTGGTCTACCAGAAATTTCAGAATTTTCAAGCTTTCACATATCTTAAGATACGTGGGTACTTAGTTACTTAAGTGTCTGATGGTAGTTCATACATCCTGATCCTTATGGTTCTTACAAACAACTTATTTTAGAACTCGAGAGTATATCCATCATTTCAGTTAATTTGGTAAGTTCAGTGCCTAAGGTTATTTCAGTGATTTCAATCATTCTATCAATTCATTCACTATTGTCATTTAGATCAATTCAGATATACGAAGAACTTCCAGTAAATTTATCTTCAAGTGTTTACGCAGAGTTCAGGAAAAATCCAAGTGTTTTGTTATCACACATATTTACATCTTGATGCCGAAATCTTTCTCGATAGATCAGGGATTTTAGATGAAGTAATTATTTTATTGGATCAAGTGTAAATTCTAGGTCATTTTCTTCCTTAGGGGTATTTTAGTCATTCTTATGTATCAAGGGTTTTATCGTCATTTCTTAATGAAATATTTTAGATATCAAATCCTTTAACACTATTAATCGGTTTGGAAGATTATTTATTTATTAATCACTTACTGAACTCAGGATCCTTTTGGTCTATTAAACTTCTATTTTGAATAGTTTGATCTTATCCAGATTACCATTCTTTTATTTGGTAATTGAATTGACTTAAGTAGAGTTGAAAGTACACATAATCATAATCATGAATACTTTAACCGAATACAACATATTTCATAAAGCATGCAAGAGGTAGTAATGTATTACCTTGACTCCAAGCCACATCGGTCGACCTTAAAAACTCTATTCGATCACTTTTAAACTCGACGTCCCAAAAATATTTATATACAAGGAACTACGAATACCTTTAATTAAATATACTCCAAATTTAGTCTTTAACTCAACTACGTTGCTCTTAATCTGAATAATGCAACACATACGCATGCTCGGTTTCAAGGCCAGATTCGGAGGCTTTCCGGTTAGAATTTCACAAAACAAACTTCAAAATCAGACACAAAATGTTGAAAAACCTAAAATAACAGTTTTCAAAAAAATTAACTTTTTGATCAAAGTCAACGGTCAGGTCAACGGCCAACGTGACTCAATTGAGTTGACTCAATCAATAGGTTGACTCAGGCGAGTTAACTTATTTGGGTTTAACTCGATCAATGGGTCAGGTCAAATAGTTAAACGGGTCCGGGTTTGGATTATAACCCAGAAGCATTGGGCTTATAGCATGCCAATTCAAGACTCGAACGAAGAGGTCGGTTCAAGACTGGTAGACCATTTTGAGCCCACTTGGCTTGATTCAAGGTTGGATTGGTCTATCCAGTCATACTGGTATAGATCAGAGGTAATTTTATGGTCATCAGAAATCACTTTCGACGAAGCATGGCTATCACACGCTTGCCAAAAAGAACACCAGAAACTCGGCAAATCTAAAATTGCAGTTGCTTACCAAGCCTTAAAATGGTAAAATACGACAAAAATAGAAGAGAACTGAGAGTTTTCTCGTAACTTCGGTGACCCTCAAACGACTACAAATAGTCGATCAAAGAGCACGACTACGTTTGACTCATCATGGTGAGTTCACTGGCAGTGACAAAGCAAAAAACGAATATAGACGACGGCAGAAATCACCGAAAAATAGGAGAAAGAGAAAATTATTCTCTCATAGAACCTTTCAAGCAATTTTTACAGCAAACCGTAAGGTTTCAGTGTAAGTGGCTAACGGTGTCGAGTTTAGAGTAGAGTGGCAGCTCGACTAACGGTAGCAGTACATACCACAGTACGGTAGTAGAGGAGATTAGAGGGGTGGCCGATGAATGGAGATGAAAGGTTAAGGGAGAAGAAGGATCTAGATAATTTGAAAATTAGGCATTAATTTTTCAGTTGGTGAGAAGAAATTATGGTGCATTGAAGGGGTGGTTGGAATATGCTATACTTATTATTTGATTCTATGAATAATACAAACTATTTCAAGGCAATCTGAGATGCCTCGCAAGACCCCTGTGGAGAGGCTTCATCGTTTTGGGCCTAAGAGTTTCGAAGGCTTGGGTGAGGACGACCCGATTAAGGCTGACCAATGGTTGCGCGATACACAGAGAATCTTGAGACAGATAAAGAGAAACCCAGAAAATGATCTCGATTGCATTGTTTCCCTTCTTAAGGGCAATACACATGAGTGGTGGGAGACCGTAGAGTTGGGTCTAAAGCCTACGCTCCCGACATGGGACATCTTTGTGGATGAGTTTCGGAATAAGTACATCAGTGAAGTACATATAGATGAGATGAAGGACCAGCTATATTTGGTTCAGGGAGATCAAACGGTGTTTGCTTATGAGCATGAGTTTATGCGTCTGAGCCGTTATGCCCCAGAGTTTGTTACGAAGGAAGAGTTGAGGTGCAAGAGGTTCAGACAATGCCTAAATGCTGACTTTCAGTTGCATGTGACAGCGGGTCCGCTTGGGATATTCTCCGAGTTAGCCAATAGTGCGAAGGCACTTGAGCGGTTTCAAAGTTCAACATCTAACCAGTTCAAGGATTTTAGAGGTCGTGGTGTGGAGACCCAGGATGTCATGAATCCTTCTCCCTATCCGCACGAGAGGTTTTATATTTCGAGGAGTTCGAAGAGAGTTGCTTTAGACCAGCTACCGAGAGTCGGCTCAGGATCTAGATCGAGGGTTCGTAGAGGCTCTTTGATCCCTACTTCGGAAGGGAGTACTGATGGATCTGTAGGAGCATCGCTTTTACCAACTTGTGAGCATTGTGGCCGACATCACCATAGAGTATGATTTTTGCTTCGAAGGGTTTGTTATCAGTGTCGGGCACCAGGGAATATGGCAAAAGACTGCACAGTCATGGATAAGGACTCATTGGTTCAGTCTTAGAGTTTAGCTGCTCCCCGACTTAATCAGAGTTTTGCTAGAAGCAAAGCTAGGGCACTGTCAAGCTATCAAGGTGGAGGTCCTGTGAGATCTACCGCCAAGGTTGGAACGCGAGGCGTTGCTAGGCAGTCTGCAGCTCAAATTAGAGTTGACAGTGTTGCGACCGAGGATATGTCAGGTAAATAAGTTTGTGTTGGTTTTAGTTGTTGTGTTAGCCGTTTAGCTCTTCGGTTGTGTAATAGACCAGTTCTTGTGATATGCATCTCGGTAAATCTTGGGTTTGTTGTTGCTTTAGACGGCAAATAAAATTGCATCCCTTGCTAGATAAGGTTTTATCGTAGATGGTTGTTGAGAGGGCAAGTGCGTCGTAGGTTGCATGTGAGAAGCGGTGAAGTTTAGATTGCTTGAATCTAGTTGTTAGTGTTGGTTGTATAGAATCTTAACCTCTCTAAGGTAGACGTTGTGCTCCGTAGTGCTAGCTCAAAGAAGGTTCTACAGGCTGCAAGGTGTTTTTAGCTTGCGTTGTAGACATGAGGGTTAAGAGTTCCTAGTCTTAGTGTTGTGGGTGTTTTGAGGGTATGGAGGTACCCTTAGTGAGTGAGTAATCTTACCGGTTGCTCGTGGTTTAGAACCGCGATAAAGGTAAAGATGAGTTCGTTTTGAGTGTCCATCGCTTCATGGCATGGTACTTAACGGACTCTTGTTGGAGACACACTTGTGTCAGCGACCAATTGGGTGTCGATGCCAAGTGCTTTGCCGAGATTGTGTCTGCGTACGAGTAGCTTGTATGGTGGCCTTGGATGTGTTAAGCTGTAGTACAATGGTGGAAGACCGATGACGGGTTTGTAAGATCGACGACCTTGTTTTGGCCATAGAATGTGAGAGTTTTTTATTCTAAGAGTACGGTACTTGATGTTTAGTTTAGACGGGTTGTATTCATAGGACCTTACCACAGTCGAGTCTGTATTTTATTCTGATTTACTGTATTTGGTCAAACGGAGTATATTAATTGGAACTTATGTTTTGTAAACCCCTTTTAATATCATTATCTATGTGAATTTTATGGTAATGGATTATTTTAAAAATTCCTAACTTGTGCTTTTTAACGAAAAATTTTGATGGGTTGGTTCTAGGTGACCCGAATGTGATGCTCCGGATCCGAGACGGAATCGGGGTGTTACATTCCCCGCCCCTAGACCTGCTTCTTGTGACCGCGACACCATCTTCTTGCTCTTCTGCAAGCTGCATGATAAACTAATTACTAAGAATGGTGAAAATTTCATCACGTTTGTTTAGAAATGTAGTGGATCTTGACTAAAGATTATGAAATTTACCATTATATTTCTGTGCAATTTTTAATTTTAGACGAATGTTTTATTGGGGAAAAATTGATGTGATAACTAGGACTGAGCACTTGATCGAATCGAGTCAAAAAAATTTCAAGTTAGTCGAGTTTACGAATCATATTTTACGATTCAAACTTTATTTGAATTTTTTTGAATCAAGTTGAGTTTATAAAATTCGAGTGAGTCGAATCTTCGAGTTTCTGTATAAATTTAATTCTAATTATTTATAATGTTATTATACATATTAATATCAATTTAAACGATTTTCTATATCCATGTACGACATACATATATATATTTCTCCATATTTTCACATGTGATATACATAATATATCGAGGTGAACTAAGAAACTTGACTTGAACTTAAAAACTGATAAACTAATTACTAAAAATTTCAAGTTATTCCAGTTATTCGAATTTTCATTTTATAACTCAAAATTTTTTAAAAAAAAAAATTCGAGTCAAGTCAAAACGAGTTGGATCTTTTCGCGTGGCATCAAATAATTTGATTTTTTTAAATCGAGTCGAGTTTTGCTCACCCAAAATTAATAACATAAGTATTATTTAAATACATATTCGAACAATGTTTTAACTTTTCTCCGTGTTCTAATAAAATGAAAGTCATGCGAGTGTAAAAGATATCAACTTTACCAAATTATTTAATATTTCAAAGTCGAAGAAAACAATAGTATTAACTAGGGGTGTTCAAAATTTCGGTTAACCGAATTAACCGACCGAACCAAAAAAATTTCAGTTAATCGGTCGGTTAATTTTAGGTTCGGTCGATTAATGGTTTTTTTTCAAACTTCGGTTATCGATTAATTCGGTTTGAAATCAGTTAATTAACCGAATTACCCGAAATTTTTATATTTTATATTTTATATTTTATAAATATTTATTTTTGGTCACTAAACTTTTAAAAATTATAAAATGGTCATTAAACTTTATCAAATTAGCACAAAATGATCATCAAATTTTTTAAATTATTAAAAAATAATCATTAAAATTTTCAATATTTATCAATAATTTATAATGTGCAATAAATCAATGATTATTTTGAAATAATTCGATAAGTTTAGTGGTTGTTTTATAACTTTTGAAAATTCAGTGGCTAAAAAGATTATTTTAACATAGTTTAGTAACCATTTGTGTAATTTACCTAAAATTTTATAACAAATTTCGGTTAACCGAATTAACCGAACTTTTTTAGGTTCGGTTAAAAATTTTCGAACAAATTTCGGTTCGGTTAACAGTTAATAGGAAAAAAATTTCGGTTAATGAAATTTTAGATGTTCGGTCGGTTCGGACCGACCGTTTGAACACCCCTAGTATTAACTAATATATCATGCCAATATCATCTGTATAGTAAAAGCTATGACCGAAATCTACCATTACCAAAGCAATGAAAATTCAACAAAGAACGTACAGGTTTCCGCTATAATGCATAAACCAAAGACAATTTAACCGTAAATTAGAGTTTATTTTAAATATAAAAAAAATTAGATCAACGTGATATCATGGTGTGTAATTATACTATCAAAATGAAAATTCCACAAATCACCAAGGAATTTCCTGACCGTCCCAAGCAAAGAACTTGCCATTGTCTTGTTGTTTTGTGTTGTTGATAATGTCCAAGAGCTTTTGCACCGAGAACTCTTTCGTGAAAAGCTTTTCTGCCGGAACATTTCTTTGGAATGGCCTCGACAGGTCGGTATCCACTGTGCCTGGGTGCAAAAGAATGCATGCTACTGGATCTTTCTTCCTTCCAAACTCGACCGAAATGGTTTTCGTCACTGCAAGCAATCAACAAACGAAACAACACATAAGTTCAATAAAACTATATATATTTTTATCTAAAACTGTATCATTGTAGATGTCGGATGGGTGACGAAAGGAACTCAGAAACACTATCACTTCGTATTCTGAAAAGAGACTACAGAGAAAAAGGTGTATACAACTGAAAGCAATAGATACAATGACATTTTCCCCTATAGTTTGTCTTTTTTTTCATTGTTGAAAACTGTGATCCTACAGAGAGACTTAAGAGGGAAGAAAATCATACATTGATTAAGTGCAGTCTTTGAAGAACGATAAGAGTGCCAGCCTCCTAGACGATTGTCACCAATGGAACCAACTCGGGCACTTAAGTTTGCCACAACCGCAACATCCCTTTCAGTGCCAAGCCCTCCTCCAACTCTCAGAAGAGGCCACATATGCTGTCATCAATATCACAAACAGGAATGTCCAACATATTGTTAGCCAACTCCAGTTGGGACCAACAAACAATGAGTACTCCAATTCAAGCATGACATACAAAATGTAGCCATTACAAAATAATGCATATTGCACTTGAAAACACTTTTGCAAGGAGCCATTTGCATCATATATATATAAAAGTAGGGGTGTTCATGGTTAACTGTTGGTTAACCGTTAAAAAAGAGTCACTAATTTTCTATGCATTCTTAGGTACATTCTCTATGCATTTCCCCTCTAATTGCACTAAGAACATATAACTTTTGCACTAAGACATAACTTATAGGTTAACCGTTGTAGTATTTTGGTTAACCGGGAACACCCCTATATAAAAGGTGATGCATAGACTCTCCTCATCATAGCAGCTAATAATCTATTATTGGGGAGAGAAGATTGAAGAAATAGACACAGACAGATGCTAAGATATTATATCCTTAGTGGAATCATATGGGATCACAAAGGGAAAATATGAGCACCCACATTAAATACATGTACACGAGCATCTTAAGTTATTTTAATATTAGTAATCTAACAAGTATGTATGATCATTCCCTTGAAGTTTTTAAGTTTACATAAAAAGTGATATATCAATTACACAATATTTTGATGATTTGAAGAGGATATATGAGGAGCTAAATAGTCTCTGACCTATTTCTTCTGATGTTAATGAAATGCAGAAACAAAGGAAGAAGATGACAGTTCTCAATTTTTGTATTTTACCCTTGAATTTTTTAAGCCGAAAAAGTAAATGATATACAGTTACAGAATATTATGCTAAGTTGGAGATAATGAATGAGGAGCTTAACAGTCTGACTTATTTCTTCAGATATTCATGAAATGCAGAAACAACAGCAGAAAATTGAAGTATCAAGTTTTAATTTGGTAAAAATCAGTTCTTATTTGATGTAGTTCAGGTTGTGAACAATTTGCATTGGTACACAACCCATGGAGGAAGAGGTGGTACATTTGATGGTAATAGCTATCGCATTGGTCGAGGAGCTCAAGGTGCCTGAGAAGTTTATAATGGCTGTAGATGTATCATACAGGCACACACTACCGAATGGGAAATCCAACCCGGGATCAGTATTGAGACGTACATGGTATAGTTAATGTGGTGAAAGTTAATGATTTTAATTTAGTCCACCAAGTCCCTTTCCTAATGTTGGTGACCAGAAGTAAATACCTATCAGCATACAAATATTCCAACGAGTCTACCAAATCCTGTAGTCTTCTACATATTTATATTAGAACATTAAGTAGCACAAATAACTAAGATAATGTTATGGGTTGCCTTTGTAGCCAATACTATCATTGGCGACAATTATTCGGTAGTATTTTATTAGAAGTATTAAGAGATCTTAATTATGAGTATTTTATACCATTAGAAGTCTTTCCTCAATAGGAGACATGCTTTTAATTACCTAAGTACCTCTTTATTTGATATAATGTAACCTCTGTTTAAGAGGCCAATTAGAAAGAAATAAAGCTCAAGTCAGAATTGTTATAAACTTTTAGGAGATATAAGGTTCTCTCCAATGATTCTATGGTTTGGAATTCCCTTCAACGAATTCCACTAGCAATCCCCAAACACACAACCATAACAATGGCTACAGAGGCAACCTGTAACAGACAGCCATTAACATAAATACTTAAGACAAAATATTGGAGAAAGCATGAAGGCTTCCACTGTTCTGCTGAAAGTATAAGTAATTCCACCCCTGCTCAACAAACCCAACATTAAATTTTCATTTAAATAACTGAACTTCAATCTGTAAAATCATGTGCAACAACTTTGAATATTGATCAATAGATCATTCATTTGTAAAAGAATTTGACAGAACTGAGAAAATTGGTTACAAAACAAACTGATTATTAGACCAAAGCATTTGGACATGTACAATAGGCAAACATATCAATATTTTGCCTGGAGCAAGTGCTCCCTCTTTTGCTCCTTTATCCATTTTAAATCCACCGTTCTCTCTATATTCTTCGATTCTCTAAACTTCAATTCCCCCTTTTCTATTTCTGACACATGACTGTTCTCCGTGAAAAGGAAAAACTAAACAGAATCTTATCAGAGTTAGAAACATGAAGTCTTAAATTGTTGTGATTGCAACACCTTTGTCTACGAGAAAAATAAGCAATACACCTTAAAACCTTTAATCCGCAAAACAAAGAACTCGGTAAAAATCTAGCATAAACAAGATTGATAAGTGATGGCGATAAACAATACTTAAGGCACACGTTTCTGTCATGCAGGTATCACCAAATATCAAGAGCATCTACCCTTCCGACAGATCAACCCAAGCTGGAAAGAAAAGTGAAAATTTGAATACAAGGTTCTGATGTAAGAGAATCATGGGAAGAAATTAACCAGGATAAAAGAGATGATACTGTTTTTTGTTTTTGATTAATGTTATGGCCAAGACCGTCTTGCCTACAATAAGCTAAAGTGACTGCTAGATCAGAATTACTTCTAGTTTACTGTTGTTGTTATTAATGAACAATGGTAAAACGTGAGACATTTTAGACAGACTGCAAAATTTAGTATATCAGTTGTTAAAAGCTGAAGCTAAAGAAAAAAATGACATTAATGATTAGTTTAGCGACTGCAGATAAATGTTACCCATCATTTTTATCATTCATTATCCACAACACTTCATTAACCAAAAGAAGTCAACCAGGGTTCTTAATAGAACATTCAGGGTCATTTCTACAGTGAAAGTTCAAAGAAAAGTCTTCTACAATTTTTCTTATTTAAACAAAGAAAGAAAATTAAAGCAAAGTCAGCATACCTTGATAACTAAAATCGGACCCACAGCATTAACCTCATAAGCAAGCATCATGGATGACTTTTGTACTTTGGTCAATGTTGTTTCTGCACTTGAATCAAGGGAGTTTATTCATCCGCCTATGCATCAAATTGAAAAACGAGAGGAAGAGAGTGTAGGGGAAGAACTTCAGTTCCTCTTTTAGTACAGATGCAAGACATTGATGATGTTAATGCCTCAAAAACTTAAAGTAATGGCAGAAAGTTAAACCTGGTTGTAATACACCGGGTATTGACAGAATGCCTGATGCATTAATGAGAAGGTTAAGAGAGCCATATCTTTCTGTTATGGACCTTGCTGACTCCTGAAGCACGATGCATTAGTGTTCAGTCTCATTTTTGACACATTTGACACTATGCTACAAGGACTCTTCATCTATCCTAAGGTACAACACTATGTTCAAAGCATATTTCAACTTACTCGTATCCAACACTTACTCCAAGTCCGTTAACATAGATTTGACATGCAATCATGCATGATGCAAGATAACAAACAAAATCGAAGAAACAGAATCAGAAAATGAACCTCAATAGTACTTTCAACTGTCACATCAAATGGCCTATGTTCGAAACATATTCAAGCATATTTCAACTTACTCGTATCCAACACTTACACCGAGTCCATAAACATAGTTTTGACATGCAAGACAACAAACAACATCGAAGAAACAGAATCAGAAAATGAACCTCTATAGTACTTTCAACTGTCACGTCTAATGGTAAAACATTAAGGCGTTCAGCAAACCGATTTTTCAATTCAAGAAGCATTGTTGCCTTAGCAGGATCACGGCACGTTGCAATAACATGCCCTTTTTCATTCTTTTCCAGCAGTTGTCTAACCTGAACAGACAAGCGGACATTTCAAAATCAAATGGCCTCTTCGAAGTAAAATATACGCAAATTAAGCAAAGAATGAAAAGTAATCCCTTCTAGGCTTCTCTTCATAACCAATTATTCTACTGTATCTGCTTAAAAGTAACCGAGAAAACATGCACTAATTCCTTAACACCATATCATCATCCTCCCGCTGTGGGAGAAAATATTAAGTATTGATCTACGAGTTATACATAGCCATTGAAAAAGACCAAAAGAAGAGGGCTCACAAATTCGAAACCGATTCCTCGAGAAGCTCCTTGGACCATGGAAACCCCGCCTTCCCATTTCGCGGAGGAAGCAAATGCCCGGAGTCTGATGGGAATCGCCATGAATCGTGGGTGGGTGTGAAGGAAAAACCTCATCATTTTTAGCGTTAACTGAGAAACCCCAAAGTCCCAAGGCAAGGAAAGGAGAGTGGGATTGCAATTTCAAGTCCCATTTAACAATCTTTTAACTCTCAACGGTATTTTCCAGAGTTTTGGTGCAGGGAGAATGGGTGGGTGCTACACTCTCCACGTCCTTCCTATACATTTCGTACTGAGTATTTTTTTTTTGAGGTAAACTATCGGAATGGTCACTTTTATTTAGGGTTTGTATATTTTTAGTCATTGATTTTTAAATTTAATCATTATAGTTATTTACGTTTTTGATTTGTAAACTTATGGTCAATGAAACATTTGTTGCCGTTAAACGTTAACGGGAGGCTGATCTGGCACAATAAAAAGAATGATAAATTACTTAGATAGTCTCTAAACTATTACTCCACTCCTATTTTTATCACTAAAATAAAAATAATTTATATAATTACACATTTAATCCTCCATATTTACAATTTTTTTATTTTCTCTCCTCCACCATCTTCCATATTCTTCTTCATCTAATTCAATCCCTAATTTTCTACTATATAAATTATCCATTCACACCGTATATTTTTTGGGTCGGATTCGGGCGGATGTGCTACATTTTCAAGTCGGGTACGAATCGTTCAAAAACCCGATCTAACCTGGCTCATGACTATTCCTAGACGGAAATGCCAAAATCATCGACGGGACGAACTTTTAAGAGCCATATTAGACACACAAAAAAACTTGAAGGGACAAAATGAAAATTGGACCATACATTAGGAGCCAAAATGTCTATCAAGCCTTATACAAAGTATTCAATTTACTAATGTACCTAAGATGATCCAGTAAAACTAAGTAACAAAAATCTGGTTTAGCACTAGTGTGGATTGAGAGAAAGTGGAGCAACTACAGAAAATGTTGTATTGCCCTTTCGCCAATCGGATATCTTCAAAGAGTTTAACTATACAAATGGCTTCTTTAAGTTGTGTCATTTAAACTCGGCATCTCTTAGCAAGGTAAATCACATCTGCCATAGACCTCCAACCCCGGCTGACCAAGCACATCGCTTGCTCATCTTCCCCGTCAAAGCAAGTTCTAAAAGTCTCTAAGCCAGCCTTGGGAAGCCATCATCGCATCAAAACCATACGAAATAAAGCACAAGGATACTTCGAGATGCTTCAAAATATTTTATCATTTGGATAACAACTCGTTAGGAAAAAAAAACGAATACAGAGGCCAAATATAACTGCGTAAAAGAGGAAGACCTGAACATGTAAACATAATAGCGTGTCAGTGTGCGTGTGATCTGAGGTATTCATGAGCACAAGTGTGGAACCTGGATACTAGGTTAAAAATAATGTGACGATGTCAGTAGCCTATGCTCAAATCAAAAGTAAGAAGAGTTAAAAGATTATTTACTAAATTATGAAATCAAAAAACATCTGTTAGCGGGATCTAGGGATATCAGCTTGCACGTTATTGATGCTTCCAAACATAAGTGACCATCGCAGCAGTTTACCCCTTTTTTATGATGTTTGAATTCAAAAAAAACTTGACCAAATTCAAAGGGCACGGGTCGAGTTTTTGCCAATCCAAACCCGACTCGAAAATAATTATCCAAAATTAAATTTGTCCCAAGCCAAAATTTATATATCTCAATTCGAATTCAACCCGATTTATATAAAAAATATTCAATTTTAGGGATCTAATCATAAAAATTTAATTTTAGGGATCCAATTATAAAAAATCAATTTTAAAGACCTAATTGTAAAAAATTCAATTTTAAAGACTTAATTATAAAAATATAAAGAGAGAGCATTATTACAAACATCTCTATAAATATAATGAAAAAAATACACTATTAGTCTCAAGTTGGGTCGAGTATTTCTAACCCTAAACTCAAACCCAACAGGACCTGACCTCACTTTTAATAAAAATCGATATGATTCGACCCAAACTCAATTTTTTCTCTTTACAAAAATCCTGACCCGATCAGATCAAATTGGGTCGGAACAAGATCAAATCGGGTGAAATAGCTATCCCTAATATCTAGAGGTGGCAAACGGGTCGTTCGGTTTCGGTTTGTTTCGGGTTTGTCTATATTCGGTTTAGATTTGGATCGGATCGGTTCGAGTCTAGTTCGGATTTTAGTTCTGTTCTATGATGATTTGGGTCAATTTGGGTATTGGATCAGTGATTCGGGTCAATATTGGATCGGTTGTTTTTTGGTCGGGTCAATATCGGATTGGACGTTTTCGAGTCGGGTAGATATCGGGTCGTTCGGATCGGTTCGGGTTGGGTCAATTTTAAATTTTTGGGCCTATTCGTTTTGAATTGGACTTGGGTGTGAATCTAATCGTGTATATTATATAAAGAATTAATCATATATTCTTGTAAAAATTTGTCTTTTATTTGTTAATATTATCATTTAGGTTTAGTTCCAATCATTCAATGTTTCAAAATCAACAATCATTGGTATTAATCATTTAACTTGAACCTAACGAATCCCGATCCAATCATATAACTATATTTTTTAATTTCATATTCGATGTTGGTTTTTAGTACGATAGAATTTTTTTTATATTTTCAAAATACACGTAAAAAAAGAGAGATAATTTTATGGGCATGAAATCAAACCTTAGACCATAATTGCACATATGATGAGCATTTTGAAATATTACCTAAAAATTTGACTCGAGTATATGTGGATATATATTATCAAATTTGACTAGAATATGTATATTAGGATTTTACTTTTCCCTCATACTTTTTCCTCCTACTTTCCCGGCCCCTCCTACTTCCCCCTTTCTTTGCAATTGACTAGAATATGTATATTAGGATTTTACTTTTCCCTCATACTTTTTATCAAATGTAGTGATTAATTAGTACTATTATAATACAAAAAAAATAATAAAACATATATTGTTTCGGGTTAAAATCGGGTTGATGTTCGGTTTAGATCGGTTTTAAGCAAAATAATTTCGGGTTACTTTCGGTTCAGGTCAAATCGGTTACGTGTCAAATCGATTACGGGTCAATATCAGTTCTTCTAGAATTCGGATCGATTTCGGTTTCGGTTCAGTTTATTTCGGGTTTCGAGTCACGTTTGGGTCATCTTATTCGGATCCATATCGGGTCTCGGTTCGGTTCTCGGTTCTCGGGTCAAGTTGGATAGGTCTACTAATATCATCACACTAAACCAATTAATCGATTGTTGGCAGACAAAAATGCTCTGCCCCTTTTCGGTGCCCTTTTCTATGCCCCAACACTAAAAAATCAAATCCTAAGTCCTAACTCTGAATTTTAAATCCTAAAAAATACACTTTACCCTAAATTCCCTAGACTCTAATCTTAAACTCTAACATTAAACATTAACTCTATACTTTAAATTTAAATTTTAGTGTGAGAGCATAAATAATAACACCGAGAATGGGAGAAGATTTGTATTGTGTTCGCTTTTACGAAGCACAGATGGTACGACCAGTCCTATCCCTTATCTAAAAAAACAACTATATAATTCTCTTTCGAGTTAATTGCACCACACATCCCAAAACTATGTCACTCATTTTAAATTAGTCCCTAAACTTTTAAACATTCTAATTTTATCCTCGAACTATGAGTTTCATTCTAAATTGGTCCCCAAACATTTGAGCAATCTAGTTTCATCCTCAAACTAAAACTCTCATTCTAAATTGGTCCTCAAACTTTTTGAACGTTCTAATTTTATCCCCTAAATTATCACTATATGCTAATCATATCTTATGTTAATAAAACCATTACAAAAATTGTTAATTGTGATGAAACGCTAATGTGTATTATGTAACAATATGATGTGGTATAAACGGTAATTTGAGGATGAAATTGGAATATTCAAAAAGTTTGGGGACCGATTTAGAATGGAGTCATAGTTTGGGGATGAAAATGGAACATTCAAAAGTTTGGCGATGCATTTAGAATGAGAGCTATAGTTTGGGGATGAAATTGGAATATTTAAAAGTCTAGGGACCAATTTAGAATGAGGGCAATAGTTTAGGGACATATGATGCAATTAACTCTTTTCTTTTGGGCAAATTCTTTTAATAGTCTTTATATTATTTGTAAACTATGAATTTAATCATTGTACTGTAATTTGGTATTTTTAGTCTTTTATGTTTTTAATTAAAAATTCTGGTCCTAGCTAAAATGACGGTCATTTAATCTACAAGTTCTTGGTATAATATCGTACATGAACTAAATTCATAATTTATAACTAACCGAAGAATTTGAGTTTTTTTAATAAAATGATTTATATGTAAAATTACTTTTTTTAAAAAGTGAGTCACAAAGACTTTACTACACTGGAAATTAGGAGTGTTCATTTTCGGATATCAGATCGAATCTAATTTGAAAAATTAGATATCCAAAATTTCAAATCAGTAAAATATCGATCTGTATCCGATCGGGAAAAATTGAATATTCGAATCTCCGATTATCCGAATATATAATTTGATTTAAGTATTTTTCGAATTTGACGGTGGTGTTTATGAAAATTTTGTAATTTCGAATATAACAAGCAATAAATTAATAAATATAACAAGATTCACATCTATGGAAATTTCGATTTTTCAAATTTTTGGATATAACAATCATCAAATTGTTAAATATAACAAGATTCATATTAATGAAATTTTGAATTTTCGAATTTTCAAATAATCTGAAACTTGAAATATTACTATCTATATCTGATTCGAAAATAAAAACCAGATTGGATATTCGAATTTTCAGATCTGATCAACTCAAATCAGATCGGATATTTTTGCACATCCCTGTTGAGAATAAAGCCAGAAGAAGTGCATATCAAGGCATACTAGAAATGCATCTAATACTAGGATACTAGAAAGGCATACTAAGATACAATGACTCAACCTCAACAATGTGACCACAAAAATACAGATTCAATACCTTCGATGTTCAAACCCTGAAATACTCGAAGACAACACCTTCATTTCACACTATTGTTCATGACCCTGTCGATCCATTAATTTCGCAATATCTTTAATAATGTTCTCCTTGTTACCAATCGTAGTTGTTCTCAACAATTTATCCAATTCTATCATCACTCGAGCCTTTTGTAGAAGCGCATGTTGTCCAATCACATGGTCCGAATCAGTGTGTTGTGTTTTCTTTTTTAGCTTTTTGCTCAATTTATTCATCATTGTTGTATTTTTTTGTTAGCGAGACTTTCTCATTATGTGAAATGACCTTCACAGTTAATTCTTGAGGCATGTTACTCTGAATTTTGACTCTCACGACTTTTAAAGGATTATTCGATGCCTTGAAAACCACTAGGTAGTCCACCAATCCTTGCTCGTTATTTTTATTCCACAAAACCATCACT
The DNA here is from genome assembly GCA_019671005.1 of Hibiscus mutabilis. Taxonomy (NCBI): domain Eukaryota; kingdom Viridiplantae; phylum Streptophyta; class Magnoliopsida; order Malvales; family Malvaceae; genus Hibiscus; species Hibiscus mutabilis. The sequence continues at coordinate 38,517,829 of CM033732.1, forward strand.
TGTTAGGTGTTTATATCTCTCGACATAAAATCAACATCCTCGTCAAACTTCCAACCCCTTGAAACCATAGCTGAACTACCCATGGAGCCTCCATTTGTTGCGATTCATCCTATAATTGGTTGTTTTTCAATTTTACTTGCTCAGTTTTAGCATTGTGTTTTTCACTTGCGATTACAACTTTCTTCATCGAGTCCTTCCTATAAGCAGGAACAGGGCCATGATTGAACTACGAGGGGGCAGACCGATTAACTTTGAAACGAATAGGATCTTAAAAAAGTAATTAAATCGTAAAAATTAAGGGAGATTAAGCTTAATTTTACAAATTTTAAAATTGAAAGGTCTTAAAAAGTAATGAAATCAGAAAAGAAAATGAAGGCCAAAGTTTAATTTTATTAATTTTAAATTATAGAGTCATGAAATATAATAAACCTTAAATTGCAATGGTTTAAAATTATTAGGGCCTAAAATATAATTAACCCATAAAATTTGGAAGGCAATTGCCCTCCCACAATGTATATAGATCTGTCCCTGTCTATTAGTTATATCTGCCACATTCCCTTGTCCTTCTCACATTCTGTAGAGCTTGTCGATTCAATCTCCTCTACTCAATTACAACATCCATGATCATCCATCATCGACTCAATTTCTATCGCATGAATGATAAAGACTTGATCCTCTACCTTAAAGTCTAATATTCTTTCAATTTTATCAATTTGCCCGGTCTCAATCAACACTTGATCTCTTTCGAAAGAAACTGGTTCCAACGTTGATTCCTCACACTTTATCATTTCCCCCAAACCTTTGCCACATTCTCAAATGAGCCCTTCGACCAAGCGTGCATCGGAATACCTCTAATCGCTATCCATGCTCTTCGATTGCCTCCAGTATCGATATTTAGTCATTTGAAGGATTTTTATTAGTTTTAATAAAAGCGGAATATATATTTTATTTTGCTATATTTGTGGACTACTTATACTTACGAAACAAAATATCAGACAAAATAGAACGATTTTAGAAAAGATATAATGAAATTCTTTGATTGGTTTTTCCCTGAGAGAGAAATAATTTGTTTTATTTGACCGATGGGTCCAACAAAAACAAACAATTACACAATTAACAATTACAATTAAATTAATATTTTTTTGCTATTTTACTATTTAAATATAAATATTCAAATAAAATAGAAAATAGAATTTCATAATTTAAATGGTAAGGTAATTTATTTAATTAAATTACTAAATTAAAGGGATTTAATATTTAATAGAAATAGAATAATAATAATAATATAATTTTAAAAAATAGAATAAGAATATAATTTAATACTAATAAAATTTTCTAATTTTTAATCCTAAAATAATAAATAAACTGAGAGCTCTTGTTCTTATTCGAAACGCCTCATAATCTTTAACCAATTCTGCACATCGTTCATAGAATCCCATGCTCTGACCTCTGTAAAACATCTATACAAATACATGTGGTTAAAAATTCTCAGTTGACATTCTTTTTTTTCTTCTTCTTATGTTGTGAGTTTAATACTAAAAATATTCTTCTTCTCCCTTCTCCCTAATTAGGAACTGCTCAAAAAACTTAATTCAAATATTAAATATAAATATTAATTGCACCTATACTTTTAGAATTAACCGTTTTTTTACATTGATTTTGAATCATTTAAACATGCTACGAAAAAGAAATCAAGATGACATAGATGAAATAAAATGTAACAAGGAGGGGATGAAATCGGAAACAACATTGTAGAGAAGTCATAGCTCAAGGTGGTTAGAATATACTACAAGTTCAAGTTACAGCTTGATGCATGAACGGACCCACAGTATTTAGGATTTATATTTAACGTATTATTTCTATTAATATCACTCTTTCTTATTCATGTAGATTCAAATTTGGATCGCCAAGGGAAATAAATTATCTTATACTATTTTTTTCAACAATTTCTATTTAGAGGAGGGATAAGGGAATTTGGTCCTAATGAGTTGCGAACTCACAATCTGAAAACAAAAAAGTGTCAAGTGAGAGCCTTAACCACTAGCTTTAGAGATTGTTGATGTAATATTTTAAAAGTTTTTATTTAAAATTTGTTTGATGTAATATTTAAGATTTGTATTTTAAAAGTTATTATCCTGAAAGTTTTTATTTAAAATTTAATAATAGTATTTAAGGTTTAATATTTAACATTTAAAGGTTTATTTAGTATTTACTATTTATATTTAGTTTAAATAAAAATAAAAACAAATGAATTTTTTACCCAAAAATTTTATTAGTGTCTCTTTCACGTTAGTGATAACGGATCATGAGCATAGTGGAGCCCATATAAAAATATGTAGCTTGATGATTTAATTGTAAAATGAATATTCATGTATACTCTTTATATACATATACATTATATATAGGGATAAGATATGTAAAGTTCATTATATAATATAACCATCAATGAATCAAGAACAAGATTTAATATGTTAGGGTGAGCAAAATTCAACTCGACACGAAAAAAATTAATTTAATTCAAATTATAATTTCATAAATTCGACTTTGCTCGAAAAAATTTTAAATAACTCAAAATTTTTAGTAATTAGTAGATTATGTTTCAAGTTCACCTCGAGCCCCTCAACTTTGCCTTACATATATATCACATATAAAAAATATGAAAATATATAAATATATCATATATGATTATAGAAAATCATTTAAATTAAAACCAATTACTATCATAACATTATAAAAATCTACAATTAAATTTGAACAGAACTCGACACAACTCAAATTTCATAAACTCAACTTAAAAAAAAATTATACAAAATTTAAGTTATAAAATAAAACTCGTAAACTCAACTAACTTAAAATTGTCTCAACTTAAATCTATCGAATGCTCCCCTACAACATATAGTATCGTTTAGGACAACTATACAAACAGCGCATTCACACAAAATATACATATACGAAGCCAGAAACGAGTTACAAAATTTTGAACGTTCCCGAGTATTGTCACAGGAATCAACTACATTTGATATTAATAAAATGTAACTTCATCTTCTGCCTTAACCTTCTCTTCAACCGGAATATAAACATGGTAAATAATCGATTCTGAAAGCACTGCTTGGAATAATTTACAGAAGGAAAGCTAACTCCTTACATCTATATACGATGTAGCATGAATGATCGTATATATGCTATTTCGAAATCTGATTAAACACAGAATAATCTTAAAAGTATATGGTGACTCATTGCCGAGTTGCAACGTAGGAGAAGATTCTCATTACCACAATTTGCATAAAAACCTTTACCAATATAGACCACCATTCTTCTATCGCTGAAAAGGTTTCCGAGGATGTTGTGTGGTTCTAGTAGATTGATGTTCAGACACTGGGCTTTCAGGTACCTCTAATTGAGTCGGCAAGAGGTTGAGGAAGCTCCCCTTTGTTGGGGGATCAGGAGGTCCTGGAGTATCTGCAAAGATGGGAACACAAAAAAGGAAGGCATTCATTCAATAAATGACTCCAAACGAAAAAAAAAAAAAAAAGTTGTAGTTAACGGTAATGGCAAACACATTACCGAACAATGACTTCACAGAAGGTCTCCTAGGTGCATTGCTTTTCTTCTTCACCTCAGCTGCAAGAATACACACAACTGTCAGTGGTTTTTGAAGGGGGAAAGAATGATACTAAAATATATGACTTAAAAAGAAGTTTTTCACCAAAGGAGGTATCGGTTTCAATGACACTAACAATTATTAACAATTCTCTATCCTTAGCTTCTTATAGTTCAGAATCATATCAAGCAGTGGAACCCCCAAAAAAAAAAGTCTACTGTTTTTGAGACGAACCAATGCCTGGAAGATGATGCTCTTTGACAATCTCAACATTCTTGTATGTATAACCGACAAAATTTGCATCCTTTGAAGAAAGCATCTGCATTTTTCAGGAAAGTTAAACATCCATCAGCTGCTACAGATATTAAAAAATTTGGTGGAAAAGTTGAGCCGCACACAGCCCAATTGCACATAAAGAGAAATATCAGGTACAAATTCATGTTAAGCAAGGCAAGTATATCATAGTTCTTAAAAGGATAAATTTGATAAAAAGGATAAGTGAGATATGAGATAAAACCATAACATACGATATTTGGTATTTACCTGAAAAGAGTATCTGATCGTTAGCAGATCATTTATTATTTCAAGAATAAAATGGACAAGATTATTGAATCCTACTGGATAAGGAATAGGATTACAGGATGGATGCCCAATTGATAAAATATTAAATTCCACAGTTTCTATTTTCTCCTTCAAGTTGCTTTTTCTATGAATTTATTTAACATTCCAATGCTGGAAGCCTGGAAGGAGGGATAAATTTGACCAACGGTAAAATTGTCATCTTGTTATACATTTAATTGTATCTATAGTAGACAATGGCATTGGTATTGTTTAGTCTTCCACAACAAACATAAGATGCTATAAGATCACCTGCTCCTCTTCACTCTTTACCATATCTTATCCATGGAATATGGCATATATCATCCATAAAAAATGGTGAGAGATGATATACATAGCAGAAAATTTCTTAACGTAAAACAATTTCAAGAAATTAATACAAGGGAATGAAAAATATTTACCATAAAGCGCCTAAATTTTGGTCAGATGTTTTAGCAAACAGTATTCATTCTACTAAACAGTATTTCAGTATAGAACTACTCATAATCAAACTTGAAAAGCAAGGGCATTGTCTTATATATGCAGCTTTGACATTGTATATGTGTGTGTACGTAACTGAAAATGACAATGGAGTCTTAAGTAAAACTAGTCAACAGGGAGATTGTTGCAAAAAGATTTACCTTCCTCCAGGGACCTGATTTTGTTGAAGTTTGTACTTGAGCTCCCGCCTGTATATGCAAAAATAAATGAACATATTGTTGTAAAATATGGGAAGAAAAGAATAAAACGGAGAAACAGAAAATGAAATTAAGGGAAATTGAAAAAAGAGAGAGAGAAATTAAGACTTGTATCAAGCAGAGAACCAAGCTGGCAATCATGCAAAATCACACAAGGTTTCTGTTAGCAGTTTGACTAATCAAAATGGATTATAAATTGACCATTAAACAAAACCTCTCAACAACAACAACAAGATTCATGCTTGGCAGTTCAGTTCAAGTATAACCCATATTTGCTGATGAGTCAAAACTACAAATTTCTAGCTTGATAGCACCCAAATTATTGAATGCATGATGAAAGAAACTGGGATTTGAAGTGCATAAGGAGATATTTGAAGTGCATAAGGAGATCTAAAGATCAAACTACTGAAAAAAAAGGTTAACATAGTCAAGTTCAAATAACCGAAGCAGTTTCCTACTCCATATGATCAGCTGCATGGATTGAATAATACCACAATAACCCTGTAAGATAAACCTCAACTACTAACCTCTTCAAACTTTTCAAAGTTTTGTGTATCCAAGTCACCGTTAACCTCTGGTATAAATGCAGCTTCCATTTGGTATAATCTGTCCCATTCAATGTCTTTGAACCACGGGTGTGACTGATATGATGAACTCAATAGTCAGTAACATGTATCATTCTTGCCCTCGATAATGAAAAAGAGAAAGGCAATAAATTATTCTACCTTTATTTCGTACGCCCCTTTGGTTCCAAGCCTCTGTTCAACATTGCAAAGGAGTTTACGGATGAGATCTTTAGCTTCAGCGGATAACTTGGCTTCTTCAGGAAATTTCAAATGGGTTTTCCAATTTACAATCTGCGCTCATGATATTAGTTTGTTCATCATTGCCAATAAAGCAGTAGATCATCAGTGATTAAATTCTAAAGAAGCATCTGACTCTGAGTTGCGCTATCTCAAACTGCTATAGATAAACTTGAATGAAACGATATAAATCTATTGACTATTTTTCTAAATGAATAGCCAAGACTAGGCCTCCCTTTAAGGTAGAGGAGGTTTAAGGATCTAATACCTTTAATTCCATAGACTTCCTCATATGCAGAAAATAAATAAAGAATAAAATTAATGAGTGATGTGTTTAGAGAAACGATTCATGCCAGTACATGGATATTATGATTCCTTTTCAGATGCATGATTCTATTTGCTGGATATCAGAACTCAGACCATTTTGCTACTCAATCCTTTCCAGGCGATCACTTTTAAGAGCATCTTTATGTCATCAAGGTTAAAAGCAGAATGTAGAACATAGCGAAGTTATTTCAATTGATGCCTTTGCTAAACCCCAGTTGATTCATTTATTTGCTTACTTCAGGATCAGCCAACTTGATTAACAAAAAGCAATTTTACTTGCTCATCTTGTTCATCATCAAGCAGATGGGTAATCACCGAACATTAAAGAACATTAGATTTTCATTTGTGCTACAAACTTCATAATATGCATATCTAAGCATACAGAATTATAAGCACAAAGTCAACTTCTTCAGTTACCTTCCTACATGTCGACAAAGGTTCTTCAGAATAGAAAGGTGGGTATCCTACAAGCATCTCAAACATAATTGCCCCAAGTGACCACCTAAGGGAGAATCCTTCAGAATATATGCACAGAGAAGATAAAAACAATGTAAGAGGTAAGACAACAGACTTACCAATCACACTCCATCCCATATCCTCTCTTCAACAAAACTTCTGGGGCAATGTAGTCAGGAGTACCAACTGTTGAATAAGCCTATACGGAACATTGCAAAACCATTACAAAAAGAACGTTAAACATGAAAAGTGCCTTAAGAATATGAATATGGCAATTTAAATTAAATATAAACCTTTAATTTTTGGGAAAGATAACATTTAATCCAAAAAGCACAGTCACAAGCCATATTTTTTCAGTTTCAGTAGCTTTTTTCCAGAAAACAAGTTTTGTTAGTATATTGACTATTGAAGCCTGCAAGTTGTAGTAAAAATTTAAAATAAAAATCAAAGCACGCTCATGCAACAAATATTTTTATTTGTTCTAGTTTTCTATAGCTTCACTGGCCACAATTAAAGGAAAAATCAGCATGAGTAATATCTATTATGAGTTTGCAGTATGGATAGAAATAACACATATGGGCAGGTCCTCAATATGAACCAAGGGGAGAGACAAAGGAAGAGTAGGAGAATTTTCAGTTTCCCCTTCACCACAGAGGGTCCAATCTTGGACCCCAAGGAGCAAGTTTCAATTCACTGGAATAACTAGCACACTTTATAGTGGTTACAGGCCTTACAAACGGAGGTCAAATTTATGCATATTTTAAGATTTTCCTTTGCCAAGAAAAGCACATTTGGCTAGCTTAATATGCCAACAACAGTTTGATAAAATCATGGTATGCATGTCCTATACCTCTACATTTCAATTGAAACAAGGAATAAAACACAAACAGCATCCAATCTTAGCAATTAACCAAAGCTTCTTTACAACCTATAAACACCACTTGTGGAAGCAAAAAACATACCAATATTCGCCTATTCTTTTGCCAATGTAACAACTGCTCCTGTTGTGTCCGCCTAGGTGTCGTGGGAAGATTAGAATGTCTACCACTCTCCATTGAGGATTTAATGTTTCTACCCCCTCCATGGTCATCCTCTCTAAAGTCAGGAAAGCTACTACTATCAAGAGGCTTACACAATCCAAAGTCCGAGAGTTTCATATGGCCGTTACGGTCAAGCAATAAATTATCAGGCTTGATATCCCTATCAAGAAAAAGAAAAGGAATGTAAAGATGTTTGAAAATACTATAATTTCTTCTTCTTCCTCTGTGTGTCTTCATGAGGTATAGAGGGAAGATATGATGGATATTCTTTCCGGATATACATAAGTATAAAGGTTTGAATATCTGAATGACAGACCAGTAAAAAGAAACTTTTCATCAAAGAGAAGTGAACTAATTTTTCCCCGTGCTATAATAAACTAAAAGAACAAACTACAATGGTTATGGTGGTGAAAAATTCCAACCACGAGCCATGGGAGAATTTTAAATTGTTTTACATGAAGATGAAAAATATCACACGGAAACATGATCGAGAAAAATAGAAAACCTGTGGATATAGTTGTGCTTGTGGATGGATTCAATTGCAAGAACAGTCTGGCCAACATAGAACCTTGCTTCATCCTCAGTTAAGATATCCTTCCGCATCAGTAATGTCATCATGTCACCCCCAGGAAGATATTCCATTACAAGATACAAAAATTCATCATCTTGAAATGAGCAATAGAGCTTGACAATGCACTCACTGTCAACTTCAGCAAGGAGATTCCTTTCTGCTTTGACATGCTCGACCTAGACAGGGAGAGGTACAAATGTTAGAAAGAATAATGCAGGAGAAAATGCCTTCATACTTCAAAGCAATACTTAACTAAATATCCAATCATTTAAGTGCAATTTTATGTTCCTTCTCTTCTCAATCTAACCCACCTTTAAATGTAATATCTTCTTTGGAAATTGACAGCCAATAACATTAGCAGCAATTTGTTACTATTACAATGTATCCATATTTCAAAACATTACTAAAATAAATTGAAAAGTAAAGAGAAGAGAAGAGCACAAGCTGAAATCATCGAAATAAAATACTCTGCTCTTATCCTCCCAATTTGACGAAATTAACAAGAAGAGGGACCTGGTAGTTTTTTCCCCCTACACTAATACAAAACTCTGAAACAAAGTCAAGCAAAGCCCTTACTCCCTTTACTCAACTTCTCTATTTCTAAGGCAGTGTAAAGAATTCAGGAAAAAATTACAATCCAAACAGTACCTGGCCTCTGCGAAGCATCTCTGATTTCTGGAGCTTTTTCATGGCATACACATGGCCAGTAGCTTTCTCTCTACAAAGCCTTACCTGCATGTTGACAGAGGAACCAGAAATGGAAAAAAAAAAATTTAATGCAGTATCCTGTAATTTGCTACCAGACAAGAACGATGGAAATGGTGAAGGCAATGATGCTAGAGCTAAACAGTATTTTACCTCCAGGCGGAGATGCATATTGGAGAAATATAGATATTACATACATTGGTTGCAAAGCATATATAATCATAAACTAATATAAGAAACGATATTACTGATAATAAAAGTAAAATTCAAAATAGAAAAAACAAAATACCTCCCCAAACGCACCCTTCCCTATAATGGTCAAAAGTTCAAAGTCATCAACACCCATCTTGTGTCTTTGAAGTCGCATGTATTCCGTTTCCTTTTCCTCTAAAAACTTCAGCATATTCATTTGCTCTTCTGCAGTAACTTCAGCATCAGCAAGTTTCCTCTCTAACATCCAACGTCTATATTCCATAGAGATGATTGTTAGGAAAAACAGTTCAACCAAAATGACAACACACCAAGAGAAACAATAATGAAATAGAAATCCTATACCAGTGTGAAAACAACCTAGTCTCAGTAATAAATCGAAAGTCCTTATTTAAACAAATGAACTCAAATGGAAACCCTGCAAAGTCCACTAGGTTAGAACCATTTAATACACATATTATATGAAATCCACCATCATAATTCGTTTATGTGAAAACATAAATATGAGCGGAGCACGACGCATCTTTTCCAAAAAGTAATTCAAGTACTGCCATGAATTACAATATGCAAGGCAGTCCGTTCATACAAGATGTGCTAAGTTCCTGTTAGTGTTTAAGCAAATTACCTCTCCATTCTGTCTTGCACGTTCTTCATCTGTGCTTTGTAATGGTTCTCGATATACTGCTTGGCGGCGGCAACCTTCTGCTTGGTGGCAGTTGAAGGTGCTTCAGCTCCATCAATAGGAGGCTTATGTGCATACCTTGCATTTTCCGTATCTTTCTTTTTCTTTGGTGAATTTTCTGCTTTTTCATTCTTATGTTGGAGTTTCTTAAACCAACTCCTCGCGGAATCCATTATCAACAAGCCCCAATCACAACACCAACTCTATCCAATTATCTACAAAAATCATACATGAAAAACTCCATAACTTCAAAAACTAGTAATAACACAAATAAGTTGCAATTGAATTATTTGCCTTCTTTGAATCGTACTAACAATTTCCAGTTGCAGATTCAAGGTTAACCAAAAAATCAAAAGGAAAAAAAATTCCCAGATTATCCAGATGATGACATATTGATTACTCTAATCGAATTCCCCTATAAAGCCTTTTCCTATCATAGATCTTTCATAAATTTGAAAAAAAAAAATCCAGAAAAAATCATCAATTAAATTCGAAAAATACCTCAGAAAAATAAGAGAATCGTAATGATCAAAACAGAATCCTCTGTTTCACTTCAACTGCGGAAAGAAAGAAAAAACTAAAGAAATGTGTAAAAATCCAATTGAAGAAAAAGAATCTGATTAAATAATTTCATTTAATAGTAGCGCTTAAAGATCGTGCAGGTTACGATGACGTTGACAAGAAGTTGGAGTCGCTTTAAAGGGCGAACCAAGAGCCGGTGATAAAACCGGCAACGATGCAAAAAGTGACGAACAGTAAGATGACATAAACCGGCACGTGGCAGTGGAGGACAGGACAGAGCCGGCTAACGTGAGAGCACGAATAAGATGAGTTGCCACGTAGGATGGGAATAAAAGGCGCGCAAATTGGGTTTAACGCGTTTTTGTATTGGTGAGATCTAGAGAGTAACCAGGGTTAGAAACCGTGTTGGGAACTTGACCATGGTTTAAACACTCTACGATCATAAATCGAAATAAATAAGCATTGGGTTGTTTAATGTATAGTAAAGGGATAATGACATGAATGTAGCACTAGAATTATAAAATTATCGATTTTAATATTTAACGTTTCATTTTATTTACTTAAGTATTTATTGGTGTCAAGCATTGATCTAAGCAGTTTCGAACATAATTTTTAAAAACTGTTTTATTGGTATACTTTTTTTTTTTCAAATTGAGCGGCAATTTTTTAGAAATTATTTTATATTAGATGACGTGTTTTAAAGATAATGTAAAATTTATTTTATAGAATTCTCATTGGTTTAAAAATTGAAAACTTTAAAACTGATTTATCATATTCCTTTCAATTGTTAAGACTCTGATACGGAAGAATATATGGTAAAAAAAGGAAAGGAAAGGAATATATTATCATTTTGTGTTTAAAATTAAATAATCGTTGAGAGTAAAATATATAAATAGTCCCTTTTTTTACCATAGCGCATGACTTCATTCAATATAAGTGATACTAAAAAAAATATTTTTATGTGCTTCGTTAAAAACCCTTTAAACTTAATTAGAAAAAAAAGAATATATTTAAAAATATGCAATAAGAGAAATATTCGAAACTAAATTAGAATAAAACACGTACTGATTAAAACAAATACTCAGCTAACTCACTTTAACCATGATTATCTACGTTACATCAGCTTCAACCAATGGCAAAATAAAATTCGCGCACTGTATAAAGATATGATTGTCCAGCGAGTATCTCTCTTGAGTTTTGTCAACGCATCCGCGACCCTATTTGCTTCTCAATAGACATGAACAAAAATCACCCTTCAATTCCTTCCCACAATATCAGAAATATGTTGCATCAAAGTACCTTGAAACCTTATTGAAAAGTTTACAAAAATAGTCATCTAATTTTAAAAAATAAAAAATTTGTTATTTTTTTGTTAAAATTTAATTATATATAACTTTATAGTTAATAAAATTAGCAAAAGAACAAATTTAACTATCAAATTTTATATTTTATTTTAATTTAGTCTCAATTCTAAAATTAAAACCCTCAATATCTAAATATTTTAGTAATTTAATTCTTAAAATTCTAAACTCCAGTTCCTTCCCTTCTAAAAAATCGCTTAGACGTCTATGGAAGCTTTGCATTTTTATTGTTTTTGACTTTTTTTTTCTCACAAATATAGCACAAGCAAAATTATTTAAACAAATATTGTAGTTTAAATAGTAAAAGTAAAGTCGGTGCGCACTCAATTCGACTTTACTGTTTATTCTAATTTTTTATTAAAAATAATAAAGATAGGCGGTGAGAATGCACTATACACAAAAAATACTGTTTAAAGTCGGATTGCAGGTGATCAGACTTTAATTTTTTTAAATGGTGGATATTCCAACAAAAAATTGGACCAAATTAACAAGTCATTAAATTCTATAGGTCTAAAATTGGAAATGATTAATATACTTTAACTTTCTTGATACTGACAATTTTTTATAACGAGTGGGTTATTTGTTTAACGCTTTTAAGAGTATTATACGTCTTTGAACTTTTTAAAATAAAAAATTTAAGTTTTTTAAATTTTTCATTCAATTAAGTTTTATATTTAAAAATTTCATCAATTCATTTATTTGACCAATGTTGACTGTTAAATTTAACTGTTTTTATATTAGTTAGTGTAACACGTCGTTTTACAATACTGTCGCATGTCATTTCCCATATTTTTTTGTTTTATTTAAAAAACTCTTTAAAAATTTTAAAAGTTTTTAAAAAAACTTATAAAAATAGTTTTCTAAAAAATCTGTAAATTTCATATGACAGAACTGTAGCATATCACATGAGAATAATATCTCAAGAAAAAGAACATCAAGAATTAATGGTCAAAAGACTTTATTGGTTCAATTTATTAGTTTAATGATTTAATTAGGTGAAAAAAATTAAAGATTTAATTGATTTTTTTACATTCAAAGGCTTCAAGACCCTTAAAAGCCTTGTTTAACACTGAAACGAATAAGTTCCTTAAGAAATAAGAGGTTCTAGCTCTGATGTGATGTCGGTATAAGCTTGGAAACTTGTCATATTTACTTCCATGTGTCTTTTTGTTTTGTGCTTGTTCAATATTCATCTGTTTTTATTTTTTAATAAAAGTCGTTAATTTTATTAAAAAATATTTAAATTTATGGTGAGCTTTTACAAATATTAGAGTAAACTAAACATATAATTTGTACAGTTTCCTATAACTATTGAAACAAAAATTAGCTACTTAAGATCATAAAAAATCATACAACGAAAATGGTAAAAATCCAACAAAAAAACTCAAACAAAAAAGAGATATGAACAACATCATTAATCAACGAAGAAGAATAAAACCATCAAATTTAATATAAATATGCATATAACGATGAGGCACGTTGACGAAACAGTCAATACTACAACTCAATCGTGAATAAGAAATTGTGATTGTGAACGTGTATCCAAATCTAACTCGAGGGTCTAAAGCAATGAAGATAAAAAAAATAACCAAATAAATGGCATTTTAATCAGTCGAGGTGACGTCAAATCAAATTCTAAGAAAAATAAAAATAAAAGAATGACCAAAGGGACAAAAAAAAGACAAAAAACATGTCAAACGGTCGAGAAAAATGTGCCACGAATAAGAAAAAACATGTCACAAAGACAAAACTATTTATCACGGGGCTATTATTTTCTTCCCAAAAGACATGTCTGATAGGATGTACAGCACCACAGTTTATATATCTAGGACCTCCATTTTCCTTCTCGATGTGGGATTAATGACCCCGCCTCTTCTTAGGCGTAACATTCTCTCCCACTCAACAACCACGGTCGTGATGGGTCATTGTCACGGCTGTTCACCCTGCCTACCCTACTAATGGGCGCTCGGGCGAAATCGGGTAGTCAAAGGGTCGCTCTGATATCACTTGTCACGGGGCCATTACCTTCTCTCTAAAAGACATGTCTGATAGGATGTGCAACGCTACCGTTTATATATCTCAAGACCTCCATTTTCTTTTACGATATAGGATTAATGACCCTGCATCTTCTTAGGTGTGACATATTTTTAATAAAAATTAAAAACAAAAAAAACAAATATGAGATATAATAAAACAAAGAAAAAAAATAAGGATTACTAGTGGTTGGTGACCAACTTTAAAATTATTGCCCACGTGACCAAGCAAAAGAAAGAGAAAAATACAGCTTAGAGAAAAAAATTTAATGTAACAAATCATTTGTTTTTTTTTTTGTATTTTTTTGTGCTTACTCATTTTTTTCAATGGTTGATTGGTAAGGATGAATTTAAGACTTGAAGTTGGAAGACAAAACATAAATGTTTGAAAAGGAGATAAACTTTAAAATAAACTAAAATTTAAAGAAATTTATATAGGAGAACAAATGTGTAAAAAGTTTGGGTAGGACAATTGTCCTTCCCCACCCCACATACTTCTGTCACTATTGATTGGATGCTTTTTTTTACTTAAATAGATGGAGTTTGGGATTCTAGAGATTATATTGTTAAAATATCAAAATATTTTTTAAAATTAGGATCAAATTAAAATAAAATATAAAGGTTAAAAATATTTTTGGTCAAAACAAGTGTCTAATCTATTATTTCTTACCACTTTAAGTCCAATCTTTATCTAAATTAAAAAAAATTATTTCAAACAATGAGATGTTGGCACATCACAAAAATTTTGATACTTGTTTTGACAAAAAAAAAAAACAGTTGAGGGACTAAGGGGGAAACTAGTTTATGTACTTTTCTTCACAAAAAAAATAGTTTAGAAACTTAAGGGGGTCATAAATAATATATTAGGCAATTGTTTTGACTAAAATAATTTAAGGACTAAAAGCCAAAAAAATAGTTTAAATGTTGTTTTTTCATTTAAGTCAATTTATTATTATACCAATTTTATTAACTAATGTGTTATTTGAACTATTTTTTTGGTTGGCCTTCCGGTTCTCCAAGGATTTGTCGTGATTAATTCGGATTGACCCACGTCACACACTTGGCATTGGTGGGTGAGTCTCTCAACGAAAATTTTCTACATACACAAAGTTTCAAACTCGACACATGGTTATTAGTGTTATTTGAACTATTTTAATAAAAAAATATACTTTTATTTTTGGGTAAAGTTCACAAATGGTCATTAAATTTTGATCAATTATTTAATTTGACCACTATCCCGTTAATAACTGCTAAAAGGGTGATGCGGCAGTTAAAATATTTTATATAATAATATTATAAAATCCAGTTTTCGGGAACAAAAAGAAAAGATAAAAAGTAAAGCAGCTTTTGATTTTCAAATCATAAAAAGGAAAGGAAATAAAATCCGAAACAAGGAGTTCAAAACACCAGAATTACGCGGGGGGGTTGAGGAAAGAACAGTACAGCATCAATGGAGAAGAATCTGGAAATGTGAGATCTAAGAGAATCACTGGCAACCGATCTCTTCGATTATGGAACAATTTTAGGTTTATGGTTTTTAAGGACTGAGTTTAGGGTTTAAGGGGTTAGGGTTAAATTATTTATTAATGAAAAACAGAGCCAAATTGAAATAATGTGGATTAAATTTATTATTTTTTTAAAATTATGACTAAATTGTTTGAATGTGCAAACAATAAGGACTAAATTGCTATACAAAATATTTTAACGCGGCTGTTTAACGAATCAATGTTCAAATTGAAGTAAAACTAAAAGTTTAATGGTAACATTGAAACAATTGGAAGTTTAGTAACCAAATTGAATAATTGATCAAAGTTTTATGACCATTTGTGAACTTTACCCTTTATTTTTTAAGTCAATGATTATTCTATAACTTTTCATAGGCGAGAGACTCCATAAAAATATCAGGCATATTTAACAATTAGCGAATAATTGATAGCAGATTACATTAGCTGATAGCATTAACTGATTTGACTAGCGAATTACATTAGCTTATTGTATAAAAGTGTTTGATAAAATTAACTGATAGCTTATAGCTGTTTGATTATTTGAGCAAATAAAATGACATATAAGGACATGATTATATTTGATACTTGATTGAATAATTTATTATTTATTAATATTTTGTATCTATTAATATTAATTTGATTATGAAAATTATTTTTTTAATATTATTACTGAGCATATATGAGGATGTACATATTAATTTTTTATTTGTGAAACTATCTTTTTAATATCATTTTAATAATTATTAAATTTAGATGCATATATTAATAGATTTATATCCAATACACCGGCGGTGAAAACTAAAAAGTTTTTATAAGTGCCTTAGTTTTAGGGTTTAGGGACTTAGATTAGGTTTAGGGTTTAGGGGTTTAGGTGTAGGGGTTTATAATTTAGGGATAATTGTTAGGATTTAAGGTTTAAAGGTTAGGGTTTAGATTTTAGTGTAATATGATGAGGATTTAGGTTTTAACCTATAAATCCTAAATTCTAACCCTAAACCCTAAATTATATTCATAGTCCCTAAATTCTAAACTACTAAACCTAAACCCCTAAACCCTAACCCTTAAATTAAGTCTCTAAACCCTAAAATTACAGCACTTGTAAAAACTTTTAGTTTCCACCGCCAGTGTATCAAATAATTATCCTATATTAATTTCTTATCTATAAAATTAAATTTTGAATATAATTTTATTAATTATTAAATATGTATTTATTATTATATACATTAATTTCTTATTTACAAAATTATTTTTTTTAATTTTATTAGTTAATCAAATTTATATTATTTTGAATTTTTTTTATAATTACCAAGGACAAAATAGTCTTTACAAATATTTTATCTAAACTTCTAACTCAAAAAACTTATTTTAGGAGTATTTTTAAATTGAAAGATTTCACCTCAATCCACTATTACAATTTTTTTATTTACTAAAATCTAAATTAACAGATTTAACTAATTAAATATCAAAAAAATGTTTTAAACTTTTAATTTTATCTCAAAAAGCTGTTTACCAAACATGATCATCGTATAATCAATATCGCATATTTTACCTTATGTATATAACTATGATTTTTTATACTCGCCTAAATGGATCTCTAGTGTGGTATTGTATATATTATATATATATTATTCTAAACTTCTTCATTCACTCTAAACTCTAAACTTATTTTTTTAACATAAAAATGCATAAAAAAACAGAGAATTTATATTCCTTATAGAACAATATTTAACTAAAAGCATGGCTTCCCTCCACTGCACTCTCAGTATCTTCAAATTTCACCACGCAAACTTGAACTGAAATCCATAGCCATTATAGAAACACAAATGCAGTGTTACTACCGGACAAATGCACCTGAAAAATCTCTCTTCAATCTGTAAACTGTATCGACTCACAATTACCCCTCAAAAATGTTTTCATACCACCTCCCTTCAAATTCGCACATCCCAACTTCCCTCATTCTTGCAATCTTCTTCTTCTTCCCCTTTAAATCTTCAACAAGGCAAACAGGTTCACGCCCAGCTCACCCTCAATGGAATTACTACCGCCAATCCCCTCCTTTTGGCCATGTATCTTCGTTGTGGTAGCTTTACTGATGCCAAGGACCTATTTTATCATATGGATTTAGGGTGTATAAAGCGTTGGAATTTGATGATTAGAGGATTAGTTAAAATGGGTAGCTTCCATTTTGCCTTGTTGCTTTATTTTAAGATGCTGGGCTGTGGGGTTTCTCCTGATAATTTTACTTTCCCTTCTGTAGTCAAGGCTTGTAGTGCTTTAAATAATGTGAGATTCGGTACCTTGATTCATGAGTTAATCGTGTTAATGGGTTTTGAAGTTAATGTTTTTGTTGGTAGTTCTTTGATCGGTTTGTATGTTGAGAACATGTATATTAATCTCGCTCGTAATTTGTTTGATAAAATGCCGGTGAGAGATTGTGTTTTGTGGAATGTGATGCTTAACGGGTATGTCAAATGTGCGGAATTTGATAAAGCTGTAGATATTTTTGAGGAAATGAGGAAAGGCGAAACAAAGCCAGATGAGGTGACATTCGCTGCTATTTTCTCTGTTTGTGGTTCGGGTGGAATGGTGAATTTCGGTACTCAGCTTCACGGCCTCGTCATTAGCTGCGGTTTTGACTCAAATTCTATGGTGGTAAACACAATTATGTCTATGTATTCAAGATGTGGTTGGTTGTCTGATGGTCGTAAATTGTTTGATATGATACCTCAGGCTGATTTAGTGTCTTGGAATGGAATGATTTCGGGATATGTACAGAGTGGTTTTATGGAAGATGCTTTGTGTTTGTTTAATGAGATGATATATTCTGTTGTAAAACCTGACTCAATCACCTTCTCAAGTTTTCTTCCGGTTGTTACTGCGTTGGGAAGTTTAAGTAGTGGTAAGGAAATTCATGGATATATATTAAGACATGGAATCCCTTTGGATATGTTCTTAAAAAGTGCACTTATTGATGTATACTTGAAGTGTAGGGGTGTGGAGATGGCACGGAACATTTATAACCAAAGCAACAAAGTTGATATTGTCATGTGCACGGCTATGATTTCAGGGTATGTGCTTAATGGGTTGAACGATGGTGCTTTAGAGATTTTCAGGTGGCTACTTAAGGAGAAAATCCGGCCAAATGCTGTAACACTGGCAAGTGTTGTACCTGCTTGTGCAGATTTAGCGGCAATAAAAGCGGGGAAGGAATTGCATGCTAATATCATAAAAAACGACCTTGCTGATAGATGTCATGTGGGGAGTGCTATCATAGACATGTATGCAAAGTGTGGAAGATTGGATCTTTCTCATCGTGTTTTCGGAAGGTTGTCTGAAAGGGATTCTGTTTGTTGGAACTCAATGATCACTAGCTGTTCCCAAAATGGAAAACCTGAGGAGGCCATTGATCTCTTCCGTCAGATGGGGAGGACTGGAACCAAGTACGACAGTGTGAGCATATCAGCCGCTCTTTCAGCTTGTGCCAATCTACCAGCACTGCATTTTGGGAAAGAGATCCATGGGTTTATGATTAAAAATTTACTCTTTTCTGATCTATTTGCTAAGAGTGCACTCATTGATATGTATGCAAAATGTGGAAACTTGAGTTTCGCTCAGCATGTATTTGACATGATGGAAGAGAAAAATGAAGTTTCATGGAATAGTATCATTGCCGCTTATGGAAACCATGGTCGCCTTAAAGATTGTCTTGCCCTGTTCGATGAGATGTTGAAAAATAAAATCCAGCCTGATCATGTTACCTTTCTAGCTATAATATCTGCTTGTGGTCATGCTGGTAAAGTTGATGACGGAATTCATCACTTCAAGAGCATGACCGATGAATACAGAATCCCACCTTGTATGGAACATTATGCATGTATGGTAGATCTGTTTGGACGTGCTGGTCGTTTGAATGAGGCTTTTGAAACCATACAGAGCATGCCATTTTCTCCCGATGCGGGTGTTTGGGGGACATTGCTTGGAGCCTGTCGAAACCAGGGAAATATTGAGCTTGCCGAAGTGGCTGCAAGACATCTTTTTGATTTGGATCCCCAAAATTCCGGTTACTATGTGCTGCTTTCGAATTTACTTGCTGATGCCGGACATTGGAGGAGCGTGCATAAGGTACGGAGTTTGATGAAGGAAAGAGGAGTTCAGAAAGTACCTGGATACAGTTGGATAGAAGTCAACACCACCACCCACATGTTTGTTGCTGCAGATGGAAGTCACCCGCAGTCCAAGCAGATTTATTCATTGCTGAAGACTCTTCTTCTAGAGCTAAAGAGGGAAGGATATGTTCCTCAGATTCATCTTCCAATGCGCCCAAAGGATATAGTGTCACCACCGTCGTGCTCGCGACTATATCAGAGATAAAATTTTAGCCCGGGAACCAGAGGCAGCAACAGTGCATTAGCAATGCAAGTTTTTGATATATGCTTGGATACCATATTGAAGTATACTTGATATTCGAGAGCACAAAGCCAATGTATGAGAGGAGATTGAAGGAAAAGGTTAGTTGAGTCAAAAAAGAATGTGAGGTAATTTGGCATGAAGGCAAAGGTTAGAGTTAATCAAGTTCTGTTCTGGAAGGATCGATGAATTAACAGAGGTTAGTGGCTGAGATTTAAAGTTTTAAATTAAGAGTACCTTTTTTCCCCTCTTGAAAACATCCTCATTTCTTATAGTTAATATCAACAGTTCATTTTCACACATCCAATGTTCAAAAAAAAAAAATGTAAAACTTCATAAGTTTTACACTGTGTCAACGGATCCTTTCATTATAGTTAATATCTTAATAATCAAATGGTTACATTTTATGTTCAAGAATATATGTCCAGTTTCGAAGAAATACAAAATGTCTAATCATTTATTCTCTACACTAAAAAACAAAACAAAACAAATTTCACTATATTATATAGAATCATCTAAAATACTTTTAAGAAAAAGAAGATAATATATAGTAATAAAATAAAAGAAATAGATATTTGATGTATTCAAATAATGAAATATGGTTTGTATTTTAAGAAAAAACCATATATAAATTATAAGGGTTATTGTACACTGATGGGAGAAATAAAAAGTTTTTAGAAGTGTTTTAGTTTTAAGGTTTAAAGATTTAGTTTAAAGTTTAGGGGTTTAGAATTTAGGGATAACAGTTAGAATTTACGGTTTATAGGTTCTAACATATTACCCTAATACTTAAACCCTAAATTCTAACTATAACCCACAGATTTTAAACTCTTAAACCTAAATCGAATCCCTAAACCCTAAAACTAAGGCAATTGTAATTTTTTTTTTGTTTCCACCGCAAATGCATGAATACTATAATAAAAGTAAGATTTAGATTTTTTTAACAAAAATGAAAATATAAAGTTTGAGTCTTGTAAAAGAGCTCCATCATGTTGCTATCTATATCTTCCAATTAATACAACCTTACTCATAAATCATTACAATTTAATTCGAGAAGGTTGTTTATAAATCATTAAGAAAATAAGAATATGTTAATTATAATTAATTGTTGTTGGAAGAGCCTTAGAAGTTTGTCTATAAATCATTACAATTACATGTGCAATTTTAGGACCAATAGGCAGCAGATAGATCCAAAAAACCCGAGATGGACTATTTTTTTCACTATATTATTTAAATTTAATTATAAA
This sequence comes from Hibiscus mutabilis, assembly GCA_019671005.1. Taxonomy (NCBI): domain Eukaryota; kingdom Viridiplantae; phylum Streptophyta; class Magnoliopsida; order Malvales; family Malvaceae; genus Hibiscus; species Hibiscus mutabilis. The sequence goes on from CM033732.1 coordinate 38,538,594, forward strand.
AATATATTATTATTTTTAAAATAGTGAAACAAACTTCCATATAAATTTCAAGTGATATTTCTCATTAACAGTACAAACAATGGTCAAAAAGCATAGAATCCAAATGTTTCCAAGTACCCTTTTATATAACCCAACAATCACTGCACTTGCCAACAATCTCATAATTCCGGTAACAAATTGTGTAAAACTAAAACTAACTCCACATCTTCAAGCAACTGATTGCACTGCTCTTTCGAAGCTGTCTTCTGCAGATGCTGCACGCTTAACAAGAATGTGCTCTGGATGTGTGAGTTTCAGTTGGCTGCAAAACAGTCAGACTCAAGGTCAGGCTGGTTATGAGCATTTGCCAAAACAATTGACAATGTAGTATCTCAATTAAGATCTACCAATATTCGCTTATTACAAATGGCCTAGAATTAAGGATTGTGGTTTCAATCCACTCGAGGTAGAAAAGTAGTATGAACTGTCATATTCCGAAGCATCGCTACATCTAGATGAAGATAACATCCACCATGTTCTCTTAACACAGAAATGCCTGCTTCAACTTACATTGTTGAAATATCTAGTTTTGCATAGTAAGCATGCATGAATACCTACCAAATTAAAAAGAAAAATACACTCCGCAATGCATGCAAGTCATGTTAACTGATTTAGGTATATATATAATCATACATACATACATACATATATACATACATACATACATACAGTTGACTTTTTTCAATTGATTTAAGGATAGACCACCTGCCTTCATCATGAATAATTCAATGACAGGGACGATGTAAAAAAGGCAACTGGCCAACAAGAAAAGCTAATTTTGCACCAGCTAACATCAGATTATAAAGCATCACATTTGCAAGATTTCCAAGCCTTACCTTAGGTTTCAAAGATGAAATACATGAAAAATAAGACAACTTTAGTAAATATGGACCCCACAAATTGATTGAAAGGATGGCTGAATCTCAGTTTAAAAAGACATGCCTAAGCCTAACCTTTGATACCAACTAGTCCGCCCAAAGGAGGTACTTCACAGTTTAGCTAGCAGATACGTGTGTGTGTGTGTGTGTGTGTGTATATGCTATTTTTGTAGTGATGTACAATATTTAATAGGAACATAGAAAGGATGCTAACATAGCAAATACATATATATGCTATTCTTAATTCCATCTACAATATTGGATCCATTAACCTATCCGCCAAATGTTACAGAACACAGACTTTTTTGACATCAGCTTAGAAACCTAAAAACATGTAACCAAAACTTAAAAAAAATCCAAACTGACAAGGAGTACTCAAAAGATAAAGCTAGGACAACAAAGACGGAGGATATGAATAGCTAGTTTACCTTAGGTAACGTGAAGAAGATTTACCAAGGTGAAGGCTGCATACAACCAGGTTGGCCAGAGTTTCAGTATCCTTTGCGTCCTATATTCATCGACAAACAACCACTTATCACATAAAATTATATATGAGTCAACTAATACGAAGCAATGGAACTTGGGAGTGAAATATTCAGTGTCATGATGAATCCAAATCTTCAAAATTGACAGGAATATATGGAACTAGAGAAAGTTCAAGACTCAAATTCAATCATTTGTCATCACTCAAAGGTTATGCCAACAACTGAAACTTAATGCATTTCAAGTGTAGCAGTGTAGTTTAAAATCATGAAACACATAATCAGACCAACAGAGTTGCCAAATCATGGGTTTAAATCTAGAAAAAAACAAAATTTTGATCTCCACCATTTGAACTTGCCTTATTAAGTGCTTCAAGTAGCAGTGTTTCAACCTCATCGAAGTTTCCCATGTGCATACAGCAGACAGCCTTCCCATTTAGGATCAATCCAGTCATTGGATATTTCTCGGAGAAATCTTGGAAGACGAGATATGCTTCCTGTATCTTGGAACCGCACTGATTTGGTAGAATAATATGTTACACTATATCCATGTTTTCTCACTTACAGTATTATTAAAATGAAAATTATGCCATACCACTGTCAGACTCAACCATGGATTTGCTAGCTGAGTCAATGCATGGTCTTCGTTAATCTGCTGCATGACCCTCAGCTGTCTTTCCGCATAATCTGACCGGTGCATCTTAATGAAGATTTGCACATTCAATGCATGACTGAAAATAGAGAATAGAAAATTCCAACAGATGAATTAGATCTTCCAATTTGCTTGTACTTGTATAAGTTGCTGATGCTATGCTTTAACAGTCAAAGGGTCAACTCAAATTCACTAGAAGGAACAGAAGCTTTTTCAGAGGCCCATTAAATGGAACATTTGCATTCTCTAGAGGAACTGACATCAACTCCTATTTTACATCTGTAAGTATATTTGGTACAGGGATTTTACAGAATAAACTTCTCATAGAAATGCAATATTAGGTCAACATGCTATACATGAGAGGGAGAAAGAAGCGAGAGCTAAATCTACGCGGTGAAATTATAGAACACTCCACATTATGTTACAGTGGAAGAAAAGAGCATATATCTTGCAATTTTAAACATCATACTTGCCCATATATACCAAGAATCCTGTCCTGTACTTCAGGTATTTGCTTTTAACTATATCAAAGCAATATTGTTTTGTTCACCTCTGACCACACGAGACAAGGCAAAAGGGTTGGCTGAATAATGCATTATTAACAATGCAACACAATATGCAAGTCAGGTATCAACCAAATGTAGTTCTTTTAGCACTACTTCCAAATACAAACTAGTTGCTATTCACTACAATGGTGGATATATAGCAGCATCGGCAGTATTTAAATCACATACAGAGAATAACTTACTGAAACTTACCTCCTATTGTTGTTGCATCTTGTAAATTGACGAGATAATCCTTATCATCTTTTCAGATATAGGATCTGTTTGTTTGGATCTAAAATCTTTTATGATATATAATTCCCATGTAAAATAGAATTTTCAGTTTGTGGACGATATACAGGTATAAAGTAAAACAAATAGGTGAAACTCAATATGCAGCAACTGCACCTATTTTCATCTATTTAAACTGGGAAGTGACACAACATTGATATTTTGTAATAACCCTGCTAATGACTGGTCTCTTTTTTTATAGGAAAGGGCAACCTATGCTCATTTTGATGCAAGTTTCTCTATTACATGGATGTTTCTCAGGGCCACAAATAATAGTTCAGGAACCATCTAAAGTCTAATCCTTAACACTTACACCACCTGCACCAGTTGATTTTCCCCTCAAGAGGACAGATTAGTAATTTTTATTATCAAAGGTCTGGATTATGGAACTATGCAAATGAAAATTTTGGATCAACATGAAATAACAGAGGATTTTAGAGCTGTATAATGGTTAATTATACTGACTAATGTGGAATTCGGTCAATATTTTTATTTCAAACCAACCTCAAATCCTTCCTTCTCAATTTTGTTTCCTATTTTCCCTTGCTAATTTCAAGCTACATAAAGGGAGATAAATTTAGCCTATCTGATGAGCCTTTTTCTTACATGCCTAAGACTTCAAACCGAAAAGCCTAAAGAAGTAAAGTTCTAATGATTTTGACGGTCAAGGAGGCTAGATGAATTAACAGTACAACAAATGTTCACCAATTTGAACATATATAGAACAAAGAACAAGAATCAATGACTAATTTTAACATCACCAATAATAACAGGACGCAGGCATAAATGAACATACAGTTGAATGAGAAAACTCACAGTTCCATGGTGCCACCAGCATTGGTGTGTTTAAGAGCTTCAATATAATCTTCTTCATGCATGAAAACGATTCCAGCAATCAACCTTAACGTGGCATTGTTTCCAATTGCTGGATCTGCCAACCACTCTTTCAAGCTCGCAATTGTTGACTCCTACATGCGATAATTCAGTTAAACCCAACCGTAAACCCCAAATCAAAACAACATATTTTTCCCATTCTTATAGCAGATCTTTACTTATAACAACAAAATTCAAGCATATCCAAAAGGAAATTCACCTTATCATGAGGGTTGGAGAGTTATTGGGCCAGCAATTTAACGGCCTGGAGAGGAGTGGCAGCGGAGCAGTCGATCTCATTGATCACCAGCTGAGATTTGAGAAACGAAAACGAGTATTAGAAATTGCAAATATTTTTAGCGGAAGAAGAAAATGAAAATGAGTAGAAAAGGGGGAAGGGAGTACCTGGTAGCTGCCGAGGGCAATGTAAGAGCGGTAGACGAGGCAGTCGCGGTCGACGGCGTCGTCGGGGGAGAGGTTGGGAAGATCGCTGTTGTTGATGGCAGCCTGGTATGAGCCCAAGTAGAAATTGTTCCTCAAATTGAACAAGTGATCTGGTGCTGCCATTTTCCCTAACACAGATCTCAAACAAACTGCAAATGCTTTTCTGTTTCTTTTTTCGGCCTTTTTAAAGTTTGCCTAAACTCCTCCCCTCTCTTCCCTTCCCTTCTATAATATTAATATATCAGGCGATCTCTCAAATTTTTATTAATTTTAATATTAAATTATAAACTAATTGTTTATTTAAAAGAGAGTAATATTTATATATTTTATTTTAGGGTAAACTACCTTCAAGGCCACTAAACTATTAGGACAATTCTATTTTGACCATCAAACGAGGGTTAAGTTTATTGAATTAGTATTAAATTAATAGAATGCATAAGTTTTAGGGTCTAAAATTGTTATACCAAGTTCTTGTTTCAATTTTAATAACAAAATGACTTGTTTATCAGAAAAATTTAATCATATGACATGCTTGATCCTAAACCTATAATTTAGTGAGTGAATTGTTACTTTTAGAAGAAAAGTGGCTTGTTTATTCATAAATCAATAATTGAATAACTGACTTGTTACTTTTAAAAGAATGGTAATATGTTTATTACTAAACATGTACCTAAGTGACATATGATGTAAATCCTATAAAAATAAGATGAGATGATGGGAGGTATAGGCTACCTTGACTCATACAGTTTAGGACTATTTAGAGTGATGCCACCTTTTATTTAAGAAGAGCATAAGAGAGGAAAAAAATCTAGAATTCTTTTAAGCCCTAAAGCGCTCTCATCTTTTTCAAAGTTTCCAAACCCTAAAACGCTGCTACCGTCGGCTGCTGGCCTCTCGTATTTTGCTCTTATCCCCTTTTCACTTTCTTTTTTCTCGTCATTCTTCGTTTTTGTCTTTTTTCTCTGCGATTTTTTTGGTGTTTTGATGCCTCCGATATTTTGCTCGTTGGGAGTCCTTCTTCGAATACCTCAATCTGGCTTTAGGTCAACTACGGTGAGACAAAAGCGTGGTCGCAGATGGAATAGCGAGATTTGCCTTCCCCTTCACTTCTCCTCTCCTCAGACAGTTTCTCTAGTGGTCGAGTTCATGGGTTTCTATCATGTAGTTCCTCGTTTCTCCAGCGATGGTTTGGGCTCTGATGCTTCAGTTGATGGTGAGTGTTGGCTCTTCTCCAGCTCCTACATCGTTCTGTCTCTCGAGCAACGATAACTTTCAAACTTAACGCATTAACTCTCTGATGGTTCTCTCGCTGCATTACTCCTTACTAGACATCCTCGGCACCCCCGAACAGACATGCAATTGAAGATGGTGCCGTTGGCTCTGATTTGTACTTCGATTGTTGGGTTTGGACTATTTTGGCTCTGGGTTGTTTTTTCGGCTGTTTTTTGTTGGGATATTTATTTTGATATAATAATTGAAAAATGTTTTGGACTAATTTGAAAAGATTTCAAAAATAGTTTTAAGTCCAAACAACTTGAAAATAAGTTTGAGAAGTTTTTGAGAGGTTTTGGAAGTGTTTTAAACGTTTTAAAGTAGCCAAACTTAAGTTTTCAGCATGTCCGTATCGATACAGATAAGTGTTTTTGCTACAAGAAAATTCTAGAACCAAAAAACCGTACCGATATGCCCCTAGGCGTACCGATACGGATATGATCATTTCGATACACTTGTACACATACTGATCTTGGTTTCAACCACCCCCAACGACTATTTCCAAATGGTCTTTTAAATTGCAGAGTGTACCGAAACAGGATAAGGCATACCGATACGGTCCAAGGCGTTTTGATACGCGCAGCAAGAATGGGCATAACAGCTAGTACCAGTAATGATATGAGTACACACGTACCGATATGGAAGGTTGCAGAACTGCATTTATTGCAGGAAATAGAGTCTCCAACGGCTCCAATTCAATCTCAATGGTCTCCAACGGTTAGGAACTCAATTGGGACTATAAAATGACCCTTCAAGCTTCAGCAACAACTAATGATCTTCAAGTCAACAACATTATGATGCAAAAATTATCTTAGTGCTTAAATTCCCATTCTTTGTATAGACCACACTTGTTGAGCTTAATTGTCAATGTATGCTCAAGTGTATTAGGATTTGGGTGAGTGCTTTAGAGTGAAAACATATACCTTTAAGAGGGATTTCAATTTGCTTAGAATTTCTCTTGTTTAAGAGTGTTCCCAAAGCTCGGTTTGTGAGCTTTGGATGCTAGGCTTTGTGAGTGAGTCTAGGTTGTAAAAGGTTGCCTCCTAAGCCTTGAAAAGGGGAAAAATTCTTAGTGAATTGGTTGAAATCCTTAGTGGGGAAGCTAAGGTAGTGGATGTAGGCTTTGGTTAGAAAGCCGAACCACTCTAAATCCTTGTGTCTATTTTCTATCTTTTTGCTTTCACCACCAACACCCAAAAATCAACTTCTCCACCACTTGGCGATCAAAACGGTTAAAGAAAATTGAGCCTAACATTCTTGCTCTGTTTTTCTTAGTTCTTGTTCATGTGTTATTTGCTGCTTTATGTTGGTCGTGTCTTGTAGTGTTGTTGTCCTTTGCTTTGTTCCTTTGCTTAAGTTCATTTGTTTGTTCTTCCTCGAAAGATGGTGTCTATGTTTGTATGTCTGTTGTTTTGTTTATGTGTTTGAATATAATTGTCGGCGTTCTTTGTTCAAAAAAGAGAAAAACATGAGAGAAAAAAATCATTTTCTCACCAGTTTCTCTTCAATTTTTCCTGTATGTCTATGAGAATATCTATGGAAACAAGGAAAGGGAAAATTAATTAATGGGTATTGCATATTAAGGTAAAGTTTCACCTTTTCAATTTAGTCACTTATTTCATTGAAAATTATTTTGAAGGGTTGATGCAACATTCCGATCTGATTCGAGGATCCAAAGTGTCATATTGGGTGACCTGTCATAATTGAAAACTATAATGTATCCATGTAATTAAAAATCATTTTTGTCATACCCGAATTTTGACTGGGCACACTAAATAAATATATATATATTAAATAATAAATAAAAACAGTCCACAACCCAAATAAAATGTCCAGTTACAAATAAATGCCCAAGTGTCCAAGTTACAGTCCAAAAATCCCATTACAAAGCCCATTTATTTCCTAGCCCAATTTACATTTGTTTCCCCACCCAATTACATTTCTTCTACCGGATAAAAGGCCCAAACAAACACAAATGTGTTTGTTTGTCCTGCCCAAACTGGCCACGTGGCATATTGACATTGGCTCTCATGTGTTTCACACGGATTAAGCCCCAATGACGTCAACGCTGACTCTTGTTATAAATACCTTGGAGAGAGAGAAATTAATAGTGAATGAAGAGTACAATTATTGCAACAATAATTGGAGAGGGAAAAGTAGTTGAAGAGACATACCTGGAAACCAAAAGGTCACTGAAGATCCAGAGGTCACTGGGGAAGACAATCGAGCTTATCGCAACGCCACCGGAACAGTTCACCGGAGTTTGCTGAAAGGTATATCCCCGTTTTCTCTTTATTTTCCCCGTATTAAAACATAAAAAGTTAGATCTTAGGCTTAAAAATATAAAAACAGTAAAGGAAAAATATAAAGAGTTGTTGCCGAGGTTATTTCGAGTGGTTATTTGAGAGTGTTTAGAGTTCTGGTGGAGTTGAAAATGAGAGGAAATGGTCTGGGTAATTAGTTTAGGTGGGGAAGATGGGAGATTCTGTTGAATCGGGGTTTAGATCTAGGCTTAGGTAAAAAAATAGGGAAGAAATGAGGATTTTGGGTATTTTAAGTTTCTGGCACGACGATCGAGAATCGCTTCACGGCGGAGGACGGTGGCCGGAGATAGGTGAAAGGTGGTCAGAGTTGCAGGTTGGTCGAAAAGGATGACCAGAGACGACCACCGATGATCGACATCGCCTCCGGCGGCCGACGAACAGGCCAGGGAATTCGAGTGGTCGTGGTCCTAGATCTAAGGGTGGTGTGAGGCTGAGATACTAGGGTTTGTGTGGTTTAGAAAGAAAGAGTGAAGAACAATGAACAATTTTGGGAGTTTTGATCGAGTGAAAACATGTTTGAGGAGGGTTTAGTAGTTTGTGTGGATCAAAGTGGGATTTTGGGATGAATATCGAAGAACTGGAATGATTTTAGGGCTTTAGATCGAAAGAAAACAATTTGTTTAGGGCTTTAAGTGTTCGTGAAGGATCAAATGGGTTTTTTGGATGAATTTGATGATGAACTGAGAAGAACAAAGGTTTTTGATCGAGTGTAATGAGGTTTTTTGGGTTGAAATGTTGTTTTAGTTGAGAGAGTTTTGAGAGAGAGAGAAGTGAAGAGAGAGAGTGAAATCTGGAAAATGAGGGAAAAAAAGGGATTTTTGGGCTGAAAAAGTGGTTTTATAGCCTAAACCAGATGACACCGTTTTTGTGTCGGGTCATTCTTGACCCGCGTATTTTTGAGCGGGCGGGTGTAACCCGCGTGTTTTTATTTGGATACCCTTTGGTATTTTCCCATAGTTTTGCAATTATTCAATTCAGTCCTTATTTCACTTAATTCAAGCCCGGATCTTCAAAATCCTCTCAATTTAGTCCCCTGGATCCTATAATTGTTCCCCTTAGGTTTGAATACTTGTAATTGGGTCGCTAGGCTTTATAATTCGGGCATAGTTTTTTTTGTATTGTTTCCAATTTGGTCCTAATGATAATAAAATCAGTGTTAGATTTCAATTTCTTTTAATTTAGTTTTTTTAATTGTTTAGTTTAATTTAATGTTATTAATTTATATGTGTGCAATTTTAAAATTAAGCATATATTATGTTTTGATAAACAATTAAATACACTTAGTTTAACTAATTGTTTAGAGCCTTTAAGTGTAGGTTCTCTAATTAGATTTCAATAATTAAATAGGAAATATAATTTAGTAATTAGATGTATATTGGATATAATTTTAGAATCCAATTTAGATGGTGTTCCATTGTTTACAATGAGTTGTTATCACAATACGGATTTCAATAAATTATATTTAATATATGTATTCCATTTAAAATTGAATATAAACTTAGTTCTTTGATTAAAATTAAACCATTAATTAAGACATTATAGTTAATTAAATGTATATTGAATATAATCTTTGAGGTTCAAATCTGGTTGGTGTTCTATTGTTTACAATGAGGTGTTATCTTAGCCTTGGTCATAAAGGTGTATATTTGATACACATTTTCACTTATAAAATTGATTAAATAATTTGTTAGAGCCGTAATTAGGACTAGAACTTTAACTAATTAGAAGAATTAATTAATTAGGAATGTGATTAATTCAAGGGCTTTAAATATATGGAAGGTGTTCATGAAAATGACATTTTCTAATAAAAGCCATTAAATTAATTAACATTCATAGATTTAAATAATCAATTAAATAGAGCCTTTTTAGGAATATAACTTAAAATTTACAAGACAATAAAATATCATTCAATAAAAACCTTTTATGTTGGAAATTTATTTTTAAAATACGAATGGGGGTGCCACCTAACGGGGTGCCTTTAATCTCGTATTCGAACAAAATGAATTTCCTTATAAAAGGATATCTGCATTCGGAATTTAAATTCAATTAATAATTATGAAATAAATTAAATTTAAATTGTTATTCAAAAATGCCAAAATGCCACGTAAAATTAAAGGTACCGATAACGGGCATTCGTAGGGGTGCTAATCCTTCCCTTCACGTAATCGACTCCCGAACCCAATTTTTAAAGACATAATCTCTGGCTTGTTTTTTGGTGTCTGGTCTACCTCGAAGTGATCAGTGACGACTCCAAAGTGTTTTTAAAGATAAATAAAGGAAAATTCGATTTAATATAAAAAACCCTGATTTGAAAGATTAAATTAAAAGTGGCCAAAAAACCCTAATTTTCTAAAAGATCGATCGTTAGGCTATTTTTCACATTCCCGATTTTTTATTTTTCAAAAAAATGGTCGCGATAGCTTGATGACTCTGCTGGGGACTTTAAAAAAACTGAGAGTCAGGCCTAAATAATTTTATGTGGCATTTTGAAAAGTAATTTGAATTTAATTTTTCCTATAATTATTGGATGAATTTTCTGGAAAAATGCAGGTAGCTTTTTTCTGTGTGATATAAATTGTCATTCATGCATAAGCCTTATACTCGAGCTTTTTACCCATAAGTGGGAGTGAGGCATCCTCTTACGTGGGTTATTCAACCCCATGATCGAATTTTGTCCTCATTTCGGTATACCAACCTTATATACCGTGAGGTTACGCCTTCGCTATAAGGGGCCGTATACTCCTGAATCGATGTCTTACTAGTCCAGTAACGACAGTTCGGGTACCCAGAGTTTAGATCAGAACCCACATGCTGTAATAGAAACCTACCCTACTAGAGCCAGACATGGACCTAGGACAGGGTTGTTGCTGATTTAAATTTATATTCTTGTATGCAAAATAAACTATTCTCTGGTTAATTTTATGCGATATAAATTGTTTTATTATAATAATTATTTTGCTTACACTTTTAATTCACTATACAGACACATTTTTTTTGTTTTGTTTTTCTATGTTTTGTTACATGTTACATTGTATTCATGAGAGGTATCGGTTCGAGAATTAGTCGAGTAGGCAGTGGCCATAACAGCTGAAGGGTTCGATAGACAAGTGAGGGATAATATGTCACTGTGGATTGGATTCGAGAAGATTCAATACAAGAATGAAGATAGTGTCTGAGGAGCACATATGTCATTACTGCAAAGTTGTACCGGAAATTACTGAACATAGTGAAGTTCTGTCAGAGCCAAGTTTAATTTGAGAACCACATGATGGAGAATATGAAGAGTCATTTTTAGACAGATTTATGGGTTATAGTATTGCAATGTTGTATAAGAAATTTTTGAACATAATGAAATTCCGCCAGAACTAAGTTTAATTTGAGAATCAAAAGATGAGAATACGAAGAGTCATTTTCAATAAAATTTCTGAATTATAATGTTGCTGTCAGACAGTCAAATGGATCAATAATTGTTTAGGGCCGTAACTTGTTTATGAAGCTCGGTATAATTATTCGTACTTCGAAAAGATACATATAACGCCAGTAATAGAGAAATACGAGGCTTTTTAGGGGTTAAAAATGACATTTTATACAAGGCTTAACAACAGATCAAGTTTCAGGATACAGTCAGTGGCAGTTACAGAGATAAATGGGAGTAATCTGAAAAAGGATAAATAACATATAAATTGAAGGGGCATTCAAGGACTGTTTTTAAAACTGAAGGAAGAAAAGAAGGCTTCGAACCCGGAGGCAATATCCAAGTTTCAAGTGATAAAATTCACCGAAGGATACCATAATTAAAGAAGATGTTGATAAAGATGAGAAATTAAAGAAAATGACAGAATCAGGAAATAAAATACAACAATTGAAAGATCAGGTTGAAAGTTTCGAAGGGGAATCACAATAAAGGGCAAAATTTTGAAAATCAAGTCGAGGCAGCAATCCAGAAATAGAGTTATGAAATGATTAACTTTAGGAGCCAAGTGCGGGGGTCGCTTGGCATGTACATATTTTATTCAATGAGATCGGGATCCTGCAACAACACTCTGATGTTGACACCGAGCCAGTACAGATGATGACTCAGAGGCTGAACAAAGTGATCAACCAAAGGAACTGGAGCTAGTGAACATATTGCCTTTGCTCTGTATTTGACCTTTCAGTTAGATGTGTGTTGTTCTGATGACTAGTTTTTGAAACCGATACCTCGTGCATTCATGCATTACAACATTTAAATATTATATTGTCCTTTTGTTTAAAATATTGCATTACATGTTGCTTACCTTGCTTGAGCCAGACAGGAACCTAGGTCAGGTGCAGTAAATTTAAATACGCTTATCTGGTTATTCTCTTTGATCAATATAATTTGTCTTATTGTATGTATTTAATTTAATTTTGTCTTCGAGATTATTTCACGCTACTGACTTATTTCTTTTTGTTTTGTATTCCTTCATATCATCATTACATAGAGGTATTGGTTCAAAGGTAGTCGTTATTAGAAGACGATCATGATGGATAAGAGGATTCATAGGTCGATAGAAGAGAGTGCAAGTATGAAACAGTGTTCTGGACAAACAACAGAAAGAGTGAAGGGCAATTCATCCAAGTGTTACACATCAGGTTTTGTTAGTGTTGATTCTGACAAGAATGAGATGGAAGAACTGAAAAGACAAATGGCTGAGATGATGACTATGATGTCGGCTATAACCAAAGGAAAGGGGCATACTGAGCTGAAAGGAGAAGTAAAGAAAAAGTAGTACATGAATAAACAGTCGAGTTGGGGCACCAATATAACTCGCATCAATAAACCAACTGGAGGTATAATGAGTTAAATCCCAAGAAAGTGATGACATGCCAGGGAGAAATGCATAAAAAAAAGAAGGATGGAGGATCTTTTAATTCAATACTGATGACATATGCAGAATTGCTTCCAATGCTGATAGAGAAAAATCTTGTGGCCCGAGCCCCGTTTAAGTCTACAGTGCCTTCATCACCAGGGGTCATGGAAATAGTACAGCATGTGATTACCATCAAGGAAGTTTAGACCACACTACTGAGAATTGCGAGGCTTTAAAGAGCAAGATTGAAAATCTTATCAGAGAAGGCATGCTGAGTTTTGAAGATGGAAGACCCAAATTTCCTAAAAGCCTGACAATTAGTAGAACACCTGGAGATACAAAAATGAAGGAAAGTACAAGCTCATTAGGATCAAGTAAGAGTTCAATGCAAAGTTCAAATTCTAGCGTTCCTTTAGCCAATTATCAAAAGACAGAAGATCACAAACATTATTTTGATCCAATCTCCATTTTGTATAAAGAATTGTATCCTCAATTGTTAAAGGCCCGATTGGTGTCCCCATTGTTTCTTGCACCTCTGCAACCTTCGTATCCAAAATGGTACGACGTTAATGCACACTGTGAATTTCACGATGGAATCCAAAGACATTCTATTAAGAATTGTCTTGCCTTCAAACGCCGAATTCAAGCTCTCTTGGAGTTTAGAAAGTGGAAATTTGGAACAGAAAACCAGCCTTATTCAATGGATGGATATGAAACTCAAGATGACGATATTCAGAAAGAAAGACATCAGTTTGAATATGAATCTCAAATAAGCAAATTAAATCAAGAGAGATAATTTGAATGAGGAGTTAAGAAATCTACACTTTAACTATCAAGAGCTTTGTTCGATGCTCAAGAATGCTAGTTTGGGTGTAACTTTGGAACAGTCGAAGGAAAAAATTAAAGAGTTAAAACATGAAGCCGAATACTGGAAAATGATTTTTGAGGCAAGTAAAAGTCGAGTAAATACACTTTCGTGTGATCTGCAAGCAATGGAGCTACAATGCAATACTTTTATAGACGTTTAAGGGTCAGTGAAACTAAACGTGAGGTGGTAAAAAAGTACATGCAAATGTATGAGGATAATGCTATCAAGTTGAATGACAGTCAAGCTGAAAATGAAGCACTAAAGAAGGAGGTAGACGAATGCCTCAAGCTTACGATGATGTACAAAGCTCTTGTTGATGATATTAAGAAAGACTGTCAAGAAAGTGAGGAAAAACGTTATGCCCAGTTTTAGAGATCAAGAGTGAAAATTCGAGAAAGGGACAATGACATGAAAGAAGTTGTTATTCAAGCAAAAAAGGTTGCTCAAAAAGTGGCAGATTTAGCTGATGTAGCAATGGCACTAAGTCAGAATATTGATCCAGCACTAGATCGTGGAGGAAAGCTGACTTGGCTTTTAAAGGAAATTAGGAAGTTGGGAGTTAGAGCTCACAAATATCTGTAGTATCTGATATCTGATGTATTGAATCCTTTTACTTCAATGAAAGTTGTTCTATGATGATCACTTTTAGAATCAATACCTCCTGCATTCATACATGGCATATTTATCAATATAACATTATCATGTAATAACATGGCATCAACATTCATGATCTAGAACGGAAGGAGTTTCGACAGGAGCAATCAGAGAATTAGTGAAGTTTGGGAATCTGTTATCATGGAAGGAGAAATAGAAGGAATTGAACAGACTTAAGACTCGAGCAGCTGAAAGTTCGTTCTGCCAAACTTGAAGAAAAGATCAAGGAGGGAGAAAAACATCGATAATCCCAAATTTGATGCAAACGAATTCTGTTTAATCCCTGACCTAGTTATTCGGCCTGGATTTAAAGTTCCCAATTTTGAGAAGTATGATGGTTCTAGTTGTCCTAAAGTCCACTTGGCAATGTTCTCTAGAAAAATGGAAGGGTATTTGGATGATGATAAATTGTTGATCCATTGTTTTCATGACGGTCTAGCTGGACCTGCTATAGTGTGGTATAACAGATTAAGTCGAGAGCAAATTCGATCGTGGGTAGATTTGGCTAAAGCATTTTTGGGGCAATACAAGTATGTTATAGACCTGGCTCTAGATCGCAATTTCTTGCAGAACGTGAATATGAAGGTCAATGAAAGTTTTAAAGACTACACATTGAGGTGGCGAGGATTAGCAGCCCAAGTTCAACCTCTCATGAAGAGGAAGAGATATCTCTTATGTTTCATCAAACACTTTCATCTCCTTTCTTTGAGGAAATGCTTGTGAATTCAAGGGGCAGTTTCAATGATCTCATGGTGATTGGAGAAGCAATAGAAATAGGGATTCGACAAGGGAAAATTAGATCAAGATTTGAAGACCATGCTGATCAAGAGGCGAAACAAGGGAAATAGGTGAATGAGTGTAATGTTCAAAGTTCTCAGAGCCACAAGAAAAGGAGGCCAGTTAATTCATCAGAACGACCACAGAAAATTCCTCGAGCAAGTGTAAATTTGGAGATTTTTGGAGTGGCTATTTTAGACTTATTACCTCACCTTATTGAAGGGAAACATATTACTCCTAGGCCAATGAAGGTGGTGCCAAGTCCATTTGCTCATAGCTATGATCCAGACAATGTTTGTGATTTTCATATGGGAGTACCAGGACATGCTACTAAGAAGTGTAGACCTTTGATGAAAGAAATTAGGAAGTTAGTCAATAATGGAATATTGATACGATAATTAGTTAAACAATGGCAAGGAGTGGGGCAAGCCGTTATACCAGTCAAGGAATCAGAGAATCAAGACGAGTACTTCCAAGATTGTCTGGAATTCTAAGAAGTCAGTGTTACCCATATTGCTGCATCATGTTGTTACAACCTACAGAGACCATTGCTGAAATAATACTGGAAAATAAGTCTGCTACTCCTGGTATGAAAGCAGTAGAAGTTTTTTTTTTCTTAAGGCATATGTCATGTTTGTTGGTTTTAATTTCATTGAATGAATGTTTTTGAAATAAATATATGTATATCTCTTCTTATCCTTGTGGGCCCCTAGATGCCAATTGCAAGATGTGACACTGATTTCGATGCAAAAAATCATTTGGATGTTGTGAAGATGATGAAATGAAGTTTGTTTCTCAGTCTACTCTGGTCGACAAGGCAAGAAAAGGTCAGATCACTATGCCTTTGATGATGTTCGATGATAAATCTTTGAAATTCATAAACAATAAAGTGGACTAGACGATTTTAACCAAGTAGAGTTGCTTGAAATTGAAGTTCTAAGTGTAGTTTTCTATACCATAAAAAGTACAATAAGAGAGAAGAAGGAAAAGGGAAAGAAAAAAGAAAAAAAAGAAAGAAAAGAAAAAAGGGAAAGCAAAAGAAAAAGTGAGGAAAAAAAAGAAAGGAAAAGTTGAAAAAAGAAAAAGAGAAAGAAGAAAGAAGAAAGAAGAAAGAAGAAAGAAGAAAGAAGAAAATGAGATGAAAAAGAAAAAAATGGTGAAAAATAATAAATTATTTGAATAAATAAGTCTTAGAGCACTCTGATGGAGCTGTGAGGGATGTTGAAAAATCTAATAAGGAGCTATGCTTCACCTGTCCAATACCCAAGCGTCAGAGATGTATCTTTGAAGACATGTCTATAATAATATAATAATTATTACTAATAATCAGAGTCACACATGCACTTATAGAATTTTATTCTTAGAATGATATTTTTGCACTTTACTAGTTAAACAAGTTTGGGAAGCTTAAACACATTTATGAATGGAAAAGAATGAGGAGAACGGAGGAGTTGTTTCTGACTAGATCGAGCAACACGGTAATCATAGGGTGTGAACCGAGTGATTTGGAAGAAATTTCATAACTTTAGAAATTGGCACAACATTCAAATTATTCTACTCATAGGAAGGTTGAATCAAAGACATTCATGCACTTGATATCTAGGGCATCCTATTCTATTTTCTTTATTTATACCCAATTTTTTTAGGTCTTGTAAAGTATCCTTCGTTGAAATGCCGATAAGCAAGCTGGCATTTTTTTACAAACAGACAGATTTTCCATGATAAATGTATGATTGAGTATGAGACTCTTATCTGTTCGACAGTTTTTTGGTCAAAAGGAGGAATCATCCATCAGGGGATATAGTGACAATGATGGCAAGAATGAAAAGCTTGGGGACTTGGAGAAAGTTCAAGGATCTGAAAAGTTTAGGGACTTGAGGCATTTGCTCGCCCCAGATGATGGAAGATGAGCAAATTATATGAAATGAGGCATGAAACAAAGAGATTTGTGGGGTATCATGGTGCATAAGAGTTCAAATCAGAATAGGCAAGAAAGGGTACAGAGCTTGAAAGAATTCGATCACTAAAAAGGGTTTAAATTGGTTCAGAAAGAAGAAAGAAAGCTTAACAACAAAGATTCTAGGGCAAATTTTGACGATAGAAGCTTAAGATAAATCTCAAGAAGGTCTGGTCAAGAAATAATATTAAGTCAAGAAAGAAGATCAATCCAAGAAAGAAGATCAATCAAAGAAAGATTCAAGGAAAACAATCTTATTGTTATAACTGAAGCAAAAGGCAAATAAGATTAGAGCTTAACCGAGTGGCCCTCAGTTGTCACAATTCATGCATAACTAGGCATCTATAAGATAGAAGCATAATAATTCATGCATTCAAAGTATTTTTGTACATTTTTTGCAAGAATTTACAAGAATCAGCGAAGAACAGAAAAGGTTTCAGATTGGAGAAAGTAGAACCAGTAAAGATTAGCAAAGATTTCAATCATATTTTGAAGCAAATATATTGATCCGTTTGTAGATGTGGATCTCAGCAAGATTTTAACCCTCTTAAAGAAACAGATCTCAGCAAAAATTTTAATCCGTTTGAAGAGGTGGATCTCAGCAAAGATGTCACTCCATTTGAAGAGGCGGATCTAAGCAAAGATTTTAATCCGTTTGAAGAGGCATATCCCAACAAAGATTTCAATCCGTTTAAAGAGGCAGATCTCAGAAAGATTTCAATCCGTTTGAAGAGGCAGATCTCAGAAAGATTTTAATCCGTTTGAAGAGGCAGATCTCATTAAGATTCTAACCTGTTTGAAGAGGCGGATCCCAATAAAGATTTTAATCCGTTTGAAGAAGTAGAACTCAGCAAAGATTTCAATATGTTTAAAGAGGCAAAATTCAGCAAAGATTTCAATCCATTTGCAGAGGCGGATCTCGGCAAAGATTTTAATCCGTTTACAAAGGCGGATTTCAGCAAAGATTCCAATCCATTTATAGAGGCAGATTTTAGCAAAGATTTCAATCCGTTTGCAGAAGCGGATTTCAACAAAGATTTTATAATTTTGTGCACAAGAAAGGAAGTGCATTACAATTCTAAATCCTCTAGGTCATCAGTAAGTCCTTCGGGCCATCACCTTCGGGAGTGATGAAATTGTTTGCACAGGAAAAGAAGTGCAATGCAATTCTAAATCCTTCGGGTCATTAGTAAGCCCTTCGGGCATGATGTTAAATTCTTCGGGTCGTCAATAAGTTATTCGGGCATGATGTTAAATCCTTCGGGTTATTAGTAAGTCCTTCGAGCATGATGTTAAATCCTTCGGGTCGTCAGTAAGTCCTTTGGGCATGATGCTAAGTCCTACGGGCCATCACCTTTGAGAGTGATGTAATTGTTTACACAGGAAAGGAAGTGCAATGCAATTCTAAATCCTTCGGGTCATCAGTAAGTCCTTTGGGCATGATGTTAAATCCTTCGGGTCGTCACCTTCGGGAGTGATGTAATTGTGTGCACAGAAAATGAAGTGTATTACAATTCTAAATCCTTCGGGTTATCAGTAAGTCCTTCGGGCATGATGTTAAGTCCTTCGGGCCAATACCTTTAGAAATGATAAGAACTTTCCGAATGTTATTGCAATAAGATGATGGGGCATGTTGAGCAGAAATATTAATCCTTTGGGCCCTTGGTTTAAAAAAAGACAAGAAAAAAAAACAAAAAAAGAAAAGGAAAAGATGGAAAAAAGAAAAAAAGAAGAGGAAAAAAGAGAGAAAAAAGAAAAAGAAAAAGAAAAAGAAAAAGAGAAAAAAGAAAAAGAGAAAAAAAAAGAAAGAAAAAAGAAAAAGAAAAAAGAAGAGAGAAAAAAGAGAAAAAAAAGAAAAAGAAAGAGAAAAAACAAAAAAAGAAAAAAAGGAAAAAAGAAAAAGAAGAAAGAGTGAAAAGAAAAATAAGAAGAAAAAAGAAAAAGAAATAGAGGAAAAATAGAAAAAAGAAGGAGGAGAAAAAGAAAGAGATGAGAAAAATAAGAAGAAGAAGATGAGAGAAACGATTCAAGTTGTCGGATCGAAAAACAAGATATACCAACTTCAGGCCCAAATGAGGAAGACTTTTAGTTTCAGCTTCTTTTGTTAAAGCACTTGAAGTTTCCTAATGATATACCTAAATTGCACATTTTTACAATCAATGATGGGAGATTAATGTTAAATTTGACTTTTGCAGTAATAGAAGGGGGAAGTTGATCAATAGAAAAAGAAAAAAACAGAGGATTACATGCGCGTTTTAGGCTGAATGATTGAGATATCTTAAGCAGAAATGAGCAATGACACCAAATATCTCAGTGCTTCAAGCGAGAAATTGGGGATATTTCATATTGTTTCAGGTTGAATTCTTATTAATCAATGATATTTTCTTGTTGCAGGTTCAGTTTTCCCCAGCAAAGGAGATGAATTAACATTCCTAGCAAATAATAAAGTGCTTTTAATCGGAAGAGTTCACTTGGCAAAGATAGAGTTCCTAATGGGAAGAGTTCATACAACAAAGAATGAAGAACTCCTAATGCGAAAAATTTGCTCAACAAAGATGGAGTTTGCAACGAGAAGAATTTGCCCAGCAAAGAATCCAGAGTTCCTAATAAGAAGAACTCGTTTGATCGATACCCTTGCAAAAAGGTGGATTGTTTGAAGGAGGGATGAAGAAATTCATAATAAGAAGAACAACTTCAAACCTCAGAAGATGAAGAATGACAAGAATAATTTCGGACCTTGGAAGATGAAGAATTTCATAATAAGAAGAACAACTTCAAATTCAATAGTTCAACAGAGGGATGAAGAATTTCATAATAAGAAGATCAGCTTCAGACCTCAAGAGATGAAGAATGTCAGAAGTAATTCTAAGCCTTGGAAGATGAAGAATTTCATAATAAGAAGAACAACTTCAGATTCTAGAGTTTGGCAAAAGTTTGAAGAATTTCATAATAAGAACAGCTTCAAACTTCAGCATTGTTCATAATGAAAGACCTGCATTTCAGATGATGACCAAGAGGTCTGACCAAAATTCGTGTATTGTCAGTCTTTGCTCTATCCCTGTTCCAGAACAATGAGCAAAGAGGGGCAACTGTCATACATGAATTTTGACCGGGCACACTAAATAAATAAAAATATATATATATATATTAAATAATAAATAAAAACAGTCCATAACCCAAATAAAATGTCCAGTTACAAATAAATGCCCAAGTATCCAAGTTACAGTCCAAAAATCTCATAACAAAGCCTATTTATTTCCTAGCCCAATTTACATTTGTTTCCCCACCCAATTACATTTCTTCTACTGGATAAAAAGGCCCAAACAAACACAAATGTGTTTGTTTATCCCGCCCAAACTGGCCACGTGGCATATTGCCATTGGCTCTCATGTGTTTCACACGGATTAAGCCCCAATGACGTCAGTTCTGACTCATATTATAAATACCCTAGAGAGAGAAATTAATAGTGAATGAAGAGCACAATTATTGCAACAATAATTGGAGGGAGAAAAACAGTTGAAGAGGCATACCTGGAAACCAGAAGGTCACCGAAGATCCAAAGGTCACCGGGGAAGACGACCGAGCTTATCGCAGTGCTACCAGAACAGTTCACCGGAATTTGCTAAAAGGTATATCTCCGTTTTCTCTTTATTTTCCCTGCATTAAAACATAAAAAGTTAGATCTTAGGCTTAAAAATATAAAAACAGTAAATGAAAAATATAAAGAGTGTCGGTAACTTATCTTTGTTGCCGAGGTTGTTTCAAGTGGTTATTTGAGAGTGTTTAGAGTTCCGATGGAGTTGAAAATGAGAGGAAATGGTTCGGGTAATTAGTTTAGGTGGGGAAGATAGGAGATTCTGTTGAATCGGGGTTTAGATCTAGGCTTAGGTAAAAAATAGGGAAGAAATAAGGATTTTGGGTATTTTAGGTTTCCGGCACGACGGTCGGGAATCGCCTCACGGTAGAGGACGATGGTCGGAGATAGGTGAAAGGTGGCCGGAGTTGCAGGTTGGTCGGAAGGGATGACCAAAGACGACCACTGGATACTAGGGCGGTGACAAGGGTGGTGTGAGGCTGAGATACTAGGGTTTGTGTGGTTTAGGAAGAGAGAGTGAAGAACAATGAACGGTTTTGGGAGTTTTGATCGAGTGAAAATATGTTTGAGGAGGGTTTAGTAGTTTGTATGGATCAAAGTGGGATTTTGGGATGAATATCGAAGAAATGGAATGATTTTAGGGCTTTAGATCGAAAGAAGACAATTTGTTTAGGGTTTTAAGTGTTCGTGAAGGATCAAATGGGTTTTTTGGATGAATTTGATGATGAACTGAGAAGAACGAAGGTTTTTGATCGAGTGTAATGGGGTTTCTGGGTTGAAATGTTATTTTGGTTGAGAGAGTTTTGAAAGAGGGAGATGAGTGAAGAGAGAGAGTGAAATCCAGAAAATGAAGGAAAAGAAGGGATTTTTGGGCTGAAAAAGGGGTTTTATAGCCTAAACCAGACGACACCGTTTTGGTGTCGAGTCATTCTTAACCCCGCGTATTTTTGAGCGGGCGGGTGTAACCCGCGTGTTTTTATTTGGACACCCTTTGGTATTTGCCCATAGTTTTGCAATTATTCAATTCAGTCCCTATTTCACTTAATTCGAGCCCGAATCTTCAAAATCCTCTCAATTTAGT
The DNA here is from genome assembly GCA_019671005.1 of Hibiscus mutabilis. Taxonomy (NCBI): domain Eukaryota; kingdom Viridiplantae; phylum Streptophyta; class Magnoliopsida; order Malvales; family Malvaceae; genus Hibiscus; species Hibiscus mutabilis. The sequence goes on from CM033732.1 coordinate 38,560,155, forward strand.
CCCTGAATCCTATAATTGTTCCCCTTAGGTTTGAATACTTGTAATTGGGTCGCTAGGCTTTGTAACTTGGGCATAGTTTTTTGTATTGTTTCCAATTTGGTCCTAATGATAATAAAATCAGTGTTAGATTTCAATTTCTTTTAATTTACTTTTTTAATTGTTTAGTTTAATTTAATGTTATTAATTTATATGTGTGCAATTTTAAAATTAAGCATATAGTATGTTTTGATAAACAATTAAATACACTTAGTTTAACTAATTGTTTATAGCCTTTAAGTGTAGGTTCTCTAATTAGATTTCAATAATTAAATAGGAAAGATAATTTAGTAATTAGATGTATATTGGATATAATTTTAGAATCCAATTTGAATGGTGTTCCATTGTTTACAATGGGGTGTTATCACAATACGGATTTCAATAAATTATATTTAATATATGTATTCCATTTAAAATTGAATATAAACTTAGTTATTTGATTAAAATTAAACCACTAATTAAGACACCGTAGTTAATTAAATGTATATTGAATAGAATCTTTGAGGTTCAAATCTGGATGGTGTTCCATTGTTTACAATGGGGTGTTATCTCAGCCTTGGTTATAAAGGTGTATATTCGATATACATTTTTTACGTATAAAATTGTTAAATAATTTGTTAGAGCCGTAATTAGGACTAAAAATTTAACTAATTAGAATAATTAATTAATTAGGAATGTGATTAATTCAAGGGCTTTATATATATAGAAGGTGTTCATGAAAACGACATTTTATCAAAAAAGCCATTAAATTAATTAACATTCATAGATTTAAATAATCAATTAAATATAGCCTTTTTAAGAATAGAACTTAAAATTTACAAGACAATAAAATATCATTCATTAAAAACCTTTTATGTTGGAAATTCATTTTTAAAATACGAATGGGGGTGCCACCTAACGGGGTGCCACCTAACGGGGTGCCTTTAATCTCGTATTCGAACAAAATGAATTTCCTTATAAAAGGATATATGCATTTGGAATTTAAATTCAATTAATAATTATGGGATAAATTAAATTCAAATTGTTATTCAAAAATGCCACGTAAAATTAAAGGTACTAATAACGGGCGTTCGTAGGGGTGCTAATCCTTCCCTACACGTAATCGACTCCCGAACCCAATTTTTAAAGACAGAATTTCTGGTTTGTTTTTCGATGTCCCGTCTACCTCGAAGTGATTGGTGGCGTCTCGAAAGTGTTTTTAAAGATAAATAAAGGAAAATTTAATTTAATATAAAAAACCCTAATTTGAAAGATTAAATTAAAAGTGGCCAGAAAACCCTAATTTTCTAAAAGATCGGTCGTCAGGCTATTTTTCACATTCTCGATTTTTTCAAAAAAATGCTCGCGACAATTTTCATTGTAAAACATTCATATTATAAAATTAATTAAACAAATATCAATTAGTTTACAAAACATGAAACATTGTTTCCAAAACAACTTATAAATAATTATTCAATTGATAAAATATTTGTAAACTCGACTACGTAAGGTCCTATAAATACACAATCCATTAAATACAAGTATTGTACTCTGATAAAAATTGCCTGTTGGAATCTCGTATTGATAGTACTTCTCAAGCTCACGATCAAATCTATAAGCCTGAGAATTGAAACAACGATTTTGAATGTGATCATACAAAGTTCAGTGGTAGACGTTTATTCTACTATACTTCATGTAAACCATAAATATAAGCATGCAAGCTAGTACAAACAATAATACAAGAATAATAATCATGTGGCGCTACCGCTAGCCGCCTAAACTCATGCTCACACAAAAAAAGTCATCACGATCAAATATAATAACCAAACCCCCATAGCCGGGACCACATAGACACTGTAACCCCCTTAGCCCGGCCTAGCCGAAACCATACTAAAAGGACCATATTAGGTTTACCGAGGCAAACCCAAGCTAAAACCCTAAACCGAACCCATTATTTTCATTTTATCTTGTCTAAAAGATATTAATAGAGTCTTATGTGTGCACAACACAGCGATAGCTTTTCATATTGATCAGATTAAAAAACAAGAACCAGTTGCTCGTCATAACAATTTAGGGACCAAAATGCAAATTCTATAACTTCACAGCAAGCTTACATGTTTAAGGTTATAGACCTTTAATTAGTCCAATTACATACATGAAGGTCAAAATCCACTTCAGAACAACCACTCGAACTCAATTAATTATATACATAACAAACAAGGATCAAATTGCAAGACTTTCAAACTTGAGCATCATCAAACAACACAAAAACAACATTGAGTACCGATACTGGCAAATACCGTACTCATACGGGTTAACAGATATAACAGCTTGGTGTACCGATACACTAAGTCTCGTACCGATACGATATGTTGACCATGCCTGTACTGGTACGACTTTGACTCGTACTGATCCCTTTCTTATTTTCTCAAAACCCAATATTTCAATAACCAAAATAAATATCGATACGGTACCCTGCGTATCGGTACAGGTAGCTAATATCAAAGGGGAGTACCAATTCTTAAACCCGTGTATCGAAATAAACATATAATTTCCTTAAGGCATACCGCTACAGTGGCTAGGCGTACCGATACCTATAGCTTTATTTCAACACTTTGAGCCTCGTATAGACCCCGCGTACTGATCCTGAAGTTCCGGTACTGGTACGCAGAGGCCTGTAATGACCTCTAGGTCCAACATATGACTTTTTGGCTCACTTCAATCAAGCTTAACACTTAGCTAATCATCACCAAACATCATCAACATGATTAATCAACATTATATCATCACCAAAAGCTATCCTAGCTTAACTAGCATACTCAAGCAATCAAATCTAGAGGCATGCTTCCTAGTCCACATCCAAAGCATCAATCCAACCACAATCCAAACACTTAACACTTCTTACAAGTCCAAAACAGCAAATATAACTTGCAACAACGGGGAGTTCTTCAAACAATCCCTCCCAAAACCTCAATTGACACATTGCCATTGTTACCACTCTTTAATGTCCAAACCATACTTTGAATTCAAGTCTTGGAGTTTCATTCCTTGCCTTTTAGCTACCTCAACCTTATTTTTCTGCATTGATGGAAAAGAGAGCGTAAGCACACTAGGCTTAGTGAGGAATGGTAAAAAAACAACCATCATCGATGCATTTTAAACCATATTCACTTTTCGCTTACAAACTACATTTCAAAACTCTTTTAACATCATCACATTATCATGCCTTACCAAAAACCATACACTTAACATTTCAAAACAGCATATTAAACCATATTCAACATGTATCATGAATCCCATAGCAGAATCCTATTGCTACCCTCAATTTAAGCTTTCCCATGCGTACTACCAATGCAAGGCTTAAAGAGTAAAACATGTTTAATTCACATTAAACAACATAATTCATCTCATGATACATAAACAATTATATTGGCTTTCAAGTGATCATGTACCAAGTTCTCTTTACCAAATCGTAACATCGGATACACGGATTCAACAAGTGTTCCCACAACACTTAACAAACAATCTACAGGTAACCCAAGGTTCACACAATGGAATATTCGGTACACTTAAACCCCTCCACCGTTGTGACACCCATGGTGGAGTATTCGGTACACAACAACCCCTTAACACCATATATTGGTACGATGTTTAATCTACTAACGAGAGTCTAGGGTACCGTACAACCCCTTTACCGTTAGGGTACTTGGATGGAGTATTCGGCACACCATAAAACCCCCTCATCATCCAAGGCACCTTTTTATAGTACACTATCAATCCTATGGCCGACCAATTATATCCGATTTCATTTTCAAACTATTTCATAATATCACTTGCCAATATAATTCATTTCAACATCATCAACTCATTATTTTGATATGCATCAACCAAAACCATTAAACCAATGCATCAACATTTGCATTAAACAATGTTCATAAACATTAACAAATCGTGCATTACTTCTAAATGCATTAACATCATTTTGAAACCAATTTCCAGCTTCCGGAACTTATGTTCAAGCTTCCAAAACTCACGTTCAAGCTTGAGAATTAGATTCCCCTGCTTTTAATCACATAAAACATAGGTACATTGCATCAAAATGCAATCAACAACACAACAACACTAAACCTCAACATCTTCTACTCAAAACCATTCCATAACTCCCAAAATTAACAAAAAACCTCATCCAAACTTAACCCAGCCACCATCAAACGTTTCAACGCATTCATTAACATCAAATAACATCTAAAAACACATCTCAAGCATCCTTATACATCCAACATTCAATTAACCATCATAACTCCCAAAAAACACATCACCAACAACCTAGGAAATTAGAGATTCATATAGTTTCGGGATTCCAATGTTAAAACCCAACTATTAACATTATTCAACATCAAAATTATGATTAAAATCAATCAAGAACCCAACAAAATAGAATCTATACAAAAATCACTTAATCATCTCAATTAAACCTTGATTTAACCAAATTCCATAATTTAATCTTCAAAACTTATTGGAAAACATTAAACAAGAATCAAATACTTGGGAATTTCAATAAAGAACCAATCATTAGAGAAGAAGAACGAACCTTACCTTTAATGAGTGAATTTCCTCTCAATTGGATGTTTTAGATCTTGAAAACAAAGAAATTCAATAAGGTTTTGTAAAGCAAAATTAAAGAATCAATTAAGAAACAAAATCTTAAGAAATCAAGAGTGTTACCTCAGATTTTGGATGAAAAAGTGAGTGTTTGGCTGAAAAAGTGAGTGTTTGGCTGAAGAATATTGAGAGAAAAGTTTGGGAGAAAAGTTACGTAACTTTTTGATTTTAAGAATTTAACTACCTTTTAGTTAATTCCCTTTTTAATTCCCCACTTAAACACTTTTAAAATAATCCTAAATGAGAGGAAAATCTGATTTTAAAGTTTTGTAAAATAGCTCCTTAAAGATTCTATGTTTTGATCCTTTTTCAAAATAGTTACTAAAAATAATTTCAATCTTTACATTTTGGTCACTAGACAAAATGTCCAATTTCCAAAATACATTTTCCAAAATTGACTTTACCAAAAATATCTATATATTAAATAATGTTTTTTTAGATATTTTCCCATATTTTTCTCGCACCAAAATTATTTAATCTGATTTTAAATCCCGAATCTGTCTTGAATCTCTAATCCCGGTCCACTGGACCATCTAAATCACTAGGAAAACTCCTAGGCTCAAAACCAGGGCGTTACAGACACCAGTCTAATCGCGAATGTACTTAGGACTACTCAGACACCAAGTACTTAGTTACCGTATTCAAGACCAATCAGACATCAAATACTATACCATGCTAAATACCTTGAGACCACTCAGACATCAGGTATAACGAGTGTCACCCGAGACCATAAAGACATTGGATGCATATTTAACTCTTAAGTAGTGTAGTACCTTCACTTGGGTATATGTATCTCATCAATCAAAGTGACTTAACAAGTCAAATGCCTACCCGACATACAAGCAACATGTAACACCTCGAAAAATAGGCTAGAAGACTCGGGTGAATTATCAGAATCGGGTTGGAATTTTTTGTTAGGCTTTAGCTAATTAATTAATTCTGGAAAATAAATTAGATTTATTAAATTAATTTTTGATAAATTTTTCGTGGCTAATATTTTTGGAAAATATTTTTAATGAGTTTGATAAAGGATGAAATTGAGTTTGAACAATTTTAAATGTGTTGATTTAATATTAAATTAAATAGTGACTATTTTGCAAAAGATTGTAAAATATTATTAATGGCAATTTTGTAAAAAGTGATTAAAATGGTATTTTTATTGGAATTATTAAATCAAATAAAGAAAGACCGTTTCCCTCTTGTTTTTAACAAAAAGAAGTTGGCGGTTGTAATTTTCTAAAAGATGAGAAAGATATTTCTAAGTTTCTCTCATTTTCTTCCAAACAAAAATTAGGGATTTCTTGATTCCTTAATTATTTCTACTTCAATTTCTTTCCCATTAATTTCTAAATAATTGTGGATTAAGGGTTTTGATTTCTACATCATCTTCACTGTTTTTCTTGTTGGAAATCAAGAGGGGAGTTCATCTTCAAGTTGGTTTTTCATCAAGCAAGGTGAGAAAATGTTCTTTAATGATTTTCTACATGATTTGATTCTTAGTCTATGATTTCTCATGATTTGGAATAATTAAAACGAATTTGTAATGGAATTATCAGATTTTAATAATTTTTCTCATAAATCTTCATTAGATTATAGTAATCTAATGATTTCTATGGAGTTCTAATGTTTTGTGAATGGGTAATAATAATCTAAAGTTGATTTTGTAATTTAATTCCCGGAATTAATCTAATTGGTTGAATTTAAATTTGAGTTCTTAGATGGGGTAATTGGTGGAATGGTTAATTGATTTATTGGATCATATGTTAGTGTGTAGCAGGGGTGCTAACCCTTCCCCATACGTAACCGACTCCTGAACCCAAGTCTTATTTTTTTACGGTGTTCGGATCCAAGTCTTGTTTTAAATATGAGTTTTCCTAAATCTCTCTTTTTTAAAAATATTTTTTTAAAAAAAAACGGGAAACTCCCTCCCCAAATATGATTTTATAATTTTCGTAGTGGCCCGAAAAATTAGTCGCTACACACATGAGATCCACGCGCAGCCTAAAATGACCAAAAATCACTTCAGGAAGGTGGCATAAAATGTGAAAAAACACATTTAAATCGATTTTAGAAGCTTATTGAGGCATGGGAAGACTAAAACGACTGGTAATCGTTCGAAACCAAATTGGAAAATATTGGGTTTCTCCTCGCTGAAGCTTCTAAACACTCTCCATGGCAGCCGATGAGGGATCTCGACGAGTGGAAGGTCGATTCTTGGTCACGGGACAATAACGAACACAAGGACGGTAGCCGTGTGATGCACTGACAACGAAAGAGCAATTAAAGTGATAAAACAATAAAGCTTTTGGCTTTTCTGTTGAGTGAACTATAGAATTTTCACGGTAGACTGCGACACAATGAAATGAGTGACGGCTAAGGTTTTGGTCAGGGCAGGGCGACGGTCATGCCAGTATGGGCGGTAACAGCTACAGACCGATGGTGAAGGAGATCAAAGTGTGACCGGTGAGGGGTTGGTAGGAAACTTTTTTGGAATTTTAGATCTTGAAAATTTCATATCTAAATGCATTAATTTGGGTAGGTGAGGAGTCAGTCTTTTATTTAATATTGACCCAGACCGAGAGACAAGGCTTCAATAAAAACTGATGGAAACTAAAATCAAAGGATGACTTAGCTCATATGGTTAAGGCCTTTGGTTTACGCCCAAGGTCAAGGGTTCAACACCCCATGGTAGCAATGTCATGATTTTTATCTTTACTCTTTTTTAACAGAGTGTTATAATTCAACCAATCATTATTTTTTCAAACAATCCCCCACATGAATAAAATTGATGGATCAAAAATATTGACTTGATGTGGTGATAGATTCTACATTCGATATTTGCATATGATAGGTAAGCGTCTCCCTTTGAACCCTCTTATGAAAATATGTTTACTTTACTAGTTGTCCAATAGACGTGATGTCCTTGAACTGTCATGTCATTTGTGTAAGCGTTGACATACCCCACATAAATACCTTACTAACAAGAATTTGGTTCTCATGGTTATGTCCATATAGCCTTGGACATCTTCTGGTTCTGCAAGAGCTTAGAGAACTATGCCCCAATAGCTCCTTGAAACGGCTCCACTTCACTCTCACATAGGTGACTGGTGTTGTTTGGTTAACCAAAACACGTAATGGTCATTAAAAATATTGCTTAACCTTTTCCATATTTTAATCACTATTTATATTATAGGAATGAACTTGGGATAAAAACCCCACAGTGACTCCATAAGGTCCATGCAAGTAGGTTATCCCATTAAACCTAGATCTTGGGATCTCCAGTCAACTAGGTTGGGTTTTCCTTCACATAGTGCCTTAAAAATTCATAGGCTTTAATCTTAATCCTTTTGATGTATTATCAACTTGATCTCGATTCAACTCATTGGTTAGCGGATCCGCAATGTTATCTTTTAATCTTACAAAATCAATAGGGATAACTCTAGTTGAGATCAGTTGTCTAACGGTATTATGTCAACGACGCATGTGTCTCGACTTACCATTACGTTTTGTGCTATACCAAATGTTGTTTGGTTATCACAATATATACATATTATGGGCACAAGGTTTGACCATTATGGAATATCCTCCAAGAAATTTCATAATCATTAAACCTTTGGCATATAGGTCAAAAAATCCAATCCAAAGAAATTTTCCACCCTTGACCTTTTACTCTTTTTTATGCCTTGACATCAACCTCTTTTTGAAAGTCTTGACAATTTTTATCAATGGTCTATAGTTTGTTTCATTAAACTTGACCAACTTCTATAGTATTACAAAATAATGAGGAAATTAGATTACAAAATTGTATTCTTGTGAATTTCAAGATTATTTGATCTGCATTGTCATGGCAAACATAACCAATTATCATAAAAATAAGCACGTTAGGAGGATAATCCATGATAACGATTTTTTTTTCATTTTCACCATTAATATCATTACCATTATTGTTATGGCAAGCATAACCAACAAAAATATAATCTACCATTTTATGATTTATTTTCATTTGCTTTGGTAAAGGAGTCATTAATTTGGAAAAATGTCCTACACTTGCAAGTAGTTGTAGGAAGATTTTCTACCATTTCATAATTCATATGGTGTTTTTTCATTTTTCTTGTGGGACACCTTATCTAAAAGGTAGTTTACTGATAACACATCTTCCTCCACATGTTCTGTGATAAGCCAAAACTTTTCACCGTTCTCATAATATTGTGCACTTCATAACGTGCATCAGATACGATTTTGAGAATGTAGTTACAGTATAGGAAATTAGAGTGCTTTCATGCCTTGACAACATCGAAGGCGGTAGCAGCATAAGTACTTCCATGTCTTAGCAACGTTGAAGGCGGTAGCAACATCTAAATCATCATCTCTAACAATAGGAGGATCATCATAACATTTTTCCTATTACCACGTTTTAACATTCTCTCCATAAGCTTTTCATTGTGGCTTATAGTTATTAGCAACATTGAACTTCGGTTCAAAATCAAAGTCGGAGTAGTGACTATAACATCGTATTCAGAACTGAACGAGTTCTTGGCTTATGCCACGACGAAGTCAAGAACTAAATGTCATTCATAATTATGAATTTGTTAATCGTCAAGAATTTAGTCAGAAACTAAAAACCAGAAACAAAAACACAATTAATCAACTTCTATTGAACAACATGAATTTAGTGAAACTAAAAAATTGAAACAAAAGTACAAAACCAATACAATTCTGCTCAACTCTAACCACAGACAAATGTTAGTCTCAAAAATAATTTACTAACAGTAATAAAATTAAGATACATATACCACAACCTTACTTTGTAATACATGTGTGTTCTCTTACACGTTTAGAACATGACATGGTTTTTATCTCCCAAGTCATTAATACTCACATGTCTACTCATTTAAGAGTAAAAGTCATTGTAATTAATAATTAAAGCCATGAAAAGATTGTTGTATGGGTTTAAAACTCGGTATGAAAATTTAATCTTTATTTAATAAAAAAACCATAAAAAGATTGTGATCAAATGATCCAAATTACTTGAAAAAAAACTTTTATGAATTAACGCAAAAACATCAAACATCGTAGCTTACTAGCTTGATATACGCACCAAGTTAATAACATCCCCTGGAATCGATCCAATCATTGGATATACGTACCAGTGTGATCATTCTTCGTGTATTTGCAAAATACTTCAACCGAACGAGAGTGCAACAACCGAACATAAATATGCTTTCGATTTTAATTTTCTTTAGTTACGATAATCTGAACGTCTTAAATTAAAATTTATAATTTATCTTAAGATTGTTAGAAAAATAAGTGTACTAATAATTTAAATATAATAGAATACCGTAAGAAAAATAAATAATAGTAAATTAAAAACAGAACCTGAAATTGGACAAAGTTGAAAATCTAAATAATTTTGTTGAGGCTTGTATAAATAATTTCCTTAAGATAGATTCGTCATCTCCTCGGTGCTTGAGTAATTTTGGACGTCTATCTCTCATGATACAACAACAAACGTTCACAACAGTAGCACAATTGCAGTGAACAACCGAATACTTGCCTGCCTTCATCTATCACCAGAAACCAAAAGTGTTTTTCTATGTTGGTTTTCAAAGATTTTTTTTTTGAGTTGTTGAGTTTCAAAGATATTGTGAAAAAGACTCTCAACTAGTCTTTATATAGTGGTTGGAAAATTAAACTATTTGATGAAAAGATTAAACTTTTTGATTGAAAGATTTGTTGAAAAGTTAATAGATATGATTGAATGGATGAAACTTTAAACCAATAATTAATAAGTTTATTCACCAAGTGATACGACTTATTATTAGTATGTCTATTCACCAAATGACATGACTTAGCATCAATATTATTCGACCAATCATTATTTTTTCCGACAATTAAAACGAATAATAAAAAATTACAATATGAATAATGATGTTATGAAATTATTGTTGTCAAACATGAAATGTTAAGCTTAAAATTTATATGATGTTATGATATCTCATGATTTGATATATCCTTGATTATTTGTATCACTAAATTCAAACTCCATGTGCAATGTTTATGTCTGCAGAAATCCAGGCATTGTTTGGGGGACCAAAAATGATGAAAAGAAATGAATAAGGAAAATGAGAAAGAATGGTGGGAAGAGAATGGAAGAATATAAGGTGAAAATGGGGAGACTGCCGCTGACTAGAGATCAGCTTTGCTGTCGCTTCCCCATCAACCATATCTTTTCCTCCACGTGAGACAACATCAAGCATGTAATTGAGATTGCATAGATAATATTTTTAAGGCTTTTAGTAATAGATAAACGTTAAGGCTTTTAGTATTATAGATGTAAATAATTTTGGATTACTATTGACATGATAAAATTAAGGTTAATTGGTTTATGAGATCTCATACTTTTTTAAAAAAAATTATTGTGATTGTTGAATTTATTTTGTATCTAATATAACCTTCGAATTGAGAAAAAAATATGATTGTTTGACTGACGAAATATTATATTGGTATGACGGTTCATGATAATATGGCATTTTATAGTGCTGATATTGTGGTCCATGATACCGATGTGGTGTTCCACCGTAAATGATAACGTGACAACTAACTTAATTGATTTTTGGCATAAAGTCTAAATTTGTTCCTAACGGTTTACAGTTTTATCACTTTGACCCTTATTCTTTTTTTGAAATACTTTAGCACTCAACGTTTTAATTTGAAACAAAAATGTCATTCGTTAAATGAAAGCTGATAGTTGACTAACAGTCAACGCGTCCAACTGACTAGACATGAACTAAAATGATGATGTAACATATCTAGGTGACGATTAATGATGACCAGATATATCATGTTAGCATTTTTTGAAAAAAATTATTTATAATAATTATATTTTATTAAATTAATTTTATCCAATCACATGCTAAGAGTGGCAACCTCCTTTGATTGATTTAAAATTTTAATCTTTGGCAATTAACGTTTGGGTGGATCAAACCCAGGCATTTGAGAGTGAAAACCCATGCGTATCCACTGCGCCAAGCTGCTTTGTTAGATATAGCTTGATAGGAGTCCTTTTTATAACCGTTCTAATTTTGTTTTTCTTCTTATACCTTACACTTTTGCTGCAACTTATTCACCTCCTTGCCATTGATCTCATAGGCAACCTCCAACACATGAATTGGTTGCTAAGGATTTGCATGGAAATGAGTGGCTATTCCAACATATCTTCAGGGGTAAGTATTTTTTTTTTTAAATATAGACGTGGTATGTCATGTCATCATTAATTGCAGCTTGGACATGCCATGTCATTTTCTCAGTTCATGTGTCCATGTCTCGTTAACGGGACGCGTTGACCGTTAGTTAACTAACTGTTTTCATCCAACGGAAGGAACGTTTATCTCAAGATGAAACGTTAAGGGTTAAAGTGCTTAAAAAGAATAAGAGCCAAAGCGACAAAACTGTAAAATATTAGGGATAAATTTAGACATTATGACTTGATTTTTTTTAAAAGTCAAGAGTCTATTGGTCTTTTAAGTAAAAATTAAAATTTAAGAAAATATTTTAGTTTTAAAATATTAATCATTTTAAGTAAACATTATTAAACATTTTAAGTAAATATTACAGATCTTAAATTTTCTTTCTCAAATATAATCGGTACAATAAAATGACACCACAGATCGTCATGTCAATATAATAGACCACCATGCTTTGTCTTGTTGTATTAATTGCATTTAAAAAATTAAAATTTGAGATTTAAAATAAGACTCATGAATATTGTTTTACTGCAAGTTTTATCTCATCATTTTTAAACAATCTGGAAGAACCTTATAAATCATTGTTACTGTAATGTAAAGTTGATTTCAAAAAAAAAAAAAAAAAACTGATTAAAGAATACTAGTAAACTTAAATCCACAAAACACAAACGGCGACTTTCGTAAGAGAGTGCTCAATTTTTTAATAATTATAATTTTTTATAAATTCTAAATTTATAATAATTTACAATTATCATTTTATATCTGATTATTTAAAAATTTTAATAGTGTTTTTTATTTTTAATCATTTGAAAACATTTTAATAATTTTAATATTTTAAATTTTAAATACTTTTAAATCTCTCTTAAATATTAATTAAACTCTTAAATTTTAAAAAATAAATTAAATCCTCAAACTTTATAATAAAAGTCAATAAGTTCTTCTGCCACGTCACCGATCACAGTGGATGCAAAATAAATTCAAAGATGACATTAATTTTAGGTTATATTTTAATACACAGTTTGTGTAAATTTTTTTACACAATCTTCTTTAAAATTTATAACCTAAAATCATATCCCTAACACTCTAAAGTATAAACCACAAACTCTAAACTTTAAACCATAAACTCTAATCCTAAATCTTAAATTATAAACCATACAACTTAAATCTATAAACTCTAAATTAAACCTCTAAATTAAATTTGATAAGCATGTGTAAATTAAAAGTTTACGAGTAATGTGTATTAAAATTTTTCTCATTAATTTTTATTCAAAAAAAATCTATCAAAGACATTAAACTGCCAAGTTCGCCTAAATCTATTTTAGCACAATTCGAAAACTAAAACAAAATCTATAAAAGAAAAAAAAAATCTTGTCATTCTCTCTCTTTGGGAAAGCTTTGAAGAAATAACTCTCCTAAGGAGGCATATATCAGCATGAAACAGGTGTACTAATTCAGATATAAAACTACTCCTTAAACCCATATTTTTTTATTTAATTAATTTCAACCTTGTTTCCTTATAGGCAGGTTTAGTTTAACTGATACTGAACCAACATACATGAGAGAAGTCTGGTTACTATCGTATCAAATACGATTATTAGAGATTTTCTCAACTAAAGAATTCAAATTAAAGAAATTAATACTTCAATTTTAGCAAAAAAAAGAAAAAAATGACAAATTAATAAATTTGGTTTTAGATTTCGTTAGCAAAGTAGAGTCACTACAAGGAAAATCACCATGTGACACTGTATATGGTCACTAAAAGTATTAAATTTAGACACTAAAATGTACAGTGGCAATTTTTTCATATCATCATCTGTCGTCTCTAATAACTCCATCACTACTATATTAGTAACAATTGTTCTAAATATTGTCACAATTGTTGATTTTCTTGTGACCATTTGTTCGACACTATTATCACTAGTATTTGTGACAAAATTAAATGGCCTCAATAATATTATCATTGTGATAAATTTTGTCTAGGGGCATGTATTTATCAGACACCTAAGACAGACGATCGGCCGATCTAACCCAGATCTAAGCTCTGATACCACTAAATGTAACCCCCTAAACCCGTCTATGCGTTACATGGGATTCTAGGATGTCACATTAGGGTCACAAGAGCGACCCACAGTAAAACCTGAATAATTTTTTTTCTTTCTAATACATTTAAAATCGTAAAGTAAAATTTTGTTAGGACATCATTACAGAAAATCATAAAACAAAAATACAATAAGTATATTACAGACTCTGTCATAAAATAAGACACTATATACATGCCCACTAATTGTACCAGTACCGTACTCCGAAAGCAAACGCCGAGAGAACTTCAAACATTGATGTCGATCACTATATCATGGTAGATTTCTTCTAACCTATGATGGTAAAAACAACATAAGCTTGGGAAAGCTCAGTAATACAAAACTACCAAATGATGATGTAAGAAAATGCATGTATAAGGTAAAACACGTATATGGTAGAGTATAAAACTATCACGGTGTTTCGGGTAATAATAGGTTCTAATTAGGGTTTGTGTTAAATTCTTATCTACCCTCCAGCTGTACTCTAATATGCAGTTCCCCAGAACTGCATCTATAAAGGCATTAACCCAGGCACATTGGACTTAGGTACCATCATAAGGGAATACTTTAGGTCCAGGCAGAATTACCCTAGCCGAAGCTAGGAACCTAATACGGGCGAAATTACCTAGCAGAAGCTAGAAACCTAATACGGACGGACCCTAGCCGAAGTGTAAGAATCGAATACGGGCGGACCCTAGCCGAAGTGTAGGAACCGAATATGAGCGGACCCTAGCCGAAGCGTAGGAACCGAATATGGGCAGACCCTAGCCGAAGCGTAGGAGCCGAATACGGGTGGACTTACCAGCTTGATCAGGGTTGAGCCTATAATCTTAAGTCAATGTCCAATACCCTGTAAAATAATTTTGAATGGTAACAGTCATCTCAGTAATTAGCAGCAATATGTTAGAAATTTAGGATACATGTAGATGGGTAATAAGTGGAACTGGAATATCAAGACCCATGAATCGGGTATACTGATATCAGATATCAGGAACTATAAGTCATATTTTTGCTTCAAATAACTTGATCACTAGAAAACATAACAGATAGACTTAGATTCCAGTTAGGAAGATTTTTCAAGTATACTTGGAACACACTGGATGATTCCAAATTATCACTTTGATGTCTTTATTAAAAGTAGAAGGAAAACTTCGAACTGTAGTCCCTTCTAGTCTAATTTCAGAATTCAAGAACCTTATTCAAAGGAATTCGATAAATATTGACCTCTTCCAGGTTTTAAAGAGTTATACTTCAAAGGCATTCTGAAACTATGATACATCTTGATTATGCAGGAATTCAAGTGTATTAGGATATATTTCGAAATTCCTATAAGATCAAGATCAATAAAGATTTCAGATATATCAAACTCATTTAGGGATTTAAACATATCAGGAGTGTTCCAATCTATTTTTCTCACAAGGGTATTCTGGTCATTTTAGATCTTGGGGGTGATTCCGTAATTAAATTCCCAATAGGAGTAGATCCAAAACATCACAATGTTCACGATCCTGAGTGATTAATCGAACCTTCATATCCATCCAATAGCTATAACTCAAAGATATTATGGTCCCCCGCTTGTAAATAGGTACATCTCAAGAGTTCATTCATTAGTATTAGCAACGTCATATAATTAAATGGAACACCACCTAAAACGTCATTGATTGGGCCCTGAGCAGTTGAACATATATTTATGCAATATTCTTCCAATATTGTAACGGTATTAATAATGACTGATATATATAAGACAATTTGTAAACCCATAGGGGTATTACAGTCTTTTAGGCTCTATAAAAAATTTCATGATTTCCCAAAGTTTCACTTATCTCAAGTCTCAAGATATTTTAACCGCTTAAGCAATCGATGGTGTTTCAATCATTCGGGTCCTTTCAGTACTTTCTAATACTTCATTCATTGCAAATCTCGAGGGTTTATCCATTCTTCCAATTAATTTGCTAAATTCAATGCCTGAGGGTAATTCAATGATTTCGGTTATTACGCCTATTCCGATCAATTCGGTCTTATCAGTACTTTCAATCCTTTAGTCATTTCAGTCGTTTCAATAAATTTGATAATTTGCACCACTTTGATAATTTTAGATATACGAATAATTTCCTGTAAATTTATTTTCGGAGATTATTCAAAATTCGAGAATCCAAGTATTTCGTCAACTCACAGGCTTGAATCACGTTACTAGGATTTCCCACTTAGATCAAATTTTTATATGCATTCAATTGCTTTATCAGATCAAAAATAGATTTCTGGATGATTTCTTTGTCAAGAGTAACTTTGTAATCCTTACACCTCAAGGGTACTTTTGTAATTTCATAGCCAAATATTTCAGACGTTGAGTCCTTAAACACTATCAATCGGGTTTGAAGATTAATTGCCTTATTAGTTATTTATCGGATTCTATATCCTTTTGATTTATTACCCATCTGATTTGAGTATTACGACTTTAACCAGATTCATTCCTATTTCAAAAATTGGTTTGATTTACGCAAAAATAACAGTACTTTTATCGTATTCATAAATTGTGTTAACCAAATACTCACATGTACCATAAAGCATGCAAGAGGTAGTAATGTATTACCTTGAATCATTGCTACATCGATCGACCCTTGGAATGCTTTTCAAACACTATTGAACCCGAATTCAACGTCCCTAGACATCTCAGAGACAAAAGATACATGTATACCTTCAATAAAACAAAACCCTTAATCAGTCCTCATTCACATTGCTCTTAAACTGAATACTTAAACCCATGCACTCTTAAATTCAAGGTCAGATTTGGAGGCTATTGAGTTAGAATTTCATGAAACAGACTTCAAAAACAAAATCAGGACTTCGAGAAACATAAAATATGACTTTTTAGAGAAAGTCAACTTTTGGTCAAAGTTAACGCTAACGTCATGCTAACATCAGCAGTCAACGCTGACGCTATTGGTCAACGCTGACATCACAGAGTTGACTCAGTTATGTTTGACTCAATGAGTTAACTCAGACGAGTTAACTTATTGAGTTAACTCAGACGGGTTGGGTTAACGGGTCAGGTCAGACTCGGGCCGATTTGGGTTGGAGCGGTTCAAGCTGGGTCTGGGCAAACCGATTTAATACCAGACTGGCCTGGTTCAAGAGCCACTATCCAAGGTGACCAGAAATCGCCCTGGACGGCACTTGCACTCCACATGCGGCCTAGAATGGTCGAAAACACGCCGAAAAACGCTTGAATGGAAACAACACTATCAAAATAGCCAAAAAATCAACTTAAAATTGGTCAATTAACTCACCAACTTACCCAAAAATGAATTGGATTACCGGGTTCGACGTAGCTCTGATGAACCTTCTACCGGCATCGGTTCGACGGTTGATTTGAGGGGTTTTATTTGCCTTATCACGCTGAGCTCGGCTACTCCAGTGGTGTCTCATCCCGGTGGCTGAAGGAGCCAGATAAGGTGATATACCGAAAGGGGTGAGAAACCCTTGGTTCGTCGAATCTTCAACCGAATATTTACAACGAATAGAGCAGCGGTCCTGCGCGTGGCGATCGGGGCTAAGCTCAGAATGAGGCGTCAGTTCTGCTGGTGTTGGCGATGACGGTGACGACGGAGCGGTGGCCGAGATCGGTACGGTGACTGGTGGTGAAAAAAGGGGAAATTTTGGGAAGCTTCTGAATCCCCTTTCTTTCTCGAAGCTGAAAGCAATTAAGAGGGTTGAAGATTTAATTATTTTTTTTGTATGACCTACAAAACATTGTTTAAAGGAATTTTGATGCAACATAATCACAAGAGCCACCTTAGCTCAGTTGGTTATGGCTTAAGTTAGCCAAAACCTAGGTCATGGGTTCAATTCCCCTCAACCGCAAATCTTTTTACTTTACTTTATTTATTTTATATTATTTTATCTAAGTGTTACAACTCTCCCACTCTAAAAAGAAATTTTAGCCTTAAAATTTACCAGAACTGGAGATATTCAAAAACTGTCTTCCCATTCTCCTATTGAAACTCACTCATTAGAGTATGATTCTGAAGACTTTCTCAGACGGTCACAGATCAATATAGTAGCACCCTCAGTTTCTTGGACTGACTTTGGTCCTCAGAATATCCCAACATACATCTTAGACCAACTGATTATAATACAGTATCTGCCATCATACGAGACCCTACAAAGCGTCATGCATACACTTGCCTGGTAGTTGTAGTATAAACAGACTTTGTCAAGGGGATGGAACTTTCCGAACTGTATCAGACTGGCAATTAATTTGTAGACATGAATTTGCACTGAAGTTTGATCATACACTCAAAACCTTATACAAAGCACTTCAGAACACAAATCTTAATAAAAAATATATATAATGGTACTCCGTACAACCTATCAATTCTCTAAATCACATAACATGGCCAACTTGTCGAGTTGTTCAATGATCACTCAGGCAGAATCCTATTTACAAAGAGTCATAGGTATTTTAGCAACGTGGTTCACAGTAATTTACTCCTACATCCACCCATGAGTCATTTCAAGCTATAACAGAATAGACGAACATCGATGTCCTACTATAACTACCAGCACAACATCCGAATGTAACTATTTCTTTTGGATATTACAGAATCACATTAGAAACTAGGCATTTGCTAAACACACAAACATCTTGTATAAATAACTTGGTATTGGCAGAGAAGCTTCTCACAGATAATCACACTATGGTCAATTAATAACAGTACAGAGCTTGACATCTATCAAATTTCGAATTCACGATTTTCATGACCAAATAGATGCAGTTGTTTCAATCCGGTCTTATCAGTACTTTCAATCCTTTAGTCATTTCAGTTGTTTCAATCAATTCGATAATTTGCATCACTTTGATAATTCTGGACATACGAATAATTTCTTGTAAATTTATCTTCGGTGATTATTCAGAATTCAGGAATCCAAGTATTTCGTCAATTCACAAGCTTGAATCACGTTACTAGAATTTCCCACTTAGATAAAATTTTTATATGCATTCAATTGCTTTATTAGATCAAAAATAGATTTTCAGATCATTTCTTTGTCAAGAGTAACTTTGTAATCCTTACACCTCAAGGGTATTTTCGTAATTTCATAACCAAATATTTCAGATGTTGAGTCCTTAAACACTATCAATCGGGTTTGAAGATTAATTACCTTATTAGTTATTTATCGAATTCCACATCCTTTCGATTTATTAGCCATCTTATTTGAGTATTACGACTTTAACTAGATTCATTCCTATTTCCAAAATCGGTTTGATTTACGCGAAAATAACAGTACTCTTACCGTATTCATAAATTATGTTAACCAAATACTCACATGTACCACAAAGCATGCAAGAGGTAGTGATGTATTATCTTGAATCTTTCCTACATCGATCGACCATTGGAATGCCTTTCGAACACTCTCGAACCCAAATTCGACGTCCCTCGACATCTCGGATACGAAGATACATGAATACCTTCAATAAAACAATACCCTTAATCATTCCCCATTCACATTGCTCTTAAACTGAATTATTAAACCTATGCAGTCTCAAATTCAAGGTCAGATTTGGAGGTTATCAGGTTAGAATTTTACAAAACAGACTTAAAAAATGAACTCAGGACATTGAAAAACATAAAATATGACTTTTCAAAGAATGTCAACTTTTAGTTAAAGTCAACGCTGACATCACTGAGTTGACTCGGTATGCAACTGCATTTTGGACAAATGTTCAGATTTTACAGCACTTACGTTTGTTTTTGTCCGTCTGTACTAAGGTAGATAGGTTTAAATAATGGCACTGGTACTCATTCCAATCCCTTCTTCCTTGGTTGCATTTAATATGGTAATTATTATAGCCATTGAAAATCTGAAAACCCTGCTTCCGGTGCACGATCATCAAGAGCAGTAGATTATCACCATTCACCCGTCACACCTTTCATTCAATTCATGGCAATTTTCTCCCTCTATATAAACCACAATGGAATAATAGATATAGGCATATAATCTCTCATATTTTACAGTCGACAGATATGGCTCGTAAAAATAGAAGAAGCTCATTGTTTTTAAGCCTCCTTTTGATTCTGGTTCTACTCGTCCATAGCGACGCAGCTACTCCGACGCCAATGAAGGAATAGGCGGCGAAGCCAGCGGTGGCGGTAGGAAAAAAGATGAAACTAAGAGCAACTATAGGGATATGAAGAACTTGCCACCTTTTCCCTTTCCCTTCTCGAACTTGCCATTTTTGCCACCGTTTCAACTGTCGTCTTTGTCGTTTACACCATCGTTTGGAGTTCCACGTGCTCCTCCATTCGCTGGTTTTCCTTTGCCTCTTTTCCCTTTTCCTCCCATCCCTTTCCTTACACCTCCCCCTCTCTAAAAACCCTAGTTATCTGTAACTATGTTAACTAGTTTATGCCATTTTACAATGTTATGATCTCTCTAATTAGTGTGTTTGCTTCTTCGTGCTGTTGAGTAGTGTGCAATTTATTAACCAAAAAGGGGTTCGTTTTGTTTCCTTGTATTTTCATGTTAAGATTATATGAGATTAGTTTGTCTTGCATGTCAGTGTGCTTCCCAATCTTCGTGAAAAAAAAACATGGAAGTCTTTTGGTCCATCCAACATTGATTAATAATCAGAATGGTTCTAATAATAGTACTTAATTGGAAGAGTTATTCTAATCACGATAATTGTTAAAAATTAATTATTGAATTAATAATAAGTTTGGTTATCATTTAAAATCATACATAAGATCTAATTAAAATTTTCTGGTTTTATATAAATTTTGGACTTGTACGAGTGAAAATTCATTGTTGGTGTGATGCGATGAGGATACACTTGGGATATTCTCAGAGTTAGTTAATAGTTTGAAAGTACTCGAACGACTTTAGAGTTCGGCACTGAATTAGATTGGAGACTCAAAAGGGCCAAATTTGAGAACTCAGGACATCATAGGACCTTCTTAGGCTCCGTCTAAGAGGTTTCGTGCTTTGAGGGCTTCAAAAAGAATTGCTTCAAATCAATTACTGAGAATCGGTCTGGGATTTGGACCAAGGGTTCATAAGGGTTCCTTGATTTTTGCTCATGAAAGGAGTACTAATGGTTCAGTCGGAGCATCACTGCCCCCAGTTTGTTAGCATTGTAGCTGACATCATCTTGGAGTGTGTTTCTTGTTACGTAGGGTTTGCTACAGGTGCCGAGCACCCAATCACATGACGAAAGATTGCCCGATCATGGATAATGCTACTCCAGTTCAGCCTCAGAGGTAGGCTCCTCAGCATGGTCAAAGTTTTGCTAGAGGCAGTGTTAGAGCATCATCTAGGTCAGGATAGAGGTACTGTGAGATTCACCGTCGCATCATCTAGGTCAGGATAGAGGTACTGTGAGATTCACCGTTGGAGTCGACGCTCGAACCGTTACTAGACAGTCTATCGTTTGGGCCAAAGATGACAGCTTTGTCGCCGATGATATGCGAGGTACTTATGTTTCATTTTGGTTTTAGTTGTTGCATTGATAAAGATCTAATTTTCGTTCATATTGATTCTCGTTGAGTAAATGTTGTAGTAAGATCTAGAGATTGATGTTGGGTTAATTAATTTATCAGATTCGTATGTGATTGTAAGTAAGGTTTTTACCGTGGATGGTAAGTGAGGATTGAGAGTAACAATCCCAGTAGAATTATTAGATTTACTCACTCCCTAGTTATTGGATGTTACCCTTAGTATAGGTTGGTTGTGTGAGCACAACATATGCTTTGGTTTTTGAGCGAGAGTCTCGAAGCTTCGTGGTTTTGAGTGAACCTATTTGTTGGTAATGTGAGCGAGGAACCATTACCTCCCTAGTGTGATCACTATGTTTTAATGATGTTAATTTAAGGATGGTTTCGTAAGTTTTGAGATGTCTCTAACCCATGTGATGGATACTAGGGTTGAGAGTCTAAAGTTTTAAAGCTTGCAAAAGATTAATAGGTTATCAGAGTGTCATTCGGGGAATGAGCTAGCTTATCTCTTGATCATGGGTTAAAAACCACAATAGAGGTAATTTCAAGTTTGGTGTTAGTGTCCATCACCTTGTAGTATGGCACCAACCGAACTTCTTGAGTGGGGACTTATTTGTAAAAGTGAGTGAATTCAGGTGTCGTCTCCAAGTGGTTCACCTTAGGACGTGCATGTGTTGTTTTCAGTAGTGGTATGGCGAAGAGTGTTGGTGTTGAATGTTTTGAGTTGATGAGTAGCGGTAGAAGACTGTTACCCATTCCTTGAAGTCGATGACCTTGCAATTAGTCGATGAGTTTTAAGGTTTTTGCATGATGATTTAAAGTTTGAGTATCGAAGGTAAAAGGTTAAAAAGATGTTGTGATAAAGATTGCGTTCGATATGATGATTAGACTCTAAGGATAAGTCGTGAGATAGTTCAGATTCATGAGAGCGTCGGTATAATCATGGGCTTGATGAATTGAATGGTTGTTCTACCTAATTTTTGAGATGGATTGTCTGCACATATGGTAAAACTGTGTGAATTTTGTTAGAGTAACATAGTGGAAATATGGTTTATTGGCTATGGTTAAGTGAAACCAGGATTCTTATGTTGCAACAAGTCGTGTTGGAAGGACCATTTGAAATCCTTGAAGGCTTGTTAGAGTTTCAGCGCCACTGTTTTTTATTGGAATCAAGTGGCTCGATTATTGGAGTTGCATGATCGGCTAAGTTTCATCTTGATTAGCCAAGTCGTGAAAGAAGGGTTGTTGGTTGAAGATAGATCAATGGTAGAGCTCGATTGTTAGAGTTTCATATGTTCTCAAAACTTTTGGTCATGGTGTTGATAATAGAAGGAGACATGTTCCTAGTAGTGTATCTTCAAAGAGGTGTCGCATTCCAGGCATTGATATGGTTTGAGTTCAAGGGTTTTGGATAACGGATGAGGGAAGAAATTATTCTTAACCGATATGGAACTCATCCAAAGTGAGTTCTTTGGGTCGATTCTTGGACATCATTGATTAGCTATGAAACGTCATAGCAATAATGCAAGCGTACATGGTCGATGCAAGTGTAGTAGCTAGATGCAAATTTGTCGAATATCGATCCCACGAGGAAAACGATTTTCTCCCTATTGATGTCAGTGAAAAAGTCTTGAAAATAAAAGGAAATGTGAGTGAAGCTGTGGATGTATAGAAATATAAATACAAAATATTTCAGAGAGTTATATGGGTGCAATGACAACAGAATAGTAAAAGAAAAAGATATTCTATAAAAATACTGGATTCCCTCGATGTAGCTCGGTAGATTACCAAATGCTGCAAGGTTAAAGCATGAGATGATAATAAAGCAAGATAAATCAAATATTTCCTACTAACTTTCCTTCAACTCTCAGCTAATGATCTCTTAAAAGATAATGGCCAATTGGAAAAGGTAAGGATAAGATGATATATATATTTGTAGCTGTGAAAATTTATACAAGGCAGTTGCACCAAATTGCCAGCTTATCGTCCTTCAAAAATTTGATCACTGTTCTGTGATCATTATTGTGACATAGAATTGACTCTATCCATTTTGAAACATAATCAATTGCGACCAAAATGTACAAAAAACCAAAAAAAGGTAGAAATGGACCCATAAAATTAATTCCCTAACAGTAAAAAATTTCAATTACCAAAATTAAGCTTAATGGCATCATGTTTCTTTTAGAAATAGATCCCAATTTTTTTACAACTTTCACACGACTTTCAAAAATTATGAGCACCTTTGAATAAAGTTGACCAATAAAATCCACATTGAAATTTTTTTATTGCAGTTTTATTTGATGAAAAATAACCACCACAAGCCTCAGAATGAAAAAATTAAGGACACTACTTACCTTATTTTCTGGTATGCACCTTGGAAATATTTGATTAGGACAATACTTGAACAAGTAAGGATCATCCTAGAAAAATTTCTTTACTTCATTCAGAAACTTGTAACCCCCTCAAACTTTGCTACCTTCATGTTTTGTCTTCCCTCCAAATGCAAACAACTTTCGATTTAAACCAGGTATGATATCTTTACTTCCTAATTTTCATGGCATGGAATGTGAAAGTGCTTATGCTTTCCTTAAAGATTTTGAAGATGTATGTGTCACTTTTAATGACCAAAAATGTTCAAATGAAATTATTAAGTTAAAATTATTTTCTTTTTCTTTAAAAGATAAGGCGGAAAATTGGCTTAATACTTTGAAACCTAGGTCAATTGAAACTTGGCAAGAAATGCAAACTCAATTTTTAATTTTTTTTTCCAACACATAAAACTAATGCTTTAAAGAAACAAATTCAAAATTTCATTCAGAAGCCAAATGAAACATTTTTCAGTGTTGGAAACATTTTAAAGATTTATTAAATTCTTGCCCACATCATGGTTTTGAAGAATGGCGTATAATAAGTTTTTTCTATGATGGTTTGACTACTGAAACTAAACAATTTGTTGAAACAATGTGTAATGGTGATTTTATGAGTAAACAACCTGAAGAAGCTTTTGATTACTTAGATCATTTAGCTAAAAATTCTTAATATTAGCACACGGATAATTCTACAGAATGATATGTTAAATCTAAAGGAGAGTATCACCTTAATTAAAACGATGATTTAAATGCTAAGTTTTCTATTTTGTTTAAGAGAATTGATGCCATGGGAACTAGAAAAATAAAAGAAGTCAATTCGGTGAAAAGTCAAGAGAGTTGTGATATTGTGAGATCCTGGGACACCCTACTCTTGAATGTCCGAACATTTCGATTTTTAAAGAAATATTGCATGATCAAGTAAATGTCATAAATACATCCCAAAGCCTTTTCCTTCTCCATATTCTGAAATTTATAACCCTCAATAAAAAAATCATCCAAATTTTAGTTGGCAAAATAATAACCATCCTCATGTACCCCAAAATCAAAAGCCTCCATACAGTTCATCAAATTTAGATTCACAGGTAAAAACTCTTGAGGAGATATTGTAAATTTTCATGCAAGAAAAGAAAATTTTAATATTCAAACATCACAAGCTATCAATGAAATCAAGACAACACTTTGAACATTGACAGTTTCGCTGCGCACTTAAGAAAAAGGTAAGTTTCCTACTCAACCTCTTCAAAATCCTTCTAATCAATGTCATGTTTCTTGTTCTAGTGGAACTCAACAAGAAGACGTTAATTCTATCACAACCCTCTGAAGTGGTAAAAATGTTGAGAAAACTATTCTATCCAAAATTCAAGAGTCTTCATCTCCTTCAAAAGGTAAAGGTGAGAATAATGGTAAGTCAGAAAATATTGACATAAAAAAAGAGAAATGTGTAATTCTTGCTCCTTTTCCTCAAAGATTACAACCAACAAAAAAATTGAACAAAAATGTTGAAATCTTAGAACTTTTCAAACAAGTTAAGATTAATATTCCTTTGTTGGATGCAATCAAACAGGTTTCATTATATGCAAAGTTTTTGAAAGATATGTGTACTGTCAAAAGAAAACATAATATGCAAAAGAAAGCATTTTTAACAGAAAACTGTAAGCTCAATCATTCAGAATCTTACACCACCTAAATACAAAGACCCTGGATGCACGACAATTTAATGCGTTATTGGTAACACTAGAATAGAGAGTGCTTTGCTTGATCTTAGTAGCTTTGTTGTAACTTTATATTTGAAAGAAATCAAGATCACCTTTCTTTCATCTTTTAACTTTCTTTTTCATCTTTATATTTTCTTTCTTATGTTTGGTTTTTGTAAACCAAATTTTATTTTCTTTATGGTAATGATGTCTTTGTAAGTCAAGTTGTTGAGGTGAAAGGATGAAGTTCTTGGTATATACTAAAGGTTAGTTTGAAATTCTCAACGTATAACTAAAACACGTTAAATTAGTATATGGCATTAAAGTCACTTGGCTAAAATTCATATTGGTAAATTAAGAACCTCGCTTCATTATAGACAAGTAATTTGACATAATAAATGCTTGGTTTAATTAACTTGATTTATTATAGACAAAACAAATTGGCATAATGAATTATTGGACTTGTTTATTAAATTTGCTTGCACCAATCCATATAACACCATATGATATACCTTTGTATTTTTGGACATTGTTTATTACACTTTGAACTTTGATTATGGACATTGGACAATAGACTTTCATTGCAGGACCTTCCGATTGGATTTCCTTTCATTATGTGGACTTCAGTTGAGTAATAAAATGAATAAGAATTAATCTTAGTATAATACCAAAAGTGGATTCTCAATACCTCAGCATATTTTGTTTATATCGTTGTTCATTTATTTTTAATCAATTATCCTCTTGGTAGAAAATTTTATTTGAACTTATAATATTGTAATTTCTAAACAAACTTCCCTGTGGATTCGACCTTGAACTCCCGATAAGAAATAGCTCTAGCTAAAGAGAGAGGGTCAGAGAGAGTCGACCTTACTTAGGATTTTATTCCCGAGAACCCGTTTGTTGGGATAAATATGCGAACGAACGACCGAGCTATCGAACCCAAGGTATAAGTTACTCGACAGAAAGAAGAGGATCTGCAAGTGTCAACCTAAGGGAGAGGAAATGAAGCATACGGTTCACCAGGAGAAAATGGGATAATTCGAAAAGAAAGGCCTAAAAACCCATCAATAGTGGGTTAGGTTAGTAAAGTAAGCGAAGGGATATAAATGTGCATTTTAACTGGCTATAAAGGATCAGGGAAGGCCCCATTTAATATAAGCGCTACATTTCTAGAAATGCTGCTACTTTATTAGTCCCTCTTGTCTGGTTGGTCTCGGTCCCAGAGACCGAGATAGAAAAGATGGGTTGTCAGTATTACTTGACAACAACTTGCACTTGGGTATACAACTAAAAAAAGCTGGTCAAGTTTTTTTTTAATATATATTATAAAATTGTCAAAATACGTCTCAAGATTTACTTTACTCAGCTACTTTTTTAATGTAACTTCTCTTAAAAATTTAGACATCTTATGAAACATATATTATAACTACTACTTTATAACAAGGTAAACAAATCATAATCAACAAGGTGTGTCTCAGTATAAATACTTACTCAATCATCTTTTTCTTAGATATGTCCAAAAGATCAAAGGGCATCTTAAAAATAACCAAAAAGATTAACTATAATCTGTCACTTTTTTTACTTATCCTAATGATTTAATAAACCTCAAATTTTTTTATAATATCCCCTACCCCTACCTAATTAGGACATTGTCTGCAATGTCAAAATTAAAAGTAGAATTTAGAAGATTTCACATGTTATGGCTGCCACTGATTGCTAGAAGTGACACATAATTAAAATAAAACAAAGAAAACTGTTAGAAAAAAGGTAAGATAATATCACAGTGATAAAGAACAATCCAAATCTCGCTTGTCTTCGTCTCTTTTCCTTTCCCCACATATACTCTCCATTATGTCAGGAAGAAACCAAAAAGCTTGAAGCTTTTCGAGTAGTTCTTCAATAGTTGTAGCAGAAATTAAGATTTTTCTTACCTCTAAAAACATGAATCCATTTTTTACAGCATTATCAAGAAAAGAAAGTAAACTATCAAAATAACCATTTATACTAAGATTAATTTTTATTCATTTTGTTACTCGATTAAAATCCACATGATGAAGGGAAATCTAATCGGATGGTCCTGCAATGAAAGTCCAAAGTCCATTGTCCAATGTCCGTAATCAAAGTTCAAAGTGCAATAAATAATATCAAAAAATGCAAAGGTATAACATATGGTGTTATATGGATTGGTGCAAGAAAAATTAATAAACAAGTCCAAGAATTCATTAGATCAATTTGTTTTATCTACAATAAATCAAGTTAATTAAACCAAGCATTTATTATGCCAAATTACTTGTCTATAATGAAGCAAGGTTCTCAATTTACCAATATGAATATTAGCCAAGTGAATTTAACATCATATACTAATTTAACATGTTTAAGTTATACATTCAGAATTTCAAACTAACCTTTAGTATATGCCAAGAGCTTCATTTTTTCATTTCAGCAACTTGACTTAGAAAAATATCATTACCATAAAAAAAATAAAATTTGGTTTACAAAAACCAAGCATAAGAAAGAAAATATAAATTTGAAAAAGAAAATTAAAAGATGAAAGAAAGAAAAGTGATCTTGATTTCTTTCGAATACAAAGTTACAACAACGCTACCAAGATGATTTACAAGCCAAAATTAAAGCCCATTTATAGGATATTTGTGATGCTAGATGAAAATAGAGAGTGGATTTCCAGCCAATTCTCCTTCTTAAAGTCTTTTCTATACTTGATGATATCTTTAAAATGTCAAAAGTTGTCATCATGTTGTCAGCCTTGTAAGATTCTGGTTTCAGTACTTTCTGGGCATTTCCAGATTTGTTTTGGCTTCCCAATTACTTTAAAATGTAGTAGGCTCAATAAGCTTTACAACGGTATCTCATGGGCCAATTTTCGAGTTCTAGAGCTTAAGTTATAGTCAAAATCGTGCAACATATTGAGTGCAGAAATTTAGTACGAGTTTATTGAGTCTATTTTCTCAATTTAAGCATTTTCCCAACTCCTTTCACCTTAGATAATCTTTGGATTCAACTTCATTTGTGTCATAATTTCAATCACCAAAATCAACATATTTATGCCTACAATTAACACAAAAATACACTTTATTAAAAATAACTGAAATCATAATAAAAGTACTAAAATCGCAACATATTTAAAATACAAACCACAAAATATGGAATAACTAAAAACCTACAAATATCAATAAAACACTTAATAAACAATGCAAATGCTCGTACTATAGATACTAAAATGAGACTATATTAAGGACTCGTCACACCACACACTTACATTTTTGCTTGTCCTCAAGCAAACAAATCACCAATGCAAATGTAAATGCAACCCAATATACTGTAGCGTCAATTGATGAGGAGAACAAAAAGTTATGAATGCAAAGTAAAATATCACTATTAAGAACTTAAACGTTTGAATATGGCCAAATAGAATGCTATTCATGACACAGGTGGTCTCAAGAAAAGTCTCATAGTAAAAAAATATTAGGACACTAGAACTTATGTGCTTATACGTGTGCAAATCACCTGTGTGCAATCTCATCAGCACATTGGAAAATAATAAACAATAAGTAAATGGCTATCATGATTTAATTCATTATTCACCCTTATATATATAATTAGAGAAAAGAAACTAGTTCTAATATAATAGAGTCACCAAGTCTTTTAAATTGCCATATAACATGGCTTAGGTCAAGGTATGATATTTCAATGAGATTAATAGAAAATGGCTTATCCTAAACTCAATTTAATTATGGATCAAAGTGAGCAAGAAGTATTATTTTCCATCTTCCCTAGTAATCATCCAATTCTATCTTTTTCCAAAATATTCCTTATTTCACCATTATAAAAGGATAAAGTATAAGTACATGTAACTTTTTTTACATAACACAAGAATTTTTTTCTTTCATTTTTTTATCATGAAAGGCCTTGTTTCTTTCTTTATAAATCTTTAAATTCTCATATGCATCATTTCTAAGTTCCTCAAGTTCATTAATTTGTAACTTTCACAATTGCATAACATCATCAAGATTGGAGTTAAACATTTTAATAGCCCGATATGTTTTATGTTCCAATTCCACAAGTAAATGAAAAAGTTTTCCATAAATTAATCTATAGGGGGACATGCCCAATGATGTTTTAAAAGTAGTTCGATAAGCCCATAAAGCATCATTAATTCTTAAAAACCAATCTTTTCAATTTAGGTTAATTGTTTTTCTAAAATCTGTTTAATTTCTGTATTTGCAAGTTCTACTTGTCCATTTGTCTGAGGGTGATATGGGGTTGCAACTTTATGTGTAGTGGTATATTTATTCATTAAAGATTCAAAAACCTTTGTTGAAAAAATTTGTTCCACCATCAATTATAATGGATAGAGGAATTCCAAATCAACTTAAAACATTTTTATTCAAAAATTTGATCATTGTTCTGTGATAATTATTATGACATGGAGTTGCCTCTATCCATTTTGAAACATAATCAATTGCGATCAAAATGTACAAGAAACCAAATGAAGGTGAAAATGGACCCATAAAATCAATTCCCCAACAGTCAAAATTTTCAATTATCAAAATTGGGTTTAATGGCATCATGTTTCTTTTAGAAATAGATCTCAATTTTCAGCAACTTTCATATGACTTGCAAACATTTTGAGCATCTTTGAATAAAGTTGGCCAATAAAATCTACATTGCAAACTTTTTGTTGCAGTTTTCTTTGATAAAAAAGACCACCACACGCCTCATAACGACAAAAATTAAGGACATTACTTACCTCATTTTCTGATATACACCTTCAAAATATTTGGTCAGGATAATACTTGAACAAGTAAGAATCATCCTATTAAAATTTCTTTACTTCATTCAGAAACTTCCTCTTATCTTGAAGATCTCGTTGAAAAGGAATTTTACCTGTGGCAAGATAATTAGCAATGTCAGCAAATCATAGTATAAGAGAAATACTTAAAAGTTGTTCATCAAGAAAAGTATCATTAATTGGTGTGGATTCAAAAGATGTATCACAAACTAGTCTTGATAAATGATTCGCCACCTCATTTTCTACTCATTTCTTATCCCAAATGGTGATATTAAATTCTTTAAGTTAAAGAATCCACTTGATCAACCTTGGCTTGGCATCCTTCTTGGAAAAAAGATATTTTAAAGATGCATGATCACTAAAAATAATAATTGATGATCTAACAAGGTAAGATCTAAATTTATCCAATGCAAATACTACGACAAGTAATTCCTTTTCAATAGTGGAATAATTCATTTGAGCACTATTTAAAGTTTTACTTACATAATATATGGCATATGTTTTCTTATCCTTCATTTGTCCTAAAACAGCACCAACACCATAATCCCTAGCATCACACATGATTCCAAATGGTAAAGCCCAATTAGGAGGTCTCTTATAGGAGCATAAATTAGCATATTTTTAAGTTTTTTTAAAAGCATGTTCACAATCTTAATTCCATTAAAACACACTATTTTCAATAAGAGATTACATAATGGCTTAAATATTTCACTAAAATTCTGTATAAATCTCTTATAAAATCCTGCATGTCCTAAAAATGACCTAACGCCCTTTACGGTCTTAGGTGTTGGCAAGTTCGAAATTAAATAAATTTTTGACTTGTCTTCTTAAATTCCTTTTCTAAAAACAACATGACCCAAGAAAATACCATTAGTAACCATAAAATGACATTTTCCCAATTAAGAACAAGATTTTTTTTCTTCACATCTAACCAATACTTTTTCTAACTTTGACAAGCAATCATCAAAAGAATCACCAAAAATAGAAAAGTCATCCATAAATATCTCAAAATACGTTCGACCATGTCATTGAAAATGCTTAGCATGCATCTTTGAAATGTGGCTGGAGCATTACGTAATCCAAAAGGCATCATTCTGTATGCAAGTGTGCCAAAGGGACATGTGAATGTAGTTTTCTCTTGATCCTCAAGTGCAATTGGAATTTGATTGTTCCTAGAGTATCCATCTAAAAATCAATAATATCAATGCCTTGCAACTCTTTCTAAGATTAGATCCATTGAGGGTAAAGAAAAATGATCTTTCATAGTTACTGAGTTAAGTTTTCTATAATCAATACACACACGCCAATCAGAACCAATTCTAGTTGGAATTAATTCATTATTTTCATTTTTAACTATTGTAACTCCAGATTTCTTAGGTACTACTTGAGTAGGACTTATCCACTTACGATTAGAAATAGGATAAATGATTCCATTATCCAACAGTTTAATGATTTCATTTTTTACTACTTCTTTCATATTAGGATTAAGCCTTTGTTGCATTTGTCTACAAGGTTTAGCATTTTCTTCTAAATAAATATTATGAGTGCAAATCAATTGGCTAATTTCTTTTATGTCTGCTATGGTCCATCATAATGCATTCTTGTGCAGTTTCAAAATTTCTAACAACTTACCTTCTTGAAGTGCATCAATTGTTGCAAAGATTATAATTGGAAAGGTTTCATTCTTACCCCAAAATAAATATTTTAGGTGAGATGGTAATGGCTTCAAATCCAACTTTTGTGGTTCATCATTTGATGATACTAAACCAGTTGGTATTGATAGAAGTTTCTCAAATTTTTGTATCTAATAATGATTATAATTTTCCTGCAAATGATTTTTTAAAGAGTTAACATGTAAAACTTTAAGGACGTCATCAATTTCAAAATTAGCAAAATGATGTTCTAAAGGATAAAAATGTTTAGAAATATTGATTTGTTCATGAACAAGTTCGTCGATAAAATCCTCTTCATGTACTTTAGAATTCTCTCCAGGTTGCTTACAAACATTGAACACATTTAATTCTTAAGTCATGTTCCCAAAAGAAAGGTTCAAAATATCATTCATGCAATTAATCATGGCATTAGAAGTAGCAAGAAATGAGCAACCTAAAATAACATGAATTTGTGCATTTGTATTTGAAACGTGACTTGTGTCACTAGAAAGTAAAATTTATCAATTTGAATCAACATATCTTCTACCACCCCTCGAGAAATTTTGATAGAATGACCAGCAAGTTGGAGTGTAATATGCATTGCTTTAAGTTCACCCGAACCTAACTGCTGATATACCGAAAAAGGTAAAAGATTAGCAGTAGCACCAAGATCAAGCAAAGCACGCTCTTTTCTAGTGTTACCATTAATGCATGAAATTGTCGGGCATCCAGGGTCTTTGTATTTGGGTGGTGTAAGATGTTGAATGGTCGAGCTTACAATTTTTGTTAATGTTTTCTTTTGCACATTATGTTTTCTTTTGATAGTACAGATATCTTTCAAAAACTTGGCATATGATGGAACTTGTTTGATTGCATCCAACAAAGAAATATTAATCTTAACTTGTTTGAAAAGTTCTAAGATTTCAGCATTTTTGTTCAAATTCTTTGTTGGTTGTAATATTTAAGGAAAATGAGCATGAATTACACATTTCTCTTTTTCTATGTCAATGTTTTCAAACTTACCATTATTCTTACCTTTACCTTTTGAAGGAGATGAAGATTCTTGAATTTTGGATGAAATAGTTTTATTAACTACTTCGGAGGGTTGTGATAGAATTAACATATTATTGTTGAGTTCCACTAGAACAAGAAACAAGACATTGATTAGAAGGATTTGGAAGAGGTTGAGCAAGAAACTTACATTTTTCTTGAGTGGGCAACAAAACTGTCAATGTTGAAAGTGTTGTCTTGATTCCATTGATAGCTTGTGATGTTTGAATATTAAATTTTTTTCTGTTCTTACATGAAAACTTGCAATGTCTCATCAAGACTTTTTACTTGTGAATATAAATTAGATGAACTGTATAGAGGCTTTTGATTTTGGGGTACATGAGGATGGTTATTATGGCCAAATAGAATGCTATTTTAAATTACATATAATTATGGATGATTTGATGTTTTGATAGTGACTAAATCTAAGGTTTTAAATTGGAAATTTTGTGGGGTAGATTTGGGTAACCCAAATGTAGCACTTTGAATCCGGATCGAGATCGATGTGTTAAACTTTGTGGTATCAAAGCCTAGGTTTAGCCAGTTTTAGGAAACCCCATGGTGGTATTGGTGTGGTAGTAAGGTGTCTAATGAATACAAAACCCTAAATTTAAGTTATACTCTTCAAAGACTGGGAAACCTGATGATGCTACCTTGTTTCCTTGTGATTTTAGAATATGATATTACGGGTGACGTATGACGCGACCAAGAGAGTAGTAAAGAAAGCCATGTCTCTTATGAGAAAGAATTCGGTAAGGAGTTTGTCTCAGATATTGGGAACATTAGCAATCCTAGAGAGATTGGTGGTGGTAGGGCGAAATACTTCTACAACCTAAACTCTGCTCTTTTGCAAGTTGTGCAAGCTATTCCGAGGCCTTTTGACACGCCTCACAAGACCTCGATGAAGAGACTTCATCGGTATGTACCTAAGAATTTTAAAGGTTCGGGTAAAGATAACCCGATCAAGGCTGACCATTGGTTGAGAGATACACAGAGGATTCTAAGGCAGATGAGGGGCAGTCTGAAATATGATCTTGGTTGCATTGTCGCCCTCCTTAAGGGCAATACTCATAAGTGGTGGGAGATCGTTGAGATGAGACTGTGGCCTGTACTTCCAATAGAGTGTATTTTCTTCGAAGAGTTCAAAAAGTAGTATATCAGTGAGGTTCATATGATAAGATGAGAGATCAGTTCATGCATAGTCCAAGGAGACCGATCAATATTTGAATATGAGTAAGATTTTCTATAACTGAGTTGATATGCCTCGGAGTTGGTTAACATCGAGGAGTTGAGTTGTAAGAGGTTTTGACATGGATTAAAGATTGATCTTCAGATACATGTGATGGCGGGCCCACTTAGGATATTTTCAGAGTTAGCCAATAGTGTGAAGACACTTAAACAAATTTATAGTACGATATTGAGTCAGACTGGGGGCTCTAGAGGACATGTTATAGGGACTCAGGATGTCATAGGTCATTCTCAGACTCTGTCAAGGAGGTTTCAAGTTTCGAGGGGTTCAAAGAGAGTTGCTTCAAAGCATTCGCGGAGGGCTACTCATGGTTTTAGACTGATGGTTTGTAGGGAGCCCTTAACTTCTACTCTTAAGGGGAGTACTGATAGATTAGCTAGAATGTTGCTTTAACCGATTTATGAGTATTACACCCGACAATACCTAGGAGTGTGCTTCTTATTACGTAGAGTTTGTTATAGGTGCTGGGCACCAGGTCACATGGTGAAAGACTGCCCGATCTTAGATGATGCTACTCTAGTTCAGTCTCAGAGGTTGACTCTTTCTCTGCATGGTCAAAGTTTTGCTAGAGGCGGTGCTAGGGCATTGATATAAGGGTAAAGGTATTGTAAGATCCACCGCTGAGTTGACACTCGAGTCGTTGTTAGGCAATCTGTTGTTCAGGCCAAAGATGATAGCTTTGCTATAAATGATATGTAAGGTACCTACATTTCATTTTGGTTTCAATTGTTGTATTGATGGAAATCTGATTTCTCATTCATACAATGGTATTGATTTTCTTCGAACAAGTGTTGTGGTAAGATCTAAAGGTTGGTGTCAGATTTATTAATTCGTTAGATTTATAAGTATTAGTATGAAAGATTTTTTACCTTGGATAGTGAGTAAAGATTGAGAGTAACTGTCCTCGTAGACTTGTTAGATTTACTTTCTCCCTAGTTAGTGAATGTTACCCTTAGTATAGATTAGTCGTGTGAGCACAACGTGTGCCTTGGTTTACGAGCGAGAGTCTCAAAGCTTCATGGTTCTAGGTGAGCCCATTTGTTGGTAATGGACGCGAGGTACCAATTCCTACCTAGCGTGATCACTATGTTTCAGTGATGTTAATTCAAAGATGGTTTTGTAAGTTATGAGACATTCCTAACCCCCACAATGGATACGAGGGTGAAGAGTCTGAAGCCTTAGAGCTTATAGACAATTAAGAGGTTATTGATGTTTTTTTGAGGAATGAACAAGCTTACCTCTTGATCGTTTATTAGAACCCATGATAGAGGTAATGTCGAGTTTGATGTTAGTGTCTATTACCTTGTAGTATGACATTGACTGAACTTCTAGAGTGAGGACTTATTTGAAAAAAAAGGTGAATACGTGTGTCGTTGCCAAGTGGTTCAACATGGGATATACATGTGTTGTTATCAATAGCAGTATAGTGAAGAGTGTGGCATTGAATGTTGTGAGCCGATAAGTAGCGGTGAATGACCGTTACTCATTCTTTGAGGTCGATGACCTTGTAATTAATTGATAAGTTTTGGGGTTTCTATAAGATCGTTTTGTAATTTGAGTAAAGTAAGTTGAAGGTTAAAGAGAAGTCGTGATAAAGATTGTGTTTGATGTGATGATTGGATTCTAAGAACAATTCGTGAGATGGTACGGGCCTAGGAATACGTTGGCATAATTATGGGCTTGATGAATTAAGTGCTTTACTCTACCAGATCCTTTGATAGTTGTACTCATGTATGGTAAGTCACTGTGTATATTGTCAGATTAGCGTAGCGTAAGTGTGGTTTATCGAACATGATGGTATAGAACCCAATTTTAGTGTTACATTTGTTGGGATAACTGTTTGAGTCCTTGGAGACTTGTTAGAGCTTTAGCACAACTGTTCGTTCGGACTATGTGGTTGGTTTGGAAGATGATGCTTGTATCCTTAATATTAGTTGGATGAACTTTAACTGTTAGTGGAGTTCATTTATGACAACAATTCTTGATTTACATCAAAGTGCCTTGATTTTTTAAGTTGCATGATCACAAGTTGGATCTTGTTTGAGTTGTGCTGAGTTCGAGTAAAATGTGGTGCTAAGTTCTATCTTGGTTGACTAAGTTGGAGAAAGTTGTTAAAATTCTTGATAGATCAACGTTGGCGTTCGATCATCAGAAGTTGTGCGTGGACTAGAACCATTGGCCATGGTGATAATAATAGACGAAGAAGTGTTCCTAGTAGTATATCTTTGATGAGGTGTCATATTACGGACGCAGATGAAATTTAAATTTAAGGGTTTTGAACCATGAATGGCATTTGAGAGGATTGGATTGGTAGCTTACTGTTAAGCCTTGTCACCCGAGATGAAATTCATCTAAAATGAGTTCCTTTTGTCGATGCTTAAACGGTACCATACGAGTCCATTCCATGTTGTCCTGATTTAGGGATTGATGTAAGTACTAATGTAAGTGTTGGGAATAATCGTGAAAGGTTCTTAAGAAAGGAGTTGAGAAAGTCTATGTTAAGAGCTTCAGCTAGAGGAGTTTTGCGAAAAGACCTCAGAGTCGAGGTGAACGTGTGTAAGGTATAATGATGGTTGGATCTGCGATAGTTGCAACTCTTTTCTTTGTTGAATTTTGAGGACAAAATTTCTTCTTAGGAGGGGAACATTGTAACAAAGTGAAATTTTGAGTCAACAAATGGGCATTGACCTAAGTTATAGACCTTTGTGTTAGTTCGAGTAATTAAACTTCGTTTGGCCATGTTTGGGCCTTGTTAGATGTGAATTTTGTCTATATAAGCTTAGAAAGTGACCATTTTGAGACAAGAAAGAAAGTTAGGGGTTTTATGTGGTAATTATATCTTTTTAAAAAGGAAAGGATGATCCCCCTTTATTTCTATGTCTTTCGCGTGGGTTTAAGGGACAATATGATATCACCTCTTTCTCCACCCTTTTTTTTCTTCTTTTTTCACCTTTTCCTCCAAGAACACCATAGTTCCCAACATTAAAGATTCAAGCTTTCAACCTCATTTCTTTCATCCGAGATTCAAGAATCAAGTATGTTGATTAACATTAGGTTAATTACCCCGTTGGTACATGAACTATACTAAATTCTCAGTTTCATACAGAATATTTTAAAATTCTCAACCGCATATCGTTAATGGGTTTACCCACTTCCATTACAGAAGCTGACGTAGACCTCTTGGCCTAGTCAGAAATTGACAAATAGCATTTAATTTTTTTCAAAATTTTCTCCATTTACTCAATTGATAATAGTAGAATTAGTCATCAACGTTTTACTAGTTTTTAATTTCATCCTTAATATATAAAAATACATAAAAATTAAATTTTTATCTTCCAAATTTATAAAAAAACATTCAGACCAATAAATAATTAATACGTAACACTATAATAATTTAAAAAATTATAAAATTAGTCCTCATTATTTCATTAATTTTTCAATCTCGTCCTTAATTTTTTTACAATTTTTTTTACAATATTAACCTTGTTGTTTCAAAAAAATTCAAATAAATACAATTCACTCGTCTTCTTCATATCCATCATTCATCAACATCTGCATCATTCTTCTATTTTTTTCATCAATAAAAAAGGACGTACCAATTTATTTTATATTCTATTGTTTATCTTCATCCCTAACCAAAATCCCTAACTTCATCATATTTATCTCCTGCATCCACATCACATCCTCATTCTCATTACAAAGACGATAAACAAAAACAAAAATCTGGGTTAAATGAGGCAAGACCACTGTCCGTCGAAATCGAGGCTACTAGACCGATGCTCTCGGCGACGAGCAAGATGGCGAGGCACCCTTATCTCCGTCGGAATGTGAAAATACAATCTGGTAAAGCTAAATTTAGGCCATGGTTGTTCGCCAAAATCCGAGAATGTGAGATAGCCATTCACGACTGAGTTGCTTTATCGAAAAATGCCAAAATTTTAGTCTATTTGTAAATTGCACAATCTTTAAAAGTGAGAAAATTAAGCGTTAGGTTACTATAAAATTTTGGGGTTTCTTCAGAAAATAGTGTTAGCTTTGTGGGAAGTGATTTGCGGGTTGGTGTTAAGGAGGAGATCTGCAATCCATCCCACCTAGCCAATGGAGCCAATCATTTTGCAACCATAACCAAAAGGGTCGGGAGAGCCGACCTTTTCTTTGTCGGAATAAGGGAGATTAAAGAACCTGAGAGGTTCGGTTTCCAATTTGGCAATGAATTCCATTAGAACTCCATGTTTAACCAGCGACTCATTTTTCCCAGGGACATTGCCTAACTCCTCTGTAAAGCGTAAAGATTGGGCTTTGGTGGTCTGGAGAGGTGGTTGGGTTTCAGATTGTAAGGCTTGAATGATGTAGCAAAGGGTGGACGAGGAGTGTGTGGTCGATGTGGAAAAGCGGCGGCGGCAGCGGCCACTAAGCGAGGAGTGTGTGGTCGAGGTGGAGAAGCGGCGGTGGCCATCGCTGAGTGAATGAGAGGTGACGACGTTGGGAATGGGCGTTAGGTTTCAAATTGATTTTAAAATAATTCATTTCATATTCATATTTAAAAATAATCCATTTCATATTTATATTTAAATATTTATTTTTAATATATATTTGAAAGATTAAGGATGAAATTAAACTATCAATGTATCTTTGAGGACTAATCTTGTTATTAACCCTTAAGTAAATAGAGATTTTTAAAAATTAAATAAATGCCACATGTCAATTTCTGATTGGCCAAGAGGTCCACGTCAGCTTCCGTAACGAAAGTGGGTAAACCCATTAAAGGCAACTTCATGTATGAAACTGAGAATTTTAAAACATTATATATGAAACTAAGAATTTGGTATAGTTCATGTACCAACAGAGTAATTAACCCATCTACATTTGAAGGGCATTCTAAATAGACCAAAATCTTTTCAAAATGTGGTAAGAGACTTTATGGGTTTTTAGAAAGTTTAAACCTTTATGAGTTTTTGAAGTTCTTCCTTTGATTTAAAGGTTGTAAATTCGTGGTGGATCTTTCCAAAACTATTTTTCCATGTTTTAATTCGTTTTCTATGGTTATATGGCTAGTGGAGGTGTTAGGGGTTCTTCCAAGCTCAGGTCAAAGAGATAAGGTTGAAGAACTAAGTGGGTGAGTTTATTTCGGGATTTTTGGCTTAAGGTCAGTACATCTTTGACTCATATTCTTCTTGCAGATCATAAAGTGATTGTTTTGCTTGATTTTATGGTTTATGTGTATTGTGTGGGTGAAGCTTGCCCTAGGAAATCAAAGTAACGATTTTGATGATGTAATTGATGTTAGATTACTCTAATATACCCATAAATAACCTGGTAAACCTTAGTAACCATTTGGAGTGGTTTGGATGTGGTTAGAGACAAGTTAGGATGGATTTTTGAGCCTTAAAAAGTCATTTCTAGGCTTCAGTATCGATACGCGGGGAGCCCATACCGATACCCTTTGTTCGAGTGAAGAACAAGGATGAAATGTGAGAGGAGTATTGGTATGGTGTTCAACCAATACCGATATGTGATTTAAGGTAGTATTGGTATGGGTCGACCCTTACCTGTACAAGAAAGCTTGTAGAAATTCTAGTAAGTCGTTTTGGTATCACTATGCGTACGAGTACCGATACCCAAGCCCCGAGTACCGGTACGGTCGACCCAGTATCGATACCAATAGCCTTTGAGGAATTCAAGTGAACGTTTTTGGTATCAGTACGTCTATGAGTACCAATACCCGTTGGTAACGTACTGGTACTTGAGGCCAATACCAGTACTCGATGGGAAATCTGCCCAAAAATGTCTATTTGAGCCTGATGGGATGGAAAAATACGGGCTACGACCCAATAGGCTTCTATTGAGGTAATGGAACATACAAAACTGAGAAACTAAGATTTTACTCCTAAAAGAGCATAACGTTTACTAACTTGATAATTGTAAAAGGAAGAATTATTATGATAGCAATCCTAAAAGATGCTTGGTATCATGTTGTCCTTGAGTATTGGGTGGGCACTTGATGGGATGATAATTTTGAATCGAAAGTTAACCATATTGGTTGGTATCATGCCTTGGGGAATTTGTTTATAGCTTGGCTTGGTGCCAATTACCTCTTAGTGAGGTGTAAGAATTCTTGAGGAGCATGTCTTATCTTATGGTTGTTGTAAAGGAATATGGATGTCCTAGAGTCAGTTCTATGGTACTTAATCAAGGGGATGTGTACTCAGGACTATGTGATCAAGTACATCCGACGTACCCGATGGCTAAGTGATTAGGGTGCGGTTAGAGTAACTTGATAGGCTGAGTGAGCTCGAGTAATCTGATGGCTGAGTGACCTCAGGTAAGGACTACGTGTGGTTAATGTGATCTAAGCACGTCTAGAACACATCTATGGCTATGGTGATCTAGATATGATCCATTCAACCCGAAGGGTGTGTAAGCCTGGGTAATTCGACGGCTGTGTGAGCACGGGAAAAATAGAGCTTCGTTAGCCATTGTGTAGATGATGTATGGATTTATTTATGCATGTTGTGTGGGTGATATAGATGATAGCTTATGTACCTGATGGTTGAGTGATCAGGGTGCGGTATTAAAATTACTCGATAGGCTGAGTGATCTCAAGTACTATGAAGCATTGTGGAACATGCAAGACTTCTTGTAGATTTAATAATGCCTTGAGATAGGTGATCTAAGAACTCTAGCTCGTGTAGGTTAGATGATGACTCATAGATAGTGAAGCCTTATCTATGCTTTCTAGACTATATTTATCTTGCATGCTTATTTTATGATATTCATGAATTATGGTAGAGTAAAAATGTGTCACCGAGCTTTGTATGCTCAGCATTCGAAATCATTGTTTCCGCTTGCAGGTTAGTAGATTGATCGTGATCGAGATGCACATCGTGAAAGGATTTCCCAGCACTGTATCGCTTTAGAGTACAATACTTGATGTTTAGTTTTGGGCTATTGTATTTATAGGACCTTATAGTGGTTGAGTCTGTAAACTCTATTTGAAATATTATTTTGATATATGGTGTTTTAAACTTGGA
The DNA here is from genome assembly GCA_019671005.1 of Hibiscus mutabilis. Lineage (NCBI taxonomy): Eukaryota > Viridiplantae > Streptophyta > Magnoliopsida > Malvales > Malvaceae > Hibiscus > Hibiscus mutabilis. The sequence continues at coordinate 38,601,499 of CM033732.1, forward strand.
GCTTCTGTTTTGTAAACTTATTTATAATATTTATTTAATTACGTGGAATTATGGATGATTTGATGTTTTGAAAATGGCTAAATCTAAGGTTTTTAATTAGAAATTTTGTGGGGTCGAATTTGGGTGACCCAAATGTAGCACTTCGGATTGGGACCTGGGGGTTACAAGAAGAATGATCATCATGTATATATATATATATATATGTATATGTTGTTGAAATATCTTTTGAAAGTGTATGTATTAATGTCGGTTGTCCATGTATGGGTATGGGTCGGTGGGTGGGTGGGCGTGTGCACGTGTAGGGGTGATAATGAGCCAAGCCGAGCTCGAGCCTGCCCAGGCTCGACTCGGCTCAAAAATAGTATTATTGGGCTCGAAAATCGTCGAGCTCAAAATTTTAGGCTCAAGCTCGAATTTGAAAGTTTGATCTCGGCTCGGCTTTTTGCTTTCCTCAAATTGCTTTTATGTTTTTTGAAGTTTTGAAAAATAACATGTGAAAACCTATTTGGGAAAAAAAATAATATTTATTTTTGAAGTCCGCAAGTAACCATAGTACATTTTTTAAATCATACAAGTTCACAAGGAAAAGGAAATTTAAAGTATTTAACTATGATAACAAGTTAACAACACTGAAACATACAAGTGTATATGGAGTATGTATATACATAATTATTTCGAGCCTATTCACAAGCTTTTTGAACACGAGCCGTGAACGAGTACAAGCACTATGTGCATGTGTAATTGCTAGTTAAAATATGACTCAAGTGTTTGTGAACATGTCTTGAAAAAAATATTTATTTGTTGGTATTAGCATGCTCAAAAATATGATACATTGTATTGAAAGTGATAATAATATAAAGTGAATTAAATGACATGGTATATCCTTTAAAATTTTTAAACATGTGTTGATGTTTATGATTAATGTGTATGTGACTGGCTTGTTGGGAGATATTTTGCATGTTTGGTGTATGATGTGTTTGAAATGAATTTAGGTGTTGCATAAGATGAAAAAAAAACCTTTGGGTGCATTCCAGGGCCCTAGGTTTGATAACCTAAAATGCATTTTTGGGGGTGTCAAAGCTCATAGTTGAGTTTTGATACCGATGATAAGATTTCAATGCTCATTTTTACAAAATATAAAAATCTCATGATTAAACCTTCTAAATGGTTGGAAATGTTAAGATAGTCATTATATTTGTATTGTTTAATAATTTAGTCCCTCATTTGATGATTGATGCATGATTTGTAGATTTATTGTTTAATTTAGCTTTAAATTCTCTGAAGTATAATTTTTGTCGATCGATATGATATATTCAATCTGATTTACGATTGAGTTGTATTATGAGTGTTATATTTATTGGTATTAAAGCTTATGTTTAGTTTATTTTTGGATTAAACTAAAGTTTGTAGAGCTTGTGTAGGTCCATACATGACACTTGTTTTAACTTTTGTATTTATTTTGACTTGTGACTAATTAGATCAATTTTTCTTCGTGTAGCTCAAAGATGTATGATGATTGACTAAATTCAATCAACTTTAAATCATTTAGCGATTCCTTTCATGTATGATTTCTGATGAATTAAATACCCATTCTCAAACCCCTATAAATGTATTGTCAACTAAGTAAACAACCTTTTACAAGAATATATCTCAAAATTTTGAGAAATTCATGAAGGATATACCTAATTCACAATCATCTACCTCTCATGCCCCCATTAACAAGGTAGTTCAATATCAAACTTGTCCAAGAATACCAAATATTGGTTAGATCATACCCTTTAGGTTTTAACCAAGCAACTCTGATGCTTTGACCAAAACAAGCTTGAATGTTCTATGACCCTTTTACTTGAAAAAGTTTTAAACTATTGAAAAATCCCAATTCTAACTGTATCAAAAGAGAATATATGTTGGTAGTTCTACATTAAAGAATTCAAGAAAAAGTATATTGGTGAGAATTATCTAATTGTAAGACAAAGACAATTTCTCCAATTGAAGAATAAGGATCATTTGATGGACAATATGTCTAAGAGTTTAGTTGATTATGCTAATATGGGTCTAAGTTCATTCAAATTGATATACAATAATTGGTGAATAGAGTGGTTGCCACTATGGCAGCTCAGAGAGGGGCTATAAAGAAGATTGAATGAAGTAGAAATTTCACAGAAAAAGGTTCGACTTCGAATGATTCATTTTTTCTTCAAGATTGACAAGATTTATAAGGATCCTCCCAATAAATCTCTTGCCATTACAAATACCATGACAATATCAAAACCCTGAGATAGTAGTCTGATCTTCTTGTCACGGGGCTAGAGTTTGACTAGTTAATCCATGTGGCATTAGTCAATGTTCTCGAGACAAAGGACTAAGTCAACCTTAAAACTCTCTTTAGAAAATCAAACTCTTTCTAGACACAAAGAACGTTGAATCGTTCTAGCGAAAGTGAACAAATGAGAAGAAAACTTAAGAACAAAAGAAGAACGATTAAGAATGCTAAAAAATGCTCAATAACACAAGAAAGAGTTTAGAGTAAATACATTTTTACTCAAAGAATGGATGATTTACAAATGAGGTGGGGAGCCTCTATTTATAGTTGAATCTTCATACAATGAATGAACATGATCATTTACACCAGCGGCTCAGATCGAAAGCTACCAACTACACCCTAGCTATCTATAGAAAGCCTATCACCTTGGAATACTTTTCTTAGGTTTGCGTTCACATGGATGTTCACATTGTGGGATATTACTTTCCTTTGTAATATGCCTGGTAAGATGCCATATATTAAATTACCAGCTTCAATGCTATTGGGCCTTCTCTCAGTCTCTAACGGTTAGGCCAAGTTGGGTGGTCTGCTAAGCAAGCCCAAGATTTTGCAAAGAACCTCTTGGGTAGCTTATTGTGCACTTGTCTTGATTGTGAACTTGTGGGCCATGACATTCTTCCCCACCCAATCTAGTGATGTCCTTATCGCTGACTCGAAAGAAGCTTGGCTTGGTTGGATCCCCCTCAGAACTTTGGCTTGCCCCAAACTCCAAATCGGACTAGGTTGTCCCCCATAAGGATTGCTCGCCTTGGTTTCTACCGTCATATAACTTTACCTCCCTCACCATCATTGCGTATATCTCGATTGTAAGAGTTCTCTCTTATAAGTTGTGATTTGCTTCGGCATAGACCCTCGTGATCCTAGACCAAAGACTTGGACACCAACGTCACTTTATCGAACGCTGGGTGCACCCTCAGAACTCTAAAAGACCTCTTATTTACTCGCCAAGTCTTCAATCCTTCACACTTTGGTGGGATAATTTTCCACTTCTTACACCAAGTAAAGGCGAAAAATCAAGCTAAAATACATGACTATTGTGTTTGAGATGTATATCCCTTGACTCAATCTCAGTGGCATTTATTTGCATAAATCTTTTGACCATGAAGCTTGATGCACCGTCGCCCTCTGGCAACCCTTTGCTCATCGACCCTTCTTCTTTGAAGTTCGGCACCTCAACCACCTTGCCTATTGGTAGTAGTTTCCCTCGTGCCTTGGTAGGTCTCATGTCTTGAGAAGGCTTTGACTTCTCAAGTGCTTCTTTAGTGGCAGCAACCAAGTCCTATGTCTTGGTTAGTTGAACAACATTCAGCAATTTGGTCTCTACCATTGCATCTCGATAGATCAGAATAATACATTGTTTGCGGGGGTCCAAAATGCAAAACTGCCATAAAAGGGACAAGTAGTGCGTTAATCTGGTAAAAAAAAACTCAAACCAAGAACAAAGTCATAGCCATCCAAATAGATTACCTCAAATGTTTCCTTGGCCCTTCAATCTCTGATCTGCAACTCTATACCTCATATTGTTCCAACTATTGAAACACCTTTAGAATTAACGATATTGATCACCCCGATTGACTCTTCAACCTTCAGACCAAGCTTGTCTGCAACTTTCTTAGACATGAACAAGTGAGAATCTCTTTTGTCCACAAGAGCGCTTCTCCTCTGACCTACAACGTTGATGTCCACGAACATTAACCCTTTTTGCTTCTGGCTCTTCCATGCCTTGGCAGAACTTAAAAACATCGAACCAAGATTTAAAGCCTCACTGCACTCGGGCTTGTCATCCTCCTTGATAGATGGTTTGACTCGATCTAGGCAATCTCGCAACAGATGTGGCCCCTTACATCGGTAGCACTTTAGTTGCTTCATCTCTACCTTCTGCTTGACTAACTTGTAAGAAGAAATCGCGCTAAGTTTTAGCTCTTCATCTGACTCATCATCTCTTGTAACATCAGGATAATTCTTTTTCGGACAGTCTTTGATCAAATGTGGACCATCATAATGGTAGCACCTCAGTGGCCCTCTCTTGTCTCTTTTTTAACGGTTAGACTTGGCCTTGTCCTTCACACTCGACAGCTCTTTCTCGCCATCACTCAACTCATACTCTTCTTCATCTTTCTCACCTTTGGCATTGCCTCAGGGCTTGGAAGACTTCAACCTCTCAGACTTGTTGCCAATGTACTTGGTCAAGGACTCTGCCACTTCTAGAGCTTTGGAAAGTTTCTGCAAATTCCTCCGTTGTAGCTCAGCCTTGGCCCATGGCTTCAACCCATCTAGAAAGTTGAACAGAGCAAACTTGTTGCTCATCTTTGGGATTTAGAGTTGTAATTCACTGAACTTCCGAACATAATCCTGAATCGATCTATAGTGCTTAAGCCTCTTAAGCTTGGATCGTGCCTCGTCTTCATTATTTTCTGAGTAAAACTGTTGTTTCAACTCGGCTTGGAACTCCTCCCAGGCTCCAACGGTAGTGCCCTCTCGCTTTGTATCAGAGCACCTATGATTCCACCACAATAGAGTGACATCAGTTAAATAAACACTCGCAGTATTTACCTTGTTGTCATCTTCGACGATGCATGTAACTCAAAAGTACTATTTCAGGCCCCACAAAAAGTTGTCTACGTCTTGTGTTGATCGAGTCCTCTCATACTGCTTTGGCTTTGGGACATCTTTCATGGGCTTAGACACAATGGGTGTTATTCTATTTGTTATGGCGATCTTAGACACTAACAAGTCTTTCTTAAGACCCTCTACCTCCAACTTCAAAGCCTACATCTTGGCTTCAAGCGTATCACTCCTTTTATTCACACTATCGGTAACACGGTCGAGTTTATCAACTCTTTTCTCCAATGTAGCCAATTATCCCTCAAACTCGCTCTCTTGGTTTGCCCAACAAGAGTAGATTTTTATTGTTTCTCTAGCTATGAGAATTTGAGGATACAATCGAGAAATTGTCGATACCGATAATTCTAAGGGTAGATTTGTAGTTGTGACTCATTAGAAGTATAATATACCAACCCAAATTTATAATGTTCGCATTTGAGAGGAGCATGACACACCAAAGTCATTGTAGGTATATTTGAATTACTTGATCAGTTCATATTTGTTTTGGTAGATCCTAGATCTATACATTCTTTCATATGTTTTCAATTAGGCTTGTAAGAAAATTTTAGGCTTGTCTAAAATATGAGCTTAGCTCCAGCACTAGAATTCAAGGTCCAAGACTATCCCCACTAAATCATTCTTAATTTATTTATTATTCTATTTTTAATATATTATATAATTTATATAAAGTGAAAATTAAATTACTTTTGTAATAATATAATACTATAATGTAAGCATTAAAAATATATTAAGTTATTTATGTATAAAAGAGTAATACTAATTTAATAAAATAAAAATATAAAAAATCATTAAATATTAAATTAAAATAGAGTAAATATTTATGGACAATCGGAAATGAGCTTGAGTCAACCATTTACAAATACCGAAGGGCTTGGAGAAAAGTTGAGACCCATATTTCAGGCCAAACTTGAGCAATCATGAAATATGTTGTTCCCATACATAGCTCAGTCTAAACTCAACCCGGCCCGACTAATGAATATCTCTACATCCATGATTTATCAATAACTTTAGTTACCAAAACATAACTTTTAAAATTTTAGTGACTAAAATAAAACTCATCCAAAATCTAGTGATCATGGGTGTAGTTTACCTAAACCAAAATTCGTTATCAACACATGTTGAAACTCCTGAAATACCCTCCAACTCCAGGATCCGAACTCGGTAGTTTGCTCGCCTGCCTGCTTCCACCCCTAAATTCACAATTCCAGAAACCCTAACTCTTCTATAACCTAATTCCGGCTCTCAGCCGCTTCCTTTATCTTCTGATTTGTTTCTCTATTGATTTCTTGAACGACCCACTTTCCTTCTTTTCCCTTTGTTACTGTTAGTCTTTTCTTCAATCTTGCATTCTTTCGTTTCTTTGATACAATACAAATGGTTGGAAAATGTTTCTGTTAGTGTGTTAATGATTTCTTCTTCTCCCTGTTTCCTTGAATTCATAAAGATGGCTATTGTTACTGTTTGGATTGTTTTTTTTTCTCTCACTGTTTGTGTTTATAAAAATGGCTACTGTTAGCGTTTGAATTGGTTTTATTTTTCTTTCTGTTCCTTTCGATAGTTCGTTTGTTTCAAATTTCCATCTTTACCCAAATCTTGATAAAAGATAATAAAAGAGAAAACTATGTCTTTAGAAGTGGCTAAAAAGGAGGTCCAACAGCCGACGCCACCGACGGCTGATCGTAACGGAAACGGCGTGGCGGTGTCGCAGAGCGTGTCGAAGATGCAACGGTTACGACTGAACCCTAACACGGAGCACATTCCGGATAACTACGATGGTTTGCAGCTGGAGTTCAGTCCGCTTCTGTTCAGCTCCCTGGAACGTTACTTGCCTCCTCCGATGCTCTCATACTCTCGCGACTCCAAGTTCAATTATATGCGCGATATTATCCTTCGTTACTCTCCTGAAGGCGAACGTACTCTCGTAAGCTTCCTTTCTCCTTTTATTACCTTTATTTTGGCCTTTTATCACTATATGTTCGAATTTCGGGTTCAGATACTTATTTCCTTTAAGATGCATGTTGCTATGAAATAATAATATGTTGTTGAAGTTAAAAATTGGATGAATGTTATTGTTTATAATACAATGCAATACAAGGAATATATTTATTGTTTTAAAATTTTGATCTCAGGAAATTTAAAATGGTCATGCTAGCTTTAACTACGTTTTTTGATTGGTTATCAGGCTCAAAGGCAGCGAGAATACAGGCAGAAGATTATATCACACTATCAGGTATTGTTTGAGTTCTTAATTTATATCTGGAATATTGTGTATAGTATCTTCATAAGGCTTATATATATGTACTTTTCCCCCCTTAAGTTATCTCTACATTTTGCAGCCTCTGCATAAGGAATTGTATACCATGAATGCTTCAAACTTCTTTGTGCCGTCATTTCTCAAAGCAATTAATGAGAATAGAGAGGAAAGTTTTAGAAGAATAATGACTGAACCTTCCCAAGGAGTTTTTACATTTGAAATGCTTCAGCCCCATTTCTGTGAATTGTTGTTATCTGAGGTTACATCATTGCCGCTTTCTCTCTTGCTAAATTTTGCTTTTAAGTTTCTTGTTTTTTAGTTTTTATATTTCTTATCAGGTTCTGATTTCTTAGGTAGAGAACTTCGAAAAATGGGTCCTTGAGACAAAATTCAGAATCATGCGACCAAACACAATGAACAAATTTGGTGCTGTTTTAGATGACTTTGGTCTGGAGACCATGCTTGACAAGTTGATGGAGGACTTTATCCGACCCATATCCAAAGGTATTTAATTTCCATCCATCATGAGATTGTAAATGCATGCTACCTAGACGATTTTTTAATTTATTATTTTTGGAAAACGGTCTGCAGTTTTCTTTTCTGATGTTGGTGGATCTACGCTGGACTCTCATCATGGTTTTGTTGTTGAATATGGAATTGATAGGGATGTCGAGCTTGGTAGGTTTCTAACTTTTTTGTATGTTCTTTTCTTTTTCAATTAAATCCGTTCTATTAGGTATTTGAATGATAAAAGTTTATACTTTATAATGTAATCTGGAACTATATATAACCTTAGGAGATTAAAGCATTGGCTACAATAAATAAAAATGAATGATTCTTTTGGATTCTACAATTTAAGCGATCAGAAGGTATTGCACGATATAATTTTCTGAATGTCTCTGACTTCTCATTGCATTGCTCATTACTTTTTTCCTTTATTAAATGATGGCGTCAGTCATTTTGTTACATTTCATGTTCCTTATCTGTCTTTTCGTGAATTCCTACACTGTCAGCATGATCTGCTATCTTTTTTTCTTCCAAATATTTTAAATTTGGGGAACATTAAAATTTAATCATTGATGCTTGTTCCATTAATCTTCTTGTTTATAATACCACTTTGTTATCACTTATTTGCTGCTAGAGGTTTTTCAGTTTAAAATCTTCTTGTTAAGGTTGTAGCTTCACAAACTTCTGTAGCTTTGTGCTTGTAGGTTTTCATGTTGATGATTCAGAAGTCACCTTAAATGTTTGCTTGGGTAAACAATTTACTGGTGGAGACTTGTTCTTTCGAGGTGTTCGTTGTGATAAACATGTCAATACGGAAACCCACAAAGATGTATGCTAATCCTTCTTATTAATTTGTTCCTTTTACTATTAATTTTAAGGCACAGGAATTGAATCTTTCTGCTGGCTTAATTATTAAGCTATAATAGCTGCATGTTCTGCTAAGCATTAGGATGATGTTTAGTTTCTGTTTGATAAAAAGTTCCCTGTAGTAGCAAGTCAACAAGAACCACCCCATCTCATACACATCTTCACCACCCCTCCCTTTATTTAGTTATTTATACAATTTTCATGGGAATATCAGGATAGCCTATTCTGCTTCTTTGAATCCAGTATGAATACTTTTCTTTTATAGATGAGAACGGGAAATTACAAATAGGTTAAAAGATAATCGTAGATGTTCCCTTAATTTTGTAATTTTCCAGACAGCATCAGGTAGGCTTACTATTTCGATTGGTTAGCAGATATTGGTTCATTGAAGGAAAAACAAAGATGTCTACATTTTCTTATAAATTTCTAGTCATTGTAACAAATGCTCATTTATTGTGTTCTCTTTTTCTTGTGCATTGTAGGAAGTTTTGGATTATTCTCATGTTCCAGGATGCGCAGTTCTTCATCGCGGTTACCATAGGCATGGTGCAAGAGCCACAACAACTGGACATCGGGTCAACTTACTTCTGTGGTGCAGAAGGTGTATTTCTCTTGCACATTACGTAAATAACATTCTGAAGGGATAACTAGTCATGTTAGGCTTTCTTAAAATTGATATGTAGCAAGTTTAAAAGAGTTTGTCCCTCGAGTAAAGCTTAGCAAATGGTTTGCATTTAAATATCTTAATTTAGTATTTTATACTGTAATATTAAGAATAGTATAAAAAACAAGTCTTAGAGAAGCGAAAGGATTTTAGAATATTGATGTATCTATTTGACTAGATTTAGAATTTAGGCTTGTTTTTTGGAGTTGAAATACTAAAATGTATCAGAGGATGACGGAAATTTTAATTTAGTTGGCTCATGCATCCTTGGAGAACTGAATGATTCTACCTGAAGTATCTATGGTGTTTCTGTTATTTTATGTATTTGGTACAAATCTAAGTTGATGGAAAGAAAAGTATAATCTAACTTTTCCATTATAAGATTACATGTTCAATGTAAGACGTAGGACTAGGATGGCCTAATGTTTCTTGCTTGTACACTTGCATTCCTTGAAGTGTATTACACAACGTATGAGGGTGAGAATTGGAGCTTTTTTCTTTTTTATCTAACTGTTGAAACTGCATGCAAAATTTTCTTCCAGTTCGGTCTTCCGTGAGCTGAGGAAATATCAGAAAGATTTGTCAAGCTGGTGTGGAGAGTGCCAACGTGAGAAAAAAGAAAGGCAAAGTCTCTCGATTTCCACCACCAAACAGGTAATAATAAAAGTCCTTATCAATTGCTCCTGTATGGAACTAATATATGTATTAACTGTGACATCAACTTTAATCAGGAATTACTGAAGAAGGAAGCGAAAGCTGCGACTTGAACCTGGTTTTTCTTACAAGTTGTTTGCTTGTAAAAATAGATGGGGAGTGTTGGCATTGTTATAACAAACAAGCAAACTTCATTGATGTCTTGCTGTTAGCGAGGCACATTTGTCAAATTGGGATATAATTCTAAAATATGGTCTGTGTGTGTCTGATATCAATGTTGTACATACGCATCTTGATCTTGAACTTGTCTAAGTGTTTTATGGCAGTTTATCATACCAACCAACTAAATTTCGGAACCATAGTTAAACACTTGGTAGTTACAGACAGTTGAGAATGGCAGTAGGAGTTTAGAGAACGTGGAATGTTGTTGACAAAGTTTCATTCACATCATGTTGTCGCTAGTTTTTTTTTAAAAAAACTTGGTTATGAATTTCAGTATGCTTGTCGGTTCATGGAATATAGTATTAGAATTGGTTATCACATCAAGAATTTAGACCCACTTCACTTGGTATTTGACTCATCTACAAAATCTCACACGCAGTTTCCATATTTTTTTACACATTAAACCGCTTACTGGAACTTCCTTTAGATAATAAAGAATATGTTCCAATGTTTAACTATATGCGATGAGTCACTAAAAGACGGTTCAATTCCCCAACAAGCCTCTTGTGAATGAAGGAAGAAAGGAAGACCATTGTCATGTATCAGTCTGTTATGAATTTAAGCATATACTAAATCGGTACGAGTTGATATATTTACCACAGGACTACGAAGTTCTATTCAGTTAGATGTGGAGATGCAAAAACCTCTTCATTTAATTAAAGCAATGAACTTGACAAGAGCTTTTGAGAAAAAAAAAAACATCTTATCATATATGTAGACTTTGAGAAAAATATTTTATAAAATAGTATAAAGGTAATTACAAGGTAGTATATGTTCATATATAATCTTAACTCTAACAATGCATATACACCTTGCAGACAAAACAATTTGAACACGAAGCTTCTAGGATGAACGTCGTCTACTTTTTTACTGGGACCACTTGTTAAGATCATATTTTGAGAGAAACATGTTAGAAAATAATAGTATATTATTTTATTGGTAAAATTGAAGGTTTGAATAATAATTATAGATTTATGTTCTATATAACATGCTCAAAATTATTTAGTGATGAATGATAAATTGATGTTCAAATTAAACAATAGTTCTGTCTTTTAGTGAACAATTGTATCAATTGTAGGATGGTTGTGTTTTTGGTGAATAATTAAATCTCTTGATGAATAGTTATATCTTTTGAATAATTGTATCTCTTGGTGAACAAATTCATTACTTTTGGTTTAATATTTCATCTGTTTATTTATTGTGTTTGTTCATTTATATTTATTAAGTTTTCAATAAAATTCTTCATGAATCAGTCTAATCACTTTATTCATTCTCTCCTCTATATGGTTAGAGCCGTAGCAATGGAGATGGCCCTGATTCGAATCCAAAAGGAATAAACATGCATGAACTATGAAATCGGAGCTCAAGGACAAGCTAATTTTTCAGGATGGGAGTAATGTTATGATAATTACTTTATGGAAAATAAAAAATTATTTATTTATTTCATTAATAGGAGATAGACTTTATGGATTGTTAGGAATATTTTATTAGAGTGAGACTTTATCTTATCTCCTTATCACTCTTTTATGGGATAATGACACAAATGTTTCATGTATTTTGTCACATTTGTCAATGTGAGATTGATACTTTTTTAGCGTTTAATGTGTGTCTTGTAGTTGAATTTAATAAGTGGTCTCAGTGGAAAAACGGATGATATTCATCTTTAAGAGACTCAGGTTTAATCGCAATGTCTACAAGGTGTGTGTATGTCAAAGGATTAAGAATATCTCTGAACAGATACATTGATAATTGAAGGCGTGGCACATGGCACTTTTTTCAAGAAAAAAATATTTAAAGTCGGATTCTGAAATAATTTTTTAAATTACAGAAAAAATATGACAAAAAATAAAGGGCATGGAAACAATCTTGCCTTTTTCCCTTAAAATTAAATTAAACTAAACATTTTTTCCTTTAAGTAAACAAAAAATATTATATTTTTATTATCGAGTCTGAGGTTTAAAATGGTGGAGCTGGTGGACAAAATAATAAAAAAATGGAGGGGATTTCTTCGACTCTTCTCTTCCTCATACCTACTACAAAATAAACTGAAAAAGTAGGACGGAGTGCGCATGGTGAGAGGCATGACACATCACGACGATTGAGTTCAGTCGAGTGATGGGCAAGGGTTACTGAGAGTGTGGCTCAAGACCTACCAAAAGTACGACACTGCTCGAAACGGCGAAAGAGGTGGTGAGAGGTCTAGTGTGAGTGAGGGAGTTGTAATGACGTCAGACCGTGGAATTACCTTTCTTAATATCTCGTGTCTATGATCCCCGTACCAATGAAATCCTTCTGAGAAAGAGAAATTCGAGGTGACTGCCAATGAATGTTTTGGTGTTGATTGTATTGGTCTTTATTATCAACATCGGGTGGATACTAAGGTCCCAATTGAAGTTACGATTTTGGGATTTAGTTCAAGATAAGGAGTCAAGAGGTTTTAGGGGTATAAGATTCGGAAAAGCGCTGAATTTGCGTTTGCAATTGGGGTGGTCAGAACTCAGACGAAATGATAAAGCACAAAGACACATTGAACGTTTAAAAAGTACCAACATCACATTGACAAAAAAAACAGGGGCATTTGTGCTATTATCACGTCTTTTATTTAGTTGAATTGTTTCATAATAATTTGAGTTGAATATGATTTGTAATCTCTATTTAAAGAGTTTTCGTTACATCAATAAAATTTAAGTCACATCGAGAAATTCTTTAACAAGTTTATGACTTTATAAGGTTTAATTTGAAAAAAAATGTTCACAGTACATCTTTTTCTATTTTAGATGTTAAAGTGTTTTTGTCCAAAATAAAAGTTAATGTTTTATTTCGTTATATTTTAAGGTTTATCCATTAATTATAGTTTAAAATACTTAAGTCATCCAATAAATGCATAACAAATTACCTATTTTTAATTTTTTTTTTTAAAAAATAAAATCATAAAAAAATTAACTTTCTCAAAAATACCACAGAATTCTCATTTTTATAAACCATACACCTCTAATCCTCAAATCTTAAAAATCAAGGGTAAACTACACTAGAAGTCACTTTTATTTTTGGTATATTCTGTTTTGGTTATTGTTTTTGAAAAATATTGGTTTTTGTCACTTACATTATCGTTTTGTTCCGTTTACCTCTTAGTGAGAGCACCCGCGGCGAGGGGATTAGTCATTGCTTGGCTTAAACAAAAAATAAAAATGAGTAATTTCTAGTTCAACCCCTAAACGTTTAGGCTTTGCTTGGTAGAGAGAAAAGAAGATTAGAAGGATGGAAAATTGAAGTGATGGAAAATTGGAAGGATGGAAAATATATATTTTTCTTTTTCATAGGTGTGCTTGGTTGAGAGGATGAAAAACTAGAAGGAAAATAAGTAGAAACCATAGTTCAAAAACTATATTTTTAATATAGTTTTATTTCCATCGGTGTGCTTGGTATAATAGAAAAGTGAGACGTTTTCCATCCTCTGTTCAGATTTCTTTCCATCCTTATATAAGTAGAAACATCTTATACCTTTGTTTTGCTAAAAAAAAAGTTCAAATTAAAGTAAAGTTAACCGAATCGAGGTTTATGGACTAAAATGTAAATAATTCATAAGTTGGATTTTAAGTTAAAAAATCGATTTCAGGTTTGTTTTATACTAATTAATTCCAATTAAATTTAATGGTAAACTCATGTTGAAATCAGATTTCAAATAGAGTGTTAATTAGAAAAATAAGTAGTTTATAGGCCATTTTGAAAACATTCATAAACTATAGGGGCCATTTTTTGAAAAAGTGAAACTAAACCTTCCTTTATGAAATCAATATCATCAGTGACATATAGACCAAGTTTCAAGTTAATCCAAGCTGAAACGAGTCCTTAATTGCAATTCCAAAATTAGTTAATAAAACGTAAAGTTGACAATTATAAGATATTGGACTAAAATATAAAATAGAAATAAATAGAGGTCAATTCCAAATTGAATAAAATTTGAGGGATTAAATTAAAAAAATAAAACCATAGTGAAATATTAGATAAAGTTTAATTTCGGATTAAATAAATATTTGAAGAAGTAAAGTGAAAAATATATTATTATATTAAAAATGTTAAATTTAATAATAAAATTAGAAACAAATAAGAGTAAATTTTATATTAAATAAAATTTTAGGGAATAAACTAAACAAAAATAAAATCATAATAAAACATTGTATGAAATTATAAAATTTATTTATAAATATAGTGAAAATAAAATTAGAAATTTTAAAATATAATTTGAAAAAAATTATCATAAAGTATGATAGCTTTCACATTTCTTTCCTATTTTCCACCCAATTTTGGAGAGAAAATTATTTGTATAGGAGCAAGAAAAACTACCTCCCCTCCCGTTTTCTTTCCTTCCAATTTTCCACTATACCAAGCAACCCTTAAATTCATTTTCTTTCCAATTTTCTCCTCCATCCTTCCTCCTTTCCAATTTTCCACCCAACCAAGCAAAGCCTAAAATCCTAAAATCTTTTTTTTCTCCCAAAATTGTCCACTCCAACCTTAACCTTCATCTTTACAACAATTGTTGTTAACCACCATTGATGCCTTCGCCTCCGTCAGAGTTTGCATTTTGGTGCTTTTCTTTCTATTTTTTTGGTAAAATTTGTGAACATTTTTCTTATAGTTAATTTGTTTATTTATTCCAACATGGATGATGTGATGGAAATTGCCTTCTTACTTGAATTTTCAAAACCTCTTTTGAGTTGCCTTCACTCATTATTCATTTTGTTTTTGCTATTTATGTGATTAATTATAATGAACCGGATATCAAAATCCATGGGTTGGGTGCACCCGAGCCTCGAGTCTTAGTTGTGGGTCGTGTTGTTGGGCCCGGATGAGGCTCAAAGAGCACTTTATGGGCTCTTTTCTTGTTGTTGGGCTTGTGTTTGAATTTGTGTTTGTGATGGAGGAAGAGAAAAAGGATAATTAACCCTTTTTGAAGAGAGAAAGGATGTATCTTTTTTATTTTCTCTGCAGATTTTGGGAAATGATGATATCACATTGTCCCTTGGTTGCTCTTCATCCTTTTCCCCATCTTTCTCCATAGAAAACTAAGCAAAAGGTGAAATCTTTATCCCCTTCTTGTGAGAATCTAGAATTTGTGCTTGAGGGAAAGTTAATCATCATTCAAGGATCTATCATCCAAGGTAAGAATGAAAGAAAATGGTAGAGTTTGGAGAAAATGGGTTTTTGTGAGGGTTGAGGAGGAAGAACGAGAATTGAAGATTTAGCTTCTTTACTTGTTGTAAAACTCTTCCTTTTGTATCTCTTAATCTTCCAACAATGTTGTAACTTGTTTTGCAACATCTCCTTGTAGTGAAAGAAGTTGGAGAAGCTTCCAAGGCTCAAGAGAAGAGAAAGGCTTGAGGCTTGGGCTAGGAGCTTCATTCTCAGCTGTAGGAGTAAGGTTGGTACACCTCTAACTCTTTTGTCTTCATGGACATCATAAAAATGTTGTCTTGTATGCTACTTTGATGTTTTGGTGTTTGATTGCTTAAAGCTTTGTTAATGGTGAAATTCGGATTAAGTGTTATTAATGTGTAAAACTGGTAGGAAACCACCTAAAATCACTTCTATAATATGTAGGTTTCGTTTGGAGTTGTTTAAGGGTCGTTTAGGGACCCTTAGTATGATTTTCAAGCTCCATACTCGATGTTCTAGGCTCGAGTATCGGTACGAAATAAACAAGTATCAGTACCCCATGTAAATAATAATGAACACTTGGTTTTATGAGGGGCATACCGGTACAGGTTTCAACCAGTATTGGTAAGAGATTCAATGGTGTACCGGTACGGGTCTTCCCGAATCGATACTTTATCAACGCCCTTCAGGTCATTGGAAATCTAGTAACCAAATTTGGTGCTGGTACATGCGAGGGCGTATCGGTACCCTCTGCCCCTTTAGAATTCCATAAAGCAATTTTCATACCGATACAGGTTGGTACCCAGTGTTGGTGTTCAGGCGTATCGGTACACAGGATAGGGTATTGGTACCCATTGGGCATTTTGCCCAAAAATATTAGATTTGAGTTTGAGAGACTGATAATTCGCGGAGTATGGTCTAATGGACTTCCAATGTGGTAAAATGAATTGTAAAACTAAGAAATCGATAAATCAACCTCTTATTCGATCATAATACGTAATAAACTTGGTAATTGGCTTGAGTTCTTGGATGATATAGCAACCATAGGGTTGTATGTTTATATGATGTTGTTGCGTGCCATGAGGGCACTTGTTTGGTGGGATCCAGATACCTAGGTAACGTGTTGCAACATAATGTGTAAAACTAATATTTGATTTTGATATCACAAGGAATTTCAATGACCAATTTGTAAAATTAGATAAATTTTTAAGTACTCAAAAATACTCACAAATTGAAAAGTATTCGAACTTAAAATTAGTTCTTAGTCAAAAAACTTAAACCCAAATATTTTTCTAAGTGTTTTTGTACTCAAATAGCTAAAATTGGTCTAGGAGTATCGATACGCCCTTAGCCGTATCGATACAGGTTTTAGCCATTGGAATTTGTTTTTATACTTAATGGCTATAGGGTACCGATACGCATGAAGCCGTATCAGTACGCCATTCAACCTGGGAACCAATTTTCCCTTCGAATATCGGTACGAACCTTGTGCGTACCGGTACGGGGTGTTAAGATTTTGTAAATATTTTGCAATTATTATTCGACCGTTGCTTGTCAGTTTGTTGGAATCACAAACTTTAAAATTCAGTTAATGTGTACTGATACCCTCTTTGGAATATCGATACAATTTTTAGTTTACAACTTTCTTAGATTCCAGTGAGCAAAACTGGTACCTATACGGTAGGGACCGTACTGGTATGCCTTTGTAAAATTGACTCCTCGTATTGATACAGATTTTTGCGTATCGATACCCCTTTGTACAATGACTCTTTCGTCTTATAGCAGATACCGATACTAAAACCCAAGTACCGATACCCTATGCTGGCAAACTGCATTTATTGAGGGAAAAATAAAGTCCAACGGCTATAATTATGATCTCAGCTACCCTAACGGTTGGAAATCAATTATGGGGTATATAATAAAGTCTCTAAAGCTACAAAAACAACTATTCATCAAGTTTAAATCATTCAAGCACACATCCAACAATCTTTGAGCTATTAGAGTCAAATTGTAACACCCTTAACGTATACTCGTAGTACAAATACACTTTAAGGATGTCACAACATTTTCTGATAGAACACCAGACTCGTAAATTTCTTTTAAATTTATTTTTTTAAAACACATTCATTTGACACCAAACTAGTATGAAAAAATTAAACCTTTTTCGGTATCAATGAACATGTAACCTATGTGCAGTTAGCTAGTTTCGACCCTGAATTAGTTTATAAAACATTTTAAGCAGTTATTAAACTAAAAATATAACTCAGGGTGTAAACTAGGTACACTGCATAGACCCCCTTTTGAATTCAAAACTATTTCGCAATAACCGATAAATAAAATTTTTAATCGATTAAACTCATTTATCAAAATTTCACATACTTTCTAACAGTCTCTATTACCATGATTTAATATCCATACTGCTCAAAATAATTTCTCACATTACTATTTCTTTATCTTATCTTTATTAAGTTAAGATTTATTATTAAGGCTGATTATTAAACCTGACTTTTAGTCTTATCTTGTCTTTACAAAATACTAACGTATAAGAGATACATGCCCACTAGAAAATATCATAAAGTAGAATACCTTACTGATGTTTGACAGGTTGCAGCTTGATCATCATGTCTGGCTCCTCATTAAATATGCTTCCAAACATCCTACGTGTGAAACATACACACGCTAAGTAAGGACTTAGTGGGCCAACTATAATTTAAAGTAAATCGTTTCAATGTAAAGAATCATATAAAATAAACTAGTCATTCCCCTGTTATTTAACAGTGATATACATTTCCTGCAAAATGGCAAGTGATTCCCAATACAGTTTATATCATATCATATAACAAGTATAAATTTCATGTTATTACTCATCATGTGATCATTTACAGTATAGTCTTCTTTTAAATATAGCCCAAAGTAAATAATATGAGATCAAGGTACGCGAGTCATCTTGATAAGACACCATAGTGTCTAACATAACATGAACATGAGTACGTACTCGAGGATGCTCTTTGCTCCTCATAAAAGCACCTCGTCAATGCCATTAGCAATGTGGGCTTGGATCCCCAGGGTGCACACTAAGGGCTTGGGTCCCCAAGGTGGAAGTGACATCGTAGTGCCTAACATGAACATGACATATGAGTACGTATTCGATGACGCTCTTTGCTCCTCATTAAAGCACCTCGTTAGTGCCATTAGCACTATGGGCTTGGATCCCCAGGGTGCACACCAAGAGCTTGGGCCCCAAGGTGTATGTGACACCGTAGTAATCACAAAACATGAAACATAACATAACTTGCATGATGTTGTTGCTAAGGACTTTATGGATATCCAACTATACCATGAACTCTCATATCATAATACTTGGACATTTCATTTCATTATCAATCATTATCATTCATGTAAACGGGCAATTCACATCCCATATTTCATCATAATTTTTCATATGTACGTGCCATTACTGTATTATGCATCAATGTAAATCATATAGTCGATATTAGGTAGTTCATACCCAATATCTAAAATTCGATTTATCTTAGATAAATCTTTATACTATATCAATGTATCACATATGCCATTTAACATTTCATGTCATTTGCATAACTTTGATCAACATACTTTTTCATTAATATCAAGGTTGACTCATCGCAAGTCTTCCTCATATCATATATATATAATAGGTGAAGATGCACGCACCTTGGCAACTTAACATGATGTCTCACTAAGTCCTAGTTCGATCATTTCTTTCATAGTACCTCGAACGTTCTCTGATTTGGACTCGACTTCATTAATCATATAAATACAATACAATATTTGTTAGACTCAAATCTAACAATACCTTAAACTTGTTTTTTAACATAATCATTTGAAAATAAAATTTTGAATTATTTTCCTTTCTTCCTTGTACTTTTAAAAAACTCATTATGGTCCTTAGTGACTAATTTGAACTTCTAATAATTCTTCCGAGCTTGCTAACTAACCCTTAAATACAGAATGTTTCAAATTCTATTTTCTGACAGCTTTCGCTACCTTCAAAGATTTACTTGTATAAGGCAGAATACATATTGGATCTTAATTTCCTTTATATTGAAGAAACTAGATTCGATCACATAAATTAATAAAATCTACAAAAATTATAAAAAACCACTGAATTTACATCACAGACTATCCAGGCAGAAAACTGCTTTGTAATTTTTTTACCTTCATTTGAATAAAAATTCATATCTTTTAACACGGAACTCGGAATCAGTTTTCGTTTGTTGGAAATGAAACTAGACTGACAGACCTTTATATCGGTATAAAATTCACCATCTAACTATTTTTATAAAATTTATGGCGAATTTCTAAACTTACTTCCATAATTTAAATTCAACCTAACTTCCCATAATTAGTTTCTAAATTTACCATAATTTTCCTCATTTCTTTAATTGTCAATTTAGTCCTATAACTTTACTTCAAATGACTAAATGAAGCTTGCATTCATAAGTTCACTTTACATCTTTCATCAAAAACTACGTTGCCGGATTGGTCCCTAAACTTTCATACTTGGCCGAATTAGTCCTTCAAGTAATTAAGCTACTATTCCCTTCCTTTATTCAATTCAAGTACTTAAATCAATAATATAACTTAAGTACTCATAAATTTTCAATATCACACTTCAATCCCTAAACTTCTTCATGTTTTCTGTTTTGGTCCTTCTATCATTCAAGAACTTTATTTTGATCCAAACATCAAAATTAAACTTGTACAATATCAAACTCTTCAATTCCAATCACTTAAATTAATTTTCCAACATAGTATTCATCAAATACAAGCTCAACAATCAAATCCTTAAACTTTACAAAGTTGACATTTTGGTCCCTATTACAATCTAATTAAGGATTTTCATTTCAATCACCTTAAAACAACACATAGAATCATTTATCCTTCAATCATGTTCTAAAATTCCATACTCTAACATAAACCCTAATTTTTAAAATTTAGGGGTAATGCATCTAGACATGAAATTAATTCAAATCAAAGCTTGTAAATATTATTTCTATACTTAATTCAACTAAATCAAGCCTTAATTCAAACAAATCCATAAACCCTAAATTTTCTCTCTCATCAAACCATGAACACTTCTTCATAGTACCATGTAAAATTACTACCAAATGAAAGAGAATTAGACAAGGATTAATTTTTCCTAAATAACCATACCTTGAATCGTACTTTAAACCTTCCAAAAATGCCTTGAAAAATTTTATTTTCCTTTTTTTCTTTATCTTGGAAACCCACGGTTTGCACAAGAAAAAGATGAACAAATTTCCTTCAATTTTTAACTCATAATTTTGCTTTGTGACTAAACTTGCCACTTGTAAAATTAAATGAATTTTAAATTCATTTAAATAGTAAAATTACCAACTTAGCCTTTAAATCCAATGGCTAATTTAATCTCATCTAAAATAAAGGGTCAAGATTAAATCCATGTATATTTCATCTTCCAAAAACATCTCTAACATTTCAAAATTGTCATCATTGCCAAATGACCAATTTGCCCTCCAACTATTCTTTATTCACTAGTTTGTTTTAAAATTGCCATTCCATTACAATCTAACTAAGTAGTTCCCTCTCAACCGACCACTATTCCATAAATATAATTTTATGATTTTCCATGGCTTATGGAGCAGTCTCTAAAACTTCAATTCGATCCAATTTCCTGATATTCACAAAACACTTCTACTATGATTTTACCTTTACCGAGCTATCGGATTTATTCCGAAAATTCTATATTTCCATAATCAAAAAATTAATACTATTATCTCATAAAAACTTCCTTTCCTAAGGACTTAGACTGAATTTTCCTAACTCAGTCTATTATACCGATAATTATAAAAAATCCTCATCGAGTAAAATTTCTCTTAAAAATCCTTTATCGAAATTCCATATGAATATTCTCTACTCTTACTGAGTCCAAAATATCGATCAGAAACACTTTTATGGGACCTTCCCGAAGGTCACTCATCCTAGTTTTTCATTGGTATGAGATCACTTAATAATTTTATTCGATCCAAATTTGATACCTTATACTATATTTTCATTCCCGGGACCTATATCAGACTGAATTTATCCATCTACATGATAAAATTTAGTTATTGGGCAAATTCTTTATTATGAATTTAAAATTTTCCTTTCTTTATGATTTAGCAACGAACTTTTAAAAATTGTCATTTCGGTCACTAAACTTTAACCTTCAAATCTCATTCCAATTTTTATCGGATTTCAACCAAATTTTGCATATATCCTAATCTGCTTATTCTCAATCTTATTATACCTTTAAACCTCAGAAATTACTTTTCTAAAGCTCATAACTAAAGAAATCCTAGCTTTTCCATTTTTGTCATTTTAGTCACTAAGTTAGCTTTGAACCTACTAACTTAGTACCAAATGACCTTAATATTGGTTAACAAAGTTTTAGGGTGTTACAATTCTCCCCTCCTTTAAGAAAAATCGTCCTAGAATTTTCAACTCATGCTTGATCCACTATTACAAGTACTACTCCTGTGAGAATTGTCCCAATCTTTCTATTATCTTTCCTAGATCCCAAAATTCGTCAATTGACGAAATCTAGCAACATCTTACTTTTCTTATATCAACCTTCTACCAACTCATTCTATTGAGGAGCAACATCAAGTCATGCAATCAACACATCAGTAATATGAAATCCTAGGGGCATGTATTTATTGACAAACTTGTAATAAATATAGTTTAGCATCCAGAATCAACTAAACTTGTAGCTCTGATACCCCTAAATGAAACACTCTTAACGTATACTCGTAGTACAAATACACTTTAAGGATGTCACAACATTTTCTGATAGAACTCCAAACTCGTAAATTTCTTTTAAATTTATTTTTTAAAACACATTCATTTGACACCAAACTAGTATGAAAAAATTAAACCTTTTTCGGTATCAATGAGCATGTAACCTATGTGCAGTTAGCTAGTTTCGACCCTGAATTTGTTTATAAAACATTTTAAGCAATTATTAAACTAAAAATATAACTCAGGGTGTAAACTAGGTACACTACATAGACCCCTTTTTGAAGTCAAAACTATTTCGCAATAACCGATAAATAAAATTTTTAATCGATTAAACTCATTTATCAAAATTTCACATACTCTCTATTACCATGATTTAATATCCATAATGCTCAAAATAATTTCTCACATTACTATTTCTTTATCTTATCTTTATTAAGTTAAGATTTATTATTAAGGTTGATTATTAAAGGTGACTTTTAGTCTTACCTTGTCTTTACAAAATACTAACGTATAAGAGATACATGCCCACTAGAAAATATCATAAAGTAGAATACCTTACTGATGTTTGACAGGTTGCAGCTTGATCATCATGTCTAGCTCTTCATTAAATATGCTTCCAGACAACCTACGTGTGAAACATACACACGCTAAGTAAGGACTTAGTGGGACAACTATAATTTAAAGTAAATCGTTTCAATGTAAAGAATCATATAAAATAAACTAGTCATTCCCCTGTTATTTAACAGTGATATACATTTCCTGCAAAACGGCAAGTGATTCCCAATACAGTTTATATCATATCATATCATATAACAAGTATAAATTTCATGTTATCAGTCATCATGTGATCATTTACAGTATAGTCTTCTTTTAAAGATAGCCCAAAGTAAATAATATGAGATCAAGGTACGCGGGTCATCTTGATAAGACACCATAGTGTCTAACATAACATGAACATGAGTACGTACTCGAGGATGCTCTTTGCTCCTCATAAAAGCACCTCGTCAATGCCATTAGCAATGTGGGCTTGGATCCCAGGGTGCACACTAAGGGCTTGGGTCCCCAAGGTGGAAGTGACATCGTAGTGCCTAACATGAACATGACATATGAGTATGTATTCGATGACGCTCTTTGCTCCTCATTAAAGCACCTCGTTAGTGCCATTAGCACTATGGGCTTGGATCCCCAGGGTGCACACCAAGAGCATGGGCCCCAAGGTGTATGTGACACCGTAGTAATCACAAAACATGAAACATAACATAACTTGCATGATGTTGTTGCTAAGGACTTTATGGATATCCAACTATACCATGAACTCTCATATCATAATACTTGGACATTTCATTTCATTATCAATCATTATCATTCATGTAAACGGGCAATTCACATCCCATATTTCATCATAATTTTTCATATGTACTTGCCATTACTGTATTATGCATCAATGTAAATCATATAGTCGATATTAGGTAGTTCATACCCAATATCTAAAATTCGATTTATCTTCGATAAATCTTTATACTATATCAATGTATCACATATGCCATTTAACATTTCATGCCATTTGCATAACTTTGATCAACATACTTTTTCATTAATATCAAGGTTGACTCATCGCAAGTCTTCCTCATATCATATATATATAATAGGTGAGGATGCACGCACCTTGGCAACTTAACATGATGCCTCACTAAGTCCTAGTTCGATCCTTTTTTTCATAGTACCTCGAACGTTCTCTGATTCGGACTCGACTTCATTAATCATATAAATACAATACAATATTTGTTAGACTCAAATCTAACAATACCTTAAACTTGCTTTTTAACATAATCATTCGAAAATAAAATTGTCTATTATTTTCCTTTCTTCCTTGTACTTATAAAAAAATCATTGTGGTCCTTAGTGACTAATTTGAACTTCTAATAATTCTTCCGAGCTTGCTAACTAACCCTTAAATACATAATGTTTCAAATTCTATTTTCTGACAACTTTCGCTACCTTCAAAGATTTACTTGTATAAGGCAGAATACATATTGGATCTTAATTTCCATTATACTAAAGAAACTAGATTCGATAACGGTTCTAACGGTATAAGCCACATAAATTAATAAAATCTACAAATATTATGAAAAGTCACTGAATTCACATCACAGACTATCCAGGCAGACAACTGCTCTGTAATTTTTCTGACCTTCATTTGAATAAAAGTTCATATCTTTTAACACGGAACTCGAAATCAGTTTCCGTTTGTTGGAAACGAAACTAGACTGACAGACCTTTATATCGGTATAAAATTCACCATCTAACTATTTTTATAAAATTTATGGTGAATTTCTAAACTTACTTCCATAATTTAAATTCAACCTAACTTCCCATAATTAGTTTCTAAATTTACCATAATTTTTCCTCATTTCTTTACTTGTCAATTTAGTCCTATAACTTTACTTCAAATGACTAAATGAAGCTTGCATTCATAAGTTCACTTTACATCTTTCATCAAAAACTACGTTGCCGGATTGGTCCCTAAACTTTCATACTTGGCCGAATTAGTCCTTCAAGTAATTAAGCTACTATTCCCTTCCTTTATTCAATTCAAGTACTTAAATCAATAATATAACTTAAGTACTCATAAATTTTCAATATCACACTTCAATCCCTAAACTTCTTCATGTTTTCTGTTTTGGTCCTTCTATCATTCAAGAACTTTATTTTGATCCAAACATCAAAATTAAACTTGTACAATATCAAACTCTTCAATTCCAATCACTTAAATTAATTTTCCAACATAGTATTCATCAAATACAAGCTCAACAATCAAATCCTTAAACTTTACAAAGTTGACATTTTGGTCCCTATTACAATCTAATTAAGGATTTTCATTTCAATCACCTTAAAACAACACATAGAATCATTTATCCTTCAATCATATTCTAAAATTCCATACCCTAACATAAACCCTAATTTTTAAAATTTAGGGGTTTTGCATCTAGACATGAAATTAGTTCAAATCAAAGCTTGTAAATATCATTTCTATACTTGATTCAACTAAATCAAGCCTTAATTCAAACAAATCCATAAACCCTAAATTTTCTCTCTCATCAAACCATGAACACTTCTTCATAGTACCATGTAAAATTACTATCAAATGAAAGAGAATTAGACAAGGATTAATTTTTCCTAAATAACCATACCTTCAATCTTACTTTAAACCTTCCAAAAATGCCTTGAAAAATTTTATTTTCCTTTTCTTCTTTATCTTGGAAACCCACGGTTTGCACAAGAAAAAGATGAACAAATTTCCTTCAATTTTTAACTCCTAATTTTGCTTTGTGACTAAACTTGCCACTTGTAAAATTAAATGAATTTTAAATTCATTTAAATAGTGAAATTACCAACTTAGCCTTTAAATCCAATGGCTAATTTAATCTCATCTAAAATAAAGGGCCAAGATTAAATCCATGTATATTTCATCTTCCAAAAACATCCCTAACATTTCAAAATTGTCATCATTTCCAAATGACCAATTTGCCCTCCAAATATTCTTTATTCACTAGTTTGTTTTAAAATTGCCATTCCATTACAATCTAACTAAGTAGTTCCCTCTCAACCGACCACTATTCCATAAATATAATTTTATGATTTTCCATGGCTTATGGAACAGTCTCTAAAACTTCAATTCGATCCAATTTCCTGATATTCACAAAACACTTTTACTACGATTTTACCTTTACCGAGCTAACGGATTTATTCTGAAAATTCTATATTTTCATATTCAGAAAATTAATACTATTATCTCATAAATACTTCCTTTCCTAAGGACTTAGACTGAATTTTCCTAACTCAGTCTATTATTCCGATAATTATAAAAAATCCTCATCGAGTAAAATTTCTCTTAAAAATCCTTTATCGAAATTCCATATGAATATTCCCTACTCTTACTGAGTCCAAAATATCGATCAGAAACACTTTTATGGGACCTTCCCGAAGGTCACTCATCCTAGTTTTTCATTGGTATGAGATCACTTAATAATTTTATTCGATCCAAATTTGGTACCTTATACTACATTTTCATTCCCGAGACTTATATCAGACCGAATTTATCCATCTACATGATAAAATTTAGTTATTGGGCAAATTATTTTTTATGAATTTAAAATTTTCCTTTCTTTATGATTTAGCAACGAACTTTTAAAAATTGTCTTTTCGGTTACTAAACTTTAACCTTCAAATCTCATTCCAATTTTTATTGGATTTCAACCAAATTTTGCATATATCCTAATCTGCTTATTCTCAATCTTATTATACCTTTAAACCTCGGAAATTACTTTTCTAAAGCTCATAATTAAAGAAATCCTAGCTTTTCCATTTTTGTCATTTTAGTCACTAAGTTAGCTTTGAAGCTACTAACTTAGTACCAAATGACCTTAATATTGTTTAACAAAGTTTTAGGGTGTTACAATTCTCCCCTCCTTTAAGAAAATTCGTCCTCGAATTTTCAACTCATGCTTGATCCACTATTACAAGTACTACTCATGTCAGAATTGTCCCAATCTTTCTATTATCTTTACTAGATCCCAAAATTCGTCAATTGACGAAATCTAGCAACATCTTACTTTTCTTATATCAACCTTTTGCCAACTCATTCTATTGAGGAGCAACATCAAGTCATGCAATCAACACATCAGTAATATGAAATCCTAGGGGCATGTATTTATTGACAAACTTGTAATAAATATAGTTTAGCATCCAGAATCAACTAAACTTGTAGCTCTAATACCACTAAATGTAACACTCTTAACTTATACTCGTAGTACAAATACACTTTAAGGATGTCACAACATTTTCTAATAGAACTCCAAACTCGTAAATTTCTTTTAAATTTCTTTTTTAAAACACATTCATTTGACACCAAACTAGTATGAAAAATTTAAACCTTTTTCGGTATCAATGAACGTGTAACCTATGTGCAGTTAGCTAGTTTCGACCCTGAATTAGTTTATAAAACATTTTAAGCAGTTATTAAACTAAAAATATAACTCATGGTGTAAACTAGGTACACTGCCTAGACCCCTTTTTGAATTCAAAACCATTTTACGATAACCGACAAATAATTTTTTTAATCGATTAAACTCATTTACCAAAATTTCACATACTTTCTAACAATCTTTATTACCATGATTTAATATCCATACTGCTCAAAATAATTTCTCACGTTACTATTTCTTTATATTGTCTTTATCAAGTTAAGATTCATTATTAAGGCTGATTATTAAAGCTGACTTTTAGTCTAATCCCGGCTTTAGAAAATACTAACGTATAAGAGATACATGCCCACTAGAAAATATCATAAAGTAGAATGCCTTACTGATGTTTGACAGATTGTAGCTTGATCAGCATGTCTGGCTCCTCAAAAAATATGCTTCTAGACAACCTACGTGTGAAACATACACACGCTAAGTAACGACTTAGCGAGGCAACTATAATTTAAAGTAAATTGTTTCAATGTAAAGAATCATATAAAATAAACTTATCAAAGTCATTCCCCTGTCATTTAACTGTGCTATACATTTCCTGCAAAATGGCAAGTGATTCCCAATACATTTTATATCATATCATATAACAAGTATAAGTTTAATGTTATCAGTCATCATGTAATCATTTACAGTATAGTCTTCTTTTAAAGATAGCCCAAAGTAAATAATATGAGATCAAGGTACATGAGTCATCTTGATAAGACACTATAGTGTCTAACATAACGTGAACATGAGTAAGTACTCGATGACGCTCTTTGCTCTTCATAAAAGCACATCGTCAATGCCATTAGAAATGTGGGCTTGGATCCCCTTGGTGCACACCAAGGGCTTGGGTCCCCAAGGTGGAAGTGACACCGTAGTGCCTAACTTGAACATGACAGATGAGTACGTATTCGAGGACGCTCTTTGCTCCTCATTAAAGCACCTCGTTAGTGCCATTAGCACTATGGGCTTGGATCCCCAGGGTGCACACCAACGGCTTGGGTCCCCAAGGTGTATGTGACACCGTAGTAGTCACAAAACATGAAACATAACTTGCATGATGTTGTTGCTAAGGACTTTATGGATATCCAACTATACCATGAACTCTCATATCATAATACTTGGGCATTTCATTTCATTATCAATCAATCATTATCATTCATGTAAACGAGCAATTCACATCCCATATTTCATCATAATTTTTCTTATGTACTTTCCATTACTATATTATGCATCAATGTAAATCATATAGTCAATATTAGGTAGTTCATACCCAATATCTAAAATCTGATTTATCTTAGATAAATCTTTATGCCATATCAATGTATCACATATGCCATTTAATATTTCATGTCATTTGCATAACTTTGATCAACATACTTTTTCATTAATATCAAGGTTGACTCATCGCAAGTCTTCCTCATATCATATATATATAATAGGTAAAGATGCACTCACCTTGGCCACTTAACATGGTGCTTCACTAAGTCCTAGTTCGATCATTTTTTTCATAGTACCTTGAACCTTCTCTGATTCGGACTTGACTTCATTAATCATATAAATACAATAAAATATTTGTTAGACTCAAATCTAACAATAACTTAAACTTGCTTTTTAACATAATCATTTGAAAATAAAATTTTCAATTATTTTCCTTTCTTCCTTGTACTTTTTGAAAACTCATTATGGTCCCTAGTGACTAATTTGAACTTCCAATAATTCTTCTGAGCTTGCTAACTAACCTTTAAATACAGAATTTTTCAAATTCTATTTTCTGACAGCTTGCGCTACCTTCAAAGATTTACTTGTATAGGGCAGAATACATATTGGATCTTAATTTACTTTATACTGGAAAAACTAGATTCGATAACGGTGCTAACTGTATAAGCCACATAAATTAATAAAATCTACAAAAAAATATGAAAAATCATTGACTTCACGTCACAGACTATCCAGGCAGAAAACTGCTATGTAATTTTTCTGACCTTCATTCGAATAAAAATTCATATCTTTTAACACAGAACTCGGAATCAGTTTTCGTTTGTTGGAAACGAAACTAAACTGAAATACCTTTATATCAGTATAAAATTCACAATATAACTATTTTTATAAAATTTATGGTGAATTTCTAAACTTGTTGTCATAATTTAAATTCAACCCAACTTCTCAAAATTAGTTTCTAAATTTACCATAATTTCTCATTATTTCTTTACTTGTCAATTTAGTCCTATCACTTTACTTAAAATGACTAAATGAAGCTTGTATTCATAAGTTCTTTTTACATATTTCATCAAAAACTACATTGCCAGATTGGTCCCTAAACTTTCATACTTGGCCGAATTAGTCCTTCAAGTAATTAGGCTACTATCCCCTTCCTTTATTCGATTCAAGTACTTAAATCAATAATCTAACTTAAGTACTCATAAAATTTCAATATCACACTTCAATCCCTAAACTTCTTCATGTTTGCCATTTTGGTCCTTCTATCATTCAAGAACTTTATTTTGATCCAAACATCAAAATTAAACTTGTACAATATCAAACTCTTCAATTCCAATCACTTAAATTAATTTTCCAACATAGTATTCATCAAATACAAGCTCAACAATCAAATACTTAAACTTTACATAGTTGACATTTTGGTCCCTATTACAATCTAATTAATTATTTTCATTCCAATCACCTTAAAACAACACATAGAATCATGTATCCTTCAATCATATCCTAAAATTCCATACCCTAACATAAACCCTAATTTTTAAAATTTAGGTGTCTTGCATCTAGACATGAAATTAATTCAAATCAAAGCTTGTAAATATCATTTCTATACTTGATTCAACTAAATCAAGCCTTAATTCAAACAATTCCATAAACCCTAAATTTTCTCTCTCATCAAACCATGAACACTTTTTCATAGTACCATGTAAAATTACTACCAAATGAAAGCGAATTAAACAAGGATTAATTTTTCCTAAATAACCATACCTTGAGTCTTACTTTAAACCTTCCAAAAATGCCTTGAAAAAAATTGTTTTCCTTTTCTTCTTTATCTTGGAAACCCACGGTTTGCACAAGAAAAAGATGAACAAATTTCCTTCAATTTTTAACTCCTAATTTTGCTTTGTGACTAAACTTGCCACTTGTAAAATTAAATGAATTTTAAATTCATTTAAATAGTAAAATTACCAACTTAGCCTTTAAATCCAATGGCTAATTTAATCTCATCTAAAATCAAGGGGCAAGATTAAATCCATGTATATTTCATCTTCCAAAAGCGTCCCTAACATTTCAAAAATGCCATCCTTGCCAAACGACCAATTTACCCTTCAACTATTCTTTATTCACTAGTTTGTTTTAAAATTGCCATTCCATTACAATCTAACTAAATTAGTTCCTTCTCAACCGACCACTATTCCATAAATATTATTTTATAATTTTCCATGGCTTATGGAACAGTCTCTGAAATTTAAATTCGATTCGATTTCTCGATATTCACAAAACACTTCTACTGTGATTTTACCTTTACCGAGCTATCGGATTTTATTTCGAAAATTCTATATTTCCATATTTGGAAAATTAATACTATTATCTCATAAAACTTCATTTCCTAAGGACTTAGACTGAATTTTCCTAACTCGTTCTATTGTTCCGATAATTATCAAAAATCCTCATCGAGTAAAATTTCTCTTAAAAAACCTTTATCGAAATTCCATATGAATATTATCTACTCTTACTGAGTCCAAAATATCAATTAGAAACACTTTTATGGGACCTTCCCGAAGGTCACTCATCATAGTTTTTCACTGGTTTGAGAACACTTAATAATTTTATTCGATCCAAATTCGATACCTTATACTACATTTTTATTCCCGTGACCTATATTAGATTTTACTCACTGACCGAATTTATCCATCTACAGGATAAAATTTAGTTATTGGGCAAATTCTTTATTATGGATTTAAACTTTTCCTTTCTTTATGATTTAGCAACCAACTTTTAAAAATTGTCATTTCAGTCACTAAACTTTAACCTTCAAATCTCATTCCAATTTTTATCGGATTTCAACCAAATTTTGCATATATCCTAATCTGGTTATTCTCTATCTTATGATACCTTTAAACATCAGAAATTCCTTTTCTAAAGCTCCTAATTAAAGAAATCCTAGATTTTCCTTTTTTTGTCATTTTAGTCACTAAGCTTTTAAGCTACTAACTTAGTACCAAATGACCTTAATACTGTTTAACAAAGTTTTGGGGTGTTACACAAATTCTTGTAACCCACTTGAGAGAGCTGATTTGTAATATTTTGATTCAAGTTTTGGGGTTTGAGTGAACTTTGTAATTGGGCAAACATATCACCTTTGAGAGGATTTTTTTTAGTTTGCTGTCTTTCTTATTGTAAAAGAGAGTTTTCTCAAAGCTTTGGAGTAGAAGCTTTGAGTTTGTAAAGGTTTCCCCTTGAGCCTAGAAAAAGGGAAAAAATTCTGAGTGAATTTGGGAAAATCCATAGTGGGAAGCTAATGTAGTGAATGTAAACCTTGTTAGAATGTTGAACCACTATAAATCTCGTGTGTCCAAATTTTCTATCTTTCCAATTTGCTTCCACCAATTTTTTTAAATTGTCAATTCACCCCCTCTTGGCCATATTTCATTGATGGATCATCCCAACAATTGGTATTAGAGCTACACTCATTGGAAGGATTAACACCCTCTTGAGTCGAACCTAAGGCGATTTAATCAATCTTCAATCAAGCCATGGCCACTACTTCCGACAACAACCTCTACGAGTCACAGTCCATCACCAAGCTGCCCTATTTCGATGGGGATAACTATCCTTATTGGAAGAATAAGATGAGGCTCTTCATCAAGTCTAATGACTACCTTATTTGGGATGTATTAGAATATGGACCGGCTATTTCGATGAAGAGAGAAGGAGACCAGCTCGTTCCCAAATCCAAGCAAGATATGATTGATGAAGATCGAAAGAAGTTGCAAGTCAATGAAAAAGCTATGCACGTGATATTTTGCGCTCTCAGACCGGATGAGTACTCGAAGATGTCTTCTTGAACAACTGTAAAGGAGGAATGGGACAAGCTCGAAGTTATATACGAGGGAACCAATGATGTCAAAGAGACCAAAATTAGACTCTTCAACTTGAGTTATGAGAACTTCAAAATGGAACCGGATGAGGACATCACCAAGATGTTCGATAGATTCTATCTAATCATCAATAGGATTTAGGGTTTTAGAGAAGTCATTTCAGAAGACAAGCTTGTTCGAAAGCTCATCTACTCTCTTCCTGAGTCATGGGATAGAATAAGGACCGCCATCATAGAAGCCAAGGATCTCAAGACCTTGAAGCTTGATCCACTTATGGGGTCTCTTCGCACTCATGAGATAATGAAGAAAAGA
Source organism: Hibiscus mutabilis (assembly GCA_019671005.1). Classification (NCBI taxonomy): domain Eukaryota; kingdom Viridiplantae; phylum Streptophyta; class Magnoliopsida; order Malvales; family Malvaceae; genus Hibiscus; species Hibiscus mutabilis. Next base: position 38,633,999 of record CM033732.1, read on the forward strand.
AGAGAATAAGAGAAGAAAAAGAAAGAGAAAAAGATGGAGAAGAAGAAGAAGATAGGAATTGCTCTCAAAGATTCACAAGAGGAGAGCAATTCTAGTGAGGAAGAATGTGGAGAATTGGCTATGCTAGCCAAAAGGTTCACTCAATTCATGAAATCTAACCGAGGAAGAAAGTTCTATCGGAAAAGGGATTTCAAGAACAAAGAAGAAGAAAATGATAAAATAGTTAGTTATGAGTGCAAGAAACTGGGGCACATCAATTTTGAGTGTCCCCAACTAAAGAAGATGAGTTTTGGGAAGAAGAAAAAGATCAAAGCTCCAGTGGTGAGCAATCATCTGATGACAAGGAGTAAGAAGTGGCCAATCTTTGTCCCATGGTACTAGAAGATGATCTTAAGGTGACCTCTAACTCATCCAATTTTGATTTTACATTTGATGAGCTTCAAGAAGATTATGATGAGTTACAAGAGGTATACGATGAATTGGTTTTGAAGTATAAATAATTACTTTTGAAAAACAAGAAAACAATTTCCTATTTGAAAATACAAAGTGATTCTTTATCCAAAACTAATTTGAAACTTGAGAAGAATATCCTTAATTTACAAGAAAAACAAAATGATTTTGAAAAGAAAAATCAAGATTTACACAACCTTCTCTTAAAAGTTCATGATGGTCACCAAAAAGAAGTGGGTGATCTCAAAGCTTCTTTAAACAAAGTTGGAAAATCTAGTTTTGAAAATGAAACTTCTTCAAAACCCAACTATGTGAAAAGAAACTTTGGTGGCTACAAACAAAGAGGCTTCCAAATGCCCTCACATGGTAAGAAGATTATAAGTGTTTGGGTTCCTAAGGAACTTGTCACTTCTAATGACATTAGTGCTATTGCTTCCTAGATTCCCAAGGGAACCAAGATTTGGGGAGCTAATACTCATGGACCCAAAAAGATTTGGGTACCAAAAATCAAGACATAATCATTTGTTTGCAGGGGGCATTGCTACAAAGCCAAAGCTTCAAATGTAAATTTGTGGTACCTTCATAGTGGATGCTCGAGACACATGACCGATGACAAGAGTCGATTCTTGGAGCTAAAACCAAAGAGTAGAGGAGTAGTGACGTTTGGTGACAACTCCAAAGGCCATATTAAAGGAATTGGTTCCATTGGTAATCACTCTTCTATACTTATTGACAATGTGTTCTATGCCAACGGTCTTAATCATAATCTTTTGAGCATAAGTCAACTTCGTGATAAAGGTTTCAATGTGCTTTTTGATTTAAATGGTTACAAAATTATCAACATTGAAACTAACAAAATTGCACTTATTGGTTACCGCATAGGAAACATTTACATGGTGCATTTAGATGAAATTCATATTTCAAATGCTTGTTTTGTTGCAAAAGATGAGCATGATTCATGGTTATGGTATAGAAAACTAGGTCAAGCAAGAACGAATGTTTTGGAAAAATTGATTTCTAATGATCTAGTAAGAGGTTTGCCAAAAATAAAGTTTTCGTATGACAAAACTTGTGATGCTTGTGCTAAAGGAAAACATAAAATAGTTTCTTTTAAACCTATTAATGATGTTTCTACAAGTAGAGTTTTACAATTGATCCACGTGGATCTTTTTGGCCCTATTAGAACAATGAGTTTGGGTGGAAAATTATATGCATTTGTTTTAGTTGATGACTACTCTAGATTTAATTGGGTTATATTTTTAAGTATCAGGGATGAGGCTTTAGAAAAATTCATCATATTTTCAAAAGCAAATCAAAACATTGTTGGTTACTCAATTTCTCATATTAAGAGTGACAATGGAACCGAATTTCAAAATCCAGGTTTTGAAGAGTTTTGTAACTCAAATGGGATTAGCCATAATTTTTCTGATCCTCGTACACCTCAACAAAATAGGGTTGTTGAGAGAAAAAATAGAACTTTAATAGAAATGGCTAGAACCATGCTTTGTGAAAATAATGTGCCTAAGTATTTTTTGGGCGAAAGCCACAAATACGGCTTGTTACACTGTCAACCTTGTAATGATTAGGCCTATTTTAAAGAAAACACCATATGAGCTTTTCAAAAATAAAAGCCTAACATTAGCTATTTTCATTCTTTTGGATGTAAATGTTTTGTTTTAAACAATGGAAAAGATAATTTAGGAAAATTTGATGCAAAAAGTGTTGAAGCAATTTTTCTTGGTTACTATTTAAACTATAAATCCTATCACGTATTTAACAAAAGAACTTTAATAGTTGAAGAGTCTATACATGTGGTTTCAATAATAACCTCATTCCAAGGAAGGATAATTATAATGATGATGATGTAGGAATTTTTTATGCCAATAATGGTGGAGGACAATCATCAAAGGTAGATGAAGTTCAATCAAAAGACGAACCACAAGATCCACCTCTAGAAGACTTGAAGGACATAACTATAGAGGAAAAGGAGGTCACCTACCCAAGGGAGTTCAACTATGTCAAAGGTGGTGAAATCTTGGGTGATCCATCTAAAGGGGTAACCACTAGTTCTTCTCTTAAAAATACATGTAATTTTGTTGCATTTATCTCATGCATAGAGCCTAAAAATATCAAAGAAGCATTAAATGATGATTATTGGATATTGGCTATGCAAGAAGAGAGTGGTAACATAGTGAGAAACAAGGCTAGACTTTTTACAAACTAAATGGGTTTTTACAAACCAGATGAGAGTGGTAATATAGTGAGAAACAAGGCTAGACTTGTTGCTCAAGGTTACACTCAAGAAGAAGGAATTGATTTTGATGAAACCTATGCACTCGTAGCTAGAATGGAAGCTATTAGAATGTTGCCTGCATTTGCATGTTATCACGAGTTCAAGATTTTTCAAATGGATGTTAAAAGTGCCTTTCTAAATGGTTTTATAAATAACGAAGTCTATGTAGAACAACCACCCAGTTTTGAAGATCCAAAATATTCAAACCATGTTTTCAAACTTTCAAAAGCTTTATATGGTTTGAAATAAACTCTTGGAGCTTTGTACGAATTATTGTCAAATTTTTTAATTGAAAAAGGTTTTGACAAAGGAAATGTGGATACTACACTTTTTATTAAAAGAAAAGGCAAAGACATATTAGTAGTTCAAATATATGTGGATGACATTATTTTTGGTTCTACTAATGAGTTGCTTTGCCAAGATTTTACTAATTTGATACAAGGTGAATAAATCAAGGATATGCTCAAAAAGTTTGGTTTGAAGAATGTGAAACCTCAAGCCACACCAATGAGCTCTTCTACAAAGCTTGACAAAGATGAAGGAGGTAAATGTGTTGATTTAATGCTTTATAGATCAATGATAGGATCTTTGCTTTATCTTACCGCAAGTAGACCAGATATCATGTTTAGTGTTTGCTTGTGTGCTAGATTTCAAGCTAGTCCTAGAGATTCATACCTACAAGCCGTTAAGAGAATCTTTAGATACCTTAAGGACACACCTTGTTTAGGTCTTTTGTATCCTAGAGACTCATCCTTTAGTTTGCATGCTTATTTGGATGTGGATTATGGAGGTTGTAAAATAGATAGAAAGAGTACCTCCAATACTTGTCAATTCCTAGGTAGTATGCTTATATTGTTGTTTTCTAAGAAGCAAAATAGCAGCATTATCTACCACTGAAGCATAATATATTTCGACCGGGAGTTGTGCTCAAGTCCTTTGGATGAAGCAACAACTCTTAGATTATGGAATTGATGTAGGTACAATCCCCTCAAAGTGTAACAATACTAGTGTCATTTGTCTTACTAAGAAACCCATCCAACATTCTAGAACTAAGCACATAGAGAGAAGGCATCATTTCATTAGAGATCATGTCTTGAAAAATGATGTTGTTCTAGAGTATGTAGATACCTTGAACCAATTAGAGGATATCTTTACCAAACCTTTAAACAAAGAGCATTTTAGGTCTCTTAGGAGAGAGTTGGGGCTTGTTAATCTTTCTTGGTGTTAATTTTGCTTGAATTTGGTTGGTTTCAATGCTTGTGTGCTTTTGCTCCTATATGTATCTATTCATGTTGTTAGGGGGAGTATGTATCTGTTTTTTCCCATTCATGTTGATCACATATCATATACATACATATCAATTCGAGTAAAATCGAAAGTTTGGGTCCCTTGCTACCAAATCTGTCATATTTGGTCAAGTGATAACAATATGGGGTATCGTATATCGATACGGGTATTAGGGGTAGCATTTCAGTACAAGTGAACCGTACCAGTACGGATAAGGGATCGGTACGAATAAAAATTGTACCGATACACGATTTTGGTACGCGTATATAGCGTACCGATACGAGTGGTCGATGGGTTTTAAATGAGTCATTAAATGGGTTTTCCTAATTTGAATCAAACCTAAACTCTTTTTCTAAAAACCCCATGTTGAGCTCTCCTATTTAAACCCTCCAAATCCGTTAGTTTTTTTCATAAATCATCAAATTCTTTGAGGGCTTTTTGGTTTTAACATCAAACCCAAGTTAGCATCATCAAGCTTTGTGCAAATCATCCTTCATTCATCCATTCATCTATAACTCAAGGTATAAACTCTATTTTTCTTAAATTTTGATTTCTCGCATATTTGTATATTTTTTATGTTTAAATTTATATTTTTAGTATATATATAACATTGTTTTCAAAAAATTTACAAAATCTTTTTCAAAACTAAATTTTTTTGTTCAAATATAAAATTATACTCGTATATTTTTCTTTACTAATTTTAAATTTTATTTTCACCAATCTTTTCTTTTTACTTATATATGATTTTTAAACTATCCAATATAGGTTTTTTTACAATACCTTGATCATTGGATTGATTTATTAGATTGAATATTGATGTTTATGCATACATTGTTTTGTGGTTTAAATTTTGTTTTTCAAGATTTTATCATGGGCCCTAAGAAAAGAGCAAGAAAGGAGATCAGGTCTAGCTCTTCCAATCCTAATCCTACCGAACACAATCCTGAAAACAATGGTAAAAACCAAACTTAAACCATATTTTTCAACATTGTTTTAACGAGCCTCAATATCCTCGTGCCATGGACCGCTTTAAACAATATCAAATTTTTAAAATCAGTCATGAGCGTATTGTTTCCATACCTTTTATGACTTTCGATGAATTTCACTTTTGCTATCTTGAGTTATTGAGACAATGGAAGTTCATAACCTTTTTAAGCATACCCGACATTCTTTATAAAAACCTTTGTCTTTATTTTTTACACTAATGCTCGTGTATTTTAAACCAAGAGAAAACCTAGGTCGTTGCTTTAGAATCCTACCTTATGGGTCAAAATTTTTTACTTGATTCTACTAAAATAGCTGATCGTTTAGGTCTGGAAGATGTGGGTCTAGATGATGAAACTTTCTAGCCTCATCTCTATAGTGGTTTCATTTCCGTACTTGATGCTCATGAACATTTCCTTCACCTCCTCATCACTTGGTGGTTTAGGTCATTCGATGGTAAGTGGTCTATCATTCGCCAAATCGATGACTTTTTGGCTCTATTGTTTCCGTGAGGGTAAGCATCCTAACCTAGCCTAAATTATCTTTTTCGAGCTAGTCTTTCTTGTCCAAAACCGTTATACCTCTCTTGTCACATTCTTTACCTATGGCACTGCCTTGAGTTACATGTTCCACAAGCTAGGGATCGGTTGCTCTTATGATCTTGGTTTGCCTCTCACCGACCCCATCGATGACCATTCTCTCCATCGAGCCAAGTTTACTATGTATAATAGTGAATGGATTAGAATTGTGGATCTTCCCGGTGATGCTCAACCTGATCCATTGGCAAATCCTCCGGTTGTTCCGAAAGCTCTGGTTGCTCAACCTTCTCTTGATGCTCTCATGGCCTACCTTGATGGGAAGTTTGCTACCATGGACACTCGTTTTGCCAAGATGAACAAAAGATTTGATACTCTTGATTCTCGTTTCAATTTCTTGGATGCTCGAGTGACTTCCATTGAGACTTGCCAAGCTTCGATAGACATGACTCTTACCGTCTTTCATGGTGAATGGCGTGGTCACTCTCTTGGTGATGATGGCATGCAAGAAGATGACGAGGATAGATGTTCCTTAGGCTTTTGCATATCATACATATCATATCATCTTAGGTTTTGAGTTTTATGCACCTTTGTTTTTATATAAATTCTTATGACATTATGTTATTTGCCTTGGTTTATGTTTTTATGCTTTAAGTTAGATTTATTTTGTTGCTTTGAACAATTCTTTGAATTTATAATACCTATGTTGTTTATTTATGCGTGGAGTTCTTTATTACTTTACATCATGTCTTTTTCTTTACCCATTGGTTTTGATCTAAAAAAAAGGGGAGAAGAATGAGATTAAATTTTTTAAAAAGGTTTTTCAAAAATACTATCTTTTAGCCTTAAAGAAAGGGGGAGTAATTTCAAAAGACTTAAAAAATTATTTTGGGTTTTGTTATATCAAAAATGGAGATATTGTAAAACTAATATTTGATTTTGATATAACAAGGAATTTCAAGGACCAATTTGTAAAATTGGATAATTTTTTAAGTACTCAAAAAGACACACAAATTGACAAGTATTCGAACTTAAAATTAGTTCTTAGTCAAAAAACTTAAACCCCAAATATTTTTCTAAGTGTTTTTGTACTCAAATAGCCAAAATTGGTCTAGGAGTATCGATAAGCCCTTAGCCATATCGATAAGGGTTTTAGCCACTGGAATTCATTTTTATACTTAATAGCTATAGGGTAACGATATGCGTCAAGCAATATCAGTATGCCATTCAACCTGGGAACCAATTTTGCCTTCGAGTATTGGTACGACCCTTGTGCGTACCGGTACGGGGTGTTAAGATTTTGTAAATCTTTTGCAATTAATATTCGACCGTTGCTTGTTAGTTTATTGGAATCACAAACTTTAAAATTCAGTTAATGATAATCGATACCCTCTTTGGCGTATCGATACAATTTTTAGTTTACAACTTTCTCAAATTCCAGTGAGCAAAACTGGTACCGATACGGTACGGACAATACCGGTACTATTAACTCCCTAAAAGTACTACTTTTTATGCTATTTCACAATACTTTTGCTTGCCTTTAAGTAGATATGTTTGCATTTAGTTGTTAAATTCATGCATTTGCATGAAGAGTTAAGAGCTATTCTGTTGCAAGTGTGAAGGGATATTTTGTTGGTTTTGATGTAGGACATAGGCATGCAGGCATGGCAGAGAGGCGCTGGTAGAGAACGCAGGAAAGGAAGCAAGAGAACTGCTAAGTAGCAGTTAGCATAGGTGGACCAAAAAATACCAAGCTCGACTGGCAAAGGATTGACATCCAATGATCGGTCAAGGTAGCCGTTGAACCTTGTACACACTAACCCTAGGATTCAAATCGGGATAAGAGGATAACGCGTCTTATCCCTTTGTGCATTCAAAATTCAAACTCAAAAGCTTATCCTCGGGTTTCCACGCAAGCCTATTTAAAGGAGCTCAAACCACCACTTGAGGGGAGATTGAAGAGAGGATGTACCATAGTAAACCGAAAGGCGACATGGTTCGACCGGCTAAGACTGAGAGCTCTGGAGCATTCGAAGGGTTGCATCGACGGATCTCCTTCTTGCCCATTCTCTTAGTTTTATTTGTTTTTATTTCAAAATAATGATAAGAAACGATGATGTTTTGTGGATGGACCCCCAACCATGAACTAAGCTTTTACAGTTGGTTGGGGGATGTTTGCAATTAATGCTAGTTTTATGTTTGGTTTTTAATAATCTAAATGTCTTGGCATTATTTTCTATCTGCTAGTACTTAACTTTCTCAAATCCTTTGCCATACGATAGTTGGCATAGTGTGCTTATTGCACCTTAATATCTTAACAGACTTAAGGGACAACGATCAATTGCCAGATACTAAGGCGAGAAGCTTCAACAGAAGATGTTCAAGTTGATGAACTTACTTCAGAAATAAGTCTACCCCTTAGGAGTAAAGGTTGACACTTAATCGAGTTAAGTAATGAAAAGCTTTACTATACACATATAGGGGTTTTATCATGATTAACTTAGGGTATTGCCATCGATAGAGGCAATACTACCTTTAATCTGCTCGGAAAAAAAAACAAGGCATGATATTATTAAGGGCTGGCATAAGTAGTGTGAAATCGGGGCATCCCTTGCCAACACTCATCATTTATTCGAATACACTTTCGTTGTCAGACTGCTTCTATTTTCACTATCTTTTCAATCAAAAATCCAAATCATTTCAACACTTTTATTCTCTTACAAACATGTAAACATTAAGCACATAAGTTCTTGGTCAATCCTTGTGGATTCGATACTCAGCATATTGTTGTATTACTTGCTGACCGTGTATACTTGCACACATAAAACTCACATTGGCATTATTTTCTTGCACTTTTACACTAAATATTCAATCGTTTGTCAAGAGTTAGCAATAGTCTACAAGTTTTTGGCAGCGTTGATGGGGATTGTAACGGAATTTATCGTTTTAATTTTTACTTATTTCATTTTTTACTTTTATTTCATTTTACTTATTTATTTTAGCTGATGTATGACCAGGAACCGTCCTTTGGTGGAAGATTGGCCATACGACCCAGAAATTGAAAGAACCCTGCGAAGGTTAAAAAGAAAAGCTTGAGAGATGGCACATCAAGGCAATAGAGGAGCCGATGGTAACCCAAACAATCAGGGAAATCCACCAATCCTTAATGGGATACCGGCCGCACCTACTGTCTCAGCCGTTAATGTAAAGGAAGAGAGACCTATCCGAGAACACTCGACACCGAACATAGACAATTTGATGCCAAGACTGATTGGTCCAGAGGTAAATACACTAAATTTTGAACTTAAACCAGTGATGACACAAATGCTTTTGAATGTAGGGCAATTTGATGGAGCACTTACTGGAGACCCAAAGCAACAATTGAAGCAATTCATGGAAGTTTGTCAGCTATTTCCGCGGCCTGGAGTATCGAAACATATAGTGAACATGAAATTGTTCATATTTTCCCTGAAAGATAGAGTAAAAACGCGGCCTAGTTCTTTGCCACCTAGTTCTGTCACCTCATGGGGAGATCTATGCCAAAAAAATTCTACGATTCTAGCCACCTAAACTCACTGCCAAGCTGAGGAGTGAGATCATTACGTTTAGGCAAGCTGATGATTAGACCTTATATGATTGCCTGAGAGAGATTCAAGGACCTGTTGAGGAGGTGTCCCATGCATGGATTCCCAAATTGGACCCAGATGGAGACATTCTACAATGGACTCAATGCTCATGCTAGGACTGTTGTTGATGCTTCCGTAACCCCTTAGCCCGGCCTAGCTAAAACTGAACTAGAAATGTCATATTAGGTTTTTCAAAACAAATCTGAGCTAATATCTTAAACCGGTCTATTTTTTTCTTTTTATCTTGTCTAAATGCATCGATATCAATCCATGTGGTGAACATGCATCAGCAAAGATGTTACAATTAAATCAGATTTCAGAATAGGATTCGATTGCTCAATTGGGCATAAAAGGGACTAAAATGTAATTTCTACAAATTACAAGGTCTTAATTAAAATCAAGTTTACCAAGCCTTTATTAATCCAATTTTGAGCCCACGTGTTTATTTTCAACTTAAAACAATCATTCGAACTCATTCAATTGCATACTTATCATTTAGGGACTAAACTGCAAGATTTCCAAACTTCAGCAAACTGATATACACAAAATCAACAGGGCGTACCGATACGGGCAACAAACTTAACGGCTAATTGTAACAATATACGTATGTTTGTATTGATACTGTGTGTTGACCAACCCGTACCGATATGGCCTTGATCCCGTACCGATCCCCTTTGTGATTTCTCTAAAACTCATAATTCCGTTGACCAAAACGCGTACCAATACGGTACCTTGCGTATCGATACGGTTCTTTAAAATCAAAGAGATCGTATCAGTACTCAAACCCGTGTACCGACACCAGTACAAATTTTCTTCAAGGCGTACTGATACGGTGGTTAGGCGTATTGATACCCTTTGTTAATTTTTGAAGGATTGAGCCTTTCCAGACCCCGCGTACCGATCCTTGGGTACCCGTACCGGTATGCAGAGGCATGTAATGACCTCTAGGTCTGACATATGACTCTTTGGATCACTCTAATTAACTTTAAACATCTGCTAAACATCATATAACATCAAAAAATGCTTGACAACAGTATACCAGCATTTTAAGCAAACCTAACAAGTCTAGCACAAACAATCACAAAGTCTATAGGCATGTTCCCTAGTCACCATCCAAAACATAAAATCATTCACATCTGAAGAATAATAAACCTCTTACAAATCCAAACCATCATATAAAACTTGTACAAACAGGGAGTTTAACAAACAACACTCCCAAAACACCAAATGACCACATTGCCTTTATTACTACAAGTCTTTATCGAAGTCATAGTTTCGTAAACATAAGTCATTGGATTTCCCTTCGCTTGCTCACTGCCTCCAACCTTTACTTCTTTGCATTGATGGAAAAAGAGAGCGTAAGCACACTAGGCTTAGTGAGGAGTGCTCTAGAAGAAAACATCATCAATGCATTTAAAACCATTTAACAATCCTTTTGAAAGACCACTTTCAAAAATACTTTACAAACATCATTTGAACATCATGCCTTATCAAAACTATGCACTTAACATTTCCAAAACAGCGTAATAAACTTTATGCAACATGTATCATGGATTCAACAGCAAAGTCTCGTTTGTTGCCCTTAATTTAAGCTTTCCCATGCATACTATCAATGCAAGGCCTAAAGAGTGAAATATGTTTAAACCACATTAAACAACATAATCCATCACATGATACATCATCAATTATATTGGCTTACCAGTGATCATTAACCAAATTCCTATTTTCAAAACATAACATCGGAAACACGGATTCAACAAGTGTTCCCCCAACACTTAACATACAATCTACTGGTATCGCAAGGTTCAAACACGGGAGTTTTCGGTACCCATAAACCCCTATACTGTTGTGACACCCGTTGCGGAGTCTTCGGTACACATAAACCCCTCAACACCACTCATCGGCTAGATGTATAGCCCACTAACGGGAGTCTTCAGTATAAAGATTAAAACCCCTCAATCGTTAGGGTACTTGAATGGAGTTTTCGGTACTCCGGATCTGAGCCCCTCAACATCCAAGGCGAATTTTTATAGTGCACTGTCAATCCTATGAACGGCCAACTATATCTGATACATTTTCCAAAACCTTTTCATACCATCACTTGCCAATACAATTTATTTTATTAACAATAACACACTGTTTTCATATGCATCATCAAAATTATTTATCCAAGGCATTAGACCAAGTATTACCAATGTTCAAAAATATTAACAAAACGTGTATTGCTTCCAAATGCATCAACATCATTATGTAATAAATTTCCAGCATTAAACTATGCTCAAAACATGCATATACAGTAAGTAATTAAACCATTTGAACAAGTGCATAAAACCAATTTGCCAAACCAAAATCGAGAGAGAGAACATCATTTACTTACTTTCGAGCTTAGATCAGCGTTTCAAGCTTGATCTAAACCCCCAAATGCAATTCTCAAACCTTCGAAAAGCTGCAAACACGTTTTCACTCACCGACACGCAAAGTCTCGCTTGCCGAAACAATAAACACGCCTCCAAAGCTCCCGAAACGTCTGTTCAAGCTTGAGGACCAACCTTCCCTATTTTTACCATCACAAAACATAGGTTTCAATGCATCAAAATGCATTCAACATCCCAGCAACATCAAATTGCAACAATCCTTATCAATTTCTCAGACAATTACCCTTCCATACTAGCTGAAACATCACCAAACAACTTAAAAACTTTACCCAGCCATAACCTAAGGACTTCATCCATCAATTAACATCCAAAAACACATTAACATCATCCTTATACCTCCAGCATTCATTAAACACCCACAACTTCTCAAAAACTCATAACTAACAACCTAGAAAATTAGAGATTCATATAGTTTTAGGATTCTATTGTCAAAATCCACTTAATAACATTATAAAACATCAAAATCACGTTCCAATACAATCAAGAACATAGCAAATCAGATCCAATTCGAAATATCATCAATTTCCACAATTAAACCAATTAATTCCATTGAAACTATAAAAACTCATTAGAAAACACCTGTAAAGAACCAATAACTTGAGAATTTCAGTAAAGAACATTGTATTAGAGGATAAGAGCGAACCTCACCTCTAATTGATGACTTTACCCTTAATTGGATGAATTTGCACAAGAAAACAATGAGAAAATAATAAGATTTGATAGGAAAATCATTATAAAACCACTTGAAATCAAAAGATTAATTAAAATAAGATATTACCTGAATATTTTGAATAAGGAAAAAGTGTTTGGCTGGAGAGAATTAGAGAGAAAACCTTTTGATGAAAAGTTAGTTACGTCAAATTTGTTTTAAACTTTAATTATCCAATTAATTCTCCAAGCCTATTTATTACATTTTAAAATCATTTAAAATGCCCAAATTAAAGGGAAAAGTCTGATATTAGACTTTGGGTAAATATCTCCTTAAAGATTCAAAGTTTTAACCCTTTACATTTTAGTCACTAGAAAAACAGATTTTACAAACTTTACATTTTGGTCACCACCACAAAATGTCTTACTTCCAAACCTCATTTTCCAAAATTGATTTCACCATATATCTATATATATTAAATAAATATTTTAAAACATTTTTCCATATTTTTAACTCATTTAAAAATATTTCTTATGAATTAAATCCCAAAACCGACTCGAATCCTCTAATCTGGTTCCCCGAACCGTCTATCTGACCTAATTAACATCTAGGCCCAAAATCGGGATGTTACAACTTTGGAAAATGGTTTGTTGTTTAAGAAGAATTATACAGAGGCAGTTGGCATCCTTGAGAGGATCTCAACTAATGATTTTGAGTATCCTACTGCCAAAATAAGGAACGAAACTAAAACGGGTGGGAAATTAGCGCTAGATGAACTAACATCCATCCACGCTAAGATTTCCAATCTTACTAGTATGGTGAGAACTTTGAAAAAAAATAAATAATGCCAACATGTCAAGGCATTATACCCATTCTGCACAATATGTGAGGAGGACCATTACATGAAAGATTGCCCTGCCAACCCTGAGTTTGTAAATTTTGTTGGCAATTTCAATCGTAATTATAATGTAAATTACAATACTTACAATGCAAGATGGAGACAACTCTAAAATTTAGCTCGGGGAAATCAAGGAGGTAATCAGTACAATGCCCAGCAACAGAACAACAATGTCCAGCGTCAGAACAATGCCCAGCGTCAAAATAACAATGCTCAGCTCAACCAGAATGCTATGCCACAGAGGGCACAAAGCAATTTTATGCAGGAAAAAGGAACAACCAAGGGACTTTGACAGAATATATGTAGAGGAATAATGCAATTGTCCAGAGTTTGGCAGCATCTATGCGGGACTTGGAGATTCAGATCGAGACAGATTGCCAATGCACTCAGCAATCGACCCTAGGGAGCTTTGCCAAGTGATACAGAAGATGCTCGACAGAGAGGCAATGAACAATGCAAAGTTGTAAATTTTCGGAGTGGCAAACAATACGAGGCTAAGATACCTGTCAAGCAGCCAATTAATTGTTAGAAGAAAGAGAAGGGACCAGTAGATGAACCAAAATAAGCAGTGAAGAAAGAAGCGGACATAAGTGATGCCAGACCTTAGTTTAATGCCAGCAAACCCTTGGCAAAGCTGGTACAGTCAGCATTTGCTTATCTACCTCTACCATTTCCACAAAAACTACAAAAGCACAAGCAGGATCAGTAATTTAAGTGCTTCTTGGAAGTTCTTAAGCAGTTGCAGATTAATATATTGTTAGTAGAAGCTCTTGAGCAGATGCCCAACTAAGTTAAATTCATGAAGGCATTTTGTCCAAAAAGAAAAAATTGGGTGATTTTAATATTGTAGCTCTCACTAAGGGATGTTGTGCAATGATACTCAATCGATTACCACCGAAGCTGAAAGATTTGGGAAGTTGTACTATTTCATGTACCATTGGCAACGGATTTATGGTTAAGGCACTGTGTGACCTGGGAGCTAGTATCAATTTGATGCCAATGTTTGTTTTCAAAAAGCTCGGCATCGAACCAAGGCCTACCACTATAACACTTCAGCTGGCTGGCCGATCATTTGCACATCCTAAGGGTAAGATTGAGGATGTGTTGATAAAGATAGATAAATTTATATTTCCAACTAATTTTATCATTTTAAATTATGAGGCATATATGAATATCCCAATTATATTGGGCATACTGTTTCTTGCCACAGGTAGAGCCTTAATTGATGTTCATAAAGGTGAACTAATTATGCACATAAATGACCAACATGTTACATTTGCTCTTAAATGCGCAGATGAACTTGAGGAATGCCAAGCTGATGAGATGACGGAGTCTATTTTCACTATAGACGTGGCACAACTATGCCAAGAAGCATATGATGTTGCTAGAGAACTGGATGATGAAATTGAGATGAGTGAAGACGCTGAATGACCAACCTTTGAGAATAAAGTTGTTAATTACTTTTGACAGCCAAAGCCATTGGAGTTGGCTGGCAGATAGATCAAGGCACCTAAACCATCAATTGATGAGCCACTAGAATTGGAAATGAAACTATTGCCAAACCACCTCAAGTATGCCTACTTAGGTAATCACTCTACTTTGCCAGTGATCATTGTTGCTGATCTATCTAATGATCAGGAGGAAATATTGCTGGAAATTTAAGCAATTATAAACAAGCTCTAGGATGGACCTTGGCTAATATCTTAGGAATAAGCCCAACTATTTACATGTACAAAATAATCTTGGAGAAATATCATAGCAAAATAATTAAGGGCAAGAGAAGATTGAACCTGAGCATGAAAGAGGTAGTTAAAAAAGAAATTATCTAGTGGCTGAATACCGAGATAATCTATCTCATTTCTGATAGCTCGTAGGCCAGCCCGATGTAATGTACGCCAAAGAAATATGGCATGATTGTGGTTTAAAATAGCAAAGATGAGTTTATTCATTAAATAACTGTTACCAGTTTGAGAGTGTGCATGAACTATATGAAGCTGAATAATGCCACTGGAAAGACCACTTCCCACTGCCCTTCATCGATCAGATGTTGGACAGATTGGCAGGTAAGGCATTCTATTACTTTCTAGATGGCTATTCAGGATATAATTAGATCGTCATAGCTTCGGAGGATCAAGAGAATACCACATTCACCTGTCCATATGGGACATTTGCTTTTAGAAGAATGTCCTTTGGATTATGTAATACTCTAGCAATGTTTCAACGTTGTATGATGTCTATTTTTTCTAACATGATTGAAAACAACTTAGAAGTTTTCATGGATGACTTCTTAGAGTTTGTTGAGGAGATGTACTGAGGCTAACATGGTCTTGAACTAGGGAAAATGTCATTTCATGGTGAAGGCATAGTTCTTGGTCATAATGTAACCAAGAGAGGCCTGGAAGTAGGCAAGGCAAAAGTGGAGGTTATCAAACGGTTGCCACCTCCTACAAGTGTAAAAGGTATCAGAAGTTTTTTGGGATATACAGGTTTTTATCGCCGTTTCATTAAAGATTTTTCAAAAAAATTTAAACCTTTATGCTTTCTTTTAGAACAAAATGCCACTTTTGCTTTTGATGACTCTTGTTTAAAAGTATTTCAGGAACTTAAGGAAAGATAGATTAATGCCCCCATAGTCGTGGCACCAGATTGGAGTAAGCCCTTCAAGCTCATGTATGATGTCAGCGATTATGCCGTTAAAGTTGTGTTAGGACAAAGGCGTGGCAAGATTTTTCATACTGATATCGAAGCCCGAGTACTGATACCCTATGCTGGCAAACTGTATTTATTGTAGGAAAAATGAATTTCAACGGCTATAATTATGATCTCAGCTACCCAAACAGTTGAAAATCAATGAGGGGTATATAATCAAGTCTCTAAAGCTACAACAACTATTCATCAAGTTTAAAGTATTCAAGCACACATCCAACAATATTTGAGCTATTAGAGTCAAATTCTTGTAACCCACTTGAGAGAGCTGATTTGTAATCTTTTGATTCAAGTTTTGGGGTTTGAGTGAACTTTGTAATTGGGAAAACATATCACCTTTGAGAGGATTTTTTTTAGTTTGCTATCTTTCTTCTTGTAAAATAGAGTTTTCTCAAAGCTTTGGGGTAGAAGCTTTGAGTGTGTAAAGGTTTCCTCTTGAGCCTAGAAAAAGGGAAGAAATTCTTAGTGAATTTGGGAAAATCCTTCGTGGGAAGATAAGGTAGTGGATGTAAACCTTGTTAGAAGGTTGAACCACTATAAATCTCTTGTGCCCAAATTTTCTATCTTTCCAATTTGCTTCCACCAATTTTTTAAAATTACCAATTCACCCCTCTTGGCCATATTCCATTGATTGATCATCTCAACACAATGGTAAGTGTCGAACGGAGAAGTCTCAATGCTTTGTATTCCTAGGCCTCGTTCGGAGATACTCGAGGGGTAATTCTGAGTATGAGGTGTAGAGTCTCAATGCTTTGTGTCCTAGGGCTACCCTCCGAGTGATTGTGTCCCGATGTTGTGTGTCCCCGAGCTTCACTCCAGGTTTGTATGATTGATTGTTGATATTGCTTATGTTGGATATTGGATTCTTGTGTTGACCTTTATGCCATGTCATCATTTTTAGATACATGACTATATTTATGATTTGCATGAAGCATAGTAGAGTGGTAGTGTACCCATTAAGCTTCGTTCTCTCAGCATTTAGAATTAATATTTCCGTTCGCATGCTTCTAGGTTGGCACATGCATTGGAGGAGCTCCATTTGTAAACGTTTTATATTAATTATCAATGTTTTAACTTTTAGATTTGAACAATTTATGGTATGAAACTCTTTTAGGCTAAACTAGGTTCAAAATTTTGAAGTATTGGTTTAGGCTTAAGGCCTAAATGTGACATCCGGGTTTAGTGTGTTACATTAACCAAGATAATGAAGAAATTATTTTGAAAATTATGCAAACCCTTTTTCAATTACTGTAAATTGGTTAGAAAAGACGATTTCTTTCTATGCATATGTGCTAGTTTTGTTCAGTTTGGATCTTTAGTAGATCAAGTTGCTGACATTTTTTGTTTACTTGTTGCTTTGATTCGGACTGAATTTGATTTGATCTTGGCATGGTAAAAGTTGTTAGGGATGTTTTCGTTAATCCACAAACTTCAAGTCAACTAGCTGGTGAAGGAGTAACTCCACAAAATCAGTCTATTTTGGTATTACCGAAGACGATAAGGTAATCTGCCTGCCTTTGCGCTCTTCAGCTATCATTCAGCTTTTATGTTTATGTTGGTTGTTTTTCTTGTATTTTTTTCATTTTAATTCCTTAGAAGTTAATTGCTATGAAGTGATAGAGTGATAGTAAGCGTCTGAAATCCGAAGAGGATAAGGTAATATACATGCCTCTGCACTACCTGATTTTTTGGTGGTTGTTTACATTTATGTCTTTGTTGCTTGCTTTTGAACAGTGGTTGGCGGTGGTTAAGACAGAAGTGGTGGCTGAAAGTAACAATAGTAGTAAAAATAAAGCTTCGGGTTGGAGAGGAGAAATTTTAGGAGTAAAATTTTTAGGGTTTTTTGTTTGAAGATGGTGAAAAACAAAAGTTTTAAAGTTTATGAGCTAAATTAGAAAATATCCTTTTTATTACGTGTTAGTCACCAAACTAACGGGAGTTAACTGTCTAATAACCAAAATGGAACGAGCTGATAATGTAAGTGATTAAAACAAATAAAATAAAATTGATGACCAAAACAGAACAGACTGAAAACAAAATTGACCTCTCATGTAGTTTACCCTTAAATCAATCATCTACCTTCACTAAATCAACCACCCACCACTTCCACTGTCAGACTCCTACTACTGATTATCTCATTCTTCTGTTGTCACAAATTGACGAACGAGGTGTCAATTAAATATCAAACGCAAAATAAGTTCCAAAAACGACGAATGAACTTTGCGGCTCTTGCAACGAGAGGAAGATATTTCATTATTGTGGCGATAGCGACAACGTAGTATTCGACGGTTGTAGAGGATGTGGGGTTATTTTGAAAAAATTATGAGCTTTCCGTTTTTTTAGAAAATAAAATTTTAAAAAGAAATTAAAAACTCAACCACATGTCAAGCAATGGCTGGTGATAATTTTTTTTAATGAACCTTAAAATATTAATAAATTAAAATATTATGAACCTAAAATATAACAAAATAAAATATTATACACCTAAAGTAAAAAAGATGTATAATTTCAATTGTTTTCAATTAAGCATTTTTAAATGAATCTAAGATTCGAAACTCCTTTTGACTAGTTTCAAGCATTTATCATAGGTATACGAGGAAGGGACAATAAGGAGGAAACTCTTGCTATGCCAAGTGAATATCCAATAAACCACTTAATGAACATAATCATAGACCTTAAAATGAAGGCCCAAAATAAGATATTATGACCAAAGATCTATAGAAGTATCCATAATCTTTAAGACATAGACCTTTCAAGACATATCTCAACCGTCCATTTGGATAATTTCTGACTATTGGATGTAAGAGGCTTTGCTTATAAATAAGCCCCCACCTCACATTTGTACACTATCAAATTCAATAATACAAGTTACATCATTCTTAACTTTCTTTCTGTTTTAGTGCTATCTTAATTGTAATACAAATTTTATTCGGGCCTGTAAGCCCGGTTTAATTTAATTTTATGATTAATAGTATCATTATTAATTAGTATTAAATAAAAATAAATAAATTATATAAAAAATATTATTATAAATATAAGTGTAATCATTAATTTTATCTGATTTCTTTATTATTAGTAGTATTATAAAATAGTAATTATCTTAATTAAATAAATAGATTAGTATGTTAAAAGGCAGTGGCATATGGCAGATCCTTGTTTGCCTCACCATAGCTGGCTGCTAAAAAGAATCCTCAAGTTGTGAGATATTGCTGCCCCATTACTATTACATGCCCCGAGTCAGATTACCACTCGACAACTTTGGGAGAAGCTGTGTGATAAAGGGGAAAAGGTCCTATGGCACAAACTGGTATGGTTCTCTTCTTATATCCCTAAGCATGCTATTGTTTTATGGATGGCCATACTCAATAAGCTCCCTACAAGAGATCAGTTAATTCGATTTGGTATTGTGACTGACAGCAAGTGTGTGCTATGTGGATTGCATGATGAGACTAGAGATCATATTTTTGTAACGTGTTCCTACTCTAGTTCTATATGGACAAAGTTACCCAGACTCTGTGGGATAACAAGAAGCATGTAGGATTGGGACCATGAACTCCTTTGGGGGTGCTCTGCCTTCAAAGGAAAATCGTTGATTGTCACTATGCTTAAAATAGCATGGAGTGCATATGTCTATACTATATGGCATGAGAGGAATATGAGGATCTTTAGGGAGGCTACTCGTATTGAGATAGAAATATTTAATACTGTAAAGAATATAGTTAGAGATAGATTATACGGAAACAGTATAGTAGATAATGACATTACTAATTGCCGTCTGTGCAGAGACTAGAAAATCTTTTGATTATCTCCATTATTCTTTTCTGTAATTTGTAGCACGCTGTGCTTTTTGGATAATAAAAATTTACAATTATCTAAAAAAATATTAAACGCTTAAATATTATATTAAATATTAAAAGCGCATAAATAAATAAAATCCAATTATATAAAAGTCCAATGTCCATATTACAAGTGCCTATATACAAAAGAAGTCTATTACATTTCAAACCCAAAACCCAAATACTAAAATTTTTGGTTATTCTCAAAATCCTAACGGTTCAACTCTTCACTTTCTCAGTTAATGGCTCAATTAAAGCCCCACACGTGATTCAAGGAAGCCTTCATTGATGAAGTTTCCGGAATGAAAATACAGTTGTTGGATGAAATTCCCATCAAGGGTTACAAATTGAGATCACACTGATAGCATTTGCCACGTCGTCAATCCATCTTTAG
The DNA here is from genome assembly GCA_019671005.1 of Hibiscus mutabilis. Lineage (NCBI taxonomy): Eukaryota > Viridiplantae > Streptophyta > Magnoliopsida > Malvales > Malvaceae > Hibiscus > Hibiscus mutabilis. The sequence continues at coordinate 38,654,093 of CM033732.1, forward strand.
AAACTTGCACCGTTAGATGGAATTGAATCCAACAACCTTCGTCGTTGCCTTCCAAGGGACTTTTAGCATCATAGCTTGGAAATAGTTGTATCTAGAATATTTAGGGATCTTCACGCGCTACAATCGAGCATGACATTCAGTCGCACATGCTCCACTAATTAGTGGCTGTCTGACCAAAATGAAAGACATAGTTGAAAATGAGATGTTGTTTCTGGGTTGCTTTAGGTTATCGAGTTTGTGTTTAGGTTCAGAAAAAGAGAAGAAAATAGTTGAAGTTTTTTTTTTTATTTTAAATTGAAGAAAACAAAAAAAAATGACCCTAATCTCGAGTGTCACATTGGGTCACTAATGACCAACCCAAAAATTTTCATTTAAAAGCCAAGAGTATAGTCACATTAAAACATTCCCATAATAATATAATAAATATAACGACATAGTATAAATTATTTTACAAAATAGGGGTTTGAGTTTAATACAACCTACATCAAAATAGTGTACCAAAATAGAGTTACAGACTCGACAATTGTAAAGTCCTATGAATACATATGCTCAAGAATAAAATATAAGTTTTGTACTCTGAAGCGATTTGGTGATGAGAAATCCCTCGATGATGTGTTCATCGACCACGAATCCACCTACTAACATGCGAACAAAAACAATGATTCCGAACAATGGGCTTACAAAGTTCAATGTACATTTCCAATCTATCACGGTTCGTGAGTATTATAAAAATAAGCATAAAAGATAAATATAGTCTAGAGGGCATAAACATGGATTCAATATCTATGAAACAATCATTTAGCTTATATGCGCTAGAGTTCTTAGATCACCTATCTTAAGGCGTTAACAAGACATTCTCAATTACTACAAGAAGTCTTACATGTTCTGCAATGCTTCAGTTTAATCGAGATCCCATAACATATCGAGCTCATTACCTGAATTATTAACAATAGCATGCACAACCATCTCAACAATCATTAACTACTGCACACAAGGCCCTATTTTACCTGAGATAACAAAGAAATCAGGTTACTCGAGCTCACATAGCCGTCGAGTTAATTGGACCATACCTAGATCACCATAGCCATATATATTTCTTGAACATACTCGTATCACCCTAGTCACGAGTAAGTTCTAACCATTCTTGGATCACGTTAGCCACAAGAAGGTCACAACCGTCCTCATATCACTATAGCCACGAGTAGGTCTAACCTTACTCTGATCACAGTAGCCACGAGTAGATTCCTAACCGCACTCGAATCACATTAGCCACGAGTACGTTAGATGTTTCTCAAATCACCATAGCCACGAGTAGGTCTAACCATTCTCGGATCACATTAGCCCCGAGTAGGTTCCAAGCACAAGTCATTTATCAGGTTATGATTACTAGGCCTTTAGTACGTTATGGAAGGTATTAATCATTCTCGCTATTTAAGCCTCATTACCGGGTTATTACCAACTTAATATTTAACATCATAATACATTATCTACCGATGATTATTAAGTCTTGATACATTATAGGACTTATGCCTATCATACTCATTATTCCATTGCGCATTATTAAGTGTCCCTTGTTTCCCACATTTGCTAATTAAGCCTCACTATGAGTACCGAAACTCAACCCTGAGTATCCTACTTCCCCAAAAGTATTGGTACCTAATACGAGTATCAGTACCAAAATCACATTCGATGTTTCCATACTGATACTGGTAATGGTATTGATACTAGTACTATGGGTATTGAATTAAGCTTCAATGTTTTTAAATAAATTAGCCAGTATCGGTACCAACCTTTCAATACTGGTACCCAATAATCAGTATCAATACTGCCTTCGTATTACTTGAAGGCAATATCGGTACCCAGGCACAAGTTCATCATATTCTAGCATTTGGTCGTCTAGCGATACTTTGGCCCAGAAATAACCTCATAAATATCAAATTTCAACTCTAATTCATCTCTAAACCCCTCACATTTTATCCTCAATGCTACCTAAAGTTTGTTGGGGTGTTTTTTAAACATATTATGAACATTTATTCCCCTGTTAACATTAAAATCTCATCCTTGATCATTCAAAACATATTTCACACATACAACACCCAATAAACACTATAAATCAAGCAAGATATTACTTTTATGATCTTCAAGAAGCATTTAGAAATGGAGATATACTGACCTTAACAACAAACCTGATTTTTGAGCTCTCACACTAACTCCGTTCAACTTCCTATTTGCCTTTAGCTTGAAAAAGCTCTCAAATTACTTCATTTAGCAACAAAATTATGAAAAACGAATCAAAACTTGAACTAATAATTACGGGGAATCTACTACGAATTTATAACCTTAAAATTAAAGGAAAGCTCCATAAAGCTTTGAACACCAAAATTCCATTAATGAATACCTTACCTTTTACCAAAAGAATGACCTTTTCTTGAAGCTCTGAGGATGTAAATTATGAAACCATAAATCCTGAATCTTATAAGAACCAAATGAAGTAGAAAGCTTAGATCTTTGGTGGTCAAAGGTTATGGTGTCTTGGAGAAAAAGACAAAGGAAAACGAAGAGAAAAAGTGTGGGCAAAGTGGTGATATCACCCAAAACCCTTGTCCCCTTTAACCCCCACATGAAGACAAAAATCAATTAAGGGATTCAGCCTTTTATTTTAAAAAATGTATAAGCACAAAATAAACCCCTCAACTTTCACCATTGTTGCAAAATGATCACTTTCCAAGCCTAGGTTGCCCAATTCTCTTCCAATTAGGTCTGAAGTTGGTCCAAATGATCCAATTACCCAATATAACTCGAAGGTCCATAACCTAGATCAACGTTCATTCGTTGACACGAAAATTCAAGTCGTTACAATGAAGGAGTTTATGAGTTATTTTAGATTGAAGGGAAGGTTTAAGTAAGAACAAGAGATGAAGTAGTTTAAGTTTTTTGGGTTTACATATAAAAAATAGAAAAATGGAAGGTTTTTGGTTTTGTTTGGATTGAAGTGGGAAAAGAAGAACATGTGGATGTTAGAGTTTTCAAAGGTTTCGATATATAAAAAAAAAAAATACTAGGGATTTTCATGTTTTTGAATATCAGATGAGGGTTTTGCATGAACAAAGCTTGGATCTGGTTTTTTGATAGAGGTTGAGGAAGGATTTTTAGAATTTTGTGTTATGGCAGAGAGAGTTGTGAGTGTTTCTCGGTTAGAAAGAGAATGGAATTGGAAATGGAAATGGAAAATGGAAGAAAATGGTCTGAACTGAGTCAGAAAATTGACTTAAATAGTCATGTAATTCAAGTCGCGGGGCGCCCTTCTTTTGGGATTATGAATTGAGCAGCTAATTTTGAATATTTTCGATTTGATCCTAAATTCTGTTTATTTCAGCTTTTAATTTTACATGTTTTTAATTTAGTCTTTAATTATTCTCAAATACTTTTTGTTATTGCTTTTCATTTCAATTTTATGCAATTTAGTCCTAGTTTAGTTACTTAACACATAGATTGAGCCATAGAATTTTAGTTTAGTTTAGTTTAATGTAGTCCTTTATTTAGATTTTAGTAATTAGTTTAGTAATTAAGTGAACAATTGAAAAATAACCTTCACTTTTGCCAGAGTGTTATTTTTAATTGTTTGTTGAATTAATTTAGGTTTAATAATTATACATTAAGATTAAAATTCTAGGTTAATAATTAGAGCCGACAATTTTAGTTTTAGATCAATTAGGTCCTTTAATATTATTTTCATGATTTGCATGTTACTTAGATTTAACCTTAGTCTTTAATTAATTCACCTAGTATTTAATTTAGTTAATTAGGCTTTTAGTAATTTGAAGAATAATTTAAGGGTAATCTTCTCTTTTGCTGGAGTATTATTCCTTAATTATTCGAATAAAAATATTAGATTAATTATTTAGATAATAAGATAATATAAGAATATAACAAATTATTTTGAAACATGAAGAGTTTATAAAAATAAATCGTATGAGATGGAATTGCCTCCGCTTTTGTGGGAGTGCAATTTACCTAATCATTTAATAGATTTATATTGCTAATTTTTTATTAATTTATAATAAATTATTGTATTTTATATTCTTTAAAATGTGTTAGCTTTAATATTCAATTTAGGTTCAATAATTTGTTGGTTGTCTTTGCATAACATGATTTAAAATCTAAGGCAATGTTCATTTATTAGTTGACCCGCTCTTGTCGGAGAAGATCATTGTTGATTTCTCGAAATAAGTCGACATCTTTTTCAAAATAAAATTGCATTCATAACTGATCGTAAATTAAATAAAATTTAAACTCGTAATTTTTAATATTAAGATAATTCGTAATTGATTAGGTATTAATTTTAAAAGTTATGAAAATGTTAATCTTTTTCCATACGTAACCAACACTCGAACTTGTTTTTAAATTTCACAGACCCAAAAATGTTATTTTAGTAAAAAAAAGCTTTTTATTAAAAAAACCTAATTTTAAGTGGTCCAATCTCACATCGAAAATGATTGGTGCCAACTCATGTTTTAACTCGTCGAACTTAAAAACCATTCCGACAGCTTGATGACTCCACTATAGAATTTTAAAAAAAAAGAGTCAACCAACAAGTCGATTACCCTTTGTTTTAATTTTTAAAAATTGCAAGTTCAAATTCTATTAATTTATGAGTTGTTTTAGATATATATATACAGATTTTCTCTCTGATTATGAGTTTTATTTAATTATGCACTCTATAATGTTGCATATCATAAGCTTTATACCCGAGTTTTGTCCTGATTCGCTTAAGTTGGAAGAAATGTTATATCACCGAAGAATAATGTTTTTCTTCATGTAGGCCTAGCAAATTACTTTCGGAACACATTTTTTATGTCTTCATGAGGATATTATTCTTCTCTGTACAGACATAGAAAATGTGTTCCCCGAATTGAATTCGGTCTACAAGCCTATAATAGGCCAAGATCGAAGTCCTTATTTACCTTAGTAGGTTGTAAGGACAGTTCGGGTATTTTTCATAATCGAATCTTTATGTAGCGAATTTAGGAGCCTAGCCCGTTAGAACCATGCCACATTAGAAGAAAAGTGACCTCGTTATTACAATAAGTTAATTGAATGATTTGTTTGTAACAAATTTTTATTCGAGTGATTTGTTTGTAACTTTTAGAAGAAAAATAACCAATTAATTAGTAAACTCATAATTAAACGACTTTAGATGTAGTTTGTCAAAATAAAAAAATATCAAATTTAAAGAACAAACTACAAAATAATATCAACTTAGGAGATTTTTTTTCATAGTCTAAAAGTGATTACAAGGTAGTATTTGTTCATATATATTCTTAACCCTTCGACAATGAATATATATCTTATAGACAAAGAAATTTGAACTCGTGTCTCTTAGAATAAACATCATTCGCTTTTCTACTGGGACACTTGTTGAGTTCTAAGAGACACTTTAAGTAAAAGTAATTTTCGAAGTGGATAACAAAAATCTAAGCTTTTCTTTCTTTGTGGACGAATCTAAAAAATGTAAGGCATGATCCGGTAAGGTTATTGTGCGACACCAACCGAAAATGTTACAAGACACGAAACACAAAACTGAAAATGTTATACTTTTTTATACCATTTTAAGTTGATAGTTAAGTATCGAAATTTAGCTTCGAATATCATTACTTATTACCTCTGATAACATTTTAGATTTTTATAAGTATCAAAATTTGTCTCTAAATATCGATACTGTTGCGATACACTAATCGAAAATGATATTAAAAACGTAATATTTTTAGTTTCATTATTTGATATTTTATAATATATTCTGTTAATGCCGTACCGTAATCGTACAACAACTATGCCAACCTATCCTAGCTTCGTCTATTCACAGCAATCATTGTCGTTGGCCAATCCAAAATTTCCTCCTCCCACTCCCATCCCCGCGTTACACTAAAAAAAAAAACGCTACCCAATTTCATTTTCCCGAGAAAAAATCCAAAAGAAAAATGAGAGAAATCTTGCATATCCAAGGTGGTCAATGCGGGAACCAGATCGGGGCCAAGTTCTGGGAAGTCATTCGACAACAGCGGCAAGTATTGCGGCGACTCCGACCTTCAGTTGGAGCGTATCAATGTCTACTACAATGAAGCCAGTGGCGGAAGGTATGTCCCACGCGCCGTCCTCATGGATCTCGAACCCGGCACTATGGACTCCGTCAGATCTGGTCCTTTTGGTCAGATCTTTCGCCCCGATAACTTCGTCTTCGGATGGTCTGGTGCTGGCAACAACTGGGCTAAGGGTCATTACACCGAGGGAGCGGAGCTTATTGATTCTGTTCTTGATGTTGTTAGGAAAGAGGCTGAGAATTGTGATTGTTTGCAAGGTATATAATAAACCCTATCTATAACTTTGACCCCTTATTTTGTTTTACGGAACACTTTTAACTTATGGGTTTAGCTCAATTTGTTGAGATCTCTCCTTTTTATGTTGAATTATCTCGTTCTTTCTCAATTTTCGTTCTCGTGAAATTTGATTTGTTCTTAGGTTAATGAGCTATTTTCGGTGTTTTCCAGGAGCTTTTCTCTAATTTTTCCCTTATCTTCTTTGCTGGTGGATTTCAAAGACAATGCAGATATATTTTCTCTTTAAACTGGATTATGTCTTCGTTTCTGTTATAGCAATCGTTTAATTCTATTTTGAAGTGAAATTGTTATATGTATAAAATGGAATTTATTAAGCCATTGAAGCAACTTGGGTTAGTTCTTTCATTGGCTTGGAGGAGTGAAGACTTGAAATTTGTTTGAACTCTTTGAAGTGATTGTTCTGGTTTTGCTGTTTACTTTTTGCATGTAGTATTTGTTTGATTTATTTTTTTCCTCAAAGTTTGGAAAGTAGGAGTTTCCTTTTTTATTTTTTGCAATTCCAATCAAAGCTATAAGATGTACCGTGTTAAAGTGGCGTCATCCCACATTCTTTAAATCCAGGATTACATGTGATTGTATATTAAAGTTAAGCCTTTTCTATAGCCAATTGTTTCTAGGTTAGATGCTTAATTTATTATCAAAGCTTGGGTTTTGTTCTGTTGTTATTGCTTGTTGCTCCTGTTTGTTATACTTTGTGAGTTTATCACGAAATAGGCTCTTTTGTTTCGGTCAACATGTGATGGAGGCATGTTCCGTGGTCTTATATTCAAGTTGAGCTTTTCCACATATCGCCAATTGGTTTTAGGTTGGATGCGTAACATAGACATAAAATTTTTCCCTTTTTTTATTTTTGTAGAATAACATATGATTCCAAGTTTGTCCTCAATTTGATTTAAAGAGATTATTCAACCAATTTGTTTATGTTTTATTTAATCATTATTGGAAGTGATCTAACGATCTTTATTTGTTGTGGCTTGGTTCGTACATGCACTTGTTAACTTTCTATTATGACCTTGTTCTTGCTTTAGCATTTCATGTCGTACTTTTTGCTTTCTGGTTGCCAATAAATAGTCTAATCCCTGTATTGATAAATGATAACAGTTCCCAATTGCTCATGTTGGTCACCATCTTATCCGTTCACGTATTTTCTTTTCTGATCCTGTTATTAATCTTTAGCTTTCTGAGATCCCAACTTGCATTTGCCTTGCAAACCCACCAAAACAAAGAAAAGGGCTATGTGTACCTTCAAATCTCACTTTATATGCTATTGTGACAGGCTTTCAAGTTTGTCATTCTTTGGGTGGTGGGACTGGATCTGGAATGGGAACCCTTATTTCCAAGATCCGGGAGGAGTATCCAGATCGCATGATGTTGACGTTTTCAGTTTTCCCTTCTCCCAAGGTATCTGATACAGTTGTTGAGCCATACAATGCTACCCTTTCTGTTCATCAGCTTGTGGAGAATGCGGATGAATGTATGGTGTTGGACAATGAGGCTCTGTATGATATCTGCTTCCGTACTCTCAAGCTTGCCACTCCAACTTGTAAGTTTTGATCTATCGCTCTAAATGCCTAGTCCATGCAGCATAGAGCTTTTAGCTTACCGCGGCAAAAGTTTCTCCATTAGCTTTAAACAATCTAAAACTAAAATATGCAGTAACATTAATTTGATAATACCGCTTTACCTTCCTGTTTTGGGTTTTGTGAACAAGAATGAACGAAACTTTATTATTGTGAACCAGGGGTATGTTTTACCCTATATGTGTTATTTAGTTGGATCGAACTCATAAGTATCTTTCTTGCCCAGAGACACGTCCATCTTTTGTAACTTGTGTCAGAATAAATGCTCTTAGTATTTGTTTCTATGAATTGGGGATAATAGCTAGTATTTTCTTGTGTTGCATTTTCAAATTATCTAGTGGCTTCTTGTAATGAAATTTAATTTCCTGTGTTCTCTGGTCTATGTGCTTATGATCTTCCTTTAATTTGACTTGGTGACCTTAACCACCTCATATCTGCTACCATGAGCGGTGTGACATGCTGTCTGCGGTTCCCTGGACGGCTAAACTCCGATCTCCGCAAGTTGGCCGTTAACCTTATCCCCTTCCCACGACTACACTTCTTCATGGTTGGACTTGCTCCCTTGACGTCCGGAGGATCACAACAGTACCGGGCGTTGACTGTGCCTGAACTGACACAGCAGATGTGGGATGCCAAAAACATGATGTGTGCTGCTGACCCACGTCATGGTCGTTACTTAACTGCCTGTGCAATGTTCCGTGGCAAGATGAGCACTAAGGAGGTTGATGAACAAATGATTAACGTCCAGAACAAGAACTCATCGTATTTTGTGGAGTGGATCCCTAACAATGTCAAGTCTAGTGTGTGTGACATCCCGCCAAAGGGTCTGAAAATGTCATCCACTTTCATCGGAAATTCGACCTCGATTCAGGAGATGTTTAGGAGGGTTAGTGAGCAGTTTACAGCAATGTTCAGGAGGAAAGCTTTCTTGCACTGGTACACTGGTGAGGGAATGGACGAGATGGAGTTCACTGAAGCTGAGAGCAACATGAATGATTTAGTTGCGGAGTACCAGCAATACCAGGATGCAACCGCAGATGACGAGTACGAGGATGAGCATGAGGAGGAGTAAGAAGAGGAAGTTGGAGCTTGAGGGAGGAGTCTTTTTATAGTTTTTTTTTTAAGAGTAATTATTCAATGCACAAGCGCTTGTGGAAACTTTGTTTGCACAAGCGCTTGTGGAAATTTTATTTGCACAAGCGTCTTAGTTTTAGTGTTTAAGGGTTTTGTTTAGGGTTTGAGGGCTTAAGTGTAGTAGTTTTGAATTTAGGGGTTATTGATAGAATTTTGGGTTTAGGGTTAAAAATTAGGGTTTATAGGTTAAAAACTAAATTCTTAATTATATTATCTTAAAACCTAAACCTAAACCCTAAATTTTAATCATAAACTCTAAATTCTAAACTCTTACACTAAAACCCCTAAACTCTAAACCCAAATTAAAAACATTAAACCCTAAAATTAAGGCGCTTGTAGAAATAAAAGTTTTTACCGCCTGTATATAGGGTAGTAATCCACGTATTAAATGGTATGAAATATGTATTTTACTTGGATTGGCAGTCGTTGGGTGATCTATTTATGTTGGGGGGGGAGGTCAAATTTGGATTGACAACCATGTGCATGGATGTTATGGGTCTTTGTATTTGGGATGGTTCCCTTTGTGACTTTGTATTTGCTCTTAAGGCTTGATGATGAATTATGTATGTTTGTATTTGGTAGAATACTACGGCAGTATGATTGGAGCTTGAGAAGTTTGGTAAATATTTATTTTGCTTGGTTTACTTTTTAAAATATTACATGATTTATTCAAAATTTCAATACATACAGATATTTATCCAAAGAATCATAAGTTGGAATTATATTTACGATCAAGTTATAAACTATTTTATACTTTTTAGAAAATAATCAACAAAAGTGGTACAAAATAGTATAGAGAGATTGTGAATGTAAATAGGGTGGTAGAAAAATTTCAAGGATAGAGTGAGAGACTGTTTTAATTTGTAGTATTCTTGTCAAATGGACTCCTCCCATTGATGGTCTGGCTTAAGCTTAACAGTGATAGCTCTCATTTTTGTTGGGACGGACACAAAATTTTATAACAATGGTTTGAAAGATATTAGAGGTTAAAGGGTGTAAAATTAGATATCAATCAAAAATACTAATATAGAAGAAATTGAAATTTTCAGGGTACGACTGCACTTTCCAGCACTCTTCAATCTATCCATGCTCGTTTGGAAAACTAGGTCTCACCGGAGCGAGCTCTATCATTACGACACTCATGGTGAATGGTGTGCAGGGTCACTCTGTGCGCTTTGAGAGGGTCTCTTTATTGCTAAAAGATGTTCAAAGCTCTAACCTGCATATCGAGATCGATGCACTTGTTCTGCTCAGACAAAGCCTCTAGTTTAGTTTGAAAAAGCAATGCAAAACAAGACGCGTCATACCTGTTTGTGATTAATACCTTCTGCATTTCTAGCATTCCATGCAGTAACTACTCATATAGGCTACCATATTGCCAATATAACTTATCATATTGTAAAAAGCAATCCAGGGTCTGACAGGTTATTATGTCAGGCCATGAACCATTACAGCTTGGTCACAAGTCTACTCAGATTATTGAGTTGAATACAATATCTTATGTCTATCATGAATTATTTTCGGAAAATCCAATGCTTTATGGTAACAAGCTCAAACCTTTTTTTCTTTTGGTATAATTTCACAAGCGAACCTAATCATGTTCATTCTTGCCAGAGTAATAATGGCGGAACACGCTTGAGAAGTCTTCAGTTTCATGACCATCCTTGCAGATCTCTGTATATCTGTAGAAAGTGATTAGGTCATCAGCATATGATGTTGAGTTGGTTTTCCTTCTCTATACGTAAAGAACTTAATGCAATTTGAGGCAGAATCGATGCAAATACATGTGGTTTCTAGAGATGTTATGATATACAGAAAGAAGCATTGCAAAATCATTTCATACAGGCTAGCCTCTTTCTCAGCTAAAATAACCAGCGTCTAATGTCAGAAACATCAGTGTTAGTTAAGGACCAGATATTAACTTCTAGAACTTAAAGCTCGGCAAAAGCATAAGAGTGCTTGTCATAACAAAATCAGGCAAAACATTTCATGATCAGTTATGAATGACTGCATTTGGAAGGGATTACATTATCTTCAACAACAGTTCCATATGTCATTTATTATTTGCAAAAAGCCAATTTATTAATCGGTTGACAATTCAAAGTCATTGCATGCAAATCCTTAAAGGAGGCTTGTTCTACATCATTGTGAAGCTGTTTATTTTAGTTGCAAACTTATGGTACTTTTAACTGGTTTAAAACTGAAAAAATCAGTTATGATACTTACATGTGCTGTGCTAGAAATGCCAATGGACATTTTTGATCAACTTCTTCTGCTGATGCTGCAGCAAGTTTCAGGTCTTTAGCCTGCATAATTAAAATAAAGATGTTTATCCATCCTCGGATAAGTCCACTGAAAACCCAAAGTTGGAGAAATTACAGTCCATGTCATGTAAGTAGCATTTATGCGATGGTGACACATAAAATTGCCCCTACTTTTCTGGTATGGTCCATGTTTGGAATTCGTGGTTATACCCCTCCCAACAATGTCGTCTCTAAGGTTCGAACCTAGGTCTCTCCTTGGGAGTGCAATGTGCCTTCACCATTACACCCAACACTTGTTAGTAACTGCCCCTACTTCAGTGAACAAAATTTACAATCATATACATAAATACATCTTTTATTTATGTACTGCCTAGGCTCTATTTGTTTGGCACATTTTGCTATTTTCCCTTCACTTCTGGAATTCAAAAGACAAAAAGCAAGTTTGGGTACAAAAGAAAATAAAATTTTGAACCGCTGTAGACAAATTATATAGTTTTTTCAAATGAAAAGAAATGAATGTTTCTACTTCCATATAGAAAAATCTAGTAGTTATTAATGTTAGATGCTAACTACAATCATTTTAGATCAATTAGATATTGTTTTTTTACATTTTTTCTTTTGTTTTGTAACAAATTTTCGAAGAGCAGAAATCTAATAGGAAAAAGCAGGGAGCAAAGCACCTATCAAACGATATGCTTGTGCATGCATGAAGATGAAGAATCCAACCTTCAAAATGCATTTACATTGCATAAGAAATTATAACATTGAAATATTATGTAAATCTTACTCATAAATTCAGACCAGAAATTTGAAGACAACATTCATAGGTTTATGTTTGTTAAACATCAATTCACCTAATACTGACAGAAATATGACCAAGCATGTTGCTTCTAATTAAGGTCAGTAAGGTAGCAAGATCTTTTTTCCTTCATATCATGTAAGAACCAGTAATTCATGTATGTACAGTTCATGTTAGATTCTGAAAACTCAGAAAAGAATGGCAGAAAGAGAGCTAAATTAGACTCTAAAATAGACTGTGTTAACTAGTCATTATATGCAATTTCAGCTTAAATAAGTTACCAGGTTTCCAATGCCTTAAGCAACCTGATGAAGCTCTTATTGATACAGATATAAATATAGGCAAAGAAAACTGCTTACCATGAGCTTGGATGCAAATCCCCCACTATAATTCCTCGAAGATGGCACTCCTTGCATCACACCAGGAACTGGATTATAACTATCACTGTCACATTGAGCTTATTTTAGAAACAAGTATATCAATGGAAAATTCACCAACAGTAAACAAGTTCTTGAGTTTTCCCAACTTGGAGAATAACTCACTCTTGAGAAAACTGGCCCAGCATCAAATGCTCTTGAGAAAAAAATACACATGGTAAGCTTTTCCTTTACTCTCCTCCCACCCCATATATCTTGCCTAACAGATATCAAATATGTATTGAAAAAAACATTCTAATGCTAGAAAAAGTGACATTCTAATGCATTAAATCTGAACCAAGTGTAAATCTGATTTAATTTTCACAAAATTTGTTCCAACACTTGGGGTCATAACTTCCATTTTTGTCATGTATGATTGACCTCTAATAAAATATTTGAAGCTAGTCAGAGGATTGTGATTATTTTAAGAGGCTAGCACATCTACTGAAGTGTCACTTAAAGAAAATTTATTTATTATATTTGCAAGTGGTGAGACAGTAGAAAAGTGTTTGGTACCTGGTCCAACAGCGAGCACTTGAAGAGTTAAATATCTTTGTCAGGGTACTGGCAGTTATTCCTAGAGATTGACCAAGAGCAAGAGCTTCTGACACTCCAAGCATACTGACAGCCATTGCCAAATTGTTGCATATCTTTGCCACCTGAATAACAGAACCATACCAATGATATCACAACTTACCTACAAATCCATAGAGATGAAGAATAAGATTGAAACCAAAATATGCCAAAGGAATTATTATTTCACCGCCAGCAAAACAAATTAATGGAAGAACTTAGCCATCTCGTTTCTAAGTTATTGCATTAAAAAAAAAATATAGAAATGAGCATTAATTTGTTACATAATGATATTTCCCTTTAAAAATTTAATTATTTTAAGCATGTATGAAAAAGTAACTCAATAACAGCAGGCTGTCTAAACTGGTTAAGAGCTGATACTAGACCAAATTATAACTTTGGCTGATTGGATAGATCCATAATGAGTCCAATTAAGTCCATCTCCTTGTACTTCCAAAACAGACATGAATAAACATACTGGTAACACTGATTCTTTGTATTATATTTTGATGCTCTTGTAGTAAATTCTTTAGGGTGCACATTTTCAACTAACAACATCATCTCAATTCAATACATAATTTCACATATCATCAGTCAATTAGCCAACACTGCTTAGAAGGCAAGAAAACTCTTGGTCAATAGTCAAATTTATCAAGAAACTATGACAAACTAAAATTTCTAGAAAAATATAGCCTAAACTTGAGTTTTCTTGTCCTCTTCACTATTGATTTAAGCTACATCCTGGAAGGAGGGGAGGGGGAGAGAAAGAGAGATGAAATCAAAACGAAAAATTTACATGTCATTAAGAGAACTTACTGAACCATTTCCTGGTCCACCACAGAAAATCGTATTTTTCCCCATTGAGAGAAGTAAGGATTTGGCAGCAAGATACGCATCTTCAGAGCCACCAACCTGGATTACATGGATTTTTTTATCATAAGTTGAATGGAACACCTATAAGTGCCGCCAACCTAATATCATTTGTGTTTCTAAAATACCAGACTTCTGTAGCAACCAATATTGCATACATCATTGAAAAAATAAAATAAAAATTATAATATCTTACAGCCACATTTATATTAAACAAGCAGTCTCACAAACTGGGCTAAAATAATTGGAAAATATTTTACTAGTAAAAGTAATTTACAATTGGGGAGGACAGCTATTCTACATTTTCTGGATGAGGTTGGGAAATGAAGTTTAATGGGTGTATCTATGCACTCAATGGAAAAAAGTGACCAAAAAATGAATTCATACCATGAAAGTAAGTGAACCAGCTTCTGCAGCTACAACACCTCCAGAGACAGGAGCGTCCAACATGACAGGGCTCTCCCAATTCTCTGCATAAGTTATAAGAATTGAAACTGAAATATATATACTTTTGTATGCATGTGTGAATGTATATTTATTTATAAATGAAGGTTGCAGAGGAATGAAGACATATCATGCAGGTTCACCTCAAATGTGGCTGTATCATTCTCATGTTTGAATGGTAAATGTCAAAAAATGGTGACCCCGAATTAACATGTCTAGGAATGACAATCTTGTTTCAACTCAACAATCATTTTCTTGTATTTTGATAAGAGGACAGTGTAGTTACTCAACCAAGGGACTTAGGAAATAAAAATAAATAAAAAGATTTCTCACATATTAAATGATAAATAAAGGAAAGAGAGTGGTAGACTGAGATTGTCAGTTTATCATAATGACTAAACGTTCTATTAAAATCTCAGATTTATCTTTACTTTAATTCACTGATTTGTACCTTTCTTTTCCTTCAGAGTGCAATTAGATACAGATGCAGAAAGTTTTCTTGATGTTTGAGGATCAATAGTAGAAGAATCTATTAATAACCAAGGCCTTAGTAGATTTCTCCTTGAAGTAAGCCATATGGCCCATTGTAAACATTCAATACCTATATAATCAGATTGTCTCTTAGGCAGACATTTTTGCAGAATATAATAAACCTTAGAAATCAAGGAAAAAGAATTAATATTTAGGTGCAACTGAATTTGATAAATTTTAAACTAACAACCTAGCATTAGGACACCTAAGTACTTACCCTAATATAATTTACACAGAATATGATTCACAACCAGAAAGCATTACAACTCAAGTCACGTAATTGATTCTCAATAAGAATGAAAATTGATTAACTCTATTTAATTACTTCTTCACTAGGTGTTGTTTTATCCTGCATTCTTTCTGATATATCTGGTTAACACAATGAAGAAAATAGATACAATAGAACCTAATTTTTAAGGTATTATTAGCATGGTATTATTTTTATCTTGAATGAAGTTTCAACTTAGATACCTTTTCATCTTTAACTTGACAGCAAGAACTGACAACCATAAATGTAAACAAGATTATGGGAAGCAAAGTTCTAGCTAATAAACTACTTCTATGGTTCTAGCAAAGATGTTTATTTCACAGTGACAAAAAGATAATGGCCTTGATGGAAAGTCCAAAAAGACTAAAAGGTAAAAATCAAAACTAGAATAAGTTTATACATCCATTATGGACAACAATAGAAAAAAATCATAGGAAAGATAATCTGAGTCATAATGCTCACATGAGATGATGAAGGCAACATTGTGATTACAATGTCACTTGCTTCTGCAACTCCAAAGGTGTTTGTTTTGTTGAAACTCCCATGTCAGAGTACTTCTTCATGACATTACAGTCTCTGAATTAAAATATAAAGTTGCAAATTTCAGAGAAGAAACATTTTCTATTTTCTAAACAAAGAAGAGTCTAAATAGCATGAAGAACATACAACTAGCTGGAAGCGTAACGGAAGCTAAATAAGCATGGTACTTCAAAAGGTAAGAAAAGATTTGAGTGCATTACACATCATGAACAGTCATTTTGTATCCAGCTTTGAGTAAATTATTTGCCATTCTGGATCCCATATTTCCCAGCCCAATGAATCCAACATTCTGTCAAGGTAAATGAATCATACATACAATTAAATTAGGGTTTAGGAGAAAAATCAGAACAAAAACTACAATTAGACAGTGTAGCATAAAATTGAAGCTATGAGTATTAAAATAACATGAGAAACAGATTATATTTCCATCACCAAGTGAAAACACCTCACCAAGAGATTTTTCCATTATTTTACAAAAACCCAAGTAATAATACGCTTTCCCAATTGAGAATGCCCACTGCAGAGACTTCATTGTGCATCTTTTTAAGAACATAATCCAATGCATTTATCATACCAAACTTAGTTCTACCTAAGTCCTAACTCTTTCAGGTTTCTTCTGTTCTCACTCAGTAGCTAACCTGGAAATCAATTCATCTTGAACTTCTGATTTCAATCACAAAACAAAATGATTCTTAAAACAGTTTGATGCGAACAATTTTCTCATTTTCAGCAACTAAAATCACATTATACTAAAAATAATTTTTTTTTTCCCGGCAACAGCAATTGAGAATTTGTTCAAGGAAGAGTAATGATAACTGAAATAAAAGTAAAAAGTATGAATTTCGATGGGAAAATAAAAGGAAATTAGTAAAGAAAATAATCTGGGTGAAAAGAAAACCTTTATCGGCTCTAAAATACGACTCATTGCTGAAAGGACCGAGATCAATCTGTTCTACAGGCTTCTAAACAACGTCGGCATCCATAAGTAATCCCATTTTTGCATAAATTAAACTTTTAGGTTAATTTGGGTTAAACTACTTAAATGACCAACTAACTATAAGGTTGGTTCTAATATGACCATCATACTTTTAATTTTGTCATTTTGACCACAAAACTATTTAAGTGGTATCAATAAGCCACATGCCATTAAAACCTAACGGAGGGTGATGTGACAGTTAATAAAAATATATATAATTATACATTTGGTCTCCATTACTTACATATTCTATTTATTTGGTCTTAATTTTAATTTATTTTAAATTATCTTTTTAAAATTCAATAAATTTATTTTCGACCAACTAGGTGGTGCACGTGTCATCAACCCGACAACATGAGACGCACATGCTATGGCCGCTAGGCCAACATCCTCACATTGATAAAATTTGATAACAGGTTTTATTAAATGTTTCAATTCTGGACAAAAGGATTCTAAAATAAAAACAGGAGAACGAACCACTGGTTGTGTGGGTTCTCTACAGCATTTCTGTTAAGAAACCAGAGTCTACATATCTAAAATCCCCTTCCACATTCGTAGTTTAATGGTTTCCAATGGCCTGTATCAAGAATATGACTATCAGCATTCTTAAATTGATACAGTATTGTTGCATGTGTAAAGAGTTAGACAATCTTGATATGTAAGCTGGATTTAAGACTGCACTGCTGCAAGTTGAACCTCAAAAATTGATTTGCGACATGTACCGACTAATTTAAAAAACCCATACGAAGTATCCCGTGTTTTTTAAAAAATTGAATTTTGGAGGATTTCTTTTAAAAAATATATTTTGAAAATAAAATTTGGAGTCGTCGCCAGTCACAACGCCCGAAATCATAAGATAGACCGGACACCATAAAACTAGAGATTCATTAAGAAATAGATTTGAGAGTTCGATATGTGTGGGGAATGATTAGCACCCTCGCAACACCCGAAATCGGTATCAAATCATACGTTGCTTTTATCGGTAAAAATTATTGAAACTTAAATTGAATTTAATTAAATGTTCTCAATTGAATACAACTTTTAATTAAGCAGTCTTTAACACTTGGTGGGTTTGAATTAATTAGTTATTTAATTAATAAGGGTGACTTTAAATTTGGACCATAGATTAAATCGACATCAATTAAGCCTGACTGTCGTGTTAATTTATGGTTCGAATTAAGTACATCACATTTATGCATGATGCAAACAATTAAGTATAATGTTATGACTTGTCAAATTTTATTCATTTTAAAGTTTACCTTTAGGCAATATAAATTAATCCGAATATTTGGTTAATATCCATTAAGTCAAGACATTATGACCCAAATATTTGAGTTAATAAATATCTCATTTTTATAGTTAAAAAATAAATAATTATCAAGGTAAATATATAATTAAATAATAAGAATTAAATGAATGACAATTAAATGCATGTCATAATAAATATGTTAACAAAAATAAAATAAAAATACCAATAAACTCATTAATATTTCTATTAAACCATGAGAATGGATTACACATAAATGAGATAAAGAAAGAGTGTACAAAGACCAATAGTATTGGGTTAAGAAACTGAAGTGGGTAGTTGTTAGAGAGGAAAGCTCGTTCCTTTTTCTTTCCTTTCTTTGCACGACCGGGCCTGGTGTAGCTTGTTGAACCCAGATCGAGTGTGTAATACCTCAAATTTTTGGCAGTGACCAAAATGGATAAAATAAAAGTTTGGTGACTAAAGTATAAATTTAGGAAAAGTTTAGGGACTAAATTGTAATTTTTAAAAGTTATGTATTTTAGTCTCGTAAATGAATAGTTTACCCCCAAGAATTATGCTTTCGTGTTAGTCGGATTTTTAGTACAGGAATTGTGTTAAAAGCTATAATAGTTAAATTCAAGAAAAATATGGATAATCGAATTGAATCGAATAAGTGAGATATTTTGTAAGATAAGGTTAATAATTTTCCATGCCTTAATTTGGAAGGATTTAACATGGACCATTAGATTTAAGTTGATTTTCATGTTAAATATGAGTCGTTAGATGAATAATGGCAAGATTATATTTTTGAAAAATTACAAGGGTAAAATTGATAATCATTAATTTATTGGTATCAGAGCTACATGTTTAGCCGGTTCTGGATACGAATTGGGCCTGTAGAGAGTCAGGATTATATGCATTCTACTAGAATGTCAAAGTTACTAATATTTGTATAAATATACTTTGATGCTTACTAATTAGTAATTTTATTCCTTACTTATGGGGGATGATTGTGACTTTAACATATGTCAGATCATCAAGAATCTCGTCAGGCAACTAAGCGTAATCCTCCTGCACAGAGCGGGAGTAATGAGGTGAATTAGAATCTGCCTCTTGCTCAGCAGAATATAGAGCCACCGGCTCAAGGTCAACAAAATATGCTTATGCAAGATCAAGGCTTATTTTTTCAGGCTTTGGATGCTATTATAAATCGTCAAGCACCAGTATCAGTTTTAAAAGAATTAAGGAAAATGAAAGCACCAGAATTTCGAGGTGATATTGATGAAGATCCAATGGCTGGTTAAATAATATCAAAATCATGCTAAACAGAATCCCTTGTGATGATCAAGGAAGGTTGGAGGGGGTTGTATCTTTACTGTTGGAGCAACCTAGTGTGTGTTGGAATGTAATCACTACATAAGTCTCTCCAGAGCAGATTACTTGAGAATTCTTTCTAAAAGAATTTAAAGAAAAATATATTGGGGACGTGTTTGTTAATGAATGGTGAGTAATTATATTAAAATAGAAAAAAAGTTAGATGAATTACTAGTTTAAAAAATCAAGTAACTAGTAGAAAAAGAATAAATTGAGTAATCAATTAAATTTTTAATCTAAGCAGTTTTTAGGTATTTATGTTGTTTATAAATCATAATATAAACTGCTAAATTCTTGTCTAAAATTAAAATTTAATTTGGTTGATTAAAATTTAAAAACTGATATTACGCGATAAATAGACAATTGGATTAATTGTGATTTTTAAATAAATACTACTATGAAATATTAACAATTCATTACGTGACATTCTTATTAGTATTGGATATTAATTACGTGTTACAGAGTGACCCACGAAAATGGATCGGATAGGGTAAAAACTCGTATAGGTCAACAAATCCCTTTCCCTTTTACTTTTTAAGCGTTTCCAATTTGTTTAAAGAAAATGGTCATCCCTTTCTATTAGAAGAAAAGAACCTTAGCCACCATAGTTTGGGCCGCCGTCGCCGCCCAGTCTAGCATCGGTTACGTCTACCGTTATCGTCAATAGGCTCCTCTCGGCCTCTTCCTCTTTTCTCTCAGACTTACTTCACCAGGAACGACCAGAATGCCTCAAAGCGAGACCAAAAGCTTCAGTGTTTTAGGGGTTCGATTCGCTTCCGTCCACCGTTGAATTGTCACAAAACCGAGATGTGTCACTTCTCTCACAGAGACGTTTTAGTTTACCGCTGGGATCGAACGCTAGAGGCTCCAATCGTCAAAAACCAACCAAAGTCGAGGACGAGTGCTCTTCCTCCTACCTTTTTCCTTCTTCCTTGGGTTACTGTGTTATGATTTTGATGGGTAAGGGAGCTGGTTTTGGTGACTATTTTTTAGGGATAAGACAAGTGGTGGTTGGAAGCTAAAAGGGGGTCTCAATTTAGGAGAGATTTGGGGTTGCTGGCTTTGAGTGATGAATGGTTAAGGGTTGGTGCAGGTGATGCACAGTTTAAGAGAGTGAAATCCAATGGGGTGAAGGTGATGCAAAGAGGTGATAGAGATCGTCAATGGTGTAGGGGTATAGAGATGTGATGGTTTGGCTACAAGTAAAGGGGTGAAAGCTGTTGGTCGATGGTGGCAGTTTGGAAAAAGGTGAGGGAGTTGGAAGTGGCGATGGATGGTCGAAAAAATGGTGAAGCAAGCTCGGGTGGAGAGTGAAGAGTGAGGAAGAATGGTAAAGAGGATTGTGTAAATATGGTGAGGAAAATGGTTACTTTTTTCCTCTCTCCATCATGTGTTTTATGCATGTAAAATGGGCAAATGGGTGCTTTGGAAGGAAATGTCATGCAGGTTTTTGATAAGGTGAATACTGCCAAAAGTAATTGTCGGGTATCAGGGAGGTGTGATGGCAGGAATAAAGGCGTGAGCACATTGCAGGTGACCATGGCAGCAACAACATAGGGGAACCACATCTTTTTTTTCTTTCTCTGTATTTTCATAAATTTAAACAATACATAAGTAGTAGTAGTAATGATAATAATAAAACAAATAAATAAATAAGATAAGCAACTAAATAAAATAAAATAAAATAAAAATGGGTTATTTACTCAGACAAAAATAAGTGATTACACAACATGCACCCAAGTTGTTCTAGTTTTAGCACCACAAACCTGAAAAACAGCTCTTCCTTCAACCTTTGCTTGTATGTTTAATCAAGAATGGACCGAGGGGGCTAGAGGGGCAATCACCCCACTTAAAATTTGAAATTCATATATGATTTATAAATTTTTAAAAACAAATTATGCATTTTCTATTGAAAATTAATTTTCGCCCGTGTAACCCAAATACAAATCCATGTGCTCTGAGAGTCCAGAAGTCAGTCCTTCATCAGTAGACTTGATACACCCTTATGTTTGTTTGTTTTGTATGAACAAATTTGATGAATGAGAAATAAATGTTATCCAGTTTTGACTGATTTCAACTGAATGTATTCCTATCTACCACTGGCCATAATAACAATCAAACGGTTCTAAATCTCCCATTATTCCATTTATTGATAACTGATATTATATGTGTTAGTCTATTTAATTTTCAAGTTTGGGTGAGTCTAAAAAAATGGTTAAAATACGACTGATTAAAGGCAAATGAGTTTGAGGCGTTGGATGAAAGTTTTGATAAAATGAGATAATAATGACCGTTGGATGAAAAATAAAGAAAAAGAAGAAGAATTTAAAACCGGAAAAAAATGGTTTCTGGTTAAGACATAATAGAAAAGGGGTTAAAAGAAAATAAAGTAAATAAATTGAGAGATATTTGGAGAAAACGTAAAACCTAAGCAAAGAGGAAGAAGGAGGTTTCCTTAGCCTTGGGTGAAGAAAAAACAAGCTAAAACTAAAATCATGCGGCTCCACCTGCGACAGTGAAGGGTCCAAAAGTTGAATCTGAATGAAACAAAAGATATTCAACTTTAAAGTTACTTTATCTTTTTCATCTTCTTGTTTTTTGTACTTTTTTTAATAATTTTTTCTATAGAATCAAAGTACGAGAATCATCCCCCACCATTTCTCCCAATAATTACAGAAAGGGAAGAACAAGTTTCAGTTTGAGGTGTTTGAATTTGGAGTCGTCCATTGGTAGTGGAAATACTAGCAACCGTGTCACGCTCCTTTGATGAATGTGTTTTTAACGAAAAAGAAAGGCCATTTTTTTATTCAAGTCGTGTGGAACTTTGATTTGTACCCAAATCATACGTCGCTTGAAGGAAAATAAAAAACATGTCTGCCCATTTCGGTTCAAGTCCACAACTTACCTTGGGTATTAAATTCTCACTCTTTTAATTCTCGTTTTCTATTCATGTTAACTTTAGCATTGTCTGCTCAAAATTTATTACTGGTGCTTTTTGTGGAGTGATATTGGAGGATTTTTTTTTTTCATCCTAATATGCTTTACTCACAAACCATTCACTCCTCCAATTTTAGAATCCTAGAATATGCTATTGCATATTTATCTTCACCAGGTTCTTACTTTGACTTTTGTTTATCTTCATCTTCTTCTTATCATATTTATTTGAATGAACCATTTAAATTTTAAAAAGGTGAATCTTTGACTGTTTTAAAAAGATATTGTAAGATCTTAATGGATGGTTTCCACTTTTCTCTGAAACAATTCTAGTAGATTAGTAGCTATAATTAGTTTTGTGCTAATCCATATGATTAGAGTTTTAGTCACATATATGTGTTGTTTTATAGCAAAATTTGATGATGATTAAAGTTGTCATGAGATAATAATCTTTTGGTGATTCTATAGAAGAAAAATCTTTAAGGTTTAAAGAAAGAGACACTTATCTATGTATACACTTTGAAATTATATGTCTTTCTTTTACTATATACATTTTTCAGTAAAAACCAACTTTCTAATATAGTTGTAACCATTTTATAATTAATAAACTTATGTGAATGTATAAGTTTTGGTGAGGCTTCACTTCCTCCCCACTTTCGTGTGATGATGGAGTTCTTTGATATGAGATTTGTCTCCATGCTGAGTTCTATCATGCCGAGTTGTTCATCGACATGTACTAAATCTCATATTATTTGTATAGGGTGTTATGAAAAAATATAATAAATTTGAACTTTATCACGGTTAAGTTAAAAGGTGTTATGAAATGAAAACATCTAATTAGATAACCTATTTCATATGAATAACATAGGTTTTTTCCTCATATATCAATCGAAAGGTATAAATCAAATGAAAATCACTTACACAAATGCTTATACATATTAACATCATTGGTAAATTATTTTCAATTGAGAAACGCATGTAACATTTTAGGTTGTAAGCGAATTTTTACCAATTACATAACTTTTTAGGTTGGACAAGGTAACATTTTAGGTTTGAAACTAAAATGTTATGATGTACATAATAAGTCGTTTAGATCTAATAACTCAATAGATTTAGAGAAACACATGTAACATTTTAGATTGGGACAAGTTTTCTTACCAAAACATAAACTTTTTCGGTTGGACAAGGTACTATTTTAGGTCATTCAATGTAAAAATTTAGGCTGTAACCTAAAATCTTACGAGTTTCATAAGAAATCAGGCTGGTCAGGTTAGATCTTAGATTAGAACCTAAATTCCTACCATGAGTGTCAGGATTTTGGTTTTGATTAACTAGGATAAGAATTTAGGTAGGAACCTAAAATCTTACGAGTTTATATTATGAAAAATCAGGTTGGTTGAGTTAAATTTTAGATTGAAACCTAAATTCTTGACATTAGCGTCAAGGGTATTAGTTTTGATTAACTAGGGAAAAATTTAGTATTTGGTGATCTTAGGTAAGAATATATGTTATAACATTTTTTCTTACCTATTCGGTAAAAAAATATGTTGGTCTCGGTAAGAATTAATTTTAAGAGTACAAAAATTCTTGTAACACTTTGTGTGACTACACAAATGCTTACCATAAGTTGAGATCGTTTTGGATTGGTTAATCTCGGGTAAGAATTTGTGTAGTTACACTTTTCTTTACTTCATGTAACAAATTATGTATATCATATAATATTTTATGTAGCTACACCAATTCTCATTATTTTTGTAAGAAAAAAGTTTATCTTGTAACCATTTGTGTGGCTACACAAATGCTTACCATAAGTTGAGCTCGTTTTGGATTGAGTGATCTCGAGTAAGAAATTGTGTTGTTACACTTTACCTTACATTTCTTGTAACAAATTATGTATATTTTGTAATAAATTATATAGCTACTCAAATCACATTGTTTTTGTAAGATAAAAGGTTATCTTGTAACCCTTTGTGTGGCTATACAAATGCTTACCATAAGTTGAGCTCGTTTTTGATTGGGTGATCTCGGGTAAGAAATTGTGTAGTCACACTTTTCCTAACCTTTCCTGTAACAAATTATGTATATCCTGTAATATTTTATGTAGCTACACCAATTCTCATTATTTTTATAAGAAAAAGGTTATCTTGTAGCCCTTTTTGTGGCTACACAAATGCTTACAATAAGTTGAGCTCGTTTTAGATTAGGTGATCACGGGTAAGAAATTGTGTAGTTACACTTTTCCTTACATTTATTGTAACAAATTATGTAATTTCTGTAATAATTTATGTAGCAACTCAAATTCTCATTATTTTTGTAAGAAAAAGGGTTATCTTGTAGCCCATTGTGTGGCTACACAAATGCTTACCATAAGTTGAGCTCATTTTGGATTGGGTGGTCTTGGGTAAAAAATTGTGTAGTCATACTTTTCCTTACCTTTCCTGTAATAAATTATGTATATCCTATAATATTTTATGTTGTTACGCAAATTCTCATTATTTTTGTAAGAAAAAAGGTTATCTTATAACCCTTTGTGTGGCTACACAAACGCTTACCATAAGTTGAACTCGTTTTGGATTAGGTGATCTCGGATAAGAAATTGTGTAGTTACACTTTTCCTTACATTGCCTTTTAACGAATTACAAATATCCTCTAATATTTTATGTAGCTACTTAAATTCTCATTATTTTGTAAGAAAAAAGGTTATCATGTAACCCTTTGTGTGGCTACATAAATGCTTACCATAAGTTGAGCTTGTTTTGGATTGGGTGATCACGGGTAAGAAATTGTGTAGTCACATTTTTTCTTACCTTTCCTGTAACAAATTATGTATATCCTGTAATATTTTATATAGCTACACCAATTCTTATTATTTTTGTAAGAAAAAATATTATCTTGTAGCCCTTTGTGTGGCTACACAAATTCTTACCATAAGTTGGGCTCGTTTTGGATTGGGTGATCTTGGGTAAGAAATTGTGTAGTTACATTTTTCCTTACATTTATTGTAACAAATTATGTAATTTCTTTAAATATTTATGTAGTTACGCAAATTCTCATTATTTTTGTAAGAAAAAAGGTTATCTTGTATCCCTTTGTGTGGCTACACAAATGCTTACCATAATTTGAGCTCGTTTTGGATTGGGTGATCTCAGGTAAGAAATTGTGTAGTTACACTTTTTCTTACATTTATTGTAACAAATTATGTAATTTCTGAAATAATTTACGTAGCTACTCAAATTCACATTATTTTTGTAAGAAAAAATGTTATCTTGTAACCCTTTTTGTGGCTACACAAATGTTTATCATAAGTTGAGCTCGTTTTGGATTGGGTGATCTCGGGTAAGAAATTATATAGTTACACTTTTCCTTACATTTCCTTTAACGAATTATGTATATCCTCTAATATTTCATGTAGCTACTCAAATTCTCAATATTTTTGTAAGAAAAAGGTTATATTGTAACCCTTTATGTGGCTACACAAATGCTTATCATAAGTTTAGCTCGTTTTGGATTTGGTGATCTCGGGTAAGAAATTGTGCAGTCACACTTTTCCTTACCTTTCATGTAACAAATTATGTATATCCTGAATATTTTATGTAGCTACGCAAATTCTCATTATTTTTGTAAGAAAAAACCCCTTTGTGTGGCTACACAAACGCTTACCAAAGTTGAGCTCATTTTGGATTGGGTGATCTCGGGTAAGAAATTGTGTCGTTACACTTTTCCTACATTTCCTTTAACAAATTATGTAATTTCTGTAAAAAAAAATTGTAGCTACTCAAATTCTCATTATTTTTGTAAGAAAAAAAATGTTATCTTATAGCCCTTTGTGTGGCTACACAAATGCTTACCATAAGTTGAGCTCTTTTTGGATTGGGTGATCTCGAGTAAGAAATTATGTTGTTACATGCTTGCTTACATTTATTGTAACAAATTATGTAATTTCTGTAATAATTAATGTAGCTACTCAAATTCTCATTATTTTTGTAAGATAAAAGGTTATCTTGTAGCCCTTTGTGTGGCTATACAAATGCTTACCATATGTGGAGCTCGTTTTGGATTGGGTGATCTCGGGTAAGAAATTGTGTAGTCATACTTTTCCTTACAGTTCCTCTAACAAATTATGTATATCCTGTAATATTTTATGTAGCTACACCAATTCTCATTATTTTTGTAAAAAAAAGGTTATCTTGTAATCATTTGTGTGGTTACACAAATGCTTACCATAAGTTGAGCTCGTTTTGGATTGGGTGATCTCGGGTAAGAAATTGTGTAGTTACACTTTACCTTACATTTCTTGTAGCAAATTATGTATATTCTATGATAATTTATATAGCTACTCAAATTCTCATTATTTTTGTAAGAAAATATGTTATCTTGTAACCCTTTATGTGGCTACACAAATACTTACCATGCGATGAGTTCGTTTTGGATTGGGTGATCTCAGTAAGGAATTGTGTTCTTACACTTTTCATTACATTTCCAGTAACGGATTATGTATATCTTGTAATAATTTATGTAGCTACTCAAATTCTCATTATTTTTGTAAGAAAAAAAAGTTCTCTTGTAACCCTTTGTGTTGGTGCACAAATGCTTACCATAAGTTGAGCTCGTTTTGGATTGGGTGATCTCGGGTAAGGAATTGTGTAGTTACATCTTTCCTTACATTTCATGTAACAAATTATATATATCATGTAATATTTTATGCAGCTACGCAAATTCTCATTATATTTGTAAGAAAAAGAGGTTATCTTGTAACCCTTTGTGTGGCTACACAAATTCTCATTATATTTGTAAGAAAAAAAGTTCAAATCTTGTAACCCTTTTTTTTAGATCAAAATCAATAGAGAAAAATATAAAAGCTATAAAGAACTCCAAGCAATTAAATAACATAAATATTAGAAAAATTCAAACCAAATATTCAAGCAACAAAATATAAATCCAACTTAAAACATAAACCAAAAAGCATAGAGTCATATGAATTCAAACTAAAAACATAGGTGCATAAACTTAAATCCTAAAATAATATGAATGTAATGCAAATGCCTAAGGGGCGTCTTCACCATCGTCATCCTCATCTTCATCTTCATCTTGGATGCCATCATCTTCGAGAGAGTGACTGCGCCATTCACCATGGAATGCAGTAAGAGTCATATCCATGGAAGCTTGACGGTTCTCCATAGAAGTCACTTGTGCCTCTAAGGAATTGAAACGAGCATCAATAGTATCAAACCTTGTGTTCATCTTGTTGAACTTCCCATCAAGGTAGGCTATAAGAGCATCATAGAAAGGTTGAGGAACTTGAGCCACCGGAGCAACTGGAGGGGATGGCACATTCTCTTCAAGATGTGGTTGGGCATTGCGAGGGAGATCGGCATTACGAACCCATTCACCATTGTAAAAGGTGAATTTTGCACGCCTTAGGGAATGATCGTCAATGGGATCGGTGAAAGGCGAGGCTAGGTCGTAAGAGCAATCAATCTCTAGCTTATGGAATATGAAGCTTATGATGGTGCTATAAGTAAAAGATGTGACGATAGAGGTATAAATTTTGGACAAGGAAGACAAGCTCCGCAAACATAATTTGGATAAGGTTTGGGCGTTTTCTTTCACAT
The DNA here is from genome assembly GCA_019671005.1 of Hibiscus mutabilis. Classification (NCBI taxonomy): domain Eukaryota; kingdom Viridiplantae; phylum Streptophyta; class Magnoliopsida; order Malvales; family Malvaceae; genus Hibiscus; species Hibiscus mutabilis. The sequence continues at coordinate 38,682,052 of CM033732.1, forward strand.
AAACAAGATCCGCATAAAACGCGTATCGAAACGGCGTATCGGTATGGTACATAGGCGTACCGATCCTTGTACCGTATCGAAACATGCTTCACCCATACCAAAACAATTGCCCGTTTACCTGTATCGATAGGCAATTAACTGTATCGATACCCCTTGACCAAAAATGCCATTTTTTGTTGCAAGAGACCCAAAAAATTGAACTTAATCGAATTGATGTGCATGTACATGATATGAGAGCAACATGAATAGGCAAAAAAACGGATGCATACTCCCTCTAACAACATGAATAGATACATATAGGATCAAAAACACATAAGCAATGAAATCAACCAAATTCAAGCAAGATTTGAACACCAAAAAAGCTCTAAGATTCAAGAAATGCTAGTAAGCCCTAACTCTCTACTAAGAGTCTAAAAACGCTCTTTATCTAATGGTTCAGTAAATATGTTCGTTAATTGGTTTAAGATGTCTACATACTCTAGAACTACATCATTTTTCAAGACATGGTCTCTAATGAAATGATGCCTTATTTCTATGCGTTTGGTTCTAGAATGTTGGATGGGATTCTTGGCAAGACAAATGACACTAGTATTGTTACACTTTAGAGGTATGGTACCTACATCAATTCCATAATCTAAGAGTTGTTGCTTCATCCAAAGGACTTGAGCACAACAACTTTCTAATGAAATGTATTCCGCCCAGTGGTAGATAACGCTACACTATTTTGTTTCTTAGAAAACCATGATATGAGCATACTACCTAGGAATTGACATGTACCAGATGTACTCTTTCTGTCTATCTTACAACCTCCATAATTCGTGTCCGAGTAAGCATTCAAACTAAAAGATGAGTCTATAGGATACCAAAGACCTAAACAAGGTGTGTCTCTAAGGTATCTAAAGATTTTCTTAACGGCTATAAGGTGTGATTCTCTATGAATAGCTTGAAATCTAGCACACAAGCAAACACTAAACATGGTATCCGGTCTACTTGCGGTAAGATAAAGCAAAGATACTATCATTGATCTATAAAGTTTTAAATCAACACACTTACCTCCTTTATCTTTGTCAAGCTTTGTAGAAGAACTCATTGGTGTGGCTTGAGGTTTCACATTCTCCAAGCCAAACTTCTTGAGCATGTCCTTGATGTACTTAGCTTGATTGATGAAGATACCATCCTTCCTTTGTTTGATTTGGAGTCCCAAAAAGAATAAGATCTCCCCCATCATGCTCATCTCAAACTCACCTTGTATCAACTTAGCAAACTCTTGACAAAGAAACTCATTAGTAGAACCAAAAATTATGCCATCAACATAGATTTGTACTACTAATACGTCTTTGCCTTTTCTTTTTATAAAAAGTATAGTATCCACCTTTCCTTTATCAAAACCTTTTTCAACTAAGAAATTTGATAAACGTTCATACCAAGCTCTAGGAGCTTGTTTCAAACCATATAAAGCCTTTGAAAGTTTAAAAACATGGTTTAGGTATTTTGGATCTTTAAAAACGGGTGGTTGTTCTACATACACTTCTTCATTTATAAAACCATTTAGAAAAGCACTTTTTACATCCATTTGAAAAAGCTTGAACTAATGATAACATAAAAATTGAAGCAACATCCTAATGGCTTCCATTCTAGCTACGAGTGCATAGGTTTCTTCAAAATCGATTCTTTCTTCTTGAGTGTAACCTTGAGCAACAAGTCTAGCCTTGTTTCTCACTATGTTACCACTCTCATCTAGTTTATTTCTAAAAACCCATTTAGTTCCTATTGTAGATTTATTACTAGGCCTATCAACTAATGTTCATACATTACTTCTCTTAAATTGATTTAATTCATCTTGCATGGCCAAAATCCAACATTCATCATCTAATTCTTCTTTGATATTTTTAGTGTAATACCCCAATATTTGCATAGTGACTGAAATAAAAAGAATTAAAGTTTGGTGGTTTTAGTTCAGTGACTAAAACATAAAATTTTAAAGTTTAGTGGTCAAAGTGCAAAGTTGGGAAAAGTTTAAGGACCAATATGGTAATTTTCCCAATAATTATTTTTATGTAAAAAATGAATGGTCTATCCCGATATAGGAATTTTGGTGGGAATAAGATTTTTTGTACGAGATTTGTGTGAAAAGCTATAAAAAGGATAATTTTCGGAAATTAATTCGAATGATTATTCGAATTTGGAAAATTATGAAAATTTTATGAAAGTCTTAGAAAGACTAGAAGAATATGATATTATGGTTTTTGAATCATTTTTATTCGTTTTAAATTCGATTCTATGCAGCATTTGGTGAAATAGGTGAAAATGACATTTTTGAAGATAAGTTGGTTCATCAAGGGCAAAATGGTCATTTCACCCTTACTTTTTGATTATTTATGATTATTATGGATAAGAATAAACAAGTGTTGGCTTTTGATTGGTTATAACTCAAGGGTATAATGGTCTTTTGACTATTAAAGGTTTTTATTAATTAAATAAGGTAATTATAATGCCATTTGGCATTAAAATAGAATAGAAAAACTTGGAAAATCATCTCCTCTTCTCCTCCAAGCTGCCGAATTCACTCAAGAACCTAGGTAAGAAATTTTGATTCAATTTTTAAGCTTATATGGTTAGATTTGAGCTTGAGACATGAAACAAGAAATTGTTCTCCATTAAATTCTCTATCTTTTGGTATAAGTTTTATATAGTTTTCATGTCTCTAAGTTGAGTTTGGGGTTTTAGGGTTGAAGAAGAGCATGATGGAATCTTGAGTTTTGATGGTTTTTCTTATTGGAAACATGCTTGTGATGTTGTTTTCATGATTCAAATAATGAAAATTCCATGAATTGTGTTGTAGGTTGATTATGGAAAAATTGAAAAATTAGGGGAAACTCTTGAAAAAATTTTATTTGAAGTGGAAATGATTTTAGAAGCTTGAATATGATGTTTGGAGGTTGAATTTGTGCTTGAATCAAGTTGAGAAAATTGGTCAATGTGACCTTTCATATTCGGCTAGTAGAAGAAAATTTGGGAAAATTATGGAAAATTTTTCCTAAAGTTAATAATGGTTTAGAATGATAATATAAGATGTTTGGAATGAAATTCCCTAATTATTGGGCATTAGGGACCAAAATGTAAATTTTGAAAAGTTCAGGGATTGAGTTGTCAAGCTTGTTTTTGAAGTATGCTATGTTGGAAAATCAAGTTAAATGATTGGAATGATGATTTTGAAGTTTATATTGACTTTAGGACCAATTTGTAATTTTTGGTAACTTTGAGGACTAATATGTAAAATTTTAAAGTTTGGGTCCTAAAGCATAAAGAATGAGAAATGAAAGGATTAAATTTGAAAATGATGGTTAGAAGCTCAAACGAGTCCTTAGTGACTAAATTGGGTATTTTGGAAAAAAGTTAGAGAGTTATGGAAAAGTGTAAAGAAATGTGATTCGAATATAGAAAGTTTTATTGGAATCCAGTTATGTATAATGGATAGTTATTTTAGTTACTTTCCATTATTTTGTATAGTATGAGTATGTACTCAAAAAAATTGCTTGTGTTATGTGTTTAATATACATACAGATAACAAGCAAGCTCGTGATCGAAACAAGTTAAAGGACAAAGGAGTTTCAAAATAGATACGTTTTGGTATAAATAGCTAGTGAGGCATATAAGGTGAGTGCATTCATATATTTCAAAATATGTTTTTTTTAATTTTAAGAATTCTATTTACTTGATTTTATTAAAATGATAACATGGTTTTTGTATAAGTTATGTGATATTTTACAGGCATAGAAAAAGGTTCGTACATAATAGGGTATGAACTGCTCTATTATGTTTCGTTATGACAAATTGTTATTGAATAATGGTGATATATGAATTGTTTATACATGATGATTTTACAAGTACATGATATGGTTTTATTACCCAAGTAATGATAGAGAGTTACAATATAGTGGCATGCCATTAGAGGTCCAATAGTCAAGGACTACGTGTAGCTACACACCGATCTTCAGATCCTATATGTTTAACATCACTTATGTGGCTATATGATGCCGACACTTATGTGTCTATATGTTTATCGTCACTTTGGTGACCAGTGCTCAAGGAGTACAGACCTTGCATACTTTAGTTTCTCTTTATACAATTCTTGGGCCAATTACAAAGTTAAAGTACATAAAAATCACCATTTTCTTATATATGATGGTTTTGAACTAAAAGATTATTTAATATGATCTTGCTTAACCATGTTTTCATTTATTTTATTACTAGATTTTATGATTATTTTTAATGCCTCGCTAAGTTATACTTAGCGTGTGTATTATGCTTGTGCACACGTAGGTTGATCACGTGGTTTGTAAGCAGGAACGTTTTGGCATCATCCCGAGGTCGAAGGGAAATTACAGGTTATCTTAGTAATACTTTGACATTCGATATCATATTTTGAGTAGCGGCATGAATAATAATGGATTTGCATATTTTGTGTAAATGAGATTTGAAACTACTCAATAGTTTGTATGTTTATAACTTAAATATGGTTTAGAATTACTAGTACGTGATTTGGGATGGTTTATTGTAGTTAGTAAGTTTATAATGGAACTAAACTCTAATAACTTTATATTTATTTATGATTATGGTAAAATGTGGATTAGTGTTATTTATTAAGTGAGTTAAAATGGTTTATGAAAATTTTAGTGAACTTATTCTTGAAACAGGTGAAAACAGTAAAGAATTAAAAGTTAGTGGTTTTAGTTCAGTGACTAAAACGTAAAGTTTGAAAGTTTGGTGACAAAAGTGAAAAGTTGAGAAAAGTTCAAGGACCAATGTGGTAATTTTCCCAATAATTATTTTTACTCCATAAATAGATAGATCATCTAAGGGTGTGGATCGAATATAAAAACGATGGTTTGATCTTATGTTTTTATTATTGGAAAATTTCAGTTAAAGTTTAAGTGTGATTTGGGTAATCGTATGAGCTCGGAATTTTATGAAAATTTGAAGGAAGTCTTAAAAAGACCCGAAGAGCATAGCATTAAAGTTTTGAATCATTTTTAAATCGGTTTAGATTCAATTCTATTCAGTATTATGTATAGGTGATGGAATGACATTTTTGAAAACAAATTATTTCATTAATGGCATTTTAGACATTTCACCTATACTTTTAATGAAAATTTATTATGGAAGAGGATAAAATATAGGCGTTGGCTTGTGATTGGTTATAACTAAGGGGTGAAATAGTCATTTGACTATTTTAGAGATTTGTATTATTATATAGCAAAATTAGAAGACATTTGGCATTAAAATTAAAGATAGAAAAGACTAGAAATTTACTCATCTTTCTCCCAAGTAGCCGAGACCCCTAGCAAGGTAAGAGCAAAATTTTCAATTCAATTTTTGGCTTGATTTACTTACTTGGTTTTTGGCTAGAGACATGAAACAAGAAAATGATCCCCTTGAATTCTCTATCTTTTGGTATAAGTTTTGTCTAGTTTCCATGTCTCTAAGTTGAGTTTGATGATTAGTGTGGTTGAAGAGCATGTTAAGATTTCATGTTTTAAGGCTTGATCAAGTTGGAAATGGTGTTGTAGTGTTGTTTAGATGCTTGAAATGATGAAAACTTCTTGGAAAACTTATAGGGACCATTTCGGCTATAAGAGGAAAATTAGGGGAAATTTTGCAAAAATTTATTTGATAATGGAAATGATTAGAATGATGTTTTCTAAGTTGAATTATGTTATTGGAATGAAGAAAACATCATTTTAGGACCAATTTGTGAATTGTGTAAATTGGGTGAAATAAGTGAGAAATGGGAAAATATTCAAGAAACATGGGTATGTTGTTTACTATGATACAAGGATTATTTTGGTGTTAAAATTTTAGAAAATAGAGATGAAATGTGGAAGTTTCCAAATTTTAGTTTATAAACCCTAAGAGAGAGAATTTAGGGTTTAGAGGGAGATTATCAAACTATTGGTTGTAATGTGTATTTTGAGATGAGATTAAAGTATTGGGAGAATGGTGGTTACAAAGAAGTACTTGGTTGAAAATATAATTTTTCCATATTTGTATGTACATGTATTAGTAAGGTTTGGACATGTACTTAAGGTTGATTGTGTCATGTATTTAATGTACATACAGATAACAAGCTAATTCGGGATCAAACGAGTGAAGAAAGAAGGTAAAAGTGCAACCAAGCTTAGTGAGGCTAGTATAAAGTTTACTTTTGAAAGTGTCAAGGTGAGTGCAATGCATGATCTTTATGTCATTCATCATATAATTGACATGTTAAAAATATGTCAAGAATTGAAAATACATGCATAGATCACTACTTGTTCATGGAATGTTATTTTACGTAGGAATTGCTTAATATGTATATATGTTGCCATGTATGAGATTATGATTGACATAAAGCCCAAAGTATGAGATAGGAAATTAAAAGTATAGTTGGATATCCATAGAGTCATAAACAGTTGTATAAACATTTTAGCACTCCCGGTAGAGTGCAATTTATTATAAGCACTTCAGGTAAAGTGCAAAATAATTAATAACTGTATACTCCGGTAAGTATACAAAAGCACTTCGGTGCTAAGCACTTCCAGTAAAGTGTACAAAATATACTATACTCAAGTAAGTATAGGGGGGATGACTCGAGTATAAAAATTTCCTTAATTCAATACTTGGGCTAAATGGATTGAAACACAGGATAAAAAGGCTTGAAAGCTCGATGATGAATATGGCAACGTTATTGGTAAGAATCAAGGTTATTACTATGTAATATGTTATTATACATATATCATGTCATATATGATAATATGCATAAAATGGTAGGTGATCATATGCATTGTTATTTTATTATATTGATATCTATGTTAAATTGCATTTGAATGAAATGTAGTTGCCTCACTAAGTATATACTTAGCGTATGATGAATTTCATGCGTAGGTTTTAAAGGAGCTTCAAGAGAAGAGTAGCCGAGCATCACTTTCATATTTTGGGAGGTATATCTCCATCTCATAGTAATGTATTGACATCCATCCTTCTTTTGGAAATGTTCTAGATGGCATGTATAACTAATGGGGTTGTAATAACTTATCACCAAATGTGATTGGTTAATAGTTGTTATAATGTAGATGATGAAACTAGTAAGTCCTATTACATTTATACATGAAAATGGACTAAGTTTTAGTGAATATGGGTCCTAAAATAGAAAAATTAAAAATCTGTCCAGAACTTTATGTAAAAGCAGTGTGTTTGAAAAACCAGCATAAATTCTACAATTGGACTTAGATGTTTAATATTATATGTATGAACTACAAATTTTGTCTAGTTTCTTACAAAATAAACGGTGACTGATTTCGAGTTGTATGTAAAAAGTTATGAATTTTTATTCGACGGAAGGTCAGAAAACAAGGTAGCAGAATTTTAGAAATTCTGGGCTGCGACGTGAATCTAAGGATTTATTTGAATTTTTGTGTAATGAATTTATGCTAATAATTTATATGGTTAGAAAGCTTAATGAATCTAGTTTAATTAAAAATTTTCAGAACGAATTTTTGATGTCTATAAAATTTTTTTTATAAATTTTTAAGTAAAGGCAGTGCAGGCTGCTACTTTTCTAAATTAAGAAAATATAAGGGTTTAATCTTAGTTAGTAACATATTTGACTCGTATTTGGTAACGAATACGGGAAAAGGATGTTACAGAGATCCTATTGCTGCAGACTGTTGGCTCAATGATCTAAACATTATGCTCGAAGGATTGCACTGTGATGATCAGAGAAAGTTAGAGGGAGTTGTGTCTTTATTAAAGGGATAGGCTCGTATCGGTGGTCAAACATCACCACTTGTCCTCAGGAAGAGATTACTTGGGACTTTTTCCTCCGTGAGTTCCGCAACAAGTATATTGGAGATATGTTTATCCGAGAAATGAGGAGTCGATTTCTGAATCTTAAGCAAGGCGATCGGGCCGTATACGAATATGAATGTGAATTCAATAAACTGAGTCGTTTCGCCTCAGAGTTGATTCCTACTGAGAAGGATCGTACCACCTGCTTCATTGAAGGGTTGGATCCTGATTATAAAGAGGTGTTGATTGCTATGGATATCACTAGATTTCAGGATGTTGTCAACCGAGCAAAAGGAATGGAAAAAGTACGACTGGAAAAAGCTAGCAGCTCGGGATGTGCAATCTCAGAAAAGAAGTTATGGAGGACCTTTTGGTTCATCATCATCCAAGCGAGGCAAGGGCTCATACCAAAGTAACAAACAAAGATTTGGATCGGGAAAGTCCAAAGGTTCACAGGTTTCTTCTGTAAAGACATGAAGTTCGAGGAAACATAAATGTGATCATTGTGGTAAATTTCATCATGGACAATGTCGACTAGTTACAAGAGCTTGATTTGGTTGTGGTGCTTCTGATCATTTCCTTCGAGATTGTCCGAGAAGTGGCAATAGGCCAGATAAGCCAGAAAGATCAGTAGTTCAGAACCAGAAGGGAAAATATCATGCTAGTCAAAAGTCTTCTGGAGTTAATCGTCCGAGAGCATCTGAAGCTTCTTCCAATAAGGAATTAAAGACCTCCGCGAGAGTCTACCACATTCGCACTGAGGAGGACAAGGATGCACCAGATATTATTACAGATGCTTTTCAACTTTTTAATGAACATGTATTTGTATTGATAGATCCGGGATCTACTCATTCATACGTTAGTTCTAAGTTAGTCCAAGATAGGAGGATTACCTTGGAAACTACATCTAGTGATGTCTTCGCAACCAATCCTATTGGCCATAATGCTCGACTGAGTAAAGTTTGTAAACAGTGTCCGATAATGATTCAGGGAATTGAATTCCCAGTTGGTTTGATGGAATTACCTTTCCATGATTTTGAAATTAATAATAATCATAAATAATCAAAAAGTAAGGGTGAAATGACCATTTTTCCCTTGATGAACCAACTTATCTTCAAAAATGCCATTTTCACCTATTTCACCAAATACTGCATAGAATCGAATTTAAAACGAATAAAAACGATTCAAAAACCATAATATCATATTCTTCTAGTCTTTCTAAGACTTCCATAAAATTTTCATAATTTTCCGAAGTCGAATAATCATTCGAATTAATTTCTGAAACTTATCCTTTTTATAGCTTTTCACACAAATCTCGTACCAAAAATCTGATTCCCACCAAAATTCTTATACCGGGATAAACCATTCATTTTTGCCATAAAAATAATTATTGGGAAAATTACCATGTTGGTCCTTAAACTTTTCCCAATATTTATGTTTTTTTACATAATGTATATAGTATTATTATGTATATAATATGTGTAATATATATATTATGCTTATAATATGTATATAGTATAATATTTACCTTTATATAGTATTTGTATAATATGTATATATATGTATAAGATATGTATAAAATATTATTTATGTATTTATGTATATTATATATTATTTTATTTTTATTTTATTACTTTACATTATTTATATTAATTTTATTTTATTTATTATTTTACATAAATATCGTATAGTATTTTGCCCTATTGTTCCGATATTTCTATTGGGAGTGTCATCTCGGCCATCCGGGTGTCATCTCCTTTGAATGTCGTAAATATCAAGGCATATTTAAATTGTTGTGTATGTATTTTGGGAATTAAATTATTAAATTAAATCAAATTTTCATTTTCCTTAATAAAAATAATGCGAACCTTAGGTACCAATTTTAGGCGTAGTGGGGGTGCTAATCCTTCCCCACTTGTAACCAACTCCCGAACCCATCTTTGGTTGACTTTTCGGTGACCGGTCTACCTTATCCAAGTAACTGGTGGCGACTCCATTTTTTATCATTTTTTTATTTAAAACACGTGGCTTAGTCACCCGAGAACGGACCTCCAAGAAAAGGCTCGGACGAAAAGGTCGCTACAGCATGGCGACACCGCTGGGGACTTAAATTTTGTTTGCAAAAACAAAAGAGGAGTTAGGCCTTAGTCAGGGTTCGCATTGTAATTATTAAGGAGAGTTTAAATTCAATTCAATTTAATTTTTAATTTTCATTTTTTGTTTGATATGAACTGTCATCAAACATTAGTAATAGAACCCTTAAGTGGGAGGGAGTACTTCGCTTCGTTGGGTTTTCACCTCCGTATAGTGTTGTATCTCGCTTCCGGAGTACCGGTCCTTAAATTTCGCGGGGTTTTCACCTCCGTATGGTATAAGGGTCGTATTCTCCCAAATCGATGTCCTAGCGACAATTCGGGTACCCTTACTCTAGAACCAAACCGCATATCAGCCGTAGTGTCCACCCTTTAACCACGCCGTTACTCTGCCCGTTTAGGAATAACACTTTTTAGGTTTTTGCTTTGGCTTTTTTTATTGTTTATATTCCTTGTATATTTCAATTATTATTCACCGTTCATTTCATTTATTTATCTGACTATTCTATTACACTGACATGTTTTCTCTGTCATTTTTTTCTTTTCTTTTTTTTCACATTCGCATTGCATATCACATCATACCATAAGTGTTGATTTGAGAATAATCTAATTTAGAGGGTGTACCCAGATAGGAGAGAAGTCTGTGATACAAGAGCGATAATGCAAATAGTATCGAGTTAGGGTGAATAAAGACCAACGAAAAGATGACTCGACTGTGAGATACGAAGCAAATAAGAGATAATGCAGCTTAGGCACGCTATTCGAAACCCAACTCATTGGCATCCAGGTCTACCAAAGAAGAGACCTTTGCATGCATTCTCCATGCATAGGCTAGCCATCTGTCACAAAAAAAACTGAAATGTGTAGATTACGCTGCCATAAGACTTTTGAACAGTGGAAGAAGAAAATGACGAGACTATCTCGCAAACCAAGGACGATGCTAAGACGTATAGTGTGAATCGTACTTTACAAAATCAAGATATCAAGACAAGAAGCTACCCATTATCTATAGTTCATTTCAGCTTCTTGACAGACATCTTCTCTTAGCGGAAGCCTTTCTAAGGATTATTTGCGAATCAATACTGCATTTGCATTCATTTTTGCATTACATACCTGCAAACACATTTCTTGGGACCCAATGGAGTAATCGAGAATCAGCCAAAGTTTTGACGTAGATAAAGAATAAAAATCAAAGGTCGAGATCCGAACAAGTATTACAATAGTTGAAGTATTGAAGGGATAACAATATATGAATTTCTGCTCATGACAGACTGAAGTTCTGCTTTTTGTCTTATACATGTATTGACCACGGCTTGAAGTAATGCATCGAATCAACTTTGCTATCCTTGGCCCAAGTGTAGCAAAGATCTTTTTGTAAATGGCATATGTCATGTTTGGTGATTTTTATTCCAACAAAGAATGTATTTTGCTTAACATACAATGGCCTTGAAAGCATGTATATGTATATCTATTCTTGCCTTTGTAGGTCCCTAGATATCAATTGCAAAATGTGACATTGAGATCAATTGAATATTGTGATAACGATAAGGTCTATTTTTTCTCCTAATAGACTCTGGTCAGAAAAGCAAGATTACTACTCCTTTGATGAAGTTCGATGATGAAAAAGCTTCAAAGTTAACCATACAGAGTTGCTTAAAATTGAAATTATAAGCGTAGTCTTTTATGCGCTAAAGGATCAAAATATAAGGAAATAATAATAAAATATTAAAAGAATAAACCACTCACTTGCTCAAAAGCCTGGTAATAGGCATAATTGAAGCCTGGTAATAGGCATAATTGAAGCCCGGTAATAGGCATAATTAAAGCCTGGTAATAGGCATGTTTAAGCCTAGTAATAGGCATGTTCAAAGCCTGGTAATAGGCGTGTTCATAAAGAAAATACAGGAAAGCACACACATGCATCTAGAATTCTATTCTTAGAATGATATTTCTGCACTCTAATGGTTAAACAAGTCCATTTTCTTGGATGGAGCAAAAATGAGAATTGAGAAGGAGTAGTCTTCTGTAGCAACGCGGTAATCATGAGGATGAACCGAGTCATTAAATGGGAATTTTGAGACTTAGAATCGCCATAATATTCAAAGTCTTCACAGACACAAGCTATGCTTGGAATGATCACCGAAAGGTTAAATTTGGGACGCTTTTGCACTTGATATTCAGAGCTCCTATTATATATATATATATATATTGATTTTGGTTTCAAGGTCGTGTATGCTAATCTAAAAGAACACACTTCATTGGAATGACAATCAGCAAAATTGACATTTTAAGCAAAAAGATTTCCTTGTATTACTTCAGGAGTAAGCTTCAGGATACAAGGTTGTAGATACAAAGGATCGACCTAACACAGAGGGAAAACGTGTTAGTGATTACAACGAGAGTGGTGACAAGTGTATATATGCCAGATAGTTTGGAGATTTAAAGCAACTTTCTCTCATTCAGAGAAATGAAGATTGAACCAATGACGGGGAAAATATCTTCGAACACAATGAAGGATTGTGAATCTGAGGCATTCGCTCACCAGAAGGTCAAAGATAGAAGAAGACTCTATGGGATAGGTCAGTGCCGACAAATCAATTGGGCCCAAGACTGAATAGGGAGAAGTACCGGGGCAGTAATAAGAGTGCATAACAAGAAAATAGTTGAGCCCAGGATCGAATGGGGCAATGATGAGCAAAAGAATGGTACGGGGTCCCTATAACAGTAGAAGGACTAAAGGAGAATGTTCGCAGAAATGAGAAATGACTCTGGATTAAAGGTGTGTTGTAGGACATATTTGAGATAAACACCCAACTGATAAGAAGAAGATTGAAGACCATGTAGCAAGGAAATGGAGTGAAGAATAAATCTTATGATTGCATTTCAAGGACCAAGAGTTTCAAAAAATGAAAATGTTTCATATCATTCATCATATAGATAGGCATCCCTAAGATTAGGAGCATGCTAACACGCATTATTCAAGTTTCTTGTCTGTTTTCTTGACAGATGTTCAAGAATTAGAGGAAAATCAGATTTTTATGCTTCGCAGCGGAAGAAGCAACTCTTAACAAAGATTAAAAAAAATCATACTCAAACGTTTGTGATTTGATGCCTATGACAGTCAGAAACTGGGGCATCCTTTAAGGTTTTTCAGTCTTCATCTTTCATGGAAGCGTGTAAACTTTCCGGCAATCTTGTGACGAGATACCCTTTCATGCCTATGACGATCAGAAATCGGGGTATGATTTAAAATTTTTCCAGTCTTCATCTTTCATGGAAGTAGTGAAAATCATGTGGTAGTTTCGAAGCAAGATACACTTTGATGTCAAGATGGTCAGAACCCGGGGCATCCTTTCAATTTTCCAGTCTTCAACTTTCACGGGAGCAGCGAAAATTTTCTAATAGTATCACAGCGAGATGTCATTTTGATGTCAAGACAGTTAGACCCGGGGCGTCCTTTTGATTTTCATGTCTTTGGCTTTCGAGGAAGCATGGAAAATCATGTGGCAATCTCAAAGTGAGTTACTCTTTCGTGCCTATGATGGTCAAAAATCGGGGCACACCATCTAAGGATTTTGCAAACTTTAGCTTTCGGGGAAGTAGCAAAAATCTTCTAGTCGTCTTGCAACAAGATACCATTTCATGCCTATGACGATCAGAAATCGGGGTATGATCTTTTAATTTTCCTGTCTTCAGCTTTTATTGGAAGCAGCGAAAACCTTCCGGTAGTCTTGTAGCAAGATATCCTTTTATACCTATGACGATAAGAAATTAGGGTATGATCTTTCAGTTTTCCAGTCTTCAGCTTTCATTGGAAGCAGCGAAAACCTTCTGGTAGTCTTGTAGCAAGATACCCTTTTATGCCTATGACGAACAAAAATCGGGGCATGATCTTGTAATTTTCTAGTCCTCAGCATTTTGGGAAACAATGAAGATCTTCGGGCAGGGAGATATCTTACCTATGATGATCAGAAATCGGGGTATGATCTTTAATTTTTTCGGTCTTCAACAGCAGAGAAGACTCGTGGAGGGCTCCCAACTCTAGGATTTTGTCTTCTCAACAGAATATTCCATTTTGAAGAATTCAAGGGCAATCGAGCAGATCGATGCATAAGATCAAGAGAGCAGGCGGTACCCTCAACCTACACGGACCAAAATGGTCACTATTTTGTCTTTGCTCTATCTCTATTACACATCGATGAGCAAAGATGGACAGTTGTTGTAACCCATTTTTGTCCGGGTTAGACCCAAAATAAGCCTAATATCCCTACCTATTATGCCCAATTAAAAAGCCCTTTTTCCAGTCCAAGATGCCGTATTTGCAGACTCGAAAAGCAAGAAAAAAGACGCTATCACCCGAAAATTTTCGATCTGTAAAATCAATGTATTTACTTTATTAGGTATTTAATACCCCAAAATTTTTGTATAGGAGAGCTTTTCGAATGAAATTAAAAAGGGTAAAAAGTAAAAAAAAAAAAAGCAAAATCTGCGTGGCTCATAATGAGCCACGTCTCCCCACCACCCTTTTCTTTGGCTATAAATATCCACATGGAGGGAGGGCACTGAACACCCAACAATTGAAGGCCAACAATTTTAATTCAAGAAATAGGCTAAAGCCATGTAAATTGGCAATTCGGCATCCCCAAAATAAGGGGAGCCAAGGCCGGCCGAGCAAGGCTGGCTAGGGGTATGGGGGCAGTGCCCTCGGCCTCAGTTGGTTCGATCCAACATTCGATCGGGATCCCTTTCGTGGCTCGGTCTAGTTAAATTTTTAGGCCATGTCGAGGTGATGCCGAGATTTTGGTGGGGGTCGGTCAAAGTCTTTCATTCGAGCTCTTAGTGGGGTAAAATTTTGATCTTTATCTTTGTATTTATTTATATAATAATATATAGTTTGGTTGATTATGTTTTTTATATTGGCATTTTTTTATGTTTTTTATATTGGCATTTTTTATGTTTTGTATATTACTTTACTTTTAATTTTTTGCATCATTTTTACTCTTTTATTTTTATTTTTATTTTATTTGTGTTTTTTACATAATGTATATAGTATTATTATGTATATAATATGTGTAATATAAATATTATACTTATAATATGTATATAGTATAATATTTACCTTTATATAGTATTTGTATAATATGTATATTTATATATAAGATATGTATAAAATATTATTTATGTATATTATATATTATATAGTATTTTATTTTTATTTTATTAATTTACATTATTTATATTAACTTTATTTTATTTATTATTTTACATAAATATCGTATAGTATTTTGCCCTATTGTTCCGATATTTCTATTGGGAGTGTCATCCCGGCCATCCGGGTGCTATATCCTTTGAATGTCGTGAATATCAAGGCAGATTTAAACTGTTGTGTATGTATTTTGGGAATTAAATTATTAAATTAAATCGAATTTTCATTTTCCTTAATAAAAATAATGCGAACCTTAGGTACCAATTTTGGACGTAGTGGGGATGCTAATCCTTCCCCACTCGTAACCAACTCCCGAACCCATCTCTGGTTGACTTTTCGGTGTCCGGCCTACCTTATCCAAGTGACAGGTGGCGATTTTATTTTTTATCATTTTTATTTAAAACATATGGCTTAGTCACCCGAGAAAGGGCCTCCAAAAAAAGTCCCGGACGAAAAGGTCGCTACAATAGGCTTTAGAGTTTAAAGAATAACCTAGAAAAATAACTTTATCACTTTTTACATCAAATTTACCTAAATTGTCTTTTCCATTGTTTAAAAAAACATTTACTTCTAAAAGGATGAAAATAGCCAATGTTAGGCTTTTTATTTTTGAAAAGCTAATAGGGTGTTTTCTTTAAAATAGGCCTAATCATTACTCAGTTGACAATGTAACAAGCCATATTAGTGGCTTCTGCCCAAAAATACTTAGGCAAATTCTTTTCACAAAGCATGGTTCTAGCAATTTCTTCTAAAGTTCGATTTTTCCTCATGACAACCCCATTTGTTGAGGTGTGCGAGGAGTGAAAAATTATGGCTTATACCATTTGAGTTACAAAACTCTTCAAAACTACATTTTCAAATTCGGTTCTATGGTCACTTCGAATATGTGCAATTGAGTAACCAAAATCGTTTTGATTTGCTTTTGAAAATGTGATGAATTTTTCTAAAGCCTATTCCTTTGTACTTAAAAATAGAACCCAAGTATATCTAGAATAGTCATCGACTAAAACAAATGCATATGATTTTCCACCCTAAACTCATTGTTCTTATAGGGCCAAAAAGATCCATGTGGATCAATTGTAAAACTCTACTTGTAGAAACATCATTAATAGGTTTAAAAGAAACTCTTTTATGTTTTCCTGTTGCACAAACATCACAATTTTTTTAATATGAAAACTTTATTTTAGGCAAACCTCTTACTAGGGGTGAGCAACGAAACTGAGAAAACCAAAAAACCGACTCGAATCGGGCTATGCGGTTCGGTTCGGCTTTGCATGTTGCAGTTTGGTTTTTGGTTCGGTTTAAAACTCAAGCTTTTCAATTCGGTTTGGTTTCGGGTTTTTCATATGGAACTCGTTTATTCCATATCAACCCTAATTAAAAAATACATTATGATACATATCAAATATATTTTAAAGATAGTCTCTTAAAATATTTTAATTTGTTTTTAAGACATTTTCTTGGAATATTTGGATATATTTTTATAATATTAAGTTGATTGAATATTGTGTTTCAAATTAGAATTTGTTTTTATAATATTTACTATTCAATAGTTGTTTTACTATGTTGAATATTTGAGTTTGGTTTTAATCAAACAATATATTAGACTACATATTTGTGTTCTAAGTTGGTGATGTAGAATCATTGAGTGGATATTAATTAAATGAATATTTTATGTGATTTATTTTTAGATAGATTGTCTGTTTTGTAATCATCGTTATTTTTTAATTTATTTTTATTTGAAATCTTAGATTTGTCAAGAGCTCAAGACATGTGTTTTCTTGTTCTTAATGGCAAAATAAATTGATATTGAAGTGTCTAATGATAAATTAAAATATGTTATGTGTTTTGCTTATTTTTTAAAAAAATTAAAAAAAAACCCCGTTAAAATCGCAGTTTTTAATCGAACTGAACCGCAAAATTCAATTTTTGGTATTTCAGTTTTTTTACCGTTCGGTTTCGATTTCGGTTTTCTTTTTAAAAATAGCAGACTGCGGTTTGGTTCATATTTTGTTAAAAAATGAACCGAACCGAATACACCTCTACCTCTTACAAGATCATTTGAAATCAATTTTTCCAAAACACTCATGCTTGCATGTCCTAGTTTTCTATGCCATAACCATGAATCATGCTCATCTTTAGCAACAAAACATGCATTTAAAATATGAATGTCATTTAAATGCACCATGTAAATATTTTCTATGCGATGACCTATAAGCATAATTTTGTTGGTTTCAATGTTGATGATTTTGCAACCATTTGAATCAAAAAGCACCTTGAAACCTCTATCACAAAGTTGGTTTATGCTTAACAAATTATGCTTAAGAACGTTCACATATAAAACATTTTCAATAAGTATGGAAGGGTAATTACCAATGGAACCAATTCCTTCAGTGTGGCCTTTGGAGTTGTCACCAAACGTCACTACTCCTCCACTTTTTGGTTTTAGCTCCAAAAATCTACTCTTGTCTCCGGTCATGTGTCTCGAGCTTCCATTATGAAGGCACCACGAATTTGCACTTAAAGCTTTAGCCTTGTAGCAATGCTCCCCCTACAAACAAAGAATTATGTCTTGATTTTTGGTACCCAAATCATTTTGGGTCCATGAGTATTAGCTCCCAAATACTTGGTTCCCTTGGGAATCCAAGAAGCAATAGCCTTAATATCATTTAAAGTGACAAGTTCCCTAGGAACCCAAACACTTCTAATCCTTTTACCTTTAGAAGGCCTTTGGAAACCTCTTTATTTGTATCCATTAAAGTTTCTTTTTTATTTGTATCCATTAAAGTTTCTTTTTACATAGTTGGGCTTTAAAGAATTTCCATTTCCAAAACATGTATTCCTAACTTTGTTCAAAGAAGCTTTAAGATGACCAACTTCTTTTTGGTGATCATCATGAACTTTAGAAAGAATGTTGTTTAAATTTTGATTTTTCTTTTCAAAATCATTTTGTTTAGCTTGTAACTCTAAAACCTTCTTTTCAAGTTCCAAATTAGTCTTAGATAAAGAATCATTTTGATTTTTTAAATCGGCAATTATTTTCTTATTTTTCAAATGTGATTCTTTATACTTCAAAACTAATTCGTCATAAATCTCTTGCAACTCATTGTATTCATCATATAATCCATCACAAGTAAGCTCACTAGATGAGTTTGAGGTTACCTTAGGATCCTCTTTAAAGGCCATGAGGTAAAGATTTGCAACTTCTTGCTCCTCATCACTTGAAGATTCTTTATCACTCCAAGTGGCTACATGGGCATTTTGCTTCTTTTTCTTCTCGAAGCCTTTCTTATTGAGTTAGGGACAATCCATCTTGATGTGTCTTGGCTTTTTGCATCGTAGCATACTATAAGATCCTTCTCTTCTTCCTTGTTCTTGTTCTTGAAATCCCTTCTTCGATAGAACTTTCTTCCCAAGTTGGATTTTATGAACCGAGTGAACCGTTTAGCTAGCATAGCCAATTCTTCATCTTCTTCCTCACTAGAATCAATTTCGTCTTGTGAAGCTTTGAGAGTAATTCTAATCTTTTTCTTCTCTACTTCTTTCTTCTCGACTTTCATCTTTTCCTTCTTCTTTTCTTCTTCTTTCTTTCTTTGTTACCACATAGGTGAGAAGAGACCCCGTGAGAGCATCGAGCTTCAAAGTCTTGAGATTCTTTGCATCGATGATGGCGGTTCTCTTACCATCCCAAGACTCGGGAAGAGAATAGATGAGCTTTTGAACAAGCTTTTCTTTCGGAATGACTTCTTTGAATCTTTTTAATTCGTTGATGATGATGGAGAATAGATCAAACATCTTTGATATGTCTTCACTCGGCTTTATTTTGAAATTCTCATAGCTTAGATTTAGAAGGCCGATTTTGGTCTCATTTACTTTATTAGTGCCCTCATACGTAACTTCTAGCTTATCCCATATCTCCTTTGCACTTGTGCAAGAAGACATCTTTGAGTACTCATCTGGTCCAAGAGAGCAAAAGAGCATATGCATAGCTTTGTCATTGATTTGTAGCTTATTTCAATCTTCATCGATCATCTCGTGCTTGGCCTTTGGAACGAGCCGGTCACCTTCTCTCTTCATCGAAATAGTCGGTCCATCTTCTACTATATCCCAAAAGAAGTAGTCATGGGATTTGATGAAGAGCCTCATTCGATTCTTCTAATAGAGATAATTATCCCCATTGAAATAAGGAGGTTTGGTGGATTGAGACTCGTAGAGGTTGTTGCCGGAAGTAGATGCCATGATTTCATCGTCTATTGATTAAATTACCTTTAGGATCGCCTCAACGGTGGTTAAACCTTCGATTGAGTGTGTCTCTGATACCAATCAATGGAGAAAGTAGCCAAGAAGGGGTGAATTGGCAATTTAAAAAATAGAAGCATGATGAAAATAAGAGCAATGGGACACAAGGATTTATAGTGGTGCAACCTTCTAACAAGGTTTACATCCACTACCTTAGCTCCTACTAAGGATTTCAACAAATTCACTAAAGAATTTCTTCCCCTTTTCTAGGCTTAGGAGGCAACTGTTACAATATCAAAGCTTTGATGAGCTCACTCTTTTACAAGGAAAATTTGGCAAATGAATAAAATCCTCTCAAAGGTAATAATTTGCCCAATACAAGATCACTCAACCCAATCTTGAAAATAAAGAATACAAATTTGCTCACTCAATAGGGTTACAAAAAATTTGACTCTAGTAGGCTCAAGATGTTGGATTTTTGCTTGAAGGCTTGTAGGTTGATCAATAGTTGTTGTTGTAGCCTTGGATAATTCAATTTATACCCATTCATTGATTTCTAACAATTTGGGTGGTTGAGGAATTGAATATAGCCGTTGGAGAGCTGTTTTCCCGCAATAAACGTAGTCTGCCAACCACCAGTATCGGTACGCGAGCTTACCGTATCGGTACCTGACATACAAAAATATAACTTTTGTACAAAGGGGTATCGATGGCGGGAAGGGCGTATCGATACGAAAATTTAAATGAACAAGGGCTTATCGAAACTGTTCGTACCATATCGGTATGGGCTTTACTCACTAGAATCATATTTGTTCGAGAATGAAAAACTGTATCGATACACCTATGAGGGTATCTGTACGTTACAATCGATTTTCAAAGTTTGTGATTCCAATAAACTAACAAGGCAACAATCGAGTTTTAAATGCAAAAGATTTAGAAAATCACACCCTATATCGATACAGGTAACAATCGTATCGATACTCGTATAGTTGTTATCTCCCAGGTTGAATGGCGTATCGAAACGGATACTATCGAAACACCGTACCGAAACGGGCACAAGCCGTATCGTTACGTGATAGCCATTCGCGTAAAATATTTTCCAGTAGTTAAAGACCGTATGATACGGTATAGGGCGTATCGATACACCTGGTCAAATTTCGGCTATTTGAGTACAAAAAACGCTTAGAAAATATTTAGGGTTTTAGTTTTTGATTAATAAACACTTTTAAGTTCTAATCCTTGTCATTTTGTGTGTATTTTTTAGTACTTAAAATTTATCTTATTTTACAAATTGGTCCCTATTTTTAATTAGAGATAATTTAATATTTTAATTTGGTCTCTCAATTATAACTAATGTTATCTTGTCCCTCTCAATCCCAACCATACCCAATCCATCTTTTAAAATTTCATAAAGATTAATTAAATTATTATTATAAAAAGGGAAAATTAAGCATATATTTTTTAAAATTGATACTTTAATTTTTAAAATTGTTATTAGGCCACTAAAAATACATATATTTGTTATAATGTGTATTCAATTATAAATAATAAAAAGATAAAATTAAGTATATATTTTTTAATTGATACTTTAATTTTTTTATGAAAATAATTTAATTAATTTATATAGCGTCCATTAACATCCAGAACTAATCCAACTCTAAATTTTAATTTAGTGATAATTTAATTAATTTATGATATGCTTTGTTGCAGTAAACAATTAAAGCATCTGAAGATACTAATGGAAATGAATCAATTTTGTACTAAATTAAAATATAGAGTTGGATTACTGAATATTAGTGGATGCTATATAAATTAATTAGATTATTTTCATAAAAAAATTCAAGTATCAATTAATTTTAAAGAATATTTTAAAACTAGGAATTTTAGAATACTAGTATAACAATAATAGCATGAATCAGACTAATAATCAATTTGAATATTTTAAAACTAAAAAATTCAAACCGACCAGATTCCAAACGACTAATTCCATTTAGAAAAAGTGGTGTCAAATGAACAAGGTAGCTGACTGTACAGAACAAAAAAGAGCATAGTTGTCATCCCAATCCAAAAGAGCATGCAATCTGCGCCACCACTTGTCACCTTTTTTCGTCTTTCAGTTGTGTGGTTCTTGGACAGACCTCATGCGACGTCACATTCCCAGCTTTGTTTCCTATCCTCGAATCACTGCGCCCTGTTTGCTGTCGGTTTTGCGGAGTGTCGGAGACGGCACTCTCTTGTTTTCCTCTCACGCTTTCAGTTATTCTTGTCTTCCTCCCACAGCCCTAGGAACTTTTAGGTATTTCAGATCATTCTTTTTATGATTATAAATTGTTCTAAAAGATTGTAAAAATGAATGTATAATCACTCATTTTTATTTGGTTTGTAAATATTATGATAGTATAATAATTAATAAATATTATTATTGTATGTATACATATATAATATTATTAGGTGTATTTATTATGTACGTTTGATTAATATGTATGCGGTATATGTATTATCTATTATGTATGTATTGCTTGCTTGTATTTTATTATGTCATTAATATTATATTTGTGTATATTTATTATATATGTTTGTACGTGTATGTGATATATGCTTGAATTGCATGTGCATATATTATTATTGTGTGTATTATCTATGTATCGCATATGTATATATTACAAATAACTTTGCATATATGTATGTATATATTGCATGTATATGTTTATTATAATTATTATTAATATTATTATTATAATTTTATTAATGTTATTATTTTGTTAAATGGGTTATCAATTAAAAACAGATCTATAATATAAAAACTCAAATAATATAAGTGTCCAGCCTATTTACAATTTAAAACCCAAGTAATATATTACATAGGCCCAATCTAACTAAAAACCCTAATATTATTATCTTCTTTTTGCAGCAGCCAAAGGAGAGCCGTTGGATCAGATCTAGATCCAACGACCATGATCAAAGCCCGAAGACCTCCCAGCTGCCGCGTGTGATGCACGCATAGGCTACCCATCCTCTCACTCGCACCTCAAGCTACGTGTCATCATCTCGTGTTTCCCCAAAAGCCATCTGGACCGTTGATCTTCATGCAATCTCAGCCGTTCGATCATATATGACCCAACGGCCAAGAATGGATCTGACCGAGAGACCCACCAGCTCCACCACGTGGCCACATCACCGCTCCGCCCGCTGCCGGCGTACACTTCCCCTCACCGACCGTACCAATCGGACGTGCAAAAACACAAAAAATAAGGAAAATGTCAGATTCAAATCAACCACAGAGATATCATTTAATGTTTCTTACTCTTGTAAACAAACAACAAATCAAAATATGGATATATATATATATATATGCTGTAAGAACCAAAGCCTTGTACACGAGATTTTTAGATTCAATAACAAGAGAAAAATCCAAAAGGTATCTCATCTTTCTTTTAAGTATTCAAAATAAAATAAAGAAACAACAACAGAAACAAAAAATAGAAGACTAGGGTTTACCCTTTCGGCTCTGAGCCGCCGCTGCAGTGCATGTCGGCTGAGGTTGGCGTCGTCGATGAACGACACCATTTCTTCATCGAATCCTTATTTCTTTTCTTTAACCAGTTCTGTTTTCTAAAAAAAGGGGAGTTTGTTTTTTTAAAATAGTCTTAGTTTTTCCTAGATCTGAGAAGAAGCGAGTATTTTTTTTCTAAAACCTAAGGCGAGATTTGGCTTCTAAATAAAAGGGGGTTGATTGGGGTTATTTTAAGGTTCGTCGCTGCTGACGAACGGTGGCCGGCGGTAACCAACGACGGCCGGTACGACGGCATGTGGCCGGATTCTGGGTTTGAACCCAGATGATCTTTTTCGGTTGAATATTTCAGAGCATTTAGGGGGGGTTGCTTATAATCGGTAAAAAAATGAGAAAGGTCTTAAAAGCTGGCTTTTGGGTGTAATTTATAGAGTTTTATTTTTTTTAAAATGGTAAAATCACATAATAAGGACCTCATTCCTTTGTGATTTTTCGCTTTGAGCATGTCGCATGGTCCAATTACAGGATCAACCCTTCTGTGTTTCCAAAAGCTTGCAATTTCGTCCCAAATTAACCTAATTCAGTTTTTAAATGGCAAAATCACACCCTTAGTCCTTCCGCATTTTGGATATTTGCACTTTGAGCTTCCTCCTTGGTTTTATTACATATTCAGTCCTTTCAAGTTTTGATTTGTTTTCAATCTCGTCCCTAAATTGGTTTTTATTTGTTTTAATTTCTGCCATCTTGTCTTATTTTATGTCATTTCGGTCCCTTTTTATATTTTAAATATTAATGTCATATGTTTTCTTTTTCTTTTTCTTTTAGCATGTTTACATTGTTTTTTTTGTGTGTTCATGTTTTTATGTTTTATGTTTTCATGTTTCTTTTTAATATATGTTTAGTTTATGATTTTATGTTTTCATGTTTTTGTTTGTTCTTTATATCGTACATGTTTGTCTTATGAGTTATGTTTTAGTTCATTTGTGTGTAGTATGTTTTGTCTTGTTTAGTATGTATATTATGATCGTTTCGTATCTTAGGTTCATGTTAGAAATAGGTGATAAGTGCTACATGTAATTATGTTTTTTAATGTATGCATATATTGTGTCATATGATAAAGTTTTGGTACATTTTTGTGGTAATGTTGCTTTTTTAATTTAGTGTCGTGTTTTTTCTCATGTCATGCATACATTGTTGTTTTGTAATTTTAGTATGTTCAAGTATGTTAGATATGTGCTAGTTTAATTTCGAAGGATGTTATTTTCCTTTTATTTTCATGTTTTAATTTGTGTTAGCCTTATGATATCTAGGTTTGTGTTTACGTTTATGTTCGTATTTATGTTTTTGTGTCATATGATAAAGTTTTAGAATAATTTTGTGGTGTGGTTGCTTTGTTAATTTAGTATCCTTTTTATGTATGTCATGCATAGGTTACATTTTGTGGTTTTTTATGTATTTAAGCATTTTATGATTAATTAATTTAATCTTGAAGCATGTTTTTTCTCTTTTACCATATTTATACGTTTGTGTTTATATTCATGTTTAGTCTTGGTTCTTGTGACATGTCATTCTTTATTTATGATCATGCATTTTATTAATATCATGTTAAATTATATATGTATGTTTGATAATATTTTCTAAGGTTGCATACGGATATATTAATTGTCAATGCGGCGCCCTTTTATTCGAGCGTAAACGTGGCCAGTATCAAATGCAGTAATGGTGGTCTATCAATTTACTCTTGAATAACGGGGCTCTTAAAATTTACTCGCACTTATAACCAAATTTTAATTTAATTGTCACTTTAATCCGAAAAGTTTAATATTAATAAAACGGTAATTATTAAAGTAACAAAAAAAGGATATCGCTACAGATGGCGACTCCGCTAGGGACCATTTTTTTGTTTTTCAAAAAATAAAGAGAGTCGAGCTTTTTAAATAATTATTGCTTTATTAATATCAGAAGTTTCAAATTAAAGTGACTATTAAATTAACATTTGGTTATAATTGCGCGTTTATTTTAACGCATTTAAAATTTGGCATATAAACCTGTCATTTTAAGTGGGGGAAAACGCTAGTGCTTTCGTGAGGATATCGTTCCTCTGTATGGGCCTAGCAAAGTACCTTCGGGGCTCGAGTACCGTATGCTTTCGTGAGGATATCGTTCCTTCATATGGGCATAAGTGAATGGGTCCCCCTGAATTGAACCCTGTTGAAAGGAGCCTATAATGGGTGATGATCCGGGGCCTTGCTACCCTTAGTTGGGGACAACAAGGACAATTTGGGTACCTCCTAGCACCAACACTACATGTAGAGAACATAAAGAACCCACCTTTTTAGAGCCATGCAGATAACTTAGGTATTTTAGACAGGTTGTAAATAGGGTTATTTTGTGTGTTTATGTTATTTAATTTGCCCTTTTATTTATGTATTTATTGATTTTAACCGGTACTGACTTGTCTTCTTTGTTTTTGTTTTGTTTTTGCATATATCATCACAATCACATTACATAGGGTATTGATTTCTGAAAGGTTTCTCCCACAATAGAGATTGTTCATGATGGACCAATGGTTCTTTGACCTGACGATAGGGGGTTCGGTTCCAGAGTTTCATCCCGAGGCTAGACGGGGACAGTAGAAGAAGAATCGTTCAGAGACTTTAGGTCAGATTCAGCAAGCAGTGTCAGTCCTGATAACGAGCGAGGTGGAGTACAAGAGTTAAAGAAGCAAATGGCCGAGATGATGAACCAGATAAATGCTATGATGAAAGGTAAGCAGTCTGTCGAACTTAGAGAAGAATCGATCAAGGATCAGAATGTAGAACAGAATGGTCAGAATGTTAAGGTAGACAACACCGTTAAATACGACAAGTTGAATCCTTTTGTGATCAATCTCAAGAAACAGACATGTGGCATATCTGGGGCAGATACCCAGGAAACAGAGGCAAGACTAGGAGAAGCCCGAGAATCAAATGACGTAAAGAGGCATTATCCTATACCTATGAGATACACTGAGCTGCTTCTGTTGCTCATTGAAAGGAACCTTATCATACTGGTGAAGTCTGTACCAAAGAGACCTCATTATCCGAAGAGTTACAACAGTCGTATCTGGTGCAGCTACCACATAGGGGGTTCAGGTTATCACACTGAGAACTGTGGAGCCCTAAAGAACAGAGTTTAAGATCTTATCAGGATGGGAGTTTTGGGTTTCGAAGACGGACAACATTGATTCTACAATGGGCCAGCCATTGCCCGAGGGGCAAAGTCGAAGAAGGGTCAATGCCCAGTCCAAGGTTCAGGTAACATAGAAGTGGGTCACTCAAGTAAGGCAAATTCAGAAATAGAGAGTAGAAGTATCTCAAAAGATGAACTCGCATTCGAGTACGGCCAGCTCAAGCAGGAGAGATATGATCTGAGCAAAAAATCACAGAGTATACAAGACGAGTACCAGAGGTTGCACTTTGAATTCAAGAATACCGATCTAGGTGACACCTCTGAAGAATGGATTAATGGCATGATTCAGCTGAAGAACGATTTGGAACGTTGGAAGCAGAAATGCAAGTCTAGTAAAAATAAAACCAGATCATTGTCACAGAAGCTGAAAGCCAACGTGACATCCTCCAAAGTGAGTTAAAAAGCAGTCGGCTATAGACGAGATCCTGAAATCAAGTATGCAGCAGAAAGGGGAGGAATTTTAAGCCTTTCAAATGGAAAACGCAACACTTAAAGAACAGATGAAAGGCTCAAGACTTCTTTATGTACCAGCGAGATACGTGCTGAAGCGTACAAGCGGGCCGGGTATGAAAGTTTCAAAGAAGTAACTGTCAAGCTACAAAAGGTCGAGCAGAAAATACTGGAGAAAGACCAAGACATGAAGATTGTTATGACTCAAGCGTGACAAGTAGCCCAACAGGTAGCATATTTAGCTGATGCAGCAACGCTGATAACCTAGAATATGGATCCAGCGTTGGACCGCGAAGGAAAGTTGACGAGACTATTGAATGAGGTCAAGAAATTTGGAGCTAGAGCTCACCGCTATCTGTAAACTCCTAATACCTGATGTAATGAAAGCTTTTGGTCTGAATGAAAGATGTTCTATGGGGACAAATCACTTGTGGAATCAATACTTTATTGCATTCATGCATTGCATTTGCATCACATCCTTTGCATTGTTTAATGAGTTTATCATTGCACGTACTTCATCATTTAATTTTGGGGTTCGATGGCAAAACTAGTTGAGAAAATAGAACAAACTAAGGAGTCGAGGCTTGACCTGCTAGAAGAAAGAATCGAGAAGGAGCTAAAGAAGAAAGAAAAAATAGATGTTTTCAATAAGAGGGAACTCTGCCTGGTCCTTGTTTTGGTCATTCCTCTGAATTTCAAGATTCCCAGATTTGCGTAGTATGACGGAACTAGCTGCGCGAAGGTTCACTTGACCATGTTTTGCAGAAAAATAGAGGGATACATGAAGAATGAAGAGTTGTTGATCCACTACTTCCACGATAGCCTGACGGGACCTACAGCAGTGTGGTATAACCGTTTTAGTGGAAACCAAGTTCGGTCATGGGGTGACCTTGCTAATGCCTTCTTGAATCAGTAAATATATGTTTTAGACTTAGCACCATGTCGTCAGTTTCTTCAGAACACGAAAATGAGACCAGATGAAAGCTTCAGGGAATATGCACTAAGGTGGCGATGTTCGGGAACCCAAGTTCAGCATTCTATAGCAAAAAAAGAGTTAACTCCCTTGTTCCATGCAACGCTTCCCTCTCTTTTCTTCGATACGATGTTGGAGAAATCAAGAAGCAGATTCGAGAATTTTATGACGATTGGAGAGAGGATAGAATATGCAATCCAAGAAGGAAAATTAGGGTCTAAGTCTAAGGACCAAACTGAAGAGAAGGCAGATGAAGACAAAGAAGTAAATGAATGTCACCTCCAATGATCTCGTGGTCGTAAAAGAATGAGACAGACTGTCACTTCAGGGTCATCAAGGAAAATTCCTCAGACGAGTACAAATTTGGAAGTGTTCGGAGTATCTATCTCAGACATATGGCCTTATCTGGTAGAAGGTCACTATCTTGTTCCCAGACCGATGAAGATTACACTTGATCTATATGCCCATATCTTCGACTCGAGTAACACATGTGAATTCCACATGGAGGTACCAGGGCATCCCACCAGAAAGTGTAGACCTTTACTGGAGGAAATCAAAGAGCTGATCAATCCAGCAGTGGAGAACCAAGGATGGGGGCAAGTTTACATAGTGCTAAGAAAACCAGAGATTTCTTTGCATTAGCAGACTTTCTTGAAGTAATACAAGGAATCAACTTTACTACATGTGGCCTACATGTGGTAAAGATCTTTTGTGAGGAGGCATGCGTCATATTTGTTGATTTTCATTCCAATGAAGAACCTATTTTGCTTAACATACAATGTTCTTGAAAGCATATGGATATGTATATTTTCTTGCCGTTGTAGGTCACTGGATATCAATTGCAAGATGTGACATTAGTTGGATATTGTGATAACGATGAGGTGTGATCTCCTCAACAGACTCTGGTCAGCAAAGCAAGACTACTACTCTTTCGATGATGTTCAAGGACGAAAAAGCTCCAAATGTTAACCATGTAGAGTTGCTTGAAATTGAAACTCTAAGCGTAATCTTCTATGCACTAAAAAGTTAACAATCAAAACAAGACATATGTGTGTGGAATAAAAGAAAATAACAATATTAGGTGGATTAAATAAAAAGCACTCCTATGTTCGAAGCCTGGTAATAGGCTTGTTCGGATAAGAGTGTGGAAATTTTGGGGCACTCCGCTAAAGCAATAAGGTTGCAATACATCATCCAAGTCAAGAAACCTTAGCTTCATGAGTGATGGTAATATTTTTAAATTGTGACTTTGCCGAGTAACTTGGGGTAATGTTGTTTGCTCCATCATTGTCTTCATGACAAAGGACTGCGACGAGTTGATTTCCTCAAAAATAATGATAAACGCAAAAAAAAAGAAAAAAAAAGAAAAAAATGGAAAGAAAGAAAAGAAAAATGAACAATAGCATAAGTATAATAAAACACACACACACACACACCTAGAACTTTATTCTTAGAATGATATTTCTGCGCTCGAGTGGTCAAACAAGTCCACCCTTTTTAGGGTAGAGCAACTAACGAGAATTGAGAAAGAGTAGCATTCTGTAGTAACGCGGTAATTATGAGGATGAACCGAGTCATCTGGGAAGACTTCACAGCCTTGAATCGTCGCAACATTCAAAATCCTTATGGACTCGAGCTATGCTTAAAATGATCGCTGAACAGTTGAATCTAAGACGCTCTTGCACTTGATATCCAAAGCTCTTATTCTGTAGTTTGTTATACTAAGATGTTGATTTCAAGATCCTGTATGTTAATCTAAATAACACTCTTCAGTGGAATGCCAATCAACAAATTGACAATTTAAAGCAACAAAGATTTTCATGTATTGCTTCAGAGATAAGATCCATAACACAAGGTCGCAGATATTATTGGACACCTAACTAGAGAAATAACCCTTCAATATATAAGATAAAGATGATGACAAGAATATATGTTTCAGACAGATCAAGAGCAGGAAGTGGGTTTCAGCTATGATGTCTTGGTTGGTTCAAGGAAATGAAGAAAGAACTGGACGAGAATGAGGTCGCAAAATATAGGGAAATGTAAGAGATAAACATTGATTCTCCAAAGAGTTAGAGCATAGGGAACGAAAAATGGTTTCCGTCAAGAAGCAGCAAGAAGATTGAATTTAGAAATTAAGTTCAGAGCATGGAAGCATTTTGCTCGCCCCGATGATAAAACTGACAAATACTCCAAATGTTGGGTCAAAGAATTAGAAGATAGCTGAGCTCGTGATCGAGTGGGGCAATGCAGAACATGAAGAATGGTAAGAATCCCTACACAAGAATGATATAGAGATTAGAATGAGCTTTTTGTGAAATGGGTAGAGACCCCGAAGAGGAAAGAGAGTTACTTGTACAAAAGAGCAAGAACGAGTATTCAATTGATAAAGAAAGGATTGATGAAAAAGAATATCAAAACAGAGAAATGAAATGGAGAAATCCAGAAAATGACTTTTCAGGGCATAGGATTTTTAAAACATATTTAAAAGAGAGTGGGGAGAAAAGAGGAAAAAGAGAAGAAAGAGAGTAAAGAAGAAAGAGAGGGGAAAAGCAAAAAAAGTTAAAGAAGAAGGAAAAAAGAAAAAGAAAAAGAAGAAAAGAAGAATAAAAAAGAAAGCATTACACCGCATGCATCATATAGATAGAAGCATGCCATTTTTTACTTGTTTTAGACAGGTATTTGAATAATTATCAAAGAGTTTTAAAAAGTAGATTTTATTAAAGAAAGAAAGGTCGGCAGCCATAGTAGCGTGAGGCCAGATGACGGTAGCCATAGTAGCATAAAGCCAGATATTAAATTCTTCGGGCCATCAGTAAGGCATTCGAGTATGCTAATAAGTCCTTCGGGCCACCGGTAAGTCTTTCGAGCATGGTGATAATCTTTCGGGCTATCAATAAGACCTTCGAATATTATGAGGCCGTCATAGTAGCGTGAGGCCAGATGACGGTAGCCATAGTAGCGTGAAGCCAGATATTAAGCCTTCGGGCCATCAATAAGGCCTTCGAGCATGATGATAAGTCCTTCAGGCCACCGGTAAGTCTTTCTAGCATAGTGATAAGTCCTTCGGGCCATCAATAAGACCTTCAGGCATGATGAGGCTGCTATAGTAGCGTGAAGCCATATGACGGTAGCCATAGTAGCGTGAAGCCAGATATTAAGTCCTTCGGGCCATCAGTAAGGCCTTCGAGCATGATAATAAGTCTTTCGGGCCACCGGTAAGTCTTTCGAGCATGGTGATAAGTCCTTCGGGCCATTAATAAGACCTCCGGGCATGATGAGGTAGCCCTAGTAGCGTGAGGCCAGATGACAGCAGCCATAGTAGCGTAAAGCCAGATATTAAGTTCTTAGGGCCATTAGTAAGGCCTTCGGGCACGATGATAAATCCTTCGGGCCACCGATAAGTCTTTCAAGCATAGTGATAAGTCCTTCGAGCCATCAATAAGACCTTCGGGCATGATGAGGCAGCCATAGTAGCGTGAGGCCAAATGACGGTAGCCATAGTAGCGTGAAGCCAGATATTAAGTCTTTCGGGCTATCAGTAAGCCCTTCGGGCATGATAATAAGTCCTTTGGGCCACCGGTAAGTCTTTCGAGCATAGTGATAAGTCCTTCAGGCCATCAATAAGACCTTCAGGCATGATGAGGCGGCCATAGTAGCCTGAGGCCATATGACGGTAGCCATAGTAGCATGAAGCCAGATATTAAGTCATTCGGGCCAACAGTAAGTCCTTCGGGCATGATGATAAGTCTTTTCGACCACCAGTAAGTTTTTCGAGCATGGTGATGTGTCATTCGAGCCATCAATAAGTCTTTCGGGCATGATGTTGCAGCCTTAGTAGCGTGAGTCTAGAAAGATAAAGGTTCTATATAGGAAGAACATCTAGCTCCAAGATCAGAATGTGAAAAAGTTCTATATAGGAAGAACTTATGAGCCTGAAGATTCGGCCGAGGTAAAACGGAGAGTTCCAGAAGAACACATGATTCCGAAGCTACAAACAGGGAAGTCGAACAAAAATGAGTGTTTTTGGTCTTTGCTTTGTTCTCGTTTCACAAGAACAAACAAAGAGGGGCAACTATAATCACTCATTTTTATCTGGTTTGTAAATATTGTGATAGTATAATAATTAATAGATATTATTATTGCATGTATACATATATAGTATTATTAGGTGTGTTTATTATGTACGTGTGAGTAATATGTATGTGGTATATGTATTATCTATTATGTATGTATTGCTTGCTTGTATTTTATTATGTCATTAATATTATATTTTTGTATATTTATTATATATATTTGTACGTGTATGTGATATATGCTTGAATTGCATATGCATATATTATTATTGTGTGTATTATCTATGTATCGTATATGTATATATTACAAATATGTTTACATACATGTATGTATATATTGCATGTATATGTTTATTATTATTATTATTATTATTATTATTATTATATTGATGTTATTATTTTGTTAAATGGGTTATCAATTAAAAATAGATCTATAATATAAAAACCCAAATATTATAAGTGTCTAGCCTATTTACAATTTAAAACCCAAGTAATATATTACATAGGCCTAATCTGCCAGCCCAATCTAACTAAAAACCCTAATCTAATAAAACCTTAATATTATTATCTTCTTTTTGCAGTAGCCATAGGAGAGTCGTTGGATCAGATCTAGATCCAATGACCATGATCGAAGCCCGAAGACCTCTCAGCTGTCGCCTGTGATGCACGTGCAGGCTGTCCATGCACGCGCGAGACCATCTATTTGCCCTCGAGCCACGTGTCATCATCTCGTGTTTCCCTAGAAGCCATCTGGACCGTTGATCTTCATACAATCTCGGCCGTTAGATTATATCTGATCTAACGGGCAATAATGGATCTGACCGAGAGACCCACCAACTACACCACTTGGCTACATCACCACTCTGCCGCTGCCGCTGTACACTTCCCTCACCGGTTGTACCAACCGAACGTGCAAAAACACAAAAAATAAGGAAAATGTCAGATTCAAATCAACCACAGGGATATCATTTAATGTTTCTTACTCTTGTAAACAAACAACAAATCAAAATATGGATATATATGTTGTAAGAACCAAAGCCTTGTACACAAGATTTTCAGATTCAATAACAAGAGAAAACTCCAGAAGGTATCTCATCTTTCTTTTAAGTATTCAAAATAAAATAACGAAACAACAACAGAAACAAAAAAATAGAAGACTAGGGTTTGCTCTTTCGGCTCTGAGCCGCCGCTGCAGTGCATGTCGGCTGAGGTTGGTACCACCGATGAACGGCACCGTTTCTTCTTCGAATCCTTATTTCTTTTCTTTAACCAGTTATGTTTTCTAAAAATGGGGGAGTTTGTTTTTTTTAAAAATAGTCTCGGTTTTTCCTAGATCTAAGAAGAATCATGTGTTTTTCCTAAAACCTAAGGCTAGATTCGGCTTCTAAATAAAAAATAGGGTTGACTAGGGTTGTTTTAAGGTTCGCCGCCGCTGACGAACGGCGGCCGATAGTAACCAGTGACGGCCGGTACGGCGGCATGTGGCCGGATTCTGGGTTTGAACCCAGATGATCTTTTAGGTTGAATATTTTAGAGCATTTTGGGGGGGTGCTTATAATCGGTAAAAAAAATGAGAAATGTCTTAAAAGCTGGCTTTTGGGTGTAATTTATAGAGTTTTATTTTTTTAAAAATGGTAAAATCACATAATAAGGACCTTCGTCCTTTGTGATTTTTCGCTTTGAGCATGCCACATGGTCCAATTACAGGATCAGCCCTTCTGTGTTTCCAAAAGCTTGCAATTTCGTCCCCAAATTAACCTAATTCAGTTTTTAAATGGCAAAGTCACACCCTTAGTCCTTTCGCGCTTTGGATATTTGCACTTTGAGCTCCCTATTGGTTTTATTACATATTCAGTCCTTTCAAGTTTTGTTTAGTTTTCAATCTCGTCCCTAAATTGGTTTTTATTTGTTTTAATTTCTGTCATATTATCTTATTTTATGTCATTTCAGTCCCCTTTTATATTTTAAATATTAATGCCATATGTTTTTTTTCTTTTTATTTTAGCATGTTTACATTGTTTTTTTTTTGTGTTCATGTTTTTATGTTTTATGTTTTCATGTTTCTTTTTAATATATGTTTACTTTATGATTTTATGCTTTCATGTTTTCGTTCGTTCTTTATATCGTACATGTTTGTCTTAGGAGTTATGTTTTAGTTCATTTGTGTGTAGTATGTTTTGTCTTATTTAGTATGTATATTATGATCGTTTCGTATCTTAGGTTCATGTTAGAAATAGGTGATAAGTGTTACATGTAATTATGTTTTTAATGTATGCATATATTGTGTCATATGATAAAGTTTTGGTACATTTTTGTGGTAATGTTGCTTTTTTTAATTTAGTGTCGTGTTTTTTCTCATGTCATGCATACATTGTTGTTTTGTAATTTTAGTATGTTCAAGTATGTTAGATATGTGCTAATTTAATTTCGAAGGATGTTATTTCCCTTTTATTTTCATGTTTTAATTTGTGTTAGCCTTATGATATCTAGGTTTGTGTTTACGCTTATGTTCGTATTTATGTTTTTGTGTCATATGATAAAGTTTTAGAATAATTTTATGGTGTGGTTGCTTTGTTAATTTAGTATCCTTTTTTATGTATGTCATGCATAGGTTACATTTTGTGGTTTTTTTTATGTATTTAAGCATTTTATGATTAATTAATTTAATCTTGAAGCATGTTTTTTTTCTCTTTTACCATATTTATATGTTTGTGTTTATATTCATGTTTAGTCTTGGTTCTTGTGACATGTCATTCTTTATTTATGATCATGCATTTTATTAATATCATGTTAAATTATATATGTATGTTTGATAATGTTTTCTAAGGTTGCATACGGATATATTAATTGTTAAGGCGCCCTTTTATTCGAGCGTAAACGTGGCCAGTATCAAACGCAGTGATGGTGGTCTATCGGTTTACTCTCGAATAACAGGGCCCTTAAAATTTTCTCGCACTTATAACCAAATTTTAATTTAATCGTCACTTTAATCCGGAAAGTTTAATATTAATAAAGCGGTAATTATTAAAGTACCAATTTTGGGCGGTGTGGGGGTGCTAATCTTTCCCCATCCGTAACCGACTCCCGAACCCAACATTTTTTAAATCTCTGGTTTTATGGTGCCTGACCTACCTTAGTGGCTGGTGGCGACTCCATTTTAAATAAAAATACGGTTTTTCTAAAACCCCGCATAATACATTTTTATATACCCAAAAGATCCCAAACACCGTTGAAACCCGTTTTTAGCGAAAAGACACCCATAGAAACAAAAAAAAGGATATCGCTACAGAATGCTTTTATAAGGTTTGTTTATTTCTTATTTTATATCATTTAAAATGATAAATGACCCGAACATGCTTATAACTTATTACGTAAAGGGGCGGTTTCACGGTTCAAAGATTTTGGGAGCTCTGTACAATTTACTAAAATGAGACTCTCAATTTATAAAGAAAATGTTTGTGTACGTGGTATACTGACTTTTGAATAAAGAAATGAGTATAATAGGACTCAAAATTTACGAAGTACAATAACATTTTATTTTTCTCATGTATTTACTACTAGTCCATAACTAATCTTTTGTTTTTTTTTCATTGTAAGCATTTAATTTAATTTATTTTGGGACCCTCATCTTTCGAGGACCTTGTGCGCCCGCCCCTATTGCAGATGTCCAAAATCATCCCTAATTACGTAGTATGTCACATGTCACGATTTTATTAGTCATATTTTTCGAGTCAATTGAGATCAAAATGATAGCTTAAGGGAAATTTGAGAAAATTATAATTTAAGTTGCAAAGTGGAAAATATATATATTTTAAGAGAGAAATCATGAATTAAGCTTATTGATAAACACATAAAAGAATAACACTGGTACTAATTATATAAATTTTTAGTTTATAATTTTAAACTTTTATAATGAAATGTTATCATCTGGTCCTTTGACAATACATAAAATTATATACTACTGATATATTCGATATGAATTCAAAACAATGTTAAACATAATTTGTACTTCAACTAACCTCGAATTAATTTTACTGACCTTTGCATATGTGTCATAAAGACCCACCTCATCTTTGCTAATAAAGCAAACTTATGATAAAAAAAATGGTTGTTAAGTTGAAAAAATAAATAAAGCAAACTTAGGCAATGGGATTATCTCTATGGTAGGTAATGTTGGATTTAATAATACATTAATATTTATCATACGTATAACTTTTATGTCAACTTGTGAAGTTCAAAATATAATAAAAAATTTAAAATAATGTGAAGTTTAAAATTAAATAAATAATAAAAAACAATAAATAAAGAAATAGAGGAATAAATGATATAATTTGATTGAATTAATGATTTATAGTCGGGAAAAAAATCAATAGATAAATAAGTTTATGGCTTGTACTACAAATAAGTACCTAAAGTATATTGATTTTTCATTTAGATATTTAAAATTTTTGGGGATCAAAATAAGTATTTGAAATATATTTTTTGGCCAAATATGTACATAAAATATTTTTTTTTATCAAAATATATACTTAAATTCTATACTTTTTTAAATAAATTCTTAAAAGGTTGACATGCCGCATTAATTAAAAAATACACTAGATTTTTAACGGTTCTATTTTGGCCCAATTCTTTTGGTTGTTTCATTCACTATCATGCTTTTATTTTATTATCTCAGTAGCTTTTTAAAGGTTTTGATTTTTTATTTACAAAATTATATAATTTAAATTTTCATTCATATACTTGAGAATGTTTAAAAAGTATTATTATTATATTTTTTCTTTATTTATTTAATAAAATTAACTGATTTTATCTGTTAAAAACACATTACCATTCGCTATTAAAAAAATCAACAGCGAAGAATAAAAAAATTCTTTATTATTTTTCTTCATAATTATAACTTAAAAGTTTTTCATTGTGATAAAATTTTAATTATCAAAATAGTTAATACATTTTATTTATACTAAAAAATAATAATATTATCATACTAGTTATATTTGTTAAGGAAAAAACTTTGATACACATGTCGTGTAAACTTTAGTTTACATGTGCCTTTTAGTTTTAGGGGTTAAGGTTTTAGTTTAGGGGTTTAGGTTGTGTGGTTTAGAATTGAAGGTTAGTATTTAGAATTTAGTGTATAGGGTTTAGGGTTTAGTTTTTTAGAGTTAGGATTAGGAATTTAAAATTTAAGTTTTTATAGTGTAAATACACAGGCTTGTGTAAAATTAATTTTACACCGTATGTGATCAAAGTTTTACCTATTTGTTAAAGATAGATTATTTAATAAATTAATTAAAATATTAAATGTGTCAAATCACATGCAACAACACCGCTTTAAATGAGAATAAATATTATTATAATGTTATTTTTGTCTTTTTCAAACTATTATAATTTTAAAAAAAAATGAAATCACTATTCAAGAATTAAACATAGAATTAGTAAGTTTACAAGCATGCTGTCACGGCCCGCACATTTAGGTCCGAGACAGATGCGCAACAAGCAACCCAAGAGGTTCTAGGCTTGCCAAGAAAACCACCAGACTTGGTCCGATCGTTGGAGACTGAAAGAAAGCCCAAATACATTGAGCCTGGTAAATTAATAGATGACATCTTACCGGGGAATATTCCAAGGGATAAGAATATCTCTCAATGTAAACACAAACTTAAGGAAAGAATTTCATAGTGATAGAGTTTCCTTAGTTAGTGTAGATTTGGTAGGTGGCTTTCGATCTGAGCCGTTAGTGTGATTCGATCTCGTCCGTTCATTGTATGGGGATTCAACTATAAATAGAGGCCTCCCCACCTCACTTGTAATCATCCATCATTTGAGTAATACACTTGGCATTTACTCTAAAAACACTTTGTAGTGTTCTTGAGCGTTCTTTCTTTTGTTCTCGTTGCCTTTCTCTTTTATTCGGTTCCTCTTGGAACAATCTTGTGCTTGTGAGCATTGGAAGTATTCGATCTTCCGGAGAAGGATTTCAGGCTTACTTAGTCGTTTGTCTAAGAACATCGACTAAGGCCGCACGTTGGGTTGGTTCAGAAGTCTAGCCCCGTGACAGTTGGTGTCAGAGCGAGTGTTTGAGCACAAACACTGATTGGAGATGGCAAAGAAATGAGGGAATGTTGCAGCACAAAAGGGTGTAGAGACCCGGGCTGACGATGGAAAGCGAGACAGTCCGAGCAACACTGTGCCTACGCTGGAAGAAAGGTTGGGAAAGCTCGAAGGATCCATGAAGGATGCCCGAGAGGTGATTGACGTTGTGAGAGTACGTCTTGACGAGCTGGATTCTTCAGGAGAGGAGCTCGAAAGCAACGTGCAGGATCTAAAGAACAACGTGCGAGACCTTGACCAGTGTGCCGACAGTGCGGATAGACGGAGTGATGCACTCGAAGCCGAGCTAAAGGCTTTGAAGGCGGAGATGATGGAGGAAATTAAGGGGCTCAAGGGAGAGCTTCAAGTTTACAAGGCTGCCGTGACTGGTATGTTAAACACGGCAAAAATCAGACCAAAGTTAGACGTGCCAAAGCCAAAGGAGTTTAGCGGAACTAGATCGGCCCAGGACGTGGAGAACTTTGTGTGGAGCATGGAACAATACTTTCGTGCTACAGGCATCAAGGATGATGCGGATAAGGTAAACATTGCTTCTGTTTGCTTAACTGACGTAGCACTTTTATGGTGGCGACGCATATGCTCTGAGGAGAAAAGCAAGGATATTCCCATCGGGAATTGGGAAGAGTTTCAGGCTGAGTTCAAGGAACAATTCTACCCAAAGAAAACCCAACAGGAGGCTCGGGAGAAGCTGCACGAACTCAAACATGAAGGTTCCATCCTGGAGTATGTCAGACGGTTCATTGAACTCAAACTCCAAATCACGGACATCACTGAAGCCGAAGGCCTCTTTATCTTCAAGAATGGGCTGAAGCGATGGGCCAAAATGGAGCTGAAGAGGATGGGAGTCGAGGAACTCCCCAAGGCTATGGCCGCAGCTGAATCCATAGCCGAGTTCGAGATGGCGGAGTCCCTCAAGCCCCGAGGCAAGGGCTATGGTGGGGGAGTCAAAGATGGGGAAGGTCTTGTGTGTTGTATCTGCGGAGGGAAGCACATGATGAAATATTGCCCCAAGAATGATCGTCTTAATGTTGTCAAAGGCGATGTGTCTGAGGAGTCAGATGAGGAAGTGACGAGACTTGGTGCGATTGTGAGTGTCAAAGCGATCAAGCCGAGGGTAGAGAAGCAACTAAAGTGCTACCAATGTAAGGGGCCACACAAGTTGCGAGCATGCCCACATCGAGTCAAGCCATCCAAGGGGGTGGACGAGCCCGAACAGAGCGAGGCTGCAAGACTTGGCTCGATGATACTGAGTTCTGCTAAGGCGAGAGTACGCAAGCAGAAAGGGTTGATGTTTGTCGACATCAACATTGCGGGACGATCGAGGAGTGCTCTAGTGGACACCGGAGCAACCGATCTATTCATGTCCAAGAAGGCTGCCGACAAACTTGGTCTTAGAGTTGTGGGTTCAACTGGAAAGATCAAGACTGTGAATGCTAAAGAAGTTCCAATTGTTGGAACGACACGGAAGGTTGAGCTGCAGATTGGTGAATGGAAGGGCAAGGAAGACATCAAGGTAATCAATTTAGATGACTTTGATTTTGTTTTGGGACTAAGCTTTTGTAACACCCCCGACCCGTATCCGTACACGAATATGAATCGAGAATGTCACAGAAAATATACAATATACTTACCATGCTAAATTTAGGCTAACAAATTTATTTATTTATTTATTTAACTCATAATACTAATATTGTCAATTTAAAAGATAAGGATAAAGTATTATAATTATATAAATCGTGTTTTAATTTCGAACTATTACAAGGCAAGCCGGATTTAAAATTTTACAAAACTGACAGGTTACTTAATTACATGCCACTAAATACAACAAAATAGGATGCCATAGATACAAGAAAATAACCTGTCTGCGTTGTAGGCCCTAATACCCGATCTGATGCAAAAGCTATCCCACTAGCTATTCCAGCAACCTACGCGTATCACCAAAATACACGCTGAGAATATACTCAGTGAGGCATAAGGTAAGTAACATGAAATAAACCATAAACAATTTATGATATTTGTAAAACCTATTAAATTTCATAATACTTTTCATAATATGCAGAAAAAAAAAAACATATCATATTATGTTAAAACATAATTTAATTCATCAATTAAAAATCGTATAGCCCAAGGTAATATTGAGTGACTAATATACGAGTCGTGTACTAAAAGTACTATTCTTTACGAGCGCCATAATTAAATGACGAAAACAAGCGCCACCGGAGTGACGAAACGAGCGACACATTAGAGTATCGAACAAGCGACACAATAAAGTATCGAAAAGAGCGACACCCGAAGGTATCGAAAACAAGCGACATGTCGAAATCATGTGACTCTAATGGTATACCACAATATTGTCTACTCATGACCAAGGGCAAATATAAAAATATTTCCTGCAATAACATAATGGCTAGCATGGCATTATAATTTAAATCATGTAACTCAATCGTAAAGGAGCAGTTCATACTCCAATACGCCCATTTCCATTTTACAATATCTTCGCCATTCTTTAAAAATACGAGACAAGTATCATTTAAAATAATTTCATACTTTAAAAAAAATAATTACCTTTTTAGGTCGACTTATCTCAAGTCTTCATATCACATATTATAAAAACATGCATGCACTCACCTTTGCCTTGTATCAAAATGCCTCACTACTCGATTTCAGTCATGTACTTTTTATTTGCCCTTTTAATTATTATGTCCCCGATTTGACTGATTATCTACAAAAATCATAACATATACCATTTCAAAGTATATGTTAGAATATTCCCAATTCACCAATAATAATGGAAATAACCAATAATTATCTAAAATCAATAAAATTGATCCGATAAAAATTTCCATATTCGAACCAATTTTTTTTCACACTTTTTTTATAAAAATTTTCAAACTTTGCATTTTAGTCCCTAAGGACATTTTCAAGCTTCTAACATCAATTTCAAACTAAATCCTTGCATTTTTCATCAAACACACTCAAGGACCTAAGCTTTAGAAATTTCCAACTTGGTCACTAATATTTCCGAAAATTACAATCAAGTCCCAAAGTCACCAAAAATTTCAAATTAAGCCTCCAAACCACTTAACTTGATTTTTCAAGCCACTACACTCCAAAAACAAACTTTATAATGTAGTCCCCAAACTTTTCAAAATTTTCAAATTGGTCCCTAATGCCAATTTAATTAGGGATTTCACTCCAAACCATTTATATCATCATTCTAAACAATTCTTTCTTCTACAACACCATCCAATTCAATTTTTATCAAAAACCCTAAAATTTCCTCTTTAAAAATCAAGACTTTTTTCTTTAATCTAACAACAAAAATATACTTGAATCACTTCCATTTCATCATTTCCAACCTCAAACCAAAAATTTTGCCATAGTTTCCCCATAATTCTTCATCTAACCAATCCTCCAAACTCAACAAAAACACATGGAAACTAAGCAAAAATTATATCAATAGATAGAGAATTTCAAGAGGAAAAATTTTCTATCTAATAGCTCAAGCCAAAAATCAACCACATAAGCACCAAAATTGAATTGAAATCCTTACCCCCTTTTTAACTTGAAATTTCGGCAGTTTTCATATCCTTTTTCTTTTCTTTCCTTTTTACACAATTATGCCATTTGGCATATTATTACCCATTAAATACAATATTAAATCATACTATGCCACTTGTCTTGTAATAAAAAAAATGGAATATTAAATTCCCTTATCAACATCTAACTAGACTTTAAATACTAGTTAGCAATTTAATTAGTTTCCAACTAACTAATTGAAATCCAACTAATTCACTTGAAATCCAACCAATTCACTTGAAATCCAACCAACCTCAAGAAACCAACCAGAACATAATAAAATATTCAAAATAAATATTTTATAAATTTTCCAAACCAATGGGGCCCATCTTTTAAAATTTAGACTCGATTCGAAATACCGATAATTAATAAGGTATCGAATATGATCGAATCTAAATAGTCTCAGAAAATTCTCAAATTTCAGCACAAGGTTCCTTGAGTCTAACTAAGGCTCCAATTAAAATTTCATAATTTTCCGAGTTCGAATACTTACCCGAAAAATTTACCAAAACTTATACCTTTACTAGCTTTTTACACAATTCTCGTACCAAAAATCCGATTCCCACTAAATTTATTCTTCTGATCTAAACTATTCATTTTTACCATAAAATTTATTATTGGGAAAATTACCATTTTGGTCTTTATAATTTTCCCAACCTTTCACTTTTGTCACCAAACTTTGAAATCTTACGTTTTAGTCACCAAACTAAAACTATCAATTTTAAGAACTTTGCAAACTAATCACCAAGCACATATAAAGCAAATATAAATCAACTAACTAGCAAATTTTGGGGTATTACAATTCTTCCCCCTTAAGAAAATTCGTCCTCGAATTTTCAAAGCGTACCTGGTTTAAACAGATGTGGGTACTGCTTCTCCATCATTTCCTTCGTCTCCCGTGTCGCTTCTTCAACTTTATGATTACGCCACAAGACTTTAACCAAAGGTATCCGCTTGTTTCTCAACTCTTTAGTACCATAAGCTAATATCCTGACTGGTTCTTCCTCGTACGTCGTCGTCCGATCGTAATTCGATCTCATCGGGTGCAATCACATGGGATGGATCTGATCGGTACCTTTGAAGCATGGAGACATGAAAAACATCATGGATTTTACTCATTTCCGGTGGAAGAGCCAACTGATAAGCAACAGGGCCCACTTTCTTTAAAATCTCATACGGTCCAATGTATCGAGGACTTAACTTTCCTTTGCGTCCAAATCTCATGATTTACTTCCAATGAGAAACCTTTAAGAACACTTTTTCTCCCACCTTAAACTGGATATCTTTTCTTTTCAAATCCGCATATGCTTTTTGTCGGTCTGCAGTTTTTTTTAAGATTTTCTTTCACAATTTTTACTTTTTCCTCTGTGTCTTGTAACAAATCAGGCTTTAAAATCTTGTAATCCTATAACTCGAACCAATTCAACGGCGATCTACACTTTACGCCATACAAAGCCTCAAATGGTGCCATCTGTATACTTGCACGATAATGTTATTATAAGCAAATTCTGCCAACGCAAGTACTTTTCCCAAGATCCTCAAATTCAATAACACAAGCTCTCAAAGATATCCTCAAGGATCCGAATCACCCGCGTGACCGACCATCACCGAGGATGAAAGGTGTCTTGAAATGCAAATGTGTCTCCATTGCCTTCGTAATGCTTTCCAAAACTTGGATATAAACTTGGGATCTCTGTCGGACACTATAGATGAGGGTACTCCATGAAGTCGAACCACCTCTTTAATATACAACTCAAAGATACCCTTTCATCCGATAATCTGTCCGAATCGGTATGAAATGAGCTGTCTTGGTTAATCTGTCACAATCACCCGGATAGAATCCTTCTTCTTCGGGAGTCGAGGCGATCTGTAATAAAATCCATCGTAATCATTTCCCACTTCCATTATGGAGCAGAAATAGACTGCGCAGCTTCCCGATGGCACTTGATGCTCGCTTTCACCTTTTCGACAGTCAAACATTTAGCAACAAACTCAAATCATTCTCTTCATACACGCCACCAAGATTCGACTTCTCAAATCCCGATACATCTAGTTTCCACTGGATGTATAGTCAATGGACTATAGTGAGCTTCCATAAGCAGATCCCATTTCAACTTAGCATCTTCAGGGATATACAACCTGTCTTTATAATAAAGACATCCATCGGGTCTAATCTCATAATTCTTCACTTCACCCGATTCCACTTGTTTAATCTTTTCGGTACATTCTTTATCTTGCTGCTGACTTTCTTTAATCCGGTCAAACAATGCTGATTTTATTCTTAATTCCACCGAAAATGAACCATCAGATTGTCCTTTCAACTGAGCATTCATAGCTCGTAATGTAGAAAATGTCTTAGGCTCAAAGCATCGCTACAACATTAGCTCTGTAGGGATGATAATCAATAACCAGATCATAGTCTTTGATTAGCTCCAACCATCTTCGTTGCCTCAAATTCAACTCTTTCTGAGTCATCAGATACTTTAAACTTTTGTGATCAGTGTAAACATGACAACGCTCACCGTATAGATAATGTCGCCAAACTTTCAGAGCAAACACTACTGCAGCAAGCTCCAAATCATGTGTCGGATAATTCTTCTCATGTGTTTTCAGCTGTCGGGAAGCATAAGCAATCACCTTTCCTTCTTGCATCAACACGCAACCCAAACCAATATAAGATGCATCATTTATGCAGAATAAATTCCTTACCCGACTCAAAATTTGAACTAATACTGGAGCTTCTATTAAAACTTTCTTCAAATGATCAAAACTCTCTTGGCATTTATCATTCCAAACAAATGGCACATCTTTTCTCAACAATTTGGTAAGCGGAGCAGCTATCAAAGAAAAATCCTTGACAAACCTGCGATAGTATCCAGCCAATCCCAAGAAACTACGAACCTCGGTAATATTCTTGGGAACTTTCCATTCAAGGATGGACTGTACTTTCTTAGGATCAACTCGTATCCCCTCAACTGAAGCAATGTGTCCTAAGAAAGCCACCTCGGACAGCCAAAACTCACATTTTGAGAGCTTGGCATATAACTTCTTTTCTCTCAAAATCTGCAATACTATTCGCATGTGCACATCATGATCTTCTTTGGTCTTCGAATACACCAAAATATCATCAATGAAGACCACTACAAACTGATCAAGGTATGGTTGAAACACTCGGTTCATCAAGTCCATAAATGCAGCTGGAGCATTAGTAAGACCGAATGGCATAACCACAAACTCGTAATGACCATACCTTGTTCGAAAAGTGTCTTGGAACATCCTCCTCTTTGACTTTCAATCGATAATAGCCTTTGATCAAGATCAATCTTGGAAAACACTTCTTTGCTCCTTTTAGCTGATCAAACAAATCTTCAATTCTCGGTAGTGGATACTTATTTTTAATAGTCACTTTGTTCAGCTGTCGATAATCAATACACAGTCGCAACGAACCATCTTTCTTTTTAACAAACAACACCGGTGCTCCCCACGGTGAAATACTAGGACGAATAAACCCTTTATCCAGCAGTTCTTGCAACTGTGACTTCAATT
The DNA here is from genome assembly GCA_019671005.1 of Hibiscus mutabilis. Classification (NCBI taxonomy): domain Eukaryota; kingdom Viridiplantae; phylum Streptophyta; class Magnoliopsida; order Malvales; family Malvaceae; genus Hibiscus; species Hibiscus mutabilis. The sequence goes on from CM033732.1 coordinate 38,726,894, forward strand.
CTCTTAACTCTGCAGATGCCATTCTATATGGAGCCATCGATATTGGTTCAGTCCCTAGAATTACCTCAATTCCAAACTAAACTTCCCTTTCCGGTGCCAAACCTGGCAATTCCTCTGGAAACACATCCGGAAAGTCTCGTACTGTCAGAATGACACTGAGATCATTACCATCCTTTTGATTATCCACTACATGTGCCAGAAAAGCCTGGCAACCCTGTTCCAACAGCTTTTTAGCTTTAAGGGCTGAAATCATATTCTGCAAACACCGAGATCCTTCTCCCAAAACTATAATCTCTGATCCATCAGCTGCCCTCAAAATCAACTGTTGCTAACGACATCTCACAGTAGCATCATGGGCATGAAGCCAATCCATACCTATGATGATGTCAGGATCCTCCCGATCATCTCGGTCATCACGAGTCCGAATATGATAGACTCGAGCAGAAGCTCTGTCATCTTTCCTGGAACCTGTCCGAGACGAACCTACAGATCCACGGCCTCGGCCTCCCTGCATACCCACTGATCTCTCTGTCTGGACCGATCTGTCTTCACGAGCTGGACAATCTCGAACAAAGTGTCCCATCTCTCCACAGTTGAAACAGGCACCTGTAACTTTTTGGCACTCTCCACGATGATATCGATTACAGTGCTTACACTGTGGAGCTCATGATCTATTTCCAGAATTCTTTGCCGAAGTACCCTTAGACTTTCCAGCTTGACTGGTCTGACCTCGAGATGCCGAATATCCAGATTTACCTTGCTGAAAATTACCTTTACCTCGCTTAGCTGATCGCAAAGTAAATGATGATTCAGCTCTTCTTTTCTGCCCAGACGTCTCTTTCTCGGCCTTGTCTCGAACATTATCCATCGCTTTGGCTTTATTAACAGTGTCCTAAAAATCTTGGATAGGGTTGGCCACTAACACCTCCTGATATCTCGAATCCAAACCACCAATGAAACTGTCTATAACAGATCTCTCAGTAGGTAGCAGCTCAGCAGCAAATCGGCTCAAACGGTTGAAATCACACTCATACTCATAAATCGACCGTCCTTCTTACTTCAGATCGATGAACTGATGTCTCATCTCTCTAACAAAAATAGCTCCGATATATTTCCTTCGAAACTCTCGAAAGAAAAACTGCCAGGTGATCTCCTCGTGCACACGAGCTGTAATGGTGTTCCACCAGATCAGAGCTGACCCTCTCAATAGAGAAACTACACCATCAAGCTTTCCTCGATCATCGCATCTGATGCGAGCTAATATAGATTGTACATCATTAAGCCATGTATCGGCTAAGAGTGGATCACCATCTTCTTCTCCTTTAAAATTCGAAGCCTCAAGTGTCTTTAGCTCCTTTGGCACATTCAGTCGGGGGGTCTATTCAATATAGCATTCAGAGTCTGCAAAAATGTGTCTTGATCCTGAACCGGCGTTCCCGGCTGTACCGGCTGTTGGACCTCTTCTCCGGCATCAGGAGCAATCTCAGGCCTTGCCTGCTCTGCAGCGTGTCGGGAACCCTCTCCTTCCGACATATGTACTCATAACATTCACTAAACTCATAAGCAATTGCATCAACTAAACAAATATCATTTTCAAGTATAAACGACATCCTAGTGGCATGTACACTTTAAAACACTTTCATTAAAAAAAATCCAGAACCGGCTAAACCTGTAGCTCTGATACCAATAAATGTAACACCCCCGACCCGTATCCGTACACGAATATGAATCAAGAATGTCACAGAAAATATACAATATACTTACCATGCTAAATTTAGGCTAACAAATTTATTTATTTATTTTTTTAACTCATAATACTAATATTGTCAATTTAAAAGATAAGCATAAAGTATTATAATTATATAAATCGTGTTTTAATTTCGAACTATTACAAGGCAAGCCGGATTTAAAATTTTATAAAACTGACAGGTTTCTTAATTACATGCCACTAAATACAACAAAATAGGATGTCATAGATACAAGAAAATAACCTGTCTGCGTTGTAGGCCCTAATACCCGATCTGATGCAAAAGCTATCCCACTAGCTATTCCGGCAACCTACGCGTATCACCAAAATACACGCTGAGAATATACTCAGTGAGGCATAAGGTAAGTAACATGAAATAAACCATAAACAATTTATGATATTTGTAAAACCTATTAAATTTCATAATACTTTTCATAATATGCAGAAAAAAACATATCATATTATGTTAAAACATAATTTAATTCATCAATTAAAAATCGTATAGCCCAAGGTAATATTGAGTGACTAATATACGAGTCGTGTACTAAAAGTACTATTCTTTACGAGCGTCATAATTAAATGACGAAAACAAGCGCCACCGGAGTGACGAAACGAGCGACACATTAGAGTATCGAACAAGCGACACAATAAAGTATCGAAACGAGCGACACCCGAAGGTATCGAAAACGAGCGACACCCGAAGGTATCGAAAACAAGCGACATGTCGAAATCATGTGACTCTAATGGTATACCACAATATTGTCTACTCATGACCAATGGCAAATATAAAAATATTTCCTGCAATAACATAATGGCTAGCATGGCATTATAATTTAAATCATGTAACTCAATCGTAAAGGAGCAGTTCATACTCCAATATGCCCATTTCCATTTTACAATATGCTGCCATTCTTTAAAAATACGAGACAAGTATCATTTAAAATAATTTCATACTTTAAAAAAAATAATTACCTTTTTAGGTCGACTTATCTCAAGTCTTCATATCACATATTATAAAAACATGCATGCACTCACCTTTGCCTTGTATCAAAATGCCTCACTACTCGATTTCAGTCATGTACTTTTTATTTGCCCTTTTAATTATTATGTCCCCGATTTGACTGATTATCTACAAAAATCATAACATATACCATTTCAAAGTATATGTTAGAATATTCCCAATTCACCAATAATAATGGAAATAACCAATAATTATCTAAAATCAATAAAATTGATCCGATAAAAATTTCCATATTCGAACCAATTTTTTCACACTTTTTTTTATAAAAATTTCCAAACTTTGCATTTTAGTCCCTAAGGACATTTTCAAGCTTCTAACATCAATTTCAAACTAAATCCTTGCATTTTTCATCAAACACACTCAAGGACCTAAGCTTTAGAAATTTCCAACTTGGTCACTAATATTTCCGAAAATTACAATCAAGTCCCAAAGTCACCAAAAATTTCAAATTAAGCCTCCAAACCACTTAACTTGATTTTTCAAGCCACTACACTCCAAAAACAAACTTTATAATGTAGTCCCCAAACTTTTCGAAATTTTCAAATTGGTCCCTAATGCCAATTTAATTAGGGATTTCACTCCAAACCATTTATATCATCATTCTAAACAATTCTTTCTTCTACAACACCTTCCAATTCAATTTTATCAAAAACCCTAAAATTTCCTCTTTAAAAATCAAGACTTTTTTCTTTAATCTAACAACAAAAATATACTTGAATCACTTCCATTTCATCATTTCCAACCTCAAACCAAAAATTTTGCCATAGTTTCCCCATAATTCTTCATCTAACCAATCCTCCAAACTCAACAAAAACACATGGAAACTAAGCAAAAATTATATCAATAGATAGAGAATTTCAAGAGGAAAATTTTTCTATCTAATAGCTCAAGCCAAAAATCAACCACATAAGCACCAAAATTGAATTGAAATCCTTACCCCCTTTTTAACTTGAAATTTCGGCAGCTTTCATATCCTTTTTCTTTTCTTTCCTTTTTACACAATTATGCCATTTGGCATATTATTACCCATTAAATACAATATTAAATCATACTATGCCACTTGTCTTGAAATAAAAAAATGGAATATTAAATTCCCTTATCAACATCTAACTAGACTTTAAATACTAGTTAGCAATTTAGTTAGTTTCCAACTAACTAATTGAAATCCAACTAATTCACTTGAAATCCAACCAATTCACTTGAAATCCAACCAATTCACTTGAAATCCAACCAACCTCAAGAAACCAACCAGAACATAATAAAATATTCAAAATAAATATTTTATAAATTTTCCAACTCCAATGGGGCCCATCTTTAAAATTTAGACTCGATTCGAAATACCGATAATTAATAAGGTATCGAATATGATCGAATCTAAATAGTCTCAGAAAATTCTCAAATTTCAGCACAAGGTTCCTTGAGTCTAACTAAGGCTCCAATTAAAATTTCATAATTTTCCGAGTTCGAATACTTACCCGAAAAATTTACCAAAACTTATACCTTTACTAGCTTTTTACACAATTCTCGTACCAAAAATCCGATTCCCACTAAATTTATTCTTCTATCTAAACTATTCATTTTTACCATAAAATTTATTATTGGGAAAATTACCATTTTGGTCTTTATAGTTTTCCCAACCTTTCACTTTTGTCACCAAACTTTGAAATCTTACGTTTTAGTCACCAAACTAAAACTATCAATTTTAAGAACTTTGCAAACTAATCACCAAGCACATATAAACCAAATATAAATCAACTAACTAGCAAATTTTGGGGTATTACAGCTTCCTTGACCGTATAGCTGCTCTTATCGTTCCTTGTGCCGACGTCGTTTGTGTTTTTGATCGTAAACAACGTTGCGTTGTGCCCTCGTACCGAGACAAAGGAAAAGGAACCAAGACGCTGACTGCCATTCAGCTTGCCGAGGATGTTCCAAGCCAATGAGACATCGCTTTGGGGGCTACTGTTGGAGGGACAACTTTAGTGGGGCAACAGTTGCCCGAGTCAGATAGCGACATGAGGCTCGTGGAAAAAGCACCTTTGGGCAAGGTGGAAGAAGCATTGAACTTCAAGTGTGAAGAAGGGTCAATGCGGGAAAAGTTGCCAATGGGCAACGAGGCACCAAACTTCACGAGGGAAGGGTTGATGCCGGTTAGAGTGAATGCCACGAAGGAGGTACATCTCAAACTTCATCGAGATGTGCGCAATGATGCAGAGCGAGAAGTTACACAGCGGAAGGAACCAAGGCGAGCAGTATGTATGAGAAGACAACCCAGTCCGAGTCGAGCGCTCCTTATGGGGGGGAGCCGTTCTTATGGGGGAACATCGTTGCCCGATTCTGAGTTGGGAGCAAGCCAAGGTACCATGGAAGATCCAAGATCAACCAAGAGAAGTCTTTTCTAAGACAGCGAAGAGGGCATCGCCGGATTTGGTGGGGGAGAATGTCACGGCCCGCACATTTAGGTCCGAGACAGATGCGTAACAAGCAACCCAAGAGGTTTTAGGCTTACCAAGAAGACCACCAGACTTGGTCCGATCGTTGGAGACTGAAAGAAAGCCCAAATACATTGAGCCTGGTAAATTAATAGATGTCATCTTACCGGGGAATATTCCAAGGGATAAGAATATCTCTCAATGTAAACACAAACTTAAGGAAAGAATTTCATAGTGATAGAGTTTCCTTAGTTAGTGTAGATTTGGTAGGTGGCTTTCGATCTGAGCCGTTAGTGTGATTCGATCTCGTCCGTTCATTGTATGGGGATTCAACTATAAATAGAGGTCTCCCCACCTCACTTGTAATCATCCATCATTTGAGTAATACACTTGGCATTTACTCTAAAAACACTCTGTAGTATTCTTCGCGTTCTTGAGCGTTCTTTCTTTTGTTCTCGTTGCCTTTCTCTTTTGTTCGGTTCCTCTTGGAACGATCTTGTGTTTGTGAGCATTGGAAGTATTCGATCTTCCGGAGAAGGATTTCAGGCTTACTTAGTCGTTTGTCTAAGAACATCGACTAAGGCCGCACGTTGAGTTGGTTCAGAAGTCTAGCCCCGTGACAATACCCTTTACCTCTTCGCTATTAATTATTCTGTTAAATAAACCATTACGATTACCAGAAAACTACTTGCAATAGTATAATTATAAAGTGACGTAGTCGAATGCTATATGTGCAATTGTGCATTGTAAAATATTACAAATAAGGTTTAGTGTGCTTAAAATGATTAATGCCGTTTTTAAATTATGAATTAAATATTAAATTAATTCTAAAATTTTAAAAAAAATAATCGAATTTTTTTATTAAATATCAGTTGATGACACATTTCACGGACCGATTGGTGCACATGCTCATGTTTTTTTTTTCGTTTTTGTTTTTTAGTTTTTTCCTTTAATTTGTATTCTTCTATTTTTCATTCTCTTTTATTTTTATAAATAAATACAAATTAAATTAATAAGCAATGTATTTTTTAAAATTTAAAGTTAACTAGATAATTTCCCGGAAAAGAATTCCATTAGAAAAATATTTTTTATGTTTTTCTCTCTTCCTTTGTATGAATAAATAAAAATAATAATAATATGTGTGCTAATTTAAACTAATTTTATTAATAAATAATTTATTAAGAAGAAAAGTTTAACATTAATTGCGTAAGACTAAAATTATTCTTTTTTATTTTTATAAAATTAAAATAACATTGTAAAAATAAATTAATTTGAAATTTAAAATTTTCATTTTTCATTTGTTTATCATTCAATTAGCGCCAATAAAAATCTGTAATAACTAATATAAAATATTACGTAATTTTATTTGTATTTATTTTCGAATAGATAAATTTTTTATTAAAATATTAAATTAAATTACAATATAAATTGTTATTCATAATATGCACTTATTTATATAAAATAAAAGTATTAAATTGGAAACAATATTTAATGTTTAACACGATTTAAAAATATTATAATGAATTATAAATTTTAAAAATATTATTTACAATATAATTCATTATTTATATCTATTTATGAAAAAGAATAAATATATTAAAAATAAAAATATACATCAGAAGATGATATGTTTGTAGGTCCAATTATAATATTTTAAAGTTAAAAAATGATTTAAAATTTGTTGAGTTAATTTTTTGAGTATTTAAATAAAATATTTTTAAGTGTCGTTTATCGAACAATAAATTGTGCACACGAAGATATTCGATATTGAATTTTTGAGATGTTTATACATTGTTTTAGACTAGAGAAATTGTCTGCCGTACTCCACAAGGGATGCGGAGAGCGGCTCATGGAGCCACGAGCTCTCTCACTACTACTACAGACCTAAAATATAAAGGGTAAACAATATCATTGGTTATTAAATTATTATTTTTGAAAAAAATCATCACTAATATTATGTTTTTTTATTGTGGTCATTCGTTGTTAAAAAATTCACAAAAAAAATAATAGTTTGATGATCAAAACAGAAAAGAAGCAATAGGTTGATGACTAAAACAGACCAAAATAAAAATATAATTTAGTGACAGTTTTTTTCAAAATAATAGTTTGGTGACCAAAACAGAAAAGTATAAATAATTTAGTGCCTAATGATGTTGTTTACTCAAATTAGGTTACAGTTTAGTCGTAATAATGTTAACTTGTCAACAAGATATGCATTTTTTATGTTCTCGTTTATATTGTTTATCTTGCAACGTTGATAATTACAAATTTTTTGTATCTTCGAGTTGTTTGATTGAGTTTTTAACTAATTCTTTATTTAGTCCAATTTTATTTTTAAGTTGTTAATTTGTACACTGTGATAGCTCTAGGGATACGTCTCGATTAATTTATTGTTATTTTGTGGATTCTTCTTATAATTTTAAAATATTTTCTTTTTAGTTAACAGAACTAGCAGTTATTTTTTGTAAAAACGAAATTATTATTTTATGTTTGTTTTTAGTTTAAATATTTGTTGATCTCTAAATAATTATAAAACAAGGGTAAAGTACACTAGAGGTTACTAAATTATGAAAAATGATCGTTTTGGTCACTAAATTTTTACAAAGTTATAAAATGATCACTAAATTTATCAGACTACTATAAAATGGTCATTGAATTTCTCAAAATGTTACAAATTGTCATTAAATTATTCAAACTATTATAGAATGATCATTATATTAATCAAATTGTTACACTATTTTATAACTTCCAGTGATTATTTTGTAACAATTTAATAATTTCAATGATCATTTTATAACTTTTAAAAATTAAGTGATCAAAATTATCATATTTTCATAATTTAGTGGCTAGTGACATACTTTACCCATAAAATAATTATTGTAACGCGGAAATAAAAGCGAAAGGGTACGACATATCTAAGGTGCGGCTAAAAGACGATAAGTTTTAAAACTTGTCTTAAAACTAAAATTGTTAAATTTCTTGATAACATTTTCAATTTTTTGAGTTTTCTGCAAGTATCAATATTTATTTTGTAAGTATTAATATTTAATTTTTTATAAATTTTCAGTTTGAGATAAAATATTTACAGAATAAGCATAGATACTTGTATAAGCGTCACGCGAAACAAACAGCCGCTAAGGAAAAAGGGGTTTTAATTTCAGCTTGTAATCCGTAGCTGTAGACCGTAGGCCACGGCCGCCTTCCCCAAATGCTCAGTTCGTTTCGTTAAAACCAAAGCCTGTGAAATCCATCGCACGCCATAAAACCAAACTGAAGCAAAAGCGCCTTCCTCTGCATTTTAAAGTCAAAACAATTAAAGAAAAATCCTCACTTTTCTCTCCTGCCATTGCCAACAATCACAAACGAAGATGAAGCAATCCCCCAACTCCACCTCCCGAACCCTCACCTCCCAGGAGTCCCGCCTCCTCGTCCGCGAAACGCTGCGTATCAGCGCCAGCCTCGCCTCCAATGCCGGCTTAAGTAGCAGCGACGCCGGCGTTAACGAAGGGGCCGCGGTTCCGTTGATGGCTGAAAATCGGAGGATGGGGCTGGTCGGGGACGAATTCCGAGATTCTAGTTTGAAATTTATTTGTTGCGAGCAAATCGACGGCAGGAGATGGAAGTACGTGGCCGAGAGAGATTCCTTCGGGAATTTCAAGAACAATTCCATGCGTGCGCTCACTTTGCACTCCCCTCAGGCTCCACTTGATGTCAGTTTTTCTACTTTGTTTCGCATCTTTCTTACGAGTATATACATAGTTTCTATCGAACAAAATGGAAGGAAAAGAATTATCTAGTTTGCTCTTTAAAACTATACTCAATATTATAAGTGAAGCCACTAGATCTTACATTTACTATTGGATTTGCGTTTGTTTAGATTTTATAACAGTTTCATTTTGCTTGCCGGGTGACTTGGAATGTTGTTTATTTGATTGTTCAGGAACTGATGTCATTCGTACGATCATATGTTGTGCCGGAGGGTTTCCCTGACAGTGTTACTCGCTCATACGTGCCATACATGACTTGGAGAGCGTTGAAGGTGGGGTTTCAAGCATGTTGAAAACTGGAGGGCATTGCAGGGCTCAAATCTTGCCCATGCCTCTCGATTTAAGTTTCAGCATCGTTAAATACCATACTGAATACCATCTTGTTCAATGCAGCATTTCTTTGGTGGAGCAATGGGTGTTTTCACAACTCAAACCCTTTTGAGCTCAGTTGGAATCTCTAGAAATAGAGCTACACCTGGCGCTGTTGCAATTAATTGGATTCTCAAGGTAGGGAAGATATAAGATGTTTGAAGTCAGCAACATATCTCCTTCTTTAAGTTTAGCGGCTGAAAAATATCAGCTATTCAGCTTACACTTGCTTCTGCAATTACTTTGTTCCATTACAACTGTTTTGGCATTTCTGGTTGTCTAGTTTCCAAGTCTATGAGCATTATCTTCCTCTGGTTTGCATATATTAACCATTAATGTATTACAGGCCTAGACTGAAGTTTATGAAAGAAAAAAAGCCTAGTGAATATTCTGATATGAACAGTTATTTTAGGATATAGTGAACCACTGAGTCTATTTGGTAACCCTAAAGGCTGCTTGTCTTGGCACATCTTGAATTTTGTTTCTCATGTTAGTATTTCCTTCGGTTGAGGTTCAAAATGTTTGAGGAATCACCATTTTTACTCCTTGGCATCTGTAAAGCATTCAAGAAGTAATTTCAAAGAAATCATTAAATAGCCACACGGAGTTTCTGCGATGTGAAAATGTTCCTCTATTTCTAAACTGGGTTTCTCGTCTCAAATCACGTTATCTTGACGTCCTTATTAAGTTATTATTATTATTCACTATTATTATTTGATTGATCGACTTGGTAAAGTTCTACATTTGAGTTTTTCCATATAACCCAGATATCCAGTGAACAGTTTCTGATTTCCATTCTGTCAATATCTTGATTTATACCTTAGATCATCTTTGCTGTTTCCATACTTGTACTTTGCTGCAGCAATAAACTTCTGAAATATTATGTTGCAAACACATAATGTAATTTTCAGTTTCTGTGTTGATTTGTTCAGTGGCTTTTTGTCATATTAATTTTTAGGAAGCAACTGTTCTTCAAAAGTAAATATTTTATGGCCTAATTTTTTTCCCTAAAGCAACCGTGTTGTTTGACCTGATAAGTTTCTCCTAGTGCAAAACTGGGTAGTAAGTGCTTATGAAATCTTGTTCATGTTGGAAGCTTCTCTTGGAGTCTAAATTTTCTCTATTCATGTTTTCTACTAGGTGCAAAGCTGGTGAATTGTCTTAACACAATTTTAGAGGATAAGATTATAAATTCAGATTCTTGTACTCAAAATTGGTTATGTACCTACTTGCAAATATCCTGCCTTTATGCTCAATTTTGCTCCTCCTTGGTACCTGTAAAGCATTCAAAAAGTAATTTCATAGAATTCATTAAATGGCCAAACTGCTATTGTTTCATAAACTTTTCGTTTATAACTTACTAGTCTTTATCCTTTTATAATATTTCCTTTCCTTTTGTTTTTTTTTTCCTTTTTAAAATTGAAAGCCGTATTATAGAAAAAAACAAGTTTGTCAATTGTCATAACTGTCTATCAAGCTAAAGTATAACTATGCTTGCAGGATGGTGCTGGCCGTGTTGGTAAAATGCTTTTTTCCCGACAAGGAAAAAAGTTTGATTACGATCTAAAACAGGTTTCTTTCGTTTTCCTTTGATGATGCATGTTGTAGAAGTGGCAGCTTATTTTCTCAGGAAGTTCTTACATTCCAACGTTTTTAGCTGCGTTTTACTGGTGACCTACTAATGGAGCTGGGTGCTGGAGTAGAGTTGGCAACTGCAGCTGTGCCTCATCTTTTTCTTCCTTTGGCTTGTGCGGCAAATGTGTTAAAGGTGATCTTTTTGTCCGTACAACATGTTTCTTTTAGGCCTTCTAATTATTGTCGTCTTATTGTTTGTTGCCTACTTATAGAATGTTGCTGCTGTAACATCAACATCAACTCGGACTCCAATTTACAAAGCCTTTGCTAAAGGAGAAAACATTGGAGATGTCACTGCTAAAGGAGAATGTGTTGGCAATATTGCAGATCTGGTATGTTTTAAATTATCTTGATATAGTCTGAAGAAGTGTTCTTTACATACGCAAAATTTTCTAAAGCATCAGTGATAAGAGAGTTTGGTGTCACAGTGTTTTTAAAGTTTAAACTAACTTATAGAGAGTTCCCTTTGCAGCAATATTATTTATAATGACCATGATGGTCAAGGCTTACTTGCTAACATTTTGTGTTGAGAAACATCAAGCCATATGTATTAGTTTGCTTCTTCTACATGATGGTTTGATACTTCATATATTGTTTACAACTATGGCCACAAGAATAAAAGGAAAAAAGGGGTTGAAATTAGACTTGTCTTAATGCACGATAGTAAATATTATTAGTTGTTATTTCTAGCCTAACCTAAGTCCTAATGTTGACAGGCATCTCAATATTTTACTCAAAATACCATTTAGCTCTCTTTTATCCAACATAAAACACATTAAAAATATGTAGAGACTCAACTTGAATATAAGAGTGCAAGAGCTGTGATAGATAGCTGCCAATACCTTCGTTCACGTCATTGGTTACTAGAATAGCAACTTAATCTTTGAAGATGTCTCAGATTAGCGGTAGAGATCAATTATAGAAGAAATTTAGAAATGCATAAAGGAATACATTTCACAATAATATATTACAAGAGTCATGACTCCTACCTACCAAGGTAGGAACAAGCTTCCCTCCAACCTCTCATTTCCAGTATATTTGTAGAAAATAGGGTTAGAGAAGTTTTCTACTCTTGTTATTTCGATTTACAGAAAAATAAAGTCTACTTATAGACTTTTACAAGCAGTTTTACATTGAGTAGAATTCTCTCGGCTAAGACTCTTATCCCTTATATGGATAGAGTTAGACTCTAACTAAACTACTTAGTTAGGATAGACTTACAACTCTTCTAAACTACTTAGTTAGAATTGACTTACAACTCTTATTATTTACATATTAACCTACAATATTCTATCTAAATATCTTTTAAGGTTATCTTTGTTTCTAATCTTAGCATCCATAAAATAATTAAGTTGCTATTCGGGTAATTAATGACATGTTTAGTTACATCTCGCAGTTACAATTCTTTGCATTAGAAGGCACCATGGCTATTAACTACATACCAATGGTCCACTTAGGGGTGTTCAAACGGTCGGTTCAGTTAATAACTGATCTAAATAGGCATTGACAGAATTAACCAAATTTCTAAAATCCTTAACATTTGACCGAATCGAAATATATATGAAAATCCTTAACCGAACCGAATTATTTCGGTTAATTTGGTCGGTTTTCAAGTTAACTGAAAATTTTAACTTTTTGTAGTTTTTTTAAACAACAAATAGAAGGCCAGACTATTTCTTTAAAGCTCCCATCTCCCTTGCATCATCTAAAACACTAATTTGAAATATAAAAAATGGATTTTAAAAGATATGGGCTTGAGCTTAAAATTATAAATATAGTAGTTATACATTAAAATTTTGGTTAATTCGGTTAATTAACCAGTTCTCAACCGAATTAACCGATAATCGAATTTCTCAAAAATCTTTAACTATTCCCCACCGAAATTATTTCGGTCACCGATTGATAAAAATTTCGAGTTGACGAGTCCTATTTTATAACACAAACTTTATTTGAATTTTTTTCGAGTTGAATTGTTCGAGTTTTTGTTCAAATTTAATTGTAAACATTTATAATGTTATGGTACTAATTGGTTGTAATTTAAACGAATTTATATAACCATACTATAAATTGGTTGCGATATACATATATAAGACAAAGTTGAGGATTCGACTCGAACTTGAAAATCGATCCATTAATTGCTAAATTTTGAGTTATTCAAAGTTTCATTTTATAACTCAAACTTTATTTGAAATTTTTTATATTCAAGTTTATGAAATTACGATTTGAATCAAGTCGAGTCGAGAAATTCGGGGTTTTTTAGTCCGGTCAAGTTTTGCTCACCCTAACATCCAATGTAGAATGTTGGAAATCTTCTGTCATTCAGAAGTAGTATGCTTGGATTTTGTGCTTTTGCAATTAATATATGCCTTGCATCAACCCTAATGTTTTGTTTCCAGTATCTCATACTATAAATTGTCATGCATTTTTTGTTTGTCATCCACTGTAGAATGTTGGAAATCTTCTGTCATGAAGTAGTAGTATGCTTGGATTTTGCCTTTTCAATTAATATATGCCTAGCATCAACCCTAATGTTTTGTTTCCAATATCTCATAATATTAACTGTCATGCATGTTTTGTTTGCCTTGATTTTATTTGGTTTAGATTTGAGGTTTATCAACTGAACTGCTCGATTTTGTTTGCAGTTAGGAACTGGACTGAGCATTCTGATATCAAAAAGAAACCCATCTTTAGTTACCACATTTTCTCTTCTTTCATGTGGATATGTCTTCAGTTCTTACAGAGAGGTTTCATTATACACTAGCATTTTTGTTATTTTCGGTTAAACCGTCTGCCTAGTATTGTTTTTGGAAGTTTTTATGTTCAGCTAATAGCTTATGATAATTTTCTTTCCAGGTTAGCTCTGTAGTGATGGACACGTTAAATAGAGCGAGATTCAGTGTGGCTGTAGAGTCCTTCCTAAAGACTGGTTAGTAAAACTGATAGAACTTCACTGCATTTAGACCACATATTCTTTCTGTTATTGTCAATGCAATTTTCAATGAATTAAAAGTATTTGGAGAATTCTTCAGTTATAAAATGATTCATTGTGTTTCCTTGTGTTGCAGGACAAGTTCCCTCATTGCGGGAGGGAAATATGCGGGAGGAAATATTCACTTTTCCATGGTTGAAGGACAGACCTGTTGTTCTTGGTTTGTATTAAATTGACGGTTTCCCCTAACAAAAAAAAGGCTCCAGTGGCTATTTTGTTTGAGTTCAGCCTAAAAGCTGTCCAATTGTTTGCAGGCTCAAGATTTAAGGACGCATTCCAAGATCCTGATGCCTATCTTGCAGTAGAACCTCTCTTTGAGGTACATTCCCTCAGAATGGACATTGATTGAATTTCTAGGTTTTCTTTCTCTTCCCCATAAAGCATGTATAAACAAACTTACATGTATTATTCCATTATATGGCAGAAAGAAAGATATATAGTGACATATAATCCTTCCAAGGGAAAAGTATATGCATTGCTCAAGGATCAAGCGAAGTCGGATGACATTCTAAAAGCAGCATTCCACGTGAGATAATTCTCTTGGCCTTACACACTTATTATGTTGGCTAACCAAATTTTGCTTGCATTTTTTGTGCTTAGCAGTAATTCCACCTTTTATTACAGGCACATGTGCTCTTGCATTTCATTCATTCAGCAAATAATCGTCAATCTTCATCTAGAAGCCAGCAAGAACATCTTGTGCCCACAACTACTGATTTTGAGCCTCATGTTGCTGAATCATGTAAGATGGTTTCAACATCATATGGACATTTCAAGAACAAAGCCGCAGATCAGGTTAGCCATTCAGCAAAGGATGACATTCGTTTTACTTTTACCAATGTTTAAAAGTATAGTTGCCGGTGGCAACTTTTTGATTGGTGAATCATGTGTGCTATATTCCCTGGACATTAGAATTGAAGCAGTCGTAATATATCTTTCAGAAGAATTTAGTAGGGTATTATTTCAGGTCTTAGTAGTGGCTGTAAATTACTTATATCTGCAAATGTTGCTCATGGACAGTTTTATGTGAAAATGAACTGAAACCCGAAAAGCCCAAACTCTATTTGACCAAAAAGTCACCCGAGCCAAAATTTGGCCCTAACCGAAAAAGGCCAAACTTGAAAAGAATGTCTAAATGGATGCATCTTCCACAAAATCTAGAGATGAGTTGACTAGCTTGAACCCCAATCTAACCCAGGCCGGGAAGAACCTAAATGCTTGTTTGCCACCTCTAATAGCACGACTTTCTTTGCTATACCCTAACCCTGTATTGTTGTCGATCCCTTGCTGATGATCATATAGTGTTCTGTATGTATTGCTTTCTCTTACACGTTGCCTGTTTCTAATTTGCGTTTCTGCATGTCATTATGCTCCTCGTGGCATGCTATTTTGTTGTCTGGCAGGGTTGGAGGATGTCAGAGTCGCTTCTCAATCCAGGTCGGGCTCGATTGCATTAATGGGATTAACAAGTTCGAAGTCTTGTGCTTATCCAAAATCGGGTGTTGAGTTGAGATCCAATCTCTGACCATGCATTACAACTACAGTCCAATTTACAGCAACCGAAAGAGCATATACACGACACAGGAGGTTCTGAAGTCGGAACTGGAACTATACCGAGGATGTCTCTTCATGCAAGCACGCGATTTTCTACCCTTGGGCCTTTTATTCATGGAAAATGCATTTCAGAACATATATATGTAGTGTAATTCCATCGTGTAGTGAGCAACCAACGATACCATTTATTGCTTTTATAAAGTGTGGTGCTGTGAAAAACGTGATTTTAAAAGTGTGAGAGAAAAGTAGTTTTGAAAAGTTAGGTTGGTGTTTGTTATTGATGTCAAAAAGTGATTTTGAGAAGACAAAATGCCTATTTTAGACATAGTATTGTAAAGTAAAATAAGTGAATTTAGGTGATGTTTAAATTCGTTAATATTATGAAGTATGAAATAAATCAACTTAAATTATAATAAAAATTTAATTTGAAAATATAAACTATATTTTAGATTATATACGGACATAACAATTACAAATTTATAATAAATTTAAAACAAAATAATTTTATTCTCAATATAAATACTATAACATAAATTATTTTATAATTATGTATAAATATTAGTTTAACAATTAATTATAATTAAATAATAAAGGGTAAAAACATGATTTTATTTTTAAACTAACTTTTCTATTACAAAAGTCATAAAATTTAATTTTTTAATTTGAATAAAAAATCACTTTTAAAAGCAGTTTTGAATGGATTGTCAGAAACTGAAAGCAAACCGATTATAGGGTCAGGCCTAGCGCTCCTTAAATCTGATTATTTCTTGATAAAAGCATACTATTTCTCTACCAGATAGGTAGTTTACCCAATTAATTTTCACGTGGTTTTTGGATGGTGTCGACCCACTGAAGTTGTTGAATTCATAGATTTAAATTGCGGTTATGATTTTATTTTTCGTTGTATTTATTGTAGTTGTAAATATAAATAAATGTTATTGTTGATATTACAATTTTAAAAGGTGTTTATACCAATATATAGCGGCCTCTATTTTAACAGACACCGACTGTGGTCGACCATGGTTGCTTCCAAAAGACTGATCCGTAACAAGGGCCTAGCTCCAAGTGTGGGAGCTATTTGGCTTTTGTCACCAGAGAACGTACTGTGGTTGGATGCTTTATAAGCTGCCATGATTGTTTCCCTAGAAGCTTGGTATAGTGGAAGTTTGAGAAAATTGAAAAGAAAACGAATTTAAGGTTGTTTGGTATAGTAAAAAAATGAAAGGAAAGAAAAATATAAGGGGAAATAGTTTTTTTTGTTCTTCTAAAATCGAAAGAAAAATAAGAAAGAAAAGTGAAAGCTATTACAATTTAATAATAAAATTATTATTATATTTAGAAAATTTAATTTTATTTTCATTATATTTATAATTAATTTGTATAGTTTCATCTAATATTTTTATTATGGTTTTATTTTTATTCAATTTAGTCCCTAAACTATTTATTTAATTCAAAACTGACCTCTAATTGTTTCTCATCTTTATAATTTTATCTAATATTTTACTATGCTTTTTTTGTTTAATTAAATCCCTCAAATTTTATTTAATTTCAAAAATGAAATAATCATATTAAAAATATTCGACTAAATTATAAAAAAATGAATTATAATTTTCAAAATTTAATTTTCTTTTTTTCTTATTTTTTTATTGTATCAAGCAATAGAGAGAAAATAAACTTATTTTTCTTCTAATTTTTCATCCTCACCGATAAAAAATATATATATTGTTCATTCTTCTATTTTTTATATTTTAATTTTTCATATTTTTAATTTTCTTTTCTCTCTACCAAACAAAGACTAACGATGTGTTTGGTACAGCAAAAAAAACTAGAAAGGAAGAATGAAAGAAAAAAAAATGAAAGGAAAATAAAAAATAAGACTGCTTGGTAGAACGGAAACCATGTAGGAAAGAAAAATGGAGGGATAGGGTTTTTATCTGCTCATGTATAAATACAGATCCGTCCAAATCCGGGCAGAAGGGAGGACAGAAAATGAAACTCAATCTGAAACAAAAGGTGAAATACAAAAATACCCTCAACTAAATAATTAGCGTTTCTACTGTTTGAAATCACGAAAATCCCTTTTGCCATTCAGAATTGAAAAATCAAATCCCTTCATTTTTTTATGGTCGTTTGCAACTTTTGAACATTTTTTTATTTTTTATTCAAATTCTTTTATTATAATTTAATTTCTTGGATTAAATTTATAATTTGAACATTTTTTTCTCATATAATATATATCAATACTTTTTTTTGGTTTCATATTATATTATGTAACATATAAAATAAACATAAACAAAACATGTAACAAATATTTTATAATAATTTAAGTTATATTTATAAAAAAATTTATTTTAAATATTTTTATTTTTATAACTTTATTTTATAAAGATTTAAATTTTTTTAAAATAAATAATATAAAAAATTAAATAATCTCATAAAATTATAATTAAATAATATTACAATAAAAATCATCAATAAAACAAATATAAATACAAGGGTATAGTGGTAAACTAAATTTTCTTTCCTCCCACTTTTTTTTATTGTACCAAACAATAAAAAAGAAAAATATATATTTTCTTTTAGTTTTTCATTTTTTTAATTACGCACACCGATAAAAAAAGATATTCCTCATTATTCCGTTTTTCCATCACTTCAATTTTTTATCTTTTAAATTTTCTTTTATCTCTACTAAACAAAGCCTAAAAGTCACTAAACCTGAATCCGCCCATCATCCTCGGTTGGCACTTCATTCCAACACAACCATTAAATTCCCTCTCCTACAGCTTATTATTATTATTTACTTCCAAATGGTAATTGATGCAGTGTTAATTCAATTTTAGCCTAAGCGTATAATAAGCTCTTGAATTTTTTTTAAAAATTAATTAAATTCTTTTTTTCCACTTAATTAAGCTTTTGAACTAATAAATTGAATCAATTAAATCTTTGAACTAATAAATTAGAGGGTAAACAACACCATTGGTCACTATACTATTCTCACTTTCCTGTTTTGGTCGCGAACCTATTATTTTTGACAAAATCATCACTAACGTTATGTTTTTCTCCTACTTTGGTCACCCGCAGTTAAAAACTCACAAAAAATCTATAGTTTGGTTACCAAAACAGGAAAGAAGCAATATATTGGTGACCACAATAGGAAAAAGTAACATTAGTAATCAAAATAGAAAAAATAGCGTTATTGATGGGTTTTTTTTAAATATTAGTTTAGTGACCAAAATTGGGAAGTGAGAATAGTTTAGTGACCAATGATATTGTTTACCCTAAATTGAATCAATTAATTCATTTGACTAATTTTGACTATTGAATATTTACAGTTTTTTCTTTAGATATTATGTCACATGATACACTATAGTTTTATCATTTAAAATTTACATATTTTTTTAAAAATATTTTTTTAATATTTTTAGAATTTTTGGCTTTTAAATAATTTTATAAATAAAATATTTTTTAAAAAAGATCAAATAGTAAAGATACGACGTGCTGTATTAAATGGTTAAAAAACCTATTAATTTAACAATCAATGGTTGCCAAAAGACTTAACAATTTATTAGTTCAATGATTTATTTGGGAGCAAAAAAAATCAAAAACTTAATTAATTTATTTTTAAAAGTTTAAAAACTTTTTATACTTTTAAGCCTTCAATTTTTAAGTATTTCTATCGTTATGTGTTGATATTAGTACGTTGTCGTTTAGTAGCAAGGTCTAATGTACCGTCGCTTTCATTTTATTATTTTAAAAAAAAAAATCTTAATTGAAGAGGCAAGGCCTGGGAAAGGAGGGCGCACCACTTCCTTCAATAAATGTACTAAAATTGGATTTTTTTAGTTTCTGTTATCCGGGTGCTGCTCTCTTTCACAAATATAAATCCTCCAAATCGCAATCACAAAGCCAGCTGAAAACCCTAATTCTGATTTCCTGCTCCCAAACTCTATTTGCAACACCCAAATATAATTTGTGGTTCGTCCACGTACGAGTACGACTCCTCTTACTGTTTCAATATAATTCAGATTGGGTTAGAGAGGGGAACAAATTTTTGAAGAGAAATTGACAAAAAGCTAAGGGAAGGGGTACCACACGCAATACCCAGAACGGTAGAAGAGGTCTTCAACGACTTTAGGGGCCGACGCTCTGGCTTGATTAAGGCTCTCACCACTGGTTCCTTCTCCTTTCTCTCCTTCGTTTTTTGCTGTTATATGTACATATTTCTTTTATAATTTCACAATTACAAACAAATTAAAGTAATGGGTTTGGGTTTTTATGGCAGATGTTGACAAGTTCTACCAACAGTGTGATCCCGGTGGGTTACCCTTTTGCTGTTTTCTGCATTTCCTTTTAATCCTTGCTGCATTGACTACTGCGTCTATTTTTGTTTTCCTCTTCTCGAGTTTTCTTTCTTTAGCTAACTACTACTTATCTATCTCTGTTGGATTTTCTGAATGTCGAAGACAAAGCACTTCGCATATCCTGCTGTAGAAACTGACTCTTTGATGGAGGCTTATATGGAAATTTCACGTCAAATTTATTTAGTGAAAGCAGTTATTTTTATCTTCTTGCATGATAGCCGAGTGGTCGGGTAAATTGTCTAATGTCTAGTTCTTGAATTTGCAATTTTAAGTTTTATCTTCCGTTCTGTGAACCTATGAATTATGATTTCTTTCTTGGCCTTATCTTTCCATAAATAGGTCATGGTTGTAAGGTCAACGTGTTTTATGTGGAGTGTACTGCACTAACGATTCCTAATTATATATTTTTTAAATAAGAAAAATCTTTTCTTGTTTTACGTCCTTTCAGATTATCTATCATATCAGCCTCTTGATTACGGAATTGAGTTTTCCTTTTTTTTTCCCTTTCAGTTGAGTTTTGGTCTATTTTCTGTTCATGTTAGCATTTATTTTTTGGTGACATTATGATTACTTATTCTATTGTTTCACATATCACTCTACCCTTTGGTTAATGTGTATTCCTTGTGTAAAACTTCAAAGTGTTGGTTCATTAAAAATGTTGAGGACACTGTAGGCAAAAGGGCAACCAAAATAAACATGAGTAATATAGTTTTCTTTGTTTTATGGTGTGAGTGCTTGTCACTGTTCTTGCTCGGGTTCCTTGTCGTGCCTTCATTTATGGTTTCTTTCATGGCTTGAATTTGTTTGGGTTTCTGTATTTGTCATATAATTCTTTAACTAAATTACCTTATTGAAAATTGAAATTAGAGTGGAAATGTAAGTTTTCATCTCTTCATTTACACTTGAAACTTACTGTTGACTTCAGAATGTTGCTACTGTACTTAAAAATATTAATACACATGATATTGTGGATTTATTCTTAAATTTTAGCTCCCAAGACTAGTTCAATTTCAGATTCTACTGGACAAACCACTATTGCAATGCGGTGTTCATGGCTGTTTTGATTAAATTAAATTTTTATTTTTTCCTGCTTATAATTATATGTTACTAGAAAAAAATTTCTCATTGAATATTTTCACCTTGATGAAATCTTACAACTTAAAAGGTTATTAACATGCTGTATGTTGTGATTCATTTTGCCTTGGTAGATCTATGAAAATTTTGGTTTTGCGTTTCTTCTTGAATGTATTAAATTTATATGCAGAGAAGGAGAACTTATGCCTTTATGGACTTCCAAATGAGACATGGGAAGTTAACTTGCCTGTTGAGGAGGTGCCTCCTGAGCTTCCAGAGCCTGCACTGGGAATAAACTTTGCTAGGGATGGGATGCAAGAGAAGGACTGGTTATCATTGGTAGCAGTTCATAGTGACTCGTGGTTGCTTGCTGTTGCTTTCTATTTTGGTGCACGATTTGCATTTGGCAAGAATGAGAGGTACGTTTGTTTTTTCTTTGTCAACTATTGGAACATTGAGTGTTTGTTTATGCAGCTCAAACTCAATTGCTGCAGTATCATGGTTTAATTTTGAAATTAGTGCTTTCTGCATTATTCTCTTTGCATGTACTAATATAGAAATCCCATGCTCAAGTTCTCTTCAAATGAGTTCATTTTAAATTTACTTGGTCCAATTTGACTGGTCAACTTTTAAAAGTACAATGTTTAAGAAAGATTATGCAATACTAAATGTAAAAATGTGGGAAGCCTGTTTAATCTTCATTCTATTATCTTTAACTTTGCATACTTGTTTGCTTTAAATTCGACATATAAACGAGATGGGAGAGATTCTAGAACTTCTTACTAACATGCCATATTTCTAACCCTAGTATAAATAGGCTGTAAAATATTAGATATCTAGATATCTGGATAGCTAGCTAGGATTATTTAGGTTTTAAATTTAGGGGTAGGATTATAAGTTATGTTTAGGGTTTAAATTTAGGGCTAGGTTTAAAACTTCATTGTAACTAGCATGAATAAGTTGTAAAATATTACAGCCAGAACATTGTTATTTTCTTTAAATTGATAGACAGAAACTAGAGGTTTTATAACCCTACGTTTTCAAGAGTTCCAACTTCTATCTCAAACATTTTTTGACCTTATTTCTTTTAGTTCCTACTGTCACTCCGTAAAACATACTATTTTTTTGGCATCAGAGCCTAATTAGGTTCTAGGTTTATATTAGGGTTTTGCTCTTAAGCGATGGTTGGATGCGGCAGAGGTTGGGGAAGAGGAAACTAGGTTCAAGATGCAGAATCGGCTGTGTTACGATTTGCGATTAAAGAATACTCACATACAATTTGATGCTAATTCACAACAGGAACTAGCGAGAGGCCATCAGGAGATATCATGTGGAAGATTACTTGGATTGGGAAGCTAGTTTGGAGAACTATTTCGGGTGAAAACCTATGGTGGCGGCTAGGAAGGTTCTGTTTATGAAACTAAAAATTGAAAGGCACTACGCTTCAATGGTGGAAGAGAGTTGAAGAGCTACATGCATGCTAGGGTAAACCTAAATTCAACTCATGGGAACAATGAAAGCAAAATTGCACTAACTATTCTGTCTAGCTGATTATGCAATGGAGTTGTTCGAGGTGTTAAAATTAAACAACCTTCAGGAATAATCCTGAGTCATCCTTTATGAATCATGATGGTGGAGGAAATTGGAGAAATATTAAGAGGATTGAAAAGTGGAAGGCTTTAGTGAGATTTGGGACTGAAAATAGAATTGGACATGTTTTTAAGGCCGACAGCAATTCTTAGATTCATTGTTTACATGTGGCAAAAAAGGCCATAGTTCTTATTCTTGTCATGAGGGAACGATGACTTAACCGAGATGGAAGAGCAAGAGCATGATGCATTAGGGTCTGTTTATGATATCCTCAAGGAAGTGGAGAAATTGATGTGTTTCTAGCAGGGATTTAAATCGCGTTCGCGTTTTCGGTTGCGGCGCTTTATCGCGGTTTCGGACAATAGCGGATGAATTGCGGTTATTCCGGACCGTTATTTTCCACAATAGCGGTTTCGGACGGCGGCTATATAGCGGTCGCGGTCCGCTATTTGAATCCCTGGTTTCTAGTTGAGGGAAAGCCTTCAGTTGCTCACAGAGTGACAACCACAACCTCAAAAGGAGAGGAGATTATTGGAGGCGAGTTAGAAATATTTTGGATATCTCAAGGGACAACGTTAGATGATGTTTGGAGTAAAAAGATTTGATTCAGTTTCTACAACCGAATTTGATTTTGCCAAGGTAAACTCAAGGCTGAACTCAATAAAAAAAAGCAGGAAAACTTGAAAAGTAATAGTGCGAAGGTGATGCAGTCTTTTCAAATTATCTGCATTCAACATGATAGCTAAATTTTTGAAAGTTGTAGCTAAAAATCAGGTTGTAGTGGTATCATCAGGAGAATGGTTTAGGAAGGAGAATCAAGTTGTGCTAGAATATCCTCAGAGAAGGGGGAGAATCTTGGTGAAATAATGGATTATTTGGAGTCAAAGTGCTTTGCTCAAAGACGACTCTTGTTTTGTACTACACCACTACTACCATGGTACTTAGACGTTTTGGTTCAAGACCTAGATCAAAATGGTTTATAAGTCTATTGCTAGTGGATAAATTTTTTGAAAGAAATATGAATGAGGACTTTTGTTAATAATTTTGCATGACAGCGTCTGGCTTTGCATTTTATTTTGATGAGTGCAACTACCAATGTTGATTTGGTTTCTAAACCTTCGGGAATTGCTCCAACCATTCACATATCAGAGTTGACTTTTCTAGTGTGACATTTGGAGGATGTGCTGCGAAAATGTAATATTAAAATAGAGTTTTTCAAAGCAATCCACAAAGAAGGAAAAAGCTTGATTCGAAGAAAGATATTTTGAAGATATTGTCATTTATTCTGAATATAAGCATTGCAATTACGAGATATATTCACTTGAAGCTGGGCTGCACTATTTCAGGATTCAATAAAACAGGGTCGTTTGATGTTTGTTTCTTTAGCTTAAACGTTGTCGATTTAGAGTCAGTTGTTATGTTTAATTTTCATGTTAATACGCTGTTGTTTAGAACCTTATGAAACAGTACCGTTCCACGTTTTTGGGTTATATGGTTTGTTAAACCGATTAGGATTCTTATTGATTGAATGAATGAAAATGATCTCTGCACTGTTTTTCTCTTTTCTCTGGCTCTTCCTCTGATTTCTACTCTTTAATCTCATCTCTCTTCTATTCTATGAATTTCTGTCACTATATGCATCAGAAGCATGGTTTTGTTCACAAATTGTAGAAAAGCAATTTCCCAGCTTTAGGAAAAAACTAAATAACGCAGAAAAAATAAAGCAGAATTTAAGTTTCTGCGGAAAAGAAGAAGAAAACAGAATTGATTTTCTGTTATTGAAAATTCCAAAAAATTACATCCCTTTACAGTAAATTTGTAGACTCAAGTATTAGACTTTAGTTACAATTAGGAGTCCTAAGTACAAAAGACATCTAACTCTATCTTTTAGGAAGTAAACTTTAATCTAAACTACTATTTACATAAGGACTCTAACTCTATCTTTAAACTTTAGTTTAAAGTACTATTTACATAAGGACTAGCTCTATCGGATAATCTAACACTCCCCTCAAGTTGGAGAATATACATTGTATAATCCCAACTTGAATAGAAACTTGGCGAAAGAAGCTTTTGGTAGTGCTTTTGTAAGTACATCTGCCACTTGTTCTTCTGTAGGAACATAAGATAAAGAAGTTGTTCCACTAGTAATCTTTTCTGAGATAAAATGCTTGTCAATCTCCACATGTTTAGTCCTATCATGGTGGACTGGATTTCGAGCAATTTGTATGGTGGACTGATTATCACAAAAAATCTCAAACTTCTCCTCTTGGTTCACATCTAGCTCCTTCAGTAGCTTTAACAACCAAATTCCTTCACACGTTCCCAATGCTAAAGCCTTATATTCTGCTTCAGCACTTCTTCTAGATGTAACTGTTTGTTTCAGAAATAATTCCCTGTTACCAGTCATGTGATCATATGCTCCAGAGCCAATGATCCATGCTGATGCACCTTTGGTAGAAAAAAGAGCAGTAGGAGAACAAGCATTATGTATGCCTTTATCCTCCACGAGGGCTAAATCTGCTTCACAAAGTTCTTTGTCGAACCTAAAATTTTCGGAAAAACTCCAATCCCGGCGCTGCTCTGCTATGGATAGCATCTCAAAGGTTGTCGAAGGGGATCCCATTAAGAATTCTAACTAGGATCGATGTTAGACTGATACCATGTAGAAAAGCAATTTTCCAGCTTTAGGAAAAAACTAAATAACGCAGAAAAAATAAAGCAGAATTTAAGTTTCTGCGGAAAAGAAGAAAACATAATTGATTTTTTGTTATTGAATATTCCGAAAAATTACATCCCTTGACAGTGAATTTATAGACTCAAGTATTGGACTTTAGTTACAATTAGCAGTCCTAAGTACAAAAGACATCTAACTCTATCTTTTAGGAAGTAAACTTTAATTTAAACTACTATTTACATAAGGACTCTAACTCTATCTTTAAACTTTAATTTAAACTACTATTTACATAAGGACTCTAACTGTATCGGATAATCTAACACAAATTGATTTTGTTATGGTGAGGCCGCAATTTAACATATTTTCTGCTGTGAAGCTGATGTAGATATTCTTGTATTCTTGATACAAGAGATAGTTTATCTACTAAATCCTTGCACTAAATTACGGTTGTTATTACATATGGTAATAAGATTAAACACTTAAAAAGACTTGACAAAAGACTTAAACTAAACTTTAATGGGGGCTTTTGTTGTTTTCAGATTCAAATGAAATAAGATAAAACCAAGATTTAGGAAAAGTGGATTTCAGATTTAACTAAGAACAGTAATGATAAAAAACTTGGCTAGGGAGTCGGTCTCCCCTGCTAAACATGAAATATAGCCAATAATCTTAATTAACTTTCATTTTTATTTTGAAAATAATAACCCTAAGATAACCACAAGCTCAATTTGCTCCTATCTTTCCTTTATCATTGAGAAAAAGAACAAGCACTTTAACCCAATCTGTTTTCAATGAGCAACCTATAACAATCTCTCTAATTTTAATTCAATGAAAGCATTCAATCTAGAAAGATGGATTATATCTTCCATTAGAACACACAGGCTTGTTTTACTTTACTTGAATCATACTCTATATTATTTCAAGTGAAAAGATCTCATAATCATTGATAACAATTTGCTTCTTATGTTAAGGAATCTTGGCATTCAATCACTATAACTTTCATCTAGTTGAGCACCTAATAAAAAAGTAGCAATTCATGACATTCATTCAGTAGAATCTAACAAACTCTAAAGGTAATACAAGAATTTTAAAAATCATGTCTAGGGATTTGAAATCATCTCTAAAAAAAGAATTGTTACACATTTTAGTTATGTTTGAAACCAGATTCATGAAGAAAATAAACAAGAATTTACCTCTTTGTTCTCTTTTTATAGCCCTCTATTTTTTTGCCTCCAATGCCAAGGATTAGTCTCTTATTTATAGGGGCTGAGAAAGGCTTGTAGGGCGAAATAGAACCCTAGTCAAAGTAGGAAATCTGACAATCAAATCTTCATTAGATTTATGACCAAATCTTATGCTTTTCTCGCAAGTAATTTATGGTCGGAAAGCTAAAAAAATTAGCTTCAAAATTTAAGAAGAAAATTTTCTCCAATTAAGTTGAAAATTAAGGTTTTTTTCTATGCACAATCTCCGGAGGTTACCGGTTAGTTTATAGTGCAGCAAGTTTTGTGCTGTTTCCTTGGTATTGATCTTTTTTACTTCAATCTCTTCCGAATCTAAGAATAGATAGGATAATACGTGTAATTTATGAACTTACCAATGCCTCGTAGGCGGGGTGACACTTCTAAGTTCTAAGTTCCTTCTTAAAATTGAAGTGATCAGCTATCTAAGGAATCTTAGCATGTTCCTGATTTTTCCTCTACATGGTTCTATGCTAACCTTAATCAACAAGAACTATTCGACTATCCTTCACCTAACAAATGGAAATTTATTTTGGCCCACAAATATTGCAGAATGTAGAACCAGCAGAGATGATGTTGTGTATGTTGTAAACTGTAGCTGAAGTGGTAAAAGTTTTCTCAAAGTAGCTGAGTTTTCCGTGCCATGGAGAATGATGCAAGAGCTACTACTAATATTTTATTTTATTTTATAATTATAATCTTATTTATTAATTATTAGATATCTAGATAGATGTTTAAGATTATAAGTAATCCTTAGGGTTTAACTTAGGGATATCATTAGAAGTTATCTTTAGAATTTAAATATAGGGCTAGGTTTAAAACTTTATTGTAACCATTACAGCCGCTACATTATCGTTATTATCTTTGAATTAATAGACATGAACTAGAGGTTTAAACCTATGTTTTCAAGAGTGTCACATGAATATATGCATGCTGAAACATAAATAAGGTACAAATCTATCTTAGCATGCTTTCTGATGTATGGCCACAGGAGCAAAAGCCTTTTATACTATATATTCTATTTTATTTGAACGTGTTATCTTCTGTAGCCATAGCTCAAGCCTCAAGGAATGCTCCAATGCATATGAATATTGAAATTCATTGTTTAATGATTATTGGACAGAACTTGCTTAAGGAGGGAATATTTGAGACCTATATGGTTGCTTTTCTGTCTTTGGGCTGTGGCATTGAACTGAAGCATCTCATTCTCTCATCTATTTTTTTTAATAAAAGTATTAAATACCTTTTCCCTTAGTTTCGGTATTGGTGACACACATATTTACCTGCCTCCATAAACACATGTATGCCCCCCTGCTCTTAAGGCACTTGAGTTTTTGAGGGGTGTGGGAGAGGGGTTTTTTTTTGGCAATTTGACCAATAGGCCCTGGCATTACCTTATCCAGTGAAATAGTCAATTTGATATGCTAATATTTGTAAGCGGATTTTTTTTGGCAGGAAAAGGCTTTTTCGGATGATAAACGAACTTCCGACCATCTTTGAAGTTGTGACAGGAAATGTCAAACAACCCAAGGACCAATATGCTAATCACAACGGCAGTGGCAAAAGCAAATCAAGTTCTAAAGTGGTACCAAGTTCCAAAATTAAACATGTTTTCTTGTGTTTTTTATTCCTTTTATGCATCTTTCTCTTGTTTGATATCACCATCTTCATATCCGAGAATAAGTTGGTAAAAATGTCTCCACCGCCTAAGGATGAGGAAGAAAGTGGGGAAGATGAAGATGACGAACAGGGTGCGACTTGCGGGGCATGTGGGGATAGTTATGGCACTGATGAATTCTGGATTTGCTGTGATAACTGCGAGAGATGGTTCCACGGCAAATGTGTGAAGATTACACCTGCAAAGGCAGAGCACATCAAGCAGTATAAGTGCCCAAGTTGCAGTAGCAAGAGGACCAGAGTTTAGAAGTAGGCTCAGAAGTTGGGACTTATAGTGTAAACCAAATTAAACGAAGCAGACAAGGCTTATAGCTTTTTCATTACAGTTTGGAGTAAAACAGAGTAGCCCCTTTTAGTTGATGAATTTCGATTAACTGCAGATGGGGGTGTTAAGTTTTGCTACTCTTTGCTCTGTTTAATTGTTGCTGGAAATTGTGTTTGGAACTGATGCTAGCGACTAGAGCCCTATCATATAAAATATAAATGCTGCTTGGCAGTTTTCTAGTTTTATAAGCAGTCTTACTTTTTCTGCTCACTTGTTTCTCTTATTATTTTCATTTTTGCTTTTATTACCAATAATCAGTGTGGTTTTATTTATTCATTATTTACAGTTAAACACACTGGAGTTAAAATCTCTACTACCGGTATACGAAATAATTATCAAATTTAAACAAATCATAATTGATCAAACCTGACCTCACTTAATCCCCATTGACAACGTTATACAGAGTAATTGGTAAAAAAAAATCATTCTTGTTATGAGAGTGATTAATGTTGTGTTCAGTTCCTTAAGCATTGAGAAAGCTTCAGGGTTTGCCAAAATCCAACAGCTGCTGTCTGCTGATGGAATAAACCTGGTTTACCATATATTATTCTTGGTGCTTCTCTAAGTTCAAATTTCTCCAGCAATGTCTATATTTGTGTTGGGCAAAGAATGTCCAAATCCTAAGTAGCATGATAGAATTTTGTGTTTGGGCGCCCATACATGCATTTAATCAAAAAGCTTAACCCGAGTCCATCATAACTGTATTTAGACGAAAAAGATGACGAGGGCAACAAAGGAAAAATATGAACCAAAACCAATTTGACATTGAACCAACGACTTCAAATTCTGAATATGCTTGTTCCATACAAGTTTTAGGCCAAAATCTGAAGGCAACATAAGGATAAAAAAAACATGCTAGACAAATTCCGATGGTGAGAGCAAAAGTTACAAATCTTGCACCAAAGAAGTTTGGGTTTAGTCTCACTGTTCCTTGCGAGCCTTGGATCTGGCAGGCTTTGCTGGTATTATATAACCAAGAAGAATCAACGTTATTGGAACAATGGTTCCAATATAATACACACTCCCGTACAAGGCAAGTGACTCGTGCAAGTTCAATACCTGTAGTACGATACAATAAGCACATTAAAAACTATACAATTATGGAAAAACAAGACACCGATATAATTCATGTACAACACTATACAGACAAACAATATGGGTATTTACACAATTTCTGAAAATATAAATATTAAGTATTACAAAGCTTGGCAATAACTATATTTCCTTTAGTATACAGTCTCCGACTCATCTCAAGTAAATGAAAATTTGAGAGAAGGAACTAACCAGAAAACCAACAGCGGAGTAGTTGAGAACCATCAGTGTGTAAGCAAAGTTGATGAAGACAAGTGCCTTCTTCACGAGACCCATGTTCATAGGAATAGCTTGTTCCCATCGGTAAATAACTGCTCGGAAAGGAAGTGGGGGAGTTAAACAAATAATAATAATAAAGAGATCCCAATAACAATAAGGATGCCTATATCAGTACCTCTTGAACCAGCAATCATCAATGCTGACTGAACAAAGAATAGCATGTACCCGGGATACAGTCCCTATTTACAAATGAGAAAAAAAAGGCCTAATGAGAGAAGTGCCACAGAAAATCTCGGTGAAATCTATCATATTTGTTTTAGGATTGTTTTGTTCAAATAAACAAAGGAGAGGGTATAGTGAACGTCGGAAATGTTTCCGGCAAAGCAAAATGACTCACATGCCAAACAGCACTGACGGTCTGTGTGGCCAGCAACTGGAAGAAACCAGGTTTCTTCCCCTTTGTAATAAGTCTCTCATATACATCTGCACCAACACAATTTAAGTTAAAAAATTTCACTCGTCTTATGGCTTCAGCTGCATTTACTTCCATGCTGTCCTAATAGATGGTTGATGTTAACAACAGTGAAGTAAATGCTGTCAATATAAAAAGCCATACCATATTTGTAACTCATTAATGAATTGATTTTCCTCCTTACATGTTTTTCACTCATTAAATATAAAATAATTTTTGAAGGAGACTTTGACAAAAAAAGATACCATTGGATTGTACCAAACCATTAAGAATAAATAAATAAAATCTTTACTCCAGAGGATTAGAGGAACAAACAAAGTTGAGTTCAGAAACCAATTCCAAATGTTGTGTAGATTTCAAGAAATATTTATACCTGTAGACACACACACACGCACAAACATCATATTTAAGAAAAACTAGCACAAGCAACATAGAAAAGAATAGTGGAAGGAAAGACTCACAGTGACGAAGCCAGGTGCTGACTTGTATGTTCCAGACAAGTGGTAACACCACTGAACTTTTAGCTAACTCAACCCCTAGGATGTCAACATTCTTTGCACGGTCCCATTTTGGTTTTGATGGTGAAGACTCTGTCCATCCACTGAAACCCAGGCCGGATATAATAATGGAAGCCTCTGAAATGGACCAGATAAAATAATATTTCCATCGCGCTGTAAAGCCAGACATATACTGGAAACTTAACCTCCTCCAGAATCCCCATTCTTGGTATATGGGTTCATTGAACCGTGCCAAGGGATGATACGGAACAAGGTAAAGATACAGTGCCATGCAAATAACAGCTTGTACAATTGCTCGGAGAGTTGCCCCATAAGGTGATGGTGATGGTCCTTTATCTGAATGAGCCCAAATCTTCAAAGGGAAAAAGAGTGACAAGATTATTGAAGCTGCATTCTGGTAACTTCAGAGTTAAAAAGGCATGCAAGTGCACAAACAAAATAATAGACCTACCCCCTTCCCTTCAGTCCACTCAAGATAGTCCTTCATCTCAAAAACTGGACCGGCGAAGTGACTGCCACAGCAGAGGTAGAACCCTAAGTATTCAATTAATGAGGGCAACTTATTCAACCGATTTTTCTTCTGAGCCTCCCGTAAATCTTCCTCTTTCAACAACCCATCATTGTAATTTATTGCACATGAAATGACTTTCAGTGTTAACACCATCAATGCTCCTACATATTAGAAGATAGTGCCCTGGAATTAACCAGCATCTATAAAGTACTACAGAAACATTCTCCAGAGAAATCATGACAAAACTACAGAAAATCTGATAAAATCAATAAAAGGCCAATATGGGAACATATTTGCTATTACAACACTTGAATAGCAATAAACAAGGGCTGAAAATCATCAGAACTCAAGAGCAGCAATATGAAGATTTACCTAACTAACCATTTTACTGAAGCATAGCAGATCCGCCATTTTTATTTAAATTTCAACAGTAGTAATGAAATTTTAAAGAACAATTTCTCACATGTGAAGGAGAAATTCCAAAAATTCTTACCAGTGGCATCAATGCCTCCTTCCTTCCATGCATCCCCACTCATGTAATATACATGGCTAGAAACATATATGAATAGTTAATAATTATGAAATAACACAGCATTACTTAGAAATACCGAATTATCAAGCATGAATAGACAATTTGACCGAAACATAACGTTGCAACAAGATTTCCAAATTGGTAATAGATTTAATCATTAATTAATAAGATTAAAATTTTAACAATCTCCTTATCCTAATAAACTCTCATCCATCATAAATTTTCTCATTCATGAAAGGAGAATGCACCCCCAAAATAAAATACCCTTCCATAAACCTTTCCAGGAAAGTATAAGTTAGCCACTGAGACATGCATTTCAGTTTAACGGAAACTGAATCATAATTAAATGTGCAGGCTAACCCAAAATTGAAATTTTCTCACAATTCAGCTCGATAAAACGCATCAATGAAAAGAACAAAACAGATTTGCTATAACAAATTTAACGATGAAACTTTCCCAGGGGGAAAATATAAGAAAAATAAATGGAAAAAAGAAAAACACTTACCAGCCAATCAAATAACCGAAACTCAAGAAAAATGTGATAATCCCGCACTTGGGCCGATACAGAACCATGGCAGCATAACCCAACAACATGGGCAGCAAGAAAAGCAGATTCGAAGAGACCCCAAACGACAAATACGAAAGCAACACACCTGAAAAGGCTGAGTAGACGTGCTTAGGTAGCCTACCCGGAACAAATCGCCACAGGAAACTCACCGGAATCGTGGCCACGAAACACAAGAGGAAACGAAGCACCGGCACCGATACACCGATCGACGCCGCCATAGTTTCCATGTCAAGAAGCTCCATTTTTTGGGGGGGATTGACTCTGAATCGATCCCCCTTTTAAGGTTAATTTTGGGGGCGGACTCCGACGTTATAAAAAAAAAAGTATGTACTAAAACTGAGATTAGATTTGTGATGTACGAAATGGGCCTGCGTATGGGTATTCAGATCCAGGTTAGGTGTGCTTTATGGGATTGTACGTTTTGTTTTCCAGAGGGTATGGAATGACAGAACGTACAAGAAGGGAAGAGCGGTAAATGGTGATGATTTTGAGGATGATGTTTGGGAGGAGAAAATGGACCGGTGAGAAAAATGACAATTTGGGAGTTGTTTGCCTCGATATAATCGTAAATATGTACATCTACCGGTGACTTGGGGCTTAAAGACAAATCTAGGATCATTTAGTCCTATTTTGATCAAAATTCTATATTTTTCGAACTAACACCATTCAATAAACTCGCCGCATATGCGCAACAAGTTTTAAAATAATATTATTTTTTATTTAAACTCGCTGTAGGATCCCAACGAGTTTCAATTTTTTAAATATTTTGTTTAAATCTTAATCAGGTGATTAATCTAACCCTAAGCCAAACTCGCCAGCGAGTTTAGAGTTCTAAAATAATATTAACTTTTATTCAAACTCGCCACAGGATCCCGACGAGTTCTAATTTTTTTTAAATATCTGATTTAAATCTTAATCAAGTGATTAACCTAACCCTAAACCAAACTCGCCGTGTAAGCAAGGCGAGTTCCCTCTACCTTAACGACGTTCTAGGGCTAAACATAACAACGTTTTGAATGCATTGAACTCGTTGTGTATGCACGGCGAGTTTGGTTTAGGATTAGGAAAGTTTTGTAAAGTATGGGTTATAAATTATGTCAGTGACATTTAATTTTTTTAAAAAATAATAAAAAGTTTGAAAAAGTTTGTTACTAAAAAATAAATTTGTGAAATTTATAAAAGTATCTAAAATTTTGTAATTGTATTTTAATGCATAAATATTTGAAAGAAGAAAGCCGTATAATGTTTTAAACAAAATATTAAAGTTTAATTTAATTATATAATTTGAATTCTTAATTTCAATATTAAACCCTTTACGTAAATTATACAGTGGTGAAAAGTTAGAGTGAAGTGAAGTTTCATACTACGATTTATGTTAAAACATGGGTACTTCGTATGAAAATAAAACAACGGATTTATGATCGAGATGGACAGTTTGGCATTATGTGACCCGGAAGTCTACAATTTTCGTAGAGTCTAGGTTGTCTGGTAGGCTCTCGATGACGCATGTCGTCCATGTCATTCTGAATCCTTGTGGCTCTTGTACGCCCTGCTTTTCCCTTCGCAGACTTTGGTTATATAAAATTGTGGGCCATGTCTGTTGAGCATTCCATTCTGTTTCGCTGCTGATTGTTAGGAAATCCATTTCGAAGACCTTAAATATTGAATGAAGCCAATATACATGATCTATGTATTCCTTGTAATCGAGCCAGGCAGCGGAGCATGCAGCGATGACATGCTCGCAATGAGTCTTTAGTGCTTGGAAACACCCACAATCGCACAACCTGTGTTGAAGATTCACCATGTACAATGTTGGATCATAACTATACATAGGTCATGGTATCTCTGAGACACGAAAATAGTTGTCGTTACGCGACATTGGCAGTACATGCAACCCATTGTATTTAACAATAGTTTTTTGAATTTCTTCTCGTATCTTCGGGTGGAATGTGTGGCCTTGTTGCTTCATAAAGATAACTTCTTTCGCCAAGGTTGCGAAAAGCTTGGCCAAACGAAAGTACGTAGCTTTTATGATGGCAGTCACTGGGAAATTTTGAACCACCTTAAGAAAGAATTTATTGCCTCAGTCAAGTCGGTTGTCATGTGGTCATATCTAAAACTGCCATCATATGTATTTGTCCATTTTTCTTTGGGAATTTTTGCATTGTACTTGTAGCCCTCAGAATTCTTCCCTGTAAGTCTTCAAGCATTTGTTCAAATTTTTGTTGAACTAGTCCGTACCCTAAGACATGACATAGTGTACAAATGAGTTATAAGAAAAGTAGTGATAAGTACAACAAATCTTAATACGTATCCATGTGTATAACGAGCCTACGTTCATCGTCTTTTTATACCGTACATAGTAGTTTGAGGCAATATGGCATATGCAGTAAAAATGTTCAATGTTTTGAGATTGAAATCGACTGCCCAAAAATTTGATCGATGACTTCATCCCACCTCTTAGATTTGAGATCAAGCATACTCGATCCTTTCGTATAATGTAATGTTGTAACTTCTTGAGGAAAAACCTGCATAATTTAGTATCTTCTCTAGGCACAAGTGCGAACACAATGGGTATTGTTTTGCAATTGTCGTCTTGAACAACTACTAGGAGAAAGACTTACTTATATCTTATATACAAGAATATGCCATCGGTCTGCACGATAGGCTTGCAGTTCTTGTACGCATTAATGCACTGGGGAAATGTCTAGAAAAGTTATTGCAATTGGCAAACATCATGAACCACGCGATCACCCTTGTAGTATGGTTCAGTTTCAAGATCCACGATCGTTCCGGGGTTGTATTTCTTTATGATATTTATCCAAGCTGGGAGATTGTTGTAAAAACGTTCCATTCCCCATGCAAATTCATGATTGCCTTAATTTTTCTCTTTCAAGTATTTTTTTCTTTTCTTGGACCCAGACCTTCCAGTTGCATCCTTGTGTCGCTTTTTGTTTACATTCACATATGTATTATTCTAATGTTGAGTACATCACCTTAGAATGCACACCATTACGTATGTTGTAGTTTTTAACATCAGCTTTTGCTTCTTTGCTTATTCTTAACTGTATCCGGTAACACATTCTTTTCGGTATGGTAGGAATCCAGTCGAAAGACGTTACTAGTGAACAATACGATGATCAAATCGATGATTTCGATAATTTATGCAATAAATCATGTATCAATAATTTATAATGCAATATAATAAACATTTTTAATCAATAAAGTTTACCCAATTTATAATCTATGACCAATTGATAACTTATTCAAGTTTACGGACTAAATTGTAAAATTAGTAAATTACAGGGTCTTGTCTAAAATTAGAGTTATCAATGTGAAATTTAATGCACGAATATCTTTCCTACAAATTTTTGGTGCAATCAGAGTTTATTTGTACCTTTAATTAAGTCTTAGGAAAAATTCAGTGACCAAATTACAACATTCGCAAACTTCCTTGTTCATCTTTTAACTAACTTGCCTACCTCAGTACTGATGCTCGAAGATGCCATATCGGTATGCATTTGCCATGGTCGTTAAAGTAGTTATAAACATGAGGGGTCGTACCGGTACGCTGTGATAGTCTTATACTCTAGTGACGACTGGCCATATCGATACGCTGAAGGTCGTATCAACACGTCTTCCATTATCATTTAAAATATTAATTTCATTAAACTCTTATCGATACTTAGTATCAGCATGCGTGGTCAACGCAAGAGAAGTCAACCTTAGGGATCGATATTGTACCTATACAGTGCTACAGTAATTTTCCAGATTTGATTACCCATACAAATACCTCAATAGTCGTATCGGTACGCCCTTATACTTATATCCCAAATTGCACACATGTACCGATATGCCATCACCCGTATCAGTACGGACAGACTTATAATGACAGATCTAGTTTGGTTTTTAGGCAAATTAGAGACCTTAACCTTGTCCAATACTTACCAAATTTTACCAAAAAGTTTATAAACATCAAAACTAGATGCAAACCAAATTTCATACCCATACGAATTCATTTACCATGTTTTCCCTTGTTAGTGCACTTTAGGCCATTTTACCAATTTTACTAAAAATACCAACATGTCATATTTCATGTTTTAGTTCTTTCAACATAGTGAACAATACATACACACAAAATACATCATTTTGGACTTATTACTTATTGTGCAATACATATATAATATCATAACATCAAGATAACTATTTTATAACTTGTTTACATAGACATCATGCCCTATTTACTAATCAATGCATGCAAGACCTCAATAATCACATTTATTCAAAAATTCTCATATCTTATTCTAGTATATCATGAATATGTATCTCATAAGCTTATCTCAGTTACCTTTTTCAATTCCATAAAATATACCTCATGTTTACACATACATACATATACACATGCCATATGCCACATTTCTAGGAGTTATAAAGGACAAAGATACATTACTCAAAAGTCTTGAAGAGTGACTTGCAATCTTA
Source organism: Hibiscus mutabilis (assembly GCA_019671005.1). NCBI lineage: Eukaryota > Viridiplantae > Streptophyta > Magnoliopsida > Malvales > Malvaceae > Hibiscus > Hibiscus mutabilis. The sequence continues at coordinate 38,763,744 of CM033732.1, forward strand.
AACCACGATCACGTCCTCAGAACTCTCAAACCTGAAATGATGCATGAAAATAAATGCATTAGGCATACTTTGCCTAGTGAGGTAGTAACTAAATAATATTATGAAGACAATAGTAATAGATTTCATGAGAACAATGCAATCCATGATTATGGTGGCCTCAATGAATACATGTCCATACATGAATAATGCTCAATGTCATAAGTCCATTTCCATAGTTTGTTCTTATCTATTTATACAATAGTCTTACCCATAGTTTTACTTATCTTTTAACATTGTTTTCCTTAGGACACATTTGGACATAGATAGCATTGGTCCGTGTTTAAACAAGATCAAAGCACAAAGCAATGGCTTGTATCAATATCCCAATTGATTTTTATTAAAGTTATAGGGGCGCCATCATCATCATCAGTGTTACTTTTAGTTTTAAATGCCCAACTTTAAATAACTGGTAACATGATGTTCGATTGTTTAAAACCTGCATTTAAAATTTTTATATTTTCTCTATCTTATAATGTATTCAAAATCGTGGTCGTTTTATGTATTGGTGACGCCTAACTGCACGAACAAAGTTTTTCTTACAACATTAAGCAAGTAGGGAGAGATCATGGTGTTAAGGCCAGCCATGTTGTTACATGAAGCCGCCCAAACCACCCATTGTGCAAAACCTGTGACTGTTGCATATTCCATGTTGAGTAACTCTGTGTAGCACCCATAGTTTCTCTCCATATTCTGTGTATCTTCATGGTTAAAGAAAAAAAATAACTCATGTTTCCAGCTGATGGTGCATACGAGCTGACATCAAAAGCTTCAACATCCACGTTAGCCTGCAATAGAGGTTCAGATTTGGGTTAAGGTTTTGGTTCTGATTCGGGTTTCGGTTTTGATTCTAGTTTTGGTTTTGCTCTTAAGCGACTACATCTACCTCTACCTACAGATCTACCTCTACTTCTCATTCCTTCGGATCTACCTCTAGATGACCCCACACCCGATGACAACTCGCTTGATGATCTATGGGCTTGTCAATTTTTTTTTAAAAAAGAAGATAAACTTCTCATTAAACTTCAGTCATCAACTTCAATTTGTTGTTTACCACAAACCACTGATGGTACTCAGAATTCGAGAAATCGAAATCATTCAGTCCAATGAGATCACGATCCGGTGACCTGCATGACCTGTCAGGCCACCATGTTGTGTATGACGAATATTTGTATGGTCAATTCTCTTCACTCTTATCCTGTAAGTCCACATATTCCATGTCATCTATATTGATCGGCTCATCCGGCATGGGCTAGTGGTATCTGAACTGGTTAAAGACCTGATTGTCGTAAAATAGCTCGACAATCGCAAAATGTAACAACATCATTACCAAACACCAATTATTTGCATCTTCGTAGGCATCATTCGGAATCAACTCGTGAATATTATTATTCTCATATGTCATCTATCAAAACTGTAATAATACTTACATAACCAGAAAATTGGATCAAAAATTATTTAAATTTACAAATTTCATTCAAAAGCAAATTTGCATTATCTGCTCTTCGCAATACATGCCAATTTTCACTCTAACTTCGAGGATTGTTTTTACCTGCAACACCTTCTTGTTGAATGTTTGGCTCCATCTGTACAATACAAATATGTATAGCATGCTTCCCATTAATAACATCTAAAACTATCATGTGCCTGAACATTATTACCTTCAAGCGAATGTGAATTCAGACGGAAGATCACAAATAAGTGCCAGAAATAAAAGCCTGTACCAGGCCTATAATTGTAGCAGCACCACACACCCACCAATATCGGCCTGCACGAATCTGTCGTTGATGACTGACTGGGTTGCTGCCTTGCACAACTCGTGGTAGAAGAAAGCTAATACTGCAGATCCCCAATTGTATCTTCTTGCTTCGAACGAAGTATCCAAGAACGTGAAGTACTCCGTGTGCACGTGAGAACTCGATTTGTCTATCATTAACATACCACCGAGAATGAGCAATATATAAGCTCGAACAGCGTAATCAATTTTTGCCGACGTGAAATTTCTATCCACTCGAAAATCACTCTTTAGCCATGTCATCTTCACACGTTTACCATCAATAGCATACGCCGGTGGTGTCTTCCCCTAATACTTGAAGCAGTAATCAACAACAAAATACTTATTTCGAGCAATGATTGGATTGCCTGAAATTGGGACACCGAAATACACAGCAACATCTTTGAGGGTGATTGTGCACTCCCCGCACGGCATGTGGAAGATATGCATCTCCAGTCTCCAACGCTCCACCAATCCATTAATCAACTCTGGCATGATTTCAAAGTTTCAAATCTTTGACGCGTACCTAAAACCGATTGTCTCTAAAAATCCCCTTACATATAGGATTGGCGGATCGCTCTATATCAAGCGAGTCCGAAATTTTACCTCATCGTTCTACAAACACAAAATTTAAAAGTACTTTATCATTTACAAACAAAAAATTAAAAGTTGCAAAAAACCATAAATTCTTACTAATAATTCCATTTTTTATGTGAGAATCTTAAAGTCTTAACAACGCCATTTATCCCAATAGTTATGCGCAATTAAATGCCTAAAATATCACAAATCAAACGAATTTTAAAATATTTTCAATTAAAATATTTACAACACAGTTTACTATTCAGATTAAAAAAGTATTTATATATAAAAAAATCAAAAAAATAAAAAAATCATATTAAAAAAATTAATTGTAATCTAAAAAAGTCACCAAACGTTACCTTTAACCTTTCGAATTAAGTGTGAGCTTGCTTCTTTTGGTGTGGTCTAAGAAAATCTCACAGCTCGACAAACTCCTTTGCTTTGCTCGAACAGAAGATGCTGAAAAGTTTTTGTGTGTTTTGACCCTAAACAAAACAATCTATTTATAAGAAACTAAAAAACCTAATTTGCAAAAACCCCAAACAAGCCTGTAATACTTTTCTATAAATATTATGACGGCACTACAAAAAAAATATACATATGCCGACGGACAAAAGTCGTCGGTATAGATAGTATATACCGACGAAAAATAAAACTACCGATAAAAATTTTAATTTTTATCGATACATATATTAATCATCGGTGTAGATATAATGTATACCGATGAAAGACAAGAAATCATCGGTATAACATTTATACCGAAGAACTATAGTAATCATCGGTATAGGTGAACCACATACCGATGGTTAATTCTATGTGTTGGTATATATATAATTTTTGCCGACAAAAAATTATATGTCAGTTTAGGTTATATTATGTGCTGACAGTTAAATATATTTATCGGTATAGGTAAACTATATATCGACGGATGTTTTCGCCATTGGTGTAGGTAGGTTTAAAATTTTCCCAAGGGTTTGATTATTTTTAATATTTAAAAATACATATTTAGTTATTTATTTATTAAAATAAACTAATAAAAAACTTTTAAAAAATCCCTCCCATTACGTTTTCAGTTCACCAAAAATTGAAATCTCGAGTGTTAAAATACAAACTCTCTCAAGCCTTTCTATTTTCTCGACTTCTCTCGAGCGGCAGTGGAGAACTGACGATTGAAAATGAACTAGAAAGAAGCCGGTGCTAGAGTATTTCTTCTTCAAAGTTCAAACTTCATCTCTGCAAGTATTTATTTTCTTCTTCCCTGTTTCTTCTCTTCTATTCTCCCAATTGTTGGGTTTAAGTTTATCAATCAACGATCGATTTGGGTTTAGGTTTATTAATCTTTGGTAAATATAAGTTTAGGTTTATCAATATTCGGTAGATTTGGGTTTAGTGTTTTTTTCTCTTCCATCCCTCTCAAGCTTCTGCCTTCTCCGTTGGAATTTGAGTGCAATTCTAACTTTCTTTCTTTTTTTTTTTTATTGATTTCCCCTTCTTTTATTATTTGCAGTTTGAGTGTCTATTGCTATTCGCAGCAGGACCAAAGGATTGGCTTAAAGAGTAAAAGAGGAAGTCTTCAAAATTTCTGTTGGCCCCAATCGATGCTTCTCGACAATACCTTCACTCCGCTTATCTTTTGCTCAGTACATTACATTTCTATTTATCGTCTCTTTTTTCTGTAATTATGTGAATCTGTTTGTTGTGTTTCTTTGATTAATTTTGGTCTTTTTGTTACTTTTGTGAATAGTGGACAAGGAATCAACTAATTCGAGTAAGGATTTAGAGGAAATTTCTGCGGCTAGGGATTATGTTGTACAAGAGAGGAATTCCTTGGTTGCATTTCAAGCCAACACCGGAGTCGAGGTTTATTCTTGCCCTTATCATGAAAATCGAAATTTCTTACGCATCCATTGATTCTATGTGAACAAATTTTAGGCCTTTTTATTACCCCTTAGTTTTAAAGGGCGCTAAGCGCTCCGAGGCGCAAAGGGTCTTGGGAGCCGAGGCGCTAGGTGCAGGCGCTAGCCTATCGTGGGCGAGGCGTTACAAATTAATTTTATAGAATATTTTGTATTCAGAACAATATGATAATCATTTTATATATGTTTGATGATCAAATTGTACTAAAATATTTTATATCATTGTACTTAAAAAATAGATATGTTTTAAAGTAAAATAGAGCCTCGTTAAAAACCTTCCTCTTAACCGACACCGAGACGAAGCTCAACATCGGACAACAAAAAGAGGAAAAGAGTGCCCAAACTGATATTATAAATTAATACTAAAAACGTTCAAGCAATACAAAAAAGACATGGGAGATAAAACAGATCAACCCCTAACAATTAAACTTGGGAGTTAAAACAAAAACATCAAAGACCAAAAAGTTCACTTAATCACTAAAAGTTTAACACTCCCCTACTCTAAATCATCATCATCTTCATAACTTTTATCTCCTTCACAATGTTCTTCACCAATATCTTCTTCCATCTCATCATCTATTCTAGGAACAAAACTAGTAGTTGTTCCTTTTCCTTTATCAAATTTGGAGGAAGGTCCAGCGCTTTCCTTTATGATCCTTGATGATCTAGTCAAGTATCTTGGATCATGAGCTCCAGCAGCTTTACCTACCTGACTTCATGTAAGGTCATCATTATCATCAAACACAAATTCACCTTCATCATCGGAAGAGTTGTCCTCCATTCTCCCAAGTAACCACTCATTACTTTTATCGATATTCTCCAAGAGGATAGGATCAGTAGTGTCTTTCATTTGATATCGACCCTTCAAAGCACGGTTATATTTCACAAAGACCAAATCATTCAATTCGTCTTGTGCCGATTTATTTCTCGTTTTAGTATGAAGCTACAAGGAGAAGCTAACATTTATGTAAGTGATTAAGTAATAAAAAAGTAATAGTTCATCATAATGTGGAGGAAAACTTAAATAAAAAATTTCTTACAAGTTGAAAAACACCCCAATTCCTCTCACAACCGGTAGCATTGCAAGTGAGACTAAGAATTCTGATAGCAAATATTTGGAGATTGAGAGTTGAAGATCCAAACATAGCCCACCATTCTGCTGTTAAAAAGTAAAAGTAGAACGTTGTAAAATTAAATTAGTAATTTTAAAGCAACAAAAATATAAAATAATATAACTTTTAATACCTGGAGACTTTGACTTCCTTAGCCTAATGGTTGTTTTAATGCCAAAAATGCCTTGGGCCTCTTAATATGTGTTTAATTCATTGAGGATTTTATCTTCAATTGCACCACCTGGATTCAACCTTGTAATGCACTCATATAAACCACCATAACTTTTTGACAAGTTGTTACCTTTTTGAGATCATCATAATAAAAGTTTGGGTTTAAAAAATAACCCGCCGCATGTAAAGGTCGATGAGGTTGACAATCCCACCTTCTATCAATATACTCAAAGGCTTTGTTGTAGAACTCCTCCTTCATTGCCAAGCTCTCAGAAATAGCCTCTTTCGCTCTATTCATAGCTTTATAAATGTACCCCACATGAGGTTTTCTTTCTCCATCAACTATTCTAAGAACCTTAACAAGAGGTCCCGTCAACTTGAGAGCATAAAGTACATTTCTTCAAAATGTATATTGCAAAAAATAAGATGCCATTTTCTTTATTCTCACTTCTTTTAGCCATTTAGATTCATTCCATTCTTGAGAAATCACCATCCTCCTCAGATTGTTCCTTTGCTTATGGAATTATGCAAGAGTGATGAACGATGTTGCAAATCTAGTGATCGTCGGCTTATGCAAATTCTTTTGATTTGTGAATCTTCTCATCTTGTTTACAAGAGAGATGTGGCTATATATATAGCCTTTCATGAACATGCACTTCTTTAGTGCTTTTTTGACTTTAGGAATTTTTCTAATATCTTCTAACACGAGATCAATGCAATGTGCCGCACATGGAGTCCAATAAAGATTTGGTCTATTGGCCTCTAGCATTTTTCCTACAAGTTAACAAAATAATAAGTTAAATTCAAAATATTTCAATAATCAAGTAATTAGAATAATCAAGTAATTTCAATAAAGATTTGGACTATTTCAACTCGTGTTTCTTACCGACTTTGACATAGTTAGATGCATTGTCCGTCACCACTTGGATCACATTTTTCTCTCCCACTTCCTCCATCATGGCATCAAGCACTTTAAACAACATATTGGCATCCTTAACAGCTTCTGAAACATCCATGGATTTAATGAACATGGAACCCTTTGGAGAGTTGACAAGAAAGTTCACAATATCTTTTTGATCGATCGAGTCGTGCCATCTATTCGATAAAATTGAGCATCCCTTTTCTGTCCACTCCTTTTTGTGTTCATTCATCATTTCATGGGTGTTCTCTACTTCCTTTTTAAGGAGGGGAACTCTAAGCTTATACATGCTTGGTGGTTTTAAACCGAGATCATATTGCCCAATAACCTCACACATCTCCTTGAAGCTAGGGTAAGTTGCCGCATTAAATATAATCTCGGCATCATAGAAAAATCTAGCAATTGACTTGAAAGCTTTGTCTCTTAATTGCTTATCACAAGCTTCATGTACACCTTCATCTTTTTTTGGATTGGCTTTTGGAGTGAAACAAATCCATTGGATTCTAAGCCTTGGTTTTTTGGTAAAGGTTTCCCACTCTTCTGACTTGGGTTACCCCCACTTGAATTTAATATCCCACATTCTTCTTCATCCTCATCATATTCATCAACCCTAAATGAAGGTTCCGAAAGTAACATCGAATGTGTGGCCTTTAACTCGGCCTTTTTTTTTAACATAAAAGCCTTTATTTTCTCCTTCACATGCTCAAGACATTCACTACAATCGAACACACTCTTAAACCCTCCAACCAAATGTTGTTTCATTTGATATTCCACTCTTTCGCAAATTTTACTACAAAAATTATAGGTAAAATTGTTTTTATTGGTTGAATCTTGTTTTTCATATTTTCTTGCCAGATCTAAGTAAGATGTTTGATGATCCAGTAGAAATTGTCGTCTCTAAATTCATTATCTAAAATTCAAATAGCATAAATAGACAAAAATAAATATAAAAATAACTAAATTCCAGTGAAGAAAAGGCATGGATAACATAAATGGTACATTGCATTGATAACATTCTTTCTGTGCAGGGAATGAATTTGAGGATTATTTTGAGCATATTCTTAGTTAAAGTTATATTTCTACTATGTGCTTTTTAGAATAATGTGTATATGAGACATACTCAAATTGTATTTAGGCCGTGGAGAGTAGATGCTTTGCATGCCCCCTCCTCAGCATATCTTTGAACCATTAAATGAAACTAGCGTAGTTTGTTCTTGGTATAATTAGAATCATAGGAAAAATTTTCAAAGAGATGCTAATCCAAACCAAACTAAAAAATAAACATGTGACAAACTGATAGCAGTACTAATATTTCTTGTAATCTGCCGTGTCTTTAAACCAGTAAATGAAACTAGTATAGTTTCTTATTGGTATAATCAGAATCATAGTGAAAATTTTTAAAGACATGCTTATCCAAACCAAACTAAATACAAAAATAAATAGACAAAAATAAACAAAAAACTAAACTGATAGCAGTGCCTACACACGTGGTAGTCTCTAGTCAAATAGACAAAAATAAATACAAAAAATAAAATAATCAATTAGAGAAGATGTGGATTGGAGACGTGGTTGGAACTACAAACCAAAAGCAAGCACGTGGACTGAAAGAAAGGGTGAGAAACTGGACTGGAGAAGAGAGAAATTGAAGTATACTTGCAAACCAGAACCCAAGTTGTTACCGTGGGTGAGAAACTAAAGAAGCGAGAGGGAAAGAAGGGTTAAAAGAACGGAAAAAAAAGCTGAAAAAAACAAAGTTGTTGAAGCATACTTGGATTGGAGGCTTGAAGATGTAGAAAGAAGTTGTCATCGATCTAAGTTTTTTTTCGTTCAATTTGGGAAAGTGGATGAGATCGAAATTCTAATTTAGGGGTGGGTTTAATTTCGGGAAATGGGGTTTTTAAAAATTCACGTGGGTTTTATTTTAATTTCTTTAAGCGCCAAAGGCGCGATGTCTCGGCAGAATCACAGTGCCTAGCACGCCCAGCGGCGTCCACCATTCATTGCCTCACCTTTGCCGGTGGAGGCATTTTTCCGGTTACCTTACTGTGCCTAGCGCCTAGGTGTGCTTTTTTCAAACTAAGATTATAACAAAGTATATATAGATATTGTTAACGTTTATTCACTAAAATGTGAAGTTAAAACAAAATCAGAGAGGGGAAAATGAATTCCCAACTTTGGTTTATAATTTTGTAGTTTGAAATTTTATAATTGTCAGGCTTGCTTGAGAAGAAGAATCATGTTAAGCTGGAAGCTGAAGCTATGCTAGATGATCTTATAAGATATCTGTGCTATGGTCCTTTTTAAGCTTGCATTCTGAAACTTCAAAATGTGTCTAGAGTAATTTTAAGTTTTAATTTTGGCTGTTGATTTGCTATAAATATTGAAGGAAATGACGATAAAGTTTCTTTCTCTGCCTTAGTTTGAAAAAGTGTGCCTAGGCGCGCTTAAGGTGCTAGGCGCAATGAGCGACTAGAAAAATGCCTTTATCGGCAAAGGCGATGAACGGTGGCACTGTTGGGCGTGCAAGGCGCCACGCTTCTACCAAGGCGCAATGCGCCGCGCCTTTGGTGCTTAAGGAAATTAAAATAAAACCGTGTGGGTTTTTAAAAAACCTATTTCCCGAAATTAAACCCACCCCTAAATTAGAATCTCCTTCTCAGCCACTTCCCCATATTGAACAAAAAAAAAAACTAAGATCAACAACTTATCTCTGCATCTTCAAGCCTCCAATCCAGGTATGCTTCAATAACTTTCTTTTTCGGTCTGTTGACCCTTCTTTCCCTCTCTTCTTCAGTTTCTCGCCCACGGCAACTTGGGTTTTGGTTTGCAGGTATGTTTCAATTTCTCTCTTCTCCAGTCCAGTTTCTCACCCTTTTTTTTTCAGTCCACGTGCTTGCTTTTTGGTTTGCAATTCCAGCCACGTCTCCACTCTCTAGTCTACATCTTCTCTAATTGATTATTTTATTTTTTGTATTTATTTTTGTCTATTTGACTAGAGACTACCATGTGCGTAGGCACTGCTATCAATTTGTCTTTTTTGTTTATTTTTGTATTTAGTTTGGTTTGGATAAGTATGTCTTTGAAATTTTTTACTATGATTCTTATTATACCAATAAAAAACTACACTAGTTTCATTTACTGGTTTAAAGACATGGCAGATTACAAAAAATATTATCACATGTTTATTATTTAGTTTGGTTTGGATTAGCATATCTTTGAAAATTTTTACTATGATTCTAATTATACCAGGAACAAACTACACGTTTCATTTAATGGTTCAAAGATATGTTGGGGAGGGGTAGGCAAAGCATCTACTCTCCACGACTTAAATACAATTTGAGCTTGTCTCATATACACATTAATCTAAAAAGCACATGGTAGAAATATAACTTTAACAAAGAATATACTCAAATTTATTCCTAGCACAGAAAGAATGTTATTCGTGCCATGTATCATTTATGTTATTGTTCAGACTGTGTGAGTGCTTGGCAAAAGGGTGGAAAATGTGTTGGAAATGTCTGAAAATAGTGTCAAGACTAAGTCTTTTACGTGCAAGTATACACGGTCTGTAAGTAATACATCAATAAGTTGGTTATCAATCCCTCAGGGATTGGCCAAGAGTTTAATTGCTTCGCTTGTTTACTTGTCAAATGAAAAAGTTTGTTTGAGTTGAAGTTGGTCTTAGAAACAGTTTAAAAGAAAAGAAATGAAAGGAAAACATCGTTGGCACAAGGAGAGTTTAAATGAGTGATGAGCGTTGGCAAGGGATGCTTGATTTTCACGTTATTCATGCAATGCCATCCTTTATTAAAGTCTGTCTTGGCATTGTTTGCCGAGCAAATTCAAGTTGGCGTTGCCTCTCTCGATGGCAAAGACCTAAATTAACCATGTAAAAACTCCTATATATCTTTAGTGTAGTTTTTCATAAATCAATTTGAATAAATTTCAATCTATACTCCTAAGGGGTAGACTTACTCCCGAAATAAGTTCATCTACTTGAACGTCTTCTGTCGAAGCATCTCGCCTTAGTATCTGGCAACAATCGTTGCCCCCTAAGTTTGTTAAGATATTAAGGTGCAATGAGCTATCAATGCCGGCAGTCGCTTGCCACAAAGTTTATAAAATCAAAGAACATGCCAGATAGGAAAAAAAATGCCGAGGCATTTTAATTATTATAGACAGAGCATAAAAATAGCGTTCAACGCAAACATCCCTAACCAATTATTAAATTAGTTCATGATGAGGATATCAAACCAAAAACCTTTATCGTTTATAACAACCATTATCATTTAAAAGAAATAAAATAAAATCGACAAAGAGGATGAGCTAGAAGAGGATTTATCGATGCAGCCCTTCTTGGTCCAGACTCTCGGTCAAGCTTGGTCGAACCACGTCTCTTTGGTGCAGGCGACTATGATTAATGAAGCTATCTCCAATCATCCCTCAAGTGCTTGCTTGAGTTCTTTAAATAGGCCTGCAAGGATGACCTAGGATAAGCCTTGAATTTGAATTTGACTGCTCAAGGATAAGGAATGTGATCATCTTATCCATCGTTTGAATCCTAGGGCTGACGTCATCAATGGTTCACCGTCCACTCGACCGGGCATCAAACACCTCTTCTCTACCAATCGGTGCTTCGACAAGTTTTAGTCCTTCGCGGCCAACAGCTACTCGGCATCCTCCTTGGCATCGTTCTCTTCCTGTGCTGATCTACTTTGTCGTGCCTACAATACTGCCAACAAGCAACCCTTCACATTGGCATTGTCCAATTCTAAACTCTTTATGCAAATGCATGTAATTAACAACTAAATGCAGCTAAATATGCTCAAAGACAAGCAAAGATACTGTAAAATAGGCATGAAAATTAGTACTTTTGAGGAGGTAATAGTTATCCATGCCTTTTTTTCACTGGAATTTGGTTATTTTTATATTTTTTTGTCTATTTATGTTATTTGAATTTCAGATAATGAATTTAGGGACGACGATGTCTACCGGATCATCATACATCTTAAATCCGACAATAAAATATGGAAAACAAGATCCAATCAATAAAAATAATTTTACCTGTAATTTTTGTGGTAAAACTTGCAAAGGAGAGGTATATCGAATGAAACAACATTTGGTTGGAGGGTTTAAGAGTGCTCGATTGTAGTGAATGTGCTGAGCATGTGAAGGAGGAAATAAAGGCTTTTATGTTAAAAAAAGGCTGAGTTAAAGGCCACACATTCGATGTTACCTTCGGAACCTTCATTTAGGGTTGACGAATATGATGAGGATGAAGAAGAATATGGGATATTGAATTCAAGTGGGGGTAACCCAAGTCAAAAGAGTGAGAAATCTTTACCAAAAAAATCAAGGCTTAAGGGTCCAATGGATTTGTTTGTCACTCCAAAAGCCAATCCAAAAAAAGATGAGGGTGTACATGCAACTTGTGATAAGCAACTAAGAGACGAAGCTTGCAAGTCAATTGCTAAGTTTTTCTATGATGCCGGGATTGCATTTAGTGCGGCAACTTACCTTAGCTTCAAAGAGATGTGTGAAGTTATTGGGCAATATTGTCCTGGTTTAAAACCACCAAGCATGTATGAGCGTAGAGTTCCCCTCCTTACGAAGGAAGTAGAGAACACCCATGAAATGATGAATGAACACAAAAAGGAGTGGGCAGAAAAGGGATGCTCAATTTTATCAGATGGATGGCGCGACTCGATTGCTCAAAAAGATATTGTGAACTTTCTTGTCAACTCTCCATAGGGTTCCATGTTCATTAAATCCGTGGATGTTTAAAGTGCTTGATGCCATGGTGGAGGAAGTGGGAGAGAAAAATGTGATCCAAGTGGTGATGGACAATGCATCTATGTCAAAGACGGTAAGAAATACGAGTTGAAATAGACCAAATCTTTATTGGAATTACTTGATTATTGAAATGTTTTGAATTTAACTCATTGTTTTGTTAACTTGTAGAAAAAATGCTAGAGGCCAATAGACCAAATTTTTATTGGACTCCATGTGCGGCACATTGCATTGATCTTTATGTTAGAAGATATTGGAAAATTTCCAAAAGTCAAGAATGCACTAAAGAAGTGTATGTTCATGAATGGCTATATATATAGCCATATCTCTCTTGTAAACACGATGAGAAGATTCACAAATCAAAGGAATTTGCATGGGCCAGCGATCACTAGATTTGCAACATCGTTCATCACTCTTGCCAATTCCATAAGCAAAAGAACACTTTGAGGAAGATGGTGATTTCTCAAGAACGAAATGAATCTAAATGGCCAAAAGAAGTGGGAGGAAAAAAAATATCTTATCTTTTGCAAGACACATTTTGGAGAAATGTACTTTATGCTCTCAAGTTGACGGGACCTCTTGTTAAGGTTCTTAGAATAGTTGATGGATAGCACGTATCAAGAGGCTCAAGGCATTTTTGGCATTAAAACAACCATTAGGCTAAGGAAGTCAAAGTCTCCAGGTATTAAAAGTTATATTATTTTATATTTTTGTTGCTTTAAAATTACTAATTTAAATTTTACAACGTTCTACTCATACTTTTTAACAGCGAAATGGTGGGCTATGTTTGGATCTTCAACTCCCAATCTCCAAATGTTTGCTATCAGAATTCTTAGTCTCACTTGCAGTGCTACCGGTTGTGAGAGGAATTGGGGTATTTTTCAACTTGTAAGAATTTTTTTTATTCAAGTTTTCTTCCACATTATGACGAACTATTACTTTTTTTATTACTTAATCACTTATATAAATGCTGGCTTCTCCTTGTAGCTTCATACTAAAAAGAGATTGGCACAAGACAGATTGAATGATTTGGTCTTTGTGAAATATAACCGTGCTTTGAGTCGTCGATATCAAATAAAAGACACCACTGATCCTATCCTCTTAGAGGATATCGATAAAAGTAATGAGTGGTTACTTAGGAGAATGGAGGACAACTCCTCCGATGATGAAGGTGAATTTTTGTTTGATGATAATGATGACCTTACATGGAGTCAGGTAAGTAGAGTTGCTGAAGCTCATGGTCCAAATTATTTGACTAGATCATCAAGGATCATAAAGGAAAGCGCTGGACCTTCCTCCAAATTTGATAAAGGAAAAGGAACAACTACTAGTTTTGTTCCTAGAATAGATGATGAGATGGAAGAAGATATTGGTGAAGAACATTGTGAAGGAGATGAAGGTTATGAAGATGATGATGATTTAGAGTAGGGGAGTGTTAGACTTTTAATGATTAAGTGAACTTTTTGGTCTTTGATGTTTTTGTTTTAACTCTCAAGTTTAGTTGTTAGGGGTTGATCTGTTTTATCTCCCATGTCTTTTTTTATACTATTTGAACGTTTTTAGTATTAATCTATAATATCAGTTTGGGCACTCTTTTTCTCTTTTCGTTGTCCGATGTTGAGCTTTGTCTCGGTGTCGGTTACGAGGGAGGTTTTTAACGAGACCTTATTTTACTTTAAAACATATCTATTTTCTAAGTGCAATGATATAAAATATTTTAGTACAATTTGATCATTAAACATATATAAAATGATTATCATACTATTCTGAATACAAAATATGCTATAGAATTAATTTATAACGCCTCTTCTATAGCGCCTAGCGCCCTTTAAAACTAAGTTCTCTGCATACATTGCAGCATGTTTTGCTTTTAGCTGTTTGTTGGAAGAACTCAATATCAAGATTATTTTAAAGCACTTTGGGTCATTTTCCTTAAGTCTCCCTAAGATCCTAATGCCTGTCGGATTCAGAACAAGTGTTTTCCCATCAAATGCAAATTTGTTTTACTGCCTTCATTCATAATATGTTGACTTCCATAGTTTGTTGATGCTTATTGTTATTTCTCCGGCAGCTTCTTGACCTCACTTAATAGTTTGACAAAGGAATTTCTTTCTCTGCATGCATTGTAGCCTGTTTTGCTTTTCGGGTGTTTGTTGGAAGAACATGGATATCCAGATAATTTTTAAGAATTTTTGGTCATTTTCCTCAAGTCTTCCTAAGATCCAATGCTTTTCGGGTGCAGTTGTTATTGGTCAAGGTATATGTTTAATCTGATTTTTCAATGGAACAATAAATTGTTTTGTATTAGGTTGTCATTTCAGCATCAATTTTAGGGAAATAGAAGTTCTGATTCATTCTCGAAAGTGAAATTGCTCTGATCTGCTCCTCTTGATATGAACATTATAGATCATGCAAAAAGCTTTGCACATATATTCATATACAAATGGTTAAGCAGATTATATAAGCTGTCTATTTTATTGTCATTTCTTTGAAAATAACGCAGGAGATAAACTGGTGGGAGAGGTAAGCAGGCTTGTGGTTACTGAAGCTTGCATACAAGCACTGGACATCGAATTTACTGAAGGCAAAATTTATGAAATCAACGTGGTCGAGGTTAGTACAGAAATTTGCTGCAACAGGTGTATGGGAAATATGGGGCATTCCAACACATGCAGTCATTTACATTTTAGTTTTTCTTAAACTGAAACATTATGCAATATTAGCATCTAGTTAAGGCTAGAGCACATGATTTCATTAAGTTAAACTCTTATATTTGAAGGGTACTCACATTAGGTTGCGAAAGAGAACATAAAAGTTTCAAGCATATATATGGTTGAAGAGTTGCTTTGCCAAAGTCAATAATTGGTATATTAATTTGTATTGCAGGGGGAAGGTCCAGGAACCGATCCAGAAAAGTGGCAGCAGTTATTCAAAACACCCCAAGTATAGTTCCACAAGAAACATATCATCTAGGAGTCTTGGAAGAATTGATACTACTGCTTTAGTCACTGTGTGTGTATATGCTTTAGTTCCACAATACTAATGCTTTAGAAGAATTGGTATAAAATGTTTATTAATGGATTTCTTGGCGATAAGTTTCTTGATGATATTCTAATGTGGGTAGTAGGGGTGAGCAAAACTTGACTCGAAAAAATTGTCATTTTTCTCTTTAATTACTAATTATTTGGGTTGAATTATACAATAGTAAATAAAAATAAAAAAATAATATGCGGTGTTGGTGCTTTAAGTTTCAATTACTAGCAAATTTTAATATTTAAATAAAAATTAACAATAATATTAATAATTATTAATATTTAAATTAAAAATAAATGCCAATTGAACATATACTGACGGACAAAATCATCAATATATGTATCTTATATAAATCTACATGATACATATACTGACAGAGATGGTCGTCGGTAAAAGTTTGAATCAATTGGGATGAAAATTTACTGTCGAAATAGATACACTAATTAGTCGAGGTAGGCCATACTTATACCTACGAATTTGTCCGTCAGTATAGAGGTCTTAACATCTATACCGACAAATGCTTTCGTCGTTATAGAGATATATGACTAACGTTTTATTTATGACTATTTGTCTGATAGAATATTGTTTTTGTCCGTCAATAAAGGTTTTGGGAGCATATACCAACGAATTTTAGGTATTTTACCGACGGTTTTTTGTCTATTGGTATATGTCATTTTTTTGTTGTGCGACGCAATAAGGCAAAGGAAACTCGTCGTGCTTAAACGGAGAGTTCGATTTAGGATTAGGTTAATCACCTAATTTATATTTAAACCGGATATTTTTAAAAAAATAGAACTCGTCGGAAGCCTGTGACAAGTTTGAATAAAAAAGTAATATTATTTTGAAACTCGGCGTGCATGTGCTGTGAGTTTAATGTAATGGTGCTAGTCCGGAAAATATAGAATTTTGGGTCCTATTTTGATAAAAATAGAACTAAATTTGTCTTTAAGCCACTTTAGGGTGCGCAAAGCTAATGTACGGCGCAATCTAAAATGTTAAAAGACACATAACCTAAAATATTATTCCACAACTTAAAAGTTATTAAAAGAATATCGATATTTGTAAAAAATCACAATCTCAAATTTTGATACTTGTAAAAAAACCACAAACCAAGTATCGATATTTATCGAAAAATCATCAACTTAAAATGTAATAAAAAATATAACATTTTAGGTTGTGGGGTAACATTTTAAGTTGCGTCGTATTTTAGCCGTACAGTAGCCTTGCATACCTTGACTCACCCACATTTATGGCACATCCGTCCATTTATTGTACCAGAGTTAACAATTCAACGCATCATATATAGGGGTGTAAATGAATCGAGCTTGAACGAATAAGATTATGTTCATGTTCGTTTGTTTATTTTTAAAGGTGTTCATGTTCGGCTCATATTCGTTTAAATTTTTAATATTGTGTTCATGTTCGTTTATTTATTTTTGAAGGTGTTCATGTTCATTCGTTTAAGTGTTCATGAACGTGTTCATTTAAGTGTTCACAAACGTGCTCGTTTATTCGTTCTCAAACATGTTCGTTTATATGTTCATAAATGTTAACTAAATTAACAATAAATAAATAAAACAAAAGGAACAAAATAAAATTTACATTTCAACATGAACTTGTATAACATTATTAGCAATAACAAAAAGTAGTATTTAGATACATCCGCAAGCATTTTCATCCTATAAATGAGTCTATAAACGAGCTTATAAACGAACCGAGACATGTAATCTAAAATGTTATTCCATAATTTAAAATGTTATAAAAAATATCGATACTTGTAAAAAAAATCACAAACTCAAGTTTCGATACTTGTAAAAAAATCACAAACCAAGTATCTATACTTATCGAAAAACCACCAACTTAAAATGTTATCAAAAAATATAATATTTTAAGTTATGGAGTAACATTTTAAGTTGCGTGTTTTTCAACATTTTAATTTACGTCGTATTTTAGCCGTACATTAGCCTTGCCATACCATAGATTCACCCACATTTATGGCACATCCGTCCATTTATTGTATCAAAGTTAACAATTCAACATGTCATATACTCTCAGCGATTTAGGTTCGAACAATTTGTCTGTATAATGTGTTATTAATTGACTAGAATTGATGAATAAATATTATCTTGTAATACACCTGATAGTTAAAAAAATAAGGAGAATATTTATTGAAATATGAAAATATTTCATGAAAGGGTAGTGGAAAACTTGTTTTTCACAAATTAGTCTAATGTAATATTTAGAAGTTTAATTTAGGTTTTATGGTTAATATTTAGGTTTAAGATTTTGAGGTTTAGATTTAGGAATTGAGATTTTATTTTGTGGATTACAATAAACACGCTTCTGTAAAAAAATACATAATCAGTACATCAAATATTACCTCTATTAAAATATACTTCTTTAAAGAATTATTTATTTAAATATTATTCTAAGTTTAATTATCGATTTGCATGAAAAACGTGTTTATGTAAATTATGTCTTTCGGTTTTTTTAATAAAAAATGAATATTTAAGTGAGACGTACATTTTAAAAAAATTGATGAATTTTGAAAATTAATTAAAAAATTCTCCACTTCTCCACTTTTCACATATGCTCTGAGATGTTTAGTAAGAGTTTTTTAAAATTTTAAAATCTCTTCTTTTTATTGAATTTTTTTCGCTGACGGCGGTCTTTAGCCGTTTTATTGATTTTGTACATAAATAAAAATTTATCTTTGTTGATGAATTTCATTTGCAAGTTTTTCTTCATTTTTACTTTACCAATTTCATATTGTTTGCTTTTTTGCAGTTTGCTTTCATAACAATTCTTTCGTCTTCTTTTATGGCAGTTTTAGTCTGTCTTTGTGACAATGTTGTTTGCTTTTTAGCAGTTTAAAGTTCGTATGACGAATATCAATCGAGCGTTGCTAGCAGCGAAGATCGGTGGTCTGTGAAGTTTTTGATTCCCTTATGTGGTTTTGCCGATATGCCAAGATCAAGTAGGGTAAGAATTTGCTTTTTTTCTTAGAGCACTCGGGTCAAAGTAGTAGTTCTACTGGATTTTTATCAGAAGATTGTTAAATCTTTTGCAAGTGATAAGATTTGTACTTCAATGTCTTTCACATCTTTAGAACTTTATTGTTTTTATTTTTACACATTGACATTTCAATGTTTGTGGTGTGATCCATTTGTAATCTTTTCACTATGAATATAATCCAGATTCAAAAAAAATTGATGGATTTTTCTTTAAAAAATTGATGAGTTTTCAAAAATATATACTACCTTGTAAAGGGGGGTGTGTTCCACCTAGGTGATCTGTGATTTCATTAGGTGATTCGAATTCGAGCAGTTTGATCTTTAGGTGTGCGTGAGTTTAAACAAATTTAAAATTAAAAACAAACATTACATTGTACTTGAATAGAATTATATATATAAAAAAACATGTTTGAAGTATAAGCATAGTACAAAACTTTGAAAGGGCATAAATTTGTCAACGTCCCATTGAGTTGATTTTTGTAAATTCATGTAATTTTTTCAGATTTATGCATTGACAAGGCATCTTTGTGCATTGTCTTCATTTTTCACCACGAAAAGAGCCTCTCTTGAAATTTTATTTTGATTTTTTTATATTCATCACTAATTTTAAATATTTGACTTCGATCTTTTTTTAATCTGCCAGATTTAAAAAATCAATTTATTTTACAGAAATACATTATTATTTACAAGTATTCGACAAGTGCGGTTTTATAGCTTTTTATTTTTCTCTATTCTAGTCTATGTAGTTTTAGTCTTCTTTTAAATTGGTTTGCAGTATAAAAAATGTCACGAAGGTGTCATGCGGAAAAATAAATTCTTTAACGTAAATCAAAATTTTTAAAATATCTTGATTAAACCGTCACATATGACAAAAGTGCACAATATGAAACGTGTTTTTCAAAAACCACATGTGAAATAACATGCCTTTTGTCTTATGTGTCGGGAAATGGTGGCATTTTATTCGTGAAATAATCATAGGAAGTTTTTATTTTGATAAATAATTTTAATGGTGGTATTTAGGTAAAAACTAAGGGTACTAACTGAGTTGAATAGTACGTGAGTAGCTCAAGTTCAACTCGTTTAAAATTTGATTAATACTCGACTTAAATTAATTTAATTAATTATTTTTGTTAAATTTATCATTATACTTGAATATAATTATAAAAAAAACATGTTTGAACTATAAGTGTTTTACAAAGCTTTGAAATGTCATAAATTTGTGCTCGGGTGTCTGGTTGAGTTGATTTTTTTAAAACCCATGTAATTTTTTTTTCAAATCCATGCACTGTCAAGGTGACAAGACGTCTTGTCTACATTTTTCATCGCAAAAAAGCCTCTTTTTGACATATAATTTTTTAAAAAAAATTATATTCATCCGTAGTTTTAAATATTTGACTTCGATCTTTTTGATATGTTGGACTTAAAAATCAATTTTTACAGAAATATATTATTGTTTACGAGGATTTGCTAAGTGCAATTTTATAGCCTTTTATTTTTCTTCATCATAGCCTATATAATTTTAACTTTCTTTTAAATTGGTCTCTGTGGTGCAAAAAAATGTCACAAAGGTGTCGTGCGAAAAAATTAAATTTTATTCAAACTCTTAAAAAAGTTGGATGAAACGTGTCTTTCATGTAAATTAAAAATTTTATGTTGATTAGAGGACAAAAGCTTATTATGCCAAATGTGTCTTGCAAAAGACACGACCTTTTGTCTGTGTCAATAAATGGTGACATTTTATGAATTAATCATAGGAAGATTTTATTTTTTAAAATATTTTTTAATGATGATATTTAGGTAAAAACACATAATATGGCATATGCATATTTTTTGAATAGTCTAAAGGTGATTACAAGGTAATATCTGTTCATACATATTTTTAACGCTTTGACAATGTACACACTTTGTAGATAAATCGATTGAACATGAGTCTCCTAGGATGAACATCATCCGATTTTCTACTGGAACTACTTGTTAAGGTTCCATTTTTCTTATTTTTATTTTGTAACCATCTAAACTAAATTTCTATTAAATGTGATTTAATATAAGACTTTTACTTTGATAAAATATCTAATCTAGTACATTAAATTTAAGATATTTAATGTGATACTTGAATTATCATTTAATATATTATTATAGTACATGTGAATTTTTATTTGATTGATCACATACTTATCAATAGTTTTAGGCTTAAAGTCCCATTTGCCACCTAAACTATGCATTTTTTCCGAACTGCCTCCTAAAGTATTTTTTCGGGACGTTTTATTCCCTGAACTAAAAACCGTAACCACCGTTAGTTCCTTTTTTGTAACGCCCGTTTAAAAAAAATAGACCCAATTAAATTGCACCATGGCTCTCAAAAATTGACTGACTTTAATAAAAATGGGTAAATAACATGTTGAGTCTCTCAAGTTTTATATTTATTCAATCTAGCCCCTTTCTTCTTCCCCATGCAAGAATTGTCTCTCAGGAACCTCCAGAACCTCTCATTGTCAGGCAACCGTTTCACGGGTCGGATTGCACCCGCATTGGGATCCATAACCTCACTGCAGTATTTGGATCTATCTGATAACCAGTTCATCGGCCCTATCTCGGGTCGGAGCACGGACCTTTACAGGTTAAATTATTTGAATCTATCGGTAAACAAGATCTACGGCTTGGTTCCGAAATTTACAGCAATTAAGGGTGTTAGATTCCCGTAACAATACGCTTCAAGGCGATATAGGCGAGCTGCTCAGTGAGTTAAGGAACGTTGAACACTTTGATTTGAGTTATAACGAGTTTTACGGGGGGGTTTGCACGTGTCCGATGAGAATGTGAACTTGAGTCACAACCAATTGAATGGTGGATTCTTGAAAGAGGAAGCAATTCCATTACTGGGGAGTTTTACGGTCTTATCATCGTTTGCATATGCATGAGACCTGTCCTTCACCAGCTTCTAGTTAGAAACCTCGTTGGCTTTTGTTGGATACAGGCCTGGAGGACAGCATCACATCTACTTTTGAATTAGCAAAGAAATGACCCTGCAACATAGACTAGGTTTGTTGCATGTTAGACATCAATAATTAGTCTCCCCATTCACTACCTCTGAAAATCCATCCATGGCAGGAAGCCCAAGCCTAAGCTTTGTTACCTTCAAATTCAAGCTAACATTGCTTCCATCCGAACCAGGGACAACAACAGAGCATGGAGATGGGGAGTGATTCGAGGCATGGAGAGGAAGAAAGGTGCAGCGTTCATCCCATGTGGACACACGTTTTGCAGGGTTTGTTCGAGGGAGCTATGGTTGAAACGAGGAAGAAAATAGCCCTAGATTGAATAAATATAAAACTTGAGAGACTTACATGTCATTTACCCATTTTTATTAAAGCCAATCAATTTTTTGGTCAAAAGAGCCACATGGAGTGATCTAATTGGGCCAAAAAAATTTTAAACAGGCGTTATAAAAAAGGGACTAATAAAAGTCACGATTTTTAGTTCAGAAGCCAAACGTCCCGAAAAAATACTTTAAGAGACAGTTCGGGAAAAAGTGCATAGTTTAGAGGACAAATGGACTTTTAAGCCATAATTTTAACTCAAGCACCATAAAATGCATGAAATGATAGTACATGTACTACAATTACTAATGGTGTTAATACAAGTATCATCATAAAACACGGAATGATAGTTCATATATTATATTGGACATTTTTGACAAAGTATATATACTAAATTAGACATTTTAAAACTATAAATGTCACATTAGACATTTTATCAAAGTACACGTATCATATTAGATACTTTGTCAAAGAAAAAGTATTACATTGGACATTTTAAAAATGCAGATGCCACATTAAATATATAGTTAAAGTACAAATATCATATTGGATATTTTGACAAATATTTTTTATAATTTATATGATTGAATACACTTAAGGGTAAACTACAGTGGTAGTCCCTAAACTTATAGAACTCTTTTACTTTTATCACTAAAGTTTTGAAACTTGAATTGCGGTCACTGGTAGTGGTAAACCACCTCCATTCCCATCTTCAAGCTCCACATGTTTATTACTGTACAAAGACTGCACTTCTTATTACACTCCAAACATGCGCAACTTTGCCACCCTTTGAACCCATATCATCGGCCCAATCTGAATGTCCATAGTACCCTGCGGATAATTGTTTTGATTCTTTATGGCCATAATAAATGTATTATCATTCAAGTTGTTGTAGTGTAGTGGTAAGTATACCCGCTTGTCATGCAGCTGACCTGGGTTTGATCCAAGTCAACGGTGTTTTGTTTTATTTTCCCTCCTTTTGGAAGGATGAAGAAAAAGGCTCAAAAAGAACACTTTGGCATCGCCTAAACTCAAACCAGAGACCTTGAGTGCATTAGACTGACTTGATAACCGACTACACCTCACCGCGTGTTTGAACAATCTGCCATTAAAATTTATTAATACAAATACCACGGCACTTAACAATCTGAAATATTAGACGTTATTTGTTTTAATATATTATCATTAGTATGATAAGATTAAAAGGATTTTCATATTTAT
The DNA here is from genome assembly GCA_019671005.1 of Hibiscus mutabilis. Classification (NCBI taxonomy): domain Eukaryota; kingdom Viridiplantae; phylum Streptophyta; class Magnoliopsida; order Malvales; family Malvaceae; genus Hibiscus; species Hibiscus mutabilis. The sequence goes on from CM033732.1 coordinate 38,786,626, forward strand.
ATAAAATTTTGTACTCCTATTACAATCTATCATGGCTTTGTTTAGGGAATACAAAATAAAGTTTTGAATATAGTACATATAATATATATATATATAGTGGGTGTAATTATGTGATTTTAAAGTAAATGAATTTATATTTAAAATTAAAATTGCATTATTTTAAGATATTAATAAAAAATGTAAAATAATTAAACCCCATGATCATGATGTTACAAAAGTTCATATGCACGTTGCACAAATATGAAAGGGTAATAATCTACCTAAAATAGACAATTAAATATATAAAATTATTTAAATTTATAGTACTTCTAGTTTGCACACACAAAGATGCAAATACAATATTAATAAATGTTATATATATAAATTGAATTGTTATGAAAAATTGTGTGAAATATAGAATTAATTGAGACATAATACGAATATTAAAGTCATTTGTTAATATGAATAATTATCTCAAATTATATGAAAAATTTATATTATGAAATAACATAAACACGGCACATGTAATGTGCCCAAGTATATGCACAAAGATTATCTCAAATTATATTCTTAAACTTTTGAAATGGGTGTACACCTTATAGACATAGCGATTTAAACTTGTGTCTCCTAAGATGAACATTATCCGCTTTTCTACTGATACGCTTGTTGGATTTTGTGCGATATATATATATATATATATATATATATATATATATATATAGGATGAGTCTACCACGCTCGACGAACACCGCTGAACACCATTAAATTAATTTATAAAGATTAAAAATCTAAAGGATTCAACGTATAATTATAAATTATTTAAAATAAAATTTTAATTAAATTATTTTTATATATATTATATTTTTTAAACTTTTTAAAATAATTGAATTAAATACCAATTTTAGTCAATTTTAAAAAAACTAAACCCTAAACCTTAAAGTATAAACTCACAACCCTAATCCCTAAATCCTAAACCATAAACTCAAAAATCCTACTCCCTAAACCAGAAACCCAAAACTCTAAATCATAAACCATAAACCATAGACTCAAAACCCTAAACCCAAAATTCTAAACCATAAACCCTAAATTCTAGAGCCATTTTTGAATTTAGGGTTTAGGGTTTATAGTTTTGGGTTTAAGGTTTAGGGTTTTTTATTTTTTAAATTGACTAAGGTTGATATTTGATCCAATTATTTAAAAAAATTAAAATATAATATATATATATATATATAGAAAATAATTTAATTGATTTTTTTAAAATAATTTATAATTATGTGTTGAGTCCTTGAGATTTTTAATCTTTATAAATTAATTTAATAGTGTTCAGCAGTATTCATCGTTAGTGGTGTTCAACAGTACTCGTTAAGCGTTGTAGAATTTTCCATATATATATATATATTACAAAAGTATGAACACAATAAAGATATGTTAAGTGTGATAATTTGGGACACGGAGCTTAAACAATTGAAATAATTTAAAACAAATAACGTGAATATGATATCAATTTTACAATTACATCATACATAAAAACTAATTAATAATCCGTAAATGCTAAAAAATAATAATATTTTTGCCTTATTAAAAATCTCAAAAAATAATATGAATATACAATTAATTAGCTATGTGTAAAAAATGATATATAAATTTATAACGCTTAAAATACAAGTAAAAAAAATCAAATGCCTTTATTATCTATTTATATATATTGTTCTTCTTAATTAAATGCCTCAAAATATCATAACTAGCCCTCCAAAAATCTTTAAAGATATTACTTGTTTCGTAGGTCTAAAAATCATCTTCGAAGTTGAATTGCGAATAATGTTTTATATAATTATCGATATACGATTTATTGAACGACTGGTCTAAATTGAATGTTATAGAAATTTATTATGGGATACTTTCAACCAATTTGCTCCAATTACAATGCTAAGATTTAAATCTCTAATCTTACTTAAGGACCTAACATGTTATTTCGCTAGACCAACTAATAGTCAGTGGGACAATTTTAATGTATAGTTACAAATATATAAACATGAGATAAAATCCTCTTACACCATGTAAAGTTTAAAAGTTTTACACCTTTTCGGACCGACGGATGAATGCAAATGAATGTATTAGACTCAAATTACGTATCGAATCACCAAAAGGGATTGACTTTGCAATGAAATTGGTGGAAGCAATGGAAATAAAAAAAAATTATACACAAGGATTTATAATGATGTGACTTCTCAACTAAGTTTACCCCACTACCTTAGCTTCCTCACTAAGGATTTCCGATAAATTCACTAAATGTGTCTTTCCTTTTAGGCCAAAAGAGATAACCTTATAAATCCCTCAAAGCTTTTACCCCAAAGCTTTGAGACACTCTCTTCCAAAGATAAAATAGAAATTAGCAAACAAGAGAAAGCCTCACTAGGCAAATGTGTTTGCAAATGTAAGCACTCACCCAAAATCGTAAACACTTGAGTAAATATAACAATTATGCCCACTCGTATTTTTCTACAAGGAATTTGACCATATTTTTCTTAGTCTTACATGGATGCTTGATGGTGTCTTTTAAACCCTCTAATAAGCTTGTAGTCGTTTATGATTGTTGGGTTGACTTGGAGCTGTTGGAGGGTATTTTTTCAGCCATAAATGCACTTCTGTCCAGTGGATATCGGTACTTACAAAGTTAGGTATCGGTACCAACTTAAATGGGAAAGAGTCGTATAAATACAAAGAGTATCGGTACCCGAAGTTGGGTATCGATACTCGAAAGTGGGTATCAGTACCTGCAATAAATTCAAACAAAAAACTAGTCGTTGAAGGCTCTACGTACCGGTACTCAAGGGTTGAGTATCGGTACTTGAAGGAGCGTACCGATACTAAAATTACATACTGGAATTTTGGAAAAACACTATGTATCGGTATTCGGCATGCCATACCGATATAGACTGTTGGGTATCGATAATGAGGTTAGGGTATCAGTACTCAAGGCAAAATTTTGACACTTAGACAATTTTGAATGCATTTGCTCAAGTAAAAAATATTTCAAAAGCCTTTCAAACATATTTTTCAAGTTAAATGGACTTAGAATTATTTTTGCAATATTTTTTAAGTCCAAAAATATTTTTCATCTTGTTATATCAAAATCAAATATCTCAACAGAATGGTTGAGATTAATAGTAGAAAATGTAAAGATTATCACACAAAAAAAGATAAAAAATAATCTTAATCATTTATTTACCATCGTACAAACGGTTTAAAAAGGTATAAAAGTAATTGATTTTTACATAGTGTAAGTGGATCCTAACTTTATAAACATATATACAAATATATAAATTTCATAAATATTAATTAGAGATGAAAACAAAGAGAGAGAGAGAGAGAGACAAATATCTTTTTAGAGAAAATATATTAGAGTTCCTAACTTTGGTATTTATGCGCAATGTGATACTCAACTTTTTGTGTGCAATTAGATACCTGGCTTTTTCAAATTACACGTATTAAATACTTAGAATTTTAACACCTAATGTGTTGGTCATTACCCCACAACTCAATGAGGGAAATAGCAAGACTATAATTAAAACACCTTTAACAGTCTTTTTCCGCTCAATATCAGATTTTTTGTATTACCAACATAATAAATGAAAAAGTACCGACTACACCACGACATCGGAGAAAACTTTGTTTACCCACTGACATGTCAGTTAAGTGGAAGGTTTTTAAATCTAAAAAACAATGAAAATTATTAATTTAATATGGAAGACAAAAATCATTACTCTATTAATTAATATTTTACTCCAAAAAATTAATTATTTTAGAAATAGGAAAGAAAAAAATAATGCAAAGTAAAAAATAGTATTAATATTTTAGACAAGAAATAAATACGAGAAATATAATATGAGTACTTATGCCCGAAGAGGGAAAAATCGTTTATTTTATACTATTCATTTTTATTCCTACTTTTGTTTATGTCTTATATATTAAAAAATAAAAACAAAATTTATGTAATTATCGATGAGATCAATTATTTTTTATAGGGAGAAAGGTATTGAACATTTATTTACTTTTAAAAAATCACATATCTCAATATAAAATTAAGTATTGCTCGCATACATATATGCTTGTATTGACCACTATCAATAAATAGACAATATTTTTATACGAAATTAGTTTCATAGTTGTAGTTTGTATTTATATTTTTAGTCTAAATTGATTTTTGAATTTGTACAAAAATTCTTTGTCCTTTTAGGTGTCATTTTATGCCACAACATCAAAAAATCAAATCCTAAGCCTTAACCCTAAATTCTAAATCATAAATCCTATACCCTAAAAATACACCCCACACCCAATACTCTAAACCCTAACCATAAGCTCTAACCTTAAACCCTAAATCTAATTATTTTAATAATGTGACATAAGTAGGGACACCGAAAAGGGACAGCCGTTTCAACTCTTTGAACTTGACTTTTGTTACATGTTTTGTAACACCCTAAACCCGAATGTCACATTTGGGCCTTAAGCTCAAACATGTTACCATAAAATTTCTCAATTCGGTTTAGCCCAAAAAGGTATTCCTCAAAAACATTTAAAGCCAACAATTGAAAATATAGATAAATAATCAAAACGTTACAAAGGAGCTCCAATTTAATTTAAAACATTTGAACATTCGATTTGATTAATATAAATTCAAAAATAAGGATTACAGACTCCATCACGTAAGGTCCTATGAATACACAACCCACTAAACACAAGTATTGTACTCTAGAAATCACCACATGTTGGAATCCCGTACCAATAGTGCTCCTCGATCCCACAATCCGACAATCACCATACGCACGAAAATAACAATTTCGGACGCTGAGCTTGTAAGCACCCAAATCCGTCCGACGCTCACTTTTTATTTTTCGGGTTTTGAAAATCTATTTCTCTTGTTTAATTTAGTTTTGTAAACACTCACCCGATTTTGGAATTAAAAATGTGGAGTCGCCACCGATCATTTTATAATAGGTAGACAGAACACCAAAATAAAACCAAATATTCAAAATTTGGGTCGGAAGTCGGTTACGGATGGGGAAGGATTAGCACCCCACACCGCCCAAAATTGGTACCTAGTCAATTATTTAATGTCTTGGGATTGGAAATTGCATATTTGATTAAAATTTAAAGTAGGATTCTTAAATACCAAAAATATCGAGAGAACATCATCCCTTTACGCCCGGGACACGGCTTCTCGTTTTCTTAGAATTTTTTTTAAAAATATCACATCCCTTTACGCCCGGGATATGATTTATCGAGGCTTTTAAAAAACATTGATTTAAAATTCAAAATTTATTTCTTTAAAACATTTTTTGATGATTTAAAAAACATATATGATGCAAATAAATTAAAATGCATGAACAAATAAATACGATGACAAATGATAAATGAAATAAATATGGCACGGATATAAAATATATTAAATACATCTATAAAAATAACATATAAAGCTATATATATAATGTATATGGGTATATTTAAAACTATAATAATATATATATATATTTATATACATGATAATGTATATATATATACTCGTAATATTAATTAACATAATAATAATATGTACAAATGATTATACATATATAATACTTCAACATTTTATTTTTTAAAAAATATAACATATAATAATACACATAATATACTATGAAATATATTTTGCATCTCAAAATATATATGTGATAAACATATTACGACATATACAAAATATGCTAAATATATACAAAAATGTATTATAATATCTTATATAATAATAATATACTTAATATAATATATATACATGTTACAATAACAATACTAATAATGCGAAAATATGTTTTTTAAGTTTCCAAAAGAAGAATATCAAGAGAAAAAAGATCTAGAAATTACTTTTTCTATTTCACTCTGATTTACTTTACACTGAGATTTTTTAAGTTTCCAAAAGCCCCCTTTTCTTACAATTCTTTTTGAACTCAAAAAGACCCCTTTTTTTTACAATTGGTTCGATTTTTATAAACCGATTTCCCCTCATTCTTTCTTTTTTTAATATAAATACATAACTGCTCCATTTTTATTCCTACAGGTTTGGATTTGCCGGATTTTGAGGGATTATCTGAAGGAGATAGGGGCATGGGCATGGATATGGTGGTTCGGTTTGGTGATGGGGTAGGTTTTAGGGGCAGTTTGGTTTAGGTTTATATTTTAGGGATTTGGTTTAGGTATTTGAGGGTGTTATTTAGGGTTTTGGTGATTGACGGTAGTGGTGGGCCAATTGTCAGAGATGGACGGCGGCGGTCAATAGGTGCGGCGGCAGCTAAGGGATTAGGTTTAGGGTATTTTATAACTAGGGTTTTTTTCTGGTCCGGGTCAGGTATTGGGTTCGGGTTAGGTTTCAAGTTAATGGGTTTAGTTTGGGAGCCCGGGTTAGAACGAGTCGTTACAGCTGCCCCCCTTTGCTCATTGTTGTGTAACAACAATAGAGCAAAGACTAAGAATGACCCGTTTTGTCCAGTTCGGCTGGGCTTCTCCCCTTGACATATGTCTTCATTCTTCAGTAGATCTTCTTTCTCTTTGACGCGGGTCTTCTTTCTTGACTTGATTGATCCACCTTGTCACTCTTGGGGAAGCAACATCTTCAAAATGGGGTGGTTGTCTGTTGGGGAAGCAAAATGAAAGCTACTTGCTACATTATTGATGATGAGCTAATACCTAAAGAAAATTTGACCCAGCTGCAACACTGACGAAGAGGCAGGGTCTACAAAATTCGATCTAGCTGCAACACTGGCGAAGAAGCAAGATCGGTAGATAAAAGTTCCAATGTCTGGTCCAACTACAACTCTGACGAAGAGGCAAGATTAGAAAATTAAAAACTTATTCTCTTCTTTTTTTTCTCTTTTTTTTCTTCTTTTTTTTGAATTTTTCTTTTTTCACTTTTTTAGATACAACATTGATAAAACTCGAAAGTTAGTAAATTTTGACCAAGCTACAACACCGACAAAGAGGCATAGTCTTAAAGTTAGTAATGTTGATCCAGCTATGACACTGACGAAGAGGCAAGACCGAAAGTTAATAAATTTGGTTCAACTACAACACTGACGAAGAGGCAGAACCGAAATTTAGCCAAGCTGCAACACCGACGAAGATGCATGGTCTGAAGGTTTGATCCAGCTACGACTCTGACGAAGAGGTAGGATCGGAGAGTTGATTTTTTTGCGATCAAGCTACGACTCTGACGAAGAGGCATGATCAGAATTTGGCAAAATTGGTTCAGCTACAACACCGATGAAGAGGCAGAACCGAAAGTTTATAAGGTTGGATCTATCCACACCATCAATGGAAGGATAAGACCAAATTTTAGCACTTGGATCCTACTACGCCATTAACGGAGAAGCATGATTCGGATGACAGCAATTGGAACGCGGCCACACCATCAGCGGAGGGACATGATCAGATAAAACTTGAAAAATTTTCTTTTCTCTTCTTTTTTCTCTTTCTTTCTTCCTTTTTTGACTTTTTTTTAATTTTTCTTTCTTTCTTCTTTTTTTACTTTTTCTGTTTTTTTCTATTCTTTTCTTTTTTTTCTCTTTTTTCTTTTCTTTTTTTTTTAAAAATACAAATTGATAAAACTTAAAAGATAGTAAATTTTGACCAAGCTACAACACCGATGAAGAGGCAAGGTCTACAGTTAGTAATGTTGATCCAGCTACGACACCGACGAAGAGGCAAGATCAAGAGTTAGTGAATTTGGTCTAGCTACAACACCGACGAAGAGGCAAGACCAAAAGTTAGTAATTTGGTTCAACTACAGCACAGACGAAGAGGCAGAACCGAAAGTTAATATTTGACCAAGCTACAACTCCGACGAAGAGGCAAGGTCTGAAGGTTTGATCCAGCTACAACTCTGACGAAGATGCAGGATCGGAGGGTTAGTTTCTTTGTGATCAAGCTACGACTCTGACGATGAGTCATGATCAGAATTTGGCAAAATTTGGTTCAGCTACAACACCAACGAAGAGACAGAACCAAAAGTGGGATTTGACCAAGCTACAACACCGACAAAGAGGCAAGGTCTGAGGATTTGATCCAGCTGAAACTCTGACAAAGAGGTAGGATCAGAGGTTTTTTTTATCAAGCTACGACTCTAACGAAGAGGCATGATCGATATTTGGCAAAATTTGGTCCAGCTACAACACCGACGAAGAGGTAGAACCGAAAGTCAATCAAGTTGGATCTATCCACACCATCAACGAAGGGATAAGATCGAATTTCATCATTTGGACTCCACTAGACCATCAACGGAGAAACAGAGTCGGATGGCAGCAATATGAATCCTATTACGCCATCAACGGAAGAATATGATTGGATTTCAGCAACTTGAAATTAGCCTTACCATCAACGGAAGAGCTAGATCAAATAACAACAACTTGGATCTTACTACACCATCAACGGAGGAGCAAGATCGGATTTCAGCAACTTGGGCCCCAGCCACACCATCAACGGAGGGACTGAATCGAATAATAATTTAGATTCTACGACGTCATCAACGGAGAAGCAGAACATCAACTTGAACCCTACTACACCATTAACGGAGGAGCAGGATTGGATTTAAACAACTTGGACCTCAGCCACACCATCAATGGATGGACAGGATCGGATAATTTGGCAACTTGGAACTAGCCTTACCATCAACGGAAGAGCTAGATCAAATAACAGCAATTTGGATCTTATTACACCATCAACGAGGGAGAAAGATCGGCGAATGATAGCAACTTGGATTTTCCTTTTTATTTTTTTTATTTTTTATTTTTTGATTTTTGATTTTTTTTTATTTTTGACTCTTTTTTTCATCTTTGATTTTTTTGACTTTTTCTTTTGATTTTTCAATTTTTTTTTTCATTTTTTGACTTTTTTTGACTTACAACTATAAAAATGATACAAGATTCGATGGTCTAGTTGTACCATAAACAGAAAAATAAGACCTTGACAAAAATTTGATCTGTTGCATCATCAACGGGAAAGCGTGATCTTGAAAATACAGGATCTGCTACATCACTGGCGACGAGACTAGATCTACATAAAAATTTGATATGTTTTACCATCAAAAGAAAAACGAGATCTTCAAAATTTGATCTGCTACATCATTCACGGTGAAGTGAGATTTGGAAGATAGGTTTGGATCTGTTGCACCATCAACGGAGAAACAAGATCTTCAAGATATGTAAACTGTTGTACCATCAACAGTAAAACAAAATCTGGAAATATTGGTCTATCACCAATAAAAAAGGTAAGATCCAAAAAGTTACTTCTTCTGCTCTACTGGCGGAGAGGTATGACCTGAAAATGAGAAGAAAAAAACATTAATCAGTAAATGTTCAAAAGTTTCGTTGCTGGTATCTTTTATTTGGATGTTTCAGCGTCTTTTGTTTAGCCTTCTCCATGACTAAGGTTGGCCATCATGCCGTTACCCCCATGTTGAGAATGTTCGGCCTCTTCTTCGAACATGTTTGTAAAAACATGCATGCATGAATTTTATGCCTAAATGTATGTGTCTAACCTAAATGCATGGTGACTTTGATGTATGTACTTACTATAAATGTATGAAATATGCAGAAATGGTTCAAAGCAAGATGAATGCAACTAAATGCATGACTGTGATATGATTTCTTCTCTCTTTTTTTTGCCCTCAAAGGGATGCCCTGGACTTCTCACTAGTCTTGTCAAACTATTGGTCTTTTGTATTTGACGGTGCCCCAACCTCCTTCGGGTTCGATCATCTTTCTTTGAATCGGCTTTCATCTGAGTGTATGCCCCAAAATTTTGTTCGTAAGGTGCTAGATCGACCAACTTTGTTGTATCAAATGAGGTAACCCGGGGACCAACTTTAAAATTTTCAAAATGTATGTATGTAAATGCGAAGTGTATATCCTAGATGCGAAAGTACTGATTCAAAAATGGTTTCCATGTCCTAAATTTCTGAACTCGCGGGATTTATTTGCAACTTCGAATATTGCCTCAATATCTAGAGTACTAGATTTTCTCTCGGTGATAATTTTTCAAACTGAGAACCAGTCGTGAATCAGCATTTCATACTAGTAAAATGCAAAAATAAAAATGTTATAATATGTCATGTAGTGAATGCCAAGTGAGTGAACTTAATGAAGTGCAAATAAAAAATGGGTTAAATCATGATTAAAATAATCAAATGAATAAATTAAATGGTAAATAAGGTAAAAATTAAAACATGTAAAAACTGTACATAAAAAATGCATCAAAGCCTAAAAGGGTAACCGCTAAACGGGCAGAGTTTCGCACGGCTCTAAAAAGGTTGGCTCCTACAGCTCATTATATGCGGGTTTTGGTTCTAGGGAAGGGTACCCTAATTGTCCTCCATGTCCTTACTAAAGGTAGCAAGGCCCCTAATCCTCACCCATTATAGGTTTCAAACGGACCAAGTTCAATTCAGGGGGATACATCCCTTATGCCTATACAGAGGTAACCCACACGAAAGCATAAGAAATGTATCCCGAAAGTGATTCACCAACCTATGCGGTGGTAACCCACACGAAGGCGATATCACACTTCCACTTAAAAAGGATGGAGCTCGGGTAGAAAGCTCATGGAATGCAGTAAAAGCAAATCAGTAATATTTACAAAAAATAAAATGCATGTCTTATTAAAAAAACATAATCATATTTCAAATTGAAATCGAATTCGTCAATTTCCAACGACCAAGACTAAAAAATAATCGACTCGTGGCTTGACTCTCTTTAAAAAATATCCCCAGTGGATTCGCCAGCTATAAGCACCCAAATTCGTCCGGCGCTCACTTTTTGTTTTTCTGGTTTTGAAAATTTATTTCTCTTGTTTAATTTAGTTTTGAAAACGCCCGCCCAATTTTGGAATTAAAAATGTGGAGTCGCCACCGATCATTTTAAAATAGGTAGATCGAACACCAAAATAAAACCAGAGATTCAAAATTCGAGTCCGGGGGTCAGTTACGGATGGGGAAGGATTAGCACCCTCACACCGCCCAAAATTGGTACCTAGTCGATTATTTAATGTCTTGGGATTGGAAATTGCAATTTCGATTAAAATTTAAAGTAGGATTCTTAAATACCAAAAATATCGAGAGAACCACATCCTTTTACGCCCAGGACACGACTTCTCGTTTTCTTGGAAATTTTTTAAAAAATATCACATCCCTTTACGCCCGGGATATGATTTATCGAGGCTTTTAAAAACATTGATTTAAAATTCAAAATTTATTTCTTTAAAACATTTTTTGATGATTTAAAAAAACATATATGATGCAAATAAATTAAAATGCATGAACAAATAAATACGATGACAAATGATAAATGAAATAGATATGGCACAGATATAAAATATATTAAATACATCTATAAAAATAACATATAAAGCTATATATATAATGTATATGGGTATATTTAAAACTATAATATATATATATATATATATTTATATACATGATAATGTATATATATATATATATATATACTCATAATATTAATTAACATAATAATAATATGCACAAATGATTATACATATATAATACTTCAACATTTTATTTTTTAAAATATAACGTATAATAATACACATAATATACTATGAAATATATTTTGCATCTCAAAAAAATATATATATGATAAACATAATACGACATACAAAATATGCTAAATATATACAAAACTGTATTATAATATTTTATATAATAATAATATACTTAATATAATATATATACTTGTTAGAATAATACTAATAATGCGAAAATATGTGAATCAAAATAAAAAAAAAGCATGAACTAATGACTAAAATGCATGATATGATAATTTACATGGCATAAATAAAAACAACAAAGATTGAAATGAAACAAATGCAACATGCATGATCATAAATATTAAAGACAATAAATAAATGTGTTGAAAAAATAAATACAAAATGAGTGACTAAATTGAGTAAAATCAGAATTTAAAAGCTAAGAAAGGACGCTATCAAAACGCATAGAAAACAAAAGGACCAGAACTGTAATTAATCCCTGGACAGAAGAGAAGGCAGGAGAAGAGTCCAGGGACCATGTGTGTAATTTGCCCATAAACAAAAAAAAACATGGATCCTTCCCCTGGGTTCGGGTCACTGCGGGTCAGGGGCCTCAAAACTACGTCGTTTTGGAACAACCGGTTTAAAACATAAGGTTGTTTTATTTTTTATTTCAAAAGAGTTTATAATGCAAAAAAAAACCTAGTACAACCTTTCCCCTCTCCTCTACTTTCAGACCTGACGGCGGCGGCCATGGCGCCTCCACCTTGCGTCGGTCATCGGCCGTGAGGCCTCGCGGCGGCTACAGCGGCGGCCTTCAAAATAGCCTGTAAGTTTTGATTTTTTTATTTTATTTAAGATTTAAAACTAAAAAACAAATAACGATTTTCAAACCAAAACTCGAATGGTTTTTTGTTCTAGATTCGAAAAAAAGTTGAATATCAAGAGAAGAAAGATCTAGAAATTACTTTTTTATTTCACTCGAGAATCTGATTTACTTTACACTGAGATTTCTTAAGTTTCCAAAAGCCCCATTTTCTTACAATTTTTTTTGAACTCAAAAAGACCCATTTTTTTACAATTGGTTCGGTTTTTATAAACCGATTTCCCCTCATACTTTCTTTTTTTAATATAAATACATAATTGCTCCATTTTTTATTCCTGTAGATCTGGATTTGCCGAATTTTGAGGGATTATCTGAAGGAGATAGGGGCATGGGCATGGATATGGTGGTTCGGTTTGGTGATAGGGTAGGTTTAGGGTCAGTTTGGTTTAGGTTTATATTTTAGGGATCTAGTTTAGGGATTTAGGAGTTTTATTTAAGGTTTTAGCGATTGTCGGCAGTGGTGGGTCGGTTGTCGGAGATGGACGGCTGCGGCGGCTAAGGTATTAGGGTTAGGGTATTTTAGAATTAGGGTTTTTTTTGTTTGGGTCAAATCCGGGTCAGGTATTGGGTTCGGGTTAGGTTTTAAGTTAATGGGTTTAGTTTGGGAGCCCGGGTTAGAACGGGTCATTAGAGAGCTTACAAAGCTCAGTGGTACACATTTACTGTACTCTACTTCATGCTAATCATAAACATAAGCATACAAGCTAGTACGAGCAATAAAGAGGGATAAATAAACACATGGCGCTACCACAAGTCGTCTAAACACATGCTCTCATCAAAGCAATCATCATACATGGCACAGAAGGCTCAACCATACTCATAACATGGCAATGTAACATTATATAAATATGGCGCTACCTCTAGCCGCCTAACCATATAGCATATAAGCATTATATCACAATATAGGAGTAATGCCCGCGTCCATTAAGCATCAAGATACATACACTCTGAGTGAGGCTTACGACTACTAAGCATCGGGATCATACACTCTATAACGTGAGGCTCGCGACCACTAAGCATCGGGATCATACACCCATGCTCAGAATCTCTCATTAAGCATCTTCGAATAAGGCCCAAACCACTAAGTATAGGGATCATACATTCAAGAATCTTTAACTATGGTGTTGCAGCATACTCTTTCTCATACTGGGTATCCGGATCCTACCAAACAATGGTAATTCAACCAACTTAGTGTCCATATCAGCACATAGCAAGGACATGTCTACCACACAACATCACAAGATCCACCAAAGATCCCTACGGTTGCTATTACCATCAAGTCACTCAATATTTACCAAGTTATTAATTATTATGGAAGTGTACATTGATCATCCTCATTAAATGTCTATATTAATCCATATTATCTCATTAACACCCCATGTCAATTTCCATCTTTTTATTAGCATTATAGAATATTTTGTCCAGTGGGTACCAATACTCGAACACTAGTATCGATATGATACCCTTGGGTATCGGTACTCATACGCGTACTGATACTGATGTTGCTCACAGGAAAACCTAGATTTCCACAAGTACCAATACGGGTCGACATGTACTGATATGACCCCAATCGCGTACCGGTATGGCTAAAGCTCGTACCAATACCCTATTCATAGGTTCGCACAATTCCCTCAAATTACGATATTACCACACTTTATTCTATCCTTAAAGCTTATGAAAGTCATTAAAGTTTGTTTACTAACGTATTCAATTAATTAATATTAATTACCGGGTTTATGATCATTTATTCGAATATTACCATTATTTATCCCTTACGCACAACTTCTATCGAATCACGTTAATTTATTTCGAACAAACATATAAGACATCATAACTATTAATCAATTAACCAACCATCAAGCAATTATACAATCATCTCAAATTACCCTACACGGTCTCTAAAGTCTCCATGAGTCTCATCATAATCACAACATCATCATGCCTTACACAGTTATCAAGTCTCATACTATTGGTCTCCAAACATGCATATTCATCGTTTACCTAATTTGCACATACTAACCCGCAAAAAATCACATTTATTGATGCTCATGAAGAAATAAAAGTTCGAGGTGTACTAATCTTAAGCCAAAGCCATAAATCCCTATCCAAGCTCCTCCAATCATCTATTTAATTCTAATATTCGAGTTTACCAATTCCTCAGATAAAATAAATACGACTACATAAGTCATTTCACACAATCAAACTAATTTAGGAGATAAAATGTGTAAAAATAGCTTCTTGGGTAGGGTCCCCCAAAAAGTCAACATGGGTCAAAAATTCAAAGGTCAACGGTCAGTGGTTAACGGCTCGACTAATCGCGGGTCAGTTCAAATCAACTCAGCTTAGCTCAAACGATTGGTCTATATCGGGTAACCAGCTGGTCTAGTTTGAGTAGTTGGCTGGTCCGGTTCAGTCAACCAGCCTTTTGGATTGACCTCTATCTGCTGTCGAACCTCGTCTACACACATGCGGCGGCATGTGAAGCGCGTGCGGCTTTAGGGGACAATAATTTTATGGCAAGCTCTATATCTACCCTAAATCAGCTAGGAAGTTCAACGTTGGCTTTAAAATATGACGGTGAGCAGTGGTTCTTAGCAAACAAGCTTTGTCGTTTCTTCATTCTTCTTACCCCAACAAGTGGCAGTGGTGGGAATGACGGAGCAACCACCGATCGACTCATCTCGACAAGCCCGATCTAATAATGCCAGAGGTGAAGTGAACGGCAGTATGGATCACATTTAAATCCAAGCCAAAACTCATCTCTCACTAAAACCCTTTTTTTCTTTCTCTCTTCCCTACAATCTCTCTATCCTTCATAAATTTTTTGATTTTTCCTCTAACCACCCACCAACCCCCTTTTAAAATTCAAAAACCTTATCTTCACCTTTGGATAAAATAAATTAATAACACATACTCTTTCTTTTGTCACAAGGTCCCAAATCTAATTATTCTCAACTTAGGTTTCCTAGCAAAAGCCCATAACCCAGGTTTGAGACCCGATTCACTAACCCAAAAATTGGGTCATTACAACTCTCCCCACCTTAAACAAAATTTGTCCTCAAAATTTGTACCTATAAACCATATAAGATGCCAAAACTTAAATAATTGTTCAAAGATCTCAATTAATTTCCGTTGTGCTACTCTAATCTCTCACAACACTTGTCAAATATAACCCTTGTCTTCTAACAATACAAACATAATCTCAACTGATTCTTTTCTTAGAAGGAATTTATCTTCGTTCGGTACATTACAGACGATAAGCAAACCCAACGGTACCTTGACGAAACTGTCACACAAAAAATGTCATCAAATGAACTTAACTTATATTGTAGAACTCAAAAGGTTATTGCACAACAAAATCCTTCCACAACTCTGTATGATCTGAAAGAACATGACATTAAACAGCCGTTCCAACCAAACAAAATGATTCCTCACGTGGTGACTCCTTAAAGGAGACTCTAACTCTAATGGCATCCCTTACCAATAACTTTGCTTGCGATACAAGACTTCTGAAAACAAAAGATGTCTTTACATGTCTCAAGACTAACCTTAGATCTTGGCGTATTTTACATCAAAACGACAACTAATGCAGCTCCTACTAACTCGGTTCACGTAAGAGTCTTGTACTCTAACCCCAAAATATGTCTAGAATCACGTCATATGTACCCTCACTAGGGTCTATCATCGTATAAAATCCCACAAAGGGATAATGTTTCATCAAAAACCTCGAATCTCGTGTCAAAAGGTAGCATGTACACATTGTAGTGTCATACAACTCAACCCGCAAACAATCCAATCAGACTTTCTATCTGGACCTTACCTTTGCCGAAAATATAACACGGTACCTACTAAGAAATATATCATTACTCAACGAAATCCCAGTAAAACTGTACACTCACAAATCATTTACAAGACTCACAGACATCTATTTAATTTCCACTAAGAAACATCGAAGCATCACAACAACTCTTAAGAACTCAATAGTTGACTTCCAACTGATGGCAAGTTAAACATTTATCACTTTCTTAAACACACAACTTCGTAGTGTCTCCCAAAACACGCGATGAAAGTTTGGTACAAACTGTCTCTCTCAAAATTCACTATATACTGACCATTGTACTATATGGGAAGAATCTCTTGCCTTGACATATCTTTCTCTAAAACACCCACAACAAGATCTTAAAGTCTATCAAAAACCGTCGAACCTAAATTCAATCATAACATTATCCTCTAAAATATAATCAGATGCTACTTCTCGCGGCTTCCAAAGTTACTCAATCCTCAACTAAGAGCTTAACCAATAAAATACACTGTCAACAGTTCTCAATTACTTTGACTCACTTCGTTGTCCAAATCTCACATTCCTTAAAGATCAAGTACTCATAATTTCACACTTTTAGGGTAGGCACACCCTTCTATCTTCTTGTACAAAAACACAGCCCTAATGTTCCTCGACTCATCCTATGGAAACTGTGATACAAATCAAAAGCATTTACGAAGTCTCAAACCCTTGCTTCCTTAAATGATTACATGGTAACTAACATTTCCCACACATAAGGTTATTATCTTGTCAATGTTCATATTTCTATATTCCTTATACATTCACACATGTCACGCAAAGCATCAAACTTACATTCGAGAGACAACATAGTGGCCCCTACCTTATCACCGTTGAAATTCCTCAAATGTCACTGTAGACATCAACTGCTACCCTGACATGCCTTAAAGAGAGAAATTCTTATTCCAAAATTTATTTTGAAATTACTAACCTCTAACACTTTAACCGAAAATATCTCATTCTCACACAAATCTCGGAAGAACACACGTGTACTTCATAATCGATTAAATGAGCCATCCACCTTAGGAGACAAGTAACAATCTTTCACTACCACTTAACAAACTGGAAATGGTTTAAGCATCACCCCAACGAACCAACTTCTTACTAGAGAACATGCTCACTATACCCCTAGGTGAAATACTAGAACAAATAAAGCCTCGTTCAAGTTGCACCTCGCAACTGTACCTCTGACTCTCTTAACTAAGTCGGTGTCCTCTAATAAGAACGATAGGCACCGACATCCAACTCGGTCTTACCTCAACATCCACTCACGTTCTTGACAGGGAAATAGTCCTAACAACTCTTCCAAAAAGCATAAACAAACTCTCTGATAGTCTAAAAGCTTTTGAGCATTAAACTACACACATTGGCATCTGCCAAACAGTCAAACATGCCCTAAAACCCCATTGTGCCATTCTCTAAACAACCACTATGAAAATCACAGTAGAAGGGCAATGAATCAACATTCTCGTTACCAAAGGTTGGGTTCCCTCGAGGCCTCAAAGCCTCAAGCAAAACTCTCGAGATTACAAGCTAGCATCACTCTTGATTAACCAAATCAATTTCTGAGGTGTAACAACTCTCAAGAAGCTAGCTCTATCAAACCTGTAGAATGTCTAACTTTGGTCACACTTTAATAAACTAGTGGATCTTGAATCCACTATCTTTGAGAAATGCCTTTGATGAATGTGATGATACTTTCCAAGTATTAACAATACTCTTTTTAAGCGAACAAAATGTCCTACAACCAACGTGCATCCACTAATCAATTTTAAAAGTGGGTTACCTATACTCGCTTAATAAATGTTATTCACGTATAACGATGAAGATTTTTTGCCACAAACTCTCACAACGTATCCGAAGGCTTCAGAACAACTGCAACACACAAAGAAGACACCATAGAGGTAGAGGGAGGAGGACACATTGTTAACTCCAGCATCGTTCAACTAACTTGCATCTTAACACTCTAGGGTGACCTCACCCTCAGAATCACTCCCATAAGCGGCCCAACACTAAACTCAGCATTCTAGGCCACGATCGTAACCATCTTAGAATCACAACATTGGTCGCACCATCAATAATCCAGTCTTAAAGAGTACGAACTTAATTTAAGGGCTTGTATTCACTAGACACCTTACTAAAACACCTATAACACCTTGGGGTTTCCTAAAATCGGCTAAACCTAAGCTCTAATACCACTAAATATAACACCCTAAACCCAGATGTCATATTTGGGTCTTAAGCCCAAACTTGTTACCGTAAAATTTCTCAATTTGGTTTAGCCTAAAAAGATATTCCTCAAAAACATTTAAAGCCAACAGTTGAAAATATAGATAAATAATCAAAACGTTACAAAAGAGCTCTAATTTAATTTAAAATATTTGAACATTCGATTTGATTAATACAAATTCAAAAATAAGAATTACATACTCTATCACGTAAGGTCCTATGACTACACAGCCCCCTAAACACAAGTATTGTAATCTAGAAATCACCACGTGTTGGAATCTCGTACTGATAGTGCTTCTCGATCCCACAATCCGAAAATCATCCTACGCACGGAAACAATGATTCCGAGCGCTGAGCTTACAAAACTTAGTGGTACACATCCACTCTACTATACTTCATGCTAGTCATAAACATAAGCATGCAAGCTAGTACGAGCAATAAAGAGAGATATATAAAATTATGGATGTAATCACTAATTTTGTCCGAGCTTTATTTTTAGATTTTGTTCTATAACTTGGGCTTATGTTACCTATACTATATTATATATGTTAATATTAATTAGTTTAATTTTTTGTTTTCATTAATTAGTTATTTCTTTTAACTTTCTGTTCTTATATCAATTAGTGCTAATATTCTAATATTATTTACACTTATTATTATCTTTATTATTATATTAATATTGTATTATATTTATCATATTAGTATTATACTATTATTATCATATTACTATTATATTATTATTATATATTATATTAGTATATTATTATTATTGAACAAAAACAAAAAAAAACATAAAATTTAAATAATATATAATAAAATAAAAGCCCAAATTTTTTGTTATTTTAAAACAATCCAATTTTCCATAATCCAAAACCCCAAAATAATACATATTATACATGTCCTGATATGGCCCAAAATAACTAAAACCCCAACGGAATCCCTAATCTATTTCGTCTTCATTCTCTGCACAACTGCTCCACAGCCGTTAGATCCAAATTGGATCTAACAGTCCAAAATTGAAGCAGGTGAGCTTCTGGAAGTGTTATGCGCACACGCGCCCTGTCCGTTCGTTTCTTTCAATCGCGCATGTGCCATACGTCGGCCTCATCAGCTACCTCACTCACGCGTGGGAGTCACACAACGTGACCTTTCGTGTCCCGCGTGAAGTACACGCTCTTGTGCCCCTCCAGCTTCGTGCCACGTCAACGCATGGCCTCCTCCTCTGATTCCCTCCTCTCCAACAACCGACAACACATGTAACAAAAAAATAGATATAAAAAATGGCAGGTTGTATATGAATATGAACAAAAATCGGAGACAAAAACACTAACAGAGCAATATTCACCGGTTATAAAAACCGAACCCAGCATATGTAAACCCTACAGAGGAAATTTCCATAAATTAAATACAAAAAGAAAAACAACTTGAGGTATTTTCCCTCTTTCATTATTGCATGCATAAAGAAATAAAAAAACTAGGGCTAGGGTTTAGTTTTTGGCTACCTTCGAAGGGGGTGACCGTTTGAATCCTCTTCTCGATGATAAACTCCTTGCGGGGTGAACCGGTGAAGGATAATGGGAAGGGTTGTCGAATCTGGTTTTTCTCAAAAAGAGGGTTTATTTGTTTTTTTCAAAGAAAACCTTGGATCTGTTTTTTATTTTTTAAGGCTGCCGGTGCCGACTAACGACGGGTGACATGGTGGAGCACTCGCCGATTTCTGGGTTCCACAACCATTTTTTGGGTTGACGAATGAATGCACGACGATGTTCATCCTTATTCTAGAAAGAATGGAGTTCTTTTTTTGGGATCAGTTTGGCAAAATGAGTAAAGGGCATATTATAATTTTTCTTTGGCTTTTATAGTTTTAAAAAAAACAAGAAATTGTCTTTTTACATTATTAAACCCTTCCGTCCCAAGAAATTTGCACCTGAAAGGCTTTCGCCTTTCCAAATTCGGTTCGAGGTCCTTGATACTTTCGAAAGGTTTCTGGGTTTTAATTAAATCCATTTTTAAATGGGTGAATCCCCAATTTAATCCCTCTGCACTTCTGAAATTTTTTATCAGCCATTCCATCTTTCTAAATCACTCTCCAGGTCCCTCCCCTTTTACCTATTTTTTTTTAATTCCATCCCTTTTTCGTTCTAAACCTAGTGTCAAAGGGAAATTACCCCTTTCCCCCCTAAATTTCACTCTTGTTTTAATTTGGTCCATTTTCCAGTATTGAAATCTCCTTTTGGTCCTCTGTTTTTTTAATTTTTTTTAGATTTAGTCCCTCACATTGCATATTTATCTATTGTCAGTATTTAATTTATACTTTTTAATTCTATTCCTATTTGTTGTTAATTTGCTTATTTTGTTCGTTTGTTATGTCCTTGTTTCCCCTTTTTATTTGATGTGTAGATTAGGGCCTCTTTAGACTAGCTTAGGGCTCTATTTAATTTAATTTAATTAATCTTAGTTTTACCCTTAGCTTATTGGGGTATAAGTTTTAAATTAATTAAATTAAATTTAGGTTTTAGGTTAGTTGAAACCTTTAGTTAGATTTAGGTTCGAATTATTTTAACTAATTTAGATTCGTCCTTGACTTATTGGGATGAATGTTAAATTAATTTTTCACCTCTTAATTATTTTTAGGATAAAGTTAATGCTTGACTTAGACGAAAATTTAATACAATCATGATTATTAATTTGTTCAATTTTGAATAGTGTCCTTGGCTTAATGGGATACTAGTTTAAAATTAACCAAAACAATTATTTTGGCTTAATGGGATACTAGTTTAAAATTAACCAAATCAATTAACCAAATTAACCAAAAGGTCGCTACAATGGCGCTACCACAAGTTGCCTAACCATATAGCGTATAAGCATTATACCATAATATAGGAGTGGGGCTCGCATCCATTAAGCATCGGGATACATACACTCTGACTGAGGCTTGCGACCACTAAGTATCAGGATCATACACTCTATGGGGTGAGGCCCACGACCACTAAGCATTGGGATCATACACCCATGCTCAGAATCTCTCATTAAACATCTTCAAATAAGCCCGCGACTACTAAGTATAGGGATCATACATTCGAGAATCTTTAACCATGGTGTTGCTACGCACTCTTTCTCATACTGGGTATCCGGATCCCACCAAAAAATGGTAACTCAACCATCTAGATGTCCATATCAGCACATAGCAAGGACACATCTACCACACAGCATCACACGATCCACCATGGATCCCTACAGTTGCTATTACCATCAAGTCACTCAACGTTTACCAAGTTATTAATTATTATGGAAGTGTACATTGATCGGTCTCATTAAATATCCCTATTAATCCATATTATCTCATTAACACCCCACGTTAATTTTCATCTTTTTATTAGCATTATATATTATTTCGTTCAGTGGGTATCGATACTCGAACACGAGTATCGATACGATACCCTTGGGTATCGATACTCATACGCGTACTGATACTGATATTGCTCATTGGAAATCCTAGATTTTCACAAGTACCGGTACGGGTCGATCCGTACCGATATGACCCCCAATCACGTACCGATACGGCTGAAGCTCGTACCGATACCATATTCATGGGTTCACACAATTCTCTCGAATTACAATATTACCACACTTTAATCGATCCCTAAAGCTTATGAAAGTCATTAAAGTTTGTTTACTAACGTATTCAATCAATTACTATTAATTACCGGCTTCGTGATCATTTATTCGAATATTACCATTATTTATCCCTTACGCACAACTTTTATCGAATTACGTTAATTTATTTCGAACAAACATATAAGGCATCACAACTGTCAATTAATCAACCAGTCATCAAGCAATTATACAAGCATCTCAAACGACCCTACACGGTCTCTAAAGTCTCCATGAGTCTCATCATAATCACAACATCATCATGCCTCACACAGATATCGAGTCTCATACTATCAATCTCAAAACATGCATATTCATCTTCTACCTAATTTGTAGATACTAACACGCAAAGCAATCACATATATGATGATCATGAAGCAATAGGAGTTTGAGGTGTACTAACCTTAAGCCAAAGCAATAAATCCCCATCCAAGCTCCTCCAATCATCTCTTTAATTCCAATGTTCGAGTCTATCAGTTCCTCAAATAAAACAAATACGACTACATAAGCCATTTCACATAATTTGACTACTTTAAGGGATAAAACGCATAAAAATAGCTTACTGAGTTCGAATTTGGCAAAACGGACTGCATCATATCGAACTCAGAACGTCAAGCAACCCCCGAGTAGTTGGGTGACCAAAATAGAACAAAACCCAAACAAACGGGACCACGGGTGAAGATTACCCATGAGAAATTCAACCTAATTTGCTCCGAAACAATTATAATAATAATAATAATAAAGCTCTCTAATTTAAATTATAGTAAAATCAAAACTTAAAAATTCAATATCAATATTTGATGGTAAATTTATATTTAGGGAAAACATAAGTCTATTGTTACCAATGAATTCCCTAACAGTTGTGATACAAGGCAAGAATATTAGCGGAAGTATACTATTTGCTAATGAATTCCCTGACATTAGGAGCACTAATGACATTAAGTATTAAATTGAGAAAATATGTGAATGTTAGAGGGCAATTTGTGTATTAAGCAAAAATATAAATTTTATTCTCTATTTTCTATTGTTTTTTTCTTTCTTATTTTTGGAATAATTAAAATTTCAATCATGTTTAGTTACTTGGTTTAATAGCATTTATGTATTGATAAAATATATATTAATTACATTACATTTATGGTATTGAAATGGTTTAACGATAAAAAAATATTAATTGTTTTGTATTACCTAGTGAAAATTTTAAAACATATTTTAATTTTTTTTACTCATATTTATTTCAATTGTCATGTCATATGTCATCTCAGCTGGGTAGATTACTCGGTGAGTAGATCGTAGTAAATCTTTGGTATTAAACTTTATTAATATATTACAGTACGACACCTAACAATAAAAAATATTTTTTAAAATTAATAACGCGACACTAAATTCAATCATATACTTTTCTTTACACTTTCACTCAGTTAATAAAAGGGTACATTAATAAAATTAATTAGTCAATAAATTAATTAAATCACTAAACTTTTATTTTAGTAAATTAATCTATTAGTCGGTAAGTTATGAAGTAGATTTATTGTGATTATTGAAAAAAATTAATTAAATCACTAAACTTTTATTTTGGTGTCAATCAAGGTACCTGACATAAATAGTAACAATGAGACTGGTCTGACTCTTTTTTGATTTGGTTTATCTCAGTTTTAGCCTTCCATATTTACATATTTATTTTGGTCCTAATATAAATAATTTTATAAAATCAACCCTTCTTGTACCCTTAAATCCACAAGTACCCATGAAAAATTAAAAAAATATATACAACCTCATATATTTGTAACAGTAACAATAGTATTGTTGAATCTACTTGATCATGAATACCCTTCGTCATATTTTATCATTTCATAAAGATAATTCAGATATAAATACATTCATTTCATATAAAAATAATTTTTCTATTTTCATTTGTTTATCCCTTTCGTTAATAGAATGACTCGTTTATCTCCATCTGATTAATGGTATATATAAAGACTAATATGGAGATAAACTGATTAATGATCCAAATAAAGACTAACCTTTTAGACTCTGTTTGGTTAGGTGGAAAAGTAGAAGGAAGGAAGAAAAAATTAGAAAGAAAATAAATTTAATGATTATTTGGTAGAGTGAAAATTTTGAAGGAAAGAAAACAGAAGGGAAGGTAGTTTTCCTTGCTCATATACAAATAGCTTTTCTTCAAAATTAGGTGGAAAATGAGAAAAAAAAAGTGAAAGCTATCATACTTTAATAATAAAATTATCGAATTGTATTTAAAATAGTTTCATCCAATATTTTTATTATAATTTTATTTTTGTCAATTTAGTCCCTAAAATTTATTTAATCTAAAATTTACCCTCATTTATTTTAAATTTTATTATTAATATAATAATATTTTGTTCACTTTAGTCCATAAAATATTTATTTAATTCAAAATTAACTTATATTTGTTTCTAATTTTTATAATTTTATCTAATATTTTTACTATGGTTTTATTTTTGTTCAATTTAATCCCTCAAATTTTATTTAATTTGGAATTAACCTCTATTTATTTCTATTTTATAATTTAATCTAATACCTTATAATTACAAACTTTACGTTTTAGTCACTAATTTTATAATTGCAATTAAGGACTCGTTTTAGCTCGGATTAACCTGAAACTTGGTCTATATGTTAACTATAATATTGATTTCATAAAGGAAGGTTTAATTTCACTTTTAAAAAATTGCCCCTATAGTTTGTGAATGTTTTCAAAATGGCCCATAAACTACTTATTTTTGCAATTAACACTTTCAAATTCGATTTCAATAAGAATTTACCATTAAGTCTAATTAGAATTAATGAGTCTAAAACGGACCTGATCGAAATTTTTAACTTAAAATCTAACTTATGAATCATTTACACTTTAGTCCCTAAACCTTGATTCGATTAAATTTACTTCGATTTGAACTTTTTATTAGCAAAACATAGGTATAAGATGTTTCTACTTATATTACACTCGTATTAAGTTTTGAATATTTTTAGGTGTAAATCTTGTAAAATTACCAAAACGCATTTTTTTAAATCGTTTATTTTTCTAAAGTTTTTGAAGGTTTATTTTCTCATGTGACTTTAGTTAATTGTTTCCTCTTTATGTTCATGTTGGTTGTTTACTTTCATGTAATCGAATATGCTTATTTTTTAAAATATGTTTTTAAGCCACAAATAGGTCATTTGTAACATTCGGTATTCGGGTTAAATTCATTTGTACCGGATATTAGATATTGCATTAATAGTGAAACTCTCAAGATTAAATTATAAAAAATATTAGACTAAATTTTAAAAAATATAAGTCAATTTTGAATTAAATAAAAATTGTATGGACTAAATTGGACAAAAATAAAACCATATTAAAAATATTAGACTCAATTATAAAAAATAAAAATACATATAGGTCTATTTTGAATTAAAGAAAAAATTTGGTATTAAATTGAACAAAAACAAAACTATATTACAAGTATTATATTAAATTATAAAAATTAAAAACAAATAAGGGTCAAATTTAAATAAATAAAAATTTTAAGGACTAAATTAATTAAAAATAATCATATTAAAAACATTCAACTAAATTATAAAAATTAAAAGTAAATTATAATTTTCAAAGATTAATTTTCTTTCTTGTACCAAACAATAAAAAAAACTTATTTTCTTTATAGTTTTTCATCATTTCAACTAAACACAAATATATATATATATTATTCATGTTTTTATTTTTCTGTCACTTCAATTTTCCATCCTCTCTACCAAGTAAAGCCTTAGAGTTGAGCAAGATCCAAGCTGTCCCAATTCCCAATAATTATTTAATGTGTTACATTTTCAAGGTCTCGAGATTGAGATTAGAACCACATACTAATTAATCGATTTATTAATTTTAATTTCAATAAATGAATATGATAACATTTAATATAGTTTAGTTATATCAAAACAAATAAATTTAGAGACTCGTTGTTTTAGTAATCACAAAATCCAACTACACCCACAATTTCCTTCACAAACAAATGTGAGGGGATGACATTGAAAACTATTGCAGTCCCATGCTAACACTACATTTCAGTTAGAATACTGAATACTTCAAAGACGAAAAAAGCAGCCAAATAAAGTGCGCCTAGGCAATTATCATGCACTTAATACCCCAACAATTGCAAAAACAGAAGTCGGTTGGCAATTCACTCTCCCATTTCATACATGGTTAGCAGTTATTTCAATGGTTGCCTAGGAACTTCATTACCTTATCAGAGTAATGTCACAGCTATGATTTGTCATCCTCCACAAGGTGATGCCGGATAGCTTGCCCTTGTTCCTCCAACTCGTAAAAGGCTTTAAATTCAGGGCTTGAAAAGAAGGCCTCCAGATTTGTGATCTCATACTCTTCAGCCTACACACAATCCAAAAAAATTAACATGCTCTATCTATCATTCATCATTATAAACAAAAACTCCAAGTCGTAATACCTACCTTGGCTTGCAAATCTGCTACTTTCACATCAACATACTTGAGCCTTGTAGCTGATCCAGAGTGTATCTCTTCAAATCGCAATGCATTGTTCACAAGCTCCCTTAGTAGTACAAGAAGCAGTCCATGGTAGTCCTTCTTGAAGGTTATGTATTGCCTGAAGCTCTGCAAATTACATTTCGGATTCTTAAACAGAACTCAATAAAGTGAGTACATCATATATGACAAAAAGAGCTTGTGAACCAAGCTCATTGAATATTTTTGGCAAAAGCCTGACAGAGAAATGTATGCGTCATGCTTGAGATATACAGACCTAGAGAATACCATCCCATATTATATATTGTCAAAATATAGATGAGAAGTAACAGAAACAAAATACTCCACACTTGTTCTGGGCAAACTCATAAGAGATAAATGCATTATGGCATTTTTTATAGGTATTTGCACCTTACGGAGAAAGCTTTTGCAAGAGGAAGTGAAGCTCTGGATATACCTTTCGTAGGGCTTTTTGTACCCCAAACTTCTGTGTTGAAATGAATGACTCAAGAAGGACCCGTATAGCCATGTCCACATCTTCTTCTGTGACATGCTGCCTAAGGTGCATTCTGGCATGAGCTTCAGACATCCTGATCATTGATTCAATATGCCTCACCGCTATAGGGACGCCACTACACAGACAATTAAGAAAGAACAGGAGAATTTAAGTAAAATCACATTTAAAATCACAGTAAAACGAGAAAAGGAACCTTACAGAAGATTCTTTTCGCAGATCAGCATAAACTTTACTAAGCTTGGCCATATCCTTTTCATGGAATCTTGGGAATACATTCAACTTGGCATAGGTTAGATATTTCCTAAGCAGTTCTTGAGAAAGAATCTACGATGCAGACATAAAAAAACCATATAATTATTTGAAGGGCAAGATCTGAAAAGTAAAATCAGTTAAGACAGCATAGTAGAACAGCCACTATGAACCTTTGAATCAGCTAGTCCAGCAGAGGCTTGAGTCTCTTCTTGGGATTCACTGAAGCCTTTGTCATCCATATTAGCACCCTTAGGTTGTGATCTGAAGTGACTGTCAACTACAAACTGTGCAAGCATTTCATCTGTCACAGGGTCAACAACATCCTGCGTTTGAAATCAAGTGTATTTTTCAACTCCTATTAAGATTCGATAATAAAGCTTTAAAAGGAAAACTAAACATTAAGCTCATAGGGCAATAACCTTAGCAACACAGGATGTCAAAACGAGAGACAATGGGATCCGTCAACTCAACATTTTGAGAAAAAGTTTTTGAGGAATCGTATCTGCAAGCAACCATGTGTATTAGTTTTATGAACCGGTCCTTTAACTAATACAAGACAAATCCAGGAATCTAAAATAGAAGAGTTCTATGCCGAGAAAGGGGGAGCATAATAAACAACGATTAAGAAACCAAACAAGACCAGTCGGTTCAACTGGTTGAACCCAATTTACATCGAACCGGATTACTGTTGAACCAACTAAACTTGCTATAGACCTGAAAACCGAGAAAGCTGATTAAAAACCAGTAAAACTGGATTTGTTTTTTTTTAATCTAGTTTGGAAACCAAAAACTTGAGCCTTTTAACCCAATTTTAGAGTAATTTATTTTGAACCTGTTTAAAGGTGAACTGGTTCAACAACTGGTTTGGGTTTTTATTCCTCGGGAAAAATAAATACATAATGAAATGAATCCAAGGAGTGGATTTAAGAAATCCAGTTGTTGGTGAACCAGATGGCCCAATGTAAGACAATGAAGACATTGACCAAATCATCATCTCATATATAAACCATCTATACCTTCCCCCAATTGGATTTGCAGCAGCAATGACCGAGCAACGAGCCTGGAGAGAAGTAACTATCCCAGCTTTTGATATGCTAATGCTTTGTTGCTCCATTGCTTCATGGATACTCACCCTGAATATACATGTTTTAATGATTTTACAGCTCAAGTAACACCCTAAAAGAAGGAAAGGAAAGGTGTTTGCCGAAGTTATCTAATCAACATTTATGCTAGGCTTCCATTACCTGTCTTGATCATTATCTAATCAACATTTACGCTAGGCTTCCATTACCTGTCTTGATCATTCATTTTATCAAACTCATCAATAAGACAAATTCCTTTGTCGGCTAAAACAAGGGCTCCTCCTTCTAGGGTCCACTCCCTAGTTACTGGATCCTTCTGCACTGCTGCTGTTAGCCCCACAGCAGAAGCACCTTTGCCAGTGGTATAAACAGCTCTCTGCCCCGTCTTTTCAACATACCTTAAAATAAGATTCAACTTTTAAATGCACATTCAAGATATCTGATTCGCACCAAAGAACTGAGAAAGCTAGAACATACTTAAGGAATTGTGATTTTGCTGTGCCTGGATCACCTAGAAGTAGTACATTTATGTCTCCACGGAGTCTGTGTTTCCCTTCTACATTTTTCTCCTGTCCTCCAAACATAGCAAGAGCTATTGCAGTTTTTATGTCTTCATGACCATAGATTGAGGGAGCTATTGACTTTATAATCTGAAAAACGGATCATCAAGCATTCAAGTTGGCAATTGACCAAAAGAGAGTACTAAAATACTTGTCACAAAAGATAGGCACAGTTCAGAATAAAAGAAAAGTATGAATGACAAACCCTTTCTCCTATTTGTGGATCTTTGGCCAACCTATCAATATCTTCCTTATCTTCCTGAGTGAGTTTGTATGCAGAAAAGAGATCCTGTTTCTTTGTAACATAGTTTGCCTCAATCACAGTTGCAAAGACAGGAAACCCGTTTTTTGTGTTCAATGACATATCAAAATTATTAGTGTAAATGCCTGTGACTTCCTGGAAAAGCGACAGAATTGCAAAACAAAAATTAGTGCTCCTTACAGATGAACCAAGTATGAATAAAAAATATAGGAAGACGATCCTACAATTTCTTCCCCGGGACGGGCACAATCAATTAGATCATTGAGCAATATTACTTCCTTGTATCTTGGAAGCCTTCCAGCAGGCACAGTTCCTGGGCTTTCCTGGAGGGTGAGCTTCTGGTAGTTCCTGTATACCGTCTGCAACAAGGCAAGGAAGAACATATCATGTAAAGCAAGATCACAAATCATAGCTACAATTAGATGTTGATTGAGAAAGGAAATTTATCAAAAAAACAAAAAACAAAACCACAGCTAGGACAAATCCAAACTTATTTGCAGTTTAACTGGAGTTGTTTTGATTCTTAATAACAATCAGAAGCTCAAAAACAGAATCCAACTTATAATCCTTCTTTGTCTACAATATATATATGGGTTAGGATCCACTTAGAGCATGCAAAACTCATTTAATTTTACACATTTTTTAATCGTTGGTATAGGGTAAACTGATGGTTGAGATTATCCCTTCTTTACTTCATAAAAAACTCCTCATTTTCTGCTGTTAATCCCAAACATCCATTTAACCTCGTCCAACAGTCCAAAAATGGTATAAAACTTAAAAGTTTAATGTGGTGCAAGAGGATACTACTTATATATATGCAAGAGGATACTACTTATATACAGGGGCGGAGCCAAAAATTTATTTAAGGGTGTCATTTTTTTAACAGTATTTAAGGAGGGTTAATTATTTATAAAGGGGAGTCCTGTTATTTATAAAGGGTATCATTTTATTTATAAAAGGGTGTCATTTATATATATATTTTTAAATTTTTTATATACAAATTATATAGGAAAAAAATTTCCAACAAATTTTGGGGTGTCTCTATAACATGGCTCCGCCCATGCTTATATATATACAAGTCAAGTACAGGTGCACGGGCAGAGAGCAAAAAATTTACCTGCTCAACGTTGACAGTGAATGGCCCCTTTGATTGGCATTCAGGGCAGGAACCAACCTTAACCTCTGAATATGAATTTTGAAAGAACGGCCCCAAAATTGCTCCACACTTGTTGCAATCGTATTTTACCTGTTGCAACTGGGGAAAGACCCCAGAGCGTCTAGTCACAACACCCCCGATACGAATCATGGTGTTCAAATGGATTTGCCTGACAACGACCAAATAAAAAGGTAAAGTTGAAACTATAGATTAAGGAAATAATCAAACGGTTATATATAGTATTTGTTCTATATTACCTAATATCCCGAATTTGATCATAAATTGGAAGGTTTGTAATGCGGACATATATCTTTTGGTGTATATTTCTGTAGTTTGGATGCAAATCAAAGACCACCCTTTGGGCAACATCTTCCATAACTTCTAGGACAGATTGAGGGGCATCAGCCAGCCAGATAGCAATATTAGGATGAACAATAATGAACTGCTTGTAATCAATCTCTAAGCTGCACTTGTTAGCTGCAAAATGGAACAATTAATAGCACAAACAGAATATAAAATCACTGCTCTTAATATTGATCATACATATTCCGTGCATCTAGCTTTCAGAAACCAAAAGCCAGGGATGAATAGATGCCTAACCTGACACCATCTCATTTATGAGGCGTACATATCCAATGTCCCCGTGTTGATTTTTTGGGTTCACATATGTAAGTATGAAATCCCTGAACTTCTTGAAGATAAACCGACGCACTTCATCTCGAGTAACCCACTCTCTCAATGTTCCTTGAACACGGTACATCTCGAACTCGCCTTGATCATCATCGTCATCCTGAATACAATGAGGAAATTTAGATGCAATTTGAAATGCCAACATGATTGAAGTTGAGGAGAGGTCTGAACCTCATAAGGGTAATCATCAGTTCGGTCGGTCATAGGTACATTGTCCCTCGAGTGGCCTTGCTGCGACCTTCCCGGCGAACTCTGCATCCCATCGGTGTCATCTTGGCTTCTAGCTGTAGTAGGTTTGGAATCGGCTCTTGGTCGCTTGGAAGGCCTATAATTGTCATCATCTGTGTCTACAAGCATCATTTCAACTCCATATATTAACTACTTCATGTACAAGTAGAACAAAAGAAAAGGTTGAACCAGATTTAAAAAAATTGGTAAGCTATGGAGCAATTTACCGACCCTGGTCATGGAGAAGTTGAGGAAGCTTGCGATTGGAGAGGCGGGCATCACGGGTATCAAGCTCCAACTCGGCAGCCCTGCTATCCAGCATGATCTGATCCAGATCTCTCTCATCCTCCATCGATTCATCCAACCCCACTGACTCGTACTGATCATGCGCGTCCATCCTCCTATAATCATCCATGAAATTATCGTTGTACAGATCTTCTCCATCGTCTTCCTCTTCGTCCACCACATCCACCTCGTCTCTTATTATCTCGGGATCCACCGCCGCCTCTTCCTCGTCCGATGAGTGGCTGCTGTCAGCAGGCAATTGATCCGTGTTAAATCCTGCAGATGTCGGCGATTCTGGCGTAGACGGAAACGGATTCCCCGAATCTTCTCCAGCCATTCTTATCGTATTGCCTATGCGCCCAAAATCAAGCAGAAGCAGAAAGGGGGGAAAGAATGTACCCATTTAGGGCGCCCAAATAAATTATAAAACCCTTCTTTTTTGGCGCGAAGTTTTGGCGGCAAAATGGTGTACTGTACACCTGTCCATGGCATCGTTTATGGCGCAAGGTTGGGTGGGGACGGGTTCGGAGTTTGGATCGTTTCACAAGTTTATTTCATGTCTAAAAATTAAGAAAAAACTTTAGTTTATACTCCTTTTAGTTTTAGGGATTAAGGTTTTAGTTTATGGTTTAAAGTTTAGGGGTTTAGATTGTAGGGTTTAGAATTTGAAGTTAGTGTTTATAATTTAGGGTTTAAGGTTTAGAGTGTGGGGTTTAGTTTTTTAGAGTTAGGGTTAGAATTTTAGGGTTTGAGTTTTTATAGTGTAAATACACAGACTTGTGTAAAATTAATTTTACACAGCCTGTGTATCAAAGTTTTACCCAAAAATTATTATTCCGTATATTTTTTATTTTTTGTTGTTGTGATTATAATATAATATCTGCTTATTAGTTATAATTTTTTGATATAATAAATATGTCATATAAATGAAATTGCTCGAAATTGAAGTATTTAATTTTTAAAAATTGTTATTCTATTAATGGTTAAGGTTTATAATTCTAATTCGGTTTAATGCACAATATGAGACCCCATGGCTAGGGATTAAGCTGCTCGATTAGGTGTAAATTCGGTCAATGCTTGACTCAACTTGACTGGACTTTAATTCAAGTTCGATTTTAGACCTTAATAAATCGATTCAACTTGATAAGTTCATAAGTTGTTCGTTACTCTGGAGTTTAGATTTTGAAATTGTTTCACACACTATTTTAATTAGTATTATTTTGTTAAGCTTGTTAATTTATGTTTATTTAAGCATATGAGCTTAAAGAGCAATGAGTCAAGTCAAGCAAACAATGTAAATTTTTGTTGACTTTTTTGTTAAAAAAACAATGTAAAAGTTTTGGGGAGCTTAACGAGCAACCAGACGAATCGAGCAATAAAATTTTTTAACGAGCATGAGTCAAACACAAAATAAACAATTTTCAAATTGAATCGAATACTACTCAACTTGTGATCGACTCACTTAATAAGTAAGCCTACCATAACATTTTTTACTTTGTACCCTAATTATTATTTTTTATCTAAATTGCTCTTAATCTATTATTTTCGCCCCAGGTTACCCCAACATAAAGAAATATACAATATATACAATAAAAATAATATTTACGCAATCATTGGACACCGATATCAATTGTTGTAGCTAGGGTTTTTTAAAAACTTATAATTTTCTTTTTAATCGTAACTTTGTTTTTTTATCTTGTTTAATCGATGATGGCTATATAAATTTTGGTGTTGATCGTTGATCGATGATTTTTTTATGTATTGTTTTATTATATTTTTTATTTTTTTGTTTATAATTTTTTATTAAGAATAATTTTGTCTTGTGGCAGTGACATGTCTTTTTTTATCTTCTAACACGTATTTTTTTTATTTTTTGACACATTTTTATTTTTATTGACGGTCGTTTATGTTAATAGTTAATGAAAAATATTTAAATTATGTACTTAGTTTACGCTTATAATTGTAAACCTCGTTATAATTTAGATATTTTTTCTTTTTAATAAAACTAACGGCTTTTATAAAAAAATTTGTCGTAAACATCAGAAAGATTTGATGTGGAAATCAAAAAGAGTGCACAACATTTTTAAAAAAAATCATGATTCAAAATCTACTAGTATTAGTTAGGAATAGTAAACCTTAAATAATCTCATACCTAGATGTGTTTGAGGTTGAATTAAGAATTTAGAGAAGTTGATTTGCGATTTGGTTCGCACAGTTTCGTAGGGACATGTATTATTTTTGTAAAATGGTCATAACTCAAACTATAGAATTCAAATCAAGCGATTCCAGAGGCATCATAAAGAAAATTCGAAGATGCATAAAATTGCTATAAATAAGATTTCTCATATTCCGACTCCTAAAGCTCTAAAATCTCACTCGAAGTTGACTCTAAAAATTTCTATAAATAAGATTAAATACTCCTTCTTTGTACTACAACGAATCTTTAAAGTCCGTTGTAGGAGAAGTTACTGAGAAGTTGTCAAAAACATGAACTAAGTGAAATCTCCACTAGAAAGTTATAAATACTTTTCGCGCTGGTTCCATAAGTGTCGATCCGCTCTACTTTTGATTACACTGATAAACAACCATAAAATGATGAAACTACTCATAACCACCGAAAAACACAAATCATAAACAAATGTCGTGAAGAACACTACACGAGCATCGAGCGGCCGCAAAGATATCTAAAAAACGTGTCATGAGACAGAGACGTGTCATAAAGGCAGAGAAAATGCGTGCCATAAAACTGGAGAAAAACAAACACAACAAGATATGCGAAAAATGAGATAACCAAAACACATAAAATTTTATTGAAAATTAGAGAAGTAAAAATCAAAGTAAAAAATAAAAAATTATAGAGAAAATAAAACACCGACGATAGACGATCAGTACCAAAACCGGTGCCTTTTATAAAATAATTCCTCAATTTAATTAAAGGAACATTCAGATCATGTGATAAAGTCCTCAATTTAGTAGCATACTCATAAAATAATTCAAGATATGCCTTTTTTATAATTCATCAATCAATTTAATTCTCTCATGTTTTTTACCTTTCTCGGTTTTTGTAAAATTTTCAATGTTATTTTGATACTCATGCCTTGTAATTTGTATTGATACCAGAATCTAAAAATTTCAAAATTAATGTATGGTATTGATATCATATAAAGGATACCAGTATCGAAACCCATACCCAATTTTACGAAAAACATAATCGAAATCACCAAACAAACACACAATATCGATAAACAAACACTAAATTATTATCCATACAATTATTTATATCAAGTTTAGCATATAATCTTGATGCTCAAAAAAAAAGTTTAGCATATAATCATACCAAACATTCAATATTTTCATTAATCTATGATCAACAATATATTTATATATAGAAAAATTTTAGAATGGGTAATGCATACCGTTGCACACCACTAAATTTGCATACCGTTACACACCATTAATTTTTTTTAATGATTTTTAAATAAATATTATTATTATTATTTCCCTTGGTTTTTCATATTATGTCATCTGTTTTCTTTTCTTTTGAGTTTTTTTTTTCAAATTTGAATAATAATCTCTGTTATTGTGACACGTTTTTTTTGCTCATGTTGCACGCTTTTTCTCTGTTTTTGTGGCACATTCTTTAGGGTTTTTGGTACTTTTTCGCATACATTTGTGGTCGTTTTGGTGCTTGCACAAAGACCTTCACGACATATATTTTCTAATTGGTTTGTCGGTGGTCACGTATAATTAGTTTATCTCTTTAGTAAAAGGTTGTTTGTGGATATAATCAGAATTATGTAGCAAAATAGCATGTCATATAGTTTGGTTCGTTCACCACTCCTTTGTCATTTCGTAAAGCGTCTCGTTCGACAAAGACAATGAGTTTTTATCAAGGTTACTCGGTTCTTTTGATATTAGACTCATTCTCAAAAGAAAGATTTTGTTTTTCTTCGTATTTTGAGTTTAATATTTCTTTTTTATGTATGAGCTTTATTGTGATTATTGTCCCTATTTTTTTTATCTATACTTGGGTGCGTTATAATTTTAATTTTTTCTATTAATAAAACCCAGTTGCCTTTTTAGATTTTTTATATACAATATCAAAGTTTCACGTGGTGATAGTGCTGTGAGTTCGTGTGGAACCCTTGATGAAAATGTCAATATGATGATTGATGAGTTTTTTTCATCATTGTTTGACGATTAAACGAACTAGTATTTGGAATTTGCTCCATGTAGCGATCACAATGTCAAATTCATCATCCGTTGTAGGTTATGGCAGTTGGGAATTAGGGTTGCATGCTTTAGGGATTAGGTTTATATTAATAATTATTTTTATTAATATTAGAAAAAATAAAAAGAGGAAATGGTTAAGCAAGCATTTGATTTAGAATATGGTTAATTATCCATCGAGTCCTTGATATTTTAATATTTATTTAAAAATCATTATAAATTAATGGTGTGCAGCAGTGTGTAGCGTTAGTGGTGTGCGTCACCCATTATAGACCTGTCCAATAACCTGAGATTTATCGACCAATATAGGATCCAAGAACATCGAGGAACACAACCATGCTATCCAAATATTGATGACCTAGAATGGTAAATTTCACATTCAAGAACCCAACAAATAGTTACAGTTAAAAAGATGATGGTGTTTATCTTAAGAGACTTAGGTTCAAATTGCTTTATCCGCAAGATGTGTGTGTATTATCAAAGGATTAAGAACATGTATGAACATATACTACCTTGTAATTACCTTAATACTATTAAAATAATCATTTCAAACTTACTATCCGACGTTTCCAAATACTAAACTCGCTTTAAAAACACATTCCCTGTTTGGCAATTAGCGTCTAGCTGATAGCGAATTACATTAGCTGATAGCGAATTTGACTAGGGAATTGTATTAGATGCTTGTATAAAAATGTTTGGTAAAATTAATTGATAGCTGATAGCTGTTTGATTATTCAAACAAACAAAATGAAATATAAGGACATGATTATATTTGATACTTGTTTAAATAGTTTATTAGTTATCAATATTTTTTATCAAAATGTTATCAATATTTTATATCTATTAATATTAATTTCATTATAAAAATTATTTTATTAATATAACATTACTAAGCATGTTTGAATAATTTATATATTAATTTATTATTTATATAATTTTTTTATTACCATTTAATTAATTATTAAATTTAAATACAAATATAAACGGATGAGAATAAAAAGAACAAAAAGAAAAAGTATTAATTTACAAATGTCACAATGTAAATACACGAGGGTGAAAATTAAAATAGAAAATGTTAAATTTAGGTTATTTGAAGATTTTTAATAATTGTTAAGGGTAAGATGGTCTTTATATCTTAATGCCAAAACCTCTAATTTCAAAAAGCTTATATTAGCAGCTTTTTCAAAATTAGATGTTTCACCACAACCCACTATTTCAATATGATATTGACCAAACATCTAAGTTAGCGAATTTGACCAGTCAAACCTCTAATTTTAGCTCAGACCTCTAATTTTGGCTCAGACCATTGTTTACCAAACAAGTCATATTTAAAATTGTGATCATTATCTAAAATAACAACAATATAATGTAACAATGCTCATATATCTCATTTAAATAAAAAAAGCTTAAGGGTGTAAGAAGCCCTTGAACTTTTGAAGAAAAAAAATCAATTAATCTCCTGAATTTTTTGCACACAATTAAGCTCTTGAACCAAGAAATTAAATCAATTAAGCCCTTTGACCAATTTTGACCATTAAATATTGACAATTTTTCTTTAGATATTACTGACACATTGTAACTATAGTCCTATCATGTTGCATTTAAAGATTTTTTCAAAAAATATTTTTATAAACTTTATAAATTTTTTAGAATTTTTATAACTTTTTAAAGAATTTTTTAAATAAAATAAAAATTCTGAAAATGTTAATATTTAATGGTAAAAAACTTAACTTTATATTTATTTTATCTCACTATATTTGTCCCTTCTAATTTTAAAATTGTTATACTTAAATTGTTATTTTAAAAAATTCAGCATCTTTTAAAATTTATATTTTTCTACTATTTTTCTTAATTTTCATTAAGAATAAAGCTTAACTTTTCAATGACTGAGTTGTCATTTAAACTATTTTAGATTATATTTTTACAAAAGATTTCTCCTTAAAATTTTGTGGAAAATTAATGAAGAACAATTTGAGATAATATATTTTTTTATTTTGAAAAAACCGTTTGTAGACATTATCACGTCCGTAGAACTTCACTAACTCGAACGTGCGGCCTTAGTCGACTTTCAGATGCTGGTGCGACTAAGTAAGCCTAAAATAGATCAAGCAAATACTGCTTAGAACCTTGCAGAAATGAAAAGAACAACGGAAAGAAATAGCTCACACAAAAAGAAGTAAGTGTGTTGAGTGAATGCCAATGTATTCCTCAAAAATGAGTGAGTAAATGAGGTGGGGGCAAACCTGTATTTATAGTTGCTGGCCACTACATCCAACGGTGGAAATTAAAGTACATCAATGGCTCAGATCAATCTAAATCTCTAAGGATCCCTAAATTCAAGGAGAATCACGAAATTATTAATTAAATAAGGAAAATTAATATTACATGGCTAATATTCCTCTAAGGACTTGATCAAACTCGGACTGGGCCAGCTCATGCTAATTTGGACATCCCAGGATGGTGCAAAGGGCCTCCTGGACAGCCTGGTTCGCGCTGGTTGCACCCTGGTGCTGGCTGGACTCGGTTGCTGGGCCGCGAGCTGTGACATTCTCCCCCACTTGAGCTAGCGACGCCCTCATCGCACGGTCGGATTAATACTATTCCACCTGGTTTTGAACTGCCAAAGGGCCTCGGCTGGCTCCCAACTCCCCTCACTGTCGGGAAGTCCCTTCCACTAAATAAAGTACTCATACCTAGGCTGATGACTCGGTCGTTGAATGACTCTTTCTGCTTGGACCTTTCGAACTTCATTCTCGTAAGAGACTTTTACTCTGACTAGCGCTCGGTGTGTCTTGCCTCGATCTAGATCCTCCCCATCCTGATAGAACAACTTAAGTAAACTGACATGGAACACTGGATAAGCTCGGATGGATGATGGTAACTCTAATTTGTAGGCCATAGTGCTTACTCGCTTCAAGACTTTGAACGGACCCTTATATCTTCGCACAAGCCCCTTGTGTACGGTCGGGTTGCGCAAGATCTCGGTCAGCTTGGCAAGGACAAGGTCACCAACTTGGAAATTAACGTTCCTGCACTTTCGATCCACTCATTTCTTAGTTCGCTTTCCCGCTTTGTGTAAACAAGCTCGGGCTAAGTCATGATGCTCTTGCCACTCCTTGGCAAATTTATGTACTGCTGGATTTGGCCCCTCATACTTGGCAACAACTGAGTTAGGGGTGACGGTTGCTGCCTAGTCACTACCTCGAACGGACTCTGGTTTGTTACCTTACTCCGGTGTAAATTATAAGAGAACTGAGCCACATCCAACAACTTTTGCCAGTCGCGCTGCATGGCACTCATATAGTGCATCTACAAGTGCATTCACTCTTTCAGTCTGCCCGTTTGTCTTCGGATGCACGCTGGTTGAAAAGTTCAAGCCTGATCCCATGAGCTTGAACAACTCAGTCCAAAATCTGCTCGTGAACCGTGTGTCTCAGTCATTGATGATGGTCTTTGGCACTCCCTAATACTTTACTACGTGATTGAGGAAAAGCTGAGCTGCTTCTTCGATTGGGCACACCTTGGACGCTAGAATAAACGTCTCATACTTTGAAAACCTGTCAACAGCCACCATGATGATTGACAAGCCGTTAGTGCTAGGAAAACCAACAATAAAGTCCATAAAAACACTTTCCCATAATTGTTCGGGAATGGGCAAAGGCTGCAACAGTCCCGCTGACTTTTTCATCTCAATATTGTCTTATTGGTACACAAGGTAAGTCTTCACATAGGCTTCAATGTATGTCCCCATGTGCGGCCAATAGTAGTGCTCGGCAATCAAGGCTATCGTCCGAGTAATTACTAGATGTTTGGCCCATTTCGAATCATGACACTCTTTCATGATTCCTTTGTGCAACTCTCCAAACTAAGGTACGTAGAGACGGTGTCCTTGAGCATATAATAAGTCTTCTTCGAGCCAAAACTTCTTGGTTTTATCCTCATTGGCATGATCAATCAACATCTTGGTCGTTGGGTCATGGGACAACCCCTCTTTGATGCACTCTAGCAAATTCCCCATGAGCAGGCTAACATTCTCAATATTGTAACTTAGGCTTATGGCTTCGACAACTGAATTCGCCTTTCCTGTCTTATACTCCAAGGAAAAATCAAACTCTGCTACGAATTCTTGCCAACTGACCTACTTAGGAGAAAGCTTCTTCTGGGTCAGAAAGTAACTATTAGCAACATTATTTGTAAATACCACAAACCTCGACCCAAAAATGTAGTGTCGCCAAGTGCGCAAATAATGCACTACCGCGGTCATCTATTTCTCATGGATTGTGCACTTCTTCTCAGTCTCATTGAGCTTTCGGCTTTCAAAGGTAACTAGATGTCCATCTTGCATCAGAACCCCACCAATGGCAACATCAGATGCATCAGTGTAGACTTTAAATGGCTTGGTGTAATCAGGCAGCACCAATACCGGTTCACTCACCATGGCTTTCTTTAATTTCTCAAAAGTATTCTGATAATCGGTGCCCCAATCCCACGCCTTGTCATTCTTTAATATCTCGGTCAAGGGTGCAGCTATCTTTGAGTAGCTCTTTACGAACCTTCGGTAGTAATTTGCAAGTCAAAAGAATCACCGCAGCTCAATCACCTTGGTCGGTGGCTTCTACTCATCAATGGCTCAGAATTTGGCTCTATACATTTGGATTTTGCCACCACCAACACTATGGCCAAGGAAAAGAACCTTCTCCTAGGCAAACGAGCACTTTTTTTCTTTCACATATAGCTCGTTCTATCGCAAAACTTTGAACATCTATCTTAAGTGCTCAACATGCTCCACAAGAGTCTTGATATATATAACAATGTCATCAAGGTAAACCATAACGAACTGATCAAGAAAGGATTGTAGTACCTTGTTCATAAGTGTACAGAAAATGGTTGGAGTATTCGTGAGGCCGAAGGGCATCACTAGGAACTCATATGAACCATAGCATATAACACAAGCTGTCTTCAGCTCATCCCCTGTAGCTATTCTGACTTGGGAATACTCGGACCTCAAATCGAACTTGGTGAGCCACCTTGCACCACCAAGCTGATCGAGCAAGTCTGCAATAAGCAGGATCGGATACTTGTTCTTCATCGTGAGCTTGTCCAAAGCTCGATAATCGATGTACATTCGAAGTGACCTATCGTACTTCTTTTGAAATAGCATTGGGGTACCGTAGGGTGCCTTAGATGGTCGGATATACCCTGTTTCTAGGAGTTCATTCAACTGTCTCCGCAACTCCTCTAACTCGGGCAGAGTCATTCGGTAAGAGCCTTGGCTGGTGGCTTCACGTTCGATACGAGTTTAATTCTATGATCTACCTCTCTCTTCGGTGGTAGATTCATTGGCAACTCTGCTGGTATTATATCTCAAAATTCTGTAAATAATTATCACACCTCATCGGGGACATTCTCGATCGTGATAGGTTCATATTCCACTAATGTTGCTAGAAATATGGGTTCCTCCTTGCGCACCCCCTTAGAAAACTGAATAGTTGAAAGAACCTTGGTCTCAACTCTGGCCTCTCGGCTTACTGGAACAATACACTAATATTTCGGGTCAAAGATGTATAAACAGTTGATAAAAAGAACGAAAAATGCATTAATCCAGTCAAGGAAGCTAAGCCCAATAACAAACTCAAAATTATCAAGCGAGATTACCTTGGTAGCTTCCTTACCAGTCCAACCTCTAATGTCGAGCTTGACTC
The DNA here is from genome assembly GCA_019671005.1 of Hibiscus mutabilis. Lineage (NCBI taxonomy): Eukaryota > Viridiplantae > Streptophyta > Magnoliopsida > Malvales > Malvaceae > Hibiscus > Hibiscus mutabilis. Next base: position 38,828,241 of record CM033732.1, read on the forward strand.
ATTTTACTATGCCATCAATTAGAGTTTCTTTAGAATTTATGGTTTTAATAAACCCATTTGCCTTCTCAACACAAAGGCTGAGTTTTTTTGCTACTTGTTCGGACATGAACAACTCTGAGGCACTGGTGTCAACTAGTACGCTCATCTTCTGGCTAGCTACAGTGATATCTACAAACATCAACCCCTTCTTGTTGTTGCCTTTCTTGACATCCATAGAACTAAGGATGGATCCAAGCTTGAGAGTCTCCCTCTCATCGGTATCTTTCTCTTGGATGGCAGCAACTTTCACATTCTGCGGACAGTTCCTCGCCAAGTGTTTACCTTCACAAGTGTAACACAATAAAGTTTCATTGTTCTTTTCCGGGATAGCCTCTCATGGCCGCTTAAAGGCTTTTCGAACCCATTCTTCGCTAACTTCTCTTTGTCTCATCCCCAATTGCCTTTAGACTTGGCTTTTGGTTTGGATGGCTCGAGTTTTTTGTTCTCGTACTGGGTAAGGGACTCTGCTACGGTTAAGGCTTTGGAAAGACTTATAACTTCCTTCTGCTCTAACTCTATTCGGACCCACGTATGAAGTCTATTCATGAAATCAAAGTAACCTTCATCTTCACTCAAACTCGACAGTTGGAGCTTAAGTTCAGTGAACTTCTTCACATACTCGAGGATAGTCCCATCATATTTAAGTTGGCGCATTTTAGAACATGCCTCTAGTTGAGCATTCTTTGGATAAAAATGCTCATTAAATACGAACTGAAAGTCATTCCATGTCTTGAAGGGAATTGTGTTATCTTCTCCCTCGTCACATCTACGTCGTCACCATAAAAGAGTGACACCAGTAAGATAAACAGAAGCAGTGTTTACCTTGGTTGTATCGTCATCGATACCCGTCACACGAAAGTACTGTTCAAGGCCCTAAATAAAATTGTCTACATCTTGGACTACCCTCGACCCACTGAACTTATTAGGCCTTGAGGCGTCGATCTTTGGCTTGGGTGCTACGACATCAGCAAGCATTTTACTCTTCATCGCTGCTTAATAAATGCAAAGCTCACTCTCGAGTTTCTTCATCTCATTCTTTATAGAGGCTATCTCGGCTTCTAGGGAGTTGTCTCGGCTGTCTAACTTCTCATACTACTCACCAAAAAGGTTCTCAACCTCCTCTCTGATTCTCTCATCGATGGCTTCATTCAGATCGGAGCATGACTCATCATCATCTCGGGCCTCTTTAACTTTCTTCATGGAATTTTCAAATCTAACGACCCTCTGGTCCAAGGCTGCAATGATGTCCTTGGAACTTCCTCGCTTCTTATCGTCATTGTGTGTTGTGACTTCCTCGGCTGCTTGAACTTCGATAGAGCTTTGTGGTGTTATTTTTCTGATCAACCTGGCTCTGATACCACTTGTCACGTCCGTAAAACTTCACTAACTCGAACGTACAACCTTAGTCAACTTTCAGATGCCGGTGCGACTAAGTAAGCCTAAAATCGATCAAGCAAAGACTGCTTAGACCCTTGCGGAAACGAAAAGGACAATCGAAAAAAAATAGCTCACACAAAAAGAAGCAAGTGTGTTGAGTGAATGCCAATATATTCCTCGAAAATAAGTGAGTAAATGAGGTGGGGGCAAACATCTATTTATAGTTGATGCCCCCTACATCCAACGGTGGAAATTAAAGTACATCAATGGCTCATATCAATCTAAATCTCTAAGGATCCCTAAATTCAAGGAGAACCATGACATTATTAATTAAATAAGGAAAATTAACATTACATGGCTGATATTCCTTCAAGGACTTGATCAAACTCGGACTGGGCCATCTCATGCTAATTTGGATAGGCCCAGGATGGTGCAAAGGGCCTACTGGGCAGCCTGGTTCGCGCTGGTTACACCCTGGTGCTGGCTGGACTCGGTTGTTGGGCTGCGGTTCGTGACAACATGCTCGTACGATATTTGTCAATATATTTATTTAATTTCATGTAAACTTCATTGCTTTTTTTTAAAAGAGTCCACATAATTTTAAATGAATTAATATAAACACAATTTAAATGTTTTTAACACAAATTCACCATATATTAATTTTAACTTTTGTTTAAAAATTTAAAAAAAATTGTAGGGTAAAATACGTAAATCATCACTGAATTTTGCTTTTTGACTTATTTTGATCACTAAAGTTTCAAAACGTTCAATTTACTCACTAAACTTTATACATTGATTTTTTCCATCACTCCTTTAACCCTCTAATATTGTTATGACAAAGAATAAAGAAATAATAAAAAATGATAGGTAAAATACGTAAATTATCACTGAACTTTGTTCTTTGACATATTTTGGTTAGTAAAATTTCACATGTTATGGTCTACGTCGTAATGATGCTAGAGGGTTAACGAAAAATGATGAAAAAAATAAATGTATAAAGTTCAGTAAGTAAATTAAATATTTTAAAACTCCATTGACCAAAATAGGTCATACAAAAAAGTTTAGTGATGATTTACATATTTTACTCAAAATTATATTATAAGAAAATTAATAATTTAGAATTATTTTATAAAAAATACTATATTTGCAATCATATCATCTTCCATTTTTAGAATTAAATTTAGCTTTAGTAGCTATTGATATAAATTTGGATTGAATCGAAATAAATATTTTGAATTAACATTCTTCTAGATTTAAATTATTTTTTATAATCATTTATATTTAATTCATTAAAGATTGATTTAATTTGGATATTGACTTATTTCAGGCAGCAACTCATAGTTGATTAAACTTAAATTATTTTAAGGGTAAACTATGTCAATCATCACTGAACTTTACTTTTAAATATATTTTGGTGATTGCAGTTTCAAAACGTTCAATTTACTCACTGAAGTTTAGACATTGATTTTTTCACTAAAGTTTAGACATTGAATGCTTTTGATCACTCTTCAACCCCAAACGGTCATAGACGGTGGTCATTATGTCCTAAATTTTATCAATTATTTCGTCTCAGCCCTCTGAGTATAAATTCGACCTTCATTTTTCTAGAAAGTGCTCCGAAGTTCACGAATCGATCAATAATTTTTTAGTTTCTCTCTCATCGATCTCCCTTCTCTACCATCGAATGAAGCTCATTTCTCAGTATGTTGCTTCTCTCGTGACGATAAAATTTTTTACCGTTTAAATTTTAGAGAAGTTCCTTCATTGCCGGTAAATGGGCACCGTCAAAAAATTAACGAAGGAGTGAAAAAAATATTTAATGTCTAAATTTTAATAAGTAAATTAAACATTTTAATAATTAAAATAGATTTAAAAGTAAATTTTAGTAATAATTTACGTAATTTCCTTTATTTTAATTGCATTTTTTTTTTGTCGTAAGGTCGATTTTTTACACTTTTCCCCCGAAGAGCTTGTCTAATTTCTTTCCCCAAAGAAATGTAATTTTACCTTATTTTTTTACTTTTATTTTTATATTCAGTTTTACAAAATTAAGAAAAGGAAATTGATTCAGCCATTTTCATTTTCAGATGTCAAACCGAAGACTCCATCGCAGGTGCAGTTCCCAGTTCTGTCTTTCCTAAAAGGTACGATCGCTGCCTCTCTATTTGCATTGCAATTGTCGCTCTGTTCTGTTCGCTCCATGTTTGTTTCCATTGATTCCATTCATTTCCTCTGTTTCTTTTCTAAATCTAGTGTTCGGTGACAAATAAGAAATAAAAAAGGGGTAGTCGTTTCGCCATTTCTTCTACTTTATTCAATTTCCTTTTAATTTTTGGATTCTCAATCCGACTTTTCTGATCTGAATTGGCTCCTTTGTTTGTAATCCCTTTCTGGGTATTTCAGGCTCTTCTTTGTTTACTGCTGATTTTATCATTCAGTTCTGATTTACTTCGCAATCTATTTTTTTGTGTTGCTTTTGGGTGAGCTTTGCCTTGAATCTGATTTGCTGGTACCTTTTCCCCTTCATTTTTAGTGTATTTTTCTGTTATTTGTTTTGATTTAGCTGCTTGGCATATTTACTTTACTTCTGATGCATATCATTTCTGTTAGGAACCATTTTTAATTCAAATTTGGAACTAAAATTCTTTTCTGCGCATCCTACTACATGTTACTCTTGTCCAAAGTTACCCCTTTTTTTATCTATTTCAAGTGATCATCATACTTTTAATATAATTTGTTTAGAACTTCATCATATATGGATGTTGTTGCAATCCAATTCCTTTAGTCATGAATGCCTCAACCAACTATAAATGCGGATTTCATAATTTATTTTGCTCTTCTAACCGATGAGCGTTTGACCTTTCTTAACCTCCGAGGTTTACACATTGATATTAAGAACTGTGACTGCTTAATTTTCATTCCAGTCGTAGCAAGACAAAATTTGATACAAGTCCTTCATGCATATGTCCATGTTCCTCTTTTAATGTTGATTTGTGAATAAAATTCAAATGTATTGCAGTTTCCTCAAGTCTCAAGTTGATATCCATTTCCAGTTCATGTAGATCTTGATGAAGTTTTGGTAGTTGATTGCTTGAAAACATCAGGTTCTGTAGAATTTGGTATATCCCCTTTAGAAGAGTGGATATGTTGTAATGTGTTTAATTCTTGTTTAGTTTCAGTTTTATGATTCTTTAATAGTTCATGTTCTCATACATTTTTTTTGGTATCATCCATGTCCGTTTTACGATCTATGTTCGGGGTTCGTGACTGCCCCTCCCAACAATGTCGTCTACAAGATTTGAACTTGTATTCTCTCATTGGGAGTGTAATGTGCCTTACCACTGCGCCCAACACTTGTTGGTTCATATTCTCATACATCGAATTCCTTGTTGACGTACTTTTATGAGATTTGACAATTGTTTCCATTCAGAAATAGTTGTTTTAAACTGTTATGTCTCCTATAGCAACTAGGAAAAAAATGCAATTGGAGATGAGGGAGATTATGTTTCACTTATTGTTGATTGTGGTCATGGCAATAGTTGGTTGCAAATTTAGAGATAGAATACATTATGCTCATGAAACAATCCATGGGCATAATATTAAGTCTCATAAGTTGGTCTTTGAGAGTAATAGGTGGAGTGTTGATAATCGTAGAATGGGATGGAGAGCTTTGGCAAAATTGTATCGGTTGCTAAAAACCCAGGGCCGATTGAAGTAGAAATATGAGAAGAGAAATGGTTATCAGCTTTCTGACGTCACTGCCTACCATATGAAAATTAGGATTCTCTTATTCTATCCTTGGATGGAAGCTTCCGTTGGCAAAGTTCACTATTAGAAACCGAACGGCAAAATAAAGAATCTAATTTCAAATTACAGTATTGCTCTACACTAGTGCGTGTTAATATATATGTCTGCATGTTGACTTTTGCCATAAGATATATTTCATGCCTTCATGTTGTTGTTCACGATGTTCTATTTAAAGATTGACATCTTGGGCATAATATTAAGTCTCATAAGTTGGTCTTTGAGAGTAATAGGTGGAGTGTTGATAATCGTAGAATGGAATGGAGAGCTTTGGCAAAATTGTATCGGTTGCTAAAATCCCAGGGCCGATTGAAGTAGAAATATGAGAAGAGAAATGGTTATCAGCTTTCTGACGTCACTGCCTACCATATGAAAATTAGGGTTCTCTTATTCTATCCTTGGATGGAAGCTTCCGTTGGCAAAGTTAACTATTAGAAACTGAACGGCAAAATAAAGAATCTAATTTCAAATTACAGTATTACTCTACACTAGTGCGTGTTAATATATATGTCTGCGTGTTGACTTTTGCCATAAGATATATTTCATGCCTTCATGTCGTTGTTCACAATTTTCTATTTAAAGATTGACATCTGTTTAATGGTATTGGATTTTTGCCCCATGGAAATTAAATTGCAAGCAGATTGGAGATTACATTGACTGGCATGTGAATTAGATCCCGAATTAAACCAAAGGTGGGCATGAGACAGATGGAGGGTGGCAGTCCGTTGACGTCCTAATTCCATACTTCCAGACTACTGCATTGATAAGGCTGTGTGCTATTGCTGAAATGAGCAAAAGCAGAAAATGCAGTTCTAAGTGGGATTTAAAAGAGGAACACCAATATTCTCTTGAAAATGTACAAGACAGTGCTTGGTCTGCTAAAGCCAGTGCGTCTTCTCATGAAAGAGAATTAGAACTTGGATCTTTCTCTCCAGAGGTTGGTAGGAATGACAATAAGTGGTCTGTCATGAAATCTAAGCATGGACCGCCTTCAAGGGAATCTTTACATGGAAGCAGAGGTGGCCAAGACAATGTTAACATCAATAGTGAATACTCCAAAAATCGGAAAACTACAACCTCGTTGGATGTGGATGAGACATACAGCAAGAAAAAGTCACCTACTCTTGATGAGCAAAGGCAACCAAATTTCCACCATTCTCCTAAAGTTGATTGTAGCAGGCCTCAAAGGTTCGATTGTCACTCAAATCCTTCCTTGTTATCATTTTTTTGATAGTTTCCTGGTTATTAGTATAGCATCTATGTAACTGATTCCATCATACCAGTGCCATGCCCAATATATTGTTTCCTAGTTCTTTATGTTGCTACTAAATTGAGAATCACACGCTGCTGCTTTTTTTTGTCTTTCCATTTATGTTGAAAATGTTTCTCTACGCCAAATATGTCAACACGTTTCCTCATTTTTCCTGTTTATTTTCCTGTCAGTTTATTTAAAATTTTATAGTCATTGAGGTTGCATCTCACCTTATTTGTTGAACACTGTGCTTTTGGACTCTCTCAAGGGGTATTATGGTTTCTGTCTTCTATATCTTCTGTTTTCCTGTTGAGTACTTTTGATTTTTAATCCATCCTAATCTTAGTTTTACCGACAGAAGCAGGAGTAGAAGTAGGAGCAGAAGTCCGGCACCTGGCATTAGGCGGCAGTCGGGATTCCATGAGAGAACCAGAAACAGATCTGGAGTGTTAACTCAAATGTGTAACGATTTTATGGCTGGGAGATGCAGGAGAGGCAGTCGGTGTCACTTTCTTCACCAAGATATTCAAAGTCATGAGGATGGCTGGGATAATAGGAAAAAGAGAGCTGGTGTTTCAAAATATATTACACGCAATGATGATAAAGATTACCTTATTAAGAGTGGACGATCTACTGATTGCTGTACTGATTATCTGAAAGGCAACTGTCGCAGAGGTGAATCATGTAGATTTGCTCATGATGGTGTTTCTGATGGCTTCAGCAGAGAATCGATAAATGAGACAAGTAGAGAAAGGGAAAACAACAAGAGGAACAGAGTTACAACTCCAGAGCGAGATGTTGAGCGTGAAGCTCGAAAAAGCAGCGGCATACCTTGCAAATACTTTGCTGCTGGAAATTGTCGTAATGGAAACTATTGTAGGTTTTCTCATCATGGTATGGATATGTTACAGGATGGTGCAAAACCGATAGATGCAGATGCTTCTTTCAATGTGGAAAAATCTTGGAATGCTTCAAAGGGGAGTAATGGTGATGTGCCAAATGAAGCTGAGAAACCATGGACTGGTCCAAAATGGACTGATGCTGATGCTTCGGTTGATAAGGACAACTCGTCGACTGGTTCAAAATGGAGTGATACAGGTGCCTATTTGCGGGCTACAAAGTTGAACGAGGACACAAATGAAAAAGTGGGTGCCTCTAAACCAAGATTCTGTGACGGATCCATGGATAAGAGATGGCAGCATGACTATGATGTCTGTGGAAAGAGCACCGAGTCTAATGTGCACTATAAAAGAGTTGATATTGACGAGGAGGAAGGAATTCCGAGGAAGATAGAAAATGTTGGTGTTAATATGGGTGTCTCTGAACCAAAAGGTGTTGAAGATTCAAATGATGATATGGAAATGTCTCCTGAGAGGAATTACTGGATCCACTCTTCTGGTAATAAGGAAAAGTCTCATAGTTCGGAACCCACTCCTGTGGGCACATATTTACCGGCTCATGAAAAGAATATAACTGAAAAGGCCTCAGGTCAAGCATGTGATGCGCTTGCAGCTTCTCAGCGAATGTCAACAGAGAAATCTAACTATCAAGCGGACCACATGACGAGGGGTAGAACTGCTACAGCATTGCCATTTGACAGCAATGCAGTTAGTAGAAATTCTTCTGTTTCACACATTGATCCGAAATTTTCATCCAACATCCTTCCAACACAAAGTTTTGAACATCCTGGGCCAAGTTCAAGTTCTTTACCTCATTCAAACTTGAATGCAATTGGACAAAGTGAACTGTCAATCCCTTCTAATGAAGTAAATGTGAAAGTTCCACATAATAGCCTGCTGTTTCAAGAGGAGAAACTAAGCAGCAAACTGAATATTGGGGATAAAAATATATTACATGATAATTATGGATCTCTGCCAACTTCAAACATGGTAAGCAATGAACAGCGCACCCAACTTACTAATCTTTCAGCCTCTTTAGCCCAGTTATTTGGAAAGGGGCAGCAACTTCCATTACTTCATGTGGCTGTTAATGTACATGATGGAATGCAGGTGACTTCTTTTGCAAACCCTGGAGGACCTGTTGAGCCGGATTCCTTGCCAACTGTACGGCCAGGTCAAGAAGTTACATTCCCAAAACAATATGACCCCAGAGCTGATAGCATGGATCCTGCTAAGAAGCAGGATACAAATACTAAGCCTTTGGGATTTTCGGTACATCCTGTTAGTCAGGTAAATAATGAAGATGGCAAACCAGAACTATTGGCTAATAAGTTATTATCATCATCTCTTGTGGGTGGCACAAACGGTAGTGATTATCATAATGATCACAGTTCCAAAAGTGAATCTGAATTTGATAGCCATAAGCCAAATCAGCTGCAGCCTGTTGCAGGTTCAGAGGTGACAAAGGAAAATGGAGTTCTGAAAATCAAGAAAGCTGAAGCAGAGAATAAGAATGGTTTGTCAGAGAACACGGATGCAGATGATAGGACTGAGGAGGGCAAGAAGAGCAAGGATGTTAAGGGACTTCGTGCTTTTAAATTTGCACTTGTTGAGTTTGTCAAGGATCTCCTCAAACCAGCATGGAAGGAAGGTCAAATTGGCAAAGAGGCTTACAAAAGCATTGTGAAGAAAGTTGTTGACAAAGTGACTGCTACAATGCAAGGGACTAATATTCCTCAAACACCTGAAAAAATTGATCAATATCTGTCATTTTCTAAACCAAAGCTTAGCAAACTTGTACAGGTGAGAAAAATAACAGACTTTTTGACCTTTTGTTTGTTTTCTTTTCCCTTTCTGCTCAGCGTGTGTGTCTGGCCTTGGTTTGTGCCGCCATTTGCACGTTTTGTGTTACAGCCAATAACATGCTAATTGCTGGTGTCTCTCAACGTGCTCTTGGTCACATCAATTCCAATTCATTGAAAGATGTCCAATGTCATGTCCATTGTTGAAGTTGATAGACTGTTCCATTTTATGCATAATTTATAAACCGCCTGACAATTTCTTAATTCTGTTGCAGGCATATGTGGAAAAGTTCCAGAAGAGCTAAATGAAATAGGGGATCATTATTTCTTGTGATATTTTATTTTATAGTTACATATCAATCTATCATATCTTTCATTTTTTGTGCCCTTATCTAATTTCAGCAGCTCCTTGGTATGCTAACCTTTTCAATATTTGTTTACGGTCTTGTTCCTGTGAAGCAGGTAGTGGCTTTTAACTCCCATGTAGTTAATTCATTGTTTCTGTATTTGAAATTTAACATATGATGTTGCCATTTCCTTCTGCATGTGTTACCGGTTGTTATGATTCTAAATCTAGTGTCTGCCGAAACTTTGTCTATACTTTTAGAATCCAACTTGTGTCTCAGATGTTACATGCCCGAAACTTAGCATTTATATGTTTGTCAGTGCAGAGCATATAAATGTTGCCCCATTGAGATTTATGTTACTTAAGCCCTGCTTTGCCAAGGTACCACTACCCCTGCATCATGCAATCTCACTGCAATTGTTTCTTATGTTTCTTGCACTCTGGTCGTGATACAAGTTTTCCCATGTATTCGAAGGATCCTTGGTGGATTATATTCCCATATCCATGTTCCAAAAATGTGTCAAACATAGGTGCCGCTGTAGGGGTGTTCATGGTTGACCGTTGTAGTATTTTGGTTAACCATAATGAGATGAATGCATTATCTTTAGATATTATCATCTAGTTACGCTAAGAACAAAAAGGTTAACCGTTCTAGTACGTTGGCTAACCATGAACTCCCTCGAGTGCCAGACACAGATACTTTAAAAGAAAAGAAGAAAAGTTGGAGTAACATGGCACGAAGAACATAGTGATAATTGTCTTTAAGTAGTACACAAAAACAAATGAAGCTTGGCATTGTCCATCACCTATACTGCTTGCAATTTCTAACAAATGTACATCTTTCGAGTGGTTTATTAAGCCAGATTTTAACACTGATTTGAAGCAATTAGGTTTATTAAATATTTACTAAAGTACATTTAATGTTTATAAATCTTTACCAAATGCATTGGGGGTAAATAATGTTGAATGAAATAAGTAAACTTGAGTTATTTATCATTAACGCCTTGTTTGGTTGGTTAGTATAAAAACATATAGAGCTGGCAAAACAAGCTCGAGGGCGAAAATTTGTCTGTGTCGATTTGAGCTTGTAATTATTCGATTCGAGTTTGAAAAGATTTGAGTTTAAAAAAAGTCTGAGCTCAAATAACCTCGAGCCTAAAAAATTTAAATTCAAAAAGTTTCAACCTGAAAAAGTTCAAGCTCGAAAAAGCTAAGCCTCCGATTGATGCATGAGCCGCCGCAAGAAGAGGTCTAATGTCAAGAAATACCCTAAAGTTTAATTGAATAAATATTTTGATTTTTATTCTTTTTTATACACTTTAGCTCTCAACATTTCATTTTAAGTAAGAATGATTCATATGTGGATAAACATGTTAGTTAATTAACAATAAACAACATGACAAAATAACATATCAGTAAAAAAATAATTTTATTTTTTATAATTTTAAAAAATTAGTTTTTGTCTGATGTGTCATTCTATCAAGGCAAATACTTTTGTCTATATGATACTGATATGTCAGTGATATGTCAGCGTGCACTGTCATGTAGGTTTGTCAAATCATTTCAAACCATTTACCGTTAGTTAACTAACATTTTTCATCTCCGAATGAGTCATTTTGGACTAAAATGAAACTTTAAAAGTTAAATTGCTTAAAAAGAATTAGAATCAAAGTAACTATCCAATCAAATGTTAGAAGTATTTTTTTTAACATTATGCCTTTCGAAAACCCAAAGAACTCAACTTTTCATCCAAAAGAACCCTCTTGATATTAGATGACGGTCACAACTCACCAAAAAAATTGATTTTACTTTCCTTTTACATAAAACTCAAACAAAAATGGTTTATTAACAAGTATTTAGTGTAATGGTCGGCATATTAGGGAAACTATAAGAAATTCATATAATGTGATATTGCCTAAAGTTTACAAATAGTTACTAAATTTTATTAAAACTTTCAACTATTTAATTTGATAACTAAACTTTCAATTGTTTTAATCTTATTATTAAAACTTTAGTTTTGTTTTAATTTGGTCACTAACCCGTTAACAGCGTTAAAAGGGTGACGAGGCAGTTAAAATATTTTGTATAACCACACATTTAGTCCATGTTAGCACATTCAAATATTTTAGTCCTAATTGTTTGAATGTGTAAATAGGACTAAATTGTTTAGGTTAAATTATTTTTAATTAAAAAAATGTCAAGTTAAAATATTGTGTAAATAATGAGAGTTAAGTTTATTATTTTTTCTAATTAGGACTAAATTATTTGAATGTGCAAACATGAATGACTAAATATGTAATTATTCAAAATATTTTAACAGTCACGTCACCCTTTTAACGGTGATTAACGAGTCAGTGACCAAATTGGAGCAAAACTAAAAGTTTAATTGTAACATTAAAGCAATTGAAAGTTTAGTTATCAAATTGAATAATTGATCAAAATTGAGTGACCATTTGTGAACTTTACCATTTAGTATTTGATAGATAAAAATGTTCAATGAGTAAACTATATGAAATTCCAATATTTTCATTTAAAAGTAATTTTAAATAATGTAATTTCTATAAAATTTTATCATGAATTGTATAAAAACAATATATTTGATAAATACAAATAAAATACAAAGTAATATTTTAATTTGATTTTAAATTTGGATAAATTTATGTACATTTGTATGCTAAACTGCTAAAATTCATATCACGAAAGAAGAACACATCATTTTTACTATTGACACCATTGAAATAAGTTTAATATTAGATTGTTTTTTATTGATGAATAAAATTGGATTTGAAATAAATAAAATAACTTTAAGGGTTTAAAGTTGCTGAACTTTTTTGTTGGGATTAATTAAAAAGAAAAACTTCAATGCACATGCCGTGTAAACTTTAGTTTACACAAGTTTTTTAGGTTTAGGAGTTAGGGGTTTAGTTTATGGTTTAGAGTTTAGGGGCTTAGATTGTAGGGTTTAGAATTTATGGTTTAGAGTTTAGAATTTGAGATTTAATTTTTTAAGGTTTAAGTTTAATTTTAATTTATAGTATAAATAAGCAGGCTTGTGATGTCGTGTTATCATTAATTACATAAAACAATGTCAGCTTGAAAGATGACATGGTCGTCTTAGGGTGGTAACGTAAATTTGTGAGGATTTTTCATATTTGGGTCAAGAAAAAAAAAAAGATCCTGAAGGACCGGGATTTTGAACCCGACGCGAATCAAACACGCAACCTTCTGATATAAAGTCAGACGCCCAATACAGTTAATTACATACTAAAAAACAAATTCTTTTTGGTTCTGTTTAAATTAACGTGAAGGTAAATGTAACATTTACTGATAAATGCGTTCATCCACATTTTACAAACAAATTCAGATTATTCAAAATCAATCCATTTAATCAATCAACAATAAATTAAACTAATTGATAAGCGTTAGGTGTAGCGATAAGACACATTACTCTTCTAAAATAAAAATTTGTGTTAAAATTTTGGAGTAAACATTGTTGAAATAGAGAGTCCTATGCATAATTTATTTTATTTTAAAATAAAAGAGGAAATCTTGGTTCGGTGGATAATCTCCGCCGTTTGATAATAGTGAAACGGATATATATATATATATTTCTCTCTCTTTCTTTTCGACCTCTTCATCATTTAGATCAAAATAAAATATTTTAACACAGATAAATTAAATTGAATATAAAAAATCTGGATTTAAAATAAAAGTTTAAGCTGTTTTTTGCATAAATTTATTTAAAAAATTTAAACAAATAGACAATTGACGGCTGGGCTTGAATAACAAATAATCGGAATTCAAAATTCGGGTTATAAAATCAGAGATTTTTAGAATTGGGATGACCAAAGCATATATATATTTTAGATAATTCTTAAGATTTTTTCCCAATTGGATGACCAAAGAGAGAGAGAAAACGAGGAAGACCCAGTTGGAGAAAGACAATAATATTACTAAGAGCATAACAAAACTATATCACACCTATTAAATATTACAAGAATTAATTAAGATTTTAAAAAGTAAGTCTGTAAATTCAATGTTGAAAAAACGAACACTTATAATAAATGATCATGAACATCACAAACTTAAAAATCAAATTATAACAAATCTATTTCTTATTGCAACTAAGTGCATGTTTGGATATTCGCTGAGAGGCTAAGAATTTCGATTTAAGGAGAAAATATACCTCGATCGTCGTGTCAACATGTTTGGAAGTAAAAATCCAAAATTAATTATGAACAACAATAGTGATTTTGGGAAAAGTAAGGTAGAAGTTACTTTTGCGATTGATAATGATTTTTACACTATATATGTACACAATCGTGATTTTTAAGAAAATCTCTTATGTAGCGATCTATTTCTTTTTACGAGCTACGGGTGTTTTCGCTAAAAAACGGGGTTTTACTGTGTTTGGGGTCTTTGGGTATTTAAAAATATGTCCCGTTGGGGTTTTAGAAAAACCATATTTTATTTTAGAAATGGAGTCGCCACCGGCCACTAAGGTAGGCCGAACACCGTAAAACCAGAGATTTGAAAACTGTTGGGTTCGGGAGTCGGTTACGGATGGGGAAGGATTAGCACCCCACGCCGCCCAAAATTGGTACTTTGATAATTACCGCTTTATTAATATTAATTCCGGATTAAAGTGACGGTTAAATTAAAATTTGGTTATAAATGCGAGTAACTTTTAAAGGCCCCGTTATTCGAGAGTAAATCGATAGACCACCATCACTGCGCTTGATATTGGGCACATTTACGCTCGAATAAAAGAGCACCACATTGACAAATAATATATCTGTTATGCAATCTTAACAATTATATCAAAAAAATGACAAATCTAATTTAATACGATATTTAACAAAATGCATGATCATAAATACAAATGACATGTACAGGAATCGAAACTAAACACAAATATAAACAAAAATATATAAATATGGTAAAAAAAACAAGCTTCAAGATTAAACTAACTATGACATGTTTAAATACATAGAAAAACGAAAATGCAATATACATGACACACACACACACACACACATATATATGATACTAGGCAAGTAAAGCAAAATACTAAAATATCACACCAAAAACTTTATCATACAATACACTAAATATCTATCACAAATATTTCTAGATGTTAACATGATTATGGCAAGAATCATACATAGACCAAAAAACATAAACATATAAATTATTTTGTAAATACATACATGTCATTTAAATAAAAAAGGTAGCATGCATAAACTAATGGACTTAACAAAACAAAAAACATTAATATAACACATATTAATAAAACCACAAAAACATGCCATAACACATGCTAAACTTCTTACCCCAAAACTAATATATAACCTACAATGCAAAATGATCATAAAATACATGCTAGATACATATAAACATACCATAACAAACCAATCAAACCTAATCCTATAAAAACACATACATCAAAAACAATTAAAAAAACTTAATATGCAAACTAAAAGACATAAATAACAAAACACATAAAAAAACCGAGCATAATAAAAGGTAACATGTTTTCAAACTTAAGACCTCAAATAAAACACGAATAAAGAGGACTGAAATGAAATGAATATAAAACAAATGGACAGAAATGAAATAACAAAAAAAACACATTTTAGGATTCAATTATAAACCGAACTAAACTTAAAATGACTAAAGCTGTGAAAAAACCCATGGGGCATACTCGAAATGAAAATAACGAAAACACGGAAGGACCAAAGGCGTGATTTTGCCACTTAAAATCTGAATTCGCTTGATTTAGGGGGAAATTGAACGACTTTGAAAACCACGAGGGACTAGAGTTACAATTGGACCAAGGGGCGAGCCCGATTTGAAAATATTAAAAGCAATGGAGGATTTATGATGCTATTAGACCAAAAACTTTTTTATTTTTTCTTATAAAAACACATGACCGCCCCTTTCCTTTTTTCCTTTTTTTTCTTTTGAAAATGCTCTCATTCTATCTGGTTTTAAAACCAAAACCTTTGAGTAAGCAACCAAAACCCAGAAACCAACCTATCCTTGATGTATCGACTGCCGCCCGACACCGCCGGTCGCTGTTCACCGACGCCGTTGAACCCAAACTCTCCCTCAAAATGCCCCCTTTCATTTTTTAAACCTTGGTCCGAACTCAAAATCTTAGGAAAACAAACACTTTGCTCTAGATCTACAAAAACCGAAACCAAAAAAGTAAAAAAAAGATTTTTTAAACCTTTTGCAAAAGCTTTCGGTCCTTGAAAACATGGGTAGAAGTAGAAGTAGAAGACGTCGAATGGTGCCGATCATCGGTGACACCAATCTCGGCCGCCATGCATGGCGACGACCTTAAACCAAGAGGGTAAAATTTTTTCCCCTTTTTGTATCTTGTTTTTGTTTTGTTTATTATTTTGAACTGAAAAAATAAGAACAAGGACTTTTTTTTTACCTTTGAAGGCTATTGTTTTTTATTTCGAGTCTTTCTCTCCGTGTACAAAATGCTTGGTTATAACTGATATATATCATACTCTGATTTTCGTTTTGTTTACACAAACAAGTTACAATAAATGAAAATATTGTTCTTGATGTTGTCATATGATTTTCTTCATTTTTCTGTGTTTTTGGCATATCTGGACTGTACGGCCAGTGAGGGGTGGTGCGTACGGCGACAGAGGGTGGTTGGAGGCGTGAGATCTTTATTTGGCAAATTTGTTCTTGGCCGTTGGATCAGATTTGATCCAACGGCTAGAGATGATTGAAGATAAACGGCTGAGATTGCATTTGGAGTATGACGTGGCGGCCTTGGATCGTGACGCGTGAGACATGGGAAAACGAACGGTCTCGCGTGTGAAAGACGAGTGCTCTGGAGAGTGAGCATCACGCGTACCATCTGGAAAGTCTTGGGGGCATCTGAACCGTTGGATCAAATCTTGATCCAACGGTCATGATGGCGGCGACTGTAACAAAAAAAAAAGGAATTAGGGTTTTTGTATCAGATATATGTTTTAGGGTTTTTAGTTTGGTTAGGGCCTGGCCGATTGGGCCTTATGTAATTAAACATCTGGGTTTATAATTATATATAGAATGGACACTTATAATATTTGGGTTTTTATATTATATATATGTTTTTAATTGATAACCCATTTAGCAAAATAATAACATTAATAAAATAATAATAATATTAATAATACTTATACTAAACATATACATGCAATATATACACACATTTGTAATATATACATATGCGATACATAGATAATACACACAATAATAATATATGCACATGCAATTCAAGCATATATCATATACACGTACAAACACATCTAATAAATATACACAAATATAATATTAATGACATAATAAAATGCAAGCAAGCAATACATACATAATAGATAATACATATACCACATACATATTAGTCATACATACACAATAAATACACCTAATAATACTATATATGTATACATGCAATAATAATATCTATTAATTATTATACTAATATATTAACACAATATTTACAAACTAGATAAAAATGAGTGATCACAGTTGTCCCTCTTTGCTTGTTCTCGTGGAACGTGAACAAAGCAAAGATCATAAGCACTCATTTTTATCTGACTTCCCTGTTTGTAGCTTCAGAATCACGTGTTCTTCTGGAACTCTCTGCTTTTCCTCGACAACCTCTTCAAGCTTTATTCCCTTCTATGCCCTGATTCATACTTGTCTCGACATTCAAAAGGAAAGCTTGACGTCATCTCCGAAGGTCTTACTGACGGCCCAAATGTCTTATCACCATGCCCGAAGGACTTAACGGTGGCCCAAAGGACTTATCATCATGCTCGAAACAATTACCGGTGGCCAGAATGACTTAATATTTGGCTTTAAGCTACTATGGCTAGCGTTATTTGGCCTCAGCTACTATGGCTGCCGTCATATGACCTTATGCTGCTATGGCTGCCGCATCATGCCCGAAGAACTTATTGATGGCCCGAAGCACTTACCACTATGCTCGAAAGACTTATTGGTGGCCTGAGGGTCTTATCATCATGCCCGAAGGTCTTACTGATGGCCCGAAAGACTTAATATCCGGCTTCACGCTACTATGGCTACCGTCACCTGGCCTCACGCTACTAATATTGCCTTATCATGCCCGAAGGTCTTATTGATTGCCCGAAAGACTTATCACCATGCTCGAAAAGACTTACTGGTGGCCTGAGGGTCTTATCATCATACCCGAAGGACTTACTAATGGCCCGAAGGACTTAATATATGGATTTACGCTACTATGGCTACCGTCATCTGGCCTCACGCTACTATGGCTGCCGACCTTTCTTTCTTTAATAAAATCTACTTTTTAAAACTCTTTGATAATTCTTCAAATACTTGTCTAAAACAAGCAAAAATTGATATGTCGCTATCTGTATGATGCATGCAATGTAAAGCTTTCTTTTTCTTCTTCTTCTTATTTACTTTTTTACTTTTTTTCTTCTTCTTTTGCTTCTTTTTTTCTTTCTTTTTGATAAGTATTCAAAAGTACTATTTTTCTTACCCTTTTTACTCATATTATTGTTAGACTTAGGCTCATATTAGTTGTATAGTTAACCATTCATGCATTAATCCATGTTTCCTTCCATCGTTGAGCTTGATTACATAACTTGGTAGTTTTTATGGAAAAGATGCTGCTTTGGTGTGCTTTGTGTGTTTATGTGCAGGATCACTTGCCAAAGCAATGCCGAGCTAGTTGCCAGGGCAATGCATGAAGGAGACGCCGAGCCAGTTGCCATGGAAATTGTCGACAAAGAGAAAATGCAATAGGGATGTCGAAATTAATGACTTTACAAGCCCAAGATGACATGGAGCAAGGCCCAAGCCCAAAGGAATTTGATTGCCATGCAGAGATTAAAGAAGAATTAAATTCCAAGAAGATAGGAGAAGTTCTAATAGGAATAAATTTATAATAAAGAATTATATTCTTTAAAGATAATTTAATTCCAACTCAAACTCCTCCTCAAAGAAGGACTTTGGCCTAGCCCTATAAATAGCAAGGAGATTTCGACAACTTGGAGGGAGAGCATTAGGGCAAATTTCGACAAGTCCAAGGGAGAAAACAAGGGATTTTCGACAAGCTTCATCTTTTCTTTCTTGTTCGATTGGGTTCATGCTAGGGATTGTTTATCTTGTGTTTCTTTGGAACCTAGCCATGAACTAAATTTACTTGGCTATGGTTATTGTGTTTTGTGGTTGTGAGAAACTATTGGTTTTTGTTTAGGTAATAAGAGTTTGCACTTTTCTATTTCAAGGTTTATTCATTCTTGGTTCTTATCCTTGTTTGCGAGTGAATTGGGAGAGGATCTCGTAATTTCATCTATTTATCTAATATCGGGAGAGTTAGATTCAAGAAACGAATGAATATGATCTTTATTCAATCCAATGATGGTGAAGACTAATCCGGCTTAGGAATAAGTTAAGGATTTCAACGGCTAAGAGGAGCGCAAGATTGGTTGTTGTTCACCCTTGATTCACGCAGGGATGTATTATCAAGGCATGCACAAGTAGCTAGAGTTTCGACTTAGGGATAAGAAGAAACCATTGAAGAACGCTCTGCCGAACCTTGAAGGTTGCTGCCCAGACGCCCAAGTAGTTGCCCAACTAGTAGCCCAGGCAACCATCGATTAGTTGCCAAGGCAACCCCGTTGTGCAAGTTGCCACGGCAACTGAGTTGCCTGTGCACTCTTTTACCAAGAAGATCCAATCGGCTATCACACCTCAACTCACGATAACCTGGCCTATCTCTCTCTCATTCGATCTCATCTTTTCATTTACTTTATTTGCTTTCTAGATTAGTTAAACTTTTATAATCCTTTATTTGTGTTTTTTACTTTTACAGTGCAAGAGACTAGATTCTTGAAGTAGCACCAATCCCTGTGGAGACGATATCTTTTATACTATAACTTGCGACGTGTATACTTGCACATTTGCGTAGCACTTATTACGCGTAACACTTTTTTATTCTTCTCTCTCTTTTCCTTACTCTCTTTTTTTTTTCTTTTTTCTCCCCCTCCCTCTTTTAAATATGTTTTAAAATCCTATTCCCTAAAAATTCATTTTTCGGATTTCTCTATTTCCCTTCAATATGTTCAGTTTTGATCTTCATTTTCACCAATCTTTCTTTTATCAATTGAGTACCCGCTCTTGTTCTCTTGCACAAGCAACTCCCTTTCTTCTTTGGGGTCTCTACCCATGTCAAAAATAAGCTCGTTCTAATATATGTATCATTTTTGTGTAAGGATTCTTACCATTCTTCATGTTCTGTATTGCCCCACTCAATCATGAGCTCAGCTATCTTCCAATTCTTTAACCCAACATTTGGAGATTTGTCAGTTTCATCATCGGGGTGAGCAAAATGCTTCTATGCTCTGAACTTAATTTCTAAATTCAATCTTCTTGCTACTTCTTGCCGGGAACCATCTCTCGATCCCTATGCTCTAACTCTTTAGAGAATCAATGTTTATCTCTACCTTCCCCCGTATTTTGCGACCATATTCTCGTCCCAGTTCGTTCTTTATTTCCTCGAACCAACCAAGGCATCATAGCTGAAACCTGCTTCCTACTCCTGAGCTGTCTGATACATATATTCTTGTCATCATCTTTATCTTATACATAGAGAGGTCATTTCTCTGGTTATGTGCCCAATAATATCTGCGACCTTGTGTCCTGGATCTTATCTCTTGAAGCAATACATGAAAATCTTTGCTGCTTTAAATTGTCAATTTATTGATTGGCATTCCACTGAAGAGTGTTATTTAGATTAACATACGGGATCTTGAAATCAAAATCTTAGTATAACAAACAACAGAACAAGAGCTCTGGATATCAAGTGCAAGAGCATCTTAGATCCAACCGTTCAACGATCATTTCAAGCATGGCTTGAGTCTATAAGGATTTTGAATTAAGTCTTCCCAGATGACTCAGTTCATCCCCATGATTACCGCGTTGCTGCAGAATACTACTATTTCTCAGTTCTCATTATTTGCTCTGCCCTAAAAAGGATGGACTTGTTTGACCACTCGAGCGCAAATATCATTCTAAGAATAAAAGTCTAGGTATGTGTGTTTTTAATTATACTTATGCTATTGTTCATTTTTCTTTCTTTTTTTGCGTTTATCATTATTTTTGAGGAAATCAACTCGTCACAGTCCTTTGTCTTGAAGACAACGATGGAGCAAACAACATTACCCCAAGTTACTCGGTATAGTCACGATTTGAAAATATTACCATCACTCATGAAGCTAAGGTTTCTTGACTTTGATGGTGTATTGCAACCTTATTGCTTCAGCGGAGTGCCACAAAATTTCCACACTCTTATCCGAACAAACCTATTACCAGGCTTCGAACATATGAGTGCTTTTTATTTGATCCACCTAATATGGTTATTTTCTTTTATTCCACACACATGTGTCATGTTTTGATTGTTAACTCTTTAATGCATAGAAGATTACGCTTAGAATTTCAATTTCAAGCAACTCTACATGGTTAACATTTGGAGCTTTTTCGTCCTTGAACGTCATCGAAAGAGTAGTAGTCTTACTTTGCTGACCAGAGTCTGTTGGGGAGATTACACCTCATCATTATCACAACATCCAACTAATGTCACATCTTGCAATTGATATCCAGTGTCCTACAATGGCAAGAAAAGATACAC
The DNA here is from genome assembly GCA_019671005.1 of Hibiscus mutabilis. Lineage (NCBI taxonomy): Eukaryota > Viridiplantae > Streptophyta > Magnoliopsida > Malvales > Malvaceae > Hibiscus > Hibiscus mutabilis. The sequence continues at coordinate 38,849,455 of CM033732.1, forward strand.
ATCTATGTGCTTTCATGAACATTGTATATTAAGTGAAATGGGTTCTTCATTAGAATGAAAATCAACAAACATGACGCATGTCCCTTCATAAAAGATCTTTACCACATATGGGCCACAAATAGTAAAGTGAATTCCTTGTATTACTTCAAGAAAGTCTTCTAATGCAGAGACATCTCTGGTTTCTTTAGCACTATGTGAACTTGCCCCTCATCCTTGGTTCTCCACTGCTGGATCAGTTCTTGTGTCAAGGTCCCATTATTGATCAGCTTCTTGATCTTCTCTAGTAAAGGTCTACACTTTCTAGTGGGATGCCCCCATGTGGAATTCGCATGTGCTACTCGAGTCGAAGCTATGGGCAGATGGGTCAGGTGTAATCTTCATCGGTCTGGGAGCAAGATAGCGACCTTCTACCAAATAAGGTCATATGTCTAAAATGGATACTCCGAACACTTCTAAATTTGCACTCGTCCGAGGAATTTTCCTTGATGATCCTGAAGTGTCAGTCTGTTTTCTTCTTTTACGGCCACGAGAACCTTGGAGGTGACACTCATTTACTTCTTTGTCTTCATCTGCCTTCTCTTCAGTTCGGTCATTAGACTTAGACCCTAATCTTCCTTCTTGGATTGCGTATTCTATTCTATCTCCAATCGTCATAAAATCCTCGAATCTGCTTCTTGATCTCTCCAATATCATATTGAAGAAAGGAGAGCGAAGTGTTGCATGGAACATGAGAGTCAACTCTTCTTTTGCTATAGAATGCTAGATTTGGGAAGCCGAACATCGCCACTTTAGCGCATATTCCCTGAAGCTTTCATTTGGTCTCATTTTCTTATTCTGAAGAAACTAATGACAAGGCGCTAGGTCTAAAGCACATATATACTTACTCAAGAAGGGATTAGCAAGGTCACCCTATGAATGAACTTGGTTTCTTCTCAAATGGTTATACCACACTGCTGCAGGTCCCGTCAGGTTATTGTGGAAGTAGTGGATCAACAACTCTTTATTCTTCATGTATCCTTCTATTTTTCTGCAAAACATGGTCAAGTGAATCTTCATGCAGCTAGTTCCGTCATACATCACAAATCGGTAAAACTTGAAATTCGGAGGAATGACCAAATCAAGGACTAGGCAGAGTTCTCTCGTATTGAAAACATCTATCATTTTTTTCTTCTTTAGTCCTTCTCGATTCTTTCTTCTAGCAGGTCAAGCCTCGACTCCTTAGTTTGTTTTATTTTCTCAACTAGTTCTGTCATCGAACCCCATAAATTAAATGATGAAGTGCCATGCAATGATAAAATTATTAAACAATACAAAAGATGTGATGCAAATGCAATGTATGAATGCAATAAGGTATTGATTCCACAAGTGATTTGTCCCTATAGAACATCTTTCATTCAGACCAAAAGCTTTCATTATATCAGGTACTAGGATTTTACATATAGCGGTGAACTCTAGCTCCTAATTTCTTGACCTCATTCAATAGTCTCGTCAGGTTTCCTTCGCGGTCCAACGCTGGATCCATATTCTGGCTTATCGGCATTGCTGCATCAGCTAAGTCTGCTACTTGTTGGGCCACTTATTGCGCTTGAGTCATAACGATCTTTATGTTTTGGTCTTTCTCCTATATTTTCTACTCAGCCTTTTGTAGCTTGACAGTTACTTCTTTGAAACTTTCATACCGGCCTGCTTGTACGCTTTAGCACGAATCTCGCTGGTATGTAAAGAAGTCTTGAGCCTTTCTATATGTTCTTTGAGTTCTGCATTTTCCATTTGGAAGGCTTGAGATTCCCCTCCTTTCTGCTGTAGACTTGATTTCAGGATCTTGTCCATAGCCAGACTGCTTTCCAACTCACCTTGGAGGATGTTGCGTTGGCTCTCAGCTTCTTTCAGCTTCTGTAACAATGATCTGGCTTTATTTTTACTAGTCTTGCATTTCTGCTTCCAACGTTCTAAATCGTTCTTCTACTGAATCATACCATTAACCCATTCTTCAGAGGTGTCACCCAGACCGTCATTCTTGAATTCAAAGTGCAACTTCTGGTACTCGTCTTGTATGCTCTTTGGTTTTTTGCTCAGATCATACCTCTCCTGCTTGAGCTGGCCGTACTCGAATGTAAGTTCATCTTCTGATATGCTTTTACTCTCGACTCCTAAATTTGTCTCACTTGAGTGACCCACTCCTGTGTTACCCGAACCTTGAACTGTGCATTGACCTTTCATCGACTTTTCCCATCGGGCAATGGCTGGCTCGTTTTAGAATCGAGGTTGTTCATCTTTGAAACCCAAAACTCCCATCCTGATAAAATCTTGAACTCTATCATTCAAGGTTCTACAGTTCTCAGTGTGATGACCCGAACCCCCTATGTGGTAGCTACACCAGATACGACTGTTGTAACCTTTCGGATAAGAAGGTCTCTTTGGTACAAACTTTATCGGTATTATAAGTTTCCTTTCTATGAGCAACGAAAATAGATCGGTGTATCTAATAGGTATAGGAAAATGCCTCTTTACGTCATTTGATTCTCGGGCTTCTCCTAGTCTTGCCTCTGTTTCCTGGGTCTATGCCCTAGATATGCCATCCGTCTGTTTCTTAAGATTGATCACAAAATGATTCAACTTGTCCTATTTAACGGTGTTGTCTATCTTGACATTCTGACCATTTCGTTCTACATTCTGATCCTTGATCGATTTTTCTCTAAGCTCGGCAGGCTGCTTACCTTTCATCATAACATTTATCTGGTTCATCATCTCGACCATTTGCTTCTTTAACTCTTGTACTCCACCTCGCTCGTTACCAGGACTGACACTGCTTGCCAAATCTGACCTAAAGTTTCTGAACGATCATTCTTCTACTGTCCCCGATCTAGCCTTGGGATGGAACTCCGAAACTGAACCCTCTATCGTCAAGTTAGAGAACCCTTGGTCCATCATGAAAAATTTCTATTATAGGAGAAATCACTCAGGAATCAATACCCTATGTAATGTGAATGCGATAATATATGCAAAAACAAAAAGGAAACGAGTTAGTACCGGTTAAAATCAATAAATACATAAATAAAGGGCAAATTAAATAAGGTAAACAAACAAAACAACCCTATTTACATCTCGTCTAAAAACACTTGGGTTATCCGCATGACTTTAAAAAGGGTGGGTTTTTATATGTTCTCCACATGCAGTGTTGGTGCTAGGAGGTACCCAAATTGTCCTTGTTGTCCCCTACTAAGGGTAGCAAGGCCCCCGATCATCACCCATCATAGGCTCCTTTCAACCGAGTTCAATTAATGGGGACCCATTCGCTTATGCCCCTATGAAAGAACGATATCCTCACGAAAACATAAGGTACTCGAGCCCCGAAGGTACTTTGCTAGGCCCATACAGAGGAACGGTATCCTTACGAAAGCACTAGCATTTTCCTACACTTAAAAAAGACGGGTTTATATGCTAAAATTTAAATGCGTTAAAATAAACGCGCAATTATAACCAAATGTTAGTTTAATAGTCACTTTAATCCGGAACTTCCGATATTAATAAAGCGGTAATTATTTAAAAAGCTTGACTCTCATTTTTGTTTTTGGAAACCAGTATAACTAGCCCCAGCAGAGTCGCCATCTGTAGCGATCTCTTTCTTTTTCGAGCTACGGTTGTTTTTGCTAAAAAATGGATTTTACTGTGTTTGGGGTCTTTGGGTATTTAAAAATATGTCCCGTTGGGGTTTTTAGAATAACCATATTTTATTTTAGAAACGGAGTCGCCACCGGCCACTAAGGTAGGCCGAACACCGTAAAACCAGAGATTTGAAAACTGTTGGGTTCGAGAGTCGGTTACGGATGGGGAAAGATTAGCACCCACACGCCGCCCAAAATTGGTACTTTGATAATTACCGCTTTATTAATATTAAACTTTCCAGATTAAAGTGACGGTTAAATTAAAATTTGGTTATAAATGCGAGTAAATTTTAAGGGCCCCGTTATTCGAGAGTAAACCGATGGACCACCATCACTACGCTTGATACTGGCCACGTTTACGCTCGAATAAAAGGGCATCGCATTGACAAATAATATATCTGTTATACAATCTTAACAATTATATAAAAAAAGGACAAATCTAATTTAATACGATATTTAACAAAATGCATGATCATAAATACAAATGACATGTACAGAAATCGAAACTAAACACAAATATAAACAAAAATATATAAATATGGTAAAAAACAAGCTTCAAGATTAAACTAACTAACTATGACATGTTTAAACACATAGAAAAATGGAAATGCAATATGCATGACACACACACACACACACACACACACACACACACACACACACACATATATATATATATATATATATATATATATATATATGATACTAGGCAAGTAAAGCAAAATACTAAAATATCACACCAAAAACTTTATCATACAATACATTAAATATCTATCACAAATATTTCTAGATGTTAACATGATTATGACAAGAATCATACATAGACCAAAAAACATAAACATATAAATTATTTTGTAAATACATACATGTCATTTAAATAAAAAAGGTAGCATGCATAAACTAATGGACTTAACAAAACAAAAAACATTAATATAACACATATTAATAAAACCACAAAACATACCATTAGAAATGCTAAACTTATTACCCCAAAACTAATATATAACCTACAATGCAAAATGATCATAAAACACATGCTAGATACATATAAACAAACCATGAACAAACCAATCAAACCTAATCCTATAAAAACACATACATCAAAAACAATAAAAAAAAACTTAATATGCAAACTAAAAGACATAAATAACAAAACACATAAAAAAAACCGAGCATAATAAAAGGTAACATGTTTTTAAACTTAAGACTTAAAATAAAACACGAATAAAGAGGACTGAAATGAAATGAATATAAAACAAATGGGCAGAAATGAAAGAACAAAAAAAACACATTTAGTATTCAATTATAAACCGAACTAAACTTAAAAGGACTAAATCGGTGAAAAACCCATGGGGCATACTCGAAATAAAAATAACACTCAAAGCCCAAAGGGAAAAAGCAAAGCTGTCATCACCACCTATGCCTTCTTTCCACGCAATAACAATCGCCGCTGCCATCACCGTCGTCTCCTTCCTCATCGCCGATTCAACGGCGAGGGAGCTACGCCCCTCCGATCACGGTTTGGGCTACCAGAGCCTACCGCCGACGGGGCAGCTCAACTCCCCGGACGCCATGTCCTCCTTCGGAGCAACATCCAACACTTCCTCCTCGCCGTCCACGGTGGCGTTCCCGAAGGCCTTGAATTCCTCCGAAGACGGTTCGTGGTGGGGCGGCGGATGGAATCGGCGGGGAAGCGATCACGTGAGGCAGGTATTACTGTTTGGGACTTGGGGTGTGGGGTCACGGGTGTGGCGTTGTTGACTGTTTCTGGTTTGGTTTATTTGATTAGAATCAGATCATCCCGTTCCACTGATAATACCAACAACAATGGTAATATTAACAGTTTAGTCCCTATTAGCAATAGCAAGTGATTTTCTAGGGTTCTTGATTTAAGTAAATAGTCAACAAAAAAGGAATGCTGCACATGCTTTGTTTTCTTTTCTCTTTTTTTATCCCTTATTTGTTTGTTTGCCTCCTTGAACTTCAATGATTGAAGCAAAAGCTATGGACTCGTTGGGTTTGAAATTCATTACTTCTTAATTATTGTTGTTGTTGACCCCTGTAATCTTCCCATTCTCACCCACCAATTCCACTGCTGATGACCCTCTTGTCGTGTAGTACCTGTCTTCCTTATCCGATGAAGACAACGTTTTATGGTGCTCCGTTGTACCTGACCAGAGTATAGCTGTTTTCGAAATCCTACAAACCAACAGTATAAAAGTAAATTTCGCATCTATACTAGTTTGCTTATTTTCATGGGAAATTTCTTAACACCATGCTTGGCTGCTAAGAGACCAAAAGCAGCAGTCACAAACAAAAATGACATAGACTAGACGAATCCGAGCAACCAAACAGGGGATAAGGAGGTGCACAACCTCATTTGGTTATTTTTTTGCAAAATCCTTAAGCACTGACAGATGGCTTATTGGGGAATAATCTATAGCCAAACCCAACACAATAGCTTCTTAGAAATCAGAGAAAAGGGTAAAATCAAAACAAGAAAAAGCTTGAAAACAAAGAAAATCTCATTTTTTTTCAAACCATCAAAAGGATCCAAGAAAAATCATGATTTTTAAAAAAATTAAAAAAAAAAACACTAATCTCCATACCTGGTGAGACGATGATTGTATTGAGCAAAAGGGGGATTCTTTATCCAAGAGACGAGAAGTGATTCTTCTATGAATTATAGCATTGGATTTATGAGAGATGGGGTTATTTTTTTAGAATTAAGGTCAAATTAAATAAGTGTAGAATTTGAGTGCTAATCATATAATTATATCAATTTATATTAACTGTCACGTCATCAGCCGTCAAATTTTTAATGGCGTCGAATCAATTTATTATTTTTTTAAGTCGGGGGACCAGTTTATAACTTCTAATAGTCGGAGGACCCAAAAAAAATTAGAGCATAATTGATGGACCATTTATGTAGTTTACCCTTATATAAAAGAATCTTTTCCGATATATACACGTGGAGGAAAGAGATAAAGGTTACAAATTTAATGTCCCTTGCAACATTTTTCTTAAGGAACCTTGCACCAATATTTAGTTATAAATCATTTTCATAACAATATATATTGATTGATAATAAAAGTATATTGTAACGAAACTTTATGTGATTGTGTAATATTTATTTTGCCTCAACTCAGATTTAGTCAGGTCATGCGTACTCATTTAATGCATAATAAAAGTAATTAATTATGATGTCATTTCACATTATATATTTTTAAATAATTTTAATTTAATTAGATCTTTTTATTGAAACAAATTATTGGTTGAATTATTTTAATTAAATCAAATTTTAAATGCACACATAAAATTTTGTAATTAAACTGATAAAAATATATACTGCACATTATCTTAGTCAAAATATTAAAAATGAAATAAATTAGATTAAAAAAATCACTTTTATAATAGTCTTTTTAATACCTGATTTGTATTAGTCTAAAAAAATAAAATTTTGTAATTACAAATTCTCATTCATCCCTTTATGCCCATCAAGGAAAACACTTATTGGAAACTTTTACTTTTTGCTAGGAGGGGAGGAGCGTTATAAGGTCCCCTCCAAGAACTTGGAAAATTTACTAATAGTCCTTTAAAGTTTTTAAAATTTTAATTTAATTTTAAAAATTTTAAAAATTCATATTAAGTACTAATTTTTTTGAAAATTCTCATTAAGCCTTCTAAAATTTTCAAAAATTTAATTAAATCTTCTGTTTTTTTAAGTCTTAAACCTTAATTTAAGAAAAGTAGTTTGATCCTGAACTATTTGTCCAAGACCTAACCCAAGAAAGAGCCATGAAATGTCAGGAACTTGAATGTAACATCTTTCAGAGAACATGGTAGCCTCTCGCCTGGAGGTTTCGGAGTTTGGACCGACGTCGACGACCGGCCTTTCAACAGAAACTATGGCAGCTGTGTAGGGGTCCTTGCTTTGGGCTTTACTAAGTGTATAAAGTATAAACTGCCGCCTTGATTTCGCTGGGTTGTGGCAGCCACATGCATCATATGGACTGATTGCTCCTCTCTGCATTTTGTGATCCAAAGATAAGGTGGAAACCCTTGACTTGTCCAACGACTTATTGTTCTATTTATTTATTTTATTATTTCCAATCATTTTTGTTCAATAATTTTAACTAAAACTAATAAAAATACAATTAATTGTAATTTATTTTAATGACTATTAAACTAAATTATAAAATGCATTATATTCTAATATAAATATATATTAAAAATAATTTATTTTTAAATAGAATATATGTAAGTTTATTTTTTTAAATGCTACGAGTACTACTTATTTTTGTTATTTTTTGACTCGCAATATATTATGTAAATATATATTTTTCATTCTTTTAAGGCTATTTTAAAAATAATGTCCAAAATACATCTCTTTTTTGTTTAAGTGTCTGGAGTATTTTCCTTGGATCAAAAATAGTTGTCCAACGTTTATGTGATTTTTATTTTAGGTGTTTGATTGTTAACAGATCCGCTAACCAATTAAAACGTGAGACGTGACAAAGTTTTAATTTATAATTTCTTTTAATTTAAAAAAAATCCTTGATTTAAAAAAAAAACTAAAATCCTGATATTATTAAAAAAATAATTCCCAAAAAACCCTAACCTAAATCTCCAAAATTCTAAATTTATCCGTTGTCATCGCTGGACCAACCACCACCGTTCACCATTTTCGTCGTCAGACCACTAATACCAAATACATCGCTCTTATGTCACCGATAATCGAAGAGCGACATGCCGATTAAATATTGAACATAAAACTTTAAAAGCTTCTAATCGAGCGACGAACGATAAATATCGTCACATCGAGAGAATGAGATTTCATTGTGGTCGCGGAAACTTGACGATTGACGACAATAGTTAGAAGATTTTGGGATTTAGGGTTAAAGATTTGAATATTTAGGTTGTTTTGTGAATTTAGGGTTTTTTGTTTGAAATTAGGAAATTTTAGGGTTGTTTTAGAAAATTTAAGAAATTTAGATTTTAAAAATAAAAAAATAAAAAAAAATTAAAATCAAAGTCACGTGTCGAGCAATGATTTGATATCATTTTTAACGAATTGACTTTAAAATGTTAACGAGGTGAAATGTGGCACCTAAAATGGTAACAAAATATACACTAGACACCTATTTTGATTAAGAAAATTAGATATTTAAAACAAAAAGAGGTATAGTTTGGATTTTTTTTCAATTAAGCATTTTTTTACAATGCATGTTTATATTCCCCTTTTCTTTATTTCTCTATTTTTTGAACAATTTCTATCTAGAGGGAGGGGAAGGGAAATTTTGCTCATACTGGGTCTTGAACCCACAACCTAGGAGAAGAAGATTTTTGCTCTTACTGGGTCTTGAACCCACAACTTAGGGAAAGAAGAATTTTGCTTCTACTGGTCTTGAACTCACAACCTAGAGGAATATCAACTGAGAGCTTTAACCACCTACTCTAGAGATTGTTGACATTTCTCCGTTTTTATATTTTAATCAATTTTTTGTATTCTCGATTGATAAAAATTCAGATGTATCAATCATTGATTTGATTATTAATTAAACTTTGATTAATGCATGAACTTCGATTTTACATAATTATACACGTCAAACTTTGTTTTTTTGTTCAATTATACACATTAAAGATTGAGTTTGATTCAATTACATACATTTTAAAAACATATATTAATTTTTTATATTGAATAAATATTATTATTTGTGTATACAATACGGGAACATAAAAGAATAGCACTGTATAAATTGGGGCTTACTATTGAATGCATCAACAATTACCCGGTGATACTCTATTGTAGTGTGAGAAGATATTCACTAATTCTCTATGCAAGTGTTGTGGTTGACCATGCCCCAGTAGACAAGTTTGGGAGCTTCACAAAACAATGATTTATTTATACCGTCTTTCGCATTGTTTAAGAAAGAATTTTTACTAGAAAAAGATAGCTTTTCATCCATAATCAATGTCAAACGTCTCAAAATTAGATGTGAAATCATGATTGAAAAAGTGATTTTTCACCTAATCTGAAAAGCTACAAATCATAGTTTTTGGGGTGGAAAATCACTTCTGAGGTGAAGTTATACTTTTAACCTTAATTATTTAATTCGAATTGATTGTTAAACTAATGCTTATAAATGTATAATGACATAAAATATTATGAAAATAACGCTAATATTAATACTAATATATTAAAATAATATTAATAGACTCAAATAATATTAATAGTAAATATGAAATATATTGAATTATTATATTAAATATTAAATTAATACACTAAATGTAATAAATGAATTAATATTTTAATTTTTTATTTAATATATTATATATTAATAGTATATTAATATTATAATAAATGATATATTAAAATAATATTAAGAATTTAATATTTTAAATAAATAATAAATAATAAAAGTACCAGTTACATTCATTTATTTTTTACTTTCCGATATCATGTCTAAAATAGTCATTTTATCTTTTAAAAATATTTTTTGACAACAATGTCAAACACTAAAATCTTACAACTAATTTTTTGACAACACTTTTAAAAGTACTTTTCAAAAGCAATGTCAAACTAAGGCTGCGTTCGGGATTGCTTTTGGAGGGTCAAAAGCTCTTTCTCACCGAAAAGCATTGCTAAACAGATGTAAGGGTCCGTTTGGCTCCGTTGCGAGAATCTACGTTTGGGTCGAGAATCCGCGTTTGAGGAGAAAGTGGAGTTTTTGGCTTCTCCAAACGCAACTATTGTGAGGAATCTCGGCGGAGAATCATCGTACAAAGGCCCCAAAAGCAGCTCGTTCGGTGGAGCTTCTCCAAAAGCTGGTGGAGAAGCTGTAATCACTAATTTTATCCGGGGTATTAACCCATTTTTACATTTTTGTAAATATTTAAATAATGGGTTTTAGTTGTTGTTAATTAATTTTATATCTAACACAAAACCCCAAAATATTATTTTTATATAATATATTATATGCCATTATGTTTTTAAAAAAACCCAAAATATTAATATTATTAGTGTAATTATATATATAACTATATTAGTTTATTTCTATCATGTGTTATAATTTGAAAGAAAAAACCAAAACATTATTATTACTATTTGTTTTCGTTGGTAATATATGTATTAGTCGTTTTATCTTTTTAATAGTCATTATCGTTTCTGATTATAGTTATTGTATTACGATTATGTTATTATTATCATGTTATTATTATATTATTATATTAAAATTATATAACAAAAAAATATTAAATATTAAATCAAAGCCCATATAAAATAAATAAATGAACAAAAGCCCAATATTTTAAAACAATCCATCATACATTAAATAAAATCAAAAATAATATTACACAGACGGCCCACTTGGAGCCCAAAAAACACAAAACCCTAAAATCAAATCTACCATAATGATCTTTTCTCTCTGCACAGCCCATCCACAGCCGTTAGATCCAGATTGGATCTAACAGTCCATGACCATGGCGATAGAGCTTTCCAGAATGATCACGCGCCTACGCGCTCGGCTGTTGCGCTTCTTCACGTGCGCGTGTGTCGCACGCGCGACTTTTGAACATCCCCGTGACTCTTCCTCTATTGCACCTGCCAACCGTTGACGATGCAGCTGCATCGAGCCTCCATGCCACTCTTTGGTCCCCTCCTCCTTTCAAGAAGCCACATCACCATGCAACCAAAAACAATGAAGCATTAGTGAAAAGAAAGAAAGCCAGATCAAACTAAAATGGGCAAAAATCAAAAGAAATTCAGCGGATTTCAGACTACTTTGTAACAACAGTTTGAATTTTTTATATTCTATGTAACATATTCGGTTATAAAAACCATAACAAAAACAATGTAAACCGATTATGGGGAGCCTTCGAAAAGAAACAAAAAACAGATATTCTTAGGTAGATTTCTTTCAATACTGGCAGGCATACAAGAAAAAGCGAAAAATGATATCGGTCTTGTTTTTTTTTTTTTTTACCTTCGGTTCGGTGACCATCTAGCTTTCTTCTTGTCTGTTGAAGATCCTTCGGTTTTTGAGCCAACGACAGTGAACCAGCAAGGGAAACTTTCCCTTTTTAGGCTCGGCTTTTTAGATCTGTGCAAAAATGAGTCTTTTGGGGTTAGGTGAGTATTGGTTTAAGGTCGGAGTTGAGGAAATATATTTTTGGGTGGTTAGCTGGTGCCGGTACGGCGGCCGAATTGGCAGTGTGCGGCGGCGCACCCGCCGAAAGCTGCGGTTCGCGATGGTGTTCATCCCAAGTTGGGATGAAGGTTCAGAGCGTTTTAAAACTCTGAAGAGTTTTTCAAAAAGGTTTTGGAAATCAAAATGGCCAAAAAGGAGGGCTAAAGGCCAGTTAGGGTGTTTTATAAGCTTTTAAATTTTAAAAATGGGTTTATGCCCTCTTTAGTCCCTCCGCGTCGGAGTATTTGCCCTGTAAGTCCTTTCGTGTTTCTAAATCATGGCCCCAGTCCCTTAGTTTTTTTAAAAAAAATTTAATTTCACCCCTGTTTTCTTTCGGATCAAAGTTTTCAAATTGGTTTTATTTTCCGTAGATCCCTCTGCGTTTTTGAGTTAACTTTTAGGCCCTTTCGCCTTTGTAAATTCGGCCCCCAATCCCTCAATGTTTTCAAAATCTTTCAATTTCGTCCCTTTTCGAATTAAACCTGATTTTCAAAGGGTTAATGCCCCCTTTAACCCCTAAAGTTTCATTTTCATTTGATTTTGGCCCCGATCTCAGTGGTTTAATCTCGGTTTTAGTCCCTAGTTATTTGGTTTTGTTTTTTTTTCACCTATGTTTGCATTGCATATTTATTTTAATCTTTCACCCTATTTTCTTTAAATTTCGGCCATTCCTTGCTTGTGCGTTTTTATTTATGTCTTGTTTTTGTTCTTTTTAATTCGTGTGTTTGTATTAGCTTCCCATGCGTACATATTTACACGATACACGTGTGTTGTGCTTTTCTTTCTTGTTGTGCCATATATATGTACATACTTTATGTACATAAAAGTCAAACAGTAACAGGCTTCATTACTGGACTGAAGAGTTCATAAAAGTCAATACCTGTTTCTTGCAAGTATCCTTTAGCAACTAAACTGCTCAAAAATCTTTCTGCAATGATATCAAATGGTACCTGAACTGTTCTTTCCTCAACCAAATCTGATGACAATAGATCAACATCAGATTGAGCAACAATCTCTTCTTCTCGATACTGTAAACCATCCTAATGTAGAACAAGACTAGATTGAAATCTGCCTTCAAACTCAGGATCCACACTATGCTCATTGACAGAATCAACGCTTATAACACCATGATCATCCAAATTTGAAACAACAATTAGCCTATTTTCATCACCTGAACCACTAGTTGCCTGAGTAACACCATTTGTAACTTCTAGTCCTAATTGTTCAACAATGGAGACTTGCCTATCTTCAGTACAATTGGCTGAGAGTGTCTATTTTCAGGAACTTTATTTGTAACACCATTTGTAACTTCTAGTCTCAACTGTTCAACAATCAAAATTTACCTATCTTTAGTACAACTAGATTGAGAGTGTCTATTTTCAGTCCAAACAGACTGATTTTATGGAACAGTAGAAGTGAAGTTTCTTGTAGCTACAAAAGACACCTGAGTGGAAGCCCCTGCTAGAGGAGGCCGACCACACACATTTTGCAAAGAAGATGCTACAAGAAAAGGTATCCCTTGCTGACTGCACTCACTTTCAACAGAGATGTTGCTTTTGACAGCAAAAGGAAAATCATGCTCAGCAAAAACAATATGTCTAGACATAATCATCTTTTCAGTGCTATCTAGACATTTATAGCCTTTGTGTAAGGAACTATAGCCTAGAAATGTACATTTTGTAGACCTAAAGTCTAACTTATGCCTATTAAAAGGCCTTGTATATGGGTAACATGTACAGCTAAACACTAACAAAGGAATAATCAGGTACCTGTTTGTAAAGTATCTTATAGGGTGATTTCCCATACAATGCACCAGTCAGTAGCCGATTTATAAGAAAAATGGCAGTGGTGAATGGAGGATTCCAGTACTTCAAAGGTAACTCAGCTTGTGACAATAGTGTAAGACCTATTTCCACCACATGACGATATTTTCTTTTAGCTTTTTTCTTTTGTTCAAAGGTATATGGACATGTCACTCTATGTTGAACCTCATTCGAAATAAACCAGTTTCTTAATGCTTCATATTCAGTGCCTCCATCAGTTTGGAGTGATTTGATCCTGCACCGAAACTAAACCTCAATCAATTTATAAAAACTAAGGAAACACTGGACTACCTCTAACTTTCTTTTTAACAGGTAAAGCCATGTGTGCCTGTTGTACACATCAATAAATGATACATAGCAAACATAACCATCTGAATTAACAAGAGCTGGTCCCCAAAGAACTAAAACAACCAACTCAAAAGTTGGGATGGCAGATGGGTACAGTTTTGCGGGTTTCGCACCGTACCTGCCCCAGTTGGAGTGGGGATGGGTATGAGTTTGGTAGATAGTGGGCGGGCGTGGATGTAAAAAGTCATACCCGCCGTGGGTAGTGGATAGGTGATGAATTTGAGACATTGCCTGCACCGTATCCGCCAGTCCCGCCCACTACCCACCATATGAATTTTGGACCATTATGAATTTCGATATAAGTTCGCAACTTATTCTGTAAACCCTAAGATTTTAAAGGACGTGCCTTATAATTTAACCAACTCTTAGGGTATAAACATTCTTTACAATTGTCTATCGTCATTAGTTAGTTAGATGTAGTTAAGTAAAATTTATACCGACATAAATATACTTTAGTTAAGTTAGTTAGTTAGCTGTAGTTAAATTTATACATGTGTAAATGTATTATATATATGCACTTGATCAATCAATAAATATGCAAAGTTTTATTATTCTTTACACAAGTCTATTGTTTATTTTTACATAATTCAATATTAATAGTTGCTTGCAAAGTGGGTACGGGCGGGTACGTGTTGGATGGTGGGCTCCCAGTTAGGTAGTGGGTGTGGGGGTGGATTTGAGAATGTACCCACTTGGGCGAGGGTGGATTTGAAAAATGATACCCGTCGTGGGTGGTGAATAGGTGGTGGATATAATAATTTCAAGTGGGTATGGGTATAGGGGAAGGGATATTCTCACCCACCCCGCCCAGTTGCCATCCCTACTCAAAAGGTTTTGTCTATTGAGTAAGAGAAACTAAAAAAGGGAGCTTATGACCTTTCCTTTGTAAACATGCTGAACACAAATCAAGTGAAGTCGCCAAAAAACAAAACAAAACAATGGGCTTTTTTTTTGTAAATTCTGACATTAAAATAAAAATATAATCGATTTGTGGCTAGACTCTCTTTTTTATAAAAAAATAAAAAAATGTCCACAGTTAAGTCGTCAAGCTGTCACAGCAAGGACTCGACAAGACTTTTTAAGAAAAACGAAACAATAGAGTCGTCACCAATCTTTTTTTGAGGTGTGATTGTATTACCTAAAAATGGGTCATTTTAGTAAAACATTTATTTTATTAAAACAACAATTTTAATTTGCGAAAACACAAAAAACGGGTTCGGGAGTCGGTTACGCGTGGGGAAGGCTGAGCATCCCACAAAGCCCAAAACTTGGCACCTAGCAAATTACAAGCTGTCTTAATGTCAGAATTTGCAAGTTCGTATAATATTTAATTTTATTGTCCATTCATGAATATAAATTCATTTTAACGGCCTCACCATTCGAAAAATAAACAATAATCATTGCCAACATTTCTAGCGCTAACCCGTTTACCCTCTTTTGGTGAGACACCGCATTGCAAATTAAATGTCCTAGAGTTAATAACCATGTCAAAGAAACATACTTATTTAAATTAGGGGTTAAATTTTTTATTATTATACGTTAATTAATATTATCCTAAAAGAGCAGTCTAAAATGAATTTTACCTAAATGAGTTCAAGTATAATTAAGTGTCAAATATTAATTCTACATTAAAAAAAGACTATTCTAAAGAGATCTAATTTAAAAGTTTTAAACTAAAGAACCTAATCTTAAAGGTTTACAACTAAAAAAAGCTAAAGGATAAAGATTAAAGCTTTTTAATTAAATTACATTAACAAGATAATATAAAACCATAAAAATTAATTTAACAAACATAAAGTTAAATATGTATGAAAAACAAAAATGAAGGGAAAAAAGGATAAGACAGTCGATTTAAAAAAAATGCATCCTTCCCACACTTAACTTGCTAGACGGATTTAAAATAAAATACAAATTAAAAGAGAAGAAAAGAAAATAATAAATGAATATAATAGGTAAAACTTATAAGGGTAGAATAACTTAACAGGGTGTAGGGACTATTGATTAGAATAATGTATAAGGGGATTAAATTTGTGATAAAACCCAAAGAAATTAAATTAATTTTAAAACAATGGCTAAATTGAAAAGAAACAAAGTTTAAAAGCCAAATTAAAGACCAAATTACGTAAATATAAAAAATAGGGGTCTGCCGTGCGAAACCCATAGAAAGGCACAGGTTTAAGACTGGACTCAGGTTGGGTTTTGGGTATTATAAATACTCAAAAAAAGAAAAAAAAATACTTTTATTTTAAAATTTTAAACTGAAAATGGATCAAATATTCTCTCTCGTTTTCTCTGAACGCATTCTTCGTGTTCTTCATTTTTTGAAGAACACAACAAACGTTTGCCGTTTGCCGATGGCAAAAAATTAAAAAATATTTTATGATTTCTTTTAAAAAAACCGAACCCAAATCTCTCTTCAAAAATACCCAAACCTAAACCTATCTCAAAAAGGAAAAAACAGTAAATGACCTTTCGGGTCCCTTACATTTAAAAAAAAATAGAATTCGGTAACCCTTTTGTTTGAAATCCGGCGGGCAGAGTTACGCGTCAAGGGAGAGATGAGTACCCATCATCGGGGATGCGGTCTCGGAATACTGTTTACTGCGACGGTGACGGCTTGAAAGACCAATGGGTAAGAACCTATCCCCTTTTTTACTTTATATATTCAAAACAAATATAAAAAAAAACAAAGAATGCAGAAAATACCCGAAAATGCTTGTTTGTTATTGCTTGATAATCTAGAAATCCGTAGCGTGTAAATTACAAAGAAACTGATCGGGTTTATATAGCCCTTTACATGCCTATTTTACAAAGATAAATCTCCCAATTCCCGGTTGATTTACTTGCCATGTTTGATTGATTGTGCTTGATTCCGATTTGGCACTGATTTTCTTTATTTTCTCTTCATATCCAATTCGATTTAGGGATTGACTTTTTCCTTTTTATTTTTAATTCAATGATTGATAATTTTTCCTTTTTTTCAGACCGACGAGAACAAATATGAGGGGATGGAAGCACTACAGTTGCTAGCGCCGGTGGGGGTGAACGGGCAGTGGCGGCGCGTGGTTTTCACGCGGTTTTAGGAAGCCAGACGGACTTGGAAACTCAGCGCGTGAACCGCACGCACGCCTTGGGGCCGAACGATCTTCTCCCAGGCTTTATCTGGAATGTTGGATCTTTCCCAGATCCAACGGCTAGGATAGGGCTGCGCATGGGGAATAATAAGGGTTAGCTAGAGTTTTTATTTTTGGGCCAATTGGGCCACTAATGTATTATGGACCCTTATTTAATTAAATTAATGGACTGTCTTTTTATTAAATGGACTCTTTTTTCATTTCTGAGTTTTATATCCAATAATAATACTATACTATAAAATAATAATAATAATATAATAATAAATATAATGTCGTTGCTTGACTTGACTCGTTGCTAATTAAGCTCGATAAAATTTTGCTCTACTCGTGCTCGTTAAAATAACTCGTTGCTCTTTAAGCTCGTCAAAATTTTTACCTTGTTTTTTTAAATGTAGATAAAATCTGGTGATACTATTAGAGCTTAATTTAAATATAAAAATTCAAAAAAATGTGAGGCCTGAGAAGATTAATAAACGAATCTGTCATGACCGAATTAGAGATGAAGATGATAGTTGAGTTTGAGAATCTTTTTATTTTTTTAACAATATTCGATGAACAACAAATGAGAGAATGCCTTGGGAATTTCAGAATTTTAACTTTCATTCGTATTTTTTTATTTGGGAAGTGGAAACTGAAGACTTTTTTCCTCTTTTCTACTTAATACATAAAGTAATAATAAAAGAAAAAAGAAAAACTTTAATAAAAAGGAAAGATTGATTATTATAATTTAATTTCTTATTAATACAAGTTAATTTCTTTAATTCTCGGGAAATACAAAACGTTTTTAAAATTTGAAATTAAAATTTTTTAAGGTAGCCACAAAAAAATCATAAAAGACTTTATAAAAAATAACGGAGTTAAATGTTAAAATTAAATGAGAGCAAATCATATGGGGGTTTTCGAATTCAAACCGGAAATGACAGCTAGACATAATAATATAACCCTCTCAAATCCTAATGCATCCGTTTTAAAAAAAAGAAATATACACAGAATCACAGCTTTAGACAGAAGCAACAAGAAATATAACCCTCTCAAATCCTTAATTCCCCCGTTCCGTTTCTGCCACTATGACCCCTTGCACCAATAATTACAAATCCACATGGTATGCCCCGTAGTTATCTCAAAAGTCCGAGGGCATAGAAATCATTTCACTTCTGTCCTTAAAATTAAAATAATAGAAGGTACAGCTAAGCCAATCGGACATAATAATTCTGCGGATAGTAAACCCTACTCTCAAAATCGCGCGTGATGTCCCCAGTTGCCAAAACTCAAGCGGAGGGATAAGGATGAGAAAAACTAACTCGACTAAAAAATCGAATTATTTGACTCTATTCATTGCAAAAATATTTAACTCGTAATTTTATAAACTCAACTCAAAAATTTTGAAACAAAATTTGAAGTATAAGATAAAAATTCGAATAGCTCAATTTTTTTAATAATTATTGGATTAATTTTTAAGTTAGAGTCGAGTATCTCAATTCTACCTAATATATATATATATATCACATGAAAAATATGAAAAAATATATGTATGTATTCTATAGGCTTAAGGGTATCATAAGCCCTTGATTTTTTGAAAAAAATCAATTAAGCCCCTAAACTTTTTTTTTGCACCAAATTAAGCCTCCGAACCAATAAATTGAATTAATTAAGCCATTTGACCAATTTTGATCATCAATTTTTAAAAGTTTTTTCTTGAGGTATTAATTCCACCAAACACAATAAATTTTTTTAGAAAACTATTTTTTATAATTTTTATTAGTTTTTAGAAATTTTAAAGAATATTTTAAATAAAAAATATGAAAATACCACGTGATAATACTATAATACGACACGTTGCACCAATTGATTCAAAAAATATGTTAGTTTTAATAGTCAATTTTGGTCAAAAGGATGAACTGATAAAATTTTGAAGTGTAAGGGCTTAATTGAGTGCAAAACAAGTTTAAATGCTTAATTGATTTTTTTCTTTAAAAGTTCAAGGGCTAAGGATACCATTAAGCCTATTTCATATGGTTATAAAAAATCGTTTAAATTAAAACTAATTAAAACCATAACATTAAAAATATTTACAAATAAATTAGAACAAAAACTAGAAAAACCCGGCTCCGCTAAAAAAATTAAATAAAATTTAATTTAAAAAATAAAACTTTTTAACTTGATTAACTTAAATTTTTTGACTTAACTCGAATGCCCACCCGTGAAGGGAGAGAGTGGGAAGGCAAGGGATGGCGCGTGAGAAAGCGAAATGCAGAATGTAAAGCCGGGGTGGGGCAATGATGTATAATTAATTCAAGAGTCTTTTTCTCATTTATCTAACTTTTGCTTTCTCTTCCCTCCCAATTCCCTCCCTCTAAACCTAATTCATTTTCATTGTTAGAGAGAGCTACCAAAGGAGAGGCCCGACTGAAGAAGAAGAAGAAGAACACATCGGAGAAACCTCTTCTGAATTCCGATTTGTTAGATTTTGGTTGTAAAGTAGAAGAAGATTAAAAAGGAAGAAGAAGATGACTCCGGCGAATTTGACAGGGCAGTTCGGTGACACCACATACACTAAGGTGTTTGTTGGAGGACTGGCATGGGAGACTCACAAGGATACCATGAAGAAGTACTTTGAGCAGTTCGGTGACATCTTGGAGGCCGTCGTCATCACCGATAAGGCCACCGGCAGATCTAAAGGCTATGGATTCGTATACTCCTTTTCCTTTCCTTTCTTTTTGTTTCCACTTCATTCTTCATTCATCGTATAATATATTTTGATTGATCTAGTAACTAGCCGTGTCGTTTGGTGAAAATGGAGATGATGAGATTGAGAATGTGCTGTTTTGTTTCGGATAATTATTGTTATTGTGATGATAGGTGACGTTTAAAGAACCGGATGCGGCCATGAGAGCTTGCGTGGATGCGGCTCCGGTGATCGACGGGAGAAGGGCTAACTGCAACCTTGCTTCTTTAGGTGTTCAAAGATCCAAGCCATCTACTCCAAAGCATGGTGATAAACCGCTTTCTTTTTACAATCTACTATAGTTTCCCAGTGATCTGTGGTTATTTATCTGAATTTATTAGGTTTTAGGTGATCGCATAAATATTTCAGATCTGGAGTAAAATATCAATGATGCCATTTCTTTCTTCTTCTTTTTTTGCTTTATTGTTAGTTAGTTATCGTCAAGTTTAGCAAGCGGTTACTATATACTTAGCGTTATCAGCAAAGAGAAAGTTCCAGGGCCCAGGCAAACATTCCATTTTCATGCAAAAAAAAAAATTTACCATGGAATATAGCGACGAATATTCCTCAACAAATGGGAAAATGGGGGCAGCTTTTATCCCTTTACTCATGCGTAATGCTGCATGGGAAACTTACTAAACTATGATCAACTTATGTCTTCTGTTTGTAAAAATTCTGCAAAGAAAGAAAGAATAGTAGTAGCATAATATTTGTGGTTATTAGGGCTTGTAAATTGTAATGCATTCATGCATTAAAGGAGCAATATTGCGAGACTGTGATTGTTGGTTGTTTTGGTCTTTAAAAAACAGTGATTTAATAAATATGAAACGGGGGGTTGGTGTTTGCAGGCAGGAATTTTAGGGCAATGAGCACATTTCAGACAGGGTTTGGAGGTGGAATGGGGAATGCAACAGCTTTTGCTTCGGCAGCAACCTTCCCCCCTCATTACGCCATCCAACAAGGGATCCCTTGTAATCTTTATGGGTATGCTTACTTCTCTATTCTCTTATCTTCTCTTCCTCGGGTGCCATTAAACTAATTAACAAACACATTAATTATTCCGTTTTCTCTCTCTAACTTCTTTTACATATTCCTCTCTCTCACTCTATATATATGTCTCGAATACAATGATGGCCATTCATGTGATGTTTTGAATTCAAATATATGTTATATTAATATATTGAAGAGCATGTTATGTAATGCTTTTGCATGCAAAATGCATATGCATGCCCGGGTTGTAAAGGCAAATTGCATTTTTCTGCTCTGATTTAAAATGGTAATGTGATTTGGCTTAACTTTATTTCTTTCCACGTTGTTTTAGGTATTCTTCATACTCTCCGGATTACTCTAGTTACCCCACGGTTTGTACACATTTCTCTCTCCTCTCTCTCTCTTACTATTTCTTCTTTTCTTTTTTGCTTTATCTTCACTACACCTTAGGATGCGTTTCCAAGTTTACTTTCTTTTGTTAACAAGCAGAGAGTGAGCTTTTTACCTTATTGCTTCTTTCTACTCCTAAATTCTACTGCTTATATATGTTCTTTAATTAATTTCCTCTTAAAATGAAAGAAAATTCTATTTACGTGAAGTTATTAATAATAAATTTAATGATGGTTTAAATTAATAAACACTAATCAAATAATAAGGCAGGGTTGGCGGCAAGAGGAAAAGCTAATTGACCTTGCTTTTTCGCTGCTTGTAGCTTGCGGGCGGAAGATAGCTTTGTTTCACTTTTCCATGATTCTTTTTTGACCAATAACTTAATATAGTTTTGTGTTTGATACAATGTAAGTCTATAAATTTATATATGATAAATTACATAAAGGATCATTAAATTATACCGAAATGATTTTTTTGGTAATTGAATTTTCAAAAGTTACAAAATGACCATACTGATGATTACTTTTTTGATAAATTTTGATGAGTTTTGAGGAGTACCTTATAACAGTTCGGTAAGTTTTAATGACCATTTTCACAACATATGTAAAAATTTAATAACAAATTATAACCAATTTAAAAGTTTAATGACCATTTTATAACATTTTGAAAGTCTAATAGTCAAAAAGATTATTTCAAATTAGTTTAGTGTCCATTTAATATACTTTATTCAGTTATATATTAATAATTCTCATGAAAAAACTTTTTTAATAAAATTAAAATAAATACGGATCATAGGTTCTTTTTGGTAATTAATATCCTGTGATTTAATGTCAGTGTATATACATTTATAATATCGGCATGCATCAAATATAAATATAGTTAATGTTACCCTAACCCAATAAAGTTAAAAGAATGACAAACATGGGGTGAAACATGTTATCTGTACGTCTGACTAGGGTCAGAGCCTTTGTACTGATTGGCCCAGCATTTGACATTAGCACTTGCATCTGCATATGCATACAGCTGTTGGTGTCTTTGCTTTGTCCTCAACAGCTTCATCATTAGAGATTGGAACAGTGGTCCATCCCTGTACACACTTCCATTATTCTTCTAATTTTCTGTGAAAATTTCCACTCTTGTTCCCATTGAGTGTGTCTTTACCAACAAGTTCATTATCCAAGGAGGAGTAACTTGACCATGATTCGGAAACTTTCATTTTCATGGCCATAAAGTTTGCATGTGCCCCACATGCATATATTGAGCAATATTACTAACTGTTTGCAATTGTGTGTTGTTATGGTTCAGAGCTGCTATAATGTGTATGGAGGGACCGCTGCACAGTTCCCGATGTACGGTGCCGGGCCTGGTGGGTTGATCACCGGTGCCGGAACAACATTCTACCCCTATCTTCAATACGGAGAAGGGACTGGTGGTGGAGCCACCGCCTACTCTTCCGGCCAAGGATATGGTGTCCAGTATCTACATCACCTCTTTCAGTTCTCTACTGGAAGTTACCCACAGCACTATGGTGCACCCATGTCTCTTGCTCCTACTCCACCATTGCAATCAGGTTGGTAGCAGTACTATTTAAATCAATTTCCTCAAATAACATGCAACCAATGGACAACCATATTTTGTATTGACTAGAATAAGTGTGTTTTGCTTGTTCCACAGGCGTGACCATGTCTCTTCATGCACCTGCAATTCCACATCGTTAAAGAGACTCGTTCCAAATGTAGCTAGCTACTCCCAAAATTACTCAGCTCTTCAAATCCTCTCCACCTTTGGTCTAATCATGGTTCCATTTCTCCCTCTAACTCAAATCAAGGGTCCAGCCCATGGTTGGCATCTGGGCCTTTGCACACTGGAAAAGCCCCCCATAGGGGGAAAAAATCACCTCCGGAACTGGAGGATCATGCATATTTTTTCTTCTTCTACTGCATTGTTTTCAAACAAGGGTTCCGTGCTGAGAACCAAAGCATCATTTTAATGTAAAATTCCCAGCTTCTGCTATTGGATCAGCTAAGTTGGGGAAGGTTTTTGTGCCTGGAAAAGGCCAGATTAAAACAGACTTTTTGTTACTTTTTAGCCTAGGCATAGAGGTGGCAAACGGGTCATTTGGTTCGATTTCGGTTCAGGTCATTTAAGTTCGGACTGCATTCGGTTTAAATTCGGTTCGGGTTCGGTTCGGTTTTAGTTCGGGTCTATGGTGATTTCGGTTTGGGTATCGGGTCAGGACGTCAGGTCGGTTGATTTTCGGTTCGGTTGACTTTCGGTTCGGTTGATTTCGGGTCGGTTATTTTCGGATCGGTTGATTTCGTGCCGGGTCACTATCGGGCTAATAGGAGATCGATCGGTTTTAGTCGGGTTTTTAGGCCGAGTTAGGTTTTTCCACCCTATATATGACTTTATATAGCATGTATATTTGACTTTTTGGTAAGTCGTTCGACAGTTCACATCTCATCTTTATTTATTTATTTTAATAAATTTTCTTAATTTCGGGTTGCCTTCGGTTCGGTTGCTTTCGGTTCGGGTGAAATCGGTTTGGTTCCATTCGGTTCGGTTGAAAATCGTTTAGGTCTATTCGGTTCGGGTGAAAATCAGTTCGGGTCAATTTTTGGTTCAATTGAACTTCGATTTGGTTTCGCTTCGATTTATTTTAGGTTTCGGGTCAAATTTAGGCCATCGTGTTCAGGTCAATTTCGGGTCTCGGTTCGGGTAAATTGGTTTGATTCTTGGGTCTCGGGTCAAGTTTGTCAGGTCTACCTTGGCAAGGCTAATAAAGCAACAAACAAAATGGTTTGCAAAAACTGTAAATTTCAACCACACAAAAAGCAAGCCTCAAATGAAAAGCTAATCACCTCTTTTGACAATGAGGCAGTTTTTAGCAAAATCTGAGGGCATTGTTTACCCTCAAGTTCTTTCCCTTTTTTTGCATTGACATTTAGTCATAGGGGTTTAGGAACTAGGGAACATGTAGTCATATTAAAAAAAATTGTTTTTCCTTTTCTTCAGAAACATCACTTCAGATTTTATTATAATATGTCTGAAGCAAACACTGTCTTCTCTTGGGGAAACGGAGGATAATGTTTTAACTAACACTTGTTTTCTTGTTGTAAATTCATCGTGGCTAAACTTTGGGAAGTATTAGCCCCTAGTGTTTGCCTTTTTTTGCATTAAGTAGGAGATGAACTCCATGAAAGGAAGTGGAGGTCAAAATCAAAGCATTTGCATGCAGCCCTGGGAGATATTTTGGTTCCTTAGGGTTACCAACCATGGTTAGGACTTAGGTAATCCTCAGCACACTCTCTCTCTCCACCGCTACATCACTTTCCTTTTCCTCCATCTCTTCTGTGTTGATCTTCTTTATTTACTGTAAGGCCTATGGATTTGGATTGTAACTAGCTAGGGATATTCTTCTCCACCCATGACCAGGATGCATGGTTTGAGAATGAATTTGCCACTTACTACTACTATGCTTTCATTTCAGACTCTTTATGTCTATGTTGCCTAATGCTTTTTCCTTGATGCCTCGTGTTTTGGCTGAAATTAACTACTTTACTGTATGTAATACGCCAACTATTTCTTTTCGATTCAGTTTTCTTTTTGCAACGTGAATTACTGCCTTAGCCCATTTTTTCTCCTTGGATGCAAAAACTGCTTCATCTCCTTCCTTGCAACCAAGATTTAAATAAACAAAAAAGGAAAAGAAAAGAAAAGGGTTTCAATGATGTTGATCACAGCTCCAGTTTACCTAACTATAATATTTCCGAATCTTTTGTTTTTTTCCTATATATTATTTGGGTTTTGGTTAGTTAGGTGGTGAAGTCGAAGTCAAGTTTTCAAAACATTTCGACCAGTCTTAATCCCACTATATTTTGGACCAACTTCAACCACCTATAAATATTTAGGTCGGCTATATATTTTTCCCTCAATTATTCATCCGTGTTTGAAACACGTATTGCATATGAACGATACTTATCATTATAATAAAATATTTATTTTTTTATGTAAAATATAATTTAGATATTTTCAATGAAGAAAAAATCAGAAAAAATATTTGATGTTTAAAATATATTTGTAAATATTATTATCACAATTGTTTCCAAGTGTAACGGTAAAAGGTTTATATAGGAGAGGTTTTAGTTATGGATTTGAATCCTAAGTAACATGTATAGTTGTTTTATTTAAATATTTATAAAAAATGAAAAGACTAACACCTTAATATATGAAAAGACTAACATCCAAATTCCCCTTCTCCTTCTACTTAGATAAAAATTGCTCAAAAAAAATTTATTTTAATATTTTTTAAATTGAATTGGTATTGAGTTAACACGAGACACAAATTAATTGTTTTCATAAATAATATAGATACATGATAAATAAAAAACATATTTTATTCAAAAATATATTTTTAAATATTATTATAATAATTGATGTTAAGTATACGGGTAAAATGTTTATATATAAGAGGTTTTGGTTATGAGTGAATCTCATATAATAAATTTAAGTGTTTTTTTTATATCTAAGTGTAAAAGTACAATATTACTCTTAAAAATAAGAGGTTATTTTGATTATTTCCCATTAAATCAATGTTGAATTTCAACATTATACATAGGGGCGAAAAGTGGGTGGGGAATATCTAAAAACCGTGGGGGATTCGAATCGACGAGATGAGGAATAACCGAAATCTATACCCACAGGGACGGGGAAGTTTTATCACCAAAGCTCAAATGGGGATGAGGACGGAGATTGCTATATTCAAATTGTAAGGATAATCGAACCGTGATCATATAAATACCCCTAATATATATTTTAATAAAAAGCTCTAACTATATTCTTATTCTTATTATTATTATTATTATTATTATTATTATTATTATTATTATTATTATTATTATTTAACTCTCTCTCAAACCTAGCCACACTCAAGTTTCTCAATATATTTCTATTTTAGTTTTTAGATATAAGCTAAAACTCTCGTTTAAATCTTCCCCAACAAAATACCCTTTCAATCTTCGTTATCTCGTAACTGCTTCCAATCGAAGTATCCAAACTTTATATTTTAAATTGAATTGGTCATTTATTTTGGTCAATAATATAATAATTTTGATTAACTTTTTAGGATGAGATTCCTCGAAAACTGCAGAGATCCACACGAGAAGGTATGAGGACAAAAAAACTACCAAAGTATTTAATGAGATTCCCCAAAACCGTAACCGCAAGTACTAGGGACAGAGTGAGGAATGCAAAACCGTCCCACCCCAACCCTAATTATACACTCTTATTTTTTATTCTTGAACATACAAATCGATCCCTTGAAGTTTTAATTGTTTGTTATCATTACCAATTATAATGCCAATTTGCCCAATCTTTCTTTTCATGCGTAGCGTCTACTTCCTAGTATAAAATCTCAATAAAAAACCATTCGTATCGTAAGCACTCAAATCCGTCCGACGCTCCTTTTTCATTCGTGTTTTAAAATTTATTTTGTTTATTTTAATTTTGTTTGAAAAACCTCTGCCCGGTTTTGAAATTAAAAATATAGAATCTCCACCGATCATTTAAAAATGGTAGACCGAACACCAAAATAAAATCAGAGATAAAAATTTTCGGGTCTGAGAGTTGGTTACGGATGGGGAAGGATTAGCACCCCACACCGCCCAAAATTGGTACCTAGCCGATTATTTAATATCTTGGTGTTGGAAATTTTGAATTCAAATAAAATTTATAATACGATTCTTAAATGCATGAAAATCTTCTAAATATTTAAAGAAATGTTCCATTATTTAGAATAACCGAGAAATTCACTCCCCTTTACGCCCGAGAAATAGTTTCTCGATTTTCTAAATAAAAGAAAATTCCCTTAAATATCGTGTCCTAAAATGGTAAGGGTATCCTTTTATTTAGGGATATCGAGATGGTCGCATCCCTTTATGTCAGGGACACTAATTCTCGAACTCCCTAAATAAAATAATATTACCTTAATTCCTAACACATTTAGTTACTAGTATGATGCAAAATTATGAGGTAACATGTGTATATATATATATACTTAAAAAAGTAATATTTAATGTAAAATATATTTAATATTTATACTTATAAATAACTTATATGTATATTATGTTAGTAGTTTATATGTATATTTTGCAAAAATGAGTATTTAAAATTATTTTTATTCATGTGGTAAAAAATATTGTACCTTATTTTTATAAACATACGTAAGGCTTACATATATTATATATAAAAGTATTATACATAGAAACATAAACCATAGGTAAAAACACACACATATATATATATATATATGTATATATTATGTATACGATATTAATATATATATATATATATTATAATATATGAAAATAAACTATTTTGTATAATAATAATAATAATAATAATGATGCATGGATTAAATTAATGTACATAAAACGCCCCAAAAATAAACATTAAGGACTAAAATGCATTAACATGAAATTACATGGCATAAAACAATACATATTGCAGGATTAAAATGAAACATATGCAAAACTTAAAGAAATAAATGTAAATCAGCAGAAATAAAATGCTAATATTAAATACTGAAACAAAGGGACTAAACTGAAGCAAAACAAAAAATAAAAGCTTAAAAGAAATAACAAAAGGGACGACATTAAACATGTGTAGAAAACAAAAGGACCGAAACTGCAATTATTCCCTGGACATAAGTGAAGGCGGGAGAAGAGCTCGGGGATCTGTTGTGTAATTAGACCATTTTACAAAAACGCGGATTCCTCCCCAGGTTACCGAGTCACCGCGGGTCGGGTACGCCAAAACGGCGCCGTTTTTCATCCGGTTCAAGCAACATATATGGGTTATTATTTTATTTCGAACCAGATTAAAACAAAAACAAACCCTAATTATTTTTTCCTCTTATCCTCTCGAGCTAACAGCGGCGGCCACTCCTCCCGCTCACGACGGCGCCGATGAAAGCCGATCATCGGCCCTGAAGCCTCAGGGCGAGGATCCGGACGCAACGACGGTAAGCTTCAATTTTTTTTGATTTCGGCTTAAAATCTAAAAATTTGAAATTATTAAAAAAACGAAAACCCTTCTTCTTCTTTTGATTCAAATTAAAAAGCTTTGATTTCTAACTAAAAATTTGTATTTTGAACAGATCTCGGATCTTTTTAACACATAAAAGGACTTGAAACTACCTTTTATTTCACTCCAAAAGTCTTTTATTTTACAATTTTTTTTGAAATCGACCCCTTACAATTTTTTCAATCGAATCCTCTCTCAAATATCTTTTTTTTTTGTTTTCGAACTCCCCCTTACATGTTTGATTCAGGTTTTTTATGAACCCCCTTTTTCAGTAAAAAACTCTCTGACTTTTTATCTTTGCTGCAGATCTGATTGTGATGCAAAGCCGAATTTTGTGGGATTGTGGGTTCGGCTAGGGTAGATTAGGGATATGATGAGTTTGGTTTAGGGTTCAGTTGGTAGGGTGGCTATAGATTTAGATTATTTTTAGGGTTAGTTTGATTTAGGGTTTTAGGATTTTAGGATTTTTTGGGAATTTGGTTTTGGTTACCAGCGATAATGGCGACTAAGGGAGGCAGTGGCGGTGGCAAGTCGGGCGACGGCGGCTGTATAGAAAAGGTGGCAACGACGGCTAGTTATTAGGGTTAGGATAAGTTTAGGGTTATTAGGGTTTTTTTCTTCTGGTTTGGGTCAGGTAATGGACCTGGATTCGGGTCAGGTTATGGATTTGGATAGGTAATGGGTTTGGTTTGGGTAATGTAAGGGTAGTGGGTTTAGTTTGGTTTTGGGCTAAGGCCCGGGCAAAATTAGGGTCTTACAGCTGCCCCTATTTTCTCATTGTTGTGCAACGACAATGGAGTAAAGACTATAATGACCCATTTTTTCCGGTCTGGCTGAGCTTCTTTTCGTTTGATTTATGTATTCATTCATCGGTAGATCTTCATTCTTTTCGATGCAAGTCTTCTTTCTTGAATTGATTGATCTACCTTGTCACTCTTGGGGAAGCAAAATCTTCAAAATGGGGATTGGGGAAACAAAATGAGTTCGACTTGCTGCTACTCTTTTTCGGCGTCGGTCTTTTGTCTTCGGTCTTCAGTAGGTCTTCGATCTTCGCTCTTCACTCTTCGAGGATGTTGAGTTCTTCGATCAATTTGCTTCTCTGCTTCCTAGGTTAAGACTTACCAAAGTACAATAATGCTCAGTCAAAAACAAATGCCTTATTGCTCGCTATTTTCTTTTTTCTTATTTTTCTTCTTTTCTTTTTCTTATTTTTTGTTGTTTTTTTTCTCTTTTTTTCTCTTTTTTTGTTTTTTTGTAGCTTTATCTTTTATTGAATGGGTGACCCGCTCTATTGGAAGTTCAATGAGATAGGGTCGGGTGATCTGCTCCATTGGAAAGAGTAAAGATTTGAGGTTGTAGTTCTTCTTCTATTGGATGAGTGATCTGCTCTATTGGTAGTTCAAGGAGATAGGGTCGGGTAATTTGCTCCTTTGGAAGGAGTAAAGATCTGAGGTTGTAGTCCCTCTTCTATTAGATAGGCGTCCTGCTCCATTGGTAGTTCAAGAAGATAAGATCTGGTGATCTGCTCTATTGGAAGGAGTGAAGATCTGAGGTTGTAGTTCCTCTTCTATCAGATGGGTGACCTGCTCCATTGGTAGTTTAAGGAGATAAGGTCTGAGGTTATAGTTCCTCTGCTCCACAGACTTGTGTTGGTACTCATTCCGCTGCCACTCCAAGGAGATGAGACTAACATATCTTCATTTCATTCATTTTGAATGTCTAAGGCCTCCTTATGGGTTCGTGCCTCAGAGATGTTTGAAAAAGATCCTTTCAAGATGCCCATTTGGGTTTTTACCTTGATTTTCATTTTTGTTTTCTTTTCTCTCTTTTTTCCTTGTTGTTATTTTTTGGGGGTTTTTTCTTTTTCTTGTTTTCCCTTTTTTGTCCCATTTTTTCATTTTTTCTTCAAACAAAATATTTCTTGATTACATCTGAAGTTTGCTCCGCTGCAGCTCCAGGGAGATAAACTAGGTCAGGTCCATTCTGCTGCCTCTTCAGGGATATAAACTCTTCTCGGTTCTCATTCTGCTGCCTCTCCAGGGATATGAGATAAATATGATGAAGTTTGTTCTACTGCTCCTTTAGGGAGGCAAACTTTATGTCGGGTCCATTCAACTGCCTCTTCAGGGAGATGAACTCGTCTTGGTTCTCATTCCGCTGCCACTCCAGGGATATGAGATAAGTATGATGAAGTTTGTTCCACTGCTTCTTCAGGGAGATAAACTTTATGTCGGTCCATTCCACTGCCTCTTTAGGGATATGAACTCGTCTTGGCTTTCATTCCATTACCACTTCAGGGAGATGAGACAAATGTGATGAATTTGGTTCCACTGCTCTTTCAGGGAAACAAGCTTTATACCGGTTCCATTCCACTGCATATTCAGGGATATGAACTCGTCTTGGCTCTCATTCCGCTGCCACTTCAGAGAGATGAGACAAATATGATGAACTTTTGAATGTCTCAAGCCTCCTTTTGGGTTCGTACCTAAGATATTAAAAAAATCTCTCTTTTCAATGTGGGCGTTCAGGTTTTCACCTTGTTGTTTTTTTCATTTTTTCTTTTCTTTTCTTTTTTTTTTATCATTTTTCATTTTTCATTTTCTCTTTTTCTTTTCCTTTCTTTTGATGTTCTCTATTTTTTTTTCCTTTTTTTCTGCCCCACCTCTTTGTGTCAAAGATATTTGGAACTTGTCAGAAATAATCCGCTCCTATCCTGTCAAGGATGTTGGAGCTTGCTGACAGTGATATGCTCATTCGTCTCAGGGATACCATACCACTTTTGCCCTATTCCTTTCTGCCAGAGATGCTGGAACTCATTGAAAATTTCACTTTTTTTTATCTCTAAATGCCTAAGGCTCCCTTTTCGGTTTGTGCCTTGGATATTTCCAAAAAGGTCTTTTTAAGGAACTTTTTTAGGTCTTTGCTTTGATTTTATTTTATTATTCTCATTGAGGGACCAATCTCCTTGTGGTTCGACTTCCTTTCTTAATTTGAGGATTCACCGTATCTGATTCATTCATGTTTTTATATATGGCAGTGTATATGCACTTGTTGATGAATGCACCATATTTTATAGTGTATGTATGCAATTAACCTAAATGCTTGATGCTGAGATGAATGACATGCAAGGCAGTTGACTATAGCTTAACTTTAAAAGGAATGCCCCACAACTCTAAACTGGTCATATCATGCCTCTTAGCACTATTCTCTTTATGCCCCAAGTTCTGATAAGGTCAATCTTGTCGAATAATGCCCCAACCTTTCTCGGGTTTGATTGTCTCTTTTGGAAATCACCTATTCGGGTGAATGTCAACTTTTAAGGGTATTTTTCCTTAAATCCTAAGTTCTATTAAGCTCAATCTTCTAATTCTGTGATGTTTGTGGACAACAATGCCCCACTAATGTTCCTGTTCTTTGACTCAATATGCCAAGTTTGCCTTATTTTGGACACTTATGGCAAGAAAGTTTTAAATGCAAAAAACTTGCGAATATGAGTTTTTTTCATTTATGCAGAATGTGCAGAGTTTAGAAGAAATTATTAAATTTTTTAGAAATGCGATTTTTAAAAAAATCAAAATTGAGCAATCAAATATCAAGTGCAAAAAGTACATTTTCTTCAAATTGACAATGAACAACCCGAATAAAGCATATGCTTAGAAGATAGCAAGGGCTATAGCGACACAAGCACATGCGAAGTCCTTTCTGGGCCATTAGGCTTATGAGATGAACACTTCCCATACCTAATTTCTACCCCATTTAAGTGGCTCTCTTAATCTCACTAACTCACCATGCCCCATTCTTCCCTCATTTGGTGTCGATCAGGCACTTAAGGTTTGACGTTCCTTGAAGAAAGGTTAACCCTTATAGGCGGAATATTGTCTAAAGACGAAACTCATACATCCATGTATGATCAGAATGGTCTTTATAGGCTTGTAATGTAGGATATGGCTCATGGGTATGAAAAAAAGATATACAGGCCCAAATAAGTGTTTAAGGGTAATGAAACCAATGATCATTTCTTCTTGGCAAACTTTCACTTCTGCACTTCCAGCTTGGATGTACTTTGATGAAATGCTCTTTTTTTTTCATTATTTGGATCGCTTTAGACTGCCCATTTTTGGGTTTTCACCCTAGAGTTCATTTCTTTATTTTGTAGCTCTAGGACATGTAACCTTTAACCGATCTGTGTCTTGGTTCGGCATCAATCCGCCAAAGTTGGTATAAGCTTCCAATCAAAACCTTATTCATGTGTTGCTTGATTTGGGTATGCTCACATAGAGTAACCTTTTCCTTTCATTCATTGGATCGCTATAGTCTGCCCATTTTTGGGTTTTCACCCTAGAGTTTATTTCTTTCCATGTTTAGGAAAATGTAGTTGTAGACGAATCTTCCATCCTGACTAGACATTGATTCTTGTCCCTGCTTGAGAGTAACCACCCCTCCACTGCTCTTGTTTGCACTTTTTGACTTAGAGTTTTCTCCCTTGATTGCCTCAGCCTTCTTGTTGGCAATTTTCACTGGATTTGGTCAGCTTCTTTGAGCATAACTTTTCTTTCATTGGCTTCTTCTAACGTTTCTCTGACCCTTGCATTAAATGTATCTAATCTCACTTATCGCCCTAATTGAAGTGTTCGCTGTGTAGCATGATCAAGATATGGCGGCTTTTATTTACAAATAAAATTTTTGCCTTCTTTGCCCTAGTGTAGGAGTAATCCTTAGTTTGGATTTTATTAAAAAGAAACGATCAGGCTCAAAGAGGGGCAAAATGGATATTTTCTTATTTGTGAAGGGAATTGAAGGAATGCCATACATCATTTCACACACAGACATCTAAATAGTCTTCAGGGGGTAGGAGTTTAGGGTCAACACTCGATTCAAGGACCTTAAACAATGAATGCCTGAGAGGGGAAATTCACTCAATGGGATCTACCCATTTCCTGAACACTCATTTGGTTCCTCCCATCTGCCTAAGTAGAACAGAAAAAATTCACATTTGTAATATCCTTGCAACACCTGCTTTCTTTTAGACGTAGGTTGTTCGACTTTGATCATTGGATTTGAATAAAAGGTACTCTTGCAATTGAAATTCAAGGACCTGATAAAAATGATATGTACATTTGTTTGGGAAAACAAAAACCAACTCATAGCAATGAATGAAATGTTTAAATAATCAAAGAATATGAATTCGTTTTCAAATGGGATGTAAAATAAAGTTTATTTTATTAAAACAAGTAAACAATAGTTTTGACAAAAACTCTTCATTTTGTTTTTTTCTTTTTTTTCACCCATTTTTTTATTTTTTTAGGGAAACTAAACTCATACAGACTTCTCTCGTTTTGAAGTTACAACCAATCTAACAAGCTTGCCCTATTTTTCTTCCAACTTCTTTCTAGGGTGGACCTTTTATTTTACTCTCTTTTTAGAAGGATCAAATCTTAAAATGATGGGTTTAATTGGACCCACGTCGGATGTCCCAGGGTAACTTACCAAAATCGGTCTATGAATGCAAATGCAATATATGTGATGAACATGTTATGTTGTTGAAAGTGCAAAATACAATTAAGATGCAATGCTGAATGTAAATATGAATGCAGAAAAAAGGTTGATTCTTGGAGTGAACATTTTAGAAAAACTTT
Source organism: Hibiscus mutabilis (assembly GCA_019671005.1). Taxonomy (NCBI): domain Eukaryota; kingdom Viridiplantae; phylum Streptophyta; class Magnoliopsida; order Malvales; family Malvaceae; genus Hibiscus; species Hibiscus mutabilis. The sequence goes on from CM033732.1 coordinate 38,883,438, forward strand.
CATAAAAGGTCATGTTACATCAGACATTGGAGTTACAGATAATGTCGGGCCCTAGCGCCTAGCTTCTGTAACTTCTCTAGGAGCCTAGCCAACTTCTCGCTTTGTTCTGAGAGCTCATCGTTTTGACTCAATTCGGTCGCCGCATCAGCCAAGTCTGTCATCTATCGGGCAACTCTTCGTGCTTCAGCAATAATGTCCTTCATGTAGTTGTCTTTTTCCTTAATCTTCTTTGAGGACTCTTGAAACTGAAGATTCCACTTCTCATTATTTTCCTTCCAAGCTTTCTTGAGACCATCCACAAGATCTTTGTATATCATTAGAATGTCGTTACGCTCATCTACTTGCTTCTTTAGTCTTTGAACTTCAGCTTGACTATCGTTTAATTCAGTAGCGATGTCTTCGGGAAAACTTATACACATGCTCAAGGTCTCAATCTTGGCTTGACTACTCCTCAGGTCTTCCTTGAGGGCAAGGTATTGATTTTCCATTGCTTGCAGATTACAAGACAAGGTACTAGTTCGTTCCTTGTTGGCCTTAGAACTCTTTTTCCAAAATTTGATATCTCATTTCAGGTTTTCAATTCCTTCTTTTCATTGATCGGGAGTGTCACCCGGACCAATATTTTTAAAAGTCAAACAAAGCTCTTCATAGTTGTCTTGCAAGCTCTTCAGTTTATTTTTTAGACAATCTATTTCTTTCTTAGATCCACTAGCTTGAGCGTCACACCTCAAATGGCTCTTTTCATGTTCTTCAATTTTGGACTCATTCGACTCTTTGACTACTGGGTGGGTGGTAGTTGAACCATATTGATTTTATCTTTCAAATTTCCACATGTTGCACTCTAGGAGATTCTGAACTCGACGCTTGAAGGTGGAACAATTTTCAATTGAATGCCCCCTAATTCCAGCATGATACTCACAATGAGCTTCAACATTATACCATTTAGGATACGGAGGTTGTAGAGGTGTGACATGACATAGAACCACCAACCGTGCCTCCAACAATTGTAGATATAGCTCTTCATATGGGATAGGTATAGGATCAAAGCTGGACACTAGAATTTGAACTCTGTCCTAGGTACTGGACTATGAGTGTTGGAAATTGGCTCTTCTTCATGTGCTCTAGTGCATTGGCTGGGCTTTTGGAAGCTTTGGGGATGCCTTATTCAAAACTCAGTAGCCCTTCTTCGACGAGGCTTACGATTGTTCCTTAGAGCCCCCAATTTTCGGTAGTATGGCCCGTACCTCCTACATGATAGTTACATATAGCCTTGTTGTCATACCCCTTAGGAAAATGAGGCTCATTCAACTTGGTCTAGACTGGAGTCACAAGACCCTCCTTAACTAGTATCAGGAGTAGATCTGTGTATTCCATTGGAATTTGAAACGCCTTCTTTTTATCTTTCTCTTATTTGGCTTTTCTCTAGCCCATCTCCATTTTCTTTAAAATTGAAGCCTTGGCATCTTCGGGTGTCTTACTGATGTTAATCGTAATGGTGCCCCGACCTTTGGGTTTACCAGAATCATCTTGTTCGAGTATAAGGTCCTGATCGGCGGCCATCATAATTTGGCTTTTTCCTAGTATATCAGACTTTTTCCTTTTTGCCATATCAGTCATTATATTCATCATTTCGGCCATCTGTCTCTTCAACTCTTGCACCTCACTCATCTCGGTATTGGTGTAGGCATGCTCAAGTACGTCTAATGTGTGAATCTCAGAAGGAAGACTTCTCATATCTTCTGGCGTCTCTTCAAGGCACTGCCTTATATCCGTGGTCTTGTCTATCTGATCACTTGACCCTTTCATTATGAAAAGCCTCCTTAATTGTAGATCACTCGTGAATCAACACTTTTTTTATGCCATGCATATGCAATGCAAAAAAGACAAAAACATAGAAAACATAAAATTGGTCAGTACACGTGTAATAAAAAAACAAAAATAAGTATGTAAGTACTAAAGAGTAAATTTGTACAACCTACCCGAGCATGAATTTCTACCCGGCATAAACAAAGTCCTACCCTGCATGATTTCTACCCGACATATTTTATTTGCAAAAAGAAAGATCCTACCCGGCATGGTATTATTTTCAAAAAGAAAGATCCTACCCGGCATGATATCTACCCGACATATTATTCATGAAATAAATCTACAGAGTAGACAAAAGGTTAGAAGCGTTTCTCCTTTTAACGGGTTCTGTTTCTAAAGCAAGGCTCCTATGGTCCCTTACATGTGGTTCAGTTCTAGGGAAGGGTACCTGAATTGTCCTCGCTGTCCCTTACTAAAGGTAGCAAGGCCTCTGATCCTCACCCATTATAGGCTTCAAACTGACCAAGTTCAATTCAAGGGGACATATCCCTTATGCCTATATGGAGGTAACCCACACGAAAGCATAAGAAATATATCCCGAAAGCGATTCACCAACCTATACGGTGGTAACCCACACGAAGGCGGTATCACACTTTCACTTAAAATGGATGGAGCTCGGGTAGAAAGCTCATAGAATGCAATGCAAGTGCACTGTGTGTGAGGAGAAACTCTCAAACCTTTCGACATCCTATGTCCATGTTCACTTATACTAAGCAGTAAAAGTAAATCAGTTATATTTACAGAAAATAAAATGCATGTCCTATTAACTAAAGACAAAATCATATTTTAAATTAAAACCAAATTCGTAAATTTCCAACACTAAGACTAAAAATATTCGACTTGTGGCTTGACTCTCTTTTATTTAAAAAGATCCCCAGCGGAGTCGCCAACTGTAAGCACCCAAATCAGTCCGACGCTTATTTTTTATTCGTGTTTTAAAATTTATTTTGTTTGTTTTAATTTTGTTTGAAAAACCCCTACCCGGTTTTGAAATTAAAAATATAGAGTCGTCACCGATCATTTAAAAATGGTAGATCGGACACCAAAATAAAAACTAGAGATAAACATTTTTGGGTCCGGGAGTCGGTTACGGATGGGGAAGGATTAGCACCCCCACACTGCCCAAAATTGGTACCTAGCCGATTATTTAATGTCTTGGTGTTGGAAATTTCGAATTCGAATAAAATTTAAAATACGATTCTTAAATGCATGAAAATATTCTAAATATTTAAAGAAACATTATGTTAGTTAGAATAACCGAGAAATTCACTTCCCTTTACGCTCAAGAAATGGTTTCTCGATTTTCTAAATAAAAGAAGATTCCCTTAAGTATCGTATCCTAAAATGGTAAGGGTATCCTTTTATTTAGGGATATCAAGATGGTCACATCCCTTTACGCCTGGGACACTAATTCTCGAACTCCCTAAATAAAAGAATATTACCTTAATTTCTAACACATTTAATTACTAGTATGATGCAAAATTATGAGGTAACATGTATATATATATACTTAAAAAAGTAATATTTAATTTAAAATATATTTAATATTTATACTTATAAATAACTTATATGTATATTATGTTAGTAGTTTATATGTATATTTTGCAAAAACGAGTGTTTAAAATTATTTTTATTCATGTGGTAAAAAATATTGTACCTTATTTTTATAAACATACATAAGGCTTACATATATTATATATAAAAATATTATACATAGAAACATAAACCATAGGTAAAAACACACACACACATATATATATATGTATATATATATTATGTATACGATATTAATATATATTATAATATATGAAAATAAACTATTTTGTATAATAATAATATATACATATAATAATGATGATGATGATGCATGGATTAAATTAATGAACATAAAACGCCCTAAAAATAAACATTAAGGACTAAAATGCATTAACATGAAATTACATGGCATAAAACAATACATATTGCAGGATTAAAATGAGACATATGCAAAACTTAAAGAAATAAATGTAAATCAACATAAATAAAATGCTAAAATTAAATACTTAAATAAAGGGACCAAGTTGAAACAAAACAAAAATTAAAAGCTTAAAAGAAATAAAAAAGGGGGACGATATTAAACAAGCGTGGAAAACAAAAGGACCGAAACTGCAATTATTCGTTGGACATAAGTGAAGGCGGGAGAAGAGCTCGGGGACCTGTTGTGTAATTAGACCATTTGACAAAAACGCGAATCCTCCTCGGATTACCGGGTCACCGCGGGTCGGGTACGCCAAAACGACGCCGTTTTTCATCCGATTCAAGCAACATATATGGGTTATTGTTTTATTTCGAACCAGATTAAAACAAAAACAAACCTTATTTTTTTCTCTCATCCTCTCTAGCTAACAGCGGCGACCACTCCTCCCTCTCACGACGGCACCGATGAAAGCCGATCATCGACCCTGAAGCCTCACAGCGAAGATCCGGATGCAACGCCGGTAAGCTTCAAATTTTTGTTTGATTTCGGCTTAAAATCTAAAAATTTGAAATGATTTAAAAATAAAACAAAAACCCTTCTTCTTCTTTTGGTTCAAATTAAAAAGTTTTGATTTCTAACTAAAAATTTGTATTTCGAACAGATCTCAGATCTTTTTAACACATAAAAGGACTTGAAACTACCTTTTATTTCACTCCAAAAGTCTTTTCTTTTACAATTTTTTTTTGAAATCGACCCCTTACACTTTTTAGTTGAATCCTCTCTCAAATCTCTTTTTTTCTTTTCGAACTCCCCCTTACACGTTTGATTCGAGTTTTTTTATAAACCCCCCTTTTTCAATAAAAATCTCTTTGACTTCTTATCTTTGCTGCAGATTTGATTGTGATGCAAAGCCGGATTTTGTGGGATTGTGGGTTCGGCTAGGGTAGATTAGGGATATGATGAGTTTGGTTTAGGGTTCAGTTGGTAGGTGGCTATAAATTTAAATTATTTTATTTTTAGGGTTATTTTGGTTTTGGTTTTGGTAGGGTGGCTATAGGCTTTTTTGGGATTCAGTTGGTAGGCTGGTTATTAGGGTTAGGATATGTTTAAGGTTATTAGGGTTTTTGTTCTTTTGGTTCGGGTCGGGTAATGGACCTGAATCCGGGTCAGGTTATGGATTTGGATAGGTAATGGGTTTGGTTTGGGTAATGTAAGGGTAGTAGGTTTAGTTTGGTTTTGGGCTAAGGCCCGGGCAAAATTAGGGTCTTACACGTATCATATACCAAGGCACAGGCGTCCTATATAGCTTTCCCTTCAGACTTGATGCTATATTCACCACTTAATTCACCTAGGTTCCATCTCATACTTAATTAACGTATCTCTTCTCAGAATATGGACTGTTGCAGCAATAGTTGGAGGCAGTCGTGTTACATGCTTTTAGTTTGCAATTTTCTACTTATGTTATTTTGTCATTAATGTTTAGCAGAAAATATTATCGATATTTACAGAATCTCTAAATTCTTTTCTAGATTTGTAAAAGAGGGAAAAACTCTACTTACTTTATTGATAAACTTAGTACATATTTGTAGCACTTATTTACGACAGTTACTAACTAATTGACCATGGTTAAAACTAACTCAACTAATACCTAATTCTTCATGATCTTGATTCATACATTCTGTTAGCCCCCCCTCAGGTTGGAGCATACAAATTTTGAATGTCCAACTTGAAAATAAATCTCTGAAATGATGTTGTAGGAAGAGCCTTGGTGAAACAGTCAGCAAGTTGATTATGTGAAGAAACTGGCATCAAGATAATGGCTCATCGTTGAAGTTTTCCTCTTATCAAGTGACAATCGATCTCTATATGTTTAGTTCATTCATGATGTAATGGATTTTCTATAATTTTGATAGCAGAAAGATTGTCACGATAAAGATTTGCAGGTATAAAAGGAAGATGCAAATCCTTAAAAAGAAATTGTAGTCATTGTATTTCACAAGTTACAGCAGCCATAGTTCTGTACTCTGCTTCATTGGAGGAACGAGAAATGGTTTGTTGTTTTTTAGACTTTCACGTGATTAATATTGTACCTAGAAAATACAAAAAAATGTAAGTGAATTTCTAGAATCCGGACATGAAGCCCATTCGGAGTCACTGAAGGCTTTGACTTTCAAGTCATACTCAGTAGTAAAGAATAAACCTTGACCTGGTGTACTTTTCAAATATCAAAGTACCTTGTGTGCAGCTTTTAAATGAATTTCAGTAGGTGCTGCAAGAAACTGGGATAATTATTGCACATCATAAGATATGTCCGAGATAGTGTTAGTGAGATATATTAACTTACCTACAAGTTTCCTATATCCTGTAATATCATAAAGAGGTCATTTTGTTTTTGACAACTTTTGTCCTGAAACTGTTGGAGTAGAAATAGGCTTGGATCCTAAAAATCTTGTGTCTTTTAGTAAATCCAAGGTATATTTTCTCTGGCACAAATTTATGCCAGCTTTAGAACGTGAAACTTCAAGTCCCAAAAAAACTTTAATTGTCCAAGATCTTTAATTTTAAACATATCAAGCATATAGCTTTTAACAATATTTATTTCTTCTAAATCAGCACTTGCAAGGATAATGTCACCCTCGTATATAGCTAAAGCAATATATTTATCTCTGTTAAACCTATATCTGATTTTGATATAACAAAGACTATTTTGTAAAAAGAAATAAATTTTAAATACTCAATTGACTTACTAAATTGACAAGGATTCGAACTTAAAATAATTTCTAAGAAAACCTTAAACCCAAAATATTTTCTAAGTGTTTTGGTACTCAAAATAGCCAATTTGGTACAAGAGTACCGATACGTCATAGGCTGTATCAATACGGTTTTTCGCTACTAGAAAACTATTTTATATTAAGTGGCTACAGGGTACTGATACGCGTGTAGCTGTATCAGTACGCCTTTGTAAACCTGGAAACCAAATTGCTATAGAGTATCGGTACGCCTTATAGCGTATCGGTACGAGGTTAAAGATTTTCTAAATTTTTGCATTTAATTTTTGACCGTTTCCTTGTCAGTTTAGTGGAACCATAAGTTTTGAAAAACGGTTATGCGTGCTGATACCCTCTTAGGCGTACCTTTACGACTTTTTATGTAAAACTTCCAAAGATTTCAGTGAGCAAAATCGATATCGTACAGATCGTATTGATACCCTTTGTAAAATACACACTCTGTGTCGATATGGTTTTTCGTGTATCGATACCCCTTTGTTGCAACGACTCTTTCTTCTTATAACAAGTATCGATACGATTCCTCGAGTACGATACCCAATGTTGACAGACATCATTTATTGAGGGAAAAATATAGCCCAACGATTATAGTCAATATGCCAACTACCCAAACAACTAAAAATCAATGAGGGGTATAAAATCAAGTCTCCAAAGCTTCTTCAACAACTATTCAACAAGTCTAAAGCATTCAAGCACACATCCAACAATCTTTGAGCTTTTAGTGTCAAATCTTGTAAACACACTTGAGTGATTTCAATTGTAATCTTTTTATTCAAGTGTTGGGGTTTTAGTGAGCCTAGAATTGTGCAAACATTTTACCTTGGGAGGGATTTTCAGATTGGTATCATTTGTATTTCTCTTTGTGAGTGTTCTTAAGGTTTTGGGTATAAAACTTAAGGGAGTTGTAAGGTTATCTCCTTGAGCCTCAAAAGGAAAGAAAATCTAGTGGATTTGAAAAATCCTTAGTGTGGATAGCTAAGGTAGTGGATGTAAACCTTATTGAGAAGGTTGAACCACACTAAATTCTTGTGTTTTTATCTTTTTGCTTCCACCAATTTTTTAAATTGCCAATTCATCCCAATAATTGGTATCAGAGCTACACTCATTGGAAGGCTTCACATCATCTTGAGTCGATCCTAAGGTGTTCAATCAATCCACAAGTCAAGCCATGACCTCTACTTTTGGCAACTACCTCACCGAATCTCAATCCATCTCCAAACTGCCTTATTTCAATGGGGGTAAACTATCCCTATTGGAAGAATAGGATAAAGCTTTTCATCAAATCCAACGACTACCTCTTTTGGGATGTAGTGGAAGGTGGAACATCTATTCTGATGAAGAAAAAAGGATACCGATGCGTCCCCAAGACTAGGAAAGAGTATACCGATAAAGATTGAAGAAAGATGCAAATAAACGACAAAGCCATGCATATTCTCTTTTGTGCTCTTAGACCAGAAAAATACGCCAAGATGTCTGCTTACACAAGTGCGAATGAGATATGAAACAAGCTTGAAGTTATATATGAGGTCACCAATGAAGTCAAGGAGACCAAGATTGGACTCTTAAATCTTAGCTAGGAAAACTTCAAGATGGAACCAGATGAAAACATCACCAAGATGTTCGATAAATTCTTTGTCATCGTCAATGAGCTTAAAGGTAAAGAAGTTATTTCGAAAGACAAGCTTGTTCAGAAACTTATCTACTCTCTTCCCAAGTCATGGGACTCAAAGAAGACCACCATCATCAAAGTCAAGGATCTCAAGACCTTAAAGCTTGATGCACTTTTGGGGTCTCTTCTCACTCATGAGATCATGAAAAAAAAAGAAAATGAGAAAAAAGAGAAAAAGATAAAGAAGAAAGAAGTAGAGAAGAAGAAGATGAGAATTACTCTCAAAGCTTCACAAGTGGAGAGCGATTGTAGTGAAGAAGAAGATGAAGAAATGGCTATGCTAGCCAAGAGATTCACAAGGTTCATGAAATCTAACCAAGGAGGAAAGTTTCGACGGAGAGAGGGTTTTAAGAATAAGCAAAAAGAAGAAGAGAATAATCAAATCGTTGGCTATGAGTGCAAAAAGCCAAGGCATATCAAGTTCAATTGTCCCCAACTAAAGAAGAATAGTTTCGAGAAGAAGAAGAAGCTCAAGGCACATGCTTCTACTTGGAGTGATGTAGACTCATTCGATGAGGAAGTGTAAAAAGTAGCTAACCTTTGTCTCATAGCATTGAAGGAGGATCTTAAGGTAGCCTCAAACTCATCTAATTTCGATTTTACTTTTTATGAGCTCTAAGAAGCTTATGATGAGTTACAATAGGTTTATAATGAATTAGTTTTGAAGTATAAAGAATCACTTTTGAAAAATAAGAAAACAATTTCTGATTTGAAAACTCAAAATGATTCTTTATCCAAAACTAATATGGAACTTGAAAGAAAGGTTGTGGATATGAAAGCAAAACAAAAAGATTTTGAAAAGAAAAATCAAGACTTGCATAACCTACTTTCAAAATTCCATGATGATCACCAAAAGAAAGTAGGTGATCTTAAAGCTTCTTTAAACAAGTTTGAGAATTCTCGTTTTGAAAAAGAAAACAATTCAAAACCCAACCACGTGAGAAGAAACTTTAATGGCTACAAATATAGAGGCTTCCAAATACCCTAGAATGGTAAGAGAGTAAGGAGTGTTTGGGTTTCTGAGGAACTTGTCACTTCTAATAATATTGATGCTATTGCTTCTTGGATTCCCAAGGGAACCAAGATTTTGGAAGCTAATACTCATGGACCCAAAACAATTTGGGTACCAAAAATCAAGAGTTGATGCTATGTTTGTAGGGGGAGCATTGCTACAAGGCCAAAACTTTAAGTGAAAATTCATGGTACCTTAATAGTGGATGCTCGAGACATATGACCTAAGACATGAGTTGATTCTTGGAGCTAAAATAAAAAAGTGGAGGAGTAGTGACAACTCCAAAGGCCACATTGAAGAAATCAATTTTATTGGTAATCACTCTTCTATACTCATTGATAATGTTTGTATGTCAAAGGTCTTAAGCATAACATTTTGAGCCTAAGACAATTATGTGATAAAGGTTCCAATGTCCTTTTTGATTTATGATTGCAAAATTAGTGACATTGATTCCAACAAAATTGTGCTTATTGGTAATCAAATAGGAAACATTTACATGGTGCATTTATATGACATTCATATTTCAAATGCATGTTTTGTTGCAAAAGATGAACATGATTCTTGGTTGTGGCATAGAAAGCTAGGACATGCAAGCATGAGTGTATTAGAAAAACTAATTTCAAATGATCTAGTAAGAGGTTTGCCAAAAATCAAGTTTTCTCTTGACAAAATTTGTGATACATGTGCAAAAGAAAAACACAAAAGAGTTTCTTTTAAATATATTAATGATGTATCTACAAGTAGAGTTTTACAATTGATCCATATAGATATTTTTATTAGAACAATGAGCTTGGGTGGAAAACAATATGCATTTGTTTTAGTTGATGACTACTCTAGATTTACTTTGGTTCTATTTTTAAGTACCAAGGAAGAGGCTTTAGAAAAATTCATCACGTTTTCAAAAGCAAACCAAAATGATGTTGGTTACTCTATTTCTCATATTAGGAGTGACCATGGAACCGGATTTCAAAATCTTGGTTTTAAAAAGTTTTGTAACTCAAATAGAATTAGCCATAATTTTTCAGCTCCTCGCACACCTCAACAAAATGGGGTTGTTGAGAGGAAAAATAGAATTTTAGAAGAAATGGCTAGAACCATGCTTTGTGAAAATAATTTGCCTAAGTATTTTTGGGATGAAGCCACTAATACGGCTTGCTATATTGTTAATAGAGTAATGATTAGGCTAATTTTAAAGAAACCACCTTATGAGCTTTTCAAAAATAAAAAGCCTAATATTAGCTATTTTCATACTTTTGGATTTAAATGTTTTGTTTTAAACAATGGAAAAGACAATTTAGGCAAGTTTGATGCAAAAAGTGATGAAGCTATTTTTCTAGTTTACTCTTTAAACTCTAAAGCCTATCGTGTATTTAAAAAAATAACTTTAGTGGTTGAAGAGTCTATCCATGTTGTTTGTGATGATAACCTTATTCCAAGGAAGGATACTTGTGATGATGAAGATGATGTAAGAATTTTGGATGCGAATGATGGTGAAGAACAATCATCAAAGGTAGAAGAAGTTCCACCAGAAGAAGAACCACAAGATTCACCTCTAGAAGCCTTGAAGGACATGTCTCTAGAGGAAAGGGAAGTGACCTACCCAAGAGAGTTCAACTATGTCAAAGGTAGTGAGATTTTGGGTGATCCATCCAAAGAGGTAACCACTAGATCCTCTCTTAGAAATACATATAATTTTGTTGCATTTATCTCATGCATTAAGCCTAAAAATATCAAAGAAGCATTAAATGATGATTATTGGATATTGGCCATGCAAGAAGAGTCAAATCAATTTGCGATGAGTAAAGTTTGGACATTAGTTGATAGGCCTAGTAATAAATCTACTATAGGTACTAAATGGGGTTTTAGAAACAAACTAGATGAGAGTTGTAACGCTCCAGTTTTGGACCTAGCAGTTTTCAGGTTTATTAGACAATCCGGTGGATCGGGTTAGAGATTCGAGTGGAATTCGGGACCGTATATTTTTTGGTAAGATAAAAATATAGAAAATAGTTAAAAATCATCTTTTAGTATATATTGAATTTTGGTGGAATCAATTTTGGAAAATGGAATTTGGAAATGTGACATTTTGGTTAGTGACCAAAATGCGATTTTTGAAAACGGTTTTAAAGTGACTAAAATGAAAAGGGTCAAAATCTTAGAATCCTTAAGGAGCTAAATTACTAAGTTTTTTTTCTGGTGGTTTCTTTCTTCAATTAAATCAAAAAGGGGTTTAAGAGGGATTAAAATATTTAAGTTAGTTATTTGCTTTTAAAGAAAATTTGCGTAACATTTTCCTAATCCTTTTTTCTCAACTTCTTTTCTGCCAGACACTTAGAATTTCATCAAAATCTAGAGGTGAGAGATTCTTTTCACTCAAATTATTGATTCTAACTTGATTCTTTAACTTTGTTTTACAAAATCTCATTGAAATCTTATGTTTTCTTATCTTTAAACAAGCAAATTGAGGGAGAAATCACATAACATGGGTAAGGTCCGTGACCTCCTCTGTTAAATGGTTCTTTATTGATATTCCCAATTATTTGATCCTTGATTTATGGTTTATAATCTAATTTTTATGTTTTTATATAGATTTAATTGGGTAAAATTGATGAAATGATGAAAGATTCGAATTGAATCTGATTTCCAGTGTTATGAATTTTTTTGAACATATTTTGGATGTGTAATGATGTTGATAAGTCGATTTTATCAATAGAATCCCGAAACTCTTGAATCTCTAATTGTTTAGGTTGCTAGATTTGTGTTTTTGAGGTGTTATGGTGGCTGTGTGCTTACTGAAGGTGTTAGGTTGATTTGATTCTATTTCTTGATGTTAATTGATGATATAAGTGGTGTTAGATTGTTAGGTTGTGCCTGGGTTGTGTTTGGAAAGGATTAGTTGAAGTTTTTGGTTGTTGTGGTTGGGTAATTGTGAGGTGAATGCAAGAATCCGTGAGGATCTATTGTTGCGGTATTGTAAATGCATGGAGATGCATTAATCATCTGTTGTTATGTGGCTTAAAAATGGGAGGTTGTTTTGGAAGCGAACGGTGTAGCATTTGGAGGCTTCAGACGCTTGATTTCGCATCGGCAAATCAAGGCTTCGCGTATCAGTGAGTGAGAACGTGGTAGTTTTAAAATGTGGTTTTTCTCTCTCGGTCGTGCTAGTTTTAAATGGTTTTATGCACTTATCTTGATTTACATGTTACCTACTGTTTAAGCATGTTTTAAAGTATTTGACATACTGTTTTTGAGCATGAAATGCTGAAGGATGCACATGGTAAGTGGTCCTTGAAGGTATATGGATTATACTTGTGGTTTAAAGCATGGTTGTTGCTTTGGAAACATGGTTTGGTTAATGTTTGTTAAAAACAGTGAGGTAAATGCTAAATGGTTAATTATATTGGCAAGTGATGTCGTTTTAAAATTGTTATCGAATATAGTTGGCCGGCCATATGATTGATAGTGCACTATAATAAGTCACCTTGGATGTCGATGGGTTTATACGGTGTACCGAATACTCCATCCAAGTACCCTAACGGCCGATGGGTTATATGGTACCGTAAACTCCCGTTAGTGGATTAAGCATCTAATCGATGAAAGGGGTTGGTGTCCCCATGGGTTGAAAGTGTACCCGGTTGTTAATGTACCGCGATTGTGATTGTATCGCTATTCCAGTTGAGATGGCTTAAAGTATGGGTAAACACTTGTTGAATCTGTGTATCCGATGAACTCTTTTGGTAAATGAATTTGGTTAATGATCACTTGTGTGCCAATATAATAGTTGATGTATCATTGGAAAGTTTATGTTGTATAATGTGATTTATACATGTTTACTCTTTAAGCTTCGCATATGGTTGTTATGCATGAGAAGGCTTAAATTGAGGTTAAGCAATGGGACTTGCTGTTGTTTAATGATACATGTTGCATACGGTTTAATATGCTGGTTTTAAAGACGTTAAGTGTATGGTTAAAAGTCATGGTAATGTTTTAAATTTTGATGAAACACGATTTTGAAGTCGGATTTCAATGAGTTAGTAAGACATGATTTTAAATGCATTGATGGTGTTTTGTTTGTGAACGCTCCTCACTAAGCCATGTGTGCTTACGCTCTTATTGTCCATCAATGCAGAGAATTGAGAGCTTTGGAGGCAGTAAGGAGCAAGGGATCCTGGCAAGACGTGTTTACTAAAGTATGTTTGGATTAGACTATAAGTAATAAAGGCAATGGGGTACTTGTTTTGGTTTTGGAAGATGTTTTGATAAACTCTCTGTTTGAGCAATTTTGTTTGGTTGCTCTAAAGTTGTAAATGGCCTTTATGGTTTGGTTTTGGTGATGGTTTGGAGTTTTATGTTTTACATGAATGGTTTCTAGGTTGCATGCCTATAGATTTACGTTCGATGCAAAATGCCATGGATTGATGTTGAATCTGTGATGCTATGCTGTGAGTTGTATCCTGAATATGTTGGATGTATGTTAGAAGCATGTTAGGGTGTTTTGGATAGGCTAAAAGCTTGTTAAACTAGCTAAATATGACATTATAGGCCCAGACATATCGATACGCGGGGGACCATATCGGTACGGCTAGGCAAAATCAAGCATGGTGTTTCGATACGGGCTTGGGTGTACTGGTACGGATTTTCTTTACTGGAATCTACTTTTTGGGACAAAACCCGCGTACCGAAACATTACCTTATCGTATCGATACAGATGCCAAATATTTACGAACTTCCAGCTAGGCATACCGAAACGGGTTACAGTGTATCGAAATGGTACAAGCTTGTATAAGGCAACGTATTAATATGGTGGCACGCGTATCAGTACGGTCGTCTTTTATTTCAGTTAATGTCATGGAAGTAAAGTTCTGTTTTCTTGCGTTTTGGTCCCTAAATGTTGTAGATGCAATTGATTGAGCTTGGATGATCGAATCGAGCTAATTTTTGGCATGAGAATATGAAAATTGCTTAATTAAAGGTTGGTAATTTAAAAAATGTGCCAAGTCCCTATAATTTGATCGAATTGCAATTTGGTCCCTAGATTGCAATTGAGCTAATTAGATGTCAAATTGATGCCCAATTGAGTTGAGTTTTCACCTAATGCCAGTATAAACACATAGGTTAATGATTTTGCATTTAGACAAGATAAAAAATGGTCGCATTTCAGTTTCTCTCTTTATGTTTTACCTCAGTAAACCTAATATAGCTTACTCGGTTCGGTCTTACGACTAGATCGGGTCGAGGGGGTTACATTTGATGGTATCAGAGCCAGGTTTGTGATAGTTGGGAGTTGGTTTGATTGCTGTAATGTGAATGTGAGTTGTTATATGATTGTAATATGCACGATGATTGTAATATGTACGGTGGTTGCTTTATGCCATGTTGGGGGGAAATTTGAGAAACCCATTGCCTTATTACTATTATAGTTTGGAAAGTTTTGATTTTTGATATAGAAGTCTTGGATCCTTGCTTGAAGCTGGCCTGACTGTTTTGTTTTGAAATGATTATCATGCCTTAGATATATTTTACCATGATGAGACCGATGAGAGAGTTGCGATTTGGTATGATTGTTACTGCCACTGGGCAGGATGTTAAGGGAGATGTTTTACCTTCTGGAGGGTTGCTACCGCCCCTACCTATTCCACTGGAGGGAGTGGAGCAAGTACCACTTGCGCCAGGTAAGCCAGGGATGAGTGATATGGCACCGCTGATTCATGCCATGACCGGTGCTTTTTAGGTAGCAGTTGTGGGTGTTCATGTGCCAGCACCACCAGTGGTTGGGCAGGGTTTTCCGTTAGAACGTCTTCGTAGTTTGGGCGAAGTTAAGTTTTGAGGCTTGTCGCCAGAGGCTTCAGAGGGATGGTTGGCCAGTATTGAAAGGATACTAGGTCAGATGGGGTGTACCAATGCCGTAAGCTGGGCTGTGCTGTTTCCCTATTACAAGGTGATGCCTATACATGGTGGACTACCACGATTTTTGGTATAGTGACCGATGATATGACCTGAAAGTTATTCTGTAGTGCTTTTCGAAAGAAGTATTTAGGGGTCCGATATTAGGATGATAGGAAGCATGAGTTCATGGCTTTGGTGCAGGGAGGTATGCCTATGGCAGAGTATGAGGTGCAGTTTGTGAGACTGAGTCAGTCCACACCTAAGTTGATCCCGGACGAGCGCTAGCATTGTGATTGTTTCTGCTATGGGCTTGTGCAGGATGTTAAGACATAAATGGTTGATGTTGATTATATTGACTTTGATGTGATGGTTTTGCGAGACAAGGATGTAGAGCAAAATCTTGGTTTGGCTTATAGGTCACGAGGCTTTAGCTTGGGTAAGAGAGTTACTGATTTTGGTTCTAGCGGTGGTCAGACTGAGAGACACCGTGACAGTAGGGTTCGCCTAGAGTCGAGGCATGGTGGAGGTATTGTGAGACGTGGAGCTCAGAGGCAAGGTGCCCAGATTAGAGCGTCGTTTAACACCTGTTGGGTTTGTAGATCCCGAGATCATATAAGGTGAGATTGTCCGCGTCTAGCTAGGGAGGTCAGACACCTGTGCCCGTTGTTGGCCCGAGGTAGGCAGGGTGCTGCACCTGTTGTTGCTCCGTAGCGAGGTCGTGGACCATTTCAGCGTCGAGATGGTGGCCAGAGAACTATAGCTCATAACGTTGCTATCTAGCCTGAGGAAGGCGGATCGACAAAGGTGTATGAGCACCCGAGGGTTGCAATGACACCAATGTGATTGTAGGTACTTTCTCTTTACAGTTCTTGCCGTTGTATTCTTTGGTTGATTCTGGTTCTACCTATTCATACATCTTGTATGAGCATGCCCAGCCGCTTGATATACCTGTTGAAATTCTAAATGTGGGTGTTAGAGTGACCAGTTCTCTTGGGGAGACATTTGTAGTTAGAAAGTTGTATCGTAGGTGCCCGTTGATGGTTTAAGGCCATGTTTTTGCTGTGGATCTGATGGAGTTGCCATTCCATGGCTTTGATGTTATTTTGGGCATGGATTGGTTGACTGAGCATCGAGCCGTAGTGGATTTTGAGGCCAAACTGATATTTTTGAGGTTGTCGGATGATTTTGAGGTGGTGGTTGTTGGCGAGAATGCCAAGTTCTTGTTTAATGCTATTTCGACTTTAGAAGCGAGTCAGATGTTGGGTTCTGAATGTCAGGGTTTCTTGGCCTATGTTATGAATCCTGGTTTAAAGGAGTTGAGGGTGTAGGATATTCGCACCGTATGTGAGTTTCTGGGTGTTTTTCTAGAAGAATTACCGGGGTTGCCACCTGACCGTGAGGTAGAGTTTGGCATTGAAACCTATATGGATACGGCACCGGTGTCTATTGCTCTGTACTGCATGGCCCCGAAAGAGTTGAAGGAGTTAAAGATGCGATTGCAGGAGTTGCTTAATCATGGGTTTATTAGACCGAGTATTTCACCGTGGGGTACACCGATGTTGTTTGTAAAAAAGAAGAATGGTACGTTACGGATGTGTATAGATTATCGTCCGTTGAACAAGTTGACGATAAAGAACAAGTATCCGTTGCCGCGGATAGATGATCTGTTTGATCAGTTTCGAGGTGCATTAGTGTTTTCCAAAATTGATTTGAGGTCTGGGTACTATAAGTTGATGGTGAAGGATGTGGATGTACCTAAGAAAGCTTTTCATACGAGGTACGGGCATTACGAGTTTTTTGTGATGCCGTTTGGTTTGACCAACGCATCGGCTACTTTCATGGACATGATGAACCGGGTGTTTCATGAGTTTTTGGATTAGTTTGTGGTGGTGTTTATCGATGATATCCTAGTGTACTCTTGTACTAAGGAGGATTATAATAGACATTTACGGATTGTGCTTCAGACGTTGTTGACTAATCAGTTGTATGCCAAGTTAAGCAAGTATGAGTTTTGGCTTAGGGAGGTTGTTTTCCTTGGGCATGTTGTGTCAGCCGAGGGAATTCGTGTTGATCCGCATAAGGTTGAGGCTGTGATGAGTTGGAAGTTCTTAAGTCGGTAATAGAAGTCTGAAGTTTTCTTGGTTTGGCTGGTTATTACCGTAGGTTTGTGGAAGGGTTCTCCAGTTTGGCTGCTCCTTTAACCAAGTTGTTGTAGAAGAATGTTCGGTTTGAGTGGATGGAGGATAGACATCGAGCTTTTGAAAGGTTGAAGGAAGCTTTGACGCGAGCTCCAGTCTTGGTTCAACCTAAATCGGGAAAGGAGTTCTTTGTTTATAGTGATGCGTTATATGTTGGGCTTGGTTGCGTGTGATGCAAGATGGTAAGGTAGTTGCGTATGCATCTAGGCAGTTAAAGGTGCATGAGCGTAATTACCCTACTCATGATCTTGAGCTTGTCGCAGTTGTGTTTGCCTTGAAAATCTGGAGGTATTACCTTTATGGCGAGAAGTGCGTGGTTTATACAGATCATAAAAGCTTGAAATATTTGAGTCCCAAAAGGAGCTGAATCTTAGGCAACGGAGGTGGCTTGAGTTGCTTAAAGATTATGAGCTGACCATTGAATATCATCTGGGAAAAACCAACGTTGTGGCGGATGCTTTGAGTAAGAAAACAACTGTAGTGTTGAGAGCTATGTTTGCTCGTTTGAGTCTGTTGGGTGATAGTGGATTGTTGGCTAAGTTGCAAGTGAAACCGTCATTGTCGAAGTTGATCAAGAAGAGGCAACTACATGATGAGGGTTTGGTGCCGCATGTGAAGGATATCATGGATGGGACTCCTACGGATTATCATTTCAATGACGATAGGGTGTTGTCTTTTAAAGGTCGAATTGTGGTGCCTGAAGATGATGGGTTAAGGCGTACCATTCTGACCGAAGCACACGCTAGTCCTTTTGTTATGCACCCGACAGTACTAAGATGTATCGTGGGTTGAAGGAAGAATACTATTTTGTTGGGCTGAAGAAAGATGTGGCTGATTTTGTTTCTCGTTGCATGGTATGTCAGCGGGTTAAGGCTGAGCATCAGTTTCCATCCGAATTGTTGAAACCATTAAGAATGCCGAAATGGAAGTGGGAAAGGATCACCATGAATTTTGTGTCTGGATTGCCATTGACACCGACCAAGAAGGATTCCATTTAGGTGATTGTAGATCAGTTTACGAAATGTACGTATTTTGTGCCAGTGCATACTACGTATACCTTAGATAGGTTGGCCGATCTATACATCTCCGAGGTTGTGCGTTTGCATGGGGTGCCTTGCATCGTGCTTTGGGAACAAGACTGAATTTCAGCACTTCGTATCATCCTCAGTCGGATGGTCTGTCGGAGCGCGTGATTCAGGTTCTCGAGGATATGTTGAGGCGCTGCATTATTGAGTTCCAGGGAACGTGGGAGAAGAAACTTCTATTGGTGGAGTTTGCTTATAATAACAGTTATCAAGCTAGTATACAGATGGCACCGTATGAGGCGTTGTATGGAAGGAGGTGCCGTACGCCCGTGTGCTGAGCTGAGGTTGGGGAGAAGCATGTTTCCTTGCCTGATGTTTTAAAAGGCACGAATGAGAAAGCAAAGTTGATATGTGAGCACTTAAAAGCGGCTTCGGACCGTAAGAAATCCTACGCGGATTTGAGGCGTAGAGATATAGAGTATACTGTTGGTGACTGAGTGTTTTTGAAGGTATCGCCTTGGAAGAAGGTGATGCGTTTTGGGCGAAAACGAAAACTTAGCCTGAGGTTTATTGGATCGTATGAGGTTATTGAGCGTGTGGGTCCTATAACGTATCGGTTGAGGCTGCCTCCCGAGCTGGAGAAAATACATAATGTGTTTCATGTTTCGATGTTGCGGAGGTATCGGTCAGATCCTCGCATGTTATGCCAGTGGAAGATATTGAGTTGAGGCCGAACCTATCTTATGATGAAGAACCAGTTGAGGTTCTTGATACCAGCAGCAAGGTTTTGCGTGGCAAGACAGTTGAGCTTGTTAAGGTGTTGTGGAGGCACGCGGTGTTTAGGAGGCCATGTGGGAACGCATACTAGAGCTGTTTTCGCATCTGTTTACACTAGGTAAATTTTGAGGACAAAATTTCTTAAGTGGGGGAGAGTTTTAACACCCCGGTTTTGGGCCTAGCAGTTTTGAGGTTTATTAGACGGTCTGGTGGATCGGGTTAGAGATTAGAGTCAGATTCGGGACCGTATATGTTTCGGTAAGATAAAAATGTAGAAAAATAGTCAAATATCATATTTTAATATATATTGATTTTTGGTGGAATCAATTTTGGAAAATGGAATTTGGAAATGTGACATTTTGGTTAGTGACCAAAATGCAATTTTTGAAAACTGTTTTAAAGTGACTAAAATGAAAAGGGTCAAATTCTTAGAATCCTTAAAGAGCTAAATTACCAAGTTTTTGTTGGTGGTTTCTCCCTTCAATTAAATCATTTTAAACATGTGTTTTAAAGGAGGCTTAAGAGGGATTAAAATATCTAAGTTATTTGCTTTTAATGAAAATTTACGTAACTTTTTCCTAGACCTTTTCTCTCAACTTCTTTTCTGCCAAACACTCAGAATTTCATCAAAATCCATAGGTGAAAGATTCTTTTCACTCAGATTATTGATTCTAACTTGATTCTTTAACTTTGTTTTACAAAATCTCATTGAAATCTTATGTTTTCTTAGCTTTAAACAAGCAAATTGAGGGAGAAATCACATAACAGAGGTACGGTCCGTGATCTCCTTTGTTAAATGGTTCTTTATTGATATTCCCAAGTATTTGATCCTTGATTTATGGTTTATAATCTAATTTTTATGTTTTTATATAGATTTAATTGGGTAAAATTGATGAAATGCTGAAAGATTTGAATTGAACCCGATTTCCAGTGTTATGAATTTTTTTTGAACATATTTTGGATATGTAATGATGTTGATAAGTTGATTTTATCAATGGAATCTCGAAACTCTTGAATATCTAACATGTGTTTGCTGAAGGTGTTAGGTTGATTTGATTCTGTTTCTTGATGTTAATTGATGATAAAAGTGGTTTTAGATTGTTAGGTTGTGGCTGGGTTGTGTTTGGAAAGGATTAGTTGAAGTTTTCGGTTGTTATGGTTGGGTAATTGTGAGGTGAATGCAAGAACCCGTGAAGATCTATTGTTTCGGTGTTGTAAATGCATAGAGATGCATTAATCCTCTGTTGTTATGTGGCTTAAACATAGAAGGTTATTTTGGAAGTGAACAATGTAGCTTTAGAGGCTTCAAACGCTTGATTTCGCATCGGAAAATCAAGGCTTCGCGTATCGGTGAGTGAGAACGTGGATTCCAGCTATGGAATGTTTTTAAAGGTGGTTTTGGGAGTTTAAACTTAGCTTGATACGCTGGTTTA
The DNA here is from genome assembly GCA_019671005.1 of Hibiscus mutabilis. Taxonomy (NCBI): domain Eukaryota; kingdom Viridiplantae; phylum Streptophyta; class Magnoliopsida; order Malvales; family Malvaceae; genus Hibiscus; species Hibiscus mutabilis. The sequence continues at coordinate 38,904,047 of CM033732.1, forward strand.
AATTCAGAAGTAAGTAAATGTGGTTTTTCTCTCTCGGTCGTGCTAGTGTTAAATGGTTTTATGCACTTTTCTTGATTTACATGTTACCTACTATTTAAGCATGTTTTAAAGTATTTGACATACTGTTTTTGAGCATGAAATACTGAAGGATGCACATGGTAAGTGGCCCTTGAAGGTATATGGATTATACTTGTGGTTTAAAGCATGGTTCTTGCTTTGGAAACATGGTTTGGTTAATGCTTGCTAAAAACAGTGAGGTAAATGCTAAATGGTTAATTATATTGGCAAGTGATGTGGTTTTAAAATTGTTATCGGATATAGTTGGCCGACCATAAGATTGATAGTGCACTATAATAAGTCGCCTTGGATGTCGAGGGGTTTATACGGCGTATCGAATACTCCATCCAAGTACCCTAACGGTCGAGGGGTTATATGGTACCGTAAACTTCTGTTAGTGGATTAAGCATCTAATCGATGAAAAGGGTTGGTGTCCTTGTGGGTTGAAAGTGTACCCGATTGTTAATGTACCACGATTGTGATTGTATCGCTATTCCAGTTGAGATGGCTTGAAGTGTGGGTAAACACTTGTTGAATCTGTGTATCCAATGAACTATTTTGGTAAATGAATTTGGTTAATGATCACTTGTGAGCCAATATAATAGTTGATGTATCATTGGAAAGTTTAAGTTGTATAATGTGATTTATCCATATTTACTCTTTAAGCTTCGCATATGGTTGTTATGCATGGGAAGGCTCAAATTGAGGTTAAGCAATGGGACTTGCTGTTGGTTAATGATACATGTTGCATACGGTTTAATAAGCTGGTTTTAAAGATGTTAAGTGCATGGTTAAAAGGCATGGTAATGTTTTAAATGTTGATGAAACACGATTTTGAAGTTGGATTTCAATGAGTTAGTAAGACATGATTTTAAATGCATTGATGGTGTTTTGTTTGTGAACGCTCCTCACTAAGCCATGTGTGCTTACGCTCTTATTGTCTATCAATGCAGAGAATTGAGAGCTTTGGTGGCAGTAAGGAGCAAGGGATCCTAGCAAGACTTGTTTACCAAAGTATGTTTGGATTAGACTATAAGTGAGGGACCGTATCGGTACGGCTAGGCGAAATCAAGCATGGTGTTTCGATACGGGCTTGGGTGTACCGATACAGATTTTCTTTACTGGAATCTACTTTTTGGGACAAAACCCGCGTACCGAAACATTGCCTCACCGTATCGGTACGGGTGCCAAGTATTTACGAATTGCCGCTAGGCGTACCGAAATGGGTTGCAATGTATCGAAATGGTACTGGCTTGTATAAGGCACCGTATCGATACGGTGGCATGCGTATCGGTACGGTTGTCTGTTATTTCAGTTAATGTCATGGAAGTGAAGTTCTATTTTCTTGCATTTTGGTCCTTGAATGTTGTAGATGCAATTGATTGAGCTTGGATAATCGAATGGAGCTGATTTTTGACATGAGAATATGAAACATGCTTAATTAAAGGTTGGTAGCTTAAAAAATGTGCCAAGTCCCTATAAATTGATCGAATTTCAATTTGGTCCTTAGATTGCAATTGAGCCAATTGGATGTAAAATTGATGACCTATTGAGTTGCGTTTTAACCTAATGACAGTATGAAAATATAGGTTAATGATTTTGCATTTAGACAAGATAAAAAAAAATGGTCGCCTTTTGGTTTCTCTCTTTATGGTTTACCTCGGTAAACCTAATATAACTCACTCGGTTCGATCTTGCGACTAGGCCGAGTCGAGGGGGTTACAAGAGTGGTAACATAGTGAGAAACATGGCTAGACTTGTTGCTCAAGGTTACACTCAAGAAGAAGAAAATTGATTTTGAAGAAACCTATACACCCGTAGCTAGAATGAAAGCTATTAGGATGTTGCCTGCATTTGCATGTTATCATGAATTCAAGCTTTTTTAAATGGTTCTATAAATGAAGAAGTGTATGTAGAACAACCAGCCTGTTTTGAAGATCCAAAATATTCAAACTATGTTTTTAAACTTTCAAAAGCTTTATATGGTTTGAAACAAACTCCTAGAGCTTGGTATGAAAGATTGTCAAATTTTCTTACTGAAAAAGGTTTTGACAAAGGGAAGGTTGATACTACACTTTTGATAAAAAGAAAAGGCAAGAACATTTTAGTAGTTCAAATTTATGTTGATGATACTATTTTTGGTTCTCCTAATGAACTTCTTTGCCAATATTTTGCTAATCTAATGTAAGGTGAATTTGAAATGAGCATGATGGGGGAGCGTTCATTCTTTTTGGGATTCCAAATCAAACAAAGGAAGGATGACATCTTCATTAATCAAGCAAATTACATCAAAGATATTCTCAAGAAGTTTGGCTTAGAGAATGTGAAACCTGAACCCACACTAATGAGCTCTTCCACAAAGCTTGACAAAGATGAAGGAGGTAAATGTGTTGATCTTAAGCTTTATAGATCTATGATAGGATCTTTGCTTTATCTCACAGGAAGTAGACTGTGTAACGCACCAGTTTTGGGCCTAGCGGTTTTGAGGCTTATTAGACAGTCTGGTGGATCGGGTTAGAGATTCGAGTTAGATTCGGGACCGTATATTTTTAGGTAAGATAAAAATGTGGAAAAATAGTTAAAAATCATCTTTTAATATATATTGATTTTTGGTGGAATCTATTTTGGAAAATGGAATTTGGAAATGTGACATTTTGGTTAGTGACCAAAATGTGATTTTTGAAAACTGTTTTAAAGTGACTAAAATGAAAAAGGTCAAATTCTTAGAATCCTTGAGGAGCTAATTTTACCAAGTTTTTCTGGTGGTTTCTCCCTTCAATTAAATCATTTTAAACATGTGTTTTAAAGGGTGATTAAGAATGATTAAAATATCTAAGTTAGTTATTTGCTTTTAAAGAAAATTTACGTAACTTTTTCCTAAACCTTTTCTCTCAACTTCTTTTCTTCCAAACACTTAGAATTTCATCAAAATCTAGAGTGAGAGATTCTTTTCACTCAGATTATTGATTCTAACTTGATTCTTTAACTTTTTTTTTTTACAAAATCTCATTGAAATCTTATGTTTTCTTAGCTTTAAACAAGCCAATTGAGGGAGAAATCACATAACAGGGGTAAGGTCCGTGATATCCTCTGTTAAATGGTTCTTTAGTGATAATCCCAATTATTTGATCATTGATTTATAGTTTATAATTTGATTTTGTGTTTTTATATAGATTTAATTAGGAGAAATTGATGAAATGATGAAAGATTCGAATTGGATCTGATTTCCAGGGTTATGGATTGTTTTTGAACATATTTTGGATGTTTAATGATGTTGATAAGTCGATTTTATCATTGGAATCCCGAAACTCTTGAATCTCTAATTGTTTAGGTTGCTAGATTTGTGTTTTTGAGGTGTTATGGTGGCTGTATGTTTGCTGGAGGTGTTAGGTTAATTTGATTCTGTTTCTGGATGTTAATTGATGATAAAAGTGGTGTTAGATTGCTAGTTTGTGACTAGACTGTGTTTGGAGAGGATTAGATGATGTTTTCGGTTGTTGTGGTTGGGTCTTTGTGAGGCGAATGTAAGAGTCCGTGAGGATCTGTTGTTACAGTGTTATAAATGCATTGAGATGCATTAATCCTATGTTTTAATGTGGTTAAAACAGGGGATATGGATCCGGAAGAGATCGGTGAAGCTTTGGAGACTTTGGATGCATGTTTTTACGTCGACAAATTGAGGTTTCGCGTATTTGTGAGTGAGAACGTGGATTCCAGCATTGGAATGTTTTAAATGTGGTTTATGGGAGTTTAAACTTAGCTTGATACGCTGGTTTAAGCTCAGAAGTAAGTAAAAGTGGATTTTCTCTCTCAATCGTGATAATGTTAAATGGTTTATGCACTTGTTTTGATTTACATGTTACCTACTGTTTAAGCATGATTTAAAGTATTTGATATACTGTTTTTAAGTGTAAAATGCTAAAGGATGCACATGGTAAGTGATCCTTGTAAGTATATGGTCTATACTTGTGGTTTAAAGCATGGTTGTTGCTTGGGAAAATAGTTTGGTTAATGCTTGTTAAAAACAATGAGGTAAATGTTAAATGGTTAATTATATTGGCAAGTGATGTGGTTTTAAAATTGTTATCAAATATAGTTGGCCGTCCATAGGATTGATAATGTACTATAATAAGTCGCCTTAGATGTTGAGGGTTTTACCGAATACTCCATCTAAGTACCCTAACAGTTGAGGGGTTATATAGTACCGTAAACTCCCGTTAGTGGGTTATACATCTACCGATGAGTGGCGTTGAGGGGTTTATATGGTTTACTGAATACTCCAATAGGAGTGTCGCAACGGTGGAGCAGTTTATGTGTACCGAAAACTCCCGTGTGTGAACCTTGTGTTGCCGGTGAGAATGTATAAAGTGTTGGGTAAACACTTATTGAATCCGTGTATCCGATGAACTCTTTTGGTAAATGAATTTGGTTAATGATCACTTGTGAGCCAATATAATTGCTGATGTATCACTGGAAAGTTTATGCTGCATAATGTGATTTATACATGTTTACTCTTCAAGCTTTGCATATGGTTTTTATGCATGGGAAGGCTTAAATTGAGGTTTAGCAATAGAACTTGCTGTTGGTTAATGATACATGTTGCACGTTTACTCTTTAAGCTTTGCATATGGTTGTTATGCATGGGAAGACTTAAATGGAGGTTTAGCAATGGAATTTGCTGTTGTAAATGATTCATATTGCAGGTGGTTTAATATGCTGGTTTTTAATGATGGAAAGTGCATGGTTTTCAAGGCATGATGTTTCAATGGTAATGTTTAAATGATGTTTAAAGAATGATTGAAATGAGATTTCAAGGTGTTGTTGAGAAATAGTTTTGAATGCATTGATAGTGTTTTGTTTTTGAGCACTCCTCACTAAGCCTAGTGTGCTTACGCTCTCTTTATCCATCAATGCAGAGAATTAAAAGCTTGGAAGGCAGGGGGAGGCAAGGGATCGGTACAAGACTTGGTAACCAAAGTATATTTGAACTAGACTATATGTAATAAAGGCAATGAGGTTTCCGTAGTTGTTTGGGAGATGTTTTGTTAAACTCCCCGTTTGAGCAAGTTTGTTTAGTTGCTCTTGAGTTGTAAATGGCCTCTAAGGTTTGTTTTTGGTAATGGTATGTGGTTCGGTGTTTTACTTGAATGGTTTTCTAGGAAGCATGCCTATACTTTTACACATGATGCAAGATGTCATGAATCGATGTTGATTATGTGATGTTTTGATGTGGTTTAAACCCTGAGTATGCTGGATGTATGTTATGAGCATGTTATGTTGTTTTGGTATGGTTGAATGTATGATAAACCAGCTAAATGTGACATTATAGGCCCAAGCGTACCGATACGCGGGGGACCGTATCGCTACGGCTAAGCAAAATCGAGCATGGCGTTTCAATACGATCTTGGGTGTATCGGTACGGCTAGGCAAAATCAAGCATGGTGTTTCGATACGGTCTTGGGTGTACGGGTACGGATTTTCTTTACTGGAACCTACTTTTTGGGACCAAACTCGCGTACCGAAACACTACCTTACCGTATCGGTATGGTTGTCAAACATTTTCAATCTGCCAGCTAGGCATACCGAAATGGGTTGCAGTGTATCGAAACAGTACATGCTTTTGTAAGGCACCGTATCGATATGGTGGCACACATATCAGTACGAATGTCTATTAATTCTGTTAATGTCATGGAAGTGGAGTTATGTTTTCTTGCGTTTTGGTCCATGAGTGTTATGGATGCAATTGAATGGGTTTGGATGTTCGAATCAAGCTGATTATTGACATGTAAGCATGAAATATATTTAATTAATGGTTGGTAACTTAAAATTGGGAAATATCCTTGTATAATGTTGAAATTGCAGTTAAGTCCCTAATTTGTGTTTGTGTCCAATTGGATATCGATTCGATAACCGATTGAGAGGAGTTCTCTCCTGTGAACAGTATGTACATGTAGGAAAGCAATAATACATCTTAACAAGATAAAAAATGGACACATTTTAGGTTACATCTTCTCGATTTACTTCGGTAAACCTAATGTAGCTCGCTCAGTTCGGTCTGGCGACTATGCCGGGTTGAGGGGGTTACAGACTGGATAATGTTTAGTGTTTTCTTGTGCTCTAGATTTCAAGCTAGTCCTAGAGAATCACATCTACAAGCCGTTAAGAGAATCTTTAGATACCTTAGAGACACCCCTTATTTAGGTCTTTGGTATCCTAAAGACTCGTCTTTTAGTTTGTATGCTTATTCGGATGCGGATTATGGAGGTTGTAAGATAGATAGAAAGGGTACCTCTGATACTTGTCAATTCCTAGGTAACATGCTTATGTCGTGGTTTTCTAAGAAGCAAAATAGCATAGCACTATCTACCACCGAGGCATAATATATTTTGGCTAGTAGTTGTTGTGCTCAAGTCCTTTGAATGAAGGAACAACTCTTTGATTACAGAATTGATGTAGGTACCATCCCCCTAAAGTGTGACAATACTAGTGTTATTTGTCTCACTAAGAATCACATCCAACATTCTAGAACCAAGCATATAGAGATAAGACACCATTCCATTAGAGATCATGTCTTGAAAATGATATTGTTCTAGAGTATATAGACACCTTGAACCAATTAGCGGATATCTTTACCAAACCTTTAGATAAAGAATGTTTTTGGACTCTTAGGAGAGAGTTAGGTCTTACTAGCCTTTCTTGAACCTTAAAGCCTTGTTTGGTGCTTAAATCTTGCTTGAATTTGGTTGATATTCATATTTGTGTATTTTGCTCCTATATGCATCTATTCATGTTGTTAGGGGAGTATGTAACTATTTTTGCCCATTCATGGTGATCTCATATCATAAGCATGCATATCGATTCGAGTAAAATCAAATTTTTGGGTCATTTGCAGCCTAATCTGTCAAATTTGGTTAAAGGGTATCCATACGGGGGTATCCGTATAGGTATGGGGTATTAGGGGCAGCATTTCGGTATAAATCAGTCTGTATTGGTACTGGTCGAGGATCGATACGAGATAAACTCATACCGGTACGTAGTTTTGGTGCGCACTTTATATGTATCGGTACGCATATTTGCTAGAGCCATAAATAGGGTTTTCCTAATTTAACTCAAACACTAACTTTTTTCTCTTAAAACCCTAGCTGAACACTCTATAAAAACTCTTCAAATCTCTCAATTTTTTCATCAAAAATCATCAAATCATTTTGGGGATTTTGTTTTCAACATCAAACCCAAGCAAATATCAGCAAGCTTTGTGCAAATCATCTCCTCACTCATCCATACTAAAGGTAAAAAACTTATTTTCTTTATATTTTGAATTCTTTTAGATTTGTATAGCTTTTATGTTTAAAATTTATATATTTAGGATGTATATATCCTTGTTTTCAAAGATTTTACAAAAAATCTTTCAAAACTAAATTTTTTTTATTCGAATATAAAATTATAATATTTTATTTTATTTTCCAGTTTTCAATTTTTAACTTTACCATAATTTTTTTATACTTGTATATGATTTTAAACTATACAATATAGATTTTTATACTATCTTAATTATTGGATTAAATTATTAGATTGAATTTGATGTATATGCATACATGTGTTTTGTGGTTTGAATTTTGCAGGATTTTTACCATGCCTCCTAAGAAAAGAGATGAGGTCTAGTTCTACCAATCCCAATCTGTAACACACTTTCCCGTATTTGTTACCAAACACGAGTCAGTGATGTTACTTAATTAAATTAAAAATCTATTTTTCTAATTTTAAAAAAATCTGGCAGCCTGCACTGTCTTTTCTTAAAAATTTTTATAAATTTTTGCAAGCTTCAAAAATTCATTTGGAAAAATTCCTAGTAAACTAGATTCATCAGGCTATCAATCCATATAAATTAGAGATCTTAACTCATGGCACACAAGTGCAGAAAAATCGTTAAATATGCACTATAGTGCATATTTGCTGTCTGGAAATTTTGACCTTGCATCGAATAAAAATTCATAACTTTTAGCACAGACCTCAAAATCATTCACCGTTTTTTAAATAAACAAGACTCAATTTCTAGTTCATACATCTAAATCAATATGTGAAATTTATAACAATTTTTCAAAGTCACTGCCTAAAACAGAGCATCAAGGCTGTTTTCACCTGTTTCAAAAATGAGTTCACTAAAATTTTCATAAACCATTTTAACTCACTAAATAAATAATACTAATCCATATTTTACCATGACCATAAATAAATATAAAGTTAGTAGACTTTAGTTTACACAAAACACAAGGATTTAATATTATACATGCCACTAATAATATATCATATAGGATGTCAAAATAACTACTATGATAACTTGTAGTAGTTGCTCGTTCCAACTGCACCCGAGCCAATACTGCTTACTACCGTACCGTATTAACCTACGTGTGCACATGCAAAATACACACGCTAAGTATAACTTTGTGAGGCAATATAAACAAATATATAAAAAATGAGTATCGAATTAGATGAAAACATGGTTAAGAAAATCGTATCAAATCTTTCTTATACTTTTAAATAATCATATCTAAGGATTAGAAATTTTCATATACGTTTACTTTATAATTAGCCCAAGAATTTCATAAAGAGAAACTAAAGTATGCAAGGTCAGTACTCCTTGAGTACTAGTCACCGGAGTGATGATAACACGTAGACACATAAAGTGCCAAAAACGTATAGACACATAAGTGCCAAACGTATAGATCCGAAGATTGGTGTATAGCTATACTGTAGTCCTTGACTGCTAGACCTCTAATGGCATGCCACTATACTGTAACTCTCTATCATAAACTTGGGCAATAAATTCACATAAATAACTTGTCAAAATAGAACGTAATAGGGCAGTTCATACCCTATCAATTACTAAACTTTTTCCTTTACTTGTAAATCATCCTATAACTCATATAAAAACCATGTTATCATTCAATAAAATCCATAGGTAGACTTTATAAGAGTCTAATAAAATGCATTTCAAAACATATAAAAGCACTCACCTTATGCCTCACTAATAATATACTAAATGTGTTACTACGAAGCTTTTTCTTTATCTCTTGATTTGTTCTGATCTCGAGTTTGCTCAGCTGTTTGAAATCGTCCATGTCGTAACACATACAACCAATGTACATGTTAGATTACAATTCCACTAAGAACTTTATATGAGAAAATTTCAAAGAAACTACTTTAATATACAATGTTGTATTATTACTTCATATAATTCCATCTAGTTCAACTTCTTTCCACAACATCCATATTAACCTTTAAACTTTCAAATCTTTCAAAATAGTCATTTGTCATACCACTTCAAATTCAAACACTTGGTAACAATTTCAAATATTCCAACAACACATTCAAGCTTAATACATTATCTTCTAATTGCTTGTCACTTCAATCTTATGATTCCTTAACTTTACATTTTTGGTCCTCGTCACTTTACAAACTTCCAAATTGATTCAATTCACATTCTAAAGCTTGTAGAATCATTCTAACATCATTTCTAATCTTAGGCAAAATTTTCCATAATTTTCCCTAATATTTCCTACTTGGCCGAATTTGAAAGGTCACTTTGACCATGTTCTTCAACTTGATTGAAGCATGATTTCAACCTTAAAACATCATATTCATGCTTCTAATATCATTTCCATCTCAAATGAAATTTTTGCAAGAGTTTCCCCTAAATTTTCAATATTCCCAATTTCAACCTAAAGCACAAATCATGTTGTTTTTATCAACTCAAGCATAGTAACAACATTATAACTTCAATTCTAACTTAAACAACCCTTAAATCATAAAACCCCTACTTGCTCTTCAAAACCCTAATCTTCAATCTTATTATACAAACATGGAAACTATGCAAAAATTATACTAAATGAAAGAGAATTCAAATGAGATTATTTCTCTATTTCACGTCTTGAGCCAAAAATCAATCATGCAAGCTTAAATATTGAATCAAACTCCATACCTATTTGGAGAGCTAGCTCACGGCAAGAGAAGAAAACATTAGAAGAAATGTTGATATTTTCTAGTAATTTCTATCTTAAATTATAATGACAAATGGCATATTTAAGCTTTAATTCTAATATAAAAATCCCGTTCAATAGTGAAATAACCTTTTTACCCTCTAATTATGACCAATTAGGTGATGACACCTATTATTTCTACTTTTCCATCATCATTTATAATTAAAAAGTAATGGCAAAATGACTAATATGCCATTAATGAATCCATGTAATTACAAAAATGCCATTTGTGCACTATAATAAAATAATGTCTTCCATCGAATCTAAATCGATTAAAAACGATTCCAAAATGAAATATCATATCCTTCAAGTCTTTCTACAACTCCCTTCAAAATTTCATCACATTCCGAACTCATACGATTACCCGAATTCCATTTTAACCATCAACTGTAATTTTCCAATAATAGAAACATCGGATCAAAGCATAATTTTTATATTCGATCCACACCCTTAGGCGATCTATTTATTTATAGAATAAAAATAATTATTGGGAAAATTACCATGTTGGTCCTTGAACGTTTCTCAACTTTTCACTTTAGCCACTAAACTTTAAAATTTTACGTTTTAGTCACTACACTAAAACCACCAACTTTCAATTCTTTACTATTTGGTCACTAAACAACTATTGGGGTATTACACAATCCCAATCCCGAAAACAATGGTACCAAATCCAATCTTAACCAACTTTTTATCCATTGTTTTAATGAGTCGGAATATCCCAATGCTATGAAATATTTTAAACAATTTCAAACTTTTAAAATCCTTCGTGAGCGAGTTGTTGATAATACTTTTATGTGCTCCGATGCTTTTAACTTTTCGTATCTTGATTTAATAAGGCGTTGGAAATTTATTACTTTTTTTAACCATACCCGGTATTCTTTACAAAAATCTTGCTCGTATTTTCTACTCAAATGCCCAGTGTATTTTAAATTGAGAGAAAACTGAGATCATAGCTATTGAGTCTTATCTCATGAGAAAGAAATTTTTACTTGATTCCACAAAATTTTTTGATCTTTTGGGGATGGAGGATGTGGGTATTGATGATGAGGGTTCTTTTGGTCAAATCTATGGTGGCTCAGTGACCGTTCTCGATGACCATTAGCATTTACTTTCTCATCACTTGGTGGTTTCGACCATCCGGTGGTAAGTGGTCTACCATTCTCCAAGTAGATAACTTTTGGCTTCATTGCTTTCGTGAGGGACAACGTACAAACCTAGCCCAAATTATGTTTGTCGAGATAGTCTATCTTGTTCAAAACCGTCATACCACCCTCGTGACTTCCTTCACCTATGGCACCGCTCTTAGCTTCGTATTCTACAAGCTTGAGATAGATTGTTCCCTTGATCTTGGAGTGCCTTTCACCGATCTCATTGATGATCGATTTCTCCGGTGAGCCAAGTTCACCTTCTACAATGGAGAATGGGTTCGCAATGCGGATCTTCCCGGTGGTGCTCAAGCCAATCTAGTGGAGAATGTTCTTGTTGCTCTGATTGCTCAACCTTCCATTGATGCTCTCGTGGCATACCTTGATGGGAAGTTTGCTACCTTGGATGCGAGGTTGGATTCTAGCTTTACTACCTTTGATACTCGCTTGGCTTTCTTGGATGCTAGAGTGACCTCTGTGGAGAATCGTGTGGCTTCGATAGACATGACACTTACCGCTTTTCATATCGAATGGAGTGGTCATGCTCTTGGTGATGACGGGGAAGATGAAGACGATGATGATAAGATGAGGGCGACTCTTAGGCTTTGAATCTCATTCATTCCATGTCATATTATTTATTAGGATTTGAGTTTTATGCACCTTTGTCTTTATTTGATTTCCCATGACATTATGTTTTATGCTTTGGTTTGTGTTTTTAAGTTTAAGTTGGATATTATGTTGCTTTGAATATTATACTTTTAATTTTATAATATTTATGTTTTTTTATTATCTTTGGGGTTATTTTTTTGCTTTATACTTGTGTTTATTTGGCCTATTGATTTTGATCTAACAAAAAGAGGGAGAAATATGAGATATAAATTTTGTAAAGGTTTTTCAAAAATAAACTATCCTTTAGCCTTAAAAAAGGGGAGTGACTTAAACTTTTATTTTAGTTTTGTTATAACAAAAAGGGGAAGATTGTTAAACCTATATCTGATTTTTATATAACAATGACTATTTTGTAAAAATGAATACATTTTTAAATACTCAATTGACTCACTAAATAGACAAGAATTCGAACTTAAAATAATTTCTAAGTCAAAACCTTAAACCCTAAATATTTTCTAATTATTTTAGTACTCAAAATAGCCAATTTGGTACAGGAGTATCGATACACGTGTAGCCATATTGGTACACCTTTGTAAATCTGGAAACCAAATTGCCATAGAGTATCGGTACGTCTTATACCGTACACGTACGGGGTTAAAGATTTTCTAAATCTTTGCATTTAATTTTTGACCGTTGCCTTGTTAGTTTATTAGAACCATAAGTTTTGAAAAACTATTATGCATACCAATACCCTCTTAGGCGTAACGATACTATATTTAGTGTAAAACTTCCAAGGATTCCAGTGAGAACAATTGGTATCGATACCGTAAGGATCGTACCTATACCCTTTGTAAAATACACACTCCGTGTCGATATGGCTTCTCGCGTATCGATACCTTTTTGTTGCAATGTCTCTTTCTTCTTATGATAGATACCGATACGAGTCCTCGAGTACCAATACCTAGTGTTGGCAGACAACATTTATTGTGAGAAAAATACAACCCAACGGCTATAATCAATACCCCAACTACCCAAACGGCTAGAAATCAATGAGGGGGTATAAAATCAAGTCTCCAAAGCTTATTCAAAAATTATTCAACAAGTTTAAAGCATTCAAGCACACATCCAACAATCTTTGAGCTTTTAGTGTCAAATCTTGTAAATCCACTTGAGTGATTTCAATTGTAATCTTTTTATTCAAGTATTGGGGTTGTAGTGAGCCTAGAATTGTGCAAATATTTTACCTTGTGAGAGATTTTCAGTTTCCTATCATTTGTATTTCTCTTTGTGGGTGTTCTTAAGGTTTTGGGGTATAAACCTTAAGGGAGTTGTAAGGTTATCTTCTTAAGCCTCAAAAGGAAAGAATGTAACACCCTATCCATACGGCGAATACGAATCAGGAATGCCACAACTTTACTATCCTTAAATATTAATGATATTTGAAACAAAATTCAAGCTTTGATAATTTTGATCCCAAATCTTAAGTACTGGTACACCCTATCCTAAAATGCACATTCTTGTATTTTTATATTTCTAATTCATCCTAATTCAATTTCCAAATGTCTTCAAATGTTATGTATGCTTATAGGGAACAACCGACTATCATAAAACATACATGCTCTTAATTATCTTAGCATACAACTCATCACCTGAGGTTACTCTTAACTTTGAATCTTTCCAAAAACGCCAATTATCATGAAACCATAACAAACTTTAAAGGCCAATCACAACTCAAATAGGTTTATCAAGTATACATGCCACTATAATAATCAAATCTCAATTAGGATGTCATTACTGTGATTACCCGTTGAGCTTTCCAATATTGATGCAATGCTCTTCTTACTCTCATCTTGATTTACTTACGTGTGCACAATCAAACACAAGCTAAGTACGAACTTAGTGAGGCAATAAAGGAAGTTAATAACAATAATTTAAACTTTATTCGACTTCATGGCTATGTTTATATAACATGATATATTCCAATACATCAACTTTCACATTGCATTAGTAATAATTTACTATATGCCAATGTCATAAGACTTTCATGCTTGTGCATTTGTCATAATATGCCATATATGCATAAATGCATCATGATCACTAGATATGTATTACCATCATGTTAATCATATATTAATATAATATAAATCGGATATAAATTTCTTATCAATATACTTGCCATTTATTTCAAAAGCTCATAAGCTTATTCATTGTTTATTTTTAACCAATAAACCATAGCCCAAATATAAGCCTATGAGGACCCTAGGTACACAAGTCAAATATGCACCGAAGTTCTAATACACATAAGGTCATGCCCACCATAATACACATAAGGTCATGCCCACCATAATAAACATAAGGTCGTGCCCACCATATGCACTAAGTGTCCTTTATATACACTATAGTGCTAAACCGAGTATGCAACGTGCTGCTAGACTCTATGGCATGCCAACTATACCATATCCCTCAATGACATACTTGGGCATATATTTCATATTTATTTCATCCATGGCAATGTATATCAATATAATTTAACATTGGGCAGTTCATACCCGAAATAACATTCATAATATAACATCATATATAACTAGTGATCCATGCATTTATATTTAACTTTTGACATATTTAAAATATGTCAATCATATGCTCCATGACATAAATATAATGACAATAAAATTTGGGTAGGCTCATCGCAAGCCATCCCAATGATGTATAAAACATCAATGTGTCATGATATGTATGCAATTGCATTCACCTTGGCCACTTAACACAATGCCTCACTAAGTCCTAGTCCAATTCTTTCTTTCATAGTACCTCAAACCTTCTTTGATTCGGACTTGACTTCATTAATCACATGAATATAATAAAATATTTGTTAAATTCAAATCTAACATTACCTTAAACATGATGTCTAATATAATCATTCGAATATAAAATGTTCAAATATTTTTTTCTTCCTTGTACTTTTCAAAAACTCATTATGGTCCTTAGTGACCAATTTAAACTTCCCTTAATTCTTCTGAGCTTGCTGACTAACATTTAAATACAAAATGTTTCAAATTCCATTTTCTGACAGCTTGCGCTACCTTCAAAGATTTATTTCTATAAAATAATATACAACTCGGAATTCGATTCCATTTGTTCTGAAAGAAACTAGATCCGATAAACTTTTCAACCATATAATTTAATAGCCCAAATTCAACTCGTATGATTTATGACGAATTTTCAAAGTCAATTCTGATCTTGAATTTTGAGCAGATCGGTACTGCTTTTTACGACATTTCATCACTTAAAAATTCATATCTTTTGATATACAAATCGAAATCAGTCACCGTTTGTTTTAAAAGAAACTAGACTGAACCACGAATACAATGATATAAGGATCACTTTCTAATTATTTTTTTATAAGTTATGGTGAATTTCCAAACTCACTATCACATACTAAAAATTCTATCACATTCATAAATTTGATCTTTAATCAATGTGTCATGATTTAACCATTCCAATTTCAAATTAACTTCAATTACATTATTCCAACATTTTTCTTTCAAAACTTCAAATTAAACTTGATTCAATAACTTCATTAATCCAATATAATAAAATATTTGTTAAATTAAATCTAACAAATTAAACATGATGTCTAATATAATAACCCTAAAATTCAAAATTTTTTTTCCCTAACTTTTCCAAAATTAGGGTTTACTTGAAATCAAGCTTGAATCAAACATTTAAATAGAAAAGCTAATTAAACACTTAATTTATTTCAAAATAAAACAACAAATAAATTTATATCCATAAACCCTAAACTTTAATCCTTAATTTAATAGCGTAAATTAACAAATCCATGAAATTTTTATACCAAATGATAGAGAATTCAAAGAGGATGTTTTGCATTTCATGACTAAAAAATATCTTAGGGATGTAAAACAAAAATCGGATGGGTTTTTAAAAGAAACTAGACTGAACCACTAATACAATGATACATGATCACTTTCTAATTATTTTTTTATAAGTTATGGTGAATTTCAAACTCATATCACATACTAAAATTTCTATTCGATTCATAAATTTGATCTTTAACATCCTTTAACCATTCCAACACTTCAAATTTTCAATTACATTATTCCAACATTTTCCTTTCATTAAAACTCCAAATTAAATTTCAATAACCTAAATTAACCCTAACTTTCCAAAATTAGGGGGTTTACTTGAAATCAAGCTTGAATCAAGCTTAGAAAAGCTAATTAAACACTTAATCCTTCAAAATAAAACAACAAATAAATTTATTCCATTTAAACTTTGGGTTCATTTAGGTCTGTTTAATTTCCATGAAATTTTTATACCAAATGATAGAGAATTAAAGAGGATCAACTTTCATTTTCTAAAGTTTGAGTTTGATGTAAAACAAGTAGTCGATGGACTTTGGATTAGGTCATCAAATCGATACATGTCATTTCAAGTCGATTTGATGTTTCGAATCACATTAAAAATAAATATTAGGCACTAGAATGAGCAAAAATATCATCGTTATTTAAAATATTGGAATAAATTACAAAAATTAAAAATAAATAAGGGTGAATTTCGGTGAAAAAATAAATTTTAGGGACTAACATGAACAAAAATATCATCATATTAAAAATATTGGACTAAATTACAAGAATATAAAATAAAAAGGGTGAGGGGTAAATTTTGAACAAAAAAAATAAAATTTTAGGAACTAACATGGATAAAAATTAACCTAAATTGGGACTCAATTAAATTAAAATAAAATCTAAAAGTGAACATTAAGGGCTTAATTGAAAAACATCTAAACTTGGAAGGGCTAAAAAAGAATTTGCCCAACCTAAAAATGAAGTGCCTCTTGCCTCTCATCTCTCTTAATCACGTACATTGTTAATCCTTTTCTCTCTCTTTCTGAGCAATTTCGTCGAACAGGTTTCAGGCTTGCAGAAAAAGAGTTACCATAAGCTTGGTTTTATATAGCGTGATCAAAGAGGCAACAAACGGTTTTGAAATTTGGGACTCTGGATTTGTTTTTTTACTAGGTTTCCCTCGTGATTTGATTTTTGTTTGGGATTTTTTGAAATTTTCGCGCCGAAATGGATAAGAAATGGAGCGTTTTGAATGGTTACTTTTTTGTCATTTTAACAATTTCCCTCGCAATGGGTTTGTTCTTGTTTGAGTTTCTGTCGCGTGGGGTCCACATTTTTATTCGATCCCCCTCCCCCCATTTTTTACGCGTTTAAGATTTTTTACCAAAAATTTCATCCATATGACCATATCTAATTATCAATTTGATTTATGGGTAATTATTAGATATAGAATAGCGAGAATTTTTATATAAGTGGGCTTCTAAAATTAACACGTACTTATTTTAGAGTCTTAAAATTTAATTTTAAAAATTTTAAACTTTAAATCATAAAGTTTATTTTCAAACCTTAAAACCTAAGTATCCGAGCACAAATACTAAAATTCTAACATCTAAAATTTGGTTAAGTTAATAAAAAAAAGACTTTCCTTCATGAATCAAGTTATGTTATATTTTACCCAAAAGATAATTAAAAATGAATAGAAGCATAATATAACATGTCATTAAAAATGAATTTGCGTATGTTCATTCTTATTAACTTGACATAATTTATATTAAATGAGTTAGTACTAAGCATATTGAATTATTACTAAGCATTGAATTATTTAACAAAATTTTAAACTTACTAGTGTCAAATGAATATCTAAATCCAATCTTTCTTATATATATATATATATTTTTAATTAATTGTAAATGTATATATAATAAAAAGATTATTTAACACTTTAAATTAATTTAAAAAATTAATATTTAATATTTATCAACACTTAATGATTTACATTTATCAACACTTGAAATTCATTAGATAATTAAATCATAGTCTTTCTCAATTACATGTCAGGTAAATATCAAGCCATGTCAACAACAAGTCGGGTCAATTAACAGGTCGGGTTCAAAACAGGTCGGGTAAAATCGGATCTCGGGTCGATTCAGTCGGGTAATATCGGTTATCTGCCAGGTTAGTCTTGGTCCAAGTTCATTTCAGTTGGGAGCAGGTCGGGTTTCAGGTCCACAGTAACAGGTTCAATTCGGGTTCAGGCCGTTCTCGGTCGGGTTTGGTTACTACAGTAATAGATCCAACTCGGGTTCGAGTCAACAACAGTTGGTTACATATTGGTTTCGGATCATCGCATCCTTGAGTCAAACCAGGTTCTAACTCGAGCAGGTTTCAGTTGGGTTTTCAGGTTGGGTCAGCTTTTTACATCCCTATAAACCCTAATCCAAGCCATTTATGGAGAAAAATCAAAAAATAGCATTCTTACCTTGGCCTCTTGGAACCCCACGTTGGAGAAGGAAGATGACAAAATTTTTGTATTTTCTTTTACCTTTAATTAATGTCATTTGGCATTTTAAAATCCATAAATATTGAAAATATCCTCCAAATAGTAAAATTACCATTTTGCCCTCGAATCCAATGAATCCATAATGTACCACATGTCATCATCCTTCATCCAATGGCCTAGATTTAATCTTAAGTTAGTAGTTTACCAACTTTGCCCTTGTGATTTTCCAAAATTACGATCTTGCCACTTTTTATCCAACGGCTCATATTTAACATGGAAAATCAACTTAAATCCAATGGTTCATATTCTTCCAACACAAAGAAAATATCTTATACATGTAAAATGACATAATTAACTTTGCCTTATCATCCTTCAAAATATCTTGGATATTCGATACGATCCAATTATCCGAATATTTTTTCGAACTTTATCGCTTTATAGCCATTAATACAAACTCCGTACGAAAAATCCGATTAACACGGAAACGTCATTCTTGGGGGTAAAATATTCATTTACGGGGTTAAAATACATAACTTTTGAAAATTACACTTTGGTCCCTAAACTTTTCCAAAGTTTATACTTTAGCCACAAAACTTTCAAAATTTACATTTTGGTCACTAGCCAAAAAGTGGGATATTACAAAGAAAATCTAGTGGATTTGAGAAATCCTTAGTGTGGATAGCTAAGGTAGTGGATGTAAACCTTATTGAGAAGGTTGAACCACTCTAAATTCTTGTGTCTTTATCTTTTTTCTTCCACCAATTTTTTAAATTGCCAATTCACCCCCTTTTGACCGTCTTGCATTGATTTTTCATTCTAACAATCTCATGTACCATTAACAAACAGAGAAGAATCAGAGGTAGCTTGCTGAAAATTTTGAAAAATTAATGAAGCAGTTAACTTTTCATTCCACTTTCTACTTGCCTGCTTTAAACAGTCTTTTATTTAATTTGCAAACATGATTAGGTTGACTACTACAAAATCCAAGAGGTAAATACATATAAACCTCTTCTTGGAGCTCTTCATACAAAAAAGCGTTATTAATGTCTAACTGATACAAGTTCCAATTTTTTGCTGCAGCAGCTGCAAGAAGAGTTCTTATAGTAGTTATTTTAGCAACATGGTCTATTCTTGACTGTTGAGTATAAGCTTTAGCAACTAACCGTACTTTGTACCTTTCTAAAGTTCTATCTACCTTAAGTTTTGTTTTATAGACGCACTTAAAACCTATAGTTTGTTTTCGTTTAGAAAGTTGTACTAAATCTAAATCCCAAGTGTTATTAGTTACTAAAGAATCTATTTCAGCTTGCATTGCATTCTTCCAGCAACCATGTAAAATGGCTTGATTATAATTTTTTGGTTCAAAAAGAATGGAATTATTACAAATTATGAGCGATGCTTACAATAAATGTTATCATAAGATAATACTCGAGCAATGTTGTGAGGAGTTGTTTTGGCTTTAGGTATAGTGACTGCAAAGTCATTGTATCTTTGTGGAAGTTTGATAGTTCTTGATGATCTACTGGATTTCTGAACTAACAATTGATCAATAGATGGTTTATTTATCTAAGAATTAGAAGGATAAAAACTTGGTCTTATAATCGATCGACCATAAACACTTTTAACTGAAAAAGGTCTCCAACAATCCATAACACAAGTTTCATAATCAAACCTTGAATAAAGGTTTCATCCTTTGATTACCAGGATGTTCCAAATGTCAAAATTAATAGTATTACAAGAAAGAAGAAACATTATAAGAGTTTTGATCTTTATCTATTTGCAGTTCATACAAGCCATTCACTTGCTTAGTTATACCAATCATTTTCCAAGCTTTCAAATTCTGTATAAAATAGAAATTAAATAAGTATCATATTTTGTCAATTGAGAAGTGGAAATAAGATTGAAAGTGAAACCTGGTATAAAAAAAAAAAAAAAGACATCTTTTAAAATTAAAGTTGATGAAATTTCAACTGTTCTTACATGTGTAACTCTAACTACTTGTTGATTCGGCAACTTCTAAACAGAAAAATATTATTTAACACTTTTAAGAATTTAAAAATAAAATCTTGTTTTTTTATTTTATTCTTTCGTAGATCATTCACAAGGATTTAAAGGTCTTATATTGTAAATTTCATCTCAAATGATCTTTAATTGAGTATGAACTATAAGACTAAGTTGTTGCAACAAGAAAAAATCTTGTTAAAGATCTGAAATTCGCATGAGATCCCCTTGAGAAAACCTGTCAAAGAGATCTGTCCAAAAATCGTAAGCATATTCTATTCACATCACGCTCTACTCAATTTTAGAACTCAGCATCCTTTGCAACCAAAAAAGCACAAAATTATTACACTTCAACCATGTCTAATATCTGAGATCTTCTTTCTTCGGTACCTTAACCGACCCATCGAAGTAAAACTTATTCTTCGAAATCAACGACATCCTCATTGATCTTGCCCAATTGTGATAATTACTTTCGGTCAACAATGCAGAAGTGAGAATCAAAGAAGAATTCATATTTAAATGTATATAATACTCATTACTAAATCATCATTCTTAAGCAACTGTGTCAAATCTAATGAGCGAGAGTCACTTGGATGCTCTGATATCATATCAAGATTTACAGAATCTCTAAATTCTTTACTGGATTTGTGAAAGAGGAAAAAAATTTACTTATTTTATTGATAAACTTTGTACATATTTATAGCACTTATTTACAATGGTTACTAACTAATTTACCCTGTTTAAAACTAATTCAACTAATAACTAACTCTTGATTATCTTGGTTCATACATTCTGTTGAATATACAATTGATGTGTTCAAGAAAACAAGCTTATCACATGCATAAGTTTACTCTACTATGACATGTAGGACTGGGCAAAACTAGACTAGACTAAAAAAAATCGAATTATTCAACTCAACTCGACATAAAAAAAATTGACTCGTTTTAGCTCGACTCGTAATTTTATAAACTCGACTCGAAAAAATTTAAATTTAAATTTAAACTTTTAAATCGATATACGATATATATACAATAAATTAGACTAAGATTTTTTAAATCGAAAAAAATAAATGGATTTGAATTTGAACTTTTTAACTACCAAGACTAAATTATAAAACTTGATTCAAGTACATGAATTGATAACCGCTTTTTTAGTTGGGTTGTGACTGACGCGTTGTATTATTTAATACGTTTCTATTACAAAATTTACTTTTATACGTGCGTTTGATAAATGTGAAATTTAATAAGGCGTATTATTTTATACGCAAGTTGGGTGATATGTATCACGGGGTGGAGGTAATGTTTATTTAACACGCCAGTTTTGTCAATTATACCCTCATACTATTTTTCACGTATATACATCATTGTAAATATGCTAAACCCTAAACAATAATCCCCAACCCCTAAACAATAATCCCCAACTAAACCATAAACAATTATCTCAATTCAAACTTCAAATTCTAAACCCTAAATAATGATCCTCAACCTAAACCCTAAGCCACAAAAATCAAACCATAAACTCTAAACCCTAAATAATAAACCTCAATCCTAAACCCTAAACCCTACACTACAAACCCAAATACTAACCACTAAACCATGAACCTCAAATCATAAACCATAAATCATAAACTCCAAACCATGAACCCTAAACCCTAAACTTCAAGCCCTAGCCCTAAAATATAAACCCCAAGTATCAAAGCCATAAACTCTAAACTCTAAACCATAAATAATAAACCCCAAACATTAAACCCTTAAACCATTAACATCAACCCCTAAACTTCAAACTTCAAACCATAAACTATGAACTCCAAATCATAAATCCTAAACCATGAATCATGAACCCTAAAACCTAAACTCACAAACCCTAAACCTTAAACTCCAAATCCTAAATCTTAAAGCATAAACCCTAAATCCTAAACCTAAACCTAAACCCTAAAAATAATACAATAATCAATGTTCAAAACAAGAGAGAAATATGAAGCTAGAACTTTAAGGGTAAAATTGTACATTCATACATATTTAACTTTATCACAAATTTCACACCACCTTAATATAGTAACAACCATCTTTCATCTATATTTTTAATACACAAGTTTTATTTAATACAACACACGTCTTTAACATCCGTTGTACCAAACGAGACGAACATATTATAACCAATAACTTTATAATAGTAGACAATTTAATTATTTATCGTTTTTAAAAAATTATAAATCTCAATATAAATATGTATTTTCAATTGTATATTATAAAGTCGACCGTATTTATAAAATATTATAATTCTTCTACTTAATTAATAAGTAATACAACTTTTTACAATTAGAATTATAAACTATACCATTGTCTTTTAGTATCATTTGCTTATTTATTTGTGTTATGTGTCATTTATCATTAATAGGCTTAAATTATGAAAACGAATTTAACCACAAACCACTAATCAGTAGGCTTAAATTATATCAAAATTACATACCAAACTAAAACCCAATTGTTTGTTCATTGCCAAAATCTGTTTCACTTTTACTCTTGGGGGGGGGGTACATTCAACACTTTTCAAACAAAAGTTACAGCATCATTATGCTATTTGAACCATGTCTGCCCCCAAAAGTTAACTACAAGAGCCCTTCATCCGTTTCCTTTGATTGGAAAAACAAAGAATAACAACCCCTTAAGCTTCTACAACAAATCCTCGTGATAAAGATGAAGCCCGAGCCCAAACCGAGCACAAGCTCGCCGAAATGCCATGGCTTCAGCCTTTTGTACAGGATCTCCATAGCCAGTATCATCAACCGAAGCAGTCCCCGTAGACTCTCGGTATATCTTGCGCAATGATACAAGAATACAAACTCAAAGTCATTAGCTACTCTACATAACAACGATGATACAATCAAATGCAATACATTTTAACAACTGTTTGATACTTTGATTTCAAAGAACTCGTGCATGAATCTGTTCTATTCTACATAACACCACATCCAGAAATGGAAGAACAAAATGGAAGTACAATAACAATCACCGTTCAAATGTAAAAAAAAAAAAAAACTCATATAACTAAGGATAATCACAAAATAAGTTTACCAAGAGATTCATATTCTCTTCTTATAAAGATGTTATTCTTTTCTTATAAAGATGTTATCAATATCTTTAGAAGTAATAAATTATAATGAAGTACCAAACTCGGCCTTTTTTATCTATGCATTAGACACCTGATGTGGACTAGGCGATTTTGAGGATTTTCAACCGTTAAACTTGCCTGCTGTTTTTCTCATCTAGGATAATAATGTTTAAGCTAGGGTTATAAACATACTGTTTAGAACAGAGCACGTTACGGATAAAACCATCTAAAGAATGAAACTTTTGTGTACAGCTTACGGAATTGAAACAAATCATGTAAAGCACCAAGGAAAAAGAGTAGAAAGTGACTATTTATCACAATGAACTGTCACTCTGAGGTTTAATTAATTTGGTAGGTACTTTTCAACTAGACAATCCTACCAGCTTACAATGGAAAAGTTAGTTGCGCTAAAACCCGGTATTTTAAAGTCATTAAACGAGCAACAGTATCATTGCATGCATTACATTTGATTGTTGCTTTTTCACTTCAAGAAGCCAAAGAAAAAACCAAAAAGAAAATGCTTTTGGATGCAAAAACATGACAAGCCTTCGTAGAATTATAAATAAAATACTTTTCTAAACAATAAAATGCAAAATAATCTATTAGTAGGAAAAATAGTAAGTATCCTGTTAGAAGATGAAATAATCAACAATATCACTGACGAGGCTCCATTACTGTTACCTACAAGAAACAAAATTCCAGGAAGAGCGACCATTTCCATATTATCCAGAAGGTTAATCACAAAACCAGTAAACCATGCTCACTGAAAGTCAATTCCGCAAAAGGAAAAAAACGTACTTAATCAGAAGACAACATGCAAGAAGCATTCAGGAAGCAGCATAGCAGCAACATTAACAAAAAAGAATTCATGCCTACTATCAGAACTATGTTCACTTCATGCATGTCATAGCGTGAATCATAAAACGGAACAGATACCTCAGCATCCGTCCCATAGAGTGTTACACGATAGACGACTGATACAGACTTCCCATCCGCAGAATATGTAATATTCCGAACCTCACCAGACCATTCTGCACAATTGTGGAACACTGAGGCTTTTAGTTATATAACCTTGGGAAGCCAAGTAGCCAACTGATGTAAGAAATGCAATATCTCCAGCTAGAATAATTCAATCACAAATATACCGGAGCATGCAGGTTCATAATGCGATTCACAATACGCCTGCAAAGTGCAATGAGCAAAAATGATGACAAGAAACCAACAAAAACCATTTTTACTGCAATGCCATGGAAGACCATAAATTGACGAGAGAAAACTTATGACAACGCCGACTCTTGAAGACTGGAAATGTCAAGGAAAAAGAAAGAAAAGGTCTCGACAAATTTTCTCAGACTAGAGCTACCGGATTCCATGATACCAATAAGAGGCATGCTACAGAACCAAAAATCACAGCCAATCAGCATTCCGTGTTTCCGAAATCAAGTGCATAAAAAGTTATACACCAAAGCATAGATATGCACCAAATATCTGCATTAAATTATGCTTATCATATCGATTACAATTTTATTATTATGCTTGAGGTTTGCTTCTAATTAAACCTGTCTCTAAAATAACAAAGGGTATACATGGAACAATAACTTTGTTGCTTTCATTTGAGCTCGGCAGTTTGTTTTGTCAACAAGCGAACAAACAATCGATTCAAAACATGACACTTCATTTGTAATAGAAATTTGCTGCAAAGGTAATTATCATTTGATTCCAAAGTCCAAGCTCCAAGCACTAAACCCTAAACTGTCATAGCCAACTTGAACTTACAACACTAAAACCATAAACCCAAAATTTCATTAACCATTCATTTTCATATCCCTCATAGCTAACTTTCATCCTATTAAGACTTTCTGCTACCAGTTCCCATTGTATAAAAGAGAAAGGAAAAGAATAACCTATCAATAATGGGTGATTTGCAGGCATAAAACTACCAGATACTTACTACAAGGGCCTAAAACAAATGAAAGATTGACAAAAGAATTTCAGTAAAAAGGAGAGAAGAATGAGAGAGCCACTACCAGGGGATGTATTTCATATTGAAGCCATCTTCGTTGCGGAGCTTGGCAAGGGAATCTGGGACTTTTTTATTGAGTTCTTTGAGAATGTCGGAGAGCGGCCTGCCGATTCCTGCTGTGGGGATGGCGTCGTCGTCGTCCGATTTTGTTGAGTAGGGCACGCCCCGTACAAGTGAAGACAAAGATTTTGTCAAAGGAGAACGTGTGAAGGGTGATGTTGCCATGGTTTTAATCGCCATTGAACAAGCCATTTCCCCCCTCAAAGTCCACCAACTCACAGACAAGACAACCGGGAAAAGTGTCTAAAACCCTTGTCGCGCCCGGTGAATCTTCAAAATAGATACTTTATTTATAGTCTCAACCAATAAAAATTATTTATTTTATTAAATTTTTTCATTACATTTTTTTACTAGGTGAATCTTCAAAATAGATACTTTTTATTGGTTGGACTATGGATGACATAACGAGCCCGGTCTATGATATATATTCTCATTGTCGTGCTTCCACTTTTCTCTTTGTTTTTGTAAAACCTATATTTGATTTTGATATAACAAAGTGTTTAAGGACTAATTTGTAAAAGAAAATAAATTTTTAAGTACTCAAAAGTCTCACAAAATGACAAGGAAAAGTTTTCCAAAGTTATAGACTTAAACCCAAAATTTTTCTAAGTGTTTCAAGCCAAAAATACACAAATATGCCCAGGCGTATCGGTACACCTCTTGGTGTTTCGATACGGTTTTTAGCTACTGGAATTTGTTTTCACAAAGCGTACTGATACGGCTTAGCCCGTTTCGATACGAACTTCATATTACTTTGAAAATTAAGCATTGTGTTTCGATACGTACAACCCATTTCGATACGGCCTTCAATCCAGGCAAACATTTTTAGATTAGCGTTTCGATACGGATCACAGCCGTTTCGATACGATTTGAAATATGGGCTTAAGAAACTTGTACTCGTACCGATACGGTACACTATGTTTCGATACGGTTTGAAATATGGATTTAAGAAATTTCAAAACATACCAATACGGTTAACCCCGTACCGATACAGTTTGTCAAGATCTTCAAAGATCTTTGCATTAAATTTTTCGACCGTTACTTGTCAGTTATTGGAACCCCCAATTTTAAAATACCGTTGAACCCGTATCGATAGGCCCCTAGGCGTACCGATGCATTTTTCATCCAAGAGCAAAACTCGTATCGATACGGCTTTGTCGTTTCGATACGCCCATATTTTGCACTATGGTCGTTTTGATACGCCCTTACGCATATCGATACGCTTTTCACAACGGCTATATTTTGTTGTAATAGGTACCGATACGGGTTATCGTGTACCGATACGGTTGTTCACCAGACTGCATTTATTGCGGGAAAGATGGTCTCCAACGGCTCTATTGATGACTTCAACCACCCAACGTCAAATCCTTGTACCCAACTTGTGTAATCCTTTGTAATCTTTTTATTTCAAGTTTGGGGTTGAGTGTTCTTGTAAATTGGGCAAATATTTACCTTGTGAGGGCTTTTATTCATTTGCCACTTCTTTTTTTGAATTCAAGAGTGAATTGTTCAAAGCCTTGGGTAGAAAGCTTGAACTTGTAAGGGTTGGCTCCTAAGCCTAGAAAAGGGGAAAATTTTCATAGTGAAATTGGTTGAAAATACTTAGTAGGAAGCTAAGGTAGTGGACGTAGAGCTTGTTAGAAGCTTGAACCACTATAAATCTTTGTGTCTCATTGCTTATCATTTTCCAATTGCTTCCAAACTTTTAAAATTGCCAATTCACCCCCTCTTGGCCAGCATCTACATTGATTGATCATCTTAACAATTGGTATCAGAACCACACTCAACTGAAGGTCTAACAACCGTTGAGGCGATCCTAGAAGGTGATCCAATCAATCAAAGTCAAAGCCATGGCATCCACCTCCAGCAACAACTTATATGAGTCTCAATCCATCACCAAACCTCCATATTTCAATGGGGATAACTATCCCTATTGGAAAAACCGTATGAAGTTCTTCATCAAATCACATGACTACCTCCTATGAGAGGTAGTGGAAGATGTACCAACAATCACGATGAAGAAAGAAAATGATCGGTTAGTTTTGAAGTCCAAGCATGAGATGACCGATGAAGATCGGAAGAAGCTTCAAATCAATGATAAAGCAATGTATATGTTGTTTTGCTCTCTTGGACCGGATGAGTACTCCAAGATGTCATCGTGCTCAAGTGCTAAAGAAATTTGGGATAAGCTAGAGATCACTTACGAAGGCACTAATGAAGTTAAGGAGACCAAGATTGGACTTCTTAATTTGAGCTACGAGAATTTCAAGATGGACCCAGACGAAGACATCTCTAAAATGTTTGAACGGTTCTCCGTTTTTGTAAATGGTTTCAAGGGTCTAGGAGAAGTCATTTCGGAGGAGAAACTAGTTCGAAAACTACTCTACTCATTTCCCGAGTCTTAGGACGGTAAAAGAACGACCATTATAGAAGCAAAGGATCTCAAGACGCTAAAGCTCGATGCACTCATGGGGTCTCTTCTCACCCATGAGATAATGAAGAAAGGAAGAGGGGGAGAAAAGAATAAGGAGGAAATAAAAGTCAAAAAGAAGGAAGTAGAGAAGAAGAAAATACAAATCGCTCTTAAAGCTTCACAAGAAGAGAGTGATTCGAGTAAGGAGAAAGACGAAGAATTGGCTATGACAGCCAAATGATTCACTCGGCTCATGAGATCCAATCAAAAAAGGAAATTCAATCATAGAAGGGATCTCAAGAACAAAGAATAGGAGAATGATCCGATCGTGTGCTACGAATGCAAGAAGCTGAGACACATCAAAGTCGATTGTCCCCAACTCAAGAAGAAGGGCGAAGGCTTCGAGAATAAAAGGAAGCACAAGGCCCATGTAGCCACTTGGAGCGATAAAGAGTCTTCAAGTGATGAGGAGCACGAAGTTGCCAACCTTTGTCTCATGGCCTTTGAGGAGGATCCAAAGGTAACCTCTAACTCATTAAATGATCCTACATATGATGAATTATTTGATGATTATAATGAGTTACAAGAGGCTTGTGACGAATTGGTTGAAAAATATAAGGAATCTGTTTTGAAAAATAAGAAAACTATCATTGATTTGAAAAACCAAAATGATTCCTTATCTAAAACCAATTCGGAACTTGAAAAGAAGGTTAATGATTTAAAAGATAATCAAAAGTATTTTGAACAAGAAAATATGGATTTAAATAACCTTCTTTCCGAGTTAAAGGATCATTACCTCAAGGAGGTTAATGATCTCAAAGCTTCTTTGAACAAGGTTGGGAAACCAAGTTTTTAAAAAGGGAATCTTCAAAACCTAACCATGTAAAAAGGAACTTTGGTGGGTACAAACATGGAGGGCACCCAAGGCCCTATTATGGTAAGAAAGTTAGAAGTGTTTGGATTCCTAAAGATATTATTGCTTCTAACATTGTAAATGAGATTGCCTATTGGATTCCTAAGGGATCCAAGATCTTGAAAACTAATGTTCATGGACCCAAAAAGATTTGGGTACCAAAAATCAAAGTTTGATTCCATGTTTGTTGGGGAGCATTGCTACAAGGCCAAAGATTCAAGTGCAAATACATGGTTCCTTGATAATGGATGCTCAAGACGCATGACTGGAGACAAGAGTAGCTTCGTGGAACTTGAACTAAAAAGGGGAGAATTAGTGACATTTGGTGACAACTCCAAATGTCATGTTGAAGGAATGGGTTCCATCGGTAATCACTTTTCCATACTTATTGAAATTGTTTTATATGTCAATGGTCTTAAACATAATCTATTAAGCATAAACCAACTTTGTGATAAAGGTTTCGTAGTTATGTTTGATAAAATTGGTTGCAAAATTATAAATGTCGAAGCCCACAAAATTGTGCATTTTGGTCATCGCATAGGAAATATATACATGGTGCATTTAGATGAAATTCATATTTCTAATGCATGCTTTGTTGCAAATGATGAACATGATTCATGGTTATGGCATAGAAAATTAGGGCATGCAAGCATGAGTGTTCTTTCAAAAGATCTAGTTAGAGGTTTGCCTAAAATAAAGTTTTCAAATGATAAAATTTGTGATGCTTGTGCAAAAGGCAAACATAAAAGAGTTTCTTTCAAACCTATTAATGATGTTTCAACTAGTAGAGTTTTACAATTGATCCATATAGATCTCTTTGGTCCTATTAGAACTACTAGCTTGGGTGGAAAATCATATGCATATGTTTTAGTTGATGATTACGCTAGATACACTTGGGTTTTATTCTTAAGTACCAAAGATGAGGCTTTAGAAAAATTCATCACTTTTTCAAAAATTACTCAAAATGACCTTGGTCAAAATATTTCTCACATTCGAAGTGACCATGACACCGAATTTCAAAATCTAGGTTTTGAGGATTTTTGTAACTCAAATGGTATTAGCCACAATTTTCAGCCCTTAGAACACCTCAAGAAAATGGAGTTGTTGAAAGGAAAAATAGAACTTTAGAGGAAATTGCTAGAACCATGCTTTGTGAAAATAATTTGCCAAAATACTTTTGGGCGGAAGCCACTAATACGGTTTGCTATATCATAAATAGAGTAATGATTAGGCCTATTTTAAAGAAAAACCCTTATGAGATTTTAAAATCCAAAAAGCCTAATATTAGTTATTTTCATCCATTTGGTTGTAAATGCTTTGTTTTAAACAATGAAAAGGATAATTTAGGCAAATTTGACTCTAAAAGTGATGAAGCTATTTTCTTAGGGTATTCTTTAAACTCTAAAGCCTATCAAGTATTTAACAAGAGAACCTTAGTTGTTGAAGAGTCAATACATGTGATTTTCGATGATAACCTCCTTTCGAGGAAGGATTCTTGTGGTGGTGATGATATAGAGATTTTTGAAGCCAATGATGGTGGACAATCATCAAAGGTGAATGAAGTTCCAACAAAAGAGGAAGATGCACAAGATCCACCTTTAGAAGCCTTGAAAGATATGAGCCTGGAGGAAAAGGAAGTGAGCTACCCAAGAGAGTACAACTATGTCAAAGGTGGTGAGATTTTGGGTGATCCATCCAAAGGGGTAACCACTAGACTTTCTCTTAAAAATGCATGTAATGTAGCATTTATATCATGCATAGAGCATAAGAATGTTAAAGAAGCATTAAATGATGATTATTGGATAATGGCCATGCAAGAGGAATTAAACCAATTTGAGAGAAGTCAAGTTTGTACATTAGTTGATAGGCCTAGTAATAAATCTACTATAAGAACTAAATGGGTTTATAGAAACAAACTAGATGAGAGTGGTAACATAGTGAGAAACAAGGCTAGACTTGTTGCTCAAGGTTACACTCAAGAAGAGGGAATCGATTTTGATGAAACCTATGCTCTCGTAGCTAGAATGGAAGCCATTAGGATGCTTTTAGCATTGCGTGTTATCACGAATTTAAGCTCTTTCAAATGGATTTAAAAAATTCATTTTTAAATGGTTTTATTAATGAAGAAGTGTATGTAGAACAACCACCCAGTTTTGAAGATCCAAATTACCCAAACCATGTTTTTAAACTTTCTAAAGCTTTATATGGTTTGAAATAAGCTAATAGAGCTTGGTATGAAAGATTATCAAGTTTTTTAATTGAAAAAAGTTTTAATAAAGGAAAGGTGGACACTACACTCTTTATTAAAAGAATTGGCAAAGACATTCTAGTAGTTCAAATATACGTTGATGATATAATTTTTGGTTCTACTAATGAATTGTTTTTGCCAAGATTTTGCTAAGTTGATGCAAGGTGAGTTTGAGATGAGCATGATGGGGGAGCTCTCATTCTTCTTGGGGCTCCAAATTAAGCAAAGGAAGGATGACATCTTCATCAATCAAGCTAAGTACATCAAGGACATGCTCAAGAAGTTTAGCTTGGAGAATGTGAAACCTCAAGCCACTCAAATGAGTTCTTCTACAAAGCTTGACAAAGATGAAGGAGATAAGTGTGTGGATTTAAAGCTTTATCGCTCTATGATTGGATCTTTGCTTTATCTTACCGCAAGTAGACCCGACATTATGTTTAGTGTTTTCATGTGTGCTAGATTTCAAGCTAGTCCTAGAGAATCACACCTTATACCGTTAAGAGAATCTTTAGGTACCTTAGAGATGCACCTTGTTTAGGTCTTGGTATCATAGAGAGTCTTCCTTTAACTTACATGCCTTTTCAAATGCAGATTATGGGGGTTGTAAGATAGATAGAAAGAGCACATCGGGCACATGTCAATTCCTAGGTAGTATGCTAATATCTTGGTTTTCTAAGAAGTAAAATAGTGTAGCATTATCTACCACCGAAGCCGAATACATATCCGTAGGAAGTTGTTGTGCTCAAGTCCTCTGGATGAAACAATAACTTTTAGATT
Source organism: Hibiscus mutabilis (assembly GCA_019671005.1). Lineage (NCBI taxonomy): Eukaryota > Viridiplantae > Streptophyta > Magnoliopsida > Malvales > Malvaceae > Hibiscus > Hibiscus mutabilis. The sequence goes on from CM033732.1 coordinate 38,935,810, forward strand.
ATAGAATTGATGTAGGTACCATCCCCGTTAGGTGTGACAACACTAGTGCTATTTGTCTCACTAAGAATCCATTCCAACATTCTAGAACCAAACACATAGAAATAAGGCATCATTTTATTAGAAATCATGTATTGAAAAATGATGTAGTTCTAGAATATGTAGACACCTTGAACCAATTAGCGGATATTTTTATCAAACCATTAGACAAAGAGCGTTTTTGGTCTCTTAGGAGAGAGTCAGGCTTAACCAACCTCCATTGACCCTTAGAGCCTCTTTTGGTCTTAAAATATGCTTAAATTTGTTTGATTGATTGCTTTTGTGATTTGGCTCTTATATACATATATGCTTGTTGCTAGGGGGAGTATGCATCTATTTATGCTCATACATGATGTTCTCATATCATTCACATGTGTTTTGATTCGATTAAAAATCAAATTTTTGAGTAACCTGTAGCCAAAATTGATATTTCTGGCACATGCGTATCGATACGGTGTTTCGCGTATCGATAAAAGTCATTTACAGTCATTTCGGCATAGGTTTACCTGTACCGCTACGAGTCGCGTATCAAAACGGTTGTATAAGCATTTCGGTATTGGTTTCGATACGCCACATTGGCTAAAATCCTAGCCGAAAATCCTCTATAAAACACATCTTCCTTTTATTTCAAAACCCTAGCCGAAAATCCTCTATAAAACCCTCTAAATCCCTCACTTTTTCTCACACCAATCTTCAAAATTCTTGAGGGCTTTTAGTTTTTACATCAAACCCAGGCTAAAATCATCAAGTTTGTGCATCCAAATCTCTTCATTCATCCTAAATCTCAACTTCAATGTATAAACCCTAACCTTTTTCTTTTCAATTTTCGTACATATATATATATACTGATTTTGTACTATAATCATAGATTTAGAACCTATATAGTATAGTTTTCTATATTTTTGTAAAAAATTTCAAATCTGAAATTTTTTATTCGAATATAAAATTATATCATACATATTATTTTTTGAAGTTTTCTTTTACCAAAAAATATTTTTATACTTGTATATGTTTTTAAACTATATTGTATAGTTTTTTAACAATACCTTGATTATTGGATTGATTTTTGGATCGAATGTGTTGATTTATGCATACATCGTTTTTGGTTTGATTTTGTTTTCAGATTATGGCCCCTAAGAAACGAGCACGAAAGGACATTGCCTCTAGTTCACATCCTCCGCGTTCTCTTCCCGATCATATTGGTAATAGACCCAATATTACCCACATTTATCAAAATTGTTTTAATGAACCTCAATTTCCAGACGCCATGGAAAATTTTAAGGAATACCAAAGTTACAAAATTCGCCCCGAGCGTGTTACTTCAATCCCGTTTTTATCCTCCAAAAGATTTCCATTCAAATATCTTCATTTAATGCACAATTGGAAATTTATGAGTTTTTTAAGTATACCCAGGATTTTATACAAAAATCTTGTTTTGATCTTTTATTCCAACGCTCGGTGTATTTACAATGAAAAATGAACTTTGGTCATTGCAATTGAATCTTACTTAATGTGTAAGAAATTTCGAATTGATTCAAGTGTTTTAGCAAATTTTTTGGGTCTTGGGGATACGAGAATAGATGATGCGAGTGAGTTAGGACATGTCCTTAGTGGTTCAGTGACTGTTCTCGATGCCCATGACCGCATCTTACACCTCATAATCACTTGGTGGTTTCGTCCATCCGGTGGGAAATACTCTACCATCCGCCAAGTCGATGATTTTTGGCTTCGATGCTTTCGTGAGGAGAAGCGACCCAACCTTGCTTAGATTATGTTATCTGAGATCGTCTTTCTTGTCCAACATCGCCACACGGTTATATCCTTCACTTATGGTATGACTTTGAGCTACATCTTTCATATTGATTGTTTATACGATCTTCTGGAACCTCTCACGGATCCCATTGATGAGCGTTCTCTCTGTCGTGCAAAGTTCACCTACTACAATAGAGAATGGATTCGAAAAACTGACCTTTCGGGTGGTGTACAACCCGATCCGTTGGTGGCTCCTCACTACGCTCCTATTCCACAAGCTCTGGTGGCCCAACCAAATCATGATGCTCTCATGGCTTTCCTCAATGAGAAGTTCATCTATTTGCACACCACCATATACTCCGGATTTGCCGCGATAGACACTCGCTTCACATCCTTGGAAGAAAGGGTGATAGCTATTGAACATCACCAAAAATCTATGGACATCACTCTTAACGCATTTCATGGTGAATGGCATCAATCCCATGGACCTCCAGCCACAAATGTTGATGATGATGATGATGATGAAGATGGAGACGATGGAATGGACTTTTAGGCATTTTGCATTACATATCATATCATATTATGACTATTATGCACCTATGTTTTATGTTCTTATGAACTCCTATGCTTTGTTATTGCTTTGGTATTTGGTTTATGTTTTTAGGATTTGAGTTGGATTAAACTATGTTGCTTAAACTATAATTTGAAGTTAAATGTTTATGTTGCTTATTTATTTTCTTGGATTCATTTGATTATCTTTAATATTTATCCCTATTGAATTGATTTTGATCTAACAAAAAGGGGGAGAAAAGTTATCCAAAATTTTTGAAAAAATTTTTAGTCTTAAATTAAGGGGGAGTTTTCTAAAGATACTTAAAAATTTTCACTTTGGTTTTGTTATATCAAAAAGGGGGAGATTGTAAAACCTATGTTTGATTTTGATATAACAAAATGTTTAAGGACTAATTTGTAAAAGAAAATAATTTTTAAGTACTCAAAAGTCTCACAAAATGACAAGGAAAAGTTTTCCAAAGTTATAGACATAAACCCAAAAATTTCCTAAGTGTTTCAAGCCAAAAATACACAAATACGCACAGGAGTATCAATACAGCCCTTGGTGTTTCGATACGGTTTTTAGCAACTAGAATTTTTTTTTACAAAGCGTACCAATACGGCTTAGCCCGTTTTGATACGACCTTCATATTACTTTGAAAATTAGGCCTTGCGTTTCGATACGTACAACCCATTTCGATACGGCCTTCAATATGGGCAAACGTTTTTAGCTTAGCGTTCCGATACAGATCACAGCTGCTTCGATACGATTTGAAATATGGGTTTAAGAAACTTGTACTCGTACCGATATGGTACACTATGTTTCGATACGGTTTGAAATCTGGATTTAAGAAATTTCAAAAAGTACCGATACGGTTAACCCCGTACCGATACGGTTTGTCAAGATCTTAAAAGATCTTTGCATTAAATTTTTCGATCGTTACTTGCCAGTTATTGGAATCCCCAATTTTAAAATACCGTTGAACCCGTATCGATACGTCCTTAGGCGTACCGATGCATTTTTTCATCCAAGATTCTAGTGAGCAAAACTCGTATCAATACGACATTTTCATTTCGATACGCCCCCCATTTTGCACTATGACTGTTTCGATACGCCCTTACGCGTATCGATACGTTTTCCACAACGGCTATATTTTTGTTGTAATAGGTATCGATACGGGCCCTCGTGTACCGATACGGTTGTTCACCAGACTACATTTATTGCGGGAAAGATGGTCCCAACGACTCTATTGATGACTTCAACCACCCAAACGACTGGAATTCAATAAGAAGGTATAAATACAAGTCTCCAATGCAGCAGCAACAACTAATGAAACTCCATTGAACAACATTCAAGTACTCAAGCAAAATCCAACCCTTGTGCTCAAAAAGTCAAATCCTTGTATCCAACTTGTGTAATCCTTTGTAGTCTTTTTATTTCAAGTTTGGGGTTGAGTGTTCTTGTAAATTGGGCAAATATTTACCTTTTGAGGGCTTTTATTCATTTTCCATTTCTTTCTTTAAATTTAAGAGTGAATTGTTCAATGCTTTGGGTAGAAAGCTTGAACTTATATGGGTTGCCTCCTAAGGCTAGAAAAGGAGAAGAATTTCATAGTGAAATTGGTTGACAATCCTTAGTAGGAAGCTAAGGTGGTGGACATAGAGCTTGTTAGAAGCTTGAACCATATAAATCTTTATGTCTCATTGCTTATCATTTTTCCAATTGCTTCTAAACTTTTAAAATTGTCAATTCACCCCATCTTGGCCAACATCTACATTGATTGATCATCCTAACAGTTTTTTCCTACAATTTCTGCCTGGGTCCTGGATTCTCGGTTCAATGTAACTCAACTATGGGAAATTATTTGCTTGGGTTTTTCTCATCACAAAAGCCCACATGTTACTTTTATTATAAAATTACACCATATAATCTATACATATATTTGAGATAGGATTCTTTTATATTGTGTAAAACTTGAAAGTTTTACACTTTTTTAGCGTTAAATGAAGGTAAATGGATGACTGAAATTAACATTAAGAAATAAGATGATTTTCACTTGAAAAAATAAAGAAATAATCTTAGACATTTATTTACTCTCATCCAATGATTCAAAAAAATGTAAAAATAATTGAGTTTTACACGTATAAGTGAATCATAACCATATATATATTATAATGAGGAAGTAAGCAGATCCTAATATATAAAAATATATATGATACTCTTTTTGTGCCACAAAATATGTACATTGTTAACTTTTCACGTAGTTTTAGAAAGAAAATATTTGAGATAAGAGATGATATAAATTAATTAAAATAACAATTTTATTATTGAAAAGTTCAATTTTGTTTTGTTGGAAAACTAAAAAAATGTTAAAAGAGGAAATGTGTCTTGTAAAAGTTGTTGATTTTTTTGATGAGACAATTTAAGTGGGTCAAATTTAGTGGGACAAAGGGAGTAATATTTTGAAACGTAGTCTGTGTAAAAAATATTACACAACCCTTCTTTAAAATATAAAATCTAAAATCCTAAACTCTAAACTTAAACTATAAAGTCTAAACTAAACCCCTAAACCCTAAACTAAACCCTAAACCATAAATTTAACAAGCTTGTATTATAATATTTGTAAACACTATTCAATTATTATTTTAATTTCCAACTCCATAATTCAAACAATGATTTTTTAATTTTTTTTCATTTTGGAATTAATTAAATAATAATATAAAACAATTACATTATTTGTCAAATCATTTCTTCCATTATTGAGAAAATGATATTGCTTAAGTAAGTAATTTTCGATAATATATTTTTCATCCATAATTTATCCAATTGTACGTCATTTTAACATGCATATCGTTTGATTTACAATAAGCTGAATAGTGATGTAGACTTAAATAACATGTAATTAAATTTTGACTATTTGTCAGTTAATTACATAATTATTTAAGTCACATAGTCATTCGACTAAAGTATATGATTGAACTCCCACGCATAAAATTAGTGAAAGTTAAGTTATTTATAGCCTTTGTCTAACGATTTTGTCATAAATATATTAAACTTATAAGATATTTGTTACTCCTTTAGATTCTATTTGTTGGTCTGGTTTGATCACTTTTATCTCAATGTTTCATTGAAGATTGTATGATGAAAATGGATGATACACAAAATAATTATTAAATCATTCATCTTGGATGAATAACTCATGATCATATTCTATTTATAAAAACCATACAATGTTATTGAGATGATACCTTTTACACTTTAATCGATGTATGATTTCATTCCTATAAATTCAGTTATATCATGTACAAGTTACATACCTAACATATCAACTATTAATTTACTATCTTAGGACACATATGTAATATTTATTTTTTGTCAGGGCCTTAAATTATATTCGAATAATTTATCCTATTTAAACCAAATTCAAAAAAAAAAAAAATAGCAAGGGGCATGCCGACCCATGCCCTGCCAAAGCAACCCCATGCCCTGCTATTTCCCCTCACACTACACGCCAACTCTCCCCATCACCTTATCTCCCCCCATCGTCCACTAGAGTGAAAAAGGAGGGAACCCACCATTGCTGCAAATACCCTCACCTCCATTACCACCTTTCATCACCACACTATTCTCTCCCTTGGTAATAAACATCTTCATCTTCAATCTCTCACTATTTCCCCATCGTTCCAAAAAACTAAAAAGCTCACCACACAACCCCTCATCTAAAACTCAAAAAAACCTCACTTTTAAGTTTCTCACTTATGTGATGCTACCAGCACCTTCACCCGTTGCTCCTAAGTCTACCAAATTATCACTTCCACCCTTTAAAAGTCCAATGGCTGATGCATTCTACAAAAGTCCGACTCCGGGTGAACCACCATTTATGTTAGTATATTTAAATTATTCATGCATATATACTTTTGTAGCATTTTGAATTAGTCCTCAAGATTTCGGTATCCTATTGGGAGTGTCATCCCGAGTCTTTGGGCGTCATCTCCTTTGGACACCGTAAATCGCAGATTATATATATATATATATATATATATATATATATATATATATATATTCGAATCGTATGACCATGCATGCATGCATTTTAAGGATTATTAATTAAATTAGACCGAATTTATATGTTTCTTTGCAAATACGATATGAACCCTTAGGTACCGATTTTCGGGCGTGGTGGGGGTGTGAACCATTCCCCACTCGTAACTGACTCCCGAACTCATTAGATCTCTGGTTTTATTTTTTTGGTGTCCGGTCTACCTTATCCAAGTGACCGGTGGCGACTCCACAAGTTTTAATTCAAAATTCGAACTTTTTCAAGATTTCCCCCGAAATCAAAATTTTCAAGAAAAATGGAAAACATTCGGATTTATTATTTGCTACAGCTTGGCGACTCCGATGGGGACAATGTTTTGTTTAAAAAAAAGATAGTCAAGCCTTAGTTGGGTTCGTATTGTATTTACCAAGAAAAATTGAAATTTGGTCTAATTTACTTTTTAATCCCTATCCTTGTTTGTTTACCGCTTTTATTTGCACGGTGTTTGTTATATATTATCATTCATGCATGAGCTTTATACCCGGGCTCCTCACCTTGTTAAGTGGGAGTGATTACTTCACTTCGTGGGGTCTTCACCTCCGTATAGTGTTGTAATTCACTTCTAGAATTCGGTCCTTATATTTCGTAGGGTGTTCACCCTCGTTTGGTATAAGATCGTATTCTCCCGAATCGATGTCCTAGCGACAGTTCGGGTACCGCCACCCTAGAACTAAACCCGCATATAGTGAGCCGTAGTAGCCATCTTTTAGAGCCATGCGAAACTCTGTCCGTTTAGCAATTACCTTTTTTAGGCTTTGATGCATTTGTTTTTATGTACAGTTTTTATCTGTTTTATTTTTTTTTACCTTAATTACCATTTAATTTATTCATTTGATTATTTTAATTCCAAACTGACCCAATTTTTTCTTTATGATCACATCATGTTAAATCTATTCACTGCATGACATATCATAACACTTTAATTTTTGCATTTTACCACCATGAAATGCTGATCTACGACTGCTTCTTAATTTGAAAAATTATCACTGGGAGAAAATCTAGTACTCTAAATATCAAGGCAATATTCAAAGTTTCAAATGAATCCCGTGAGTTCAGGAATTTGTGTCATGTGAACCATTTTTGAATCAGTACATTTGCATCTAGGACGTGCACATCGCATTTACATTCATACATTTTGAAATTTTGAAATCATTCCCTGGGTTAGCCCATTAGATACAACAAAATTGGTCGATCTAGCACCTTACAGAGCCTCGACAAGAGCTCGATCTTGGGGCATATCCGAAAGCGTTTGCTGCATTTATACAAACACCATGCCTCTGACAAGGCCTTAATTTGGGGGCATTCTCTATCAAGCAAATTTGTGAACCCGACCTAGGGAGCAACATAATATCTTCATGAGGACAATGAAAGCCCCTCGAGAAAAGGTGAACATCAAGTTAAAATTTGCTACAAGAACAGTCTCAGACAATGGTACATAATGAATTTTTGGGCATGTACCCATGTGAGAGTTGATCCAAGAAAAGGTGATCAAACCTGAAGAAGGTTGGGGCACTGTCGCACATAAAAGACCAAGAACTCGATCCGACCAGTAGAAGCCAGGGGCATCATTTTGAGGGAAAAAAGGGGAATCATATCACATTCATGTATTTAGCCGCATTCATGAAATCATCTTACATTTAGGATAAATGTGTACAATAAATCATTTTTGCACACATTGAAAACCATCTTGCATTTAGATTAAGTGCATACACCAAAGTCGTCATGCTTTTAGGATAGACACATGCATTTAGGCATAAAATTAGATGCATTCATGCATACATTTTTTTTGTACATACAAACAGGTCCGAAGAAGAGACCGAACATCCTCAACATGGGGGCAACGACACGATGGCCAACCTTAGCCTTGGAGGAGGCCAAACACAATTTTTTTTTGCTGAAACATCTAAATAAAAGGTATCAACGACAAGTTTTTGAACATTTACTAATAAATGTTTTTCCCTTTTTAGGATTTCATTCATCCGACGATGGTGTGGCGGACGCCAACATTTTTCAGATTCTCACTCCTACCAACAGAAACAACTTGTTCTAGATTTTACCCTCTATTGATGGAGAAGTTGAGCATTTTTTTTCTAGACATTGTCTAACCGTCAGTGGCGCAATAATCCAACATTTTACAAATCATGCCCCCGTCAGTGATGGTAGGCCAACTTATTTTAGATCTTACCTCCGTCAGTGGTGTTGCAGATTAAGTTGTCCATTCAGATCCTATCTCTCCGTCAGTGGTGTAGTGGATCCCATATGTTGCTGATCTAGTCTCTCTGTCAGTGGTGTAGCAGATCAAATCTTACCCAGGTCTTGCCTCTTCGACGGTGTTGCAGCTAGACCAAACTTTTTCCTCAGAATTTACCTATTCATTATAGTTGTAGCAAAATAAATCAAAAACAAAAAAATCAAAAAGAAAAATAAAAAATAAAAAAAATTCAAAAAATAAAAAATAAGTCAAATCAAAAATCAAGTCAAATAAAAAAATTAAAAAAAGAAAAAAAGAAGAAAGAAAGACAAAATTTCAAGTTTTATCTGATCATGTCCCTCCGTTGATGGTGTGGGTGTGTTCAAGTTGCTGTCATCCGAATCATGATTTTTCATTGATGGCGTGGTAGGATCCAAGTGCTGAAATTCGGTCTTATCCCTCCGTTGATGGTCTGGATAGATCCAACTTTATGAACTTTCGGTTCTGCCTCTTTGTCTGTGTTGTAGTTGAACCAAATTTGCCAAATTCCGATCATGCCTCTTCGTCAGAGTCGTAGCTTGATCGCAAAAACTAACCCTCCGATCTTGCCTCTTCGTCAGAGTCGTAGCTGGATCAAATCTTTAGACCTTGCCTCTTCGTCGGTGTTGTAACTTGGTTAGATCTAACTTTTGGTTCTGCCTCTTCGTCGGTGTTGTAGCTGAACCAAATTTATTAACTTCTGGTCTTGCCTCTTCGTCGGTGTTGTAGCTAGACCAAAATTTATAACTCTCGATCCTACCTCTTCGTCGGTGTTGTAGCTGGATCAACATTACTAACTTTAGACCTTGCCTCTTCGTCGGTGTTGTAGCTTGGTCGAAATTTGTTGACTTTCAACTACTTATCTTTATCAATAGTTAGAAAAATTCAAAAAAAGAGAAAAAAACAAAAAAAAACAGAGAAAGGCAAAAAGCAAAAAAGAAAAAAAAAAGAGCAAAAAATAAAAACAAAAGAGAGAAAAAGAAAAAAAAAACAATAACAAACCAAGTTTCAATATTTTGATCCTGCCTCTTCGTCAGTGTTGCAGCTGGATCAAAGCATTTTGGCAAGTCCGACAAAAATGTTGGCGCAACGTGCTTAAACACGACAAAGTTTAAGATAATAGATAATTCAAATGCCCATCAAAATCCATTTTTACGAATGGTCAAAGAAAAATAAATCCTTTGGAAAAATTCAATTTCATGATTAGTATAAACTGATTGTACCCAGGGTAATGGTACAACTAGCCCGGAGCAAACAGCTACTGGTAAAGGCAACTCAAAATCGTTGATCCCTGTGCATTTGGGAAAAATGCAAAAGAAATCTATGGGCTAAGCTGTAGATATTTTTTGAATCAAATATTCAAATCTTCATGCTCCGATCCTGCCTCTTCGTCAGTGTTGTAGCTGGATCAAATTTTGTAGACCTTGCCTCTTCGTCGGTGTTGTAGATGGGTCAAACTTTACTAACTTCTGGTTTTGCCTCTTCGTCGGTGTTGTAGCTGGATCAGACATCAGAACCATTATCCACCGATACTGTCTCTTCGTTAGTGTTGCAGTCGGATCAAATTTTACAAACCCTGCCTCTTCGTCGGTGTCGCAGCTGGGTCGAATTTTCTTTAAGAATTGTATCGTCATCAATAATGTAGTGAGTCGAACTCATTTTGCTTCCACAAACCCATTTTGAAGATTTTGCTTCCTCCAAGAGTGACAAAGTAGATCCGTCAATTCTAGAAAGAAGACATGTACTGAAGAGAAAGATGATCTACCGAAGAAAGAAGACACGCGTCAAAAGGAGATAAGCTCAGCCAGACCGGACAAAAATAGTTATTCTTTTGTCTTTGCTCTATTCCTGTTATACAACAATGAGCAAAAAATGAGCAGCAGTAATACCCATTTTTGTCCGGACCCCAAATTATATTCGAATAATTTATCCTATTTAAACCAAATTCAAAAAAAAAAATAACAAGGGGCATGCCGACCCATGCCCTGCCAAAGCAACCCCATGCCCTGCTATTTCCCCCACACTACACGCCAACTCTCCCCATCACCTTATCTCCCCCCCATCGTCCACTAGAGTGAAAAAAAGGAGGGAACCCACCATTGTTGCAAATATCCTCACCTCCATTACCACCTTTCATCACCACACTATTCTCTCCCTTGGTAATAAACATCTTCATCTTCAATCTCTCACTATTTCCCCATCGTTCCAAAAAACTAAAAAGCTCACCACACAACCCCTCATCTAAAACTCAAAAAAACCTCACTTTTAAGTTTCTCACTTATGTGATGCTACCAGCACCTTCACCCGTTGCTCCTAAGTCTACCAAATTATCACTTCCACCCTTTAAAAGTCCAATGGCTGATGCATTCTACAAAAGTCCGACTCCGGGTGAACCACCATTTATGTTAGTATATTTAAATTATTCATGCATATATACTTTTGTAGCATTTTGAATTAGTCCTCAAGATTTCGGTATCCTATTGGGAGTGTCATCCCGAGTCTTTGGGCGTCATCTCCTTTGGACACCGTAAATCGCAGATTTTATATATATATTCGAATCGTACGACCATGCATGCATGCATTTTAGTGATTATTAATTAAATCAGACCGAATTTATATGTTTCTTTGCAAATACGATATGAACCCTTAGGCACTGATTTTCGGGTGTGGTGGGGGTGCGAACCCTTCCCCACTCGTAACCGACTCCTGAACCCATTGGATCTCTGGTTTTATTTTTTAGTGTCCGGTCTACCTTATTCAAGTGACCGGTGTCGACTCCACAAGTTTTAATTCAAATTCGAACTTTTTCAAGATTCCCCCCGAAATCAAAATTTTCAAGAAAAGTGAAAAATATTCGGATTTATTAGTTGCTACAACATCAATTCTTACTATATAAAAAATGCAAGTCAACATGCTCGGATAACTAAGACAAATTATCTCATATTCGGACTTTAGACAACATAATAAACTTAACATGTATCATTTGGTTGGAATAATTTCATGGAGTACAATTTTTTTCAGATTACTAACCAATATAATTTGTCTTTCGCGTTAAAAACAATCTTAACAATTTCTACCTAGGAGAAAGGGAGGGGAGAATTTGCTCCTAATGAGTTTTGAACCCACAATTTAGGGGAGGGTGTCAACTGAGAACTTTAACCACTTGCTCTAAAAATTGTTGACATAACTTATATTTAGTTAAATTATTTTATAATTAGCGAGTCGATATTTATCTTAACCATCAGTTTGCATATAGAGATAAAAAAATGTGCACAAAAGATAAATGAATAACCACAAAAATTTATTGAATAAATCCGTTATGATGAATACAATAATTAAACAGGAATAATTACTACATTAAGTGCATAAAAATTCTAACGTACACCATTGATATAGAAAAGTTTACATACACAACTTTTACACAAAAAAGAACTTACAGTCCGAATCAAATGGAAAAACAATTCTCAATTTAACATGATGAAATTTTAATGTCATTGGATAAAAAATCATTTATAAAACTTCATCAATCAATGACTATTCAGCATGCCACATTAGTGTCCCGCATTGACCATTAGTCAACTAACGGTTTCCATCTACGGGAATAAAATATTAGGATGAAATTGAATCAAAAAAGAATAGAGACTATAATGACTATTCAGTGAAATGTTAGGGAGATTTTTTTGGCATTATGCCAAACTTATTTATAAAACTTCATCGATCATTTCAATGGCTTATAATGTGAAATCATCTAGAAAAACAAATTAGAAACGAAAATGTACCTTAATCCATATATATTAAAAATATTTTATAGCCTTAATGTTCATTATCTTCCATATTACTAGTACTACTACACATGAATTTTAAAAAATGTAGCTCTCTTTTTTACCGATGGGATGCCGGCTATATAAGTTCATGGACGAGCTGGGTTTTATCCTACATTAATAGGAATAACTTTTATGTTTGCTCAAACTCAATTCGATTTAGAATATAGATGTTAAATTTTATATTATATTTCTTCTATATGGTTGGTCTGAGTTTGTTTTAGGACTGTCCATATTTTTTTTATTTTTAAAAATATGATATTGCAATTTTAATGTTTAATAATTGTATATATTTCTCTTTTATTAAAATTTTAAATGTAAACAAATTACATATATACTACATTATTATAGAATTATTTTATGTGATATAAATCATATAATATATAAAATAAAATATTATACAACAAACATAGTAAATGGAGAAAACAATGATGGCCGGTGGCCAGAACTGTCTCACATGCTTCCTCCCTTCCCTTAGGTCCTGGGTTTTAAATTCAGTAGGAATACTCATTTCTCCTCTCCCCCTAGGTTCTTAGATTAATTCTTAACAGGACAGTTTCCTTCCTTTGTTCAGAAAAAAAAAATAGCAAATGAGGCGAGTCCGGTCGTACTTGGGTATTGAATGTTATAACTCTCGTCCTGTCCATATTTTAAATGAGACAAATTTTTGTCCATTTCGAACCTGATACCTTTGCTAAAACCATCCTAAATTTCGAACAAACCTTCCAACTTGAACTGATGATCTAACCATGAAGTTGAATAGGTCTAATGTGAGCAGAAAATCACATATAGTTTAGTGATCATGATCATAATTTGAAACTACACATTTTCTTTATTTCTAATTTGGCGCAAAAAAAACTTACAAATTATACATTAGAGTGCCTATACATACACGCCCATAACTTTATTCGAGACTAAAATCCACTTAACTTTTACTGCCCCGCTCTCTTTTTTTATTTCGTTCGATCTTTGCTAGCCGTGATATTAATTTTAGTATTAGTCGTCGTTCATCACTATTTCTCTTTTTTTATTTCTTATATTCTGTTTTTATTTTTTATATTTTGTTTCTTTTACTTTTTATTTGACTATGTGGTACGCTTTTTCTTTGCTTTAAGACACATTTTCCCTTTATTTTATGGCAGTTTTTTGTCTACCTTTGAAGTAGATTTGCGTTCGTAAATGATTTTCTCACGACGCTCGGCTTTACAATAGTCTTTCAGTAGTTCGATTTCCCTTTGTGGTTCTTTTGTCGATACAATCGGATTTGTTTTGCGAAGCAGCCTGCAAGATTGTTGGTTTTGCTCACCACTCCTACTTCGATCCTTAAGCGCCTAGGTGAATGCAGACAGAGTTTTGTTTTCTGCTTCCTTTCTCCAATATTTCATCTCATTACTGTCGTTGCATCTCATTGGACGTGTTTTGCTGGTATGATGTTTCATTTTCCAATTATTTTTTTTAGTTTTTCTTTGTTTTGTTAATTTTTTAGCTACATTTTAATTTCGTTTGGAATGTTTCTCTGTTTCAACTTCTAATAAATTCAGCCGACATATTGTTGTGTAATACCCCAATATTAGCTTAGTGACTAAAATGCAAGGAATTAAAAGTTAGTGGTTTTAGTTTAGTGACTAAAATGTAAACTTTTAAAGTTTGGTGGCCAAAGTGAAAAGTTGGGAAAGGTTTAGGGACCAACATAGTAATTTTCCCAATAAAATTTTTTATGGCAAAAATGAATAGTTTATCCCGGTGGGAATCAGATTTTTGGTATTGGATTTGTGTGAAAAGCTATAAAGGGAATAAGTTTCAGAAATTTATTCGAATGATTATTCAAACTCAGAAAATTATGAAAATTTTATGGAAGCCTTAGAAAAACTTGAGGAATATGATAGTATAGTTTTTGAATCATTTTTATTCGATTTAAATTCGATTCTATGCAATATTTTGGTAAAATAGGTGACAATGGCATTTTTGAAGATAAGTTGGTTTATTAAGGGCAAAAAGGTCATTTCACCCTTACTTTATGAATATTATTGATTATTTTGGATAAGAATAAACAAGTGTTGAGATATGATTGGTTATAATTCAAGGGTATAATGGTCTTTTGACTATTAAAGAATTATTATTATTTAATTTGATATATATTATGTCATTTTTCATTAAAATAAGAAAAGAAAAGTTAGAATTTTCTCCCATCTTTCTCTCTTCCCGTGAAGCTCCAAGAAAAGGGATACCGATAAAGATCAAGGTCGTACTAGTAGGCCGGGAAAAAAAGTTCGAGACTAATCGAATAGTAAAAAGGGGCATTACAAGGCTAAGGTGGGTGCATATATGTTTTTAGCGATACTTTATTTTAATGATTTACAGATTATGGCAGTATACCATGAATATTATAAAGCATATTGGGGTATGAATTGCTCTAATATAAAATGTTTTACATGATGTATGTATGGATATTGTGTTATTTGCCCTTAATTGCAGGAATTGTTTTTAAGGTTGCCCTTAGTAACGAAAAAATATATTACTCGAGTATGGATTAGGTGGTTTAAAGGCATCACCAATCATATAAGTTGGTTAGGCGGTTTAAAGGCACCATCACTCGTATAAGTTAGTTAGTTTAAAGGCACCATCAACCGTATAAGTTGGTTAGTTGGTTTAAAGGCACCATCAACCATATAAGACATTCTACGAGTTAATGACACTTGAAGGGTATCATAAAGTTAACGGCACTTTAAAGTGTCATATATGTTATAGGCACTTTATTGTGTCTGCAAGCAATAAAGAATAGTACTTTTAAAGTACTTAATATTTACCTTGGGCTATATTATGGTATTACGAAGTATGTATTTTTTATATAAATATTAGGTTTTTGGAAAGTATCATGCATTATAAAGATTTTATATATGTTACTTATTTATGCCTCTCTATGTTATAATTAGCGTGTATTTCTATAATACGCGTAGGTAAACCAGAGTAGGATTGGACGGAGCTGTTGCATCAAATCTTTTGTGAAGACATAAAGTTGATAGGTTATTTCAATACTTATGACATCCTGGTTTTATGTGTGAATAGTGGCATGTACGAAATAACTTGTTTAATTTGTTAAAAGATAAAACCATCCTGCCTTGTAATGATTTCGTTTATGTATAATGAATAGTATGTGATATGTATAATTCCTGCGTTTTTACGTTAGAATTTAGTTTTAATGTTATTGTTATCCATAAGTTAATTGAAATTTTGAAATAGCCCTGATTCTTCAGGTAAAATAATTTTTAATTTACTGTGACATTTCCGACTCGTGTTCGGTGTACGAATACGGGAAGGGGTGTTACATGTTGGGATAAAGATTTTGATATAACAAATTGAAAAATGTTTTGGACTTAATTCAAAATTTGCAAAAATTATCCAAAGTCCAAATAAATTGAAAAATATGTTTAAAATGTTTTTGAAGCATTTTTTACTTGAACAAATATTTTCAAAAGGTCTTAAAAGCGAAAAACAGACCCTCTGTACCGGTACCCTATGGCTCGTACCGGTACGACTAAGCCGAGTACCGATACTCTATGTTTTAAAAATTCTAGTGAGCACTTTTTGTACCGGTACTGACCCTCAGTACCGATACGCAAGGGTGGGTACCGATACCCTGGCAATATGTACCGATACCCCTTGTGTTTTTATGTCTAACGACTCTTTCTATTTAAAGGCATGTGCAGAAACACTATCCCGAGTACTGATACCCTCTGTACCAAAAGAGCATTTAATGTTGTAAATTATGTCCCCAATGGCTCCAAACCAACCCAACAGCTAGTAACAGTCACAAGCTCATTAGAGGGTTTAAAAGAAGTCTTCAAGCATCCATGGAAACGTATAACAACATCTATCAACATTCAATTGTATAGAGAAATTCTTTTAGAGCTTAAATTGCCATATTTCTTGTAGAGAACACTTGTTGAGCTAAATTGTTATAATTGCTCAAGTGTTTAGATTTTAGGTAAGTGCTTGAGAGTGCAAACATTTTGCCTAAGTGAGGTTTTTCAGTTTGCTTTATTTGTAATCTCTTTGAGAGATGGTGGCTTTAAGGTTTTAGGGTATAAACCTTAAGGGATTGTAAGGTTACTCTTTGTCCTCAAAAGAAAGCAAATCTAGTGGATTTGAAAATCCTTAGTGTGGATAGCTAAGGTAGTAGAAGTAGACTAGGTTTAGAAGTCAAACCACTTTAAATCTTTGTGTCAATATTTTTATTTCTTAGCTTTTCATCCGCCTCTTCAAAAATCCAATTCACCCCTCTTGGTAATTCGGTTGTCGACATTCAAACCCAACAATTGGTATCAGAGTGAGGTCTCTATCACCGGATTAACATCCTAGAGTCGATCCTCAAAGAGCTCAAGTCATTTCCAATCAACCAAAGCAGTGGCCTCCACTTCCGGTATTTATTACATTGAGGACTCCCAACCGATCAACAAGCCATTGCTCTTCAACAGCGTTCACTATTCTTATTAGAAGAATAGAATGAAGCTATTTATACAAGCTAGTGATCTAAGGGCATGGATGAGCATCATGGAAGGCTACACTACTCTAACTTCCGAGATGAGAGATTGAAGTGATGTGGAGAACAAAAGATTCCAAACAAATGCCAAGGCCATGCACATTTTCTTTTGTGCACTTGGTCCGGATGAATATGGAAGGGTCTCCTCTTGTTCAAATGCCAAGGAGATTTTGGACAAACATGAAATCGCTCATAAAGGCACCAACGAAGTAAAAGAGACCAAGATCGGTATTCTCAACTTTGAGTAAGAGAACTTCAAGATAAACCTTATTCTTAGATTTTCATCCACATCTTCAAAAATCCAATTCACCACTCTTGGCAATTCGATAGACGACATTCGAGCCCAACACATATTATTAAAAAAATCCATTCAACTTTGTTTTTTCTTTCTTTTTCTGAAATTCCATTTAACTTTAAACCTTATTAGATTCTATTTAACAAATGAAATTCAAGTAGGGATGGGCATTTTACCCGAACTGGCCCAATCATGTTGGGTTTTTTTGTAGAAAATTTAGGTTCGGGTCAGGTCGAGTTTTTATTAAGTGTGGTTTTAGGTCGGGTTCGAGTTTAGGATAAAAATATCTGACTCGATCCGGGATTAATAGTATAATTTCCCATATATTTTTAGGGATTTTCGCTGTAAAATTCAGTAGAGAACGTGTTTCTCTTATATTTCATTCATAAAACATATATGGGTATATATACAAATCTAATTTGCCTAAACTAGGTAACATAATATATCACATTAAATACAATATATTCTAGCCTAAGATTAAGCATAAGAATCAGTAACACTCCCCCTCAAGTTGGATCATAGATATTAATCATGCCCAACTTGTTACACAGATAATTGATTTAGATTTCATTGAGAGCTTTTGTAAAGATATCTCCTAGTTGTTCTCCGGTTTTCACATGACCAGTAGAGAACAAACCTTGTTGTATCTTTTTGTGAATAAAGTGACCATTAATTTCAATGTGTTTTGTCCTTTCATGAAAAACAATATTTGAAGCGATGCGTAGCGCAGTCTGGTTATCACACCAAAGTTTTGCAGGTACTGAAACTTTAATTCCTATCTCATCAAGGAGTTGGTACACCCATATAATTTCACATGCGGACTTGGCCATTGCTCTATATTCAGCTTCTATACTAGATAGTGAGACCATATTTTGTTTCTTACTCTTCCATGAAACCAAGTTTCCTCCAACAAACACACAATATCCTAAGGTGGATCTTCTATCTCCCCTACATTCTGCCCAATCCGAGTCAGAAAAATATTTGATTTTAGTATGATCATGATTTTCATATAAAATTCCATGCCCATAAGCACTTTTCAAGTAATGCAAAACTTGTTATACTGCTTTCTAATTATCGACAATTAGTGCTGACATATTTTAGATCAGAATACTCACCGAATAAGATATATCAGGACGCGTTACCGTAGGATAATTCTATTTTCTAATAAGTTTTCTGTACCTTTCAGGGTTATCAAATAATTCGCCTTCTTTGGTTAATTGTAGATTAGGGACCATTGGGTACTATAAGGTTTGGCGCCCAATTTTCTTGATTCCAATAATAGATCAAGCACATACTTCCTTTAGGATAGGAAGGTTCCTCTTTTACTTCTGTTCACCTCAACTCCCAAGAAGTATTTCAACACCCCCAAATCTTTAGTGTGAAACTGAGTATGGAGAAAATACTTTAGAGAGAAAATTCTGCTAGTGTTACTCGTAGTGAGTACAATATCATACACATATACGACTAATAGGATAATGCCCCCATCATACTTTTTAAAGAAAACGGGATGGTCCGATGAGCTTTTCTGCATCCTAAACTTTTCAATAGCCTAACTAAGCTTTCTAAACTAAGCCCGAAGACTCTGTTTTAGGCCGTATAGATATTTTTCAGATGACATACTTTCTCATACTCCCCATGAGAAACAAACTCAGGTGGTTGTTCTATATATATTTCCTCCTAAAGGTTACCATAAAGGAAAGCATTCTTGATATCCAACTAATGCAAAGGCCAATAAAAATGACTACAAGGGAGATAAATAACCTGGCAGAAGCAAGTTTGGCAACATGAGAGAAAGTATCATAATAATCCACGCCATAAGTCTGAGCATATCTCTTGGAAACAAGGCATGCTTTCAAATGATTAATAGAACCATCAAGATTGAATTTAACAGTAAACACCCACTTATAGATAATAGCTTGTTTACCAGTGGGCAAAGGTACCAAAGTCTATGTACCATTGACATCTAGAGTAGTCATTTCCTCAAGCACAGCTGTACTCCATCCAGGATGAGCTAATGCCTCGCAAACGATTTTAAGGATAAAAATAGTATCTAGGGATGTAAGAAAGACACGAGTAGAAGAAGACAAACAATTATAGCAAACAACAGAAGAAAATGGGTATGTATAAGTATGTTTACCTTTTCCAAGAGCAATTGAAAGATCAATATCATCTATGCAAGACGAATCTAATGACGAAGATATTGGCTCATCAGGACATGAATCTGGAATATCTGTAATTAGGTCAAAATTAGATGGGCGTGGTCGACGAGTGTAGGTGTTTTTTATAGGAGGCTTAACAGAGGAAGGTTGAACCAATGTAGAGTATAACAACTCCAAGGATGATGAGACCTAATAAATCAAGAAATCATTATCCTCCTGACGCATAGACCTTGAAGAAAAAGGAAATGGTTTTTGATCCAAAAAAGTAACATCATCAGCCACAAGATACCTACCCATATTAGGACAATAACAATAATATCCTTTTTGTCCACGAGAATACCCCAAAAACACACATGTCAAAAACTTATATCAAACTTTGTAACTTGAGGATGAACATCTCAAACGAAACAAGTACAACCAAAAATTCTTGGTGAGATGGGGAACAAAATTTTAGTTGGAAGAAGAGTATGGAAAATGATGATACCCAACAAAATGGAAGATGACATACGATTAATTAAAAGTAGGCAATAGACATGACATTAGCTCAAAAGGATTGTGGAACCTGCATTTGAAATAGCAAGGCTCGAACAGTTTCAAGGAGATGTCTATTTTTTTATTCATCAACACCATTTTGAGAAGGGGTATCAACACATGAGGTTTGATGGAGAATACCTTGCTCAAGCATGTATTTCTGAAAAGAACCTGAAACATACTCTTTGGCATTATCACTTCCCAAGTTTTGTACAGACGTACAAAACTGGGTTCGAATCTCATCACAAAAGAAAGAGAAATGAGTAAACAATTCAGAACGATATTTCATTAAATAAAACCATGTCATTCGAGAATAATCATCAACAAAAGTAACAAAATAACGAAAACCAGGTTTAAGGGTAACAAGATTAGGATCCCAAACATCAGAGTGGGCTAACTCAAAGGAAGCATAGGCTCGTTTATTGACTATAGGACTTGAACTAAAGTGATAATGCTTAGCAAACTGACAAGACTCAAAATCTAATGATTTTTAGTTGGAAAATTGAAGACAAAGATTCTTTAAAGAATGAAAGAAAGGATGACCCAATCGACAATGACCATCAAAATGAGTGATAATCCCAGTACAAGCAATAGGTTCTGGTTCCTGGGTGTCAAGGATGTAGAGACCATCACGCTCATGTCCCTTACCAATAATCTACTTCGTCAAGAGATCCTGAAGCAAACAATAACCAGGAAAAAATAAGACACAACAATTAAGGGTACATATAAGTTTACTAACGGACATCAGATTAAAGGATAATTGTGGTAAACTCAAAATAGAGGACAACTTAAGAGATGGAGTAGGATTTGAAGTGTTAGAGCCAATAACAATATACGTGGAGCCATCGGCTAAAGTAACAGGAGTGAGAGAATGATAGGTTGTAAATTGAGAAAGAAGATTGAGGTTGCCTATCATGTGGTCTGTAGCACCAGAATTAATGACCCATTTTGAAGAGGTGGAAACAAGACATGTATTGGGTTTACCTGACTTAACAAGGGCAAAAACGGGACCAGAAGATTGTTTTACAATTTTTTGAAGGTGAAGGAACTTGGCATACTTATCTGTAGATATTGTAACAGTCGGTGAATAAGTGTCTACACTAGAAGCAACATGAGCAAATAGAGTTTTCTTAGACTGCAGCTTCCGGCAATTACGCTTGATATGTTTTGATTTATGACAGTAATGACAAGCAACTTCTCTGTGCTCCTATCTACGAACTCTAAATTGTTGATCAAATTTATTGGGCCCAGACCCCATGTATCTACTAGGGCTACCACTTTTGAAATGTTGCTTTCCAGAGTGGAAAGTGGGAATACAACTGAGCAGAACACTGGCATGTTGAGGAGACGAGGCAGACAAAGAATTCTCAGTACGTTGAACCCTCCAAAACACATCATCGAGACTGGAAATCTCTGAACTAGAGAGGATCTAAGATTTAGAAGTCTCAAATTCTTGCAGAAGACCGGCTAGAAAACCCATAACCTTTATTTTCTCTCGCTGGCTCTGTTGGACCTCTATATCAGCACTAAAGGGAAGCAACATATTAAGCTCTTCATATGTTTTTTGAAGTCCATAAAATAACTGGTAGAGTTCGGTCCTCTTTGTCAGCCCTGTAAAAACTCTAACAAACATCATAGATACGAGAGAAATTTCTCTTGCCGAAATATAAAAATTGCAAATAGTTCATCAACTATTCCATCGTCTTGCAATAATTGTAACACCCTAAAAATTAAATTAAAAACTCTAACCCTAATTAGAAAATTCCCAATTTGAAACCCTTAATTTTAGGAATTAGAAATCTAAAACCCTAATTTTAATTTGGGATTCCTATTTTGAAAACCTTAGAAATTTTATTAATTTAACTAGGAATAGTGACCTGGTTGTGTTAAATCGAATCTTAGAGGGCTCTTTTTGAAAACGGGTTTAAAGTTGACCCTTATCCTACAATTTTACCCTTTTTGCCTGGGTATTTACCCATCTTTTATCAACCCTAGCACCCCCTCTTTGGCATTTTCGTTTCAGCAGCCGTATACCCCATTTCCCCTATCGAAAATCTTCTTTTCAAACCTCTAGTCCCCTTGTATTTTTCGGTGAGCCTCCGTTAAGAGTGCCGTTGCCATTCATGTTCAACACCACAACCACTTTTGAGATCCCCTTTCCCTCACATTTAAACCCCGACCCACCAAACATCTCATTCACCGTTCGTTTTCACCAAAATCACTCGAAAGCTTTTCGGTTTTCTTTGCACCGCTGCATGCTCCGCCACCATATTCTTTTCTGTTTGAGTTGGGTAGTGTGGGTAAGCCTTAAATCTATGTTTTTGGCTATAAATCAGTGATTCCAAGTTATATGTTGTAGTTTAATTTCGGATTCCATCAGCGTTGTGGCCGTGAATAACCATTGTAGTTAGGTTTTGTACTATCGTACTGTCTAATTTGCTTGCCCGTGAACTACAGAAGTCATCGTCGTATGGGTTCTTAACCTTAAAAAAATTGTTCGGCTTTGATATGCCCAAGAGTGGGCTATTGTTTGTGTAGATTGAACCGTATGAGGGAGCTTAGTTGGTGGGCTATTCGAATGGCGGAGGGTTTAGGGCTACTATGTGTGAGAGTGATCCAAGTAGGTGGACCAATCGAACTGAACAGGGTCAGGAGTGTAAGAACCGAACCAGTGTATGAACCAGTTCTGTAATTAAACCGGATAGTTGAATCAAACCGGCAGAACCCTTTGACAACCAAACTGAATTTGACCTTGAATCGAATCTGCCCCATTAACCGACCCACCCCGTTGACCGGCCTGACCCTTTGACTTTGAACGAGTTAACTTTGACCGGTCAAGTCATTATTGATCGTTGACTTTGACTTTGACCATTGACTTTTTAGTCAACTTTGACTTAACCTTTTTCGACGTATGTTTTGTCTAATTCGAACCCAAAATGCTAGTTTTGCTAATTGCAATTTATTTTGTACTTAATAAATTCTGAGAATTTGAGTATGAGATCTGATGTGGTTATTTATATGTTTCATACGACATCGATTTTGAGGACAACATTTTACCTCCTCCTCATCCTCATGTGCATCATGCACCTACATCTTCTACAAGAGCTACACGCGAGTTATTTTCTTATAAAATTTGAGTTAGGTGGCATAGTGTCTTCTATTAGAATGTGAATTAATGTAGAACTTCATCTCGTAGGTTCTAACTCAGCTAGACCTAGAGCTAGTTCAGACCGTAGGAGGCGTCATCATTGACGTTAAAGCTTTGGCCGTTATAGGTGTGTTCTCTTTCTGTGCTAGACCTATTCTATGAACTGTTTTACAACATACATGTCTACCTCCTTGTGATACAGTTTTTAATATGATTTGTGATGCCATGCATATTGTGTTGAATTGTGTTAAACTGAGCTTTTAATGAAACTATTAGAATATCAGAACTGTGATCCTCGTATTTAGTACGATACAACTGTGATGAGAATTTATTTTACAAATAATATATTTTTCATGCATGGGATGGGTTTGTACGGAGGAAGAAGTGGTTTGACCATACTGTGATTGGAGAAATAAGGGTGATGAGTTTAGGGGAACTACCTCCATCGTGATCGGTAGGCTTTGCCACCATTGTGATCGGAGTTAGCAGCTGGGTATTGTGACTTATTCTTAGTATCATCTCATGCACTGTGTTTTAATATGATTTATTTTTCCTTGAGATGTTTTTCTGAAACTGAGTTTGT
This sequence comes from Hibiscus mutabilis, assembly GCA_019671005.1. Classification (NCBI taxonomy): domain Eukaryota; kingdom Viridiplantae; phylum Streptophyta; class Magnoliopsida; order Malvales; family Malvaceae; genus Hibiscus; species Hibiscus mutabilis. The sequence goes on from CM033732.1 coordinate 38,959,557, forward strand.
GATTGTCTGCACTTTAGAGACACTCTGGCTTAATAGCTCATTCCCATATAGTTTGTCTTTCAAATACTTGGCTCTAGGCGACTTGGTACTTGGAGGACCTCTTGCATTTTTAGATTTGTTGTTTCTTCAGTACGAACTTGATTATTTTCAAATAATTATTACTATTACTTTTATCGAGTTTGGATATAATTGAGACTAGAGACTATTTTGGGATTTGATGATGTTTTTAGTATGCATGCATTTACTTTTAATTTGGACATTTTATTATATTATTGGTATACAACACTATGATGGATTTTAATAAACCTTTGGAGTATCATTATATAGAAGAGTTTTATACTTAAAAATAATGATTGGTTTTGTAACAACCCAAATTTTAAAATTAGAGGGTCGGGTCAACCAAATGTAGGCTTCATCTGTAGGCCGTGTGTTTGGGCTTTCGAGAACCCTTTTTGGGCTTGGTTTTAGTTGTTGGGCTTGCATAGGTGGTTTGGAGTTGGGCTAAGAGAATGTCATGAGGGTAAAGTAGTAATTTCATAAATAGATGTTGGAAAAAGGGATGTGTTAGGAATATTTCTCTTCAAAAAGGAGGGGAGTGATCTCATAATGTTTCATTGTCTTCTTCTTTCATCAAAACCTATTCCCCATCCCAAAATCAAACCAAAGGGTAGAATCTTTGAGATTTGTGGGAAGAATCTCATTTTGCTTGAGGGGGAAGTTTGATCAGCATCAAAGGATCTTTAATCCAAGGTAAATATTGTTGAGAATAGAGAAGAAGGGTGTCTTGAGGGGGTGGAAGAAGAAGAGCGGGAATGGATGCTTAGAGGCTTCTTCATCAGCCTTAATCCAAGGTTAGTACACTACTAACTCCCATAATTTCCTGGAAATCATGAAATTAAGCTTTGATGCATGTATTGGTGTTTTTGTCTTGGTTATACCTTAAGTGGTTGTTAATGTTAAAGCATGGGATTGATGTTGCTATGGCTTAAATTCGGTAGTAATCCACATAATACTATTACCATAACTTGTAGGAACGATTTGGGGTTTAACCATGGGGGTTAAACAAGGTTTCTAGGTAAAACCCGTAACCCAGAGTTCGAAAATCAGGCTCACGTACTGGTATTGGGGCTAGCGTATTGGTATGCCTTAGTATAAATGGGGAGAGGGTTCTGAGGGGAGTATCGGTACGCCTCTTTGTGTATCGGTATGCACTATTGCATTGCCTGGGAGAGGCATAGCATATCGGTATACTACTATAAGAATACCGGTACGGGTTGGATCGATACTGGGAAATCTGAGTACCGGTGATGCGTATCAATACGGGGTGGATCGCATCGGTACGGCTTGAGTGTCTAGCTTTTTTTAACCTAAATTGAGTATCGATATGGGGGTTTAGCGTATTAGTACAGATTGTTGTACTAGACCTTTCGAGTCTAAATTGAGTATAGGTACTCATGAGGGAGTACTGGTACCTATAGGGGCATATCGATACCCATATAGGAGTATCGGTACTCGCTGGGCATTCTGCCCAAGAAGGCTGAGTTTATGTTTGGGGGTTCTACAACTCGAGGCAAAGGGCCCTAGGGGTCAGTTAAGGTGTAAAATGAATATTAAAATTGAGAAATGAAGTTTTAAACCCCGTGTATAAAACAAATGGCTAATAATTCATTATATATTTTGGGTAAGCTATGTGAGGTGGTAACCCATAGGGATCCTAGGCGGATCTATTTATGTTGTGTGTTAATTTGGGCCCTTGCTGTGTGCGGAATGAGTGCCTATAAGGTTAAGTCTTATTGAATAATAAGATAAATTAATAAGAATGGCTAATGTGTACTTTCATAACATACTAATAAATAGATAAGTTTAATAGGTTGGTATGATAACTGATAGAAACCATAAGGTGATGGTAAGGGTGTTAGAGTTGTGTGCGATAAGACTCTTGTGTCGAGGTTGAATGTTGTGTGGTGACTAGGGTCCTTACTGTATGTTGATGGGACGCCTAGATAGTCGAGTCATCCTTTGTTGTTGTGATTTGGATACCCTAAGTGTGTTGTAACACCTTGAAGACTCCCGAATGTAGGATCTCGATGCTATGAGGATGCGGGCCTCATTCGAAGATGCTTGATGAGGAATCCCGAGCATGGATGTAGGATCCTGATGCTATGTGGACGCGGGCCTCATCCTTTTAAGTATAGAATCCCAATACTTTGTGGATGCGGGCGCTACTCGTAGTGTAGGATCTCGATTCTTTGTGGACGCATGCCTCACTCAAGTGTAGGATTTCGATGCTTTATGGACGCAGACCTCACTTAATGTTTTGGTGTCATCTATGTGATGTTATGTAACCGTATGAGGTACTTGTATGTGTTGTATGCGTGACCATACATTCATAATGCTATGTGTTTAGGCGGTTATGGTAGCGTCATTGTTATCTTGCCATGATGTCATTCATGTTGCATTGATTTATTTATGATTTGCATGAAGCATGGTTGTGTGGCGGTGTATCCACTTAGCTTTGTTAGCTCATCGTTCGGAATTGTTGTTTCCGTTCGCAAGTTAATAGGTTTGGCTCGTTCTTGGAGGAGCACCATCAAGGAAGGATTCTAGCGCCTCGTCTCATCGAAGTACAATATTTAGGTCCTTTGGCTATGTATTCGTAGGAACTTATTGTATATTGTAAATCATATTTGGATTTTCAAATGATCGAGACAAAGGTTTATAATGTAATTTTAAAAGGAGTTTCACTATATATGTTTTCAAATATTTATTATGTTTTATTGGATTGTAATTAAATGGATTTTCATAATGGGTTTGTGGATTGGGCTAAACGAGGTTAAAATTTTAATGGTTTGGTTTCAGGCGAGGCCCAAATGTGACATTCAAGTCGACAGTGTTGCATTTAGTGGTATCAGAGCTTAGGTTTAGCCAGTTTTAGGAAAACCTCGGGGTGGTTAGGAGTCGTGGATAGGTGTCTAGCGAATACGAGCCCTTGTGTTTAAGTTATACTCTTCAAGACTAGAATCTAGATGGTGTGCCCTGTGTTCGCGTGTGTCGCTGATTACGACATTAAGATAGATTCGATCGTGGTCGTGAGGGCCGTGATGATGGTTGATTCCTTTGAGGATAAGTTTGAGATTGGAGTTATCTTCGACGTTAAGCTTGGGCTTATAAAGGAATTGAGGAGTTGAGGGTGTGCCATTATCCCATCGCTTGAGAAGTAATCATGGTTATGTGCCGTAAGTTACCTTAAGCCTTGATTTCATGGTGAGAACCTCTAGTGGTGAGATTCTACCTGTTGGTAGACGAACCTTATAGAACGAATAAGAAGACCTACTTTTGATTGACTAGTGGTAGAGTGTCGATCGGGGGTCCCATCATTCGTAGTAAGTGAACTTTAATGGTGGGTACCATGTGATGGGGATGTAGCACGCCTGGCATATATGCATTTTCGTCTAATGTGGAAAGGTACATAATGGTTGTGAGGTCTCAAGTACACTCTTAGTAAGCTGAATGCCCTGAGATCTTGAGCAAGGTATGCTTGCTACAGTTGTTTATATCGGTGGCCGAAAGGACATCGTGGGTTTTGCGCGAGGTGATTCTTGAGTAAAGCTTGAGAACTTGTGGGTGACAGATACAATATAGTTGTATTCTAAGTGAATTGATATGATCTTGGCCACCGGTTGTTGTCCGGTCATGGGCTAACTTGAGATGACTAGTGTAGTGTTGGAAGCTTCGAAGTTTCAGGGGAACCAAACCCAGAGTAATGGAGAAAACAAACTACCATCTTTTGAACGCGGTTCAGACCAGTTAGGTTGACAGTGAGAGATTGACCAAGTAGAGTCGTGAAGGGAGCCATGTTCCTTTTATGGGATGAGCATTATTGTTACGAATCTAAGTATAATGAAAGGGGTTAAGAAAAGATGACCGGATCAATCGGATTCATGGTTAAAAAACACTCAGAGGGATCTGAGGATGACGTGGAATAGTCTTAAGGAAATCCTGACTATATCGTCTCTTTCTTAAAGGCAATACATATGAATAGTGAGAAACCGTAGAATTAGGACCACAACCTGTTTTCTCAATATGGAGTGTTCCTTAGGTGAGTCAGGAAAAAGGTATGTTAGTGAAGCTCTTATAAAAAAGATGAGGGATCAGTTCTTGTAGTCAGTTTGAAGTGTCAAGCAGTGTTAGGTATGAGTAAGATTTTTCTACGGTTGAGCTATTATGCCCAAAGTTTGTTGCTATAAAAGAGTAAAGATGGTTGAGGTTAGATGTGGATTCAAGTTGACATTTTGATGCATGGGAAAATAGTTTTACCCGGGATATTCTCTGAGCTAGTCGTTAGTATGAAGCACTCGAATGACCTTAGAGCAAACATTGAGTCAGTTAAAGATTTTGTAGACCGTGTTTTGGGGAATCAGAACATCATAAGATTCTTCTCAGGCCCTGAAGAGGGGAGGGTTTATGCTTTGAGCGGATAAAAAAGAGTTGCTTTAGATCAGCTGAGGGTTGGTCAGAATTCTAAATTGAAGGTTTTGTAGGGGGCTTATCGATTTCTTCTATAACAGAGAGTGTTGATGGTTCGGTTCTAGCGTCTTTCCACCGGTTCGTGAGCCTTGTGGTTGACATCACCTTAAGGTATGTTTCTTGCTTGGATAATTTGCTATGAGTGTCAGAGATTGTGTCACATGGCAAAGGACTACTCGATCATGGATGAGTATTTACCAGTTCAGTCTTTAAGGTTGACTTCTTCTGGGCATAGTCAAGGTTTTTCGAGAAGTGGTGTTAGGTCGTTGTCGAAGTATCAGGGTGAAGGTTAGGCGAGATATACAGTTAGAGTCATCACACAAGCTTTTGTTAGACAATATGTTCATCATGCCAGAAATGACAAGCTTGTTACCAAGAGTGTGTTAAATGGTTTGGTCCTATTGTGGTTTTCAGTTTCTTGATGACAGTTTGATTTCTTGTTCTTACCTTGGCAGAGATTTTATTGAGCGGGATTCTGTGATAAGTTTCCTCGAGGTTGTCATTGGCTTGGTAAATTAATGGATTGATAAGTGTTGGTAAGTAAAGGTTCCAACGTGGGTGGTGTATATGGTTTAGAGTTGCAGTCCTTATGGACTTGTTAAACTTACCCTTGGTACGGGTTGGTCACGTAAGTGCGAGGGGTGCCTTGGTTTCCAAGCAATAATCTCAAGTTGAGGTTTGAAATGGAACAATTTGTTGGTATTGTGCGTGAAGAAATCTCATCCCTTCAGCTTATGTGTTGTGATCATGTGATGCTAGTTGAAGAGGACCTTGTAGGTTGCAAGATGTTCTTAGTTCGCGTTGTTGACGCAAGGGTGAGAGTCTACAGTTTAGAGCGGTAGATGTACAAGTGGTTATCGAGGTGCTCTTCGAGGGTTGAGCGAGATAACCCCTTGGTTGTGGAGTAGTACCCATGATAAGGAATGTGTTGAGTTCGGTATTAAGTGTTCATCACCTTGTGGTCTGACATCTACCAAACCTTTTGTGTGAGGACTCTTTGGTTGAGGAAGGGATGCGGGCGATGTCGCCAATAGGTTTACCTTAGGACGTGCTTCGGTTGGTATAGCGAGATATAATGGTGTTAGCTGTTGTGAGTTGATGTATAACAATGGAAGGCCAATATTTATTTTTCAAGGCTGATGATGTTGTTGATATTGAACAGGTTTGAGATTTTTGTAAGACCCTTCAGGATGTTGGTATCGTAAGTTAAAAGTTAAGGAAAATTAGTGTTAAAATTTAGGGTTTGATGCGATGTTTGAACTCTAAGGTTAAGTGAAGAGTGTTTTGGACTTACGAATGCGTCGAGATAATCTTAAGTTCGAGGAATAGAGGGTTGCTTATTTGGGTTTGAGATGGATTGTGTTCATGCATGGTGATAGTGTAAAGATGTTTCGAATAACTTCGGAGAAATGTGGGTGTTCGGCTAAAGTTGTGTGGCATCGGATTTTGGGCTGTAATAAGTTGTGTTGGGAGAATTATTAGGAATCTTGAAGGCTTGCTAAAATTTTTGCACCAGCGCTTGTCAGAATTGGTGATTGGGAGTGAAAGAGAGCGTTCGGACCCTTGAGGACAGTTCGTTGGTTTGATCCCTAGTAGATCTTGGTTGTGGTAACAATTTTCTTTTGGAACCGAAGTGGCTTGGCTAGTAGAATCATTGATCGTGGATTCGCATCTGCTTATGTCATAGTAGGTTCAAGTAAATAAGGCGTTAAGTCTTGTATCAGTTAACCAAGTTGTGAAAGAATGTTGTATTTTCCTATTAGATGGATGATAGCACATGATTGATAGGGTTTGTTATTCTTGAACACGTGGGTTATGGTGATTATATAGGAGGAAGTGCCCTATGGTATACCTTGAAGAAGTGTCGCGTTATGGATGCAGATGAGGGTTGAGTTCAAGACCTTGAGAATGCTAGTGTTGGTAGAAAGGTTCGTTCACCGAGTTGTGACTCATCCGAAGTGAGTTCAGAGTGCCGATGTTTGATAATGCTGTTGAGATTATCGTTGGTCGATCTGTCTCCAGGTTTAATATGAGTGTTGTTCTGGATGTTTGGAATGTCTTGTTGAGGAGGCTTGTAGAAAGTGGAGAATTTGTGTTGAGAGTTTTGGTTAGGAAGGTTTTTGGCGAACCTAAGAGCCACATAGACTTTTGTCATCGGGAGGTTGGTTGGAGCGTTGGCCGTTGCTCTCCTTCCATTGTCTAAATTTCGGGGATGAAATTTTCTTTTAAGAAGGGAGAGTTGTAACGACTCGGATTTTAGAATTAGAGGGTCGGGTCAAACCAAGCGCGGGCTTCGTGTGTAGGCCGTGTGTTTGGGCTTTTGAGAGCCCTTTTTGGGCTTGGTTTTAGTTGTTGGGCTTGCTTAGGTGGTTTGGAGTTGGGCTAAGAGAATGTCATGAGGGTAAAGTAGTAATTTCATAAATAGATGTTGGAAAGGGGATGTGTTATGAGTTTTTCTTTGCAAAAAAGATAGAAGTGATCTCATCATGTTTCCTTGTCTTCTTCTTTCATCAAAACCTATTCCTCATTCCAAAATAAAACCAAAAGGTGAAATCTTTGAGATTTGTGGGAAAAATCTCGTTTTGCTTGAGGAGGGAAGTTTGATCAGCATCAAAGGATCTTTAATCCAAGGTAAATATTATTGAGAATGGAGAAGAAGCGTGTCTTGAGGGTGTGGAAGAAAAAGAGCGAGAGTGGATGCTTAAAGGCTTCTTTATCAGCTTTAATCCAACGTTAGTACACTACTAACACCCATAGTTTCCTGGAAATCATGAAATTAAGCTTTGATGCATGTATTGGTGTTTTTGGCTTGGTTCTACCTTAAATGGTTGTTAATTGTAAATCATGGGATTGATGTTGCTATGACTTAAATTCGTATTAATCCACCTAATCTATCACCATAACTTGTAGGAATGATTTGGGGTTTAACCATGGGGGTTAAACATGGTTTCTAGGTGAAAACCCACACCAGAGTTTGAAAATTGGGCTCGCGTACCGGTACTGAGGCTAGTGTATCAATACGTCTTAGTATAAAAGGGGAGAGGGTTGTGAGGGGAGTACCGATACGTCTCCCCGTGTATTGGTACCCTTTGCATATCAAGGATTCCAGTAGCGTCTTTGCGTATCGGTATGCTTGAGGCGTGTCGGTACGCACTGTTGTATTGCCTGGGATAGGCTTAGCGTACCAGTATGCTAGTGTAGGAGTATCGGTATAGGTTGGATCGATAGGGGCAATCCGAGTACTAGTGATGCGTATAGATACGGGGTGAGGAGTATCAGTACGGCTTGAGGGTCCAGTTCTTTCGAACCTAAATTGAGTATCGATACAAGGGTTTAGCATATCGGTACAGATTGTTATACCAGACCTTTCGAGTCTAAATTGAGTATCGGCACTCATAGGGGAGTACCAGTACCTATAGGGGCGTATTGATACCCATATAGGAGTATCGATATGCGCTAGGCATTCTGCCCAATAAAGTTGAGTTTATGTTCATGGGTTCTACAATTCGAGGCAAAAGGCCCTAGGGGTCAGTTAAGGTGTAAAATGAATATTAAAATTGAGAAATGGAGTTTTAAACCTCGTGTATGAAACAAATGGCTAATAATTCGTTATATATTTTGGGTAAGCTATGTGAGGTGGTAACCCATAGGGATCCTAGGTAGATCGATTGATGCTGTGTGTTAATCTAGGCCCTTGCTGTGTGCGAAAGGGGGGCCTATAAGGTTAAGTCTTATTGAATAATAAGATAAATTAATGAGAACGGCTAATGTGTACTTTCATAACATACTAATAAATAGATAAGTTCAATAGGGTGGTATAATAACTGATAGAAACCATAAGGTGATGGTAAGGGTGTTAGAGTTGTGTGCGATAAGACTCTTGTGTCGAGGTTGAGTGTTGTGTGGTGACTAGGGTCCTTGTTCTGTGCTGATGGGATGCCTAGATAGTCGAGTCATCCATTGTTGTTAGGATTTGGATACCCTAAGTGTGTTGCAACACCTTGAAGACTCCCGAATGTAGGATCTCGATGCTATATAGACGCGGGCCTTATTCGAAGATGTTTGATGAGGAATTTCGAGCATGGATGTAGGATCCCGGTGCTATATGGACGCGAGCCTCATCCCCTTGAGTATAGGATCCTGATGCTTTGTGGACGCGAGCCTTACTCGTGGTGTAGGATCCTGATGTTTTGTGGACGCGGGCCTCACTTAAGTGTAGGATTCTGATGCTTTGTGGACGCGGACCTCACTTAATGTTGTTGGTGTTATCTGTGTGATGCTATGTAAACGTATGAGGTACTTGTATGTGTTATGTGCGTGATCATATATTCATAATGCTATATGTTTAAGCGGTTATGGTAGCGTCGTTGTTATATTGCCATGATGTTATTCATGTTGCATTGCTTTATTTATGATTTACATGAAGCATGATTGAGTGGCGGTGTATCCACTGAGCTTTGTTAGCTCAGCGTTTGGAATTGTTATTTCTGTTCGCATGTTAGTAGGTTTGGCTCGTTCTTGGAGGAGCACAATCAATGAAGGATTCCAGTGCCTCGTCTCATCAAAATACAGTATTTAGGTCTTTGGGCTATGTATTCGGAGGAACCTATTGTATATTGTAAATTGTATTTGGATTTTCAAATGATCGAGTCAAAGGTTTATAAGGTATTTTAAAATGATTTCCACTATATATGTTTTCGAATATTTATTCTATTTTATTGGATTGTAATTAAATGGATTTTCATAATGGATTTGTGGATTGGGCTAAACGATGTCAAAATTTTGATGGTTGGGTTTTAGGCGAGGCCCAAATGTGACATCCGGGTTGAGGGTGTTACAGGTTTTTTGAGGGAAAAGTTACGAATATGCGTTTCTAAATTGGGTCTTTCCTTTTTGGGCAGGGTTTAGAGGGTTACAATGATTAACCAGATCTGCCACCTCACTATCAATGGAGTTACGAATCTGGATATACAGGCGAGCATCTTCTCTCATCCAAGGAATGCGAGAATCATCCGTAGGAGGATCATCAGTCAAATGACTGTCCATAGAAAAGCTTAGCAAATATAACTCAATTGTATAGTTCCAATCGAGAAAATTAAAACCATTCAATTTTTTATCAGTAATTTTAGAAGTAATCGAACTATATCAGACATAAATTCAACCTTCTTGTCATCCATTAGTGCAAAGAAGAAAATTGTTAGGATATTTGTTTTGATATAATAATTGAAAAATGTTTTGGACTAATTTGAAAAGATTTCAAAGATGATTTTAAGTCTAAACAATTTGAAAATATGTTTAAGGTGTTTTCATAAGGTTATTGGAATGTTTGAAAATATTTTAAGTAGCCAAAACCAAGTTTTCAGCTCGACCGTACCGATACGGTATACCCGTATCGATAAAGATAAGGGTTTCAACTACTTCAATTTTCTAGAACTGAAAAATCGTATCGATACACCCACCTTAGAAAGGTATTTTGTTTACTTCAAATCCATTGTAAAAGGAGAGGCTCTAGTTTAGCCTTAGACAAAAACTAGAGTTGGTTCTATCTTAGCCAAGTAAAAAGATAGGGTTGTAAAGGTTTCCTCCTAAGCCTTAAAAAGGCGAAGAATTCATGGTGAATTTGGAAATCCTTAGTGGTGTGATAAAGTAATGGATGTAGACTCAGTTGGGTAGTCGAACTACTCTAAAATTATTGTGCAAATTGTCTACCATTTTAACGGTTTTAGCCAATTCAACAAATGATCAAAAACAACTCTCTTGACGATAATCGAAGATCAATTCGAGCATGCGACAAGCCTAACAATTTATATCAGAGCCTCGTCTCCATCGAATGACTAACATCCGGGAATAAAGATCATTTGATCGAAGTCTACCATTCAAGCAAAAATTGCAAGATTTGAAGAAGGCCGCTTTATCTCGTGTCCTCTGCTCTTCGAAGGAGAAGCATACTTCTAATGGAGAAATATCATGAAGCTCTTCATCAGATCTCATGATTTTGAGGTATGGGACATTGTTGAAGATGGCTACTTGGAAGCTCCTAAGAAGAAGAAAAAGCAAAGGAGTGCAAACGATACTAAGGCAAAGCTAAACACAAAGGTGGTGCACATCCTTCTTCGTGGCCTCAATGAAGATGTTTCCAAGAAGGTCTCCACTTGCAAAAAAGCCAAAGATAAATGGGAGAAGCTTGAGAAACTTTATGGCAAAGAAGAGAAGAAAGATGGTGTTCTATGATGTGCTAACCTCCTCCAATCACCCAAGGTGGATGGTGTTTTAGCTCTCGATGAGACTAAGGTATCTTCTAACTCAAATGATTTAAATGAATATACATTTGACGAGTTACAAGATGCGTTCGATGAATTATTTTTAGAATTTGAGACCATGAATTCCAAATTTAAGAAAATGATTTCTAAACTTGAATTAGAAAATAATTTTCTTTTGAAAACAAAATTGGATTTTGAAAACCAAAATGAAACCTTGAAAAATGATTTAGAGTTTTCAAAAACAAGCAATGAAGTTTTAGAAAAGGAAAATATTGATTTAAAAGTTAAGCCTGAAAGCTTAACAAAAGAAAATGAAATTATTTCAAATAATTCATCTTGTCACATAATGGCAAAATGCTCACATTGCCATTATCATGGTCATTCCTTGCATACTTGTCCTATAAAGAAAAGAAAATCATATAGGATTAGACAAGTATGGGTTCCTAAGGGAACTAGAGACATTGAGGTTAATGTTAATGGATCCGAAGCAATTTGGATACCAAAATCTAAGTAATTGTCTCTTGTAGGTGTGTGAGAGCAATGTTGATGATAGGAAAGATCAAAGAATGCTCAAGTCAAACAAGTGAAGAAGATGGTAACCTCTATGCAATTTTTTTAATTAATTGGTTATCTATTCTTTTAATTTAAAGTCTTGGATAATTGAATTCCGTGAACTCATTTTGATCTAACATTGAAATTCAATATCTTCTAAGTGACAGTTTTTTTTGGAATGCATTGAGTAAGGGGGCCTATTTTAAACAAAATTCTTGTTTTTGTCAAAATTTGTTTTTATACTCTCCATTGTTATGAGATTATAAAGTTTTCAAACTAAGTTTGAACCATTTTTGATATAACAAAAATAGGGAGAATACTTTAAAAAATTGAATTTTCAAATGGATAACGGGGAGCTTTAATGACTTTAAATTTGCAATCTCGTATTCAAATTTTATGTTTACTAAGGGGGAGAATCCCAAACACATTTTTCAAGATGGTTTTATTATATCAAAAAGGGAGAGATTGTTAGGATATTTGTTTTGATATAATAATTGAAAAATGTTTTGGACTAATTTGAAAAGATTTTAAAAATGATTTCAAGTCCAAACAATTTGAAAATATATTTGAGGTGTTTTCATAAGGTTCTTGGAGTGTTTGAAAATATTTTAAGTAGCAAAAACCAAGTTTTCAACACGACCGTACCGATACGGTATACCCCGTGTCGATACAAATAAGGGTTTCAATTACTTCAGATTTCCAGAACCAAAAAACTGCATCGATACGCCCCTAGGTGTATCAAAAAGGATAGGATCATACCGATACGTTTGTACGCGTACCAATCCTATTTTCAACCACCCCTAATGGCTATTTCCCAGCGGCTATTTAAATTACAGGGCGTACCGAAACGGGCCAAGGCGTACCGATATGGACCAAGGTGTTTCGATACGTAGAGGTTGGAAAGCACATAACGGATAGTACCAGTATCGATACGACTACATGTGTACCGATACCGACAGCTCCAAAACTGCATTAATTGCGGGAGAAAAAACCCCAACGGCTCTAATTGAACCCCCAACTATCTTCAACGACCACAAGCTCATGCCTAACTATATAATGAAGTCTGGAACACTTGAAGATGGTTAGAGAAACTATCCAAACATGTTGATCAAGAGAATTTGAGTCCAAAGCAAATTTCTTCATTTCTCTTGTACATATTCTAGAGAGTGCTTTTCTTGTATATCTTTTGTACTCTTTCTAATGAACTTAATTCTCTGTAAACACCCATCTTAGAGAGGTATTTTGTTTACTTCAAATCCCTTGTAAAAGAAGAGGTTCTAGTTTAGCCTTAGACAAAAACTAGAGTTGGTTCTATCTTAGCCAAGGAAAAAGATAGTGTCGTAAAGGTTTCCTCCTAAGCCTTGAAAAGGGGAAGAATTCACAGTGAATTTGGAAATCCTTAGTGGTGTGCTAATGTAGTGGATGTGGACTCGGTTGGGTAGTTGAACCACTCTAAAATCATCGTACAAATTGTCTACCATTTTATCGATTTTAGCCAATTTAATAAAGGATCAAAAACAACCCTCTTGACGGTAATCGGAGATCGATTAGAGCGTGCAACAAGCCTAACAAAAATAACTACAAAACAGTGAAAACTAAAGACCAAATGGTACCAAAAAGAAGACACTCAACCTAAAACAATTTGAAAACAAGGACCGGCGACATGGGTATGATCAAAATCAAGCAGCGACGTCGACGAGAGAAATCGGCAACGAAAAACACTGCCACACGCTCTCACGCATCGGCGCATGAAGAATCGACAAAAATTTGTGGCGGCGCGTATGTCTTACGCGCTGGGACTTTGGTGGCCGAAATCTCTAGGTCGGCAGATCAGCGCTTGATGGTTCGCTTGGTGCTGGCGGTGTCGACAAAAGGACCTCCAAAGGTTGCCGATGAAGAACGGCCAAAACCCTTTTCTTTTGATACCCAGCAACCTAAAAAATTGGGAAAAATTAAGAACACTCGAATATACCTAGGACATTTGATACCATGTAAAATTCAGTAGAGAACGTGTTTCTCTTATATTTCATTTATAAAACATATAGGGGTATATATACAAATCTAATTTGCCTAAACTATGTAACATAATATATCGCATTAAATACAATATATTCTAGCCTAAGATTAAGCCTAAGAATCAGTAACATTTGCAATAATGCTCTCTCTTTATATATAATTTTTATAATTAGGTCATTAAAATTAATTTTTTTTACATTTAGGCCTCTAACTATTTTTTTTACAAATAGGTCCCTAAAATTTATTTTTTTGCAATTAGGTCCTTAAAATTTATTTTTTTAATAAGTTGGGTCGGGTTGAATTTGGGTTTAAGTATATAATTTTTGGGTCGGGTTGGGTTCGGGTTAGCCAAAAACCCGACTCGGCTCGACCCATGCCCATCCCTTCATTCAAGTATTATTATTTGAGTAGTTTTTTTATATACATCCTGTATAAAAAACTGGACAAACATGTATATTTTTTCTTTTAGAAAATTTAAATCTCTGTCAACAATCTCTAGAGCAGGTGGTTAAAGCTCTCAGTTGACATCCTCCCATTTCCTTAGGTTGTGGGTTCAAGACCCATTAAGAGTAAAATTCCCTTCTCCTTCCCTTAGGTAGAAATTGTTCAAAAAAAATTAAATCTTTAAACTCTAAAGTAATTATAAAACCTTACAAAAGAAGAGTTTTGCTACACAACATGGGCATTAAAATTTTTCTCTTATTATTTATTAATATTTATAATTATATTTAAGTCAAAATCCAACGTTTTCCATCACTTGTAAAGAAAAAACAAACATAAAATACGTTGAGATTGGGGAAAAAAAAGAAGAAACGGACCTCGAAAGGAGCACCCAAAAACAAGGGGAAAAGTAAGGGCTATATATCATGGAGTCACACCCATACTCGTCCGTTTCAAATTGGATATATAATTACCTTCCCATCTTTCTCCCTCACAGTTACGTTATGTTCACATGAAAATGCTTAAGCTATTGACACAACAAGACTTCCATTCTTCTCTTCCTACATCCATATTTTGAAGTCATGGGTATTCTTCACCAACCAAAGCTAACGTTCTTCATCTCCTTTGCTATCTTTATTCGACTTGCCGCGTCGCAACGGGCACTTTTCGTGTTTGGAGACTCATTAGTCGATGTCGGCAACAACAATTTCCTCAACTCGATTGCCAAATCCAACTACTTTCCCTATGGCATCGACTTCAACATGCAGCCTACCGGACGATTTAGTAACGGAAAAACCTTCGTCGACATCATCGGTATAGTATCAACATCCACTCTCTTTTAGTTTCCTATATGAGCATGGAATTGTGTATGATATGATATAATAATTATATGTGTATGTAGGAGAGATGTTGGGTCTCCCTTATCCGTCACCCTTTGCCGATCCCAACACAAGAGGAGTAAAGCTACTTGGAGGAGTAAACTATGCTTCGGCAGCTGCTGGTATCCTTGATGAGAGTGGCCAACATTATGTACGTGTTTTCAAATTCTCGTATAGTTTTATTAACTATAAAAGTTTGCATCCTCTGACTTAAAGTTTCGTGTTCGTCCTTGATTGTGTCCACTTGTTTGTTTGCATGCATGCAGGGGGAACGGTATAGCCTGAACCAACAGGTACTGAATTTCGAAACAACGTTGGATCAACTACGAACGATGATGGGAGGAGATAATCTGACAAGTTTCCTGGCCAAATCCGTGGCAGTTTTGGTGTTCGGGAGTAACGACTACATCAACAATTACCTCATGCCTTCCATTTACTCGTCTAGCTTCAATTACAATCCTGTGCAGTTTGGCAACCTGCTTCTCAACCGTTATGCCCCTCAAATTTTGGTAAAAACGAACCATTTTTACACTAAAATCTACATGTCAATAGTTTATTAAGTCATGTAACATGTTAAAAGTTTGATTTAATTGACTCCTAAGGTTTTAGACCTGACATAAATTAGTTCATAAAACTAACGGCGTTACACGAAATTGACTCCTATACTTTGTATTTTTTTTGTCAAATTAGTCTCTCAACCCAAATAAACCTTAAGGTTGGAAAGCTGACACAAATTAACCTAAGAATAATGTCAAATTGACCCATGAATTTTTTATTTAACTTAAATTTTAATTATAATTAGACTAAATATTTATTTAATAAAACCAGTTAATATGATTGGTTTAATACATTTCATTTCAAAAACACTTTTTTTGGTTATTTTCAATAAGAAAATGTAAATAATATCAAATGGTTTTAAAAATTATTTTTTTTTAAATTAGTTAGTGGTCTGAGTCTATAGACATTTCAAAATTCATAGAGACTAACTTGTGTCACGTGGACTATTAAGGTGGTGACATGAGTCACACAAATTAACTTAAAAATATATATTTTTTTAAAAATTATTTAATATCATTTATATTTTTTATTAAATAAATGTATTATACTTATTATCAAATGTATATTGAATTTATTTAGAATTAAAAATTAAAAGTCGAAGAGTCAATATGAAAAGGATGTCAAATTCAGGGGTTGATTTATTAAATTAGCCTTCAAAATTTAACGCCCTTAGTTAAATAGTACTAATTTGTGTCACGGTTTGAAACCGTAGAGATCAATTTGACAAAAGTTGATAAATTTATGAGTCCATTTGAAGGTTAAGCATACATTAAAAGTGATGGTAGATTTCTACTTATCTTTTGGGTCATTGGTGTAGACGTTGTACAATTTAGGATTGAGGAGAATGTTCGTAGCCGGACTCGGACCGCTCGGTTGCATCCCTAACCAACGAGCGGCGGGACAGGCAGCGCCGGGGAGATGCGTGGACTACGTGAACAATATATTGGGTACATTCAACGAAGGCTTAAAATCATTGGTGGATCAGCTAAACAAGCGTCCCGGTGCAGTCGTTGCATATGGCAATACTTATGGTGCTGTGGGTGACATCCTAAATAATCCTGCAACTTTCGGTAACAAAGCACAAAACATATCTATTGTATTCCTATTCCCTTATGTACCACTGTAAATTGCATATGATTATGAAAGAAATTGCAGGGTTCAATGTAGTTGACAGGGGATGCTGCGGAATAGGGAGGAACCAAGGGCAAATAACATGCCTGCCGTTCGCGTATCCGTGCAACAACCGAAACCAGTACGTGTTTTGGGACGCTTTCCATCCTACGCAGGCTGTTAATGCGATTCTAGCTCGCCGTGCTATCTACGGCCCTCCTTCAGATGCTTATCCGTTCAACATCCAACAAATGACTCTTGTCAACTGATTTCTTGTATTTGGTTGGTTGGTTCTTATCTACTCACTGTATTACTCAAATAATGGATGGTGATACAAAGGAGATTGCGGAGGAAGCTCGGAGACACTGGTTCGAAGTGAAAACTCTCCGATAAATGGTGCTAATTAGAAAAATTAATGTTTGAAAAGTGCATTTGATTTTTTTTTCTTGGTGCTGCAATCACTCTGGCTTGTTTACTACCAACAATAACCTCATATAGTACTCTGCACAATCCTTCATCATTAGTATGCACAGGTCGACTCAAGACACCACGAACGCAACGATTGGGTACAAAAATTCGAAACTATGGCATTGATGAAAACTAAAATCTTATATTTTGACAATATGAAAATGCACTTTGTAAAACCAACAATATGAAAATGCAGTCACACCTTTTCACTAAATTAAGCTTCCTTGCTTGTAAGAGTAACCATGAAGAAAACAACTTGTGAAGATTCCTAGAAAAGAACAAAAAATAATGAAGATGAGAAAGGAGGCAATTGATCCATCTACTTGGGTTCAACTTTTGCAGAAATTGTGTATCCACCACTGTAGTCGAAAGCATCGCTATCGCCCACATTGACATCCTTCTTAGGTAATGTATCGGCATAGGGGTGTCTAAGAGAACCTTTTGCAGCTCCGAAATCAGTGACAGATGACGAGGCTGAAGTAGTTGAGTTTGTATTCATCCCATCGTTTTGCAGGATGGTTTCGATTGCCTTTACCACCTGGCTCATTGTTGGACGATCGGTGGCTGAATCTTCAACACATTGCATAGCCAACTCCATGTATTTTCCGAATCCTAGTAGATTTCCTGAGCTTCTTATGCTTCGATCCATTAACTCCCTCAATCCGTAGTGCTCGTCATCCTTCTTATCCATCATGGTTCGCACCTCACGGACTACGTACTTACCTTTCTCTATGGGTTGCTTAGCTGTTATAAGTTCAAGCATTACCACTCCGAAACTGTAAACATCACTCTTCTCAGTTAGTTGTTGGGTCATGTAATATTCAGGATCAAGATAACCCTGTAAAACAAAATACACATGTATCAGTGGTGAAATAAAATTCAACATATTTGGAATCTCTGAATAAATTGCAGATGGAGGAATATTACTGATATGGATATAAAATTGCAGTTAACATGTCGTACCAAATTAAGACACCTATAAAACTGAGATCTAGTCCATTTTATGTCCATTTTGGTCTTGATATGGATATTAATAGAAGCATGCTAAAAGATCCTCACCAATGTGCCTTTAACTTGGGTTGAAACATGACCCTTTGAACTGTCTGATACCAGCTTCGACAAGCCGAAGTCCGCAACCTTCGCGGTTAGATTTTCATCCAACAAAATGTTGGTGGACTTAATATCTCTGTGGATAATGGGAGGATTTGCAAGCTCATGTAGGTAAGCAAGACCTCTAGCCGAGCCGATAGCTATCCGGAGTCTTCTTTTCCAGTCAAGATGAATGCCAGATCTCCCTACAACACATGAATATCCCATGTCAGATATCGAAAGAGCTGATCATGAAGCTTATGCATAATTAATTATTGCACTTTCCTTGGAGTTCCCATGAGGAGCATAAATCTCATGGAATCATTGTCTCATCTATGCTTACATGTTACACCTTCTGCATAAGTTAAACTTACCAGATACGCTCTCCCGAAGTGTTCCGTTGGCCATAAATTCATAAACCAGCATTTGTTCTCCTTGTTCAAAGCAAAACCCGAAAAGACCGACAAGGTTTTTGTGGTGAACTCTCGAAAGCAATTCGATTTCAGTCTTGAATTCAAGCCCACCTTGCATTGATCCATGCTGAGCCCTTTTAATTGCCACTTTTTGTCCATCCGAGAGCGTTCCTCTGTATACCTGCAGAGGACATGAAGGTTATATGAGCAGTTGCAATCAGTAATTCATGAAACTCTTTTCGCAAACTTGGATGTTATTTACCTTCCCATACCCTCCATATCCTAGTTCAGCGCTTTCAGAAAATTTATTTGTGCACTTCTTAAGTTCATCATAAGAAAACCACCTCGCTCCTTTCAACTGTGGTGCACCTCCACTGTCTTTGCCACTAGGTGCCCAGGATGCTGGAAGATCAATACAGAAGTAGCAATATTACAATACTGCAAGCCTGTTTAGGATGGAAACACAGTTATTCCAAGTGTTACTTACCAAATGGTTTACTCAATCCGATAGCTTTTTCTGCACGTTCTTTTGCCGAATAGCAATATTCCAACTCCGAGGAGGACTAGAACCAAAACACCTGCCCCAGTTGCTACACCAATGATAACTCCAGTGCTAACAGAAGTTCCATGTGAGGCTGAAGCATGTTTTTTTATTTGATTTGTTAATCTGTTGCTTATACCGTAAAGATCAAAGTTAAGGTCCTGATTGTTAAGTTGAAGTTACCTGGGAAAGTATAAGGAGAAGCAATAAAATAGTATGGTCCAAACTCTGGAGGAGGCTTGTAGGTTTGATTACTTAAATCGAATCCAATTTTCAGAACTTCGGATCTATTGAAGTATTCTCCACCGGATGGAAAGAGTGCTAGCTGAATCTGAAGGTAATCATCAACATTGAAGAATGGATTCTGAAGAAATACTGAACCAGGAGTAAGGCCTAATTTAACCCAAAGGCTCATTTCTAATGAGTGAAACACATTCGCATTGGACAGTTCCCTGAACATAGGTCCTCTGAAATACAATGTCCCTTCAAATGGATAGGCACATTCACAACTTTGAGGGCTGAGCTTCTGATCAATGGGACATGATTTACTTCCACAATTAGCTAGGCTGGTGTAATATGGTTTTGTATTTTGTTGCTGGATCTGACAGAAATTCATATTCGAGATCGCAGTTGTGCACACCGGATTGCCTATAAGTCTGAATCAAATAACACAAATAAGTATGGTGCGTTTAGGGGGATTATAGCTTATGAAATTTAACTCCCATGAAATGTCTTACATTAAAGTATCTGTATATCCAGATCCTAGAGTTATAGAGGATATCTGGTTGTTTTGCAAATCAACAAGTTGAAGTTGACTGCCAACACTATCACCCAAGTTCAACGTGCCATTGAAGGCATTATTCCGTAGTTTCCTGTCGAAAGATCACGAAAACCTGAACTGAATCATGCACCATCTCTTTTCTTAAACAATAAGATTAGTGAAAGGGCACCTCTGGATTTGAGTCAATACTCACACTTGCTGTATCTGTGTGAAGCTAAAAAGCTTTTCCAGTACAGGTCCTTGAAGTGGTCCGTGTTCGATAACACTGCATATTACGAAATTTTGCATGAGTTTTCACATTTGAAATAAGATTTAAAATACTTTTAGGCGACTAAATACGCACAGAGTGGTGAGGGACGATAAGTGTTGAGAACCAAACTGGAGCTTCTGTTGGATCAAATGAATTGTTACTAAGATCCCTGTAAATTTATATGGATCAAGATTCAGGATTCATTGCCTTGGAGAGAAAGTTAAGCACCACACCTGAAGAATGGAACTTCTTCTATCATTGGACTTACACATAATTGAGGGTATTCATTGAGGTTAAGTCTGGTAAAGGGCCTGTAAGGTTATTGTGTGCTAAATTCCTGAAAGGAATCGAAATTTGATTCAGGAAGTGAGTTCATTAACCACAATATAACCAAACTGAAAAGGTAAAACTAAATACCCACAATTCATTGATGTTTGTAAGGTTGTTGAGATTTGAAGGGACCTCTCCTAACAAACCATTTCGATCAAGTCGACTGTGTTGTATCAGAACATTGCGGTTAGTGTTAAGAGAGGAAAACTAATAGAGCAAAGTAAAGCCACAAAGGCACGAAAAGTGTGTTTAGGGATTATCTTTTACTCACAGAACCTCAAGAGTCTGAACAAGTCCTAATGTGGATGGGATGCTCCCAGTAAATTGATTTCCATCAAATAGTCTGTCATTGGAACACTAGGAACCATTAGGATGAGTGCTGTTCTGCCATACAAACTATATGTATGTATGCATGTATGTATGTATGGATGGATGGATATCAACTTACATGTGTATCAGTACCATCTCAGAGATGAAAAGTTTTGGAGGAATGGTACCCGAAAGCTTATTTTTGTTGAAATGGCTGCAAATTCACAAAAAAAATGAAGCTCTTACATCATAAATACTCAATGGTCTGAGCATTAACCACACGGAAGGTAGGCTGAAAATGTGAACTTACAAGTGTTTAGCCTTTAAAAGGAGGTCCAAACCAGGGGAGGTGGGTGTTGAAACTGGGATAGTTCCCCCCAGTTGATTGTCAGCCTGATCCAGCCAATACAGTTTAGAGAGCTTTCCCAATGATGGAGGAATTCCACCAGTGAAATTATTTGAATTCAAGGCCCTGCAAATGAAGATTCATAAAGGTTTAGAATTTCTTATGTCATTGAAATAATACATAATTTTATAAATACTATGGCCATTCTTACAAGAAGGATAACTCTGTAAGATTTCCAAGCTGTTCTGGAATATTACCAGTGAAACCACATCCGGCTAGAATTCTGAAAAATACAATACCAAAAGGAATGTAACAACAAGATAGATGCAGTTGAACATTAGATTCATGTAATCAGTAGAGTAGCATTCTTACAGGATATTCAGCTTTTCCAAATCCCCAAGCCGTGGAGACAGAGAACCGGTGAGATCCCGATTAAATGACAGGTCCCTAGCGTAAAATTATAAGTTGACAAGAAGTGTTAGAGTTTAATTTAATGTGTAATTAGAGTTTATTTCTAAGTCAGTAGTTTAGATTTATTAAAAAAATTATTTAAATTAGGAATAAATATTATTTAAATTATAGATAAAAGTATAATTTTAGTTATACTGAAACTCTGTATCAGCCTATTTAAAGGCTTATCTCATACACATTTGATTAAGAAGAATAAGAGAAAATACAGAGAAACACATTGTTCTCTATTAAAAATATTATTTTTGTTCTATCGTTAAACTGTAGCTTTTCATATTTTATTGTTCATTGTTTACCGGCGTTCATCTTCTCCAGCCACCATGGCCCCTTTCTCACATGGTATCAGAGCCAACAACGATCTTGATATCGTCACCACTGCTGTCATCTCTAATCTGAAACAGATTGACGATCTGATTTTTCATATGCACGTCGTTTTTCTTTTCCGCTGCTATCATTAGGCCACACTCGTTCCTTGGCTTCTCTGTCGTTAGAATATTAAATCTATGGTGAAATTTCTACTCGTTTAATTTTGCTATTTTGTTCTCTATTTAATGGTTCTATCTTAGCCAATCAAAAAGAAATATGAAAAGGTTATAGTTTAGCCTTAAAAACTATTTGGTTCTATCTTAGCCATCCATTGTAAAAGATAGGGAAATGTTATAGTTTAGCCTTAAAAACTATCTAGTTCTATCTCAACCATCAATTATAAAAGATAGGAGAAGAAGTTCTAGTTTAGCCTTAAAAACTAAATGATATTTTTTAAGGGATTCTACATCAAAGATCAAAGCTAGAATTCTAGTTTGTGCAACTACCAGCTTGAGGGGAGTGTAGATTCTTGTGATCATTGTTGAATGGAAGGAGCTACTTAGTCCGTGAATGACAAAAAAAACTGGAAGACATCTCAGAAGATGCAAAAACCTGAAAAAAGATCATCAATGACAGAGGAAATCTGGAAGACATCTAAGGAGGGTGAAAAAACTAATAACAACAGTAAAGTTGGTAGACATCTCAAGAAGGATGCAGAAACCAGCAATATCGTTTGCAAATTTTCAACAATGGCCGTTCAAAGAATAGCATGAGTATATCCTAGCTGTTCAACTCAATGGGTCCCAAAAAATGGGAGATTTTTTCCCTAAAAAATAGCAAAGAAATATGAGTAGGGCATCACATCCAAGATCCAAGCTGGTGCTCTACTACACTTGCTCACCAGCTTGAGGGGGAGTGTAAGTTATCCAAGAAGTGTTAGAGCTTGAAGGAGAGTGTAAGTTGGCAAGAAGTGTTTGAGTTTAATTTAATGTGTAATTAGAGTTTATTTCTAAGTTAGTAGTTTAGATTTACTAGAAGTCTTATTTAAATTAGGGATAAATATTATTTAAATTATAGATAAAAGTATAATTTTAGTTATACTGAAACTCTGTATCAGCCTATTTAAAGGCTTATGTCATACACATTTGATTAAGAAGAATAAGAGAAAATACAGAGAAACACATTGTTCTCTGTTAAAAATATTATTTTTGTTCTATCGTTAAACTATAGCTTTTCATATTTTATTGTTCATTGTTCACCGGCGTTCATCTTCTCCGGCCACCATGGCCCCTTTCTCACAAAAATATGTTCAAAAGTGAGTAAAAACCAGTAGATTTTAGTGATAATTTTTTGTTCATACACCAATGCAGTTCAGTTGAAAACTGAATGGTGGCTTCAAAGAAAACTCACAAGGATCTCAATTCGGTTAGTCCCCCAATGTCACCACTTAGTTTCCCTTTAAGCCCCATGGTTGATAATCCCCTGAGAATGAGATCACATGAGTATGTATGGTGATGAGCATAGGAAGAGAACAAAAGATGACCATCCACATCCACTTACAATGCAGTCACTCTTGAGCTGTTGCATGTGACTCCTTCCCATGCTTCACAAGGATCATCCGACTTATCCCAGCTTGGAGGTGTATTTTGCCATGAATCCTTCAAAGATTGGAGAGCAGCAGCTGCAAAAGCACCATCTTTTTAAAATCCACAAATTGATTATATTCCCAACCACCATATACAAACACTTCCCTCACATGTCCATTGAAAATCAACAAGAAAATTTAGTGGAAGCATTGTTATATGCTCTCATCGAGGACGAGACAACTGAAGCATACGATACGATCAGTACAAGATGCAATGCATAATGGAATTTTCTAATGCAATCACAGAAAAGAACATTCTATATATATCAAACATCTGGTAGACACAAAGATAGTTAAATCGGATCAAGAAATGAAGACCAAGGATATAGTGATCACCATCGTTAGGGTCCGTAACAGCAGAAATGAAGGCGATATGCGGAGAAAAGAAAAGCAGGAAAAAGAGCAATGGGAAGGGAGTCATGGCTGAAACTTTGGGTCGTCAATGGCTAAGTGGCTAGTGATTTGCAGTGGTGAGTTTCAAGGTCCACAGTGAGTCATGATGAAGCAGGCAAGACAAAGCATGCACAATTCGCTGTATGTTGTCTTTATGTGAAAATATATGAGATTGAGATGGTGGAGTAGGTGCAGTGCAGCAACAAACGAGAATGCAAGGCACTCAGCAATGTGGTGGCCATTGGCAATGACCTACCCCTTTTCTTTTCACTACTCCCCCTTTAATTGATTTTACCTTAGCTTTGAAGCTAATGTAGAACACCCCTCCCCAAACAGGATTTAAATTGCAGTTGCAGTTATCACGTTTGTGGACATAACGGATGTTATTACAATCAATGCAAGTATCGGAGTCATGAATTTTTCAAAAAACATATGCTATTGCGAACATAAATGTTTGAGTATCGTAGTTTCGAATAGTGTCAAAACCGCTATATAATGACAGCTATTATAGATACAGACCGCTATTTAAATCCTTGTCCCCTAATTTGAAGCTATCATTATCATCACTTTCCTCTTCATAAATAAAAGTGGCTAAAGTGAACAAATTCTGTTTAACATAGTGATTTATGAAGGCTTGTTTGCCACGCTGCCCAGCCCTGCCCTGCCCTACCACCTTGACCGTCTTTTCCACAACAAAGCATTTTTCCTCAACTTTTAACAGCGGCCAATGGGATTTCCGAGTCAGGTTTAAAGCAGAAGAAAGAATGTTTGCAATAATTATTGCTTGCTATGGATATATATGGAATGGAACACATTAATTTCCATGGAAGCAAACAAGCATGAAGCAACTCAATGTTTTGATAATTACATATCAGGTGCAGGCTAGCCTCAAGCATGCCAAATGGGGCTAAATGCCAATGATTTTTTTTTTAACTCAAACATGAGACGTAAAGTTTCATATTTATAAATATCTTACCAAATGTGTCTGATACTCGGTAGTATTTGTTACAAAATTTCCCACAATGATCTGTAGTTCTATACTAAGTTGTTGGTTTTGGATTTGGACAATGATTGGAAATTGTTCTATGTGGCAAAAAAATGAACATTTTAATTTATAAATATTTCAATTATTTACCATTATACTTATTTTTTTAATTTTGTTAACTCTCATTTTTTATAAGTTTCTGGATTTTTTTGTTGAAATTTTAGAATTTTTATTCTTTTTGTCATGTGATGTTTTTGGTAATATCATATGATATTTTTCGGTTCCATTTCACTTTAAACAATGGTGATAATAGTCAGAGACAGAGATACCTGTCTATTAGGAGGGATAGTTGCCTCTCACCTTCAAAGTTTTTTTAGCTTTATTTTATATAATAAATTTGAAAATTTTATGGGATAATTTTAAGTTGTCCCCTTACTTTTAAAATATTTATACTTTGTCCCTATCGAGTTAGAATCTGATTTCTTACCTTATAATAGTGGGTCCAAAGTGGTACAGATTATAGTTTGGTATTTGATTTCACAAAAAATAGTTTATGTATCAAACTTAGAAAAAGGTATAGTAAGGGTTTCAATAAAGCTTCTTTTTTATCAATATGATCTTCCCCTTAAAGTGAATTTAGTTTACAGAAGGTAACAAAAATGGCATTACTTGAATGTAAAATTACTTGAGACAATTCTAAGAATATTACATTAACTAACAAATTTTATAAAGTTCTTCCCATTAGACTCTGCCTAAATTTTACATTTAATATTTTATTAATTTAACTAAAATATGGGTAAAACTTTAATACACAGGCTATATAAAATTAATTTTACACAAGCCTATGTATTTACACTATAAAAACTCAAAACTTAAATTTCTAACCCTAACCCTAAAAAACTAAACCTTAAACCCTATACACTAAATTCTAAACACTAACCTTAAATTCTAAACCCTACAACCTAAACCCCTAAACTAAAACTCTAACCCCTAAAACAAAAAGGCACGCGTAAACTAATGTTTATACGGCCTGTGTATCAAAGTTTTTTTCCCTAAAATATTATACAATATTTTAAAATAATGGGTAAAGTACATAAATAGTCACTAGAATATGTTAAAATATTTATTTTGATCGCTGAATTTTCAAAAGTTACAAAATGAGCATTAAAATTTTGATTTTGTTACAAAATGGATATTACGCTGTTAGTTGCAGTTAACTGTGGTTAAATATGATGATGTTGCACATTAAATTAATGGATAATATCTCATTTGGCCCCTCAATTATAACTAAAATATCAATTAGATCCTTCAACAATCATTTCCTATCCAATATGCCCCAAAACTTTCTAATTTCCAATGTCCCCTCGCCTTCCTCATTTCTTGCTCACAAAGTCCTCCCTACAAAATCTCCGGACACTAAGAATTCAATGGAGGTCGAAGTGGCGGTGCTGCTTCCTACAACAGAGTTCAACGGTCCATGTTCATTGTTCTATATAACTGTTCCTTCAAGCCCTCAACGCTCTGGTGGTAGTCATGACAAGGTTATGTCAGAGGTGTATTTTGGAAACAAATTTGTAATGTGGTGGCCTGCAAAGGGGTTGGTAGAATTGAGAGGCACGAGTCGACTCAGCAAAGAAACCATTTGGATTCAGCTAGATTCTCATCGGATCATTTGCGCTCCAATGCGTTCAAGCAAGTTGGTATGTTGCTCGCCCTGTTCGCCAAGGGTGGGTACGGAGTGGAGGAGAACAATAGGTGTTTGATGTTGGGATGACATAACCGCCCACTCATTACAATTTCAGTTTGGAAGCCCGCCAACAAAACTAGCTCCACTTCCACTTCACCATTACCCACTGAATTCACATGATTTGAAAATCCACAGTTGCTTAACAAAGATACTCGACTGCAAATATTCCTAGCTTGTTGGCTGCAATAATGGCGCAACACTGAAAATTACTAAATCTGTTATATACTCTACTTTTAGGCATTAAATCAAACACATTGGCATCAACAATGAAAGCATTGGCAGAAATAGATGTGTGAAATTATTAGCACAAACGCATAAATTAGCAATCTCATTCTAAATAACAATTTTAAGCAGACAAGTAGATAATAAAGATTTGAGTATCATTACTTGCATCATCTTAACATGCATTAAGATATTATTTACAGCTAACATTTATCCAAATTAAATCAGCATTTTTATTTTTATCAAGGGGGATGGGTAGAACATATGCATTCTAAGTAGTCTGGGAATTAACTGAATCTAGCATGTAATGAAATGTGCATCCTCACCTCATGAAAACAAGGGATACAGAATAGAGGTTGTCAAGTCGACAGACACTGGAAACAGGTCTGAGAATGCACAAAACCAAGTGAGGTTCAGGCATTCTTCATTGTCTTTCTTCTTTGGAAAACCTTTGTAACTGCCTTTGGATTAGCTATTTCTTATTTCAAGGAAAATTTCATGTCCTGAAAGCCTGTTTATTGCATATCAGGTGTCAGGCAGGTATGAAGCTATTGACGCAGAGATGATACATTAGAATCTATGCAGTAGGAGATGGCTCTGATTCACTATCAGAAATCATTTCAGTCTAGTTGTAAGACACCATTGTCCAGTTGAGAGATTTTATACAGTTCTCTGTCTCTTCAATCCTTCAAGGAAATTACGCCATATAAGGGCATCAGGTGGGAAAGGCATGCTAGCAATAATCTGCTCTGCTTCCTCGAGTTTTCCGTATGTAGCCAGTAAGTCTATCACACAATAATAATGATCCATTTTGGGTTCAAGCCCATAATCACTTTTCATTCTCCTGAAGAATTCCATGCCTTCTTCCACTAATCCAGCACGCCTGCACACAGTAATGATTGCAATTAAAGTGACCCCATCAGGCTTAAATCCTTGAAACTCCATTTCTCGGAATTTTTCCAAAGCTTCATGACAATAACCATGGACTCCAAGGGCTGAAATCAGAGATGTCCAGGTTATGAGGTTTCTGTCCACCATTCCATCAAAGATTTTCACTGAACTTTTGATGCATCCACATTTTCCATACATGTCTATAAGTAAATTGCAAACAAATGTGTCACAGAGACTGAAATCAGTCTTTATGATGAGACCATGAACCGAGCTACCCAAAGCCAGGTTCGAAAGTTTACTGCACACAGATAGAAGGCTTACAAATGTGTAATTGTCTGGGTATATAGGAGTCATTTGCATGTGTTTGAATAGTTCAAAAACCTCTTTATTGTAACCATTACGAGCACAAGCTGCGATCAAGATATTCCAAGATACAATGTCAGGATCATCAAGAACGGAGAGCAGCTTTATAGTTTCATGATATTTGCCTACTCTGCAATAAATTCCTGCAGCAATGTTAGAGGGAACCGTGGAGAGTGGTCCTTCAAAATCTGTAATGAAAGCAAGAGCATCGGATAGGAAACCATTTTCAGCATATGAGGTCATGAGGGAACTCAAAACATATATATTATCTTCATAGCCCATTCTTATAGCCAAACAGTGAAGCTGCATTAGTTCTATGGTCACTGAAGATTTAAGAATTGCAGAAAATGTAAACTCGTTAGGCCGGTAACCTTGTTGTAGCATGTCTAGCAGTAAAGAAGCAGCAGTACTGGAAAAATTACAAGCATAACCGAAAATTAAAGCATTCCAAGAAACTACATTCTTCTCATGTATACCATCAAAACATCGGTGGGAGTCTTGCAATTTATTACATTTAGCATAAAAGTCAACTAGTGCACTACCTACAAATACATCAGATTGAAAACCCTTCTTGATTGTTTTAGCATGAATGTATTCTCCTAATATTGGAATCCGCAAACCACTACAAGAAGCAATTATGATAACGAAAGTAGTCTGGTTAGGCATCATTCCAACCCTGGACATTCGGAAGAAGAAATCTAAAGCTTTTAGAGGATTATGATCCTTTTCCAGTGCACCAATGATTGCATTCCAGGACACAACATCAGTGATACGCATCCCCTCAAAGACTTTTTCTGCTAAGCAGATTTGCGCACATTTGGCATATGCACTCATAAGAGAATTTGCAATTGCAACTTCATAATCAAAACCACATTTAATCACTAAGCCGTGTATCTGTTCTCCAAATTTCAAATCAAGCTCACCTTTCAACCCAGATAAAACACCCACAAATGAACAATCAGACAAAGATGCCTCCACACTTCGAAGTTCACGAAACAAGAACATACAATCTCTAACCAACCCATAATGTGCACACAAAGAAATAATCGAGTTCCATGTTACCAAACTCTTCCTTGGCATGTTATCAAATGCCTGAAGTGCCTCAGAAACGCACCCATACTTTCCATACAGGCCTAACAAAGCAGTACCGACAAAAGAATCTGCATAGAACAATCCATTCTTGACAGCCAAAGCTTGTAGCTGAACCCCGCCACAGAGGTCCAATGCCCGAGATGATAAAAGTCCGGCCAACACATGAGGAGTGGGAGAAAACCCATAATCACTCATCGAAAAAAACAATTCGCAAGCGGCCCAGAGATCCCCGGATTTACTATAGGCAGTTATCATGGAACTAAACGAAACTGTGTTTCTGTTGGTCATATTGTCAAACACCTTGCGTGCCACTGGTAAATGGCCGAGTGATGCATACCGCGAAATGATGTTGTTGAGTAAAAAGATGGGTTGGAAGGCGTAGGGTCCGAAGGTAGTGGCGAGGGCATGGAGAGGCTGAGTTGTTTTCAGGGAAGGGAAAGCGGAGGCGAACTTGAGTAGTTGAAGGAGACGTTGTTCGGTTTTGAAGAAATCGCAGCAGCTCATTAGGGCGGGAAAAGTTGGTCCAAATATTCTTTTTCTTTATTAGATCTTCCAAGTTTTATTTATTGGTTTTTTGTTTGGGAATTGTATGCTTTTGATTGTTTGTTGGCTTTATTCACGATTTTTTTTAAAAAAAAATTATGTCCGTTTTTGTCATTTTAACATAAAATTTTGTTATACGAAATATATCAATTTTTTATTTAGGCATTTAAAGTATTTTTTTGTTAAAATAAATATTTAAAATATATTTTTTATTAAAAAGATATTTAAAGTATTTTTTTATCAAAATAGACACTTAAAGTATATTTTTGTCAAAAATAGATACTTAAATTATTTTTTTATCAAAATAGATACCTAAAGTATTTTTTGTCAAAAATAAGTACATAATATTTTTTAATTAATACCACATGTCAACTTCTAGGAACCGATATGAAAAAAAAATATTTTGACCAAATAATACTTTAAGTACCTAAATGAAAAATTAGTATACTTTAAATATTTATTTGTGATATAAGACTAAATTTTGTATCCCAATTTAATATCTGAATTATTATTTATTTGTTACTTTATCTAAAATTATCGATAACAAGAAAAGTGTGCCACAATTTTGTGACATAAAAGTGGAGACGAAAAATTGGATTTCATTAAATATAAAAAAAGATACAACAAATACAACATTAAAAATATTTGGGAACTAAGGTTATCAAAAAAAAATAAAATATGTAACTCGGAAGGCTTGAAGAAGAAAAACTAAACATTTTTATTGAATATGTTGTATTGAAAACTCATCTAACATCATAAAAATCTTCGTATCTCTTCTAATTAGACTCTATATTGATCTATGATGAGCGGCGATAGATCATTATACGAACTTTAAACTACCATAAAGATAATAAAAAATGTATCATAAGAC
The DNA here is from genome assembly GCA_019671005.1 of Hibiscus mutabilis. Lineage (NCBI taxonomy): Eukaryota > Viridiplantae > Streptophyta > Magnoliopsida > Malvales > Malvaceae > Hibiscus > Hibiscus mutabilis. The sequence continues at coordinate 38,989,952 of CM033732.1, forward strand.
AAATAAAAATTGTACCACAAAAACAGATGAACAAACACGTTAATGGGTAAGGAATACAAAACATAGAAAATATTTATTTACAAAAATAAAATAACAAATAAAAAAGTCAAAAGGTTGCACGTAGGGATGTAAAATCGGATACTCGGTCGGGTTTCAGGTCGGGTCAGATCGAATTTGGGTTATGTCAGGTCAAGTCAATAGTTTGGCTCGAGTCGGGTCAGATCTGAGTTAACTCTAGTTGGGGTCAATGTCGGGTTGATCCCAACTCAAACTCAGTTCAGGTTCAGGTCGGGTCAATACCAAGTTCGGGTCAAAAATGTTCGAGTCCAAGCAGGTAATTATCGGTTTACTTCGGGTTCGGATGAACTTCGAGTCAGGTCATTCCAGATATCAAGTCAAGTTTAGGTCGAGTCTCGTTAATTTCAAATAAAATTTAGGTCAGGTTAATTTTGTTTCGGATGGGCTTCGAGTCGTGTCAGATTAATTCACGTCGGTTTTGGATAAAATTCAATAGGTATATATATAATTATATTAAAAATTTAAAATTTAAAAATCATACGAATAATTTTTAAAAAATATTAAGGCCATGTTTGACAATTAGCGGATAGCTGATAGCGGATTACATTAGTTGATAGCTGATTTGACTAGCGGGTTGTATTAGTTGATTGTATAAATGTGTTTGGTAAAATTATCTAATAGTTGATTATTTAAACATGCAAAATAACATATAACGACATGATTATATTCGATACTTGTTTGAATAGTTTATTAGTTATCAATATTATGTTTCTATTAATATTAATTAGATTATAAAAAATAATTTTTAATATAACATTACTAAGCATATTTGAAGGATCTATATATTAATTTATTATTTATATAATTATTTTTAATAAAATTTAATTAATTATTAAATATAAATATAAATGTATGAGAATAAAAAGAAAAAATATTAGTTTACAAATGTCACAATGTAAATAAGCGATGATGAAGAATTAAAATAGAAAATGTTAAATTTAAGTTATTTGGAGATTTTTTTTATAATTGTTAAGGGTAAAAGTGTTATGTCAAAACCTCTATTTTTAAAAATCTCATATTAGCAGCTTTTTCAAAATTAGATGTTTCACCCCAATCCGTTATTTCAATCCGCCACTCACCAAACATTTAAATTAACGAATTTGACCGGTCAATCCTCTAATTTTAACTCAAACAACTATTTACCAATAAGTATATATATATGAATAATCTTTAAAAATTATTAAATAACATTACAAATCTTTAAAAATTATATAAATAATCTTAAAAAAATTTAAAATTTAAAATCTTAGTACAATTAGTATATATATATATATAATTCTATTAAAATTTAAAAAAATTAAAATCATATGAATAATCTTTAAAATTTATTAAATAAAATTACAAATCTTTAAAAATTATATGAAAAAATTTAAAATTTAAATTTAAAATTTTAAAATATTAATACAATGAGTATATATATAATTCTATTAAAATTTAAAAAAATCATATGAATAATCTTTAAAACTTTTAAATTATAAATCTTAATTCAATGAGTATATATAAAAAAAGTATGTTAAAAATTAAAAACCTTAAAAAATTATGAATAATCTTTAAAGTTTTAAAATTTTGAAATCTTAATTTTATGAGTATATATATAGATATTTTTTAAAATTATTAAACAACGTTATAAATCTTAAAATGTTATATTAATAATTTAAAAAAAAAAACTAAAGAACTTAAAATATTATATTAATAATTAAAAAAAAACTAAAGTTTACCAACGAAATGGTCCAAGTGTTAAGCAGCTTGATATCGCTTTAGCAGGTCTCGAGTTCGCGGTGTTGTGTATAACACCCCGACCTGGATGTCACAACTTGGTCCTCAAGCCCAAACCAAACCATAAATTTCTCAAACTGGGTTTAGCTAAAAACAAGTTATTTTCCAAAACTTTTAGATCCAATAGTTGAAAACATAAATAAAAAATTAAAATCGTTACAAAGCATGTGCTCTTTTTATATATATTTACTTCAATATTTATTGACATTGTTTGTTCACTAATGTTTTTTATTGTTCCTTAATGGATTTCTTATTTGAATTTATTGGTTGGTCTACCGACTTTTAGTTTTATGTATTCTAGTTATTTTGTTTAACTTTGCTGGTCGCTCCTGATTCGAAGAACTTGATGATGTTAGGTCAGCTCTATAACAAGTTGGGTCAATTGCAGGTCGGGTCAAATCGGATCTCGGGTCTTTCAAGTGGGGTTATATTAGATATTTGTTAGGTTAATTTTAGGTTCGAGTTTATATCAAGTCGGATGCAAGTCGAGTTCGGTTATCACATTATCGGGTTCAATTTGGGTTTGGATTTTTCTCAGGTCATGTTTAGATCCAAAATCATTGGGTCTAATTCGGATTTGGGTTAACATCAGGTCGAACTCGATTGAGTTTGAATCTTTATCACCTTGGGTCACAACCAGTTCAAACTTAGGTCGATTTCAGTCGAGTTTCAGTTGAACGCGGCTGTTTAAAAAATAGAGAGAGAAATTTTTAGAACATTATTCAACTTTCTAGAAATAGATAATTTTAATTTTAATTTTAATTTTAATTCAAATTTGAATTTGAATTCGGATGACATGTTATCATTAAACTCATTGTATCAAATATAACGCTTTTTATATTATGTTTAAAGATTAGTGCTTAGCACGCTCTATTTCACCTGTATTTCCTAGGTTCAAGTCCCTCATTCTTTTTTTTTATAATACAAATTAGTTCTAATTAAAAATAAGACCAAATTAATAGAATAAGTAAATAATAAAGATTGAATTTTTTAAAATTAAAAATAAATTGATTGAATTTATAAATATAGAGGATTAAATATGTTATTGTACAAATTTTCTTAAATGTTACATCATCATTTTTAACGATAATTACCAACTCAATAACAATTTTATAACAAAAATTAAAATTTAATAATATTTTTTAATATTTAAAATTTAATGATCAAAGTAAAATATTTTAAAATAATTTAGTAATCATTTACTAACTATACCCAATAATATTGGCTTCTAGTTTTTTTTTTGGTTATCAGATACTTTTTTTAGGGAATGAGAGTCATTATCTTAATATTAGTTGTAGCAAAAGAATAAAATTATGTCTATTTTTGGTGTCCACATTTATTCTTTCATACTAAAAATTCTAGATTTAGAATTTAGGATTAATGTTTAATGCTAAAATTCATTATTAGAGTTTAGAGAATTTAATATATATTTTTTAAAGTTTAAAGTATAAAACTTAAAATTTAAAGTTTAAATTTTTTTAGTGTTATAGCATTATGGACGGAAAGTGGGTAAAAATAGTCCTTCACGTGCTTTTCCACCCTTTCTATCACTCACCCTCGCTTCCCTATGTCCACGGCTTAAATCTAACAACCACCGCAGACTCCTCCGCCTCCTATCTCTCAACAGTCAACCATTGCTAGGTTTAGTTACTAACAGCAAAATTGAAGACAAGTTTTAAAACTTCAAATAAGTGTAAGCGAGAAATGCGAAAGAGAAACCGTGAAGGAGTGTTCAGTTTTGCTAACTATTCGAAACGTCTCATTCTTATTTCATTTTGATTCTAATTTTATATTATATATATATCGGACAAATTTAACAGAAAAGTTAATTTGGACAATTATTTCATATACGGGTAATGTAATTTTTTAAAGATATTTATTTATAACTATTTTGATTATTTGTATTATACTTATTTAAAAAAAACAATTTATCACGCATACGATCACTCAAAAATATATATTTTTTAAAATTTAAAGATTCATTTTAATAAATTGCTAAGAACCCACCCACCCCTGGTGATCAGATGATAAGTGGCCTTCTCCCTCAAAATTACACACACCATTCTATCAAACAAAGCCCTGGCCACTCGTATTTTTCATACAAATGGAACCCCATTTTGCAAAATATGTAGTAAATATCAATGTTGGTGACCAAAAAACAATGGTTCTTGTTGGATAACCTGTATACATGTATGTATATGTGTATCTCACTTTACTCTGCCAATCCATCACAACTTTAGGTCTAACATCAGCAATCTATATAGGTTGATATATATTCACACAAATGAGATGAAAAAGGGAGAATCATCCTCTCCTACCTCACCTTTTTTTTTTCCTCTCTATTTTTAAATCTACAACTATCTGTCCAAATCAAAAAGAGTGAACAGTCTGAACACCAACTATCACAACCATTCCACTTTTACCATCAACAATACTATTTGGTATTAGTATATAGTGCTAATACTACCACACCTAAGTAGTACGTAAACAAATTATATGTTACCTAAGGATCCCAAAGAGAATCGACTTGCATGTCTTCCCACTCATTTTCCTCGTTCTCATTGCAAAACATCATCGATTCATCCATCATCAATGCCTCCGGCATTTGCATCCAAGCCTTGGGAGAGTCCATAGGAGACTCGTTGATAGCCTGAATTTGGCTCTGCGAAAGCCTGACCGTCACCGGACCGACGCTGCCAGCGTGTGACACTGCTGCATTACTCCTGACCCACGAGGCTGCCTCGTGGGCCGCCTTTCGGATGTCTTCAGCATTGGAACTGGCCGGCTTGGGGAGACAATTTACCAGCTGGGGGAAGTTAAGACGTGCCTCGTCACCCCGGAGTTGTAACGCCGCTGCATCGTAAGCCGAGGCCGCCATTTCAGGTGTCTCGAAGCTCCCTAGCCAGATTCTTTTCTTTTTTCCGGGCTCCCGGATTTCCGACACCCATTTGCCCCATTTTCTCTTACGAACGCCTCTATAGATCGAAGGTATGCCGCCTCGAGCACCGGAACTGTTCCTCCCTTCCATAAAATACACTGGTTTTCTCCTTTTTGTTGGTGAAAAATTGATTGTTTCATGAATGTGAAGAAAAGTGAAATACAGCTTGGGGTATTTATAGAAGTGTTGTAAAACACAGCACTGAAAATCTTGGAGGAAGTGAGCTTCCGAGCAGGTGCTGATCAAGTGAAATGGATTTTTAAAAGAAAAACATACGACTATGAGCATGTTCAGATCAATCCATGAAATCCGAAGGAATTTAAAAAAATTGTTTTGTAAGCAACACCAATCAACGGACGACAAGCTTGTAAACTTGTTTTTACTTTTTTGCTTCTGCGAAAGCTTAGATAATTTGGTGAAAAAATATCCTAGGACACAAAAAGAGTTTCCTCATGTTGAAGACGCGGTTTGATAATAAAGGTCAACGGGGGAATTAGCAAGGACGGAGTCATTCTGTTCATGGAAAGGTACGTAACCTCCTCATTTTTTATATAGATAATATTTTAGATTTTTGTTTAAATATTAATTAAATAATTTTTAAATTTAAATACTTATAAATCTTATTCAATTTTGATATTTTATCTTAGTTTCGTTCTTAAAAATTAAGATTAGGATTTTGGATTTATTGGCCATGATGCGAGTGTGTCATCAGGGTTTTTTTATCACCCGAAATTTTTTAAAAAATATTACAAAATTCACATTTATATTTATATGCGTGGGGAAATGAGAAATTTAAAAAAGGGGATTTTCCAAAATGGGGTAAAATTTAAAAAAGAAAAATTAGATTTTGGATATTGAAAAAAATGGAAATTTTAAAAAATGAAATCGCCACCGGCCATTTTGGTAAACCGAACACCATAAAATAACCGAAGATTAAAAAAGTTTGGGTTCTGAACTTGGTTACGTACAAGGAAGGGTTAACACCCCCGATATGCCCAAAAATTGGTACCAAGTCGATTAACATTTTTATTAATATCAATTTTTGTGAGTTTAAGTGCCATTTAAATTAAAATTCGATTATATACACGAGTTTATTTTAAAAGCTCTGGTAGCCAAGTTTATCCTCGAAAAAGGGATCACCGCATTAGCAATTTATATATTCGAATATGTATAGAATATAAGAAAAGAAATGTGAAATACAAGAAAAAAAACTAATATAATTCATATATACATAAAAAGTATAAACATATGTACATAATATAACATAATACTATTTGTATATATATACGTAACATATAATACACATATATATAATATAACATAAATACTATATAATAACGTATATACATATATAACATATAATTATAATATATATATATATATACACATACACATACACATATAATGAAAGCTAATATAACATAATAATACAAAACTTTAGAATATAAATATGTAACATCTTAAATATAAAATAACTATACCTATATATAATATATATCATGGACAAAAATAAAAAAATGAAATAAATGTGCTAAAAATATAAAAACAGAAATAAAGGGGCATGAATTAAAATAAAATAAAATAATTAAAATCTGGAGAAGAACCAGATTAAAACAAAACCAAAACTAAAGGGCAAAAACAAAGTAAAAATAAATATATACGATATACATGCATAATACATATAATATAATATATGATTTACATAACATAATATTATATATATTACATAACATATAATATCATAATACTATATGCATACATAATAATGTATATAATATAACAAACATACAATATATTTACATATAATAAATAAATAGTACATAATATAATATATAGTATGTACATATCATGACCAAAATGCACAAAACAAAAGAAAAGATGCTGGAAATGTAAAAAGAGAAAATTAAAGGGAATAAATTAAAATAGCAAAAAAATAATTAAAATCTGAAAAAGGACCAGATTGAAAGACACCAAAAATTAGAGGGTAAAAAATAAAATAAATGTGAAAATAAGACAAAATAAAAACTATAGGGACCTAAAGTGCAATTGTCCCTTGGATAGCAATGTAAACGGGTAATAAAAGGGAGGACATACTGGGTAATTAACCCATAACCCAAAAGCGTGAATCCTCCTCGGATATCCGGTCAACGCACGGGTCGAGGAGCCTAAACGGAGCCGATTTGGGAGATCGGTTAAATAAAGGGTTTTATTTATTATTTTGTTTGAACTGATAAAAAATAAACCCTACTTTTTCATCTTTTGTTTCTTCTCTCAACTCAACCCTAACTCCCTGACGGTCGCCTCTCTCACCGCTCAACACGACGTTCCTCGGCACGGTAGCCTCGTGGCGAAGATGGTGTCGACAACGGCAGAGAAATCACATCGACCTCAACTCCCATAGAACAGGTACTCGAAAATCCTTTTTTTGTAACTTTGATTTAAAAGTAGAACACCGACTTGAACCCTACTACACCATCAACGGAAAAGCATGATTGGATAGCAGCAACTTAAACCCCAACTACACCATCAACGGAGGGACAAAATCGGATGATAATTTGGATTCTACCACACCATCAACGGAGAAGCAGAAAACCAACTTGAACCCTACTACACTATCAACGGAGGAGCATGATTGGATAACAATTTAGAACCAGTCACACCATCAACAGAGGGACATGATCGGATTTTGGCAACTTGGAACTAGCCTTGCCATCAACGGAAGGACTAGGTCAAATAACAACTTGGATCTTACTACACCATCAACGGATGATCAAGATCGGTGAATGGCAGCAACTTGGACTTATCTACACTATCAACATAGAGACAAGATTGGATGATAACAGTTTATTAATTTTCTTTTGATTTTTGATTTTTGAGTTTTTTTATTTGTTTCTTCTTTTGTTTTCATTTTTTATTTTTTTGTTTCTTTTGATTTTTATTTGATTTTTTTATTGACTAATTTTTGTTTTTTTTATTTTTTCTTGACTTATTTTTGTTTCTTTTGATTTTTTTTTCTTAACATACAACTATAAGGAAGAGACAAGATCTGAGGAAGAAATTTGATCTAGTTGTACCATCAACGGAGAAACGAGACCTTGACAAAAATTTGATCTGTTGCACCATCAACAAAAAAGTTATATCTGGAAAATAAAGGATCTGCTACATCACTAGCGAAGAGACGAGATTTAGAGGAAAAATTCGATCTGTTGCACCATCAACGAAGAAACAAGATCTTCAAAATTTGATCTGCTGCACCATCAACAACAAAGCGAATCTAGAAATGTTGGTCCATCATCAATGACGAAGATAAGATCCAAAAAAGGTTACTTCTGCTGCTATACCGGCGGAGAGGTGTGACCTGAAAATTATAAAAACATTACTCAGTAACTGTTCAAAAAAAATTCGATGATATCCTCTATATGGAGGTTTCGAATATTTTGTGCATTCTGTCTCGTTCAATCCTGAAGGATGACCATCGTGTCATTGCCCCTCATGTTGAGGATGTTTGGTCTCTTCTTTGAACCTGTTTGTATGTACAAGCAAAAATGAATGCATCTTCAATGCATGTGTCTATTCTAAATGTTTGGTGACTTTGGTGTATATACTAAATCTAAATGTATGATGTATGCAAAAATGATTCAATGCAAGATGAAGGCAGCTAAATGTATGAATGTGATATGATTTCTTCTTTTTTGCCCTCATAGGGATGCCCTAACTCCTCACGGTCCTGTCAGGATATTGGTCTTTTGCATGTGGCGGTGCCTCAACCTCTTATTTGGTTCGATCACCTTTCTTTGAATCAGCTTTCCTCTGGGTGCATGCCCTAAAATTTTGTTTGTTCTATGCCATTGTCTGAAAATGCTCTTGTAGCAAATTTGAAACTTTGGAGAACATTTTGTTGCTTCCTAATTTGGGTTCATACGTTGTGTGTTGCTTCATAGAAGCTCATCACTTTCGGGTCAGGCAAAACACTACCAATAATGGTGGTTGATTGGATAAGTTTGGCTATGTAGCAAAGGGTGGACCTTGACGGAGAATGCCCCCAGACTAGGGCTTTGTTAAAGGCATAATGTTTGTAAAAAATGCGGAAAGCATTTTTTGACATGCCCCAAGAACAAACTCTTGTAAGTGGCTCTAAATCAATCAACTTTTGCTTTGTCTGACATTAATGCTTTGGGACATCCTAAGGGCCAGTTTCAAAATTGTGAAATGCATGTAGATTCAAGACATACGTTCTAAATGCAAAAGCATTGATTTAGACATGGCGTTCGTGGAATAACACCCACAACTATACGAGAATTGAAACCTTTGAATATTGCGTTTAATCGACATCTAGGTTACTAGATTTTCTCGATGTACGAAAGGTTTCCACATTGTTTGCCATTCACTAGTCAATGCTCTATGTTGATGAATTATAAACGAAATTGTGATGATGTCATGCAACTATAGTGCGAATGAAATGGATGCAATATAAATTGAGGACAAAATGGGTTAGTACCGAATAATTAAATAAGCAAAATGATAGATAAGGCACAAAGTAGGGTAATTAAAAACTTTACATATGCAATTAAATGCATCAAAGCCTAAACTGGGTGACCTCTAATGGGCAAAGTTTCGTATGGCTCTACAAGGTGGGCTTCTATGGGCCACTATATGCAGGTTTGGTACCAAAAAGGGTACCTGAATTGTCTTCGCTGTCCCCTACTAAGGGTAGCAAGGCCCCCGGTCATCACCCACTATAGGTTTCTTTCAACCGGGTTCAATTCAGAGGGACCCATTCTCTATGTCCATACGGAGAAACAATATTCTCACAAAAACATAAAGTATTAGAGCCCCGAATATTAATTTATATGGTACCTAAACTCGATATTAATAAAAATAGTAATCGACTCGCGGCTCGACTTTCTTTTTTTTTAAAAAAATATCACCAGCGGAGTCGCCATCTGCCATCAAGGTTTTTTTATAACCCGAAAAAATTTAAAATATTACAAAATTCACATTTATATTTATATACGTGGGGAAATGGAAAATTAAAGAAAAATGATTTTGCCAAAATGGGGTAAAATTAAAAAAAGGAAAATTAGATTTTGGAAATTGAAAAAAATGGAAATTTTAAAAAATAGAGTCTCCACCGGCTACTTTGGTAAACCGGACACTATAAAATAACTAGAGATTCAAAATGTTTGGGTTCGAAAGTCGGTTATGTATGGGGAAGGGTTAGCACCCCCGATACACCAAAAAATTAGTACCAAGTCGATTAGTATTTTTATTAATATCAAAATTTGCGAGTTTAAGTGTCATTTAAATTAAAATTTGATTATATATGCGGGTTTATTTTAAAAGCTCCGATGTTCGAAGAATAGACGAAAACCACCTACTTCTCAGACTGGTAGCCAAGTTTATCATCGAAAAAGGAGCATCGCATTAGCAATTTATATATTTGAATATGTACAAAATATAAAAAATGTAAAATACAAGAAAAAAACTAATATAATTCATATATACATAAAAGTATAAACATATGTACATAATATAACATAATACTATTTGTATATAGATACGTAACATATAATATACATATATATAATATAATATAACATAAATACTATATAATAACGTATGTACATATATAACATATAATTATAATATATATATATACACACACATAACGAAATCTAATATAACATAATAATACAAAACTTTAGAATATAAATATGTAACATCTTAAATATAATATAAAATAACTATACATATATATATATATAATATCATGGAAAAAAAATAAAAAAAATGAAATAAAGATGCTAAAAATATAAAAACAGAAATAAAAGGGCATGAATTAAAATAAAATAAAATAATTAAAATCTGGAGAAGGGCCAGATTAAAACAAAACCAAAATTAAAGGGGAAAATAAAGTAAAAATAAATATATACGATATACATGCATAATACATATAATATAATATATGATTTACATAACATAATATTAAATATATTACGTAACATATAATATCATAATACTATATACATACATAATAATATATAATATAACAAACATACTATATATTTACATATAATAAATAAATAGTACATAATATAATCTATAGTATGTACATATCATGACCAAAATGCATAAAACAAAAGAAAAGATGCTGGAAATGTAAAAAGAGAAAATTAAAGGGAATAAATTAAAATAGCAGAAAAATAATTAAAATCTGGAAAGGGACCATATAAGAAACATAAAATTAGAGGGTAAAAAATAAAATAAATGCAAAAATAAGACAAAATAAAAACGACAGGGACCTAAAGTATAATTGTCCCTTGGATAGCAATGTAAACGAGTAACAAAGGGGAGGACATACTGGGTAATTAACCTATAACCCAAAAGCGCGGATCCTCCTTGGATATCCGGGTCAACGCACGGGTCGGGGAGCCTAAACGCCGCCGTTTTGGGAGACCAGTTAAATAAAGGATTTTATTTATTTTTTGTTTAAACTGATAAAAAATAAACCCTATTTTTTCATCTTTTGTTTCTTTTCTCAACTCAACCTTAACTCCCTAACGGCCGCCTTTCTCACCGCTCAACACGCCGTTCCTCGGCATGGTGGCCTCGTGGCGAAGATGGTGTCGACAACGGCGGTGAAATCACGCCGGCCTCAACTCTCACGCAACAGGTACTCGAAAATCCTTTTTTGTAACTTTGATTTAAAATCTCAAACAAAAAGTTTGATTTAAGCCAAGAAAGAAGTTTTTTTTTTTGATTCGAAAAATAAAAAAGGAATCAGTTGCCCTGAATTTTTTTTTCTGTATTTTTTATTTTCAAATTCTCTTACAATTTTTCTAATCCCCTCTTTACAATTTTTGAACCGAAATCCTCTTACAATTTTTTCAGAACCCTTTTTTTTGCTTCCCTGTGGTTTTTATAACCTGATTACAGCTCTCTCTTTCTTTTTACTGCATATTTGACCGAATTTTCATGGTATGGTGATAAAAATGATGGGATTTGCATATTAGGGTGATGGGCGGTTGGTTAGGGGTATGGACTATGGCAGAAGGGTATTTGATTTAGGTTATTTTATTTTAGGTATAGTTTGACTCAATTTTAGGGTTAAGCTGATTTAAGAATTATTTGATTGGGTCCGGACGTGTCACCGGCGGCCGGTGACAGCTGATGAAGGCGGCAACAGCGAGAGACTGGCCGCGACAACAAGATATTAGGGTTAGGGTTGTTTAGGTTATTAGGGTTTTTATATTTTGGGTCGGGTTTGGTGTAATCGGGTCGAGTATGGGTTAATGGTATTTGGGTTAGAGTATTGTAACTGGGGTATTGGGTTGGATCATGTAATCGGGCCCAAGTTTGGATCCAGCTTATGGATTACCCGGACAAAACGGGTTATTACATAGTGTCAATGGAAATGACCTTGACAATGTCTAATAGGAAGTCCGATAACACCAAATAGCATTTAATCGGAAAGGTTATTGGGACAAGAAGTGAGATGAACGAATCTTGGGAAACAAAATCTGTAAACTATTATTGATATATGCTCTGATACTATTATGAGTTTAAACAAGTCTCAAGATGAAAATGAAGTATGATTTTTCTTGAATGAATAAATCGGTATGTTCTTCTCATAACTTGATATGACAACAAGTACTCTATGAGTCATACATGAACTCATTAGGTAATCGTCTCTTGAATTAATTGTATTTATTACGCCGTGTTTTTATATAATTTTTAGTATAATTATTGATATTTGATCTATTAATTAATTTGTTTGGATCAAATATTGCAGAAACTCATTATGGAACTACCCTTCCAATTCAATACACTCAATTCACAAACTTAATCTCATAATTTGCAAGGGATCACTAGACTTTATCATTATGATTCAATGTGTTCTAAAACAATTTATGACTTAACACTTAATGTTGACAAGAGGAAATTATTTGCTTTTTGGAGTCACAACTGATTAATTGAAAGATATTCAAAACATTTCTGGTTTCAAACTTGGTCATATACTTGTTAGGCACATGAAAGTTCCTATTGTAACAATAAAAATGACTAAAAAGGTTTGCATTATCATGTTGGAGAAGATCGAATCAAAATTTTGGCATTGATCAAGTAAGCACCTCAGCTATGCTTGAAGACTTCAATTCATTCGAACAACCTTGTTTAGTATTACTAATTTTGATTGTAGATACCTTATTTTTCTTAAAGTCGTGATTAAAAGAATTTATCAATTATGTTCTAGATTTTTTTTTTGAAAGGATAAAGATTTTACTGCGTCTAGAACAATAGTAAATTGATAATAAATATGTTCTTTGAATTCATGAGGGAGCCTTGGATTGAGAGATATTTAGTTTTTTTTTTTTTTTTTTTTTATCAAGGCAGGGATTTCATTAATTAGAAGAACAACATACAGAAAAAAAACACCAAAGCAAGCACAAACATAGGCCTGGAAACAACACTGGGCACCAAGGACCCAAACCGAAAAATACAAACACAAAGGGGATCCTGTGAACCCTAAAAAAACCCAAGCAAGCAAACAACGAAAGCTAACGTCGGCAGATGGAAGAGTCGAACGTTCGGATCTATTTTCAAATCCACAAAACAGGAAAGCCTCGGCAGTCAAATTAAATCGACAGGTATTTCAAGGGGCCGGGTTGACATGGACGACAGAATCAGGCCGCAGTGGCCGGTAATAGGGCTGACTCTTTTTTGAAAAAGAGAGGAACCACTGAGGAAGCATCATAGGAAGATACACCACTAGAGAGTCATACTGACGGAATCTTGTCGGAGGACGAAGCCGAAATCCTGTCAACTTGGGAAAAGTACCGGATCGTCTGTATGCAAAGGAATCAAACGACCTAAACCTCCCTAGAAAAAACTAAAGAAGGGGAGGAGGCAGAGAAAGAAGAGAAAAAAAGAATTTTTTCTTCTGCTACCTATAGCTCCTCCGAGTAAAATCGGTCTCGATCTAGAACTACGATCGCCGAAGACGAGAATCTCATCGAACAAGCCGGAGGGGAAGATAGTGAAACACCAACCACTAAAAAAACAATAGATCAAACAGGAAAAAAAGAAAAAAAATAAAGAGAAGGATGGGAGGCCAACTGCCGGTAACGGCAGCGTCTAGCAGCCACAGAGCAGGCAAGGGCTTTGAAAACCTTAGAGGGAAACGGATAGGAGAAAGCTTTTAGCGGAGAGTTGAACCAGACGAAAATTTAATGCATTTACTGTTTGAAAGATATTGACTGTTAGAACAACGTTTGCACCTTTGAATTAATGAAAAGCGTTTTGACAGGCGAAGGCTCCTTATGGGTTGCATGGATAAACACATGTTTTTAAAAGATATGACTTTTAGCAGGTGGAGTGTAAAGCTAAAGTTATTTGAAACTTGAAAAAGTTACTTAAGCTGAGAGATTAAGTTTTATTTAGTCAAAACCAGGTGAATATGGTTTGAAATTAGAACTAAAAAAACTAAAGTTTATGGCATAATTTAGTCAAGAAATACAGATGATTAAAAAGATTGCTAAAATTTAACTTAATAAAATATGTGTAAATAGAAAATAAGACGAATAACAATTGCTTAATGAAATTTAAAAACTTTTATTTTAAAATGTAAATATTTTTAGTATACCTCTACAAGACTCAAACTTTTGAGAAATTTGAATTTTACTCTTAAATTTTTTTAAAAAAATTTAATTTAGACCCCTCAAGATTTTTAAAAATTCATATCAAGCTTCAAATGTTTAAATATTTTTAATTAAATTCCCTCTTAAAATTTTAAAAAATTACGATTAAATCTCTCTTAAAAGTTTTAGTTAAACCCTCAAAATTTTCAAAAAAATTTCGTTTAAGTCTTTAATTTTTTTTAAAAATTATTTTGGCCCCCTCAAATTCTTACTCTAAGTTTCGCCAATGAGTATATTCATATATTTATGTTTCTTTTATCATTTCATTATATTTATTTTATGTTATATATCATTTTTTTATTATATTCGTACCATGTAACATAGCATGTAGTTCTGCAAAATCTAGCGTAACCATCTACTGTTTTATTAATATAAGGAGCTATAAAACAACAGTGGCATTACAAATGGATGGTCGAAGACCAACACCCAAGCTAAAATTCATATTAATATAAAATCATTCAATTTAATTGTCATTTTCGCTTTGTATTTAGTATTATATATCTTTTTAATAATTAGATATATGATTTATTGATCGATTAATTCTGATTTGAATAATAAAAAAACTTAAAGGTCTTTCCAATTCAATTTGTTTCATTCACAATATTAATATTTGAATCTTCGACATTGTTTAAGGCATAACCAGCCGTGGTTAATTACATTGATTATATTATTATTGTTTATTTTAAACGAATTTAAGATTTTATTAATATAAAACTAATGTTCGATCTTTATAATTTGCCAACATGATCAAGAAAAACCTGAGCCTAGTTTTAGGCTTTTAGCTCATAATTTTTTTATAAAATGCACTCCATGTCATTCAATTATTAGTAAAACTATAAATGAGTCATCTAATTTTAAAATTAACAAAAGAGACACACAATTAATCGATTGTTACAAATATGTAATGGACTATTAAATATCAGGTGACTTTTTGACATGAAATATTTTATTAATTAAAAAAATATTAGATTTCAAAAAATTACAAAACAAGTCACTCAAATCACTCAAGTAATTCATTGTTACAATCAGGTCACGTGTGAACGTGTTGACTATCGTCAGATGTCATATACGATGGCCGATGAAACTCAAATTTCATCATAAGATTTGTTCAAAGAAAATTCATCATAAGATTCACCTTAATTTTCTCATTCAATTCTTCGTACTAGGTCATGCATGTATGTATGTATCTTCCTGGAAAGTGAAATAACAATGTCATATCAAAGCCTCGTTTAACATGGTATAGATAAAAGTTCTATAAAACTGAATGGGAAATAAACAAAGAAGAAGAAAGGACTGTATACGATGGTCGATAATAATAAGATTCGCCTTGATAATAACATTGTTATTTATTGTTAAGCTATCAATTTAATTTGAAAATTAGGGTGTTAGGGACTATTTTACTTAGATTTGAAATTCATAGAGACCTGAGAAGTATTTGAATCGGAAAAATGATTGGTCAATGCTTCATTTGTCTAGTTTCAAAACTAAGAGGTACCTCAAAATAAATTGACATAAAAAATTGGGGAGCTAGGGATTAACTTGCATAGTTTTAAAACTAAGAGAACTTAAAAATCAATTTAACCAAAAAACTAGGTTCAATTTATCTAGTATCAATACTAGGAGGGACTTAAAAGCAATTAGACCTATTTTATTGGTAGGCACGGCCCCTCCTCGACCATACATGTCTTCAATAAGTCAATTCAAAAATATATATATTTTTAAAAAATATATATTTTCTCTATCTCATTTTCAGCTTCATCAAGCGATGAATGAAGAAAATACATTTTATTTCAATTTCCTCATCTTTGCTACCAACATGGGCAAGACTCAATAGGGATAGGTGGGAGCCCCCTTCCCCAATTTTTTTTTTTAAAAAGTTAAATTTTTTTTAAGTTGAGGTAATGGTAAAATTGTATTTCAGTCCTCTAAAAATATATGATCCATTTATGTCGTTGTCTCCGTAAATTTAGACATTTTTAAATAGTTCTCTCAATAAATTATGTTGAGTTCCTCCGCCGTCTATCAAACACACCAATATAAAAAAAGAAAATATTTTTCTACTTTTCTACCATTTAATTTTTCATCCTCTCAATTCTCTTTCGGTTTTATCAAGTAAATCTTAAATGATATTCTTTTGTGATGAGACTGAGCGTATTCCAAATCAATAACACTCGGCTGGCTGACAGGGACATAAGCAAATGACAACTGAGAGGGACTCTTGTTCCCTATGCAGAGAATTTTTTTTTGTTTTTATTTATATATATAATTCTTTTAAAAATACATTAATTATGAATTTATCCCTTATTTTTAAATATTTATAATTTATCTCCTAATCCCCAATCTTGATTCGTCCCTATTGGGCCGATCCACATTACTCCAGGTGCTTAGTCTGCCCATACTGCTAAGTTTGTCCAAAATAGTGAGCCATGTAATGATAGGAAACAAGTTGGAACTGTTAGGGGAAACCTTAGCAGAAACCCCCACTCAACCTTAGCCTTTGTATCTGTTATACAGACAGAATTATCAGCTGAAGGTCTTAGGACAGAAGACAAAAGTGAATGGGGTTGTCTAACCTATTGCTCTAAACTTATACTGATACACCCCGGCTGCACAACCGAGATAAATTAGTTTGCCAAAACCAAACTCTTCTGATTCGATACGCATGATTATGAACCAAACCCAAGCTAGCCAAATCGCTGCAGCATATAGCAGAATAAAGAGCATACGTCTCCACAACACGTGTCAGTAACCTCACTCTTGGAACAAGAGGGGGACCATATGTATCAAAGTACAGTAGTTTTGCACTTGAGTTGTTGGCAAACCATGAGTGGAAAACACTAATTTGGCGCACATTCTAATATAAAGTGACTTCACTGTAACCGGCTGCCTCATACACGGAATATATGTAGTCAACTTTAAGCATTATAACAATCTACTTCTAATATGTATAAAATCATAATTATCATCCATTTTGTCTCTCTTTTTTGTTTTTTCTTTGGCAAAAAATTTGGGACGGTAGCTGGTCAATGCCTTTTATATATGTTAAAATTTGATGTGTTGTCCTTTTTAACAAGACAAAGAAATTAGATTTTATTAAATATATAGGAAGTAGAAGAAATATAACACATCAAATCAATCTTGGGAATCAAGTCTACCAAGAAAACTCGAAAGGAAATTAAAACGTGTAACTCAAATAACGTGAAGGAAAAAGATTAAACCTTTC
This sequence comes from Hibiscus mutabilis, assembly GCA_019671005.1. NCBI lineage: Eukaryota > Viridiplantae > Streptophyta > Magnoliopsida > Malvales > Malvaceae > Hibiscus > Hibiscus mutabilis. The sequence continues at coordinate 39,007,662 of CM033732.1, forward strand.
CTTTTTTGAGCATAACCTTTGATATTCAATCTATTGGCAGACTAATCCGGGTTGGGTATTGCATGGGCTCTTAATAGGGGCTACCCTCCCAATTCAATTGCGCCTTTCACACGTCATATATATACATATGACCTTACTTAAGGGATCTAGTGTATCATCCCACTAGACCAACTGGTTGTTGGTGATTGAACATTTCCTTGAATATGTTGTATTGAAAACCCAACAACCAGCATGAAAATATCACTGTCCCTTCCAATCAGGCCCGTCCATTCACAAGTGTAGTATGTAATACGTCACAGGGCCCCAAAATTTAAGGGTCCCATACTTTGAAAAAAATTTGCTAACCCCAAAAAATATTTTCCTAAAAACCTTATAAATTTCTCCCCTTTTGTCTCAAGAATTTAATTGTAATCAATTCTTCCTAAAAAAACTCACCAAATTTATGGTGTTTAACAGGCAAAAAAAATTCTTATTTATGTCCATCCTAATTTCAATCTTTTTCAATTACTTTAGATTCAACTAGTAATTAGTAATATTCATCTTCTAAAGGTTAAAAAAAGTTTCTACTACTACTTTTAAGTAGTGTTTTGAAGGCTGAATTTCTAATTGGGAGATTTGAAGATTTTGGAATTTTGGTCAAGCTATTGTTTCTCTATTAAGATTTGAACAATACTAAGACTATGAAAAAAATTAGGGTTTTGGCTACTTCTCATAAGTTACAGTCATTAGATGATGCGAGTCTAAAGTCTCATTGTGCTTATTTTGAGTCCATTCTTAAGAATAAAGGACAATATGTTATTGATGGAAATAAATTGTATTTGGAGTTGAGGTTAATAAGAGAGTCATTGCCTGCCAAAAATTGGGGTAACTGGAGATTTTGAGATTTTTGAAAGGTAATATTTTTTCTAATACTATTATTGCATATAGAATTTTGTTGACTATTCTTGTGACAGTTGCATCCGTAGAAAGAAGCATTTTCAAATTGAAGAGCTACATGCGCTCCACAATGTCACAAGAAAGGCTTAATGGGTTAGCATTGATAGCGATTGGGAAGCGATTGGAAATGATATTTTAGATAAAGTTGACTATGAAGATTTGGTTGACGATTTTGCTTCTAAAGCGTCCGGAGGATGGGATTTTTTAAATAAAATGTTACGATTATCGAGCTACTTTGTGAAATTGTATTAGTTTCATATGTTTGGATTTTTTTATTTTGTAAGAAACAATCGCAATATGATAAATTTTGATATTTTACAATTTCATCTTATTATAAAATATTTTAGGGGCCTCTTTTTAAAAAGTATCACAGGGCCCACACATCTTTTGGGACAGACCTACTTCCAGCTAGACGTTATACAGATGTATGAGTGGAGATCGAAAAAAAATAATCTTGTAGAGTGATCCTCTAACAATTTTGATTGCAAGAACAAACTACCACAAAAAGGGATCTAATCATATTAGACTGTCGATCTTCCCTGATCAGAGGGTGCACCATGATGATTGCTACATGAACGTCAGACTACCATAAAGATAGACAAAAAACCATGCAACAAGATAGACAATCACAACAAAATGTGCGAAAAAAATCCAAAACAGAGATGCTTTTTATTTGATACAAAAATAATATAAACTAACAAATAAAATACAAAGACATACTGACGATTTTTCCTCTGTACAATGTTGTTTGCTTCTTTGTCACACTCTGAAATTTAAAAAAAAGAGAGAAAAGTTTGTCTTTTGCTGTTAAGGGGAATTGAACCAGCAACCCCTGTTTGAAAATCTCTATTTTATGTTTTCCGACATCCTGAGTTCGATTTTTAAGTCTGTTTCACAAAATTCTAACCCAAAAGTCTCTGAATCTAACCTTGAACCCTGAGCATACATGATTTAAGTATTCAGCTTAGGAACATTGTGAATAAGGACTAATTATGGGTTATGTTCAATTGAAGGTATTTGAAATTCCTAGTATCTGAGGTATCGAGGAATGTCGAATTCGGGCTCAAGAGTGATTGAATAGAGTATCAAGAATCAATTGATGTAGCATGGATTTGAGGTAATACTTTACTACCTCTTGCATGCTTTATGAAACATGATGGTACCTGGCTAGTACATGTATGCTTATGCTTAAGCGTATTGTTAACCCTGTTTAAATCAAATTATTACGAAACATGAGAAGGGTAATCTGGTCAAGATCGAGAATTCAAATAAAAAGTTTGATAATCAAGAGGATCTCTGAGTTCAGTAAATAATTAATATTCAGTAAATCTCCAATTCTGATTAATCATGCTAATGGAATTAATATCTAAATTATTGGTTATAAGATGATGAAATTACCCTTGAGTTGTACGAATGACAAATATACCCCAACTAAGAAAACGACCTGAAATCTACACTTGATTTGATAAATCTTTTACGCTATCTGAAATGCTTGAATTATTGGGAAAGATTCTGGTATCATGAATCTAATATAAGAGATAATAATTGGCTCGAATTTATCTCGAATTCTGGACAAAGCTTGATGATAAAATTTATGGAAGTGCCATGGAATTCTGAAATTGAACTACATAGCCGAATTGTTTGAAATTTTTTCAAGCAATAAAATTTTTAAATTATCTGAAATAATGGATATACCTCAAATTTCTAAAATAAATAAATTGTTCGGAAGGACTGAAGGGACTAGAGTATCTGTGATGACCAAAATGATTAATAAATATATATTTTTCAAACACCAAAACTTCTAACGACTAAGATTTCGATGACTTCTGGAATAATTAAATTACCATCAAGTCTTGGAACAAGTGAATACTCTTGATAAGTCACAATTTAGACAAAATCTGATAACTGTATCGTTCCAAAGGGTTGAGAAAACGAATCTAGAAATGTTGGTCATCTCAAATAATATTGAAATATTGGGTCAATAAAATACAAAGTTTTGTTCGACTTCGCAGTGAAAGGCCAATAATGAATATGAGGGTGATTGGTTCAGCTTATAATGCAACTAGGACTAAGGAAAGGACGCTCGTGAGGCATATCTGTTGAATACTGGGAACCCTAATAGTTTGGGTTATGGTTGAAGCGAATGGTTGTGAAAGTGTGATTAACCGCTGGAAATCACGTATATCGTGGGTTTAGTCTTTACCTCTTGATATGAATTACCAATTAACCATGGGAGTCAAAATAACCCAAAATGCCCTTTTGAGCAAATTGTTTGGTACTTTTTGAGTATATTTAAAATCTTGAAAAAATCTGATATACCTGAAATCTTTTTTGATCCTAATTTACTCAAAATTCTCGAATTTATCTCAATATACCCAAATTTGTACGTAATAATGACCATGAGGTACAAATTCCTGAGTACTTGGATAAAGTCAATATTTATCTAGCTCTTTCGAATAAGGTCCCCAATTATGAAATTAGTGTAAAATAGATTGAAGATTAGTGTCTTATGGTAGTATATCAATAATCCCTAGGTGTTGATCAAATCGTTTAGTGCGTTTCTTGCACATGTATATTCCTTCTGATCTGAAACTAGGTCTCCCTCTATAATCTGAATCATAAATCCTATATGTCTGAAATTATATCTCTGTGTCTTATCTGAAAAACATACTCTCTAATTTCTGATATTCTAAAATATATGTATGATTATTGTTTTATCTTTATTCCATTTGATTTCATTAAACTATATGATTTAAGGTAATTTTGGGATATGATATGAAGTCTCTACAGGTTCAACATTGGTAATTCCTTATGGACCCAAGGTAGCCCCTTGGGTAGGTTTTGATGCTTTGTCTCCGGTAATTCCTTATGGACCTAAGGCATCCCCTTAGGTTGGCTTCTATGCCCTATGGGCCTAGAGTAAGACCTTATGGATGCAGTTTTGGGGAACTGTATATTAGAGTATGGTTGGAGGGTAGTTAGGTGATTAAAATAAAATTTTCTGTCTTCTTCTAAAATCTACCCTACTTAATTAGTTTATCCAAGTCTAAAACTCTCAGTATGCTTCTAATATGCACTTAATGAAATACACTAAACTCCCTGATTCAACTTCTGTAATCTATATCTCTTCTGAATCTCCGGGCTATAAGCTTATCGTTTGATACTCATGTGATCGAATAAAGAACAACTCTGTCACCTTCTGATATATCGCTTCATTGGAATATCGAATTGTAATTGGATTCAGTTGTTGCCGGAACATTATGACAGTGTTATGCTTTTCTTATATCTACATGTTGCCTAAAGCATTTTCTGGAAGTTCTGCATTATTGAGCTTTTCGAAGATTACGTTGTTTTTACCATCGCAGGTTAAAAGAGTTTGATCATGGTTCAGTGATCAACATCAGTGTTAGAAGTTCCCTCGACGTTACTTGCAGAGTACGATACTAGTATAGTTAGTGGGCATGTATGTCGTGTCTTATTTTAAGTCTAAGTTTGTAATTTGTTTTCTGAATTACTGTTTTATGTATAATGATTTTTCTGAAATGACATCTTAAGTGAATTTAATCTTTACAACTTTTAATTGTATTAAAAGAAAAATATTTTATCTATGAGGGCTTTAATGTGGGTCACTTTTGTGATCCGAATGTGACCTCATAGGCTTAGGTGTATCACATAGGCGGGTTTTGGAGGTTACATTCTTATTTTATCTTTGTTATGGCTGACAGCAGTACTAACGTTGGTGTTGATTATCGACCGCTAGTACTTTTTATTTTTTCTTTACTTTCTTATCCTAACTTTGCATCTCCTTTATATTTTTAATTTTTAATAAGAATAACCCTATTTTTATGGCAAGTTTTTCTTTGTATTTGGCATGCTTTTGGTCCTTTTATTGGTCGTTTGGTCGTTATTTTCATTTATTTTTTCTTAGGGTTAGAATTTTAGTCGTTTCTACTGATCAAGATGACACTTATTTGTTATTTTGCTGGTTCTCGTTGCTTTGGACCCACATATTGGATTTAGATATGTGGCTTGCATTCATGAATAGTTTTTCACGATGTTCGTCTTTAATTTGTGATTATCGGTGGTCTTTCAGTAGTTTGATACCTTTTGTGGTTTGCTAGCCAATGTAGTCAGATCTGTTTGTATCTATTTTTTGTTCGAGTCTCTTAATTTTTGTTAACCGTCTATTACTTACCCTAAAAATAATGGGTATTTAAGAGGTTGGATCGGTTGAACTAAAAATCACTTATTTGAATAATAATACTTGAATTTAATACAAATAATAGTCAAATTCAAATTATAAAAAATAATAATGTGGATATTTAAAATGTAGAATAACCTTTTGGCCCTCCAACTTTACATTTTTAGCCATTTTGACCTTAAACTTTATTGCACCTCTTTGGGCCCTCGATTTTTTTTAATCAAATTGACACAATTATGATGGAATAATAGCATATTGTTAAGCTAGCGTTAACTATTTTGTCCTTATTTAAATACTAGCATAAATTAGTTTGTCTTTTTCTTCCACGTCATAAAAATTAAAAAAGGTATTAAATTCATAAAAAATATAGTTGATGTCAATATTCAATAAGGCTAAACCAGTAATATTTCAATTTTTGATGACATGAAAAAAAAGAGAAAAAATAACTAATGTCAGCTTAATGACGTTATCATTGTTCTGTCACATTCAGATCAATTTGATAAATAATTTTAAGTGTTAAAAACACAATAAAAATTTGAAAGTTAAAATGACTAAATTGATAAAATTAAACAATCACCGTAAGTAAATATTCAAATCCTCACCGTCTAGCAAGTATTACCTACCCTAACATAAGTGCAACTTTTGATTAGATAGTAAAAAGCTAGATGTTACATGTGTAATTTATTGACGTATGGCAAGTAATTATTTTGTGTAAGAAAATAATTAATGTTTGGTGTTTGTGGGGAAATCCTGTATTTCTTTGGTTTCCAACTCAATTCCAACTATTTTTGCTTAGTATGTCGTCCATTCACCTCTTGAATCTTCCATCTACAATTATAAGTTAGAAAACAGCTAAGCTTCAACTATCTTTGCTATCAGAAAAATCAAAATAAAAAAAAGTTGAATATCACATTCAACTATCTTAAACAATGTAATAAGTGGTAAGTAGAAATTGATGTCCACAATATTACTAAACATGATTGCGTTTTGATTTAGATACATTTGCATGATTAGCTAATGAGACTCCAACACAAAGATGACATGGTAAATACCCTTTCGTTAACCGTCTAAATGAAGTATCTAAACGATAATTCTTTTGTATTATTTGTATGATTGGTCAGTCTAGTGAGATGATGCGTTAGATTCCTTAAGTCATGTCTAAGGTTCGAATTCTTACGTTGTGAATGAAGTAAACTAATTTGAGAAGGTCGCTCTTATAATGAACCTATACAGTACTCAATCTAGTTAGTTAACTAATGGATAAAATACTTTTTTTGTGTTCAAGAAGCGAGTTTTTCTTAAATAATGGATTTTTTGGGAGTGATAGCATTTTTTTAAGGAACGATAGCCCTTTTTAAGAAAATGAATGGATTCTTAACGGAGTCAATATAGAATAGAAATCTTTTGCACCTTTTTGGTGCTCTTATTTATGTTTTCACACTAAAATATTAGGTTTAGGTTTTATAATTAGTGTTTAGGATTAGGGTTTAGGGATATATGGTTTAGTTTTTGGGTTTATGATTTAAGATTTAAAAATTAGGATTATGGCTCATGGTTTAATTTTTTAGTGTTGGAGTATGAACATAAACACTAAAAAGGGCAGATAATTTTTGTTCGTCAATATAAATTTTAAAACATGTTATCAATAGAAGTTAAAAGATAATAAAACTTTAATTTCTTTATGCAAAAGTCAGTGAGAAGTTTTATTATGGCTCATGGTTTAATTTTTTTATGGTTTAAAACTTTAATTATCTTTATTTAACGGTCTAATTAGCATTCTAGTTAAAAATGAGTAATTTGACAAAAAAATATAGGTTGAGGGTCAAAATTATCCTCAAAATAGAATGAGGGCCAAAATGACAAAAAATGTAAACGTTAACTGTTAAAATTATCCTTATGCCTTAAATTTATTCTAAAATCTTATAATCTAACCACAAACGCTAACAATCTAACCTAAAATTAGGCACTTACGAAAACTTTTTTCTACCGCGAGCATAAGATAATAATCCTTTTTTTATTCTATAATTTATTTTACAAAATTTATTTTATACATATTTAATTAAGATGGTGATATTTAACTCGCTATATCATTTTTTTAAAAAAATGATAATAAAAATATTAATTTTAAATACGATGTGATGTTACATAATGAGAGAACTAATTAAAATGTAATACAATACGCAAAAAAAGTCTATGCGTAACATGATGATTATATAAATACTTATCTAATTAACATATAAAATTTACATAAATATGAAATACATTAATTAGTCTAGTGGTCATATATGCTCATCCGTTTTACTTTTTGTGTAAATTCAAGTCTTGATATTTACCTTAAAAATATTATTGTAATACAACTTAATAAAAAATTATATAAATATACACTACATTAAATATAACTATAACTTATAACATATAAAAGTATATGAATATAATTTGTCAAAAAAAGTATATTAATATAACACATAAGTTTATAATAATATCTCTTACTTGTGGGTTGGATCTGCTCCGATATTTTTTGAATGGTTTAAAGGTGATTATAAGGTAATATATGTTAATATATATTTTTAACCCTTTGACAATGAGTATACACTTTGTAGATAAAACGATTTGAACCCGTGTCTCCTAAGATGAACATCATCCACTATTCCATTAGGATACTTTTTGGGTTCGCTGCGACATTTATTTTGAAAGCATATGTAACTGTCATAGTTGATGTAAAATAGGGAATAGTAGGGGTGTTCAAAATTTTGGTTAATCGAATTAACCGACCAAACTGAAATTTTTTTCTGTTAATCGGTCGGTTAATTTTAGGTTCGGTCGGTTAATGGTTAATGATTTTTTCAAACTTCCGTTATCAGTTAATTCGGTTCGAAATCGGTTAATTAACCGAATTAACCAAAATTTTTATATTTTATATATATTTATTTTTGGTTACTAAACTTTTAAAAATTATAAAATGGCCATTAAACTTTATCAAATTTGCACAAAATGATCATTAAATTTATTAAATTATTAAAAATAATCATTAAAATTTTCAATATTATCAATAATTTATAATGTGCAATAAATCAATGATCATTTTGTAATAATACGATAAGTTTAATGGTTGTTTTATAACTTTTGAAATTTCAGTGCCTGAAAAGATTATTTTTAACATAGTTTAGTGACCATTTGTGTAATTTACCCAAAATTTTATAACAAATTTTGGTTAACCGAATTAACCGAACTTTTTTTGGTTCGGTTAAAAATTTTCTAAAAAATTTCAGTTCGGCTAACGGTTAATAAGAAAAAATTTTCGGTTAATGAAATATTAGAAGATCGGTTCAGTTAACCGAACCGACCGTTTGAACACCCCTAGGAAATAGGGATGAAAAGCTTAAACGCGTGGCACACGTAATTATCTTATTATTTTGTCATAAAATAACCTATTAATATTTGAATTTGTGTTTGATACCTTATTAATGAAATATTTTTTAAAATCCACAGAAATAAGATAGGCTTGATAGGCAAAAAAAAAAAAAACTATCTTTTTTTTCATATATGTGCCTAAAGTATTTTTCGACCTAAGTAGGTGTCTAACGTTTTCACCGTTAGTATTTTAGGTGTCTGACCATTAACAGACGTTTAAAAGAAATCCTTTAACCAATTAAAACATGACATGTGGCTTTGATTTTAATTTTTTATTTTAACTTAATTTTAAAAAAAATTATAAATTTCCCAAAGTTTAGAAAATCGTCGTCGTTCATCACGCTGTTGGCGACAGAATAAAGCCACCTCCTCACGCCAAAAGACCCACACATCGTTTATCGTTTGATCGGCTTTCGTTTGTCGCCTATCATTTCTTTTTTCCTCCTCTAATCGTTCGAATTTGTTTCGACGTTAGACATGTCGGTTGTCGACTTTCAGCTACGGACTGATGGGGGAAATAATCGTAGGGATCCGAAGACAGAAGTGGTGGGTATTATTTTGGGGATATAACAGCTGGAATTGGTATTTAAGACATAGAGATTTGGGGATTATTTTGGGAGTTTTTGAGAATTTTAGGATATTTTTGAAAATTCTAGTTTTTTAAAAAATAAAATAAAATAAAATAAAGCATGCCATGTGTCATGTTTTTATTGGCTAACAAAAAATTTTAAATGACCGTTAACGGCAAGGCACCTAAAATGGTAATGATAAAAACGTTAGACGCCTACTTGGGCCGAAAAATATTTTAGGTACCTATCTAAAAAAAGATGTATAGTTTATGCACTTTTTTGCCAATTAAACTAATAAGATATTACCACGTTATTTCTTAAATTACTTCACTTAGATGATAGTTTTCTATGTTTTTTTTTATTAAGACGAGACAATAAGAACATCATTGATCACTCAATCAATTAATGGATCTTAATTTTTCAGTCTTTTTTGGTAAAAAACTGTATGATTTTATAGACTGAAAGATTATACACCAAGAATATTATCACATGCCTCATTAAAAAACCCCTAAACCTAATCGGAGAAAAAGAGTACATGTGATAATGATAAATCAACTAAAATTCAAAAAGCAAAAGGTCCAAGACAATCATACAGCACATGCCATCAAAACCATAAAACAACCAAAGCTAAATAGTATGATTGTAACACCCCCTACCCGGGTTGGCAGGAAACCGGTTCGGGAGCGTTACCAAGGAACAATACAAGCAAGAACAAGGCAAGAATAGGTTAACTCATCCATATTAGATGAGTTACTTAACTAGCAAGTAAACAAACATACATTACTTAACATGTAAGCAATCATAATTACATACATTATAGGTTACCAAAAATTTCAATTTATATTATCATACAATCATCATCATTCGAAACCTAAATAAGCAAACATGCTTCATTTCATTATTTTCCCTTTAGCTTGATACATGTGACATTACATACTTAACTTATTAAACATGATCAAAAGTACATACCTTGATTCCAAGCAAGCATATGCCATCCTTACCATTCGGCATTTACCATTCAATCTTATAAAAATACTACAACAAGGTATGATCACACAAGTAATTATCACATTATACAAGTCATTCGAATATGCATAATAATCTAGGTCAATTACTTTGAACATTCATTAGATACATATCAATACTTATATGCGCAGCAAGATACATTTCCATTACATAGAATTAGAGTTCATTACTTAATTTACATTAATTATCAAGTTCATAACATGATAGGCCCATTCAAGACATATATACATATACAAGATTCAAGTGTTCAAAATGCATGGACTAGACATTATATACAACTAAGTGCCACCAACTAGGGGAGTACAAAACAAGTATGTCCATACTTTAGCTATGCTTGTGTCTTGCTACGAGCTCAAGAATTCAGGCTTCAGGATCAAGCAACGATCGAGTCCTTTATCCTGTGGTTGGGAAGAATGAAAACAAGAGTGATAAGTACAAGAATGTACTTAGTGAGATAGTAACTAGTTCTAACCAATTGTTAAGACATGTATCAATTAACTAAGTTTGAGCCTAGTCAAAGTTGGAAGCAGTTCGAATTCAAGCTTTGCTCAATCTTTATTTCAAGCCAATTAACATACTCAAGCAATATACACATTTCCATTCAAGTCAAGTACATATTAGTTCAAGTTTACATGTTTGTCTTTTCAAGAATATATATCAAGTAATCCAAGTAGCAAGTTATTCAATACAAGGTTCAATCATAAGCAATTATCATTTCAAGAGTTCCATGTCAAGAATCAAGCATTACATGTCAAGAAATTCGAGTAATTCAAGCTTACATATCAAGTGATTCAAGTATCAAGTAATTCAAGAATCAAGTAGTTCATGTATAAAGTAGTTCAAGAATCATGTAATTCAAGTATCATGTAATTTGAGTATCAAGTAATTCAAGTATCATGTAATTCGAGTATCATGTAATTCGAGTATCATGTAATTCAAGTATCATGTAAGATTTATTCTTTAATTATTTCTCATTTGCTTTCTTTAGTTTAAGCCTTTGATATTTAGTTGTCCAAGTAATCGAGTCTCCAACCAACTGTCGCCATAAGATGTACCGTAATACTGTACCATAGTACTGGTCAACCCTCCTACTGTCACCAAAGACCACACATACGTACCCTCCGTCTGTCGCCAATTAGAGGCCTTAGCCCTGGACCGTAGTCCACCTTGACACAATGAGCTCTAGACTCTAAGGCATGCCCTTCTACCTATAACCACTAACAACTAAGGCTTTGTTCAATTATGAATCACTTATTCAAGTATTACATGTTTATGTCAAGTAATAACTTATTCAAGGATCAATTCAAGTGATACATTGCAAGATCATATTCATATACACAGCCCTTAGGCCAATTGAGCCTTAGCTCTACACTTTGCAATTTAATCTTGTCATTCAAGCAAGCAATTAACATATGCCATCTCTTAGGCATCAAGCAAGATCTTTAATTCATGATTTATATCATGTTACCAAGTATTTAAATCATAGAGGTACATTTAATCACTCATTTGAAATGATCACAATCAAGGCATCAAGGTTCAAGCATTTGTTTTCACTTTTCTTCTTAGATAATTTAACAACATACATGTTTCAATTAGATCTCAAGTTTTAGTTTAAATCATTCTTCCACTTTTTCATCACAAACAAGCTTAAATCAAGTATATTAACATGGCATAAAATAACAATAAGTAGACATGCATCTTTGGTTACGACCTAAGTCCTAACCCTATATTAAACTACATTCACAATACTCCAAGCTTAGCTAATCTTGGATCCAAATTCCTTTGTGTTTGCCACTAGCTTGGCCACTCCTTTCTTCTTCCACACTGTTTACTCATTGCTATAAAAATTCATACAAGTAAATCAAGGTCAAGACAAGATACATTCATTTCTTCAAAACAAGGCAACAATACATAATTCATTCATTTCAAATTATCAAGGCAGCTGCTGCTACTGCCTGGCAAAATGTGCACTGTTTACTTAAACATGCATAACTTTCATTTCGTACGTCGGAATTTCAATTGGTTTACACTGTTGGAAATCTAACTTAATTGTCTTTCTAACCATATAGGCCTTGCATTTTAATTCTTTGCTAATTAATCCAAATTTTAGTTTAAAGACAGGGCAATTTACAATGCTGGACAGCTTGCACTGTCCATAAAATTTAAACATATTAAGGAACTATCCATAATGAATTTAAACATATTAAGGAACTATCCATAAAATTTCCAGCCTTAAATTCTCTTTGTACAATTTATAGTGATTTTTCAAAGTTACTGCCCAGAATAGAGTATTTTGGGCATATTACTCTAGGTTAGATTTTTAGCTTCATAATTCCCCTAAACAAGATTCTAACATTGTAATTCAACTTATTTTCATGTTCTTACATGTCTGTCAGTTTCAATTCGCTTATCTATGTGATCATAACAGGGCATTATGTACAACCAAGCAAGTTTACACAATTTCAACTAGCAATGTGATCAAAACAGTTCCATTCCATGTTACATTCAAATCATACCATTTACATATACGTTCACACTAAAACATGACAGATTTTCCTACGATACATATACTCGATCGTATCAACTAAATTCATTAACTAAAGCGTCAAACAACCCATTATTCATACAAATTTTACTTGTGAAATTAATTAACATCCTCAACTTCATACATACTCTTTTATACACATATGACATTCTTGAATTTACTTATTATCTCAAAAGCAGCCCCTAGTTCGATTCTGCTCAACAATCATAACAACATTTATAATATTCAAACATTAACTTTACAGCCACAAGGATTATTTATCAAGTTCTTAAATTTTAATAAACAATAATTTTTCGAATAAGTTCTTAATACATAGCAATCTTAATTTCAAGTCACTAAAACAACATCATTCGAACAGCTGACATATCATTCTAATAATCAATCCAACAATGTTTATTCCTTCTATCATGCCAAACTTCTATTTGAACCAAATTTTCACACATGCATATTTAATAACTCTTAACATTTCATAACACATAAATCAAAATAATTCATTTCACCTCAAAATCACAAGGAGAATAGAACAAAGAGAGTACCTTCCTATCCATGCACCAATCGAATAAAGATAGACTTTAAACTAGGCTAAGCAACCATGGCTTTCTTTTATTCTCACTCTTACTCGGTTATTTGAGAGAATAAGGGAGAAAAAAGATAGTTTAGATTTGTTTTCTTCTCTTTAGGACTCAAAACCATGAACCCCCCTTCATCCTAATCCACTTTGCTTTCTTTCGGCATTACAAGTGTCCAAGGTCTAAATTTTAGAATCTCTTTGCATGCAAACCTATTATATTGCTAATAAATCGTTTTGGTCCTTCTACATTTACATGTATATATTATTTTTCTTATAATTTGGTCCTTTTAATTATGTTTGCTAATATTGTTTCTCAATTAATTTCCAATTCTTTCAATTTGACTAACACCTAATTCAATTAGTTGATCACTTAGTTAGTGGTAACTTTCCTAGGCCCCAGTTTAAGGTGTTACAATGATGCAGATCCTCATGTAGCAATCCAAGAATGCTATCTGGCAGAGTGGTAAAGAACATTGTCTCCAAACTGTTGAAACCAACCATCTTGGTCATTTCAGCGGCCACCTTATTTCTATCACGAGCCACATGTTGAAAGCGAACCGTCTAAACTCTTTCACGCAAATCTGCAAGGTGTCCATCAAGTGAACATACTCCTCGGTCACGAACATCACTATACAATACTTTCAAAGCTTCTAAGCTATTCGGTTCAAGGACAACATTACGATACCCTTCATTCCACGCACAGAAAAGTCCAATGTATGCTCCCCAAAGTTCGGCCTCACAGACCAAACAAATACCAATAAACTTTGCAAATCCCAATAGCCAATTACCGCCCCATCAGAGTTGAACTTAATCCAATTAATATCCGGAGGCATCCACACTATTGGACCGGGTACGACAGTCGGTACCACAGGCCGAGGTAGTCCATCCAAACCCAACGCCTGTAGCGAAGCCACCAACATTGACCTACTCAATTCGATAATTGACATGTGGTCATCCTTGAGTGTTCCTGTAACGCCCCGATTTTGGGATTATGAGTTTCCTAAGTGGTTTAGACGGTCTGTTGGATCAGATTCGAGGATTCAAGTCAGTTGGGACTATAAGTTTCCTAAATGGTTTAGACAGTCTGTTGGATCGGATTCGAGGATTCGAGTCAGTTTCAGGATTTAATTTGGAATAAATATTTTTGAATGTGATAAAATTATGGAAAAAATAGTCTAAAATCATTATTTAATATGAAAATGATATTGGTAAAGTTGATTTTACAAAAAAGGGTCTTTAAATTGGACATTTTGGTTAGTGACCAAAATGAAAAGTTTCAAAACTGTTTGTGGTGACTTGTTTTGTAAAAGGGTCAAAACTTTGAATCTTTAAGGAGCTATTTACTCTAAAGTCTAGTATCAGACTTTTTCCCTTAATTAGTTATTTTAAGTGACTTTTAAATAATGTAAAAAGGTTGGAGAATTAATTGGTTAACTAAAATCTTTTGACGTGACTAACTTTTCACAAAAGAATTTTCTCTCCAATTCTCTCCAGCCAAACACTTCTTTCTCTTCAAAATTCTCAGGTAAAAGCTTATTTTAATTAATCTTTTGATTTCAAATGATATTATAATGATTTCCTAACAAAATAAACTTGGTTTTTCATTGTTTTGCTATAAATTCATCCAATTAAGGGGAAAAGCAGCCGTTAAAGGTGAGGTTCGCTCTTCTCCTCTAATAAAAGGTTATTTATTCAAATTCCCAAGTTCTTGATCCTTTACTTATGATTTCTAACTTGTTTGGATGATTTAATTAAATGAAAATGGTTAAATCAAGGTTTAATTGGTAAAATTGATTTAATCTCGTAATGGTTCTATTTTCTCATGATTTGGATCGAAAAAGATCATGATTTTGATGTTGAATGATGTTAATTGGATGATTTAATCATAGGAATCCCGAAACTAATTGAATTCCTAATTTTCTATGTTGCTAGTTATGTGTTTTTGAGGAGTTGTGGAGGTTTTATGAATGTTGGAGGTATAATAATGTTAGTGATGTGTTTTTAGATGTTTATTGATGGGTAGAAACATTAGATTGTGGCTGGGTTAAGTTTGGAAGAGGTGTGTTGTTAATTTCGGTTGTTGTGGAGTGGAATTTGATAAAGGATGTTGAGGATTTGGGTTGTTGTTGATTGCATTTTGATGCAATGTACCCTCTATTTTTGTGTAGAATAAAGCATGGGAAATTGGTCCTCAAGCTTGAGCATTTGTTTCGAAAGCTTTGGAGGCAAGGTTACATATCGGCGAGCGAGGCTTTGCATGTTGTTGAGTGAGAACATGTTTTACAACTTTGAAAAGGTTTGAAAGTTGTGTTTGAGAGTTTAGATCAAGCTTGAAATGCTAGTCTAAGCTCAGAAGTAAGTAAATGATGAACTCTCTCTCGAACTCGGTGTGGCAATTGGTTTTATACACTTGTTTTAAATGGTTTAATTACTCACTGTATATGCATGTTTTGAGCATGGTTTAATGCTGGAAATTGATTACATGATGATGTTTATGCCTTTGGAAGTAATGCATGTTTTGTTAATGTTTATGAACATTGGTTAATGCAAGGGTTGTTGCATTGGTTAAATGATTTTGATGATGTATATGAAAACAACGAGTTGTTGTTAATGAAATGAATTATATTGCCAAGTGATGGTATGAAAATGTTTTGTAAATGTTATCGGATATAGTTAGCCAGCCATATGATTGATAGTGCACTCTAAAAGGTCACTTTGGATGTTGAGGGGTTTTGATCCGTGTACTGAAAACTACATCCGAGTACTCTAACGGTCGAGGGGTTTAGATATTTGTACCGAAGACTCCTGTTAGTGAGTTATGTATCCAACCGATGTGTAGGGTTGTGAATGTACCCGATTGTAATGTACATATGATTTCGGTTGTGATGGTATGAAGTGTTGGGAACACTTGTTGAATTCATGTATTCGATATTATATTTTGGAAAGTGGGATTTAGTTAATGAGCACTTGTAAGCCAATATAATTGTTGATGTATCATGAGATGGATTATGTTGTTTAATGTGGCTTAAACATGTATTGCTCTTTAAGCCTTGCATTGGTAGTATGCATGGGAAAGCTTAAATTGAGGGCAACGAATGGGACTTTGTTGTTTATCCATGATACATGTTGCATATGGTTTAATATGCTATTTTGGAGCTGTTAAGTGCATGGTTTTGATAAGGCATGATAATGTGATGTCGATTTAAAAGGTTGCGAGTAGCGAGAAAGAAAAGAAGGTTTTCCAAGGACTTGTTTTCAAAGTGTGGTTTGAACGTTAAATACTAGTAATAAGGGTAATGTGTCAAATGTTGTTTCGGGAGGGTTTTTGATGAATTCCTGTATTGGCAAGTTGTATTTGTTGGTTTGCTTTTGTAAGTGACTTAAAGTGGTTAAGTTGTGCTTGTTTTTATATTTGGATGTGGACTAGGAAGCATGCCTATAGACTTTGTGGTTGAATATGCTAGATTGGCTAGGTTGGCCTAAAATGTTGGTATGTTGATGTTTAAGCATGTTGATGATGTTATATGATGTTTAGTTAAGTGTTAAGATTGATTGGAGTGAGCCAAAATTTCATATGTTGGACTTAGAGTTCATTACAAGCCTTTGCGTACCGGTATGGATACCCAAGGATCGGTACGCGGGGTTTGGTTGAGGTTAAATCGTTGAATTTAAGCTTAGGGTATCGATACCCTTAGCCACCGTATCGGTACGCCTTAAGAGAAAACATGTGTTGGTGTTGGTATACGGGTGAGCGTACCTGAACGATCCCTTCAATTTTAATATGCCATACCGGTACAAGGGGTACCGTATCGATACAGGCATTAGCTACTAGAATTTTGAGTTTTAAGAAAACAAATGGGGGATCGGTACAGGGTCAAGGTTGTATCAATACGGGTTGGTCAACACACTGTATCGATACGGGTAAACATGTATCAGTACGGGAAACGATTTTGTTAGTTAGACTGTATCGGTACGGGATTACCTGTATTGTTACGCTATGTTGTTTTTGTGTAACCTTGTCTGCTGAAGTTTGAGAAATTTGCAATTTAGTTCCTGAATATTACAAATGCAATTGAATAAGTTTGGATGATTGTTTTGGTTTGTTAGTTAACACGTGAGCATGAAATTGAATTAATTAAGGTTGGGTAATCTTAATTGTGGTAAACACCCTTAACTTGCAGAAATTACATTTTGGTCCCTTTTATGAATCGTTGAGCAAAAGAACCCCATTTTGCAATCAGATGTTAATGTAAGTTTCCGCTGAAGCATGTCCACTTAGGACAATAATGATATGCATCTAGACAAGATAAAAAATGGGCTCGATTTAGGTTTTAGTTTGGGTTTGCTTCGGCAAACCTAATATGACTATTTTAGTTCAGTTTCGGCTAGGCCATGCTAAGGGGGTTACATTTAGTGGTATTAGAGCCAGGTTTACAAAAAATTAGTATATTGTTAGTGTATGTATCATGCTGATTGCTATGAACGGTGATTGTTTACATGTACGATGTTTGAGATATACCATGTTGGGCATTTTTTGGGGGATATATTGCCTTATTACTACAGTTATGTAATGATTGTGGCTTGAAATGGAAGTCTTGGATCCTTGCTTGAAGCTGGCCTAATTGTTTTGTTTTGGTGTAATTATCATGCCTTGGATACGTTTTTATACGATGCCATCGAGGAGAGAATTACGATCTAGAGGAAAAGCTATTACCAGAAGGCATGAAGTAGAGGGCGAGACTGTACATCCTGAGGGATTGCCACCTCCTCCACCTAATCCTATTGAGGAAGTGGAACAAGTACCACCTGCACCAAATGGTCTAGTGTTTGGTGATATGACACCATTGGCTCAAGTGACGATGAGAGTTTTCCAGGTTGCGATGGCTGAAGTTCATATAACTACTCCAGCACCTACTACTGCTAAACTGGGGTTACCGTTGGAGCATCTGCGTAGTCTTAGAGGAGTTGAGTTTATAGGATTAGCACCCGAGGCATCTGAGGAGTGGTTTGCCAATACAGAGCAGATCTTGGTACAAATAGGGTACAGTGATGACCATAAGCTGGGATGTGTTATGTCCCTATTAAAGGGTAATGCGTACATTTGGTGGACCACTGTGGTCACGGGCATGGAAGCTGATGATGTAACATGGGAATTCTTCCAAGCTGCATTCAGGAACAAGTATCTAGAAGTTAGATACTTAGATGAAATGAAACGTTAGTTCATGGCCTTGGTTCAGGGAAATATCATTTTTGATATAGCTTAGTGCAAGATGTTAAGACATATATGTTGGCCACTGACTATACTGAGTTCGACGTGTTGGTTATACGGGCGAATGATATTGAGCAAAGTATGGGTTTATCTTATCATTCTAGAGGTTCCAACTCGGAGAAGAGAGCTACAGAATTTGGTTCTAGTGGTGGACAATCTAAGAGGCATTGAGATAGAAGGTTTCATCCAGATACTATATTTGGTAGAGATTATGCAGGGCGATGATCGTATGGACAGAGTACACAGGTCCGGTCTGTGCATAATGTTTGTTGGGGTTGTGGATCGAGAGATCATTTGAGGTAAGACTACATATGTTTGGCTAGAGAAAGTCAGGATCTTACGGTTGTGGCTGCCAATTCTTACTGGAGTTGTGGGTCGACAGATCATATAAGACGTGATTGTCCTTTGCTTGCTAGAAGTAGGCAGGCACCTACACCTGTTGTTGCACCACCGAGAGGCAGCGGGCGCGGTCGAGGTAACTTTTAATAGAAGGATGAGGGACATAGGACTGTGGCACATACAGTGGCGGTTCGACCTGAAGATGGTGGACTAGCGAGGATCTATGCTCACCGCGAAGGGAGGAATGTCATAGACGTGATAGCAGGTACCTTTACCTTGTAGTCTATATCATTATTATCCTTGATAGATTCTAGTTTTATACATTTATATGTTTTGCAAGAGCATACACATTTACTTGGTATACCGATAGAAATGCTTGATGTTGGTATGCAAGTAATGAGTTCTTTTAGAGAGATGATCATTACAAGGAAATTGTATCGAAGATGTCCTCTGATGGTTCAAGGTCATATGTTTGCGGCTGATTTGATAGATTTATCGTTTAATGGTTTTGACGTGATCTTGGGTATGGATTGGTTGTCCGAGCATCGGACTGTGGTTGATTTTGAGACCAAGCGAGTTTTGTTGAAACTTGCTGATGATTATAAGGTAGTGGTTGTGGGTGAGAATGTTAAGTTCTTGTATAATGTGGTCTCGACTATGAAAGCGCGTAAGTTGCTATAATGTGGGTGCCAGACATATCTAACATATGTTATGAATATGAATATAGAAGAAGTACGGACTAAAGATATTCATGCTGTTTGTGACTTTTCGGGTGTATTTCTGAAAGAGTTACCTAGTTTGCCGCTGGACATGAAAATGGAGTTTTGCATTGAGATATATACTGATTCTACCCGGTGTCAATTTCACCATATCGCAAGGCACCAAAGTGTTGAAGACGCAACTCAAAGAGTTGCTGGATCATGGTTTTATCCGGTCTAGTGTTTCTTCGTGGAGAGCACCGATATTGTTTATGAAAAAAGAATGACACCTTGAGGATGTTTATTGACTATCGGCAACTGAACAAGTTGACGATTAACAACACGTATCCTTTGCTATAGATTGACGACTTGTTCGATCAATTTCAAGGTGCTATAGAGTTTTCCAAGATCAATTTAAGATCTGGATACTATCAGTTGAAGGTTAAGGATAAAGATGTGTTTAAGATTGCTTTTCGAACGAGGTATGGCCATTATGAGTTCTTGGTGATACTGTTCGGGTTGACAAATGTGCATGCAACATTTATGGTTATGATGAATTGGGTGTTCCATGAATTCTTGGACCAATTCATAGTAGTGTTCATTGATGATATTCTTGTGTACTCTCGTACCGAGGAGGATCATGACCGACACTTGCGAATTGTGTTGCAGACCTTGTTAGATAACCAGCTTTATGCCAATTTGAGCAAGTGTGAGTTTTGGATTAGAAAGATGGTTTTTCTCAGTAATGTAGTTTCAGCTGAAGGTATCCAGGTGGATCCTAAAAAGGTAAAGGCAGATGTGGGTTGGAAATAGCCAAAGTCAGTAATAGAAGTTCGTAGTTTCTTGGGTTTGATGGGTTATCACCGTTATTTTGTAGATGGGTTTTCGAGAGTTGCTGCTCTGTTGACCAAGTTGTTGCAAAAGGATGTACGATTCGAATCGATAGAAGCTAAACATCAAGTTTTCAAGAAGTTAAAAGAAGCTTTGACCCAAGCTTTAATTTTGATTCAACCTGAGTCAGAGAAGGAGTTTGAGGTTTATAGAGACACATCCTACGCTGGGTTGGGGTGTGTGTTGATGCAGGATGGGAAAGTAGTAGCTTATGCATCGATGCAGTTGAAGGTGAACAAACGCAACTACCCTACGCATGATCTTGAGCTCGCTACGGTAGTGTTTGCGTTGAAAATTTGGAGACATTACCTCTATGGTGAAGAGTCTATTGTATACACTGATCATAAGAGTTTAAAGTATTTGATGATGCAGAAGGAGCTGAATCTTAGGCAACGTAGATGGTTAGAGTTGCTAAAAGATTATGATTTGACAATTGAGTATCATCCAAGCAAAGCAATTGTTGTGGCTGATGCTTTGAGTAAAAAAGTTGTTGTGGAGTTGAGGGCCATGTTTGCGAGGTTGAGTGTGACCCGTGATAGAGATTTGTTGGTAGAGTTACAAGTGAAACCATCTTTGTCACAGTTGATTAAGGAAAAAGAACCCTATGATGAGGCATTGGTACCACATGTCAATGACATCATGGATGGAAATCCTAAGAATTTTTACTTTAATGGTGATGGGGTGTTGTGTTTTAAAGATCGGATAGTGGTGCCTAGTAATGAGGAGTTGAGGTGGATGATTTTAACTAAGGCACATGCTAGTCCTTTTGCTATTCATCCTGGTAGTACTAAAATGTATCAAGATTTGAAGAAGGAGTACTATTGGGTGGGTTTAAAAAAGGACGTAGCTAATTTTGTTACCTTCAACACCGACTAAAAAGGATTCTATTTGGGTGATTGTTGATCAATTTACGAAGTGTGCACATTTTTTGCCAGTGCATACAACGTATACTTTGGATAGGTTGGCAGATTTGTATGTTGCTAAAATTTTGAGGTTGCACGGGGTACCTAAGTCGATTATTTCGGATAAAGATCCGTAGTTTACAGTGAGGTTTTGGGGATGTTTGCATCGAGCTTTGGGTACTCGCTTGAATTTTAGTACATCGTATCTTCTTTAGACGAATGGCCAGTCTGAACGTGTGATTCAAATTTTGGAGGATATGTTGAGATATTGCATCATTGAGTTTCAAGGAACTCGGGAAAGACAGTTACGTTTGGTTGAGTTTGCGTACAACAATAGCTACCAAGCAAGTATAAAGATGGCACCGTGTGAAGCCTTGTATGGAAGGAGGTGTCATACACCCTTGTGTTGGGCTGAGGCTGATGAAAAGTATGTTTCCATGCTTGATGTGTTGAAAGAAATGGATGAGAAAGTAAAGATGATTTGTGATCATTTAAAAGAGGCCTTAGATAGGCAGAAATCCTACACGAATTTGAAGCGTAGAGAGGTTGAGTACACTGTTGATGAAAAGGTTTTCTTGAAAGTCTCACCTTGGAAGAAGGTGTTGCGTTTTGGGCACAAGGGAAAGTTGAGTCCGAGGTTTATTAGACCGTATGAAGTGCTGGAACACATAGGTTCTGAAGCTTATCAATTGAGTTTGCCTCCTGAGTTGGAGAAGATTCATGATGTGTTTCATGTATCCATGTTGCGGAGGTATCGTTCAGATCCGTCGTATGTAATGCCAGTTGAGGATATGGAGTTGCGACCAGATTTGTCTTATGATGATAAACCAGTGGAGATCCTTGACTCCAGTACTAAAGTTCTTAATGGCAAGGCGATTGAACTTGTTAAGGTGATGTGGCGACATCGCGGTGTTGAGGAGGCCACGTGGGAGAGTAAGTCGGACATGGTTGCTCAATTTTCGCATCTATTTCCATCAGGTAAATTTCGAGGACAAAATTTCTTAAGGGGGAGAGTTGTAATGCCCCGGTTTTGGGCCTAGGAGTTTCCTAAGTGGTTTAGAAGGTCTGTTGGATCGAATTAGAGGATTCGAGTCAGTTTCAGGATTTAATTTGGAATAAATATTTTTGGATGTGATAAAATTATAGAAAATAGTCTAAAATAATTATTTAATATGGAAATGATTTTGGTAAAGTCGATTTTACAAACCAAAATGCAAAGTTTCAACACTATTTTTGGTGACATTTTGTAAAAGGGTCAAAACTTTGAATCTTTAAGGAGCTATTTACCTTAAATTCTAATATCAGACTTTTCCCTTTAATTAGTTATTTTTAATGACTTTTAAATAATGTAAAAAGGTTGGAGAATTAATTCGTTAACTCAAATCTTTAAAACAAAATTGACGTAACTAATTTTTCACAAAAAGAATTTTCTCTCCAATCCTCTCCATCCAAGCACTTCTTTTCTCTTCAAAATTCTTAGGTAAAAGCTTCTTTTAATTAATCTTTTGATTTGAAATGAGATTATAATGATTTCCTAACAAAATCAACTTGGTTTTTCATTGTTTTGCTATGGAAATTCATATAATTAAGGGGGAAAACAACCATTAGATGTGAGGCCCATTCTTCTCCTCTAATATAAGGTTCTTTATTGAAATTCCAAGTTCTTGATCCTTTACTTATGATTTATAGCTTGTTTTGATGATTTAATTAAAGGAAAACGGTTAAATCAAGGTTTAATTGGTGAAATTAATTTAATCCTATAATGGTTCTGTTTTGTCATGATTTGGATTGAAATAGATCATAATTTTGATGTTGAATGATGTTAATTGGATGGTTTAATCATAGGAATCCCGAAACTAATTGAATTCCTAATTTTCTAGGTTTCTAGTTATGTGTTTTTAAAGAGCTGTGGAGGTTTTATGAATGCTGGAGGTATAAGGATGTTAATGATGTGTTTTTAGATGTTTATTGATGATAATTGACGGGTAAAAATGTTAGATTGTGGTTGGGTTAAGTTTGGAAGAGGTTTGTTGTTAATTTCGGTTGTTGTGGAGTGGAATTTGATAAATGATGTTGAGAATTTGTGTGGCTGTGTTGTTGATTGCACTTCGATGCAATGTACCCTCTATTTTTGTGTAGAATAAAGCAGGGGAAGTTGGGCCTCAAGCTTGAACGTTTGTTTCGAAAGCTTTGGAGGTGAGATTACGTATCGACAAGCGAGGCTTTGCGTGTCGGTGAGTGAGAACATGTTTTACAACTTTGCAAAGGTTTGAAAGTTGTGTTTGAGAGTTTAGATCAAGCTTGAAATGCTAGTCTAAGCTCGGAAGTAAGTAAATGATGAACTCTCTCTCGAACTTGGTGTGACAATTGGTTTTATGCACTTGATTTAAATGGTTTAATTACTCACTGTATATGCATGTTTTGAGCATGGTTTAATGTTGGAAATTGATTACATAATGATGTCGATGCATTTGGAAGTAATGCATGTTCTGTTAATGTTTATGAACATTGGTTAATGCAAGGGTTGTTGCATTAGTTAAATGATTTTGATGATGCATATGAAAATAGTGATTTGTTGTTAATGAAATGAATTATATTGGCAAGTGATGGTATGAAAATGTTTTGTAAATATTATCGGATGTAGTTGACTTGCCATAGGATTGATATTGTACTATAAAAAGTCGCATTGAATGTTGAGGGGTTTTGATCCCCGTACCGAAAACTCCATCCGAGTACCCTAACAGTCGAGGGGTTTAGATCTTTGTACCGAAGAGTCCCGCTAGTGGGTTATGCGTCCAACCGATGTGTGGGGTTGTGAATGTACCCGGTTGTAATGTACCTATGATTCTGGTTGTGATGGCATGAAGTTTTGGGAACACTTGTTGAATCCGTGTATCCGATGTTATGTTTTGGAAAGAAGAATTTGGTTAGTGATCACTTGTAAGCCAATATAATTGTTGATGTATCATGAGATGGATTGTGTTGTTTAATGTGGTTTAAACATGTTTTGCTCTTTAAGCCTTGCATTGGTAGTATGCATGGGAAAGCTTAAATTGAGGGTAGCAAATGAGACTTTGCTGTTTATCCATGATACATGTTGCATATGGTTTAATATGTTGTTTTGGAACTGTTAAGTGCATGGTTTTGATAAGGCATGATGATGTGATGTCGATTTAAAAGCATTTTGGAATGTGGTTTTCCAAATGTTTGTTAAATGGTTTAAAATGCATTGATGGTGGTTGGTTTTGAGCACTCCTCACTAAGCCTAGTGTGCTTATGCTCTCTTTTCCATCAATGTAGAGAAATAAAGGTTGCGGGTAGCGAGGAAGCAAGGAAGGTTTTCCAAGGACTTGTTTTCAAAGTATGGTTTGAACGTTAAATAGTAGTAATAAGGGTAATATGTCAAATGTTGTTTTGGGAGGTTTTTTGATGAACTCTCTATTTTGGTAAGTTGTATTTGTTGGTTTGGTTTTGTAAGTAATTTAAAGTGGTTGAGTTTTGCTTGTTTTTATGTTTGGATGTGGACTAGGAAGCATGCCTATAGACTTTGTGGTTGAATATGCTAGATTGGCTAGGTTGGCCTAAAATGCTGGTATGTTGATGTTTAAGCATGTTGATGATGTTATATGTTGTTTAGTAAGTGTTAAGGTTGATTAGAGTGAGCCAAAATGTCATATGTTGGACCTAGAGGTCATTACAGGCCTATATGTACCGGTACGGGTACCCAAGGATCGGTACGCAGGGTGTGGTTGAGGCTTAAATCGTTGAATTTAAGCTTAGGGTATCAGTACGCTTAGCCACTGTATTGGTACGCCTTAAGAGAAAACATGCGCTGGTGTCGGTACACAGGTGAATTTACCGAAACTATCCATTCGATTTTAACATGCCATACCAATATGAGGGGTATCGTATCAGTACGGGTTTTAGCTACTAGAATTTTGAGTTTTAAGAAAACAATGGGGGAATCGGTACGGGGTCAAGGCTGAATCAGTACGTATTGGTCAACACATCGTATCAATACAGGTAGACGTGTATCAGTACGAGAAGCAATTTTGTTAGTTAGACCGTATCGGTACGAGATTACCTGTATCAGTACGCTATGTTGTTTTTGTGTAACCTTGTCTGCTGAAGTTTGAAAAAAATGCAATTTAGTCCTTGAATGTTACAAATGCAATTGAATGTGTTTGGATGATTGTTTTGGTTTGGAAATTAACCTGTGTGCATGAAATTGAATTAATTAAGGTTGGGTAATCTTAATTGTGGTAAACACCCTGTAACTTGCAGAAATTACATTTTGGTCCCTTATGTGAATCGTTGAGCAAAAGAACCTTGTTTTGCAGTCAGATGTTAATGTACGTTTCTGCTGAAGCATGTTCACTTAGGGCAATAATGATATGCATCTAGAGAAGATAAAAAATGGGCTTGGTTTAGGTTTTTATTTCGGGTTTGCTTCGACAAACCTAATGTGACTCTTTCAGTCCGGTTTCGGCTAGGTCAGGCTAAGGGGGTTACAGTTCCAAAAATCGCAGCATTTCCATGAAGCCAAAGGTTCCAAAACACATAACCAAACAACATATCCTAGTGACTCTCTTCCCTAACACCCTTGAACTAATTGGACAAATTCACCTTAAGCCATGATCGCAAATCAAGCGAAAGGAAATCATCTATTGCATCCGGTTTAATGAAGGTTTGCCACACAAGCAATGCTTGCGAAAAAAGTCACAAAATATGATTAACATTCTCGGTCTCAACAGAACACAACGAACACCTATCATCCGAAGAAAAATGGCACCTAACACGCTCCTGATTAGTCATAATCTTATCAAAACAAACCAATCATAGAAAATATTTCACACGTTGCAACCTCGAAATGATTGAACCATTTCCCATATATTATTAATAGGACCTTCAACAATACCTTTTCGGATAGTATAAGACGACTTCACTATAAATCTACCATCCTAAGTCCCGCTCCACCCAATCAAATTGCCCGAGAAGTGCAAAACCTCAATAGAATTTCATACGGAAGTAATTGCTCTAATAGTTGCCAATTCCACGCACCATCCTGGCTAACCATAAAAGCCATTGCCACATATGGTAAATTCCTTGCCAAATCACCAGTGACATAAGAAGCCAAAAGACCAATCTCACGGATCCAACTATAGTACCAAAAATCCACATCTTTGTTGTTTCCAATATTCTTGGAGATATTGCTTCGAACGTCCTCCCAAATTACACTAAGTCCCTTCTAAAGGTGTGACACATTACGACATGGAAGCGTAATTGGAACACTATTTCCACACTTATACTTTGCTCGTAAAAATTGTACCCGCAAAGTATCCCTTTTAGTAAACAAATGAAATTCCAACTTCATAAGGAAAGACTCATTCTAAACGTTTGATTTTCGGAATCCAAGTCGCCCATGATGAACCAGTTGACAGACATCACCCCACTTCACAAGATGGATCCCCAAATTATCAACAGAAATCCCCCAAATAAACCATCTAATTAGGCACTCCAACTTGTGAAGCAACATCGTTTGCATTGTATAATTCGTAATTGCCACAAGGACCGCCTTAGCAAGGGTAATACGACCTGCCAGGGATAATGTTTTAGCCTTCCACCTAGTAAGTAAGATTACTCACCATCTAGACCAGGTATCTATAAGAAGTCGACGTAACACAACTATAGATTAGAGGCACTCCCAAATATTTCCCTAGATCCAAGACCTCAGTAAATCCAAAGGATGCACTAATAGTATCTCGTAAAGCCTGAGGGACATTCTTAGAAAAGAATATATTGGTTTTACCAGTACTCATCTTTTGGCCTAATGCTAGACAAAAATCATCAAGCACCGATTTAATCAACTTCATTTGTTCAGTCGAGGCCTCCGTAAATAGAAGCATATCATCAGCGAAGAAAAGATGCGAAATCGCTAGACCCCTACTGGATTTTCTGAATGCTTTTCACTTTCCTCTATCAAGGGCAATCTGAATAGCCTGAGCCAAACTTTCAAAACATAATACAAAAATATAAGGATAAAGGGGGTCATTTTGCCGGATACCCCTCGAAGGCAAGAAAGAATCAGTCATAGATCCATTCCAAAGCAACTGAAAAGATATCGTCGAGATACAATTTATAATAAGGTGACGCAGATTAACTGGTAGACCAATCTCAAGTAATGTGTCATTAACAAAACCCCACTCAATCATGTCGTAAGCTTTTTTCAAATCAACTTTAATCGCCATCTAGCATTTCTTTCCTTTTTTTTGCCTCATGATATGCATAACATCTTGCGCAATGACAATATTTCCAGTGATCGAACGTCCCGAGACTTATATAAAACCTGGAAAAGGCTAATAGGCTGAAACTGGTTCATAGATTTTGGTATACTAACATTGGAGATTAACACCAACAATGTTCGGTTGAGTTGATCTGGCACTTTCCCAGTTTTAAAAATACGATGTACATAGTCGCAAACTGAGCCCTCAACAATGCTCCAGTTCTTTTGAAAGAAACATGCATTCAACCCATCAATCTTGGGAACCTTGAGAGAACCCATATCAAAAATCGTATTCCTAATCTCTTCATTTGTAACTTGTCTAGCAAGGTGGTTCTTTCGGCCAATGAAAAACCTCGGAACTGCCCTTTTGGAACACCACTACCATCAAGATTATTTGAACCTTGAACAAGTCATAATAAAATTGAGAAGCCATTTGCGACAATTCCTCCTGGTCAGTTGCCCATGATCCATTTTCTCTTCTAAGCAAGGATATATTATTGGCCATTCGTCTCGCTTTATCTGATGTATGGAAGAATTTAGTATTTTGATCCCCACTAAGATACCATTGTGAGCACGCATTTTACCGCCAAAATTCCTCTTCTTATTCCAGAACTAATTCAAACTCGGCATGTAATTGTTCAGCCAGTGAGACTAAGAAATCCAAGTGTCGGTTCATGAGTGCTCTATCAATACCACGTAGTCTCGCGCGAAAGTGTTTCTTCTATTGCCCAATATGCCCAAATACATAAGTATTCCACACATCAACCTGATATTTAAACAAATTAACATTATTCTCCTATCTATCTCCCTCATTCCATACTGAACACAAGAAGTCATGGAATTGAGGGTGATCCTACCAAGCGGATATGAATCGAAACGGACGATTGTGTTATCTCATCTCTGTCTCTCCAAATTCAAGCAATAAGGGTCGATGATCTGAACCTAACTTCTCCAGGTGGCAAACATGAGAACTACCAAAACACGTTAACCAATCCAAATTAACAAGACAACGATCCAACCATTGGTGCAGGTCCCCACGTGTCTAAGCAAAAGGTGGCCCCCAAAAACCAAGATCTGATAAACCCGTAGAAAACAAAAAATCAGCAAACAAATGGCTACCTCCCCTATGGATCAACCCGCCTCCCATACGTTCATCAGCAGAAAATAAGACATTGAAATTGCCCCTAAAAATCCATGGGAAACCATTACTTGGTCGAAGCTGCTGCCACAAAAACTTCCATCGTGAGCTACATGGGCTAGCATAAACAGCTGTAAACTAAAAATCAGAGCATCTTCCCGGGACACTAACCTGACTATTAATGAATTGATTAGCCATATGAGTAACTTCCACTATCACGGACTCATCCATAGTAACCAAATCCCACCACTGAATCTATGAGTTCCCACACAAAAAGAATGGGAAAATCCTAGCTTAGCAATAACATGATTAACAACTCTACCATTCACCTAAGTTTCAAACAACACAACCAACTTTATATGATGATCACGTACAAAATTTTTAAGATAACGTCGAAAAGTTAGGCTCCTAGCACCCTGACAATTCCAAAAATGCATAGTCATCAAAAAAAATTAAAATTGACAAGGATACGAACGTTATTGATCGTTTCCCCTAACCCGTCAACCAAACCCTCACTATCATCCATACTGTCCATGAAAGGTTCGTCCCAAAATTCTTTATCATCCGACGAAACCAAACAAAGCGGTTGTTGCTGACCATGTATAGAGTCTTCATCCGTTCGTACAACATTCTGGAAACCAATCACATCAATCTTTGTTTGGGTACGCTTTACCCAATCCATCACCCCAGTACGTGACTGTTTAAACGCACCGGCCTTGCGAATCTTCAGGCTCTTCTTAACACTATCCTTTAAACATGTCCCCAAAGCAGACTTGTTTTGCTTCTCTTTCAAACCCAGCTATCCCTTTCTAGTCTCACCTTCCTCAATAATATGCAAAGCCTTATGAGAACCAGCTGCAATACCTGTTGAATGCTCAACAACACTAGGTTCCTGGCCAACCACTAAGGGGGCTCTATTCTTCAATTTCGATCTCTTTTTCGCAGCCCTAAACTTTTTATCCGAATTTGATGACATGTACGCAGCGTTCTTTGATGCTCTGTGATTGTCCGCAGTATTGGCTGCTATAGTTACATTTCCAGCCCTTTTTTCATCTAAGACGAAGTAGTGTCAATCCTGCTTGGACCCGCTTGCTCATGCACCACATCCTCATTCAAGCCCATATCAAGCGCTGCAAAGTGTGATCCACCCTTCACCTTTCTACCCTTCAAGCCATTCCTCACATGCCGCTCAACCCTAGGACATCTCATACGGTTGTCAACGGCCATCCAAGGCCCATAAAGATCTTCCTTCCCTTTTATGTTATAAACCTCTTTAGTCCTATTTGAACTATCGACACCACTGTCCTCAACTGTAACCGGATTCTAAACACATGTATCTTTTGAGTGGCCATACACCCCACAAGTGAAGCAAATTTGTTAAAGCCCTTCATACTCCAATTTCTGCACTGTGCCATTGATACGAATACACAAAAGAAAAGGCTTGTTAAGGTCTACCAAAATCGCTATCCTAGCAAACTTCTCTCACCCACTTGCCTGCGTGTTGTAGTTAACTTTCACTACTCTCCCAATAAATAACGTAATGTTCCCAAAGATAGACTTCGTATAATACCTATACGGAAGGCCAGGTATCCTATTCCTCATCCATTCAATCATATGTGACAGATATTTTTCTAAAGAAGAAAAGTTATGACTCCACGGTTGGACCGTGAGATTGCTTCCGTAAATGGTTCAAGGACATCCCTAAGAACACGTGTGCAATCATGCTCACTTGCAAAATGGGTCAGGAAATAATTGTTATCTAAGTCAACAAGTTGGGGTTCCCCAACCGGTTTCCACATAGTCCATTTAAAAACTACAAACATCGTTATGTTGTAACACCCTAAACCCAAATGTCACATTTGGGCCTTAAGCCCAACCCATTTTTATAAAATTTCTTAACATGGTTTAGCCCAAATAAAATACTTTCCAAAAACGTTTAAAGCTAACGATTAAAATAAATATATATAAATGATTAAAATGTTACAAATGAGCTCTATATAAATTAAAATATTTAAACATTCAAATTGATTAATATAATTTGCAAAACAAGAATTACAGACTTCACCACGTAAGGTCTTATGAACACATAGCCCACTAAACATAAGTATCGTACTCTAGAGATCACACATGCTAGAATCTTGTACCGATAGTGCTCCTCGATCCCACAATCCAACGATCAACCTATGTACGGAAACAATGATTTCGAGCGCTGAGCTTACAAATCTCAGTGGAACACATCTACTCTACTATACTTCATGCTAATAATAAACATAAGTATGCAAACTGGTAAGAGTAATAAGGAGAGATAAATGAACACGTGACACTACCACTAATCGCCTAAACACATGTTCTTATCAAAGCAATAAGCATACATGGAGCTCATGGTCCAACCATAGCCAAGATCTTATCAGATCATCTATGTAAAAGCACATATCATCAACAACAACTCTGGAGTGAGGCCGGGTCATGAAGCATCTGAACATACACTCTGGGTGAGATCGGGTCACATAGCATCAGAACATACACCTTTGCTCATAATCCTCCCTCAAGCATCTACACTTTGGGTGAGGTTGGCTCACCTAGCCATGGTGTTGCAACACTCTTTCATTGGTTATTCGAATTCCATCAATCATTGAATCAACCAAATGAATGCCTATTCGACATACAAGCAACATGATCCCAAAGATCCTTTATTGTTGCTAATCGTCAACACATCATTTAATTTACATTACTGAGTTGTTAATACATTATTGAGAAGTGTATAATTAATCTCATTCATTGTCTCTATTAATCCACGTTATCTCATTTATCAAGTCATAATTCAATTATTAATCTTCACATCATTTCCCATCCTTAATTGTATTTAGATTATTTGGCGTATTGGGTACTGATACTTGAACACGAATATCAATACGACACATATCGATATTGAAATTGCTTACTGAAAATCTCAATTTCCTTAAGTACAAATACGAGTTAACCCGTATCGACACAACATTCAATAGCTTATCGGTACAACCATAGCCTGTACTAATACCCTAATCACTAGCTTAAAATGTCTTAGCATAATTAGAGATTCACGCGGCCTTACTCGCTCTCTAAAGCTTATGAAAGTATTAAGGTTCATTTACCAACACATTCAATCAATTAATATTAATTATCAGCTTCATAATCATTTAATCGAGTATTTATCGGTATTATCCCTTAAGCATAATTTTCATCAAATCACATCAACTCATTCGAACTAACACACAAGGCATCATGATTATCAATCAATCAAGCAATCATCAAGTAATCATACGAGCATCTCAAAACGACCCTACTCGGTCTCTAAAGCCTCCATGAGTCTCATCATATTCATAACATAATCATGCATCTCATAGATATATCAAGTCTCATACTATCAGTCTCCAAACATGCAAACATATCAACTACCTATTTTTGCAGACACTAGCACGCAAAATAATCACATTTATGATGCTCATAAAGTAATACGAGTTTGAGGTTTACAAACCTTAAGCCAAAGCGATAAATCAACATCCAAACTCCTCCAATCATCTCTCTAATTCCAATATTCGAGTACACCAAATCCTCAGATAAAACAAACACGACTACATAAGTTATTTTACACTATCAGACTATTTTAGGGGATAAAACGCATAAAAAAGCTTATCGGGTTCGAATCTAGTGAAACAGACTGCACCATCAGAATTAAAACATCGAGAAACCCCCAGGTAGGGTCTTTAAAAAAAGTCAACACCGTCAGCGGTGGTCAACGACGTCTGACGACGATCAACAACGGTTGACGACAATGGCTTAGCTTGGCAGGCCAGCTTGGAAGACCGGATCAGTTCTCGCCTTGGGTCAGCTCAACAGGCCGGCTCGGCCCAAGCCGGTTAAGCCTGCTAGAGCCTAAGTCGCACGCCCAAGCGCAGGCGGCGACCTCTAGTGGCCGAACGACAGCGATAAACTACATATCCATATAATTTTGGCTACAGAGTTCAGTGGTCACGACGGTTCACAATGTATTGCGATGGACGGGTGTGTTTGAGCTTTCTCGTTTATTCATTCTTTCCACCCTAATAAGTGATGGCGGTGACAGTGACAGGGCAACCACCGGTTTCAGCAAAATCTTTCCAACAGTGCCAGAGGTTTCAAAAATAGACCATCAAACAGCAGTGGAAATGAGTTAAATCTCTCCCATCTCTCTAAAGCTCTCTCCACCATTCTTTCTAACTTTTTTCTTTTTCTGTCTCATCATAATATCATTCTCTTCTTTTTTCAACCACCCACAACTATTTAAAATTCAAAACCTTCTCCCCCCCAAACAATAATGGGCCCAAACTTAATATCCTTATCTTGGGCTTCTAAAATAAAGGCCTATAACCTAGGTTCAAGACCCGATTTACTAATCTAAAAATTGGGTCATTACAATTCTTCTCTTCTTAAAAGAAATTTCGTCATCGAAATTTGTATCCATAAAGCAAAGAAGATGTTAAAACCTTTATAACTCTTCGGCGCCCTAAAACATATCCCGTTGTGCTTCTCTGATCTCATCATTTATCAATTATAACCCTTGTCTTCTAACGGGACAACATAATCTCAACTGATTCCATCACTTAGAAGAAATCCGTCCTCGCTCGGTACATTATAGATGACAAGCAAAACTCAATGGTACCTTGACAAACGGTCACACGAATATGTAATCACAAAAACTTAACTTACTGTAGAACCCAAAAGATTGTTGCACACAAAATCTTTCCACAACTCTATGTGATCTAAAAGAACATGAGGCTAAACAGCTGTTGCAACCAAAACGAAATGATTCCTCTTGTGATGACTCCCTGAAGGAGACTCTAACCCTGACAACATCCCTTATCGATATCATTGCTTACCCGGTGCAAGGCTTCTAAAAGCAAAAGACGTCTCTACATTTCTCAAGGCTGACCTTAGATCTCGGCATGTTTTACATCAAAACAACAATTAATGCAGCTCCTACATACTCGGTTCACGCAAGAGTTTTACACTCCAAACTATAATATGTTTGGAAAACACGTCATATGTTCCCTCATTAGGATCTGTCATGGCATGGAATCCTACCAAGGGATAAGGCTCCATCTCGAACCTCGAATCTATTACTAAAAGGTAGCATGTACACATTGTAGTGTCGTACAACTCAACCCACAATAAATCCAAGTAGGCCTTCCATCTGGATCTCGTCTTTTTCAAAATTATTAAGTGATACTTACCAAGAAATATATCATTACTCAACGAAATTCCAACAAAACAGTGCACTCACAAACCCTTTTACAAGGTCTACGATCATCTATTTAATTTCCACCGATGATTATCAAAGCACCACCATAACTTCGAGAAACTCAATGTTTGATTCCCAACTGATGGCGAGTCAAACACTTATCACAGTCTCAAACACACAACTCCACATTATCTCCCAAAATACGCGGTGAAAACTTGGTACAAACTGTCGCTCTCAAAAGTCACCATATACTGACCACTATACTATTATAGGAAGAATCTTTTACCTTGATATATCTTTCCCTCAAACACCCACCACAAGATCTCAAAGCCCATCAGAAACCATCAGACCTATTTAATCATAACATTGTATCATCTTAATTGCAATTAGATGCTACTTCTCGCGGCTTCCAAAGTAAATCAATCCTTAACTCAGAGCTTAAATAATGAAACACTTAGGTATCGGTATTGACCGATCAGTACCGATACTAGAAGAATCGAGTACCGGTACCATATAGAGCTAGTATCAGTACTCTCTTACATGACTATATACTTGATCACCTTACATGGGAAACATGATACTCTAACCTGAACTAACTCCGTACAATCTATCACTTATCAAGTTCACTTTTATTTAAGTGGTGATCGATCACACAATCAACAGTTTTCATTTACTTTGACTCACGTCGTTATCCAAATCTCAAATTTTCTTAACGATCAAGTAGCCAAATTTTACACTATTGGGGTAGGCACACCATTCTCTCTTCTTGCACAACAATACAGCTCTGATAAAACAACAAATCATCCTCAAAGATCTCAAAATCTTACTCGACTTTAATCGAGTCAGTACCACTGTCACAACAAAATAGCCACACGTAACTCGAATCTCCATCTAGGTTCCTCGGCTCGTCTCAAGGAAACTGTGATATAAATAAAAGCATTTACGAAGTCTCAAACCCTTGCTTTCTTAACTAATCACACGGTAACTAACCTCTCCCACAAATAAGGTCATTTAGGTAATTATCTTGTTAATGCTCATGCTTCCAAATTCCTTATACATTCACACGTGTCACGCAAAGCATTAACTTACATTCGAGAGACAACATGGTAGACCCTACCTTATCATCATTGAAACATCTCATACGTCACGACATACATCAACTGTTACCATGACATGCCCTAAAAGAGAAATCCCCATTCTAAAATTTATTTCAAATTTACTAGCCTCCAACACTTTAATCGTAAACATCTCATTCTCAAACCAATCCCAAAAAAAACACACGAGTACTTCATAATCGGTTAAACATGTCATCCACCTTAGGAGACAAGTAATGGTCTTTTAATGAAACTTAACAAACTATCAATGGTTCAAGTATCACATAAACAAACTAACTTCTTACTAGTGAACAAGCCTGGTTCTCTCTTGGGTGAAACACTCAAACAAAAGAAATCTCGTTCGACTTGTGCCTTCGCAACTAAATCTCTGACTCTCAATTGGGTTGGTATCATTTGACAAGGGCGATAGGCACCGACATCTAACTTAGCCTTACCTCAACATCTACTCACGTTCTTGATAGGGAGGAAGTCCCGAAGACTCCTCTAAGAAGCATAAATAAACACTTTGACAGCTTGAAGCTCCCGAGAGTCGAACTACACACATTAGCATCTACCAAACGGTCAAACATGTCCCACAACCCCGTTGTACCATTCTATAAACAACCACTACGAAGATCACGGTAGAGGGGCAACAGTTCAACATCCTCATTACTAAAGGTTAGGTTCCCTCAAGGTCTCGGAGCCTCAAGCCCACGCTCAACCTTACTGGCTAGCATTGCGCTTGATTAACCAAAACAATTTTTAAGGTGCAACAACTCCCAAGAAGGTAACTCTATCAAACCCATAGAACGTCTAACTTCGATCATACTCTAATGAACTAGTGGATCCCGAATCCACTATCTCCCAGAAATGCCTTTGGAAAGGGCGATGATACTTTCCAAGTATCAATGAGACTCCTTTTAAGAGAATAAATGGTCCTCTAACCAACGTGCATCCTCTGATCGATTACGAAAGCAAGTTATCCATACCCTCACACAATCGTTATTCACGCATAATGATAAAGATTTCTTGACATAACTCTCTTAATGTATTCGAAGGTTTAGAACGACTATAACACGCAACGAAAACACCATTCAGGTGGCAAGATAAAGTCAAACCCTTGACTCCGGCATCATTCAACAAACTCGCATTTCAACAATCCAGGGTGACTTCGCCCCTAGAATCGCTCCTATGAGCGTCTCAACACTTAACTCAGCCACGATCATAACCATCTTAGCGTAGTAACTTTGGATG
Organism: Hibiscus mutabilis; assembly: GCA_019671005.1. Classification (NCBI taxonomy): domain Eukaryota; kingdom Viridiplantae; phylum Streptophyta; class Magnoliopsida; order Malvales; family Malvaceae; genus Hibiscus; species Hibiscus mutabilis. Next base: position 39,044,046 of record CM033732.1, read on the forward strand.
CACCATTAGAATTCCAGTCTTAAGGAGTATGAACTTAATTTAAGGTCTTGTATTCACTAGACACCTTACTAAAACACCTATACCACCCCGATTTTTCCTAGAACCGGCTAAACCTAAGCTCTAATACCAGTAAATATAACACCCTAAACCAGGATATCATATTTCGGCCTTAAGCCCCACCCGTTTTCATAAAATTTCTCAATATGGTTTATCCCAAATAAAATAATTTTTGAAAACTTTTAAAGCCAATGATTAATGTAACCCCTTTAACCCGGTCTAGCCGAAACTGAGCAAAAAGAGCTACATTAGGTTTGTCGAAGCAAACCCTAACTAATAACCTGAACCGGATCCATTTTTTCCTTTTTATCTTATCTAAATATACTGATTTATATCCTAAGGTGAACATGCATCAGCGGATACGTTAACATCGCGACCAGATTCCAAAGTAGGGTTCAATTGCTTAAATATGTAATTCGGAGACCAAAATGTAATTTTCACAAATTGCAAGGATTAACTAAATTCCAAGTTACCAATCCTCATTAATCAAATTTCATGCTCAAATGTCAAATTCTAGCTTAAAACAAACATCCGAACTCATATAATTGCATACATAACATTCAGGGACTAAAATGCACAATTTCAAACTTCAACAGACAAAAACCTAAGGAAACACGCTACGTACCGATGCAGACAGAACCATATTGATACAATTTAACTAACATAATACCTCTGTGTATCGATATTTGAAATCTTGTATTGATACGGTGTGTCGAGCAAACCCGTACCGATACGGTTCTACCCGCATACTGATCCCTTAAGAATTATTTTCAAAATTCAGATTTAGTAGCTAAAGAGCGTACCAGTAAGGAGCATGTGTACCGAAACTAGTGTATAATTTCCCCTAGGCGTACCGACACGATGGCTAGGCATACTGATACCTTCTATAAATTTTTATTGCTCCGAGTCTTCCTAAACCCCGTGTACCGAAAGTAAGGTACTCGTATCGGTACGCGAAGGCCTATAATGACCTATAGGTCTAACATATGACACTTTGGCTCATTTTAAACATTACGAAACCTTACATAAACACCATAAATCATCAAAGGCATACTTGACACAATCATACAAGCATTTAAAGTAGCTCAATTAGGCATAGCTCAAATATCCACAACTTCTATAGGCATGCTTCCTACTCAACATTCAAAACATAACTCCAAACCTTTCATAAGCATAATGAGCCTCATTCAAGTCCAAAACAACATCTAAAACTTGCATAAACAAGGAGTTTAACAAAACAACCCTTCCAAATAACAATTAACCATATTGTCTTTATTACTACGAGTCTAAATCGAAACCATACTTTCGAAGATCAAGTCCTTGGATTCCTCATTGCTTACTCACTGCCTCCAGCCCTTTAATTATCTGCATTGATGAAAAAAGATAGCGTAAGCACACCAGGCATAGTGAGGAGTGCTCTAAAACAAACCACTATCAATGTATTTAAAACCGTTTAACAATCCACTTTGGAAACCACTTTTAAAACATTATCAACATCATCATGCCTTACAAAACATGCACTTAACATTTCCAAAACATGCATATTAAACCATATGCAATATGTATCATGAATTAACAGCAAAATCCCATTTGCTACACTCAATTTAAGCTTTCCCATGCATAACTACCAAATGCAAGGCTTAATGAGTAAAACATGTATAAACCAACATTATACAACATAATCCACCACGTGATACACCATCAATTATATTGGCTTACAAGTGATCATCAACCAAGTTCCACTTTACAAAATATTACATCAGATACACGGATTCAACAAGTGTCCTCTTAACACCTCATGCAATCTCAACCATAATTCAAGGTACAATCACAACCGGGTACAATTAAAACACCAATAATTGGTTAGATGCATAATCCACTAACATGAGTTTTTGGTACCATATAACCCCCTCAACTATTAGGGTACTTGGATGGAGTTTTCGGTACAGATAAACCCCTCAACATCCAAGGTGACTTTTTATAGTGCACTATCAATTATATGGCCGGCTAACTATATTCGATAACATTTTAAACCACATAACTTGCCAATATAATTCATTTAAATCATGTACTTTACTGTTTTTATATGCATCAACAAAACCATTTACAATGCATTAACAAGTATATCAAAATACCTCATGAACCATTTTCCAAATGCATTCATCATCAAATCATTTTCAAAATCAGTATAAAACATACTCAAAATGTGCATAAACAGTAGGTACCATTTTTTAAAATTAATTCTCCAAGCCTATTTATGCCCTCTATAAAACTTTTTTTTAATATCTAATTAAGAAGAAAAATCTGATATTAGACTTTGACCAAATAGCTCCTTAAGATTCTTAGTTTTTATCCTTTTACAAAACAGTCACTAAAAATAGTTTTCTATTCTTTAGATTTTGGTCACTAGCCAAAATGTCAAATTTTGAAATTCCATTTTCCAAAATTGATTTTACCAAAAGCATCTACATATTAAATAACGATTTTAGAATATTTTTCCATATTTTTTCCTTACTCAAAAATATTTATTTCAAATTAATCCCGAAACTGACTCGAATCCTCTAATTTGGTCCACCGGACCATCTAATCGACCTAGAAAACACATAGGCCCAAAATTGGGGCGATAAAATTAATATATATATATATATAAATGATTAAAACATTACAAATGAGCTCTATATAAATTAAAATATTTGAACATTCGATTTGATTAATACAATTTGCAAAACAAGAATTACAGACTTCACCACGTATGGTCTTATGAACACATAGCCCACTAAACACAAGTACCGTACTCTGGAGATCACCCATACCAAAATCATGTACCGATAATGCTCCTCGATCTCACGATCCAACGATCAACCTATGCACGAAAACAACAATTCTGAGCGCTGAGCTTACAAAGCTCAGTGGTACACATCTACTCTACTATACTTCATGTTAATCATAAATGTAAGCATGCAAGCTAGTACGAGCAATAAGGAGAGATAAATAAACATGTGGCACTACCACTAATCTCCTAAATACATGCTCTCATCAAAGCAATCATCATACATGGCACTCATGGCCCAACCATACCCAAGATCTTATCAGACCATATAGGCAAAAACACATATCAACAACAACAACTCTAGAGTGAGGCCAGATCACGAAACATCAGAATATACACTCAGGCTGAGACTGGGTCATACAATATTGGAACATATACCCATACTCAGAATCCCCCTATCGAGTATCTTTGAATGAGGCTCGGGTTACATAGCATCGGTAACCTCCATTCGGTATCTCTAACCATGGTGTTGCAACACTCTTTCACTGGGTATCTGGATCTTATCAATCATCGACTCAACCAAATGAATGTCTATCCGACATACAAGTAACGCAATCCCAAGGATCCCATATTGTTGCTAATCGTCAACACATCATTTAATTTATATTACCGAGTTGCTAATACATTATGGAGAAGTGTATAATTAATCTCATTTATTGTCTCCATTAATCCACGTTATCTCATTTATCAAGGCATAATTCAATTATTAATATTTAAATCAATTTCCATCTTTAATAGTATTTAAATTATTTAGCATATCGAGTATCAGTACCTGAACACGAGTATCGATACGACACCCTCGGGTATCGATACTCACACACATATCGTTACTGAAATTGCTTATTGGAAATCTTAATTTCCCTAAGTACTAATACAGGTCGACCCATTCGACACAGTATTGAATAGCATATCGGTACAGCCAAAGCATGTACCAATACCCTAATCACTAGCTTAAAACGTCTTAGCATAATTCGAGATTCATGAGGCCTTACTTGCTCCCTAAAGCTTATGAAAGTCATTAGAGTTTGTTTACTAACACATTCGATCAATTAATATTAATTACCAACTTCATAATTATTTAATCAAGTATTTATCGGTATTATCCCTTAAGCATATTTTTTTATCAAATCACATCAATTCATTCGAACTAACACAAAAGGCATCATGATTATCAATCAATCAAGCAATCGTCAAGTAACAATATGAGCATCTCAGAACAACCCTACTCAGTCTCTAAAGCCTCAATGAGTCTAATCATATTCATAACATCATCATGCATCTCATAGATATATCAAGTCTCATACTATCGGTTTCCAAACATGCATATTTATCAACTACCTATTTTACAAACACTAACACGCAAAGCAATCACATTTATGATGCTCATGAAGTAATATGAGTTCGAGGTGTACTAACCTTAAGCCAAAACGGTAAATCCCCATCCAAGCTCCTCCAATCATATCTTTAATTCCAATATTCGAGTCTACCAAATCCTCAGATAAAACAAATATGACTACATAAGCTATTTCAAATTATCAAACTACTTTAGGGGATAAAATGCACAAAAATAGCTTACCGAGTTTGAATCTGGTGAAACGGACTACGCCATTGGTCTCAGAATGTCGAGAAACCCTCAGGTAGGGTCTTTCAGAAAAAGTCAATGACGACGGTCAACAACTGTTGCGGCGGTAGCTTGGCTTAACTGGTGGCTAAGCTCGGCAGGCCAGCTTGGTAGACCAACTCAGTTCTTGGCTTGGGTTGGCTCAGCATGCCGACACGGCTCGGTTCAGCCCCAGTTGTTGGAGCCTGCTAGAGCCTGCGTCGCACGCCACACGTAGGCGGCGACCTTCGGTGGTGGCAACGACAAACTCCAAATTCGCATAATTTCGGCTGAGGAGTTCGGTGGTGGAAACGGTTCACGGCATATGGCGACAGACGTGTGTGTTTGAGCTTTCTTGTTTCTTCATTCTTCTTACCCCCAGCGAGTGACAGAAGCGACAGGACGGCAGTAAAAATGAGTTGAAAGCTCTCCCCTCTCTCTAAAACTCTCTCCACCATTCTCTCCAACCTTTTTCTTTTCCTCTCTCATCATAATATGCTCCTCTCCCTTTTTCAACCATCCACACCTATTTAAAATTCAAAACCTTCTCCCCAAAATAATGAGCCCAAACTTAATATTCTTAACTTGAGCTTCTAAAATAAAGGCCCATAACTCAAGTTCGAGACCTGATTCGTTAATCTGAAAATTGGGTCGTTACATATGTTATATTATACTGATAAGAAATATCGCTTAAATTGTACTTAACATTGAGTGCATATTTCGATTTTGGACATCCTTTCCCTAATAATAATAATAATAATAATAATAATAATATGTCCATGTCCTTGTCGTGTGTTGGAAATAAGTTTGACGACAGATAAATTGTATGTTTCGAAGATGGCATTACGAAAACTCATAAAATCTGAAGACCGTCTAAGATCACCCAAAATTCTGCCAAAGTGAAGGTATTCAATACTCTTTGTGATAAAAATATATTTATACTTATTGTTTGTTTTAGTCAACAATTAATTTTCATGCCATTCTTTTAATTTAAACTCCATGTAATATATTTATACCGATTTTAAACTACTATATGAGTGTAAATTGATGACTATGATTAAAAGTTAAAGATGGAAAGATTTTTAAGGGAAAAAGGGAGTGGATAATTTTAACCATAAATTTGCACTCATCCAATGGTCCACAATCAAAATAAAACTTAAAAGTTTTACACATTTTTAGATTGTTGGATTAACTGATTTTAATAGTTGAGTTTAAATTTTTTAAATTAAAGATAATTTGAACTCAATAACATTTAGGATCCATACGAAGAAAACTTATTATTTCATGAGCAATATTATCCAAATTGAACCGAGATTGACAAATACTTAAAGAATTGGCGGGAATAACATTCCCCGTTTAATCAAAAAGTACTACTGGTGAATCACTTCAAACCAAACGAATTTTGAAATTAATATTTTTTCGTGACCGAAACACCCTAACGTTTTTTTACCCAATACCTAAAGGATTAGTGGGAATAACTGATGCGGAATCTAGAATTCGGGAATGACCTCAAAATCTAGGGGCCCTCTAGATAGCAATTAATCTAGCAAACTCTCTAATATGATCCGAGAAAACCTCAATATTCCTAGTTCAGCAAATCGGCAAGAAAGCATGATCTTGATGTAGAAAACGAGATAGTTGTCCTCGGGCAGCCTCTAATCGCAATTGAATAGGCAAACACCCTCAAGCGGCTCTAAGCCATTCTCCTAGACACAATTATCTAGGCAAGCAAGAGTGTGAAGATGATCTCCCACACAAAACCTGGAAGAACTTATGCTGAAGAAGACTTCGAAAGAAAATTAACAAGGTGAACTCGTCAACCTTGAAAAGAAAATGGCTCATGGCCAAAAATGCTTTATTTCAAATATTCATCTTATTGTCTGTTTTCAAAAGAATAAGCTACCCCTTTATAATGTAAGGGATGTTGAATACAAAGGATTAATTTCTTAATCTAAGTCCCTAAATTAAGGAATAAATTCCTTAATTAAGTGCCTAAATTAAGAAATGAAAATAATAAACTAAAATGAATCTGGCCATCATTATGGACTAGTGCGTGGACCAAATTTTACAAGAAATAAGCATACACTTTAATTTAAAAGATAACATCCTAATTTAACCATTCGACCATAGAAAGTATCTCCACATTCAACTCATATGTTTTCTCTAATTGATTTTTTCCTAATCTGTGCATGTATCCTTCTCCCCCTCTTGAAAAAGATTCGTCCTCGAATCTTGAATATTGCTGGACTGCAACCTCAACTTTCTTATAATTTCCTTTTGAATAAAAATTATCAAAACAGACAGACTTGGACTAAAGAAACAAAAATAAAATATCATTTTTTTATTTTTTTTCAATCAACTACTAATAAAATAATAAAAGATAAATGTTTTAAACACCTGAACCAGAGCTCTGATGCCAAATGATGCGGAACCCAGAATTCGGGAATGACCTCAAAATCTAAGAACCCTCTAGATCGCAATTAATCTAGCAGACTCTCTAATATGATCCGAGAAAACATCAATTTTCCAAGTTCAACAAATAGACCAGAAAGCATGATCTTGATGTAGAAAATAAGATAGTTGTCCTCGGGCACCCTCCTAATCGCAATTGAATAAGCAAACATCCTCAAGCGGCTCTAACCCACCCTCATATACGCAATTATCTAGGCAAGCAAGAGTGTGGAGATGATCTCCTACACAGGAACTGGAAGAACTTATGTTGAAGAAGACTTCGAAGGAAAATTAACAAAGTGAACCTGTCAACCTTGAAAAGAAAATGGCTCATGGCCAATAATACTTTATTTCAAATATTCATCTTGTTGTTTGTTTTCAAGAGAAGAAGCTACCCCCTTATATAGTGTAAGAGATGTTGAATACAAAAGATTAATTTCCTAAATTAAGTCCTTAAATTAAGGAATAAATCCCTTAATTTAGTGCCTAAATTAAGAAATAAAAATAATAAAATAAAATGAATGTAGACAACATTGTGGACTAGCGTGTGGTCCACATTTTATAAGGAATAAACATACACTTTAATTTAAAAGATAACTTCCCAATTTAACCATTTGACCATGGAAATCACCTCCTCATTCAACTCATATGTTTGCTCCAATCTACTTTTTTCCCAATTTGTGCATGTATCAATAACTTTTTTATTTTTGACCATGTTTGGTAAACAACTTTTTGAGTTAAAATTAGAGGTTTAAAGCATTTTTAGAGGTTTGACCAGTCAAATCCGCTAATTTAAATGTTTGGTAAATAGAGGATTGTAATAGCGGATTGGGGTTAAACCTCTCATTTTGAAAAATCTCATTTTAGGAGCTTTTTGAATTAGAGGTTTGGGTAAAACACTTGTAAAGACTATTTTGTCCTTGATAATTATAAAAATTTTCTCTAAATAATATAAATTTGATTAACTAATAAAATTTAAAAAATAATTTCATAAATAAGAAATTAATATATAAATTAATAAATACATAAAAATTTAATAATTATTAAAATTATATTAAAAAGATAAATTGGAAAATAAAAATTAATATGTACATCCTCATATATGCTCAATATTAATATTAAAAAAAATTCATAATTTAATTAATATTAATAGATACAAAATGTTAATAACTAATAAATTATTCAAACAAGTATCAAATATAACAATGTCCTTATATGTCATTTTGTTTGTTCAAATAATCAAACAGCTATCAGTTAATTTTACCAAACACTTTTATACAATCAGCTAATGTAATCCGCTAGTCAGAACAGCTAATGCAATCAGCTATCCGCTAATTGCCAAACAAGACTTTTATTATATTTTAAAAAAAATATTTTATACTTTGATCTCATTAAACTCATCATCTGACATGATAATTTAAAAAAACTAACGAGTTATCCCAGTGAAAAAAATGATGATATTCATATTAGAAGAGTTGTGTTCAATCAGTTTCGTCTGCAATGTGTATGCCTTATCAAAGGGTTAAGAAAAAAATATAAACAAATACTACCTTTTATAATCACCTTAAGACTATTAAAAAACCAAATTTATTTAAGAATCGTATCTATATGTTTTTAGATAAACATTTGAAAAGTATAACTTCTCTGAAATAGCCCCGTTGGGCACTTGGTGCGACACACCTACCCTGACGCAGGCAGGAATTGTTCATCCACAAAGACCACGCAACACTCACACTAAACTCCAGGCATTGCTCAGCATATTCAAGGAATTGAATTATGATTCATGAAAAGCTTAGTTTAATTATTGGTCCATGTAGACATTTAGTGATCTAAACATTGCCAACCATGTGCACTAGTCACTAATAACAGTACTTAAAATAATTGTCAATTAGATTTGCTCTCATGACTTCCTTTCTTCAGCACAATCCAGAAATTGTAGCTTCTTCTAAAGTTTATAAAGGGAAGAAAATGTGACAAAAACAGAGATAGGTGGACAACAGAACGAAAGACGAATGATCTGTTAACCAAAAAAGTTTGATTACTTTCTGTACATTGGATTTCATAGTACCTACACTTCAAGATTACACACACAGGTTGATTTCTTCATTCTAAAATGACCCATTACATGTGTGTGTGCCTATATGTCTTCCTTAGGCTTCTGGCTCAAATCCAAGTAGTGACTGCCCATTTCCTGCAGAATCTCCATCCACAAACTTTCCGAAGAAGAGTCCGATGTGTCTCCAAAAATAAGGTTCTGGCTACAGGCAGCCACATGCCAATATTCTGATTCAATTTCCTCTATCAGCTGGTCCAGCTGCCACCCTGCATAACCAACAAAGAACTTGAAATCCTGAGGCTTAAGCACCCCTCTCTTCACCAGCTCTGCAGCTTTGTCCCAACTGTTTCGAGCACCGAAAAAGAGGCCAGGAATCACCTCTTCAAGCCCAGGAATCTTCGACTTTTTCCCCACTCTTAAAAGAAACATACTCGCTTCAAGAGGCCCGCCAAAGAGCAGGGAACAATCAGCAAAAGTAGTAGTTAATTCATTATGGTTGGGTTTCATGTGTTTGATCTTCTTGTGCAGTGGGCGATTAATAACAACTCCAAATGGCCCCTCTTGTGGATGTCTGGTTCCAGATCTCAGAAGGAGTACAACTGTGCGTTCAAAGGTGCGAACTCCGTCCAGCTTCTCTGTGGCAACAAGAACGCAGCCAGCCTCAGGCACTGAAAGAGGGTGGGCCCATTTTATGCCAAGAGGTTCTGATGCATGAGGTGTCCCACCTTGTTCATGTGCATCAGACTCAGTCTTCTCTACCTGCAAAAATTTATGCAAAAGATTTAGACTTTAGTGTTCCTCGAGCAAGAACTAAATATTATACAAATTGCCAGTAATGCTTGATGTTCCTTAATCTACAATGCTTTAATACGACGGTCAGGGGTTACCCAGGATTTGCCTGGATCTAATCTCCACCAGATTCCCAAATAATATTAAGGTCGTGCTCTCGCATTGTTCTAGTGCATTCAAGGTTTAAGCCTTAGAGTGCTCCCAAAGGATAGAACCCTGGTTGACAAGGAAGAGGGTTCCTACTTGACCAACATCTTACCAAAGGAAGAAAGAAATTGCCTAAATACCAGCAAGGAAGTAAGATGGCAAGAAGATACGATCTCACCAACAAAACAAACAAAAAAAAAAGAACAATAATAACTCCACTATCAAGTATAAGTATGCCCTCCAAATACAGTAAATCTTAAGCAGAAAGTGATAAAAGGCAGCAAAATGATTCACTGATTCAACTATGGGTATAAATGTATCAATGTTGTGAAAGGCACGAAACTAGGTTTACATGGTTGAAGGCACAAGGCATTAAAAGAGGACTTGCACAATAGCTGATAAAAGAAATAAAAAACTTAAGAAGACAACTCTACCAAGGGACAAATTTTAGCATTTTTGCCTTGAAAAGAGGGAAGGAAAAAGCTAGCCTAGGTACAAATGGCATGTACGGATCAAAAGCACCTTGCCTAAGAAGGTCTAAGACAAATATATGCTTGGGCAGGATCCTTAGTGCCTAGGTGCACGCATTGGCTACAATAATCTGTATCTCAGAGTAAGTACTTGGTTACAATTTTTTCTATCTTAAATGGGATTGTCTGGATTACTTTCCCTTTTCCTCCTTATAGCCAATGTCCTAATTGAGGAAAGAATAATGGAAGTTTTGCTTCATGAAAAAACTCATGTAGGTCCTAGACATGTCAATTCAACAGTAGGTTTGAGAAGTTAGACTCAATATGTCTGTCATACAATGAGGGAAAGAACTTTTACTAAGATATATTCATATAAAATTACGTACACATATACATATATGCATTTGGATAGTTGAAGATCAACGCTTTTTTGCACCAAAAACTTTAAACTCTCAAGGTTAGATTCGATTCGTCTGTCAGATACAATGAGGGAAAGAACACTCTTTTGCATATAAAAATACATTTACACTCAACATGTTTGCTTCATGTAGTTTCTCTAATCAAGTCCAACAACCGAGAGTCTGAGACAAGCCATAAACTGGAAGTTATTAAAATTGGACCTTCCTTGGATAACTGAATATAAGGGAGGAAGGAGATCCGTCCAAATAAAATTACTCCTTAATTATAGAAGCAGCAGGTACATGATTCAGGGAAGATAAACATCACCTCATAATTCCTGTATAGCATTGCTCTGAATTCTCTCCAGTCTGTGTCTGTATACTGAGACCTCTGGGAGGCAGAATCATAAGGTTTATTGCTGTCTGAAGAATTATTTCTTCCTGAACTTTCTTCATTGGGAATAGATTGATCACCATTTCCTGAATTCATTATCACAAACATTTCACGATTATGTTCAATTCAAGATGAGGGAACTCTGAAATGCCAATTTAGGTATCAATATCTTACATCAAATTATAACTGGAAGAATTTAGGAAATGAGATATTATAAGAAATAATATAAAGCTGAAGAAATAAAGGAAAAATTCCAGGGTATAATAAGAAAGAAGTAAAGCTATCCTCAATTCCTAAAAACCTATTATAACTATGATCTTGTAAGTTTCTGAAGAACATCAGACAAACCTAAATGAATTTTATCTGGCTGGTTGAGGATTTTTATTTCTTAGTTTGCTGCGCGAATACTGTGTTGCTAATTTTAGAAGCATGGAAAAAAAAAGGGGGGAAAGAAAAGATATACAAACTTCTTACATGGTTCAATAAAGAGATACTGACATTAGATTCATCAAGAAAAGAAAGTCCAACAGTTATATCCATATAAACTACCATGCAAGAAAGCATTTAACATTTAGGAGAGTCCTGTGGACTGGATCAAACTCGATGTTGAAAGATAACCAGAAGCTATTATTAGTAAAACAGCTTGGAGGAAGCATTTGGTTCGGACGAAATGAGCTTCCCTAGTCAATCATGTCACAACCAAGCAAGTGAGGGATAGAGATCTAAGATGACAACATTCTTTAATTTGCAAAGACCATGCAAGCATGAAAAACAAACTTTAAAAGTCCATTGTCACTATCAAGGGTCTTCCTTTATCATAAAATCATTTCATCAGCTATCACAATATGATTGAAACATGAATATTTACAAGAAAGGAGAGAAAGTGATTTTTAAGTAATAATATCAAAAATGTAAGTTGTAAATAAAGGAAACATTGTTTCCGCACACACACTAGAAGAAGAGCCATCCTTGAATTCTAAGGTGAAAAGCCATTAAATGATCTTCTCTATTTGACAAGACCACAACAAACCTAATTCAATATTCATATTGTCCACACTCTTTACAGGACAGTAAGCACTAAGCAGTGGCATGCTAATACCAATGCTAATGAAATTTAAACACCAAGAACGAAAAAGCAGATGCTGTTTCTGTTTCATAACTACTTGCTTCTCTTTTAAAAGTGAAACAATAAACTGTTCATGCCACATTCGAAAAGAACTACAAGGCAAGGTATAGACCAAGATTCAGTACCAAAACTGCAATCCAAGCTCCAAAAAAGAAAAGACTCCAAGATTTTATGCCAATTGAAATCCCAATAAACAAACAAACAATTTCACAGTTTAAGTAAAATACTAGTATATCAAATCACAAATCTTTTAGAGTTCTACCATTTTCTTCTATTCAACATTCCAAAGAAAACATTACCCTTTCCTTTTCAATTGGTCAGTCACTGTCCCTTAATGTTCAAGATCCCCCAAGACTTGAACAAGTCACTCTTAAACACGTCAGCAACAAGTAGCTTAAAACCCCATAGATATAAACTACAATTATGCAAGAGATTATGACCTCCCTAAGAAAAGTAAAAGGCTGGGATTTTCTATCCAATAAAGAAAGAAATTGAATACCAGGAGAAGAGGAATCATCGTCATTATTCTTCTTGGCCACAGCTTTGATGGTGAAAGAACGAGCAGCAGGTAAAGAGAGGCATCGCCTTGAAACGCTGATCTCAAAGACTCCGAGTTTCCTAATCTTCAAGGAATTGGGTCTTTCAGGAATCAAACTCCCTTTCAACGACAAAGCCCCAGCTCCAGAAGCATCAAGGTTCCCAGTGTTTGCGCTCTTCACGGGGACAGCCCAAAGATCCATTTTTACCGAGGGAAAAAGTCAGCCGCTTGATCTTTTTCTTCCTTTACTTTTTTCTTTTTCTTGCCCGGAGGGCTCCGTTTGGAAGAAAAAGAAAAATGTGATGTGAGAAAGGAGAAATCTGGAACGGATATTATATGGAGTATAACTAATTGTAAGGAGAAAAAGGAAAGGAAAGGAAAATAGACTGACAATAGAAACTAGAAACTTGTGGCTTTGGAATTGGAATTGGAATTGGAATTGGAATTGGAATGGGAATGGTAGGAGTGAGAGTATGCTTTGTTTAGACCAATTGGTTTCTTTCAAGATTAGCAATTCATATTGTCCAATAAAAATCAAGTCTTTGGGCCCAAAAAGTAAATAGTAAGTCTTTGACTTTAGAGTTTAGCCACTTTGCTGGTTCATCCCAAGCTATGGAGACGACAGCCAGATTGTCTAGGAATGCTAATTTCCCCATTTCTAAGCTTCCCAATTTAATTGATGGGGCTCTGAACCTTGGGTCATGCTCCTTTAGATTGAAACTCCATTCTCAGCCTTGTGTCATTCATGTCAACAATTTCAGGTATGCAACTTTATCAATAGCTCTAGAAATCTGGGTGCCATTTATCTTATATCCTAGTTCTTCACTGAAAGCGGATTTTATTGAGGAATGTTATGTATCCATAGTGTAATTGAATTTCTGGTTTTTTTTTTTTTTTTTTTTTGCAGCAGAATGGAATGGTCTATTAGAAGCAGTGTTGATGGTGGCAGTGGGTTTGATCCTTCTTCCGGCAATGGCGGCCGGCCCGATTAATTAGGGCCATCCAAGGTATTCAAACCAAACTAGGTGTGAGGATTCAGGAGCTAAGGAAGAATCTTCCCGTGAAGATACTGTTTTTCTTGGTGGGGTTTTATTGTGCAACTGCATTTGCAACTGTTATTGGGCAGACGGGTGACTGGGATATTCTGTCCGCTGCCTTGGCTGTGTTTATAGTGGAGGGGATTGGAGCTCTCATGTATAGGGCCTCTCTTCCTCTACTCAACAATGTTAGGAGTCTGATCACCATGTTTAACTATTGGAAAGCCGGGCTTTCTCTCGGTCTCTTCTTGGATTCATTCAAGTATGAGTTGGATAAGATTACTGGCTTTAGCAATCCCTTGAGTTTCGACCTCGATGTGTTTGCTCTATTTGTGTAGCATGCTACTGTTATGGTAACATACCATGCATACATCATAAGATATGTATTGGGTCCAAAACCTCTGGTTGCCACTCATGCCCTTTGATGGACTTGAAAGCAATCCAGTTGTGAAGTTCTTCAGAGAAACAAGCTGCTCATTTCATTTGGAGAAGAAATTCCTTTGCCTTGTGGTTTTTGGTTCCCGGAGTTCATTCTTAGCTTCGAATAACAGGTAGGATTTATCGGTGGTAGTTTTTCCATACACTGGAGAGGACTTGAAGATCATTTGGAGATGAGGTAGTTGAGAAGGTTTTGTGCATGCTTCAGGTTTGCCTAAATGACTGATTCGCTAAGTGCATTCTTAACTTTGGTTGACATTTGACAATGGTGGTTTTCTCCTTCGGAAGCACTTTGCATGGTTTCGATTAGTGAATAGTTGAAGATGATTGAAGTATCAAAGGAAACCATTTATCTCTTGCCTCCAGAGTGTATACCTTTTAGCAGATAAATTCATGGCATAAACCAATGTATAATACATTTTTGAATAATCTGACTTAATTCTACAGGTCAGTTTATCCTTAATTAAAGTTATCCAGGTTGATATTTTGTTCATCCACTGGATCATATATCTCATTTCGAATTGTTATTCTTTCTGGTACTTACGGTTTCCATCCTTCACTTAAGATTGTTCAGTTTTTAAGCACCCATTTCGGATACATTTACAGATACGGATATAGGAGTCATTTACAGATATTCGACAATCAGAACTAAAGTATTTAACTCGAATGATCCAAATTCAAAATAATCCAAAATGACAAACTCCAAACACCTTAATTCAAATAATTGAAATCCAAACGGACAAACCAGAATTGACTAGGATCTGAATCTAAAAGTTTCAAGACCATAGCCGCTAGATTTAATGTAGTTACTCGATTGAAAATAGTAGCAGACACGACATCTTAATTCAGATCAACAGGAAAAGGAAAAGAAAGAGGGTCGGGCTAATGCCCAGGCACACAAAAGGCAATGTTTACAATTGCATCAATAGAGAAGTCAGAGGATGGTACACTTGTTTTTAGCTGCTTTCCTATGGAAAGCCTCTTCTCCCTCTGTGCTTTTTCTAGATCCTCCCTAAGCTTCCGAATCTCATCATTTGATGCCTTTTGAGCAAACTGTGCCTGCATTTCTACATGCTTCCGTGCCACCTGCTCCTCTTCCAACTGCCGTTCGAGCTTCATGGCTGCCTCCTTCAGCTTAGACTCAACCTACAGGAACAACGTTTATTCATTACGCACAAAGTGTAGAAAACTTGAGCACAAATGACACAGAAATGGCAATTCAAAGCTGAAATAATTAACATCTCAGTAGTTCACCTAAGCTTCTGTTCATAAAACCTTTCAAACTGCTCATCAAACTCAAATGTTTCTTGTTGATCACGTATAGCAGCCCTTTGCTACACAATTACTCACGTCTGTTCTTCATGCTAAACTCCGCACAAAATTAAAACTAAAAGGAAACCTCTGACCTGAAGTGCCAGAAACAACTCGTCAGAATATGGTTGCCAACCATTCTGCTCCATGACCCTGTTCACCAGTGTGACAAGATGCTGCACTTGTTCTATTCTCTTGGTTTCATCCTTAGTCTTGTTGTCAAGTACTGATCGATTTCCACATACATGTAAAATATCCTGAGAGATTTGAAAATGAAAAACAAGCATTATTTCACCTACAAAATAAAGCTTGCATTTTGATGTAGGAAGCAACCTTCAATGGTTTTGGACACGTTGAACCCAAATAATCTTCAAATGTATTATCCCCGACGTCGAATTCATCCCCGCCGGTGAACACTACAATTATGTAATTAACAATTTGGGTTCCAAACAAAGACACCAAACTGTGCAACACAGCTTCCTCTTCTTCTGTAAACCGGGTCCTAACCGAGTAAACTACAAGAACTGCGTGGATCCCATCCTTGCCAAGATCAATACATTTGACAATCTCTTTCCAATAAATTCAGATCCATCTGAAATATCGAGCAACCCTACAATGACATGTCAAATAAGACTTTTTCTTATGGAAAATTCACTTATAACAGCTGTACCAGATATAGGTAGAAAGAGAGGATACCAGGAGTATCAATGACATTCAAAATTTGGCCATCTTCAAGCACTGTTCTCTGCAACTCACAGGTGATGGTAACACCGGACGAGCTAGTCTTTGATTTGAAGGACTTGGAGCCAAGAATGGTATTGCCATTGCCCGTACGCCCAACTAAAATTTGTCCCTTTTCGGAGCCCCTATCTATGCTTCAATATTAAAAAATTAAACCATACACTCTAACTCTAAATTCTAAGTCATAAATTATAAACCCTAAAAATTAAACCCTACACCCTAAAACTTAAACCTTAAACCTTCTTTTCTAATATTGGGGTATAAATAGTGGCACCAAAATGGGCAAGAATTTCTATTCGTGAATTAAATCAAGAAGTTGTTGTAAAAAGAGTTGAAGATACTCGTTGAGCTTCAGATTATAAAATCGTTGTTAGCTTGATTACTGTGTGTTTTCTTCTGTGATGGATGTGCTTAAAATTATTAAGAAAGATGGCACACACTCAGAGCAAAGAACCGAAGCTTGTATGTTGTTGAATTCTTTAGTCTTTTGAGTTTGTGTTTAATTTGCATTTGATGAAAAATATATTGGGGGTTACCAGTGAATTATCTTAAGCATTACAACAGAATGATCACGACATTGTGAATGTTATGCGGTTAGTTAGTGTGTCCAAGCAAAGATTACAAATGATGAGAGATGTGGGATGACGATTGTAACACCCTAAATTCGTATGTCACATTTGGGCCTTAAGCCCAAATCATTTTCATAAAATTTTTCAACTTAGTTTAACCTAAATAAAATACTTTCCGAAAATATTTAAAGCCAACGATTAAAATATATATATATATAATTAAAACATTACAAATGAGCTCTAATTAAATTAAAATATTTGAACATTCGATTTGATTAATACAATTTGCAAAATAAGAATTACAGACTCCACCACGTAAGGTCCAATGAATGCACAGCCCACTAAACACAAGTACTGTACTCTGAAAAAAACCACATGCTGGAATCCCGTACTAATAGTGCTCCTCTATCCCACGATCCGACGATCAACCTATAGTACGAAAACAACGATTCCCAAGATCTCATCAGATCATCTAGCATAAAAACATACACCCTTGCTCGGAATCCCCCTCGAGCATCTACACTCTGGGTGAGACCGGGTCACCTAGCATCGAAACATACACCCATACTCGAAATTGCCCCTTGAGTATCTTCGAATAAGGCCCGGGTCACATAGCATCGGTAACCTCCATTTGGTATCTCTAACCATGGTGTTGCAACACTCTTTCACTGGGTATCCGGATCCCAACAATTATCGACTCAACCAATCAAATGTCTATTCGGCATACAAGCAACGTGGTCCCAAGGATCCCTTATTGTTATAATCGTCAATACATTATTTATTTTACATTACCGAGTTATTAATACATTATGGAGAAGTGTATAATTAATCTCATTCGTTGTCTCCACTAATCCACATTATCTCATTTATCAAGGCATAATTCAATTATTAATAGTCACATCAATTTCTAACCTTAATTTGTATTTATAAATGATTTAGCGTATCAGATACCAGTACTCGACCACGAGTATCAATATGGCACCCTCGGGTATCGGTACTTACACGTGTATCAATACTAAAACTATTTACTGGAAATCTTAATTTCCCTGAGTACCGATACGGGTCGACCCGTACCGACACAGCGTTGAATAGCTAATCGGTATAGCCGAAGCCCGTACCGATACCCTAATCACTAGCTTAAAACGCCTTAGCATAATTTGAGATTCACGGGGCCTTACTCGCTCCTAAAGCTTATGAAAGTCATTAAGGTTTCTTTACTAACGTATTCGATTAATTAATATTAATTATCGACTTTATAATCAATTAATCGCGTATTTATCCCTTAAGCATAAACCCCCTCGAATCATGCCAATCTATTCAAATAGACATTCAAGGCATCATAATTATCAATCAATGAAGCAATCATCAAGTAATTATATGAGCATCTCAAATGACCCTACACGGTCTCAAAAGTCTCCATGAATCTCATCATATTCACAACATCATCATGTCTCACACAGATATCAAGTCTCATACTATCGGTCTCCAAACATTCATATTTATCATCTACCTATTTCATAAACACTATCACGCAAATCAATCACAATTATGATGCTCATGAAGCAATAGGAGTTCAAGGTGTACTAACCTTAAGCCAAAGCGATAAATCCCCATCCAAGCTCCTCCAAACATCTCTTTAATTCTAATATTCGAGTCTACAATTTCCTCGGATAAAACACATACAACTACATAAGCCATTTTACACTATCGGACTACTTTAAAGGATAATACGCGTAAAAATAGCTTACTGGGTAATTTGGCAAAACAGATTATGTTATCAGACTTAAAACGTTGAGAAACCCCAGATTAAGGTCCTCTAAAAAAGTCAATAGTGGTGCAACGGTAGTGCGCCTCGCCTAGTGGCTCGGCTCGGCTCGGCTCGAATGGTCGGCTTAGCAGACTAGCTTGGCATGCGACTTGGTTCAGCTTGGCTCAGTCCAACAACTAGCCCAACGGCTCAACCTAGCTGAATATAGCTAGCCACTGCGGCTGAACCTTGCCCACACGCAAGGGAGGCTCGTGAGGACGCGTGGGGGCATCTTCGGTGGTCAGAAAGGTGCAATGAACTCTAATCCTACTATTTTGATGTCACTGAACACGATGGTACCCTCTATTTTGTGATTTGGTCGCTAGAAATACCTTCTTTCAATAACCCAAAACTTACTTCCTCTCACCCCGATGAATGGCGGCAACGACGGTGACTTGGTAACCATCAGTCGACTGGTTTCAATAAGATCTTTCCAACGGCGCTGGTGGTTTTGTGAATGGATGCTTAGACGGCGGTAGATCGAACTTCAAAACTCTTCCACTTCACTTTCTCTCCCACTTTTCTCTTTTTTCTCTCATTATTCACTCTTTTTTTTCCCACGCATCTTTTTTTTTCTTTTCCAACCACCTCTTCCCATTTTATCTCTTTCCTCCATTATTTAAATTTCAAACCTCCATCTCTTCAAATAAAAGATGATAATTAATTTAATAAAAGTCTGACTTCATATTCTTCTTTTTTGCCAATAGGCCCAAATTAATTATTTTTAATTTAGACTCCCAATACAAAGACCCAATACTCGGGGTTTGAGGCCCAATTTGTTAACCCAAAATTTAGGTCATTACAACTCTCCCCTCCTTAAGAGAAATTTTATCCTTGAAATTTATACCCATAAAACAAAGAAGATGTTAAAACCTTTATAACTCTTCGGCGCTCTCAAACATATCCCACAGTGACACTCTGATCTCATCTCTTATCGATTATAACACTTGTCTTTTGACGGTTCGAATATAATCTCAGCTGATTTTTTCGTTAGAAGGAATTTATACTCGCTCAGTGCATTACAGACAACAAGAAAAATCCAACGGTATCCCAACAGAAACGTAACACAAAAATTTCATCAAAGAAACTTAACTTGTGTTGTAGAACCCAAAGGTTGTTGCACAACGAAATCTTTCCACAACTCCGTATGATCTAAAAAAATGAGGTTAAACAGTCGTTGCATCCAAATGAAATGATTTATCTCTTGGTGACTCCCTAAAGGAGATTCTAACTCTGATGGCATCCCATATCTATATCATTGCTTACCCGGTGCAAGACTTTTAAAAATGAACGCCGTCTTAACTCGTCTCAAGCACTTACCTTAAACTTGGCATGATAACCCATATCAGCAACTAAAACAGCTCCTAAAAACTCGGTTCACTCAAGAATCTTATACTCTAAATTATAACGTGTCTATAAAACACGTCATCGTTTCCCTCACTAGGATATGCCATTGCAAGGGATAAGGTTCCATCACAAACCTCTAATCTCATGTCAAAAGGTAACATGTACATGTCGTAGTGTTGTACAACCCAACCCATAAAAAACCCAAGAAGACTTTTTATCTGGATCTCACATTTGCCACAAATATCAAACAATACTTATCAAGAATATATTCTTACTCAACGAAATCCCATCGAAGCTGCACACTCACAAACCTTTACAAGATTCACAGTCAACTATTTAATTTCCACCGAGAAATATCAAAGCATCACAAAAAACTTTGAGGAATTAAATGTTTAACTCCCAACTGATGGCAAGTTAAAAGCTTATCGCTATACTAAGCACACGGCTCCACACTATCTCTCAAAACACGCGGCGAAA
This sequence comes from Hibiscus mutabilis, assembly GCA_019671005.1. NCBI lineage: Eukaryota > Viridiplantae > Streptophyta > Magnoliopsida > Malvales > Malvaceae > Hibiscus > Hibiscus mutabilis. Next base: position 39,064,629 of record CM033732.1, read on the forward strand.
GTTTGGTATAACTATCACTCTCAAAATTCATCATATGATGACCACTATAGTATTATAGGAAGAATCACTTGTCTTGACATATCTTTCTCTAAAACACTTGCAACAAGATCTTAAAGTCCATCAGAAACCATCGGACCTAAATTCAATCATAGCACTGTATCCTCTTAATTACTATTAGAACTACTTCTCGTGGCTTCTAAAGTTACCCGCTCACAAAGTATCAGGATCTTATACTCGTGAGGATGAGGCCCGTATCCATAAATTATTGGGATCCTCTATTCGAGAGTCTTCAAGTAGTTGTAACATATTTCTAAGGTATCCAAATCCCAACAACAAGGGATGACTCAACAATCTAGGCAATCCATTAGCACATAGCAAGAGCCTTAGTCACCACACAATATCGATCGATCCACCTAGGATTCTTATGGATTTCTACCTCATACAATTTATCCAATATTTATCGAATCATTAGCCTCTTATTTCTCATATGGGGTTTAAATCTCCATTTCTCAGTTTTAATATTCATTTTATCCCTTAAGAGACCATTTGGGCCATTTACCTCGAATTATAAAACCCTCGAACGTAAACCCAAATTTTTTGGGCAAATTGCCCAGTGAGTACCGATACTCTTATATGGGTATCAGTACGCCCCTCTAGGTATCAACATTCTTCTCCGAGTACCGATACTCAATTTAGGTTCAAAAGATTTGGTGCCTCAAGTCGTACTAATATGCTCACCCTTGTATCAGTACCCAACATCTATACGTGATTTACCTCATACTGATCCCTACTCGTACCGGTACTCTTACCTTTACGTACTGGTACACGAAAGCCTTCCACAAGTAATAGAACAGTAGTACCGATACGCCCCTTAGAGTATCAGTACGCAAAAACAGTACTTTAATTCTCATTAAGCAAGGGGTATCGATACATGGAAAGCCATACTGGTATGCCCTTCATAACCCGTCTCCTTTTATCACAAAGTCGTACCGATACTAGACACCTTGTACCAGTATGCGATCCTAGAATTCAAAGACTGAGTTTGGATTTCACCTAGAAATCCCACTTAACCTATATGGTTAAGCCCCAAATTGATCCTACAAGTTATGTGAAGCTATTAAGTGAGTTTATACTAATTTTAAGCCTTAACAACATCAAATCTACATTTTACCATTAAAGTATCAACCAAGGCATATCAAACCATAAACACTCAAATCATGCATCAAGGCCTATTTTTATGATTTCCATAAAACTATAGGAGTTATTAGTGTACTAACCTTAGATTAGCAGCAGAAATTGAAGCCTTTAGCATAACTTCAAGCGTTGCTTTTCCTTTGATCCTTGGAAGAGTTTCTAACTTCTTTCACTACAAGAGACGTTACCAACATGTTACAACATTGCTGGGGAACTAAGGGAGCCAAAGACACATATCTAAACGAGAATGAAGCTCCTAAAACCCATTCCCATTCTCCCTCCACAACCCCCACCAAAACACCTTTCTCCACCAAAACTAACCATTCATACCTTGAAATATAGATCACTAATAGCTGATAAAACTTCTATTGACAAGCCAAACATGATTCTCAACATACACTCTTAAAATTCTACCTTTGATAGAGGCGTTTGAAGAGAAATGATGAGTTTAAGAAAGAGGAAGGGGATGTAAAGGTGATGATATCACCATTTTCTGCATATGCAGAGAATTAAAGCTTCTCCCCCTCTTTTTACCCTATTTTGGCATTTACCAAAATACCCTCTAGCCATCTTTTCAAGCCCACACCTAAACTAAAAACCCAAGCCCAAAAAGGTTCTTAAGGCCCAATAACATAGCCTAAACACGAGGCTCTTACCTCGGTTAACTTGATACTCGAGTCCAAAGTCTGGGCTGTGACATTCTATGCAAGTTTACTTTGTAAACAAGTAACATATTCTATAAATAGATACTAGTAATTAAGGTTTTAGACATAACACAACACAATAAACAACATGTAGATCAGAAACTCTACTAAGCGTTAAGACGCAAACTTGTTGTAATCTTTTATTCTTTGTCATAGTGAAAGTTCTCATCATTTGCCTGTAGTTTTTCTCATTTTGGGTTTTTGACATAAATCTTGGTGATCTTTATTTTTTTGCTTTGTTTGTAATCACCTTCTTCGTTGTTCTGTTGTTATCATCTATAGCTAGTATATCTCTAGTATAACAAATATTTTAATAAAATAATATCTAATATATTTTAATTTATATATAAAGTTAATTTACAAAAAAGGTTATATTACAATATTTGTACGAGGAATATAGACTTGGAGAAGTGGAAGAAAGAATGGCGTCTAATCCTAGGCAGATCGCAGGAAGGGGAGGACGGTGGTTGTGGACCTTGTATATTGATAACCTATTCAAGCAGATACATTGGAAAGGCTTGTGACAGGTTTGTGATCGCCATGGAGTTATGGCTGATGTGTTTATCCCTGTGAAGATGACAAAGAAAGGATCTAGATTTGGTTTTGTGCAGATAGAATCGGAGAGGGATGCATTATGTATGATCAAGAGGCTAAATGGGGCATGGGTATATGGATCTAAAATTTAGGTTTCATTGGCAAAGAGGGACATACGGGAATCATACTGGCGGTGGAAAAGAGATTCAGTGTCACAAAATACCATAAAGCCCAATAGAGGAGAAGAAAGTATTAAAATTGGACAGGGTAAATCTACACTGCATCGAAAATGAGTGATTGGCGTGGTGGAAGAACAAAATATGGATATACTACGATATAGTGCAGTTGGACGTTGTATCTGTATGGCATCTCTAGTAGAATTAACGAGTAATTTTTTTACGTTGCAGCTACAGGGGTTCTCGATTTTGAGAATCTCTGGTCTATATATTTTATTCATGTTTACGGATGAGGACACACAAAAGAAAGTTTTGGACTCCAGAGTGCTATTGCAATGGTGTGATAATGTGCAAGAATGGTCTGTAGATGTAAAATTGCATAAGAGAAATATTTGGCTGGCTGTAAGTGGTATACCTATCCCTACATGGTCTCAAGCCACACTCAAAAATATTGCAGAGGTTTGGGGATTGCTGGTAAGACTAGATGATGACACTGTTGAACCCACATCATTTGAAAAAATATAGATTTTGATCGAAACCGATTGTTTACATAGACTTGATAAAATTATGGAACTTGTTATAAACGGTTTAGTGTGTCCTATTAGAGTACAAGAATTTGAAAACATTGTTCGTAACATCCAATATGAGGAGCAAGCAGATGTGGATGTTAAGAGTGTGGGAATTCAAAACAACCAGCAATAGAATGACCAAAACGATAGGAATAATAGAACTCTGATTAGAACGGTTGTGGTTGTGGATGATACATCGGGTGAGGATGCACTACTGAAAGTAGGGGTTTACGAGACTCGAACAAATGATTGTACCAAATTCAATAGAAAATAGGGTCCACGCTCATTCTAGTGATCTATTAGAGGTCACAAAACGTATTAACCTAAGGGTGTTGGATAGTCAGGAGGACATAGCAACTGGCGTTTCTGATGAAGTTGTAGGTTTGGTGTCACGTAACGAAGAAGAGACAATAGGATACGATGTAATGCAATGTTTAGTCGAGCGTAGGTTGATGCCCCATGAATCTGTGAATAATTATGGGCTTAAGGAAACAAATGTTCTAAACACACCTAAGGTAAAAATAATTACTTATAATAGGTTTGATCGAAAAGTTAGGTATATACCTAAATTAATGCTGAGTTTTCTGCCATCTGATAAAAGAAAGAACGCCAAAAAAGGTTTACCCAAAAAGGGGAGAGGAAGACCGAGAAACAACCAGCCATAATCACAGAAGATAGCAAACGAATCCCTACTGGATTTAGATTTTATTAGTAGGAAAAAAGAAATTTTGAAGGAAGCAAAGGAAACCATTGGTTTGGGTAAAATAGTTAGCGCAATCACAATTGGAAACGAGGAAGAAATTTTGAAGGACATCGCAAATTCGATAGAAGCACACGGGAGGGATAATAGCATCTTGGGACAATACAGGTGTTGTCGTAGAACATTCGGGGTCTAGAGGCACAATAAAAAAAGCGATACATAATAGGTTGCGACAAAATCGGGGTGAGATAGTGTGCATTCAAGAGACGAAGTTAGAGGATATCTCTTCGACGATGATAAGCATTATTTGGGTTTTACACTATTTTGATTTTATTTTTACCCCCTTGATTGGTCAATCGGGGGGATATTAATGGTGTGGAAAGCATCGTGTTTCAGGGCTGAGCTTAAGAATGTGAGCCAAAATTGCATTATTATTATCGACATATGGGTGAAGAAAAATTAGAATTGTGGTTTTATTTCTGTTTATGCGCCATGCTTAGTGGATGAACAAAATGAGTTATGGGATTTAATAAGTTTGAATATGCTGGAACATGAGATTCCATGGTGCGTACGTGGTGATTTTAACACGGTACGAACGATGGATAAAAGACGAGGCTGTGTCGAGAGCTTGATTGGTATGGAAAATTTTATAGACTTTGGAAGAGGGCAATTGAAACAAATAAACTTGCCAAGGGGGTTTTCAAACCACACACCATTACTATTAGTGAGAGATGCTTTGGATTGGGGACCAAAACCTTTTCGGTTCCTTAACTGCTGGTTAGATCAACCTTCTCACGTCCAAGCAATGGAGGAGGCTTGGGGGACCATCACAGAATTTGAAAGAGGGATGCCAGTACCTGGTAAACTCAAGGCGTTGAAAGCTTTTCTTCGCCAATGGAACAAAGAGGAATTTGGTAATGCGGATCAACAAATTAACGTGGTAACCAGGCAGATTGATGAAATAGATTCGATAGTGGCAAGTAATGATGGTAAAGGGGTTAGTGATGAGTGCGACGCCATTTATTATCAGAGTTGTGGCTTTTAAATCACCTTCGTTAATTAATTTAGAGGCAGAAGTCAAGGTCTTTGTGGCTTAAAGAAGATGATCAAAATACACGTTATTTTCATCGAGCGGCACAATTGAGAGCATTGCGAAATAATATTATGGCGTTGAATGTTAATAGCCGTTGGATATCTCATCTAGAGAGTCTAAAGAAGCAGCTTTATACGGAATTTCGTAAGCATTTCTCAGCAAATACTTGTTCGAGGATGTTGGATGCCAGCGTTTTATTTTGGTCCATTACGAATATGCAAAGTAATCAATCTGTTGGAGGTTGTTTTTTTGAGAAAGAGGTGAAACGGGGTGTGTGGAGTTATGATGGAGCGAAGGCGTCGGGACTTGATGGGTTTAGTTTTGCATTTTTCAAAAATGAATGGTCATTTCTAAAGAACGATGTAATGAAAATGCTAGAAGATTTTTATGTTACTGTTCTTTGCCGCGAGGTAACAATTCTATATTTATTGTTTTAATTCTAAAAAAAGATGAGCCTTTGGTGGTAGGGGACTATCAGTCGATATGCATTTTAAATTCAATTTACAAGATCCTAGCTAAGGTTTTGGCAACGAGACTTCAAAAGGTGATAGGTGATGTTATAAGTGATTCCCAATCAACTTTTATCCATGGGAGACAGATTATGGATGGTATTCTTTTGACAAACGAGGTGATTCACTCGATGAAGGACCAAAATCTTAGTGAGGGATATGTTATCTTGAAGCTAGATTTTGCGAAGGCGTATGATTGTATCCGGTGGGAGTTTTTAGACCAAGTTATGAACATAATAAACTTTGGTGTCAAATGGAGACTGTGGATTACTGAACGTATTAGTACGGTGTGATTATTGAAATTGGTTAAATAAAGGAATTTCTAATGCATCATGGACTGAGGCAAGGCGATCCAATGTCATTGCTCCTTTTTGTGATTATGGCAGAAGAGTTACATCATTTTTTATGTAAGGCAGAGAAAGTAGATGTTATTGGGGGCGTTCGAGGGGCAGAGGGGGTATGGCTTTCACACTTACAATTCATAGATGACACAATGATTTTTGTGGAAGGAGAGGTGCGGTACGCGTAAAATTTGAAAATGCTGCTGCTTGTTTTGAGTATGGATTGAGTCTTACAATAAACTACTCGAAATCATGTCTATACGCTATAGGGTTTGATGAGGGAAGAGTAGCCGCGATGGCCGAGATTCTTGGTTGTGGATGTGGTGATCTACCCTTTACTTATCTTGGAATTCTAGTTGGGGTCAATCCAAATTGCTCAAGTATATGGGAACCGGTTGTGCAGCGTTTTCGCTCACGCCTTTTGGGGTGGAAAAGCAAATTGATGTCTTTACTGCTAGGTTAGTAATGGTGAATTCTGTGTCATCTACTCTTCTTCTTTATTGTATGGGAATATATAGGGCTTCGAAAGGCATAATTACAAAGATCGATAAAATTCATAAAAATTTTCTTTGAGTTGGCTTGGCAGATAAAAGAAAAATGAGTAGAGTTAATTGGTCCACGGCTTATCGCCCTTGTCTTCTTGGTGGCCTTGAAGTAGTGAATTTACGCATTCAAAATATGTGTTTATTGGCAAAATTGTAACACCCTTAACGTATACTCGTAAGCCGAATATACATTAAAAATGTTATGGAGTCACTGAAAGAAATCTTGACTTGTAATTTTTTTATACCAAAATTCATTATTGCAGTTTAACTCTTTCTCGGTTTTGAATTAAAAACTATGTCAGTCTATTGCAGCTAGTTTTGACCCTGAATTGATTTATAAAATTCATATTTGAGTTACTGAAATAAATATATTATTCAGGGTGAAAACTAGGTATCCTGTCTAGACCCATTTTCTTAGTTTTTAAAATTTTCACGTGATTAGGGTTAAACAACATTCTAACCATATCGAAGATTTTTCTACTATTAGAAGTTCATATTTCTAGACTTATTCATCCATAAAAGCATAATATTTCGTTGTAAACTTATACTTTAAACAATTTCACTTTAAAATACTTACATGGCCACTAGTCTATCAAATTACGGTAAAGATGTGCTTACTGAACTTACTGTAGTAACTTGATTCTTCCCAAGTTTCTGCTCCTCCTCGATAGACAATTTTCAAGAAACCTACGTGTGACATAAGACACACGCTAAGTACGAACTTAGTGAGGCAGTTAAACTTATTTATTTTAAACATGAAGTGATGCAGTACAATATATCATATAAATGTGTATCATATTTTTCTCTATAACATGGCAAGTATGTCATAATGTTATCATATCATGTATGGTCTTTATCATGAAGCATTTATATCATGCATTATCTATATCATAGAAACCATATATGCCATATGAATCATGTATCATCATTTTCATGTAAATCATGTAACATACTATCATATGAATCATGTATCCAATTGCACAACATGTTCTCTATCATGGACATATTTTTATTATGCAATCATTTTCATAACATATAATTTATAATGATCATGCTTTTATCATGTAATCATCTACATAACACATGCTCTTTCATGGTTATGCTTTTATCATGCAATCATCTGCATATTCATAACTTTTCAATTTATCTTATTACGATACCGAAGTATCTATTTCAATGCGGCATGATCAGTGCCTAATACGAGGCAAGTCTGTTAGGACTCTATAGCCTCTAATTCGATATCGTAGTATCTAAAATTGAGTACGTACTCGAGGACGCTTTTTGCTCCTCATAAAGGACGCTCTTCGCTCCTTATATTCGCACCTCTTTAGTGCTATCGACACTCAAGGTGTCTACTTGTTTCATTTTAATCTTATCACTATTCATGTAAACATAATGCATCATTATTTATGAAAACAGTAGTTCGTACCTTGTATTCCATCCAGCTTGCCATGTCGAGCAATGTATCATATCATGTATTATAGAGAAATGCAATGCCATTGTCAATGTAATGCAAACATTTAGAAATGCACTCACCTGAGCCATGTAACAGTTTGCCTCACTAAGTCTTACTCTATCCTTTCCCTCATAACACTTCGAATCCTCTTTGATTCGTATTCGACTTCATCAATCACATGAATATAAATACCATTTGTTAGATTCATTTCTAACGATATTTTAATCAAAGTATCTAATCATTTAACATTCAAATTTTCCATAAATTTTCTTTCTTCCTTATACTGTCAAAACCTCATTTGGCCCTTAATAACCATTTCGAACTTCAAATAATTCTTCTGAACTTGATAACCAACATTAGATACAAAATATCTAAATTTTCATTTTCTGGCAGCTTTGTACTACCTTCAAAGATTTATTTCTATAAAATATTCTAAAACTCGGAATTCAATTCCGTTTGTTCTGAAAGAAACTAGATTCAATAAGCTTTTCACCCATATAAACTAATAGCCCGGATTCAACTTGTACGATTTATGGAAAATTTTTAAAGTCAATTTCCAGTGCTAAATTCGGAACAGTCTGCACACTATTTTTCTGACCTTTCATTACTTAAAATTTCATATCTTTTGACTCGGAACTCGAAATCAGTTTTCGTCTATTGGAAACGAAACTAGACAAACATATCTTTATTTCAGCATAAAATTCATTATCTAACCATTTTTGTAGAATTTTTGGTAAATTTTCAAACTCACTGTCAAAAATCCAGTTTTTACACAGTTTCCATAAATAACTTCAACTTTTATACTAACTTCTCTCTATTTTCTACTTATATTTACTAAATGTTCATTATGGTCCTTAATGACCATTTTGGACATAAAACAATTGTTCAAGCTCAATTTGAACAATTTCCAATACTATCTCTTCATTTTGGACTAATATCCTTTTAGTACTTAAACTTTATAAAAATGACATTTTAGTCACCACTTTTATATTTGTATATTTAATTCATGTACAAACCAATATTTACTCATTTCTAGCATTTCTAGAAATTTTCCACTAATTTCCAATCTTTATCAATTCAACCTTTACAAAAATTCTTATTTCAAAAAGGTCCCTAAACTTTCTTTTCTTGTCATTTCAATCTTTTTGACTCCCTTTCACGCTTGAATCATCAAATCCATTAAGAATTCATAAATTTAAGACCAATCCTCTATTTTTTTATGAATTGACAAAAAGGTCCCCTAACTTTCTTGAAATGCCGAATTGGTCTCCCAACTTCCAAAAATTTTCAGTTGGTCCCTAATCATCAATTCAAGCTAATTCCATCATAAATCAACAATTCCAATGCTAAAAATAAAATTTTCAATAATTTCCCCCTAATTCTCAATTATTTCGAAATGGTCCATAAAAAATTCAACTTGGGGAAATTATTTAGTCTAACATCAAAAATCAAGCTCTCAACATCATAATCTATTCAATTTCATCATCAATTTAACTCCCTAACCAAAATCCCCAATTCTTAGGGTTAAGGTTTATAACTTCAAGCATGGAATTAATCCAAATTCAAACTTGTTTCCATGTCTATAACATAAATTCTACTCAATACAACTTCAATTTCCATCATAGACTTCTAATTCCATAATCATATTCATCCATAAACATGAATTATACTTGATTTTATCAAACAAAATTACCATCAAAATTTAGAGAATCAAGCATAGATTAAATTACCTTGATTTGTTTTGCTTGAATCTAGCCTTGATTCTTCAAATTTGGCTTGAAAAATGAAAATTTCTCTTTCCCCTTTCTTTTCTCTATATTTTGAATAGCCTAATAAAAGGATGAACAAATTTTGTTCATCTTTTTATCATTTAAACCACATGTTTAAAGTTAAATGAATTTTAAATTCATTTGACTAGTGAAATTACTAATTTGCCCTTTTTATCCAATGGCCAAGATTTAATCTTATCACAAATCAATGGCCATGATAGATCCCATATGTAATTGGCCTTTCAAAATTGCCCTTAAAGTTTCAAAATATTTCAAAAATGCCATATTTGGCAAAAGACTAATTTGCCCTCCAACTATACTTTAATTACAGCAAAACTTAAAAATTGCCATTCCATTACAATTGAATCAAATTGGTTCCTTCTCAATTGCCCCCTTCCAAAATATCTTATATTTTTATTTAAGGCATTTATTCGATCCAAATATTCAAATTTCACTCAATACAATTTCCAAATTTTCTTCCTTTGAACTTTAAAACTTTATAGCCACTAACATAACCCTCGTACGAAAAATCCGGGTAACACAAAAGTGTTACTCTTGGGGGTAAACTGTTCATTTACGGGGATAGATTACATAACTTTTGAAAATTACACTTTGTTCCCTAAACTTTTCCAAAGTTTATACTTTGGCCACAAAACTTTCAGGACTTCCATTTTGGTCACTGAACTTCAATTCCAGTTTAAATTTTCCTCGGATTTTTACCAAACTTTGAAAGTACCCAATTCAGCTCACTTATTCCTTAAATATTATTTTATAACTTTTCCTTGGCTTATAGAACAGCCTCTGAAATTTCGATTCGATCCGATCTCCCGATATTCGTAAAATACTTCTACTGCGATTTTACCTTTTCTAAACTATCAGATTTATTCCAAAAATTCCACATTTCCATATTCAGGAAATAAACTCTATTATCTCATAAAAAATTCCTTTCCCAGAACTTAGACTGAATTTTCCTAACTCAGTCTACTATTCTGATAATTATCGAAAATCCTCATAGAGTAACATTTCTCTTAAAAATACCTTATCGATAATCCATACGAATATTCTCTACTCTTACTGAGTTCCAAAATATCGTTTAGAAACACTTTTATGGGACCTTCTCGGAGGTTACCCATCCTAGTATTTCCCTGGCCTAAGCACCTTAACAATTTTATTCGATCCAATTTTGGCACCTTTTACTACATCTTAATTCTTAAAATTGATATCAAAGTAGTTATTTCGATTCGATTCACTCTTATACTGAATAAAATTACTTATTTGGAAAAAAATTTACACTTTAGTCCCTAAGCTTTTCCAAGTTCATACTTTCACCCCCTAAACTTTCAAAAATTACATTTTAGTCTCTAGTCCAAAAGTCGAGATATTACAAAAATGGTTTTGATGATATACGGAGAATGTGGAATCTTTGTGGCGGTCAAATATTATTACAAAGTATGGGGAACAAATTTTGCGTTGGAGACCCAATATGAATCAGTTAAGTAAAATGTCAAGAGTGTGGCGCCAAATTGTCAAAATTCACGAGGATAATCAAGTAGGTATATTTATGGGAGTGGGCTATTTTACCTGGATGGTGGGTGATGGTTTGAATGTTTTTTTGGCATGATTGGTGGTGTCTTGATAAGCCTCTGATTATTGCGTATCCTCGTTTATTTTGACTAGCTTCGGATAAACTCATTATGGTGAACAAAACTAAAGAAATGGTGCATCAAGATATTAGTGCATGGGCTACCTTATTTTGCAGACAACTTTGAGGCTTTGAAAAATATAAATTAAAGGAATTAAAATCTCTTGTGTGTTTGTTGCATATGCCTTATTCACAAGATGATAGGCTGATTTGAAAGGCAAGCTCTTCGAGTGAATTTTTTGTGAAGAATCCCACGTCCTTAATAACTTCCTTTGGTGTCGAGGAAGGGTTTTTGTAGTTCATGATTTGGAGAATGGCTATTCCTCCCAAGATCTAGTGTTTTTTATGGTTTATGTTGCATAATAAACTGTCGGCAGAGGAGTATTTGTGGGTGCAAGGTTTGCTGATCAATGATTTTTCCATGCAATATGCTTGGTGAGACGAAGGCGAGGATAATTTGAATCACAACCTATATGAGTGTCCGTGAATGTATCTACTGTAGTCCAAGTTCTTGGGTTGGTGGCTAGTGGAATTGGTTTGGCCAAAGTCGCTGTTGGATTTTGTCGAAAAATGCTTACACAGTCCCTTTTTGGCCATAGTGAGGCAATGGTGGATTGTAACATGTGCTACTATTTTGTGGTTTGCGTGGTTGGGTTGAAATGAGTTTGTTTTCAATAAAAAGAAATTGGCAGTTGATGAATTATTTTTCCTTGTCAAATTTAGATCATTCTATTAGATGAAAGCATCAAAGTGGTCTTAAGATGTTGTGGAGTCACAGTGGTGGATTTGTCCAGGGGTTGTTGTGATGGTGTCACGAATCACCAAGCCCCATGTGAGGATTAAATGGAAACCTCCAATGCTCGATGTTTTAAAATTTAATATTGATGAATCGGCGAAGGGCAAACATGGTATGGAGGTGTTTTACGCGATTCGTCCGATCGTGTGTTGGCTTTTTTTTTCTGGACCATTGAGGGAGATTGACTCAAATAAAGTTGAATTACATGATATTTGTGTTGATGTTGAACTTTTTGCTACCTCTAAATGGTGTAATATTTTTGTGGTGATTGAATCTGATTTTGTTGTTGTCGTGGCTTGGGTGTTGCATGGTGAGCGACGACCATAGAGACTTTGGCAGTCTTTTCAGGGAATTGATGATGCTTGTCGTAAGCTTCCTCGCCTTTGTTTCCACAATGTACCACGTAAGGCGAATAGTATTGCGGATGCCTTTGCTAAGGGAGGGGTGAGACGTGTCTCTTGGTTGCAAGTTATCCATTAATTTTGTTTGGTAGATTACTGGGAATTTTGTTGGCAATTTTGCAGGTTTGGTATAGGATTTGGTCCAAAAAAGCAACATAGGAAGGACTGCCAAGGAGAATGCCAAGTGATGTTGGCACAGATAGACCAGACAATGCCAAGCATCGGATGGCAAAGAAGTGAACTTGATGCCACGCCAAGAAGCTGTTGGACCCTGAAAAAATACGATATGATCAGGCTCCGAAAAGTGAGCAATTGGAACAATCTCTGAAAAAAATAGTAGATAAGATGGTGCAAAGACTAGTTGGCAGATTCATGCCAAGCTTGGACGCCAAGGTAGCATCGGCAGTATAATGTCAGCCCTATCCTGATCAGCTATCATTCAAATTTGGATAAGAAGATAATCACGTATCCCTTGGGCAGTTGAAATTCAAAATTTGAAGAGCTAATCATATCCCTTCCTTGCACACCTATTTAAACACCAACCAAGCTAGCATTTGGGGAGCGGAGAAGATTGGATCGTGAGGAGTTGGTGTGTGACGATTGACAACCAGCTGCAACTTGGAAGGGTGGTTCGACCAGCTTGGCCGAGAAGCCTGGATCTTGAAGGGCTGGATAGAAAGACCCCTTGTAGCCTATTTTCTCTTTCAAGTTATTTTAATTTGTTTTTAATGATGATGTATTTTGAAAAAGTTTGTGGGTTGTTGGTTAAATCTCTCACCATGAACTAATTTAATAGTTGGCGATGGATGTTTGCGTTGAACGTTATTTTTATGTTTTAGTTTTTAATAATAAATCTGCCTTGGCAATGTTTTCACTATTTGGCATACTTTAATGTTTCCTAAATACTATGACAAGCGAGAGCTGGCACTGTTGGCTTATTGCTCCTCAATATCTTAACAGACTTGGTGTGGCAACGATCAAGTTGTTGAATACTAAGGAGAGAAGCTTCGAGAGAAGTCATTCAAGTAGATGAACTTACTTCGAAAGTGAAATCTACCCCTTAGGAGTATAGATTGGATCAGAATCAATTTGGTTTATTTAAAAACAAACACTATAAATATATAGAGGTTTTTACATGATCAATTTAGGGAATGATCGTCGAGAGAGGCTTTGCTAATTTTGAATCTGCTTGGCAAACAATGCCAAGACATGTTGTTATTAAAGGCTGGCACGACATGAATAACGTAAAAACCATGCATTCTTTGCCAACGCTCATCATTCATTAAAGCACCTTTCTTGCCAACGTCTTTACTTTACTTTCATTTCTTTTCTTTTCAATTATTTTCAAAACCAACTTCAAAACAAATGAACTTTTTCTTAAGTCAAGTAACAATCAAAGCAATTGAATTTCAAGTCAATCTCTGTGGGATCGATACTCAGTTTACCAGCTGTATTACTTGTAGACGTGTATACTTGCACGCAAAAGACTCATCTTGGCACTGTTCTATACTTTTCCAATACATATTTTCTGCCCCTTTTGCGAACATTCACTTAGAGAGTCTACAAGTTTTTGGCGCCGTTGCCGGGGATTGCAACAAAATTGATTATTTTTAAATTTTTACTTGTCTTTCTTTTATTTTTGTTTTTGATTTCACCTTTTACTTTTGTCGGTGTATGACCAGAAGCCATCATGTGGTGGACGAATGGCCATACGATCCAAAATTGAGAATACCTTGCAGAGGTTAAAAAGAAGATTTTGAGAGATGCAAAACCAAGGTAATGGAGGGAATGATGTGGTGAACAATGGAGGAAATCCACTTAACAATGAGATACCACCACCACCTGTTGTCCCAATTGTTAATGAGTGACCTATTAGAGAACATTCGGCACCAACCATTGACAATTTGATGCCAGGACTTGTTGGCACAGAGGTAAACGCTGTCAATTTTGAACTTAAGCCGGTAATGATTCAAACTCTTTTGAATGTAGGTCAGTTTGATGGAGCACTCACTGGAGATCCTAGGCAACATCTGAAGCAGTTCATGGAGATTTGCCAGCTATTCCAACAAAATGGAATACCTGAAGATACCGTGAAGCTAAAGTTATTTACTTTTTTCTTTGAGAGACAGGGCGAAGGCTTGGCTTAATTCCTTGCTGCCTGGCTCGGTTACTTCATGGGCAGACTTATGCCAGAAGTTCTTGACAAGATTCTAGCCGCCAACACTCACTGCCAAGCTGCGAGGTGATATTATTACATTCAGGCAGGCTAAGGATGAGACCTTATATGATGTATGGGAAAGATTTAAATACCTGTTGAGGAGGTGTCCTATGCATGGATTCCCGAATTGGACCCAGATACAGACCTTTTACAATGCATTAAATGCACAAAAATGACTGTTGTTGACGCTTCAACAGCTGGTTCGTTGCTTGACAAGACATATACCGAGGTTGTTGACATTCTAGAGAGGATTGCAATTAATGATTTTGAATATCCTGTTGCTAGACTTGGGACCGAAACTAAAACCAATGGGAAATTTCAGGTTGATGAACTAACGTCCATTCATGCCGAAATTTTCAACCTTACTAGCATGGTAAGAACGTTGCAAAAGAACAATGAGTCCCAAGAAGTCAAAGCATTAGACACATTCTGTACAATTTTTGGAGAGAATCATCATGTGGATGAATGTCCTACCAACCCTGAATAGGTAAACTTTGTTGGCAATGTTAATCGTTACTATAATCCTAACTCTAATACTTTTAATGTAGGTTGGAGACAACACCCTAACTTAGCATGAGGAAATCAAGGAGGTAACCAGTACAATGCCCAGTGCTAGAATACCCAGAGACAGAATAATAATGCCATGCCACAGAAAGCCCAAAACAATTTTAAAAAGGGCAGAGACTAAACCAAGGAGGCACTCTCACAGAGTACATGGAGAGGAATGATCCCACAGTCCAGAGTTTGGCAGCATCAATGAGAAACTTGGAAGTCCAAATTGGGCAGATTGCCAACGCACTCAGCAATCGACCCCAAGAGAGCATTACCAAGTGACACAGAAGATGCTCGGCACAAAGACAATAAGTAGTGCAAAGCTATAACTCTTCGGAGTGGTAAGTAGTGCGAGATGGAGAAGGTTGCTAAGCAGCCAATTAATTGCCAAGTTGAGAAGCTTGTGCTAGCAGATAATCCTAGGGAAGTAGAGAAAGAGAAAAAAAAGTAGATGATGCCAGAACCGATGCCAGACAGCATACCAATGCCAGCACCGAGGCCAAACAGACTAATGCCAGCACTACGTCGGCAAAGCTGGCAGTGCAGACACGTATTTATATGCCGCCACCATTTCCAGCAAGACCTCAAAAGCATAAGCGAGATCAGCAATTCAAACGCTTCTTGGAGGTTCTTAAATAATTACAAATCAACATTCCATTGGTAGAAGCCCTTGAACAAATGCCTAACTATGTCAAATTTATGAAGGGCATTCTGTCCAAAAAGAGAAAGTTGGGAGACTTTGAAACTGTAGCTCTGACCGAAGGATGCAGTGCTATGATCCTAAACCGATTGCCACCAAAGTTGAAAGATCCGGGAAGTTTTACTATTCTCTACACTATTGGCAACAAATTCATGGGCAAGGCACTGTGTGACCTAGGAGCCAACATCAACCTGATGCCAATTTCAGTTTTCTAGAAGCTTGGCATAGAAGCAAGACCTACCACGGTAACACTTCAGTTGGTAGATCGATCTTATGCACATTTCAAGGGTAAGATTGCGAATGTGTTGGTAAAGGTAGACAAATTTATTTTTCCAGCTGATTTTATCATTTTAGATTATGAGGCTGATATTAAGATGTTGTGGCATCAAAGTGGTCTTAAGATGTTGTGGAGTCACAGTGGTGGATTTGTCCATGGGTTGTTGTGCTGGTGTCGCGAATCACCAAGACTCGTGTGGGGATTAAATGGAAACCTCTAATGCTCGATGTTTTAAAATTTAATATTGATGAATCGGCGAAGGGCAAACAAGGTATGAAGCTGTTTTAAGCGATTCGTTCGATCGTGTGTTGGCTCTTTTTTCTGGACCATTGATGGACATTGACTCAAATAAAGTTGAATTACATGATATTTGTACTGATGTTGAACTTCTTGCTACCTCTAAATGGTGTAATCGTTTTGTGGTGATTGAATCTGATTCCGTTGTTGTCGTGTCTTGGGTGGTGCATGGTGAGCGGCGACCATAGAGACTTTGGCAGTCTTTTAAGGGAATTGATGATGCTTGTCGTAAGCTTCCTCGCCTTTGTTTCCACAATGTACCACGTAAGGCGAATAGTATTGCGGATGCCTTTGCTAAGGGAGGGGTGAGACGTGTCTCTTGGTTGCAAGTTATCCATTGATTTTGTTTGGTAGATTATTGGGAATTGTCTCGCTTGTTTTTTCTTCTTTTGGTGTTAATTCCGGTGTTTTATTTATAATCATACTTGTACTCTTTTCCTCCACTTAAGTTTAGGAAGGTTTTAATGAGGCACATGATTATATTTGTAAGACTTTTTACTTCCAATAAATAAATGCCTTGCTGATAAAAAAGTTAATTTACAAAAAAAATTATATACGTTAAATTATCAAGTAATTAACCCGTGCATTACTCGAGTATACAAACTAGTTATTATTAGGCTTAAAGGTAAAATTAGTCTTCAATGAAAAAAAATCAATTAAGCCGTTATGAAAATTTTGCAACGAATTTATTGCCCATAATTCAAATCGCACTTAGTTTTGCCATTCCATAATGGTTGACCAAGTTTGACTATTAACTCATTAACGACCAATAAAACGATGACACACCTGGAAGTGCCAAATCATTAATCTGTAAAAAATAAAAAAATCTAAAAAAGTATAAAAATTTTAAAATATTAAAAAGCAAAAAGTATTATAAAATATAAAAAATGATAAAATTTATAAAAAAACTATTTTTTTAAATAAAAGATATAAAAGTTTAAAAAATTATAAGAACCTAAAAAACTGGTTTTCTTTTTAAAAAAACCTCTAAATTATTCACAATTGCTCAATAACCCCTAAATTTTTTTTTTTCTAAAAAACCTCTAAAACCTAAAAATCCACTCAACGATCAACGCATGTTCCAGCACGGTTCGTCGAACGGGGAGGGCACGTTGATGGCGACGAACCAAACCATCGACTCGGGAGACGCGATTCTTCGAACATCAAGGGGGAGGAGCGATTTCGTGTCATGGTTTTGTGCAAGGGGTGGTTGACTGCAAGAACCAAATGGTAGAGGAACAACGGATGTGAGTGTTCGAAGGCGAAGGTAGGTCGTCGGAGGGTTGAATGGATGACAACAAATGGGATTTGGGATTAGGGTTAGGGATATGAGAATTAGAGTTAGAAATTTAGGAAATTTAGGGTTTTTAAAAAATAAAAGATTTTTATTTTAAAAAATAATTGAAATAAAAAAAATATTTTTTATAATTATATACAAAATTTAAATATTATTTCATTTAAATATTTTAATATTTTAAATAATTATTATAGTTATTATTTTATTTTTTATGATTTTAAATAAAATATATATTTTATAATTTTATATATTTACAATTTAAGTTTTTATATAATCTTAAATATTTTTTAGATTTTTTAATTATTTTTACGGTTTTATGACATATACTTTCAATGTGTGCCACATGTCACCGTCTTAATAACTGTATGAGAGTTAACGGTATGAGAGAGCTAAATTGATGCAATTTGAATTTTCAAGGCTCGCAATTTGAATTATGCCGACTAAATTAGGTATAAAATCTTCATAAAGATTTAATTTTTTTTATTTTTCGTTCAAGTCTAATTTGACATTTAAGCCTTATAATTATAAAATAAAGGATTTACACGAAAGCTGGTTTGAGCATGAGGCCAATTTGGAGTGGGGAACTCGTAAACAACTCCAGCACATGCAATTATCCAAGATGATGTCATTTGATTTTGAGGTAACCCGTCAATCATGTTACGGAAAACAAATCTTGGAGTTTGAATATTCTTAATGCTTAATGCCAACAATGTTGTCTGTTACCGTAAAAATCTTACTCATTATCGCCTTCAAATTTGACAAGTTGTGAAAAAAAAGAAATCTTCCAGCCCCGTTACGCTGCTAGTGCTTATAAATGGTGGAGCTCTACGAAGTGGATCTGCATAACATAAAAGAATTAAGAGGCAAAACTCATTAAACACAAAGGGAATGATGGGCAGGTGTTTGGGATTGATGATGGTGGCGTTGCTTATTGTTTCCACGTTGGTGGCTGTGCCTCAACATGCAAGAGCGGCCATAACATGCGAACAGGTTACGTACCTCCTTACCCCATGCATTGCGTATGGGGTGTTTGGTGGGACAGTGGCTCCAACTTGCTGTTCGGGTATTAAAACTCTGGACGCTGCTGCCAAAACCGCGGATGACCGGAGGAAGAAATGTGAGTGTATTAAGGAAGGTGCTGCGAGAATCCCTGGACTCAACTATGATCGCGTTAATGAGATCCCGGCAAAATGTGGAACTACTTGTCCATACAAAGTCACTCCTGATATGGATTGCTCCAAGTAAGTATATATTTGTTTCCCTCTCTCTAAATATATACATATATGATATATCCTGCATGCCTTAATACTGCTGCTGCTGCAGGGTGAACTGAGCCTACGACTGCAAAGGCGTTGAGTGGAGTTACTTGCACCAATCTACAATTTCAGTTTGGAAAATTCTATATATCTATATAATAAGACCATGTTAATATGTTATGCATATCGTTCAACATCATCAAGCATGCCTATTGCCAATACCGGTTAATGTTACGATGAATATTTGAACTCCTAGTCCTTGTACTATTCAAGCATTGGAAACCTAGTCCCACATCGCTCAGGTGTGTTTTGTAGTCTTATAATAAGATGAGGATGGCACACTTCTGGTATTTCCAAGTCCCTTGAGCAATAAACATCTTAGTTATTTCACAATGGAATGGGCTCCAGTATAACATCCTCAAAAAAAATTCGGAAGTAAAAATTTATGAACAATATTTTTTTGAAAATAAATTATTTTATTTTTATGAACAATATTTTTTTTGAAAAATGAGTATTGGAATTTTATCTTGAAGCGTTAACATTATTATTCTTATAATGAGATTGGAAGGAATTTTTATCTTGAAGCAAAATATTGAATATTGGTTGGGACTAAATTGTAAGGAAATTTGAAGTTGGAGGACTAAATATGCTATTATCTCAAATGACATAAACTAAGTTTGTGAAAGAAAAGAAAAGTTAAGGAACTAAAAGTTGAATTATTCCAAAGTCTAGAATATATATATATGTAAGATTAATGAGAGGGTTTTGCTATATGCAGCCCTAGGTTTGCTAGATAAATTCATACCATTAATGCTTATTTTACTTTTTAATGTAATTAAGTACTTTCTAAAAAATTGTATTCTATTATTTTAGAGTTTTTATTATAATTAAACCCTAAATCATAAATATTAAAACCATAAACCCTAAACTCTAAAATCCTAAACCATTTTAGATGAATATTAAGTACCTTAAACATCTTAAATTAATAAAATGTATTTTTTTAGGAATGTTATTAATTACATTCTCGTAAGTTCTATTGAAAAGTAAAATAAGCATTAAGGCCCTATTTGGTAAACAACGGTTAGAGCTAAATTTAGAAGTTTGACCGGTCAAATCTGCTACTGTAAATGTTTGGTGAATAGCATATTGAAATAGCGAATTGGGGGTGAAACCTCTAATTTTGAAAAAACTGCTAATAGAAGCTTTTTAAAACTAGATTTATAAAGACTATTTTACCCTTAATAATTATAAAAAATCTCCAAATAGCCTAAATTTAACCCTTTCTATTTTAATTCTTAACCCTCATGTATTTACATTGTGACATTTGTAAACTAATACTTTTTTTCTTTTTATTTTTACACGTTTATATTTGTATTTAAATTCAATAATTAATTAAATTGTATTAAAAATAATTATATAAATAATAAATATATATATATATATCCTTCAAATATGCCTAGTAATGTTATATTAAAAAATATTTTTTTATAATCGAATTAATATTAATATATACAAAATATTGACAACTAATAAACTATTCAAACAAGTATCAAATATGACCATGTCTTTATATGTCATTTTGTTTGTTTAAGTAATCAAACAGCTATAGGCTATAAGTTAATTTTACCAAACACTTTTATACAATCAGTTAATATAATCCGCTAGTCAATCATCTAATACAATCCGTTAGTCAAACCAGCTAATGTAATCAGCTATCTGCTATCAGCTAATGTAATTCGCTATAAGCTATCTGCTAATTGTCAAACTGGGCCTAAGCCTTTAGGGTTGTATACGAAAAAAAAACTTAAAGAAAGATTGAAGGTAGAAATAGTCAAGTTAAAAATAAGATATATTTTTTCAAAAAATTATGGATATAATTTTCATTTCAAGAAAATTGAAGGATTAAATGAGTAGATTTCTATGAAATTTTCAAGATATTAAGAGTTGAAGTAAGAAAGTAGATGAAGGAACGTGGAGGGAAGCTTTCAAAATTTGATGAAAGGAAAGAAACAATTTTTTGTTGTACAAAAGTCTTATGGAGAGTTACAGGTACCTAACTTTTACAAAACTTGATTTTTTTTCTTGTTGAATGACGGGATAATAGATGTCACTGCAGAAGTGCAAGCAGACACCATCATATTAAGTAATAAAAATAGACACAAAAGATTGTGTCGAATGCCGATCCCGCGAAAACTAAACTACGTTGTTACTAGATTGTCATTACAGTTAAGCTAGAAAATGAAATACGTATCAACAATTTGTAAAATAAATGATTAAAAATTTTTGATTAACATATTTTTTAGTTGACATGGCATGTTGACTAGGAGAGAGAAAATGGCATGGTAGCCTACCACGTGTGATTTTTCTCTCCTATTTTAATTTCAAAAAACATTAATCCTATTGAATCCGTTAATTTAATTCTAAAAAAATGGTACCAAAATAAAAATAAAACGTAACTTTAGGTACTATTTTACTAAAAAAATAAGTAAAATACTAAAACAATAACATAGAAATAAGTGAGTACTAAATATATAGTTATTCCTAAATTTTCAGTAACGCATTCGGTAAACTGATCCAAGCTTTTACCAAAGAGTCAGCGTTAGAGTTGCACTCCCTTATTTTTGTTTAATCTCCATCCAAAAGCACCTCAAAGATTTTAGTATTTAAAAATTCATTATTCTTAGAAAAAATAAATTACGATAATAATTTAATATTTTAATTAGAGTACTAAAACAAATTAAGCTAGAGATTTAGCTAACTTAAAAAAATCTTATTTATCTAGTATTATCAAAATTATGATCCTAATTTATTAATCAAAAGTACTTGTTATTGTTTTAAAAATAGCTATTATTTGCGCTTTTTTTTTTTTTTTTTTATTTTTTTTTTGTTTTTATGGCACAGTCTTTGTCTTATGACATGTTTTTATGGTTGATTTTTTTTTGGTTGTTTGTCGATGTAATATGTAGGGGTCATTGCTTTTGAGAATAAGCGTAAAAGATGGTTGCCGAATTTGGAGATTTCATCTCGTTTGTGTTTTGACAATTCCTCAGGGATCCTTCCTACAATGAGCCGTAGAAATTTTAGTGCAAAGAGGAAGTATCTAATCTGACTGGTGCAATATTTGTCTTTTCTTTTTAGATTCATCATTTTATGTTTTTTGTTATTTTTTTTTATGTTTTAAAGTTGTCCTGGTTATATTTTTATTTATCAATAAAATTGAACACTTGAACTGCATGGTTGATGTGTTGTAAAAAAAAAAAAACTATTATCTAGAATACAGTTATCTTATCATATTAAATTATTATCCTAAGTTATTAAATTAATATTATCGCTATATTATCCTAATATAAACCTCTTATTTATCTCAATTCATTAATCTAAACCGGCAAGACTTCTATTGTTGCTTTCCATCTATTTCCGTAACTCTCCGCAGTCTCCTTATAATAGAGCTTGGACTTTGCTGAAACAATCAAAGTTGATAACCTCATCAACTTCTTCCTTCCATTCCAAAGGCTTCGCTGCCGGGGGGCTTCCACACTACTTGTGGAGACGTGATACAGATCATCTTAGTAGTACTAGTTGCTATTTATGTCGTCGCTGCAGAATCGAAATCATCACCGCAGAACTCTATATATACATACACACATCAAGGATTTAAATTACAGTTACAACCATGTTGGTCGCGATATTTTATCGCGGTTGTGGACATAATAGATACTATTGCGGTTATTGCGGCCTGCTATTGCAGTTGAATCCCTGATATAACATACACTTATATTCCCTTTCAACATGATTTTGTGTTGCATGGAGTCGTCAAAAACTTGCATACTTTGAATCATATTTTCAGGTACGAGGGGCGGTGGATGGACTTCTGTGCAAGAGACCGTAAGACATCTTTCATTGAAGAACTCAATTACCCAAAACTACGTTTCATTGTCTGATAAAGTCTTGGTAGAATAATTATGATATAATATTTCTGTTTCATTGGTATACAGTGAAAATGTGTGGATTGCGATATCGGGTGCCGGTGAAGAGCATCCATTGCACGGGATGCAACGAGCACATTGGCGATAGACGTGTAAGTTCTTCACTTACTTTGACAAAGTGATCCATAGGGGAAAAACATGCTCCCGGGATATTCCTGTTAGATATCTCAGTAGCCATTGCAGGAACTATAATGATCAAATCGAAAGGCCTAAACTCAGTTCAAATTTGATATAAAAAAGTAAGTTGCATGAAAAACAAGGGATTCAACGCTAGAAGGAGGGCTTGAACCTCCGACCTTGTGGTTAACAGCCACACGCTCTAACCAACTGAGCTACTCCAGCTTGGTTGAAATAATTTGATATTTACATAAGCAAAAACAGAGCCATTACAGACCAGTTCGCAATTCATGTATCATTAACAATAGAACGGGAAAGATGCAGTCTTTGCAGTTCGTACGATGGGATGTGGAGAAAAACAATGTTTTCAATCCCTTACAGAGCTTTCTCTTCATCCTCCACAACTGAAATCCCCACCCTTTATTCTTTCCTTCAACCTTCAATTTTTGCCTTAAAACCAAACGAACAATCAAAACAACCCCAGGACTCTGCAAATTCTAAAACCAAAACCCTAACTGAAGACCAAAGAAACACTCTACAAACCACCCTTGAGAAATCCCTTGTCATCCAAGACACCGATGAAGCCTGGAAATCATTTAAGGCACTCACCACTTGTTGCAGTTTTCCCAATAAGCCCCTCACGAACTCTCTTATTACCCACTTATCTTCATTGAAAGACACCCAGAATCTGAAAAGGGCATTTGCCTCTGTGGTTTTTGTGATCGAAAAGGACCCAAAGTTGCTGTCTTTCGAAACTTTGACTACCCTTTTGAGTTCCATGAATTTTGCCAACACCGCCGCCCCTGCTTTTGCTCTTGTAAATTGCATGTTCAAAAACAGGTATTTTGTCCCTTTTTAATACTCTTGTTGATGTTAGTAGGAAAAGTGGTAGCCTTGTTGCGTTTTTTAGAGTTTTTGAGGAATGTTGTAGGATTGCAATTGAGGAAAAGTTGAATTATTTGAAACCTGATTTGGCTGCTTGTAATGTTGCTCTAGAGTGTTGCTGCTATGAACTTGAATCGGTTTTGGATGCTGAAAAAGTGGTGGCAATTATGTCTGTCTTAGGTGTTCGGCCGGTTGAATCTAGTTTTGGTTTCCTTTCTTATTTGTTTGCATTGAAAGGGCTTGACAAGAAAATAGACGAGCTAGAAAATTTGATGGTTATAGTCCCGCTCAACGTAAATAATGTACAGATTTTCTCGTTTAATGTGTTTATTTATAAAATTTAAAATTAATTGAAACAATATTAAACTATCACTAATGATACTATAAACAGGGGCAGTTCAAATATTTTAGGGGCCCTGTGCAATTTTTAAAATGCGGCCCTTTAATTTATAATCGGTAAGAGATATAAATTTTTTTTCAAAAAATTACCTTAATAGAAAAAATATTATTATATTATTATCTTGAGCAACAAAAAATTGACTTATAAACATCTAAAAATCAAACATTTTCACTTAAAACACATCATTCTTTTTACATGTTTAAAGTTTTAGATAATTATATATATACACATAATTATATATACAAATTTATAGTTTTTTACAACTATTTAACTTAAGTTCTGTATTTTTGGGGCCCTTCTCTCTCGGGAGTCCTGTGCGGTCGCTCCTATCGCGCCTGTCCAAAACCCCCACTGACTATAAATATAAGCAATGATAAAATGATGTGAATTTTGTAAAGAATTCCGGAATATGTTTAAAACTATTATTATGTATAATAATATTTGTATTTAAAAATTTACTCCTTAAGTAATTGGTTAGATTAAAAAAATCAAATTAATTGTCGTCTGCATTTTCCTTCTTTTTTGAGTTAGCCGGCGATCGACAATCATCTTGATGTTGGTTGTCGATCGCCGAGATTTATTATTTTCTTGTTTTTCTCTAGTTTTTATTTTTTAATAAAAATCTCTGTCTTTGTGGCATGATTCAGCATATCATAGCAGTTGATTGTTGCTAGCATATAGATTTTAATTGATGCAAGTTTTTTATTATGATTTTGTCGGTGGTCACGGAAAGTCAGATCCCCACTCGGTCGATGGTTGTGTACCGATATAATCGGTCTTGGCTAGCGGAACATTCTGCCTGATAGTTTGGATCACTCACCACTCATTCTTCATCAGTTATACGTCTCGATTGGATAGAGACAAGGAGATTCAGGAAGCTTCTGAATTTTATGGCATGCTTATCTCCATAGAAGTTTTTCACTTTTATTTGCTTTTGGGTTGTAAGAAATCTTGGGTAGATTTAGTCCTATTATTTTCCTTCATAGATGTGTTATAATTGTGATATTTTCTATGGATTTAAAAAAATTCAGTGGCTATTATAAAAAAAATTACTCCTTAACTATTATGCTATAAAATATTACTATACTAAAATGTATTAATTAATTAAACTTCAGAATCCCTACAGTAAACAAGTACTTTTTTATTAAGTAATATATATATATATATATATATATATATATATATCAGTTAATTGAAAAGTACGCATAGCGGTGAAATTGGTGCAATATTGCACTAAAAATTTTATTCTAAAAAATATTGCACTTCCGAAATTATTTTTCAATTTAGTGTATTTTCTACAATGATTTATTATTATTTTTAAAAAAAATTAAAATCCGAGTATGAATAGCATTTTTATTTTTTATTAAAAAATTCAAATCGCCTTGAATATAATCCGACTGTGAATAATAGGGGGTTTAATTTTCCATGCAGATTTAGATTTCACTATTCATATTAGGCTTGCTTTCCAAAGGGTTTGATCCATCTTCTTCCAACATTCTGAGGACTTGAGAACGAGAACCCTCATAAGCATCTTAAGGAATTCCATATAACCTCCTCGAGCATGAAGCCATAAGGAGTCCTTGAGAATTATAATATTTAACTAAAAATCATTAAAAATTAATGGTGTGTGGCGGTGTATAGCGATGTGTGTCTCCCGTTCTAGACTCATCATGGTTGCCAAATATAAATTTTTGGTGTCATAGCATGCTTTGATGGTCTTTTAATGATGATTGTAGTTTTGATGCGTCTAAAGCTCATTTTATGTCGATCTGGGAAGTCTCTCTTCATCTTCTTCTGTAATATCTCAATTTTTGGCTAGTGTCCAAAATGTAAATTTTGAAAGTTTTGTGGCTAAAGTATAAACTTTGGAAAAGTTCAGGGACAAAGT
Organism: Hibiscus mutabilis; assembly: GCA_019671005.1. Classification (NCBI taxonomy): domain Eukaryota; kingdom Viridiplantae; phylum Streptophyta; class Magnoliopsida; order Malvales; family Malvaceae; genus Hibiscus; species Hibiscus mutabilis. The sequence continues at coordinate 39,090,931 of CM033732.1, forward strand.
GTAATTTTCAAAAGTTGTGTATTTTAACCCCGTAAATGAATAGTTTAACCCCAAGAATGACGTTTTCGTGTTTCCCAGATTTTTCGTACGGAGTTTGTATTAATAGCTATAAAGCGATAAAGTTTGAAAAAAATATTCGGATAATCGGATCGAGCTAAAATTTCAGAGATAGTTCCATGGACCTTAGAAGAGTCATAAAATATCATTTTATGGATATTTGGAAGTTAAAAAGATCGAAAAAAAATTAAATCGATTGAAATGACATGGAATGACAATTTTGTGAGTAAGTTGATCAGTAAATGGCATTTTGGTCATTTTGCCCAAAAGGGACATGGAGAAAATTTTGAGATTTCTTTTATGGATAAATAGTGGCTGATTAGAATCCAACTAAGTCTAGTTGGACTGTTACAAAATGGCAACTTAGAAATATAAAATCTAGTTGGAGGGTATTTTTAAAAAGTGGAATTTATTGAATTAAAAATTCATTTTTAATGATACAAGTGTCTTATATATATGAAATATGAAGGAATTATCAAAAAAATGGTCTCCAAAACTTTGGTGAAGAGAAAAAGAAGAGGAAAATTTTATAAGCTCGATTTAAGCCCCGAATCTCGGTTTTCAGGTAATCTTTCGAACTACAAAGTTGTTCTACTCTTTGAGCTCTATCTTTTGATGTAAATAATTTATAGTGTACTTGATTGGTTGATGAGATTTGATATGAGGAATAAATTAGGGTTTATGAACAAATTGGGGCTTTTATGATTTTATGAATCCATGGTTGATTTTAAGTTAGAATCATGCTTGTATGATGTTAGAATCATCTTATTGAGTTGGGATTTAAACCCTACATATTTTGGTTTGTGTAGAGAAGATTAGGATTTATGGATTCAAGTCTAACTTAGGGTTTGTGATGTTGGATTAATGATTTAGTGAGCTTTGATTTGTGGTTTGGAAGCAAAACCCTAAGTTAAATACATAGGGACCATTTCGGCAAGCTTCAAAATTAAGGGACCAGATCTGATTTTTATGAATTTGATGTGTATTTATATTATTAATTATGTTAGAGACATGAAAATGAAGTTAGAATGCTAAATCGATGATTAATCACATTAGTGACCATTTTGACAAATTGTCAAATTTGAATGGTCTATTCGGCAAAGAGGATATGAAAAAGAGTAAATCTGATTTTTAGTTAAAATGATGGAATTAAGGTAGTAATGTTGATTGGAGGACTAATTTGCAAAGTTAAGAAGCTTGAATCCTTATATTTGAAATTTTTGTGATCATCTCGACAAATCAAGAGAAATTAGAGAAGTAAAGGTTTAAGCTTATTTTGATGAAGGATGTAAAGAGAACATATGAATACAAGCTTTATTCTAGCCATTTGAAGTAAAGTGATGGGACTAAATTGACAAGTAGAGAAATAATGAGAAGTTGGTGTAAATTAGAAGTTATTTATGGAAAGTTATGTTAGAATTTGAATTATGGCAGTAAGTTTAAAAATTTGCCATAAATTTTACGAAAATGGTTAGATGATGAATTTTATACCATTGTAAAGATTTGTTAGTCTAGTTTCGTTTCCAACAAACGGAAACTGATTTCGAGTTCCGAGTTAAAAGATATGAATTTTTAATCGAATGAAGGTCAAAAAATTACAAAACAGTTTCTGTGGGCAACTCTGTGACTTGAATGTAAGGAATTTTATAATTTTTGGAGATTTTATTAATTTATTTGGTTTATACCGTTAGAACTGTTATCGAATCTAGTTTCTCCGGTATAAAGGAAATTAAGATCCAGTATGTATTCTGCCCTGTATAAGTAAATCTTTAAAGGTAGCGCAAGCTGTCAGAAAACGGAATTTAAAATATTTTGTATTTAAATGTTAGTTAGCAAGCTTGGAAGAATTATTGGAAGTTCAAATTGGTCACTATGGACCATAATGAGTTTTGAACAGTACAAGGAAGAAAGGAAAAATATTTGGAAATTTTATATTCGAATGATTATATTAGACAACATGTTTAAGTTAATGTTAGATTTGAATCTAACAAATATTTTATTTTATTTATGTGATTAATGAAGTCAAGTCCGAATCAAAGAATGTTCGAGGTTCTATGAAAGAAAAGATCGAACTAAGATTTAATGAGGCATTTTGTTAAGTGGCCAAGGTGAATGCAATTGCATATATAACATGACACATTGATGTTTTATACATCATTGGGATGGCTTGCGATGAGCCTACCCAAATTTTATTGCCATTATATTTATGTCATGGAGCATATGATTGACATATTTTAAATATGTCAAAAGTTGAATATAAATGCATGGATCACTAGTTATATATGATGTTATATTATGAATGTTATTTCGGGTATGAACTGCCCAATGTTAAATTATGTTGATATACATTGCCATGGATGAAATAAATATGGAATATATGCCCAAGTATGTCATTGAGGGACAGGGTATAGTTGGCATGCCATAGAGTCCAGCAGCACGTTGCATACTCGGTTTAGCACTATAGTGTATATAAAGGATACTTAGTGCATATAGTGGGCACGGCCTTATGTGTATTATGGTGGACACGACCTTATGTGTATTATGGTGGGCACAACCTTATGTGTATTAGCACTTCGGTGCATATTTGACTCGTGTACCCAGGGTCCTCATAGGCTTATATTTGGGCTATGATTTATTGGTTAATAAATGATAAACAGGTGAATAAGCTTATGAGCTTTTGGAATAAATGGCAAGTATATTGGTAATAAATTTATATCCGGTTTATATTATGTTAATATATGATTAACATGATGGTAATACATATCTAGTGATCATGATGCATTTATGCATATATGGCATATTATGACAAATGGATAAGCATGAAAGTTTTATGACATTAGTATGTAGTAAATCATTACTAATGCAATGTGAAAGTTGATGCTTTGGCATATATATATATATATATATATATCATGTTATATAAACATAGCCATGAAGTCGAATAAAGTTTAAATTATTGTTATTAACTTCCTTTATTGCCTCACTAAGTTCGTACTTAGCGTGTGTTTGATTGTGCACACGTAGGTAAATCAAGATGAGAGTGAGAAGAGCATTGCATCAATATTAGAAAGCTCAACAGGTAATCATAGTAATGACATCCTAATTGAGGTTTGATTATTATAGTGGCATGCATACTTGCTAAACCTATTTGAGTTGTGATTGGCCTTTAAAGTTTGTTATGGTTTCATGATAATTGGCGTTTCTAGAAAGATTCAAAGTTAAGAGTAACCACAGGTGATGAGTTGCATGCTAAGATAATTGAGAGCATGTATATTTATGGATAGAAAAGTTGTGACATTCCTGATTTGTGTTCGTCGTATGGATACAAAAAGGGGTGCTACATCTTCTTTCAAAAGCTTTAAAACCCTAGATCTCTTTTTTAGTCCCTTTGGATGGTGCCGCTCTTGGTCTTTGAGTGGTGGCCACCCCCAACCAGGGTTTAGATTTTTTCTCCCCTTTCTGTTTTTTTCTCCTCCAGTGTTAATCTCTCTGTCTATCCTTAGGTCATTTGATTGTGGAGCCGCCTTCCCCGATGCCCATGGCTCTATTCGGGTCCTTGTAGGCTAAGGTGATTGAGATGCCCTCGTGTCCTAAATGACACACCAAGCCTAAGTGGTGTAAGTTGCTAAAATATGAAAGGTTAAATTTATTAAATTATTTTGAATTAGGGCTTAATTGATAAAATATATAACTTTTGATGATTATAATTGTCATTATATCAAATCTTGTTAGATGTACGTTTGTATTTTAATGAAGGAGTGACCCGAACGTAACTAAAAACTTAATTGAGTGACCCAATTATAACATTTAATAATTAAATTATCCAATCATAACTTTACTAATAATTGAGTGACCTCCAATATAGTTTATCCAAAATTTGAAAGTTTTATAGTAAATACCTTATATAATAAAAAAGTTTATACATTTTTATTTAAAAATGTATGTGGTTAATAATAAAATAATTTATTACAATAATTTATTCAGGCACATACAAATATTCAAACAAAATTTCTAATTTTTACTATATTATTTATAACATATTTAATTTTAAAATTTTCACTTTAATAAAATTCAACGATTTTGAACCAAAAATTTTCTTTAAAATGTTTTAAAAAATAAAATAAACACAATATTATACTTTTGAGAAATTTACCAACTCAAAAAAAAAATAAAGAAGACAAAAATTAAACATACTCAAATACCAAATACAAACATAAATAGACATAAACACAACAAAAAATATAAAACAAGAATACTTTCAATTATTGATTGAACCAAAAAAAAAAAAATCAAAATACAATTACACCGCTATCTTTTTTTGAACTAAAAAAAGCCGACATTCATTGAAATGAAAGAACAAAACACATAGGAAAAACATGATACAGAGAAAGAAGAAGAAAAGACAACAAAACACAGAGCAAGAACGAAAGAAAAAACATACAGAAACAAACATCACAGCAAAAAAAAAAAATAAACAAACACAAAAGCATAACAAAAAACATGGAACCAAAACATCTGTCCCAGGAGAGAGAAGCTAGAGACGACGAGAGAGATAGGGAGAGACACCAAGCCAGCTATCATTCTCGCATACTGTATGGTCGCTTTCGGGGGCACGAAAGAGAAGAAGACGGTAGTGGTGATGCAACAAGAAAACTATCGAAATTATCGTGTCAAAATTGATAGTAGTCGATGACAAGAGGCGGGTGAAACGAAAGGCGAAGTCAAAGCAACCACTGAAGAAAGAGGCGGCTCAAAGAATCACCGTTCAGAGAGCCTATAGACAAGAGGCAAGGCGTCGATCCCACATCTCATAAGTATTCACAGCTTTTCCTCACCAGACGGTAAACCAAACAAGGGCCCCGAGCACCAGGGGAGCCAGATTCACAACAAAATGACAAAGGATGGTTGGAGAAGACAACACTGAAGAAAAAATAGAAAAATAAAGAGGAAGAAGAGAAGGAGGGGACATAAAAAAGATGAGCACTAGGAAAAGAAAACGGAGAAAGGTGGTGGCCACCGCTCAAAGAAAGAGAGCGGCACCACCCAAGGGGGTTGAAAACCAGTAACTAGGATTTGAAGATAGAGAGAAAGGGGATCGTTTTCTCTCTCTTTAACTTTTCTTAAGATGTCTCCAATTACACACTGTCAAATATTTAGAACTATCGAATCATGTTGAGCATCGATCATTATAGACCTGTAAACTGATTTATATTTATAGTGGTCCATGAAAACCATTACCAACCGAACAAAAAAATTTCCTTTCTTGTACTTGTTGGTGCCCTATTATTTTTTTAACAATAACAACTGAATTTTATTAAAAAATAATAAAAAGTATAATAAATACAACGTACCTAAAGAGAAACTTGAGAATGAATAAAAAAATTTACCCCTTTTTGGCGCTCCTATTTATGTTCTCACACTAAGAATTTAGGTTTAGAATTAATGTTTAAAGTTAGGGTTTAGGATTAGAGTTTAAGAAATTTAGGATAGGGTGTATTTTTAGGGTTTAAGATTTAAGGTTTAGAACTTAAAATTTATTGTTAGGGCTTATAATTTGATTTTTTAATGTTAGGGCATAGAAAGAGACATGGTTATGTCCACCAAAAAACTCATACAAAACTAAAATATGCAATCCAAAGGTGCAAAGGAAAGCAACACTTCTCTTGAGATTGAGGTACATCATCAAAGAATCTAGAAACCTCTTTAAGATGCAAAAAAAGAGTGGTGAGCGAACCAAACTATCAGGCAGATTGCACCGCTACACAATTCTAATTACATCGGCAAACAACCACCGAAGGGGATCAATCTTTGTATGACCTCCAACAAATCTAAATTAGAAAATAAGCGTCGTGAGTTTTTTTTGTATGAGCACCAAACGATCACAACGGTATGCGAAAATCGTGTTAAACGACAAGGGAAACGTACTACAAAAAATAAAGGAAAATATGCCATAAAAATAGAGAAAATCGTGCCACGAGAGCAGATATTTATATTAAAAATTTTTAAAAAATTCAAAAAAAAATTGTACCACAAGAACATACACTTTTATTAAAAATATAAACGTATCGACAACTAACATTAAAATTAATGTCGGCGCATATCAAGGAAAAAAATCATAGGGCGCTAGAAAACTATGGAGAGAAAACCCTTTGGTGCCTTGTTATTTTTAACGGTCCACATGTAAACTAATTTATTGTCGTTTCTTTCTTCTTTTTCTTTTCACCTACTTCCACCATCGCTCTAGGCTTCATCATGTACACCATCGCAGAGGAAGCCATTGCAATACAGTATACAGAGATAACAAGCATAAATGGAAAAATAAAAACTGGATCTTTCCCCCTCCGCAAGCAAAACATAATCACTTGTACTATCAGTCTGATCTCCCCCCACCAATCTTGATTAACTCCTCACCATCCACCAGCCTCAACTTGACAATATAATCCCTTCTAACCGAATCAATAGGACATTTCACCACCCCCACAGCCTCCTAACCTCCATCCCTTACCCTTTCACCCACAATGGGACCCAAAGCAGTTCCTACAGAAATATCAAATTGAGGAGCACAAGGCATAGCTCATCAGCACACTAGTTGACTTCTTGTGCTGGTTTGTGGTTCAAACTTGATCTTGGAGCAGGTGATTTGGAGTGGTAGAGCTGAACGGAAAGATGATGGCTTCTTTTTTTTATCACTTTATCTTCTTGGCGTCTTTGTTGTGTGTTTCTTTTTTCCTATTGATTTCTAAATTTTTCTTTGTTTTAGTTTTAGGCCTCCTGTGTTTTTGCTCGTTTTGGGATTGGTGTAATGTGTGGGGTGTGAATTTAGGGTTGGGTTTAATTTTTAGAGTCATGGTTTAAGATTTTAAATTTTAAATTAGATGTAAAATTTAATTTTTTAATATCAAAATATACATAAAAAACCGTAAAAGGACCGATTATCTTTTTTGGTGGGTATTTTTTATTGGGTAAAACTTTGATACACATGCTGTGTAAAATTAATTTTACACAAGCCTGTGTATTTACACTATAAAAACCCAAATTCTAAATTAACTCTAACCCTAAAAAAGTAAACCCCACACTCTAAACCCTAAACCCTAAATTCTAAACACTAACCTTAAATTCTAAACCCTACAACTCAAGCCCCTAGACCTTAAACCATAAACTAAAACTCTAACCTTAAAACTAAAAGGCACGTGTAAACTAAAAGCAAGTGTTTGTTTTTTTTCCTTCTTTATTATTGGTATGGCTGATCCATTTGTTTTGTCATCGAGTGAAGTTTAGCTCCCATTTATTGGCTTTATAATAAATATCTCATGATTGAGGGAAAAAAAACAAGTGAAAAAAATGCAAGAGTCGATCGTCCTCTACCCATCGCCAGGGTTGGGCCATGTCTTGTCGATGGTGGAGCTCGGAAAACTCATCCTCCGCCACTCCAACAACCGCTACTTCATCACCATCCTCCTCACTACTAGCTTTTGGGACACCCCTTCCATTATCTCTTACATCGAATCCGTCTCCAAAGCCTTCCCCTCTATCTCCTTCTTACGCTTCCCTCCCATCTCCGTCGACCTGTCGCAGAACTGCAGCGGCGCCGCCATTGCCTTCCAGTTCATCCGCCTCCATGCACCCAACGCGCGTCATTCTCTCCAAGAAATCTCCAAAACCCGCAGCGTTTCTGCTTTTGTCATAGATCTTTTCTGCACTTCAAGTTTAACAGTAGGAAAAGATCTGAAAATCCCTACTTTTTACTTCTTCACCTCCGGTGCTTCTACCCTTGCAGCCTTCCTTCAGATCCCACAGTTTGATCAACAAACCAACGGAAAAAGCTTCAAAGATCTCCCCGACACCGTCTTCAAATTCCAGGGCGTGCCGCCGTCAAGAGCCGTACACATGCCCGAACCTTTACTTGATAGACAAGATCCCGCTTATCATGATTGTATGTACTTCCTTTCAAGTCTCCAACATTCCGATGGCATCATAGTTAACACTTTCCAAGATCTTGAACCTATTTCTATCAAGGCGATTACCGATGGTTTATGCCTTCCCCATGCTCCGACTCCACCAACTTTCTACATCGGACCATTGATTGCTCCGGGTAAAGGTGAAGCCGAAACCGACTACTGTTTATCGTGGCTGGGGAAGCAACCGAGTCGAAGCGTCGTGTTCTTGTGCTTCGGAAGCCGTGGGATGTTCTATCCGCCCCAAGTTAAGGAAATAGCCAAAGGGTTGGAGAAAAGTGGGCAAAGGTTCCTATGGGTCGTAAAAGATCCGCCCAACAATGACAAGACAAAGCAAGCAGAAGATTGTCCCGATGTTGATTTAGACAATCATTTGCCAGAAGGATTCATGGAGAGAACCAAAGATAGGGGTCTGGTTGATCAGTCATTTGCGCCACAAGTAGCAGTGCTGAACAAGGACTCGGTCGGTGGCTTCGTGACACACTGTGGGTGGAACTCGGTACTGGAAGCGGTGGTCGCCGGTGTGCCAATGATTGCATGGCCTTTATACGCAGAGCAACACTTGAACCGGAACATTTTGGTTGAGGATATAAAGATGGCTATTCCGGTGGAGCAAAGGGATGAGGATGGGTTCGTGAGTGGGGCTGAGCTGGAGAAGCGAGTCAGAGGGTTGATGGAATCGGAGAATGGCACGGTGCTTAGGGAAAGGAGCAGGGAGATGAAAGAAAAGGCCATGGCTGCCTTGGGTCCATCAGGGTCTTCCACTAAAGCACTTTCCGAGTTTGTTGAGTTATTGAAGCAAGGTTAAGGCCTTGCTTAATTTGATCATGATGTAAATTTATGCCATAAAACAAAATGGATAAATGTTTTCACTTTTCCTCTGTTTTTCGGAATTATAATACAGTTGCTGATTAAATCACCTAAATATACCCCTAAAAATATTTAATTAGATAAATAATCTCTTTTAGAATTATTTAGACAAATGTTCCCTTTCAAATCACGTAGGACGGACAAGCATCAAACGTAACGCGAGTTTTGAATTTGCGTCCAACAAAATGTAAGTTTCATCCGATGTGGAAAAGGAACTCGAAATGAAATTCGCTTCATGTTCAAATCGAATTTTCAAAATTCGTGTCCCGTAAAAGGCGAGTAATGTGTAAATTAAACGTAGTTAATTTTATTTTGTGACTTTTTATCTACCCGCTGTAAACAGAACTCGCACCCCATTAAACACGAGTTTCAAAATTTTAAAAAAATAATTACACCGATAATTCACGATTTTGTCTGAATCGTTGTTTCAATTTCTTGCGGAACTCGTTTAGTAGGATACGAGTTTCATTTTAATTCTTAAAAATAACGTTATCGGAAAGTTTATCCACATCGGATGAAACTCACTTTCTGTTGGACGCGAGTTCCAATCTCGCGTTACGTTGAACGCGAGTCGTCCTATGTGGAGGGTATTTATCTAAATAATTCTGGAAGGATATTATTTATCTAATTGAATATTTTTAAGGATATATTTTGATAATTTAACCCTAATTGGGTGGCAAAAAATCAGAACTGATTCTTGTTCAGTTGACTGGTGGGAGCTTGGTGTGAGTATTAATGTTATTTATGTTAAAAAAGAATGGAGGTTCAAATGTAACTTAACAAGGCACATATTTGGTATTAAAACAAGATCAAAGACACATCTACTCTCTCTTTTTTTTCTAGTGAAAGATTAAAAATTAGTCGTTGTTGATTTCTAGGAGAGGTATCGGTTTATATTTGTCTGCCAACTCAATTGTTTTTTTTTTTATAAATCTACTTAATTATTAAATTTGATTTCGTTGAAAAATCAATTAAAATTTAAATTTCAAATTTAATGATTTGAGTTTTCAAATCAATTTAATTAAATAGTTAAAGTTTAACTTAGATTTGAAATGTACAACTTTAACTATTCCAACAACCAAATTAATTTAAATAATTAATTATAATTTTCAAAAAATAATAATTAATTATAACACAACCTTACCTTTCAAATAAATTAATTATAACACAACCTTATACCTTTCAAATAATAAATTATAACACAATCTAAATAATTCTTGTACTATAATATCTTAAAACTTTTAAACTACAAGTTAGACAATATATTTAAAAGTTATATTTTTTTCCAAGGAATTTATTGGAAAGAGTCTAATGATTAATTTTTTGCATTCATTTCCAGAGAGAGATTAAACCCTCGACCACTGATTAAAGTATGAAAGACCTTTACAATCTCATCTAAGCCTCATGGTTGTTAAGTGTTATATTTTTTAATCTTGAAACGATACTGAATTTTATTAAAACAAAAGAATGTGCAAACTTAACAAAGCAACCAATCAAAGAGACAATTTTAGGGACTACGTCCACCAAAAAATTCAAACATAAAATAAAAAAATCCAAAGGCGCGATAACAGTCGAAACCTTCTTTTGAATATGACATCCATCATCCATAGTAACCATGTAATCGTCAATAGTACTCATTTGTCTCTATCCAACTAGACGTTTCAGAGATGATGGAATGACAAGCGAACCAAAGCAAATTTACAGACTGCTTCATAAAATAGATTTGAATACATTGGCAAATAACCATTAAAGGGAATCTAGCCACTAAAAGAGTGCCAACAATTGCAAATCAGATACGAGCGACATGAGAATCTCTACATGATCGTAGATCTATTGCAAAGTTAGGTGAACAACCTGCTATAAGGCAGAGGAAACGTGTCACAAGAGCAGAGTACAACGTGCAGTAAACGCATAGTTAAAACGTGTCACAAAGCCAGATGAACATGCGTAAAATATGCGAAAAGAAAGAAGTCAAACAAAAGGAATTTTATTAAAAATTAAAATGAAAAGTGAATAAAAATAACAAATCAAAGGAGATATAAGAAATCAATGATAAAGATGAACATTGAAGGTTGACGACCAGCACTAAGAGTGGTGTCGCCGTTGGTAAAATCGAAATAAGAGAAAAAGGGGATGACTACTATTAGAGAAAGTAAAGTAATTTGAATAAAAGTTATTCTTTCAATCCAATTTATTTCATTCACAATATGTTGGTTGAAATCTTGTCTAAATAATGTAAAGTTTCATCCCATTAAATCAAGTAAGATAAACTCAAAGTTTAGAGGGAGCAGTGACAGCCGCCAGCGATGTTGGACCATCTTCGTGGGTAATTTGTCGAATCAGATTCATTGGAAAGGAGTGTGGCAGGTGTTTGATCGACATGGTCAAGTGGTGGATGTTTTTGTTCTAGTAAAAAAGTAAGAGATGGTTCTCGATTTGGATTCGAGCGTATGAGAACAGAGATTGAGGCGATACTGGTCATAAAATGATTAATTGGTAAGTGGATATACAGATCAAAATTTTTTGTCTTCTTCGCTTGGGGGTTGTCGCGCGATTACTATTGGAAGTGAAAGAAAAATATGACAGTGAAGGGCAATGACTTGCAATTGAACAATAGGGAGGTACGGTATAAGAAAAGGATACGGAAGGTACAAGGAGTGATTGATGCTGCCAAGGTAGAGGTTCTGAATAGTTGTGTGATAGGGTGGTGTTGATTTCCAATTGGTATTGCAGCTTTAGCAAAAGAGATGCATAAGGCGGGGATAGAGGGTTGTTTACTTATGCGTATTGTAGGGTCTCATGTGTTGTTAATGTTCACAAATCGAGAAGATAGAAGATGTGCTCTGGAAAATAGAGCGATAAATAATTGATTCACAAAGGTGTTTATTTGGAAAGAAGGCATTAAATCAGGGAATCACAAGCTTGGTTAGCAATTAGTGGATTGCCTATGTATGTATGGTCGCGAGGAACGCTCGATAATGTAGTGTCACTATAGGGACATATGATTAGATGTGATAAATTAAATCTTGAGCCGAGTTCATTTGAATGAGGATGAATTCTAATTGAAACATCACAATTGCAGCGAATTGATGAAGTTGTAGCAGTACAGGTTCAGGGAGTATTCTTTAAGATACATGTGATGAAGATTGAGCCATCGATAGACCAACATGAATGCTCTAGTTGTGAAAGGGTATATCAATCCGAGGATGAGGGTGTTGAGAGCGAGTCAGAATTGATGAAGGCAACAAGGAACAATTGGAAATGATGACTAAAAGACTTATAATTAGGGAAGAGAGTGAAGGTAGGATAGAGATGAATGATGCTATAGAGGAAATAGATGAGCATGTTTATTCGAGTCAGGTTTGTACAGAGCAAAGAGAGGTTGATAGGAGTATCGTGCCATTGTGGAGAGTAAATTAGATGAGAAGTAGCCAAGAACAGAAAGAGAAGCATGTGATTGTTGGGCGGTATGCTTGGGGGATCATAGTACAGAGGAAGAGGTCAGTTTTGTGTCACAGTTAGAGCCGATTGTGCGTGAGATGGACAGTGGTATGGGGCTGAATGAAATGGCATTGGTGGATTGCCCAGTGTGATACTCATCGGGGAATGGTGATGTTGGGGACAGCGGGCCAATTCTTGTTGTGCCTAAGAGGCATAGTTTATGAGGACTCTAATAAGGAGAAACGTGGGGGAAAAGAATAGGTTTTGGGTAAAAAAAGAGAAAATGATCAAATAAAAATATATTGCTAGAGCCGATCAGGTGCAGGTCTCAACAGAGGGTTCTATTTTGTTGCATAGCTGAGAAATGATATTAAGAGAGGCACAGAAAACTATACATCTTGGTCGATTGATTGGAGCTCAAACTATTAGAAACGAGGCTGAAATTTTGAAAGATATCGCAAAGCTTATTAAAAAACGAGAGAGAGGGTGTTAGGAGTCGCGATGAGGGTGCTGTTGTGGAATATAAGGAGGTTAGGTTCATCGGTAAAAAGAAAATTGGTTCAAAAGACATTACGACAATATTGTTTTGAAATGGCTCTCCTCCAAGAATCAAAAGATTTTGATGACTGATAATTTTGATTTTGTCTTCTCGCTTTCAGTGGGTTGATCGGGGGCTTTGATTATCGTTTGGATGGCTTTGAGATTTTGCCTCGAGTTTAAATCTGTAGCGAGGAATTATGTAATGGTACGAGGTGTGTGGATTAATGTGGAGTGGCCTTGTAGTGTGATAGATGTATATACTTCTTGCTTGTTAGAAGGACATGTGAATTTATAGGAGATGATTCAAAAGGATGTTGCATTGCAGGATGGTCCGTGGTGTATCGTAGGTGATTTTAATACAGTATGAGCAGAAGATGAACGTATGGGATATGTTGGTGAGGTTAAAGGACTAGCTGAATTTGGTGACTTCATTGAGAAATTGAGTTTGCTTGATGTACCATTGTGTGGAAAATTGTATACATGGTTCAGCTCCGGGAATAAGTGTATCAAAGGGGTGATGGCAACACTGGATTTTTTTACAACATATTTGCAATTTGCTGATAACACTTATTTCTTGATGGTGATGTGGAAGTTGCACGTAATTGTAAGTGTTTACTCATTTGTTTTCAGTATTGCTCGGGGTTACAAATTAATTTCTCATAATATTGTTTATATGGTGTTAGAGTCAATGATGCAATTGTGGGAGAGATGGCTTCGGTTTTGTGTTATGAGTTGGGCAATTTTCCTTTCATTTATCTAGGACTACCTATAGGTATGAATCCTCAGTGTTAGAAGATGTGGGAGCTGGTGGTGCAAAGGTTTTGGCTGCGACTGGCGGGGTGGAAGCGCAGTCACTATCCTTTGTGGCTAGATTGGTGTTGATTACTACGGTTTTATAATCCCTACCATTGTTTTATATGAGGATTTTTTTGTCCCTAAGAGAGTAATTACGAAGTTAGATCGTATATGGCGTGCTTTTCTTTGGGGCGATACTGATTTAAAGAGGAAGATAAGACATGTGAAGTAGAATTTAGTGTGTTGACCAAAGAAGTTAAGGGTTTGGGGGTGGTTGATCTGCGAGTACGTAATCTAGATCTTCTTGCAAAGTGGGCTTGGCGTTATGCGAAGCAAATTGGTTTTTATAGAGGTCGTTGATTATGGCGAAATATGGTGAGCAAACTCTTTCTTGGCGTTTTAATTTCTTTGGTAAGCACCGAATGTCAACGGTTTGGAGGAAAATTGTCGAGGTTCAAGAGGATGAGCGGGTGATGCAATTTATAGGGGCAAATAATTTTAGTTGGTTAGTAGGGGATGGGTCAAAAATTTTATTCTAGTATGATAATTGGTGCTCTTCGGAGCCATTGTGCTCCTTGTTTCCGCGTCTGTTTCGTATGGCAAGAGGGAAATTGGCTTGGGTGCAATCTTATTCAGCTGGCTTTTCATGGGAACGTGAGTGTTGGGAGTCTTTCTTTGGCCGTCCATTGAGAAGTTTTGAATTATAGCAGCTGGCAGACTTGCGTGCAATGGTGGAGGCAGTCCATTTGTATACATCTCGCGAGGATCGCCTTATTTCGTGCTCTAATGTGCATGAGAGTTTCTCGGTTGGTGAGTTAGTCAAGTTAATGAGCTCTTTTAGGATTATGGGTAATGGATTGGAGGTGTTTTAGGTTTGAAAGGTGGAGGTACCACCTTGTAACCCTCTTGACTCGGTCTAATCTCTAGACTGAACTGAGCTAACTACATTGAGTTTGTCGAGACAAACCCAGAAGAATACTTAAGAAGGTCCATTTTTTATATTATCTTGTCTAAATGCATAATTAAGTCCTAAGGTGATCATGCTGACAATTGTGAAGTTTACAACTCAATCGAGCGTCGAATTGACATCCAATTAAACAATATTGCATTTTAGGGATCAAAATGTAATTTCCAATAATTACAGGGGCTTTCTTAAAACCAAAGTTACCAGTCCTTAATTACTCATATTATATGCAATCAGGTTAAATTTCAACTTACAATAACCATCCAAACTCATTTAATTGCATGATCAAGAAATAGGGACTAAACTGTAACGATTCAAACTTCAAAAAGCATTTTAACATAAATAACTAACTGCGTATCAGTACACTAACACCTTGTATTGATACAGTATAAATTTAAAAGGCGTAGCGATACGGTCTTCAAGCCTATCGGTACAGGTGTTTAATATTCGAAATAGGGAATTTTAGTAGCCAAAAGGCGTACCAGTACGGTTGTCCGTACCAACACCAAGCCAATTTTTCAGCTATGCGTACTGTTACCTCTCTAAAAGTATTATTTTTAATGTCAATCTTACAATGCTTTTTCTTGTTTTTAGGTACATTTAGTTGCATTAGGATGTTAAAATCATGAATTTGCATAAGGAGTTGGGAATTTTGTCTATGCCAGTGTGAAGGGTTGTTTTGTTGGCAATTTTGCAGGTTTGGCATAGGATTTGGCCCAAAAAAGCAACATAGGAAGGAACGCTAGGGAGAATGCCGAGTGCTGTTGGCACAGATGGACCAGACAATGCCAAGCACCGGATGGCAGAGAAGTGAACTTGATGCCACGCCAAGAAGCTGTTGGACCCCGAAAAAATAGGATATGATCAGGCTCCGAAAAGATAGCAATTGGAACAATCTCTGAAAAAAATAGTGGATAAGATGGTGCCAAGACTAGTTGGCAGATTCATGCCAAGCTTGGACGCCAAGGCGGCGTCGGCAGTATAATGTCAGCCCTATCCTGATCAGCTATCATTCAAATTTGGATAAGAAGGGGTTAGCCGGTGCAATGCGTGCCAAAGAAGGGTGGCATGATTATGGTACAAAATAGTAAAGCTGAGTTAATCCCCTCCAGAACTATTACAGGACGAAGAGTGTGCATGGACTATAGGAAGCTGAACAATGCCACGAGGAAGGATCACTTCCCATTACCATTCATTGATCAGATGCTAGACAGGTTGGCAGGTAAAGCATTCTATTATTTTTTGGACGGTTATTCAGGTTACAATCATATTTCCATCGCCCCTGATGATCAACATAAGACTATGTTCACGTGCTCATATGGGACGTTTGCATTTAGAAAGATGTCATTCAGCCTATGTAATGCACCGACAATGTTTCAACGTTGCATGATGTCCATTTTTTCTGATATGATCGAGCATAATATGGAAGTGTTCATGGATGATTTCTCAGTGTTTGGCGAAACATTTGAGGAATGTCTTCAGAGTTTGAAGCAAGTCTTGAAGAGATGCATAGAGACAAACCTAGTGTTAAACTGGGAGAAATGATACTTCATGGTGAAGGAGGGCATTGTTCTCGAGCACAAGGTAACTGAGAGAGGGTTAGAAGTAGATCAAGAAAAAGTTGAGCTAATTAAGCAGCTACCGCCTCCAATGAGTGTTAAAGGTATAAGGAGCTTTTTAGGACATGCCAGTTTTTATCAGTGTTTTATTAAAGATTTTTCAAAAATTGCCAAACCTTTATGCTTGTTGTTAGAGCATAATGCCACTTTTGCATTTGACGATTCTTATTTGAGAGCATTTCAGGAGCTTAAAGAGAAGTTGATCAATGCCCCTATAGTTATGACACTGGACTGGAATGAGCCCTTTGAGCTCATGTACGATGCCAACGACTATGTCGTTGGAGCAGTCTTGGGACAGAGGCATGGCAAGGTTTTCCATGCCATCTACTATGCTAGCCGAACTTTGAACGAAACACAACAAAACTATTCTACGACCGAAAAAGAATTTCTTGTGGTTGTATTTACTTTCGACAAATTTAGATCTTATTTAATTGGTAACAAAGTTATGGTTTTTACAGATCTTTCGGCATTGAAGTATCTTTTGGCAAAGAAGGATGCCAAGACCAGACTAATCCGGTGGACGCTTCTACTTTAAGAATTTGATCTTGAGATCCGAGACAAAAGGGTAGTGAAAACCTAGTAGCTGACCATCTCGCACGTTTAGAGCATCATCTTGAAGATGGTAAGACTAATTTTATAAGAGATAAATTCCTTGACGAGTTTTTGCTTGCGGTTAATACCATACCGTGGTATGCCGACATTGTCAACTACCTAGTAAGTAACATTCTGCCACCAGACTTGGCGTACAATGCCAAGAAAAGGTTCTTGCAAGTAGTCAGGCAATACTGTTGGGACAAGCCAATTTTGTTCAAACAGTGTGCCGACCAAGTGATATGCCAGTGTGTGCCCAAGGTAGAACAACATAACATATTGCATTTATGCCATGCCACACCATATGGAGGTCACTTTGCTGGGGTAAAGACTGCTGCCAAGGTACTACAGTCAGGATTCTTTTGGCCCACACTATATAAGGATGCCCACGAGTATGCCAAGGCATGTGATCGATGCCAACGGACAGAGATCATCTCTGACAAACACCAACAACCGCTCCAAAACATTATGCCTGTGGATTTATTTGATGTATGGGGGATAGACTTTATGGGTCCTTTTCCACCCTCATTTGGTAATGTATACATTCTTGTGGCTGTTGACTACGTATCTAAGTGGGTAGAAGCTGTTGCTTTGCCAACAAACGATGCCAATGTTGTTGCCAAGTTCTTACATAAGCATATATTTACTAGATTTGGCGCCCCTAGAGTGATTATTCATGATGAGGGCACTCATTTTAAATGTAATCTAATTTCTAAAGCCTTGTGCGGGTATGGTATACAACAGAGAATTGCCACGGCATATCATCCACAAACAAACGGGCGAGCTGAGATTTCAAATAAAGAGATTAAAATCATCCGAGAAAATACTGTTAATCCATCAAGGAAAGACTGGTCCTTGAGATTAGATGAGTCCTTGTGGGCTTACAAGACTGGTTTTAAAACTCCTTTAGGTACTTCACCTTTTAGACTTGTTTTCAGAAAACCATGCTATCTGCCCGTGAAGCTTGAGCACAAAACCTACTGGGCCATCAGAACACTTGGCATGGCATAGAGAACTGCTGGTGAAAAGAGGTTACTAGACCTAAATGAGTTGGAGAAATTCAGAACACAAGCCTATGAGAACGCCAGGATCTACAAGGAGAAGGAAAAATGTTGGCATGATAGTAGGATAATGCCAAGATAGTTTGAGGTAGGCCAACGCGTTTTGTTATTCAACTCACGGCTTAAGTTGTTTCCAGGAAAACTCAGATCAAGATGGATGGGCCCTTATGAATTTGTGAAGCCCTATGTTCATGGAGCTGTGGACATCAAGAACTTGAAGACGGGAGAAATCTTTAAGGTGAATGGCCAACGCTTAAAGCACTACATGGAAGGTGATCAGAACAATTCCAAGGAGATGATCCTCTTGGCAAAGGTAACATGAAAACACCATCAGGTTTGAACTTTTGTAAATATTAGGTTAGTGTTTTTCTTTGTTTTTAGGTTTCAAGGATTTTATTCTCTTTCTTTTAAATTTCAAGTTTTTATTCCTTTACTATGTTGAAAGGTTTCCTTTAAGTTGTGCAGATTCATTATGCCAGAAACTATGCCAGGAACACTGTCAGGATTGTTGGCAGAAGCCAATGCCCCAATAGAAAAATCTGCCAGACATAGTGCCAGAGTAGCTTGGTATGCAGCGATGCAAAAGATAGAAGGAAGAGAAAACCCTAGTTTGATCGGCCCAGTAAAATAAAAGAGAGTTTTTTTATTTGACCTTAAACCCTAGCCGCCCAAAATTTAAGTTGAAATTTAAATTCAAACCAATCACCTTATCACTCCAATCCTTACCCTATCTTATCACCTATCACCTTATCACTTCAATCTTATCACTCTACCCTTTTAAATTAATTCTTTTTATTTTCCATCATTATCCCTAATTACTACTCACATTAAAACACTCAACCGACCCAAACTTTTCACTTTCTCACCCTAGCCGGTTAAATAACCAAACATCTCTTTCATCTTTTACTTTCTTTTCGATAAGCAAGTACTAAAACCCAAATCGTTCTTTTTCTTCATCTTTCAACACCGTTTCAAATCCTTCAGTGATTTTCAATGGCTTCTTCCTCTACCCCTTTCAAAAGATTCTTTAACAAGTTGATTCAGAAAAAGTTTGAAACCAATTTTGCCTCGAGAATTTTTTCCTACGAGAAGCACTTCAAGTTCAAAATAGAGACAACCAATGGCTTCCCTCTAGAAGTCATGTCTACGATTAACTTGCATAACTAGAATCTATTATGCCAGCAAAAAGAGGAGATTTATGCCACCATCGTACAAGAATTCTACGCGCACCTTGTGACCAAGGATTCGCCCTTCCTAATGATTAGAGGTAAGTGTGTACGTTTTGATGAAGGGTATATTAACAATATTTTTGAGTTGGATGGTGTAGAGGATGAGTATTTCGAGTACGCTGACTCAATGAACGCTGCCAAGAGAAAGAGGATGCTTGCAGATTAGTGCGAGCCTGGCAAGACCTAGATAGTGTTATCTAAGGGACACCGTATGGTGAAGAGGTTGGCATTGGAGCCCCAATGGAGAGGGTGGAATCACTTTGTGAAGGCGAATCTGATGCCTACATCCCATAACGAGACTGTGTCGGAAGAAATGATGATCCTGTTGCACTCCATTGTTATGGGGTGCAAGATCAATGTTGGCAAGCTTATTATTGAGGAAACTTACAAATGCGCAGCGAAAGGTAATGACAGATTTTTCTTTCCTTTGTTGATTTCTAACATTTGCATTCTCCATGGTATGCCAAAGCTTGATACAGATAAGGGACAAACAATCAAGGGAACAACGATTACTGCTTCTATCTGGAGAAATCTCGTTGCTGCTAAGCCAAAGGACAAGGGCAAGGGGAAGGCAAAGGCACCCATACCAAAGCCCAAAGAGTCAAAGGCTGTGCCAGACACTATGCCTGAAACTGTGCCAGACAGTTCACTGGCAATGCTGTCAAAAATCTACCATCGCTAGGAAATCATTCTTCAAAAGCTAGAGAAAGCATATGAGCTTAATGTCAAGCTGAGACGTTACACACAGGGCAGGGATGCTGTAATCATGGAGGTTCTTAAAAAATTGTCCCCTGATTTTGTGCCAAAATTTATAGATTTTACTACCAGCCCTCTGCCAGGGATAATGCCATGCCAGCCAGCCCAGTTCATACCCCATCCGATGCCACAGTCCCATTGTCTCTAGTTCAAGTCGAGTCTGCCAGCTCTGATTCTTCATCTGAATCAACGGAAACCTAAGCCAAGTCTGCCAAAGCTAAGTCACCAGTGACACATGCTCTCCACACGCCATTTGATGCCACCGATGCACCTGTCGCGTCGAAACCTGCCAAGAAAGTGAAGAAAGTTAGAGTCTCTACTGCTGCATCAAAGCTGAGCATGAAATGAAGGAAATGAATGGCCCCTGATCGTAGGCCATTTGTAAAGAGAAAGACCCGAGTCAAACGAGAAGAAGTCTCCGAAGGGGAGTCATCTTCTTCCTAAACTCCTTTACATTTCATCACATTACATTACATGATAATGCATTTTTACTATTTTGTATATATGTGTTATTTCATGCATTTGGGACAATACACATCTTGGGTTTGGGGTGTGCATTTCTTCACTTTATGCCATGCACTTCATGTTTAATTTTTGTTGCCATGCCATCTAGATCATTTAGAATAGATACATACCGAACCACTAAAAAAAAGATAAAGAAAATTTTACCTCGGTTTAATTTTAAAAAAAGTTAAAAATTGTTAGGCAAGCTTAATTTGATCTAGGTGTCTGTCCGATGAGGAAATTTTAATCTTTAGTTGTCATACCATGCTAGCAGAGTAGTGTGCCAGGTTAGTTTCACAATTGATCTCTAGTATAGGGAACTGAACTTACACTCAACACGTAGTATTTATCTAGTTCCTTAGCAAACTTAGACTTTTTGAAACTATGCTCAAATTTAAATAATAATAATAATAATAATAATGATGTTGATGATGATGTCAGGGTAAAAAGAAATAAATAAAGCAGCAATGTTCTACCAAGGCAAGAAAAATGGAACTCTCCTCCACCTTAGGGATAATAAGCTACTTGGGGCTTTGTGGTTTGCTCCCTCTTAGTTCTCAAGTCCAAAACCTTAGGGTGTGAGTTGAAGAGAAAGCCTAGTGATGTCTAGATTAAGGTGAGGATTCGTGGTATGCTCCTTTTATCTCTCACGCTAAATAGTGTCACGAAGCAAGCTTAAATGAATGCCAGCAGAAACCCTTGGCAAAGAAAAAAAATTGAGTTTAGGTAGTAAAATTTGTCTAAGGGAGTGAAAGGATACTTGATGCATATTGCCTACACATCATACACTTTTTATGAGCTTAGACTAGAGTTATATTGCTGCACTTGAAACACTACCTGGTTGGCATTATTGCACTGAGATACTGAGGACAGAAATAGAGCCAAATTCTGCTAGCCAGCGTGTGTTGGCATTCAACCAAAATTTTGTCGAGGTAATATTTTCACAGTTTTTTTATTATTTTGATTACATTGCTTGAGGACAAGCAATGAGTTAGATTTGGAGGTGTGTTACCTCTCCAAAAGTACTGTTTTTAATGCCAATCTTACAATGCTTTTGCTTGTTTTTAGGTACATTTAGTTGCATTAGAATGTTAAAATCATGCATTTGCATAAGAAGTTTGGAATTTTGTCTATGCCAGTGTGAAGGGTTGTTCTGTTGGCAATTTTGCAGGTTTGGCATAGGATTTGGCCTAGAAAAACAACACAGGAAGGAACGTCAGGGAGAATGCCGAGTGCTGTTGGCACAGATGGACCAGACAATGCCAAGCACCGGATGACAGAGAAGTGAACTTGATGCCATGCCAAGAAGCTGTTGGTCCCCGAAAAAATAGGATATGATCAGGCTCCGAAAAGATAGCAATTGGAACAATCTCTGAAAAATAGCGGATAAGATGGTGCTAAGACTGGTTGGCAGATTCATGACAAGCTTTGACGCCAAGGTAGCGTCGGTAGTATGACGTCAGCCCTAGCCTGATCAGCTCTCATTCAAATTTGGATAAGAAGATAATCCCTTATCCCTTGGGCAGTTGAAATTCAAAATTTGAAGAGCTAATCCTATTCTTTCCTCGCACGCCTATTTAAACACCAACCACGCTAGCATTTGGGGAGCGGAGAAGATTGGATCGTGAGGAGTTGGTGTGTGACGATTGACAACCAACTGCACCTTGGAAGGGTGGTTCGACCAGCTTGGCCGAGAAGCCTGGATCTTGAAGGGCTGAATCGAGAGACCCCTTCTAGCCCATTCTTTCATTCAAGTTATTTTAATTTGTTTTTTAATGATGATGTATTTTGAAAACGTTTATGGGTTGTTGGTTAAATCCCTCACCATGAACTAATTTAATAGTTGGTGTGGGATGTTTACGTTGAACGCTATTTTTATGTTTTAGTTTTTAATAATAAATTTGCCTTGACAATGTTTTCACTATTTGGCATACTTTAATGTTTCCTAAATACTATGCCAAGCGAGAGCTGGCACTGTTGGCTTATTGCTCCTCAATATCTTAACAGACTTGGTGTGGCAATGATCAAGTTGCTGAATACTAAGGAGAGAAGCTTCGAGAGAAGTCATTCAAGTAGATGAACTTACTTCGGAAGTGAAATCTACCTCTTGCTTACTTGTTGTCCAAAGTGCTTCTATCTCTACATTGATGAGAAATGAGAGCGTAAGCTATAAGTTTAGTGAGGGAATCCCCAAAACACTCATCAATGCATTTAAAACCGTCTTATTTCAAAACAAATATAACATGCTCATACCAAAACCTTTTCATGTTTCTAAATTCTTTCCAAATATGCACATTTAAATCATTTGCAACACATGTATCATGGATTCTATCAAAAATCTCAATTTAAGCTTCATATGTCAAAAATCTCTAAATAACAAGCTTAAAGAGCATCTCATGTATAAACCATATTATACAAATCATAACCCATTTCTCATGATACATTATATCATATATTGGCATTCAAGTGACTCAAAATCAATTTCATTCTATTTTATCAAAAACACATCAGATACACGGATTTCCCAAGTGGTTCCTTCGACCACTTCACATATGTCCTCAAACCGAAGCAACCCTTAACGATTATAACGTATAAATCCATCAGCAGGAGAGTTGGCACACTCTAGACCCTAGACTCACATGAGGTGACTTATTATAGTGCACTTTAAACCCTATGGCTAGCCAACTATATCCGATAACATTTTATCTTAGCCACTTGCCAATATACTCAATAAAAACCACATTAACTTACTATTTTACATATGTATCAATTCAAACCATTTTCCAATACATTAAACCATGTATTATAGCATTCTCAAAATTCTTTCATAAATTGTTTGCTATACTCAAATATCAACATGTAGAATCATTTGCAACATCTTTTCATTCTAAAATATGCATATAACAGTAAGCAAACAAATCTATAAACATGTGCATGAGATTATATTTTGCAAAATCGAAAATGAGAGCGAGAACATTCAATACTTACTTCCGAGCTTAGATAAGTGTTTCAAGCTTAATATAAACTCCCAAAACTTCTTTCAAACATTTTAAAAGCAGTAAAACACGTTTCCACTCACCAAGAACACAACTCCTTCTTGCTGTTGCGAGAATCAAGCTTTCGCAACCTCTACAAAAGCTAAAGGATCTTACTTCCCTGCTTTACCCAATCAAAAATAGAGGATTAATGCACTTCCATGCATCTCTAATTTCCACCAACCAACAAACACAACTTTGCCTCACTAAAAACAATCAAACGCCTCTCTAAAACAACTGAAATCATCACCAAACTTTATCTAAACAAAGCCCAGCCAAAACCTATTGATTTTAACATCTTAATAACATCAATTAACATCCAAAAACATCTTTATAACGTCTTTATACCTCCAGCAACCTCACAACACCAAGATCACTTCAAAATTTAACTATTTACAACATAGAAAAATAGCAATTCACATAGTTTCGGGATTTCTTTTATTAATATCTTATTTTAACATTAAAACACATCTTATAAGAGATCAAAATCAATTAGATTCAATACAAAATAGATCCATAACCATGTACATCAAATTTTCTCAACAAAACTCAATTTAATCTATAAAATCTTGATTAAATCATAAACATATAACAAAAAAATGAGTTGAAATGATCAAGAACTTGGGAATTTCAATAAAGAACCTTTAATTAGAGGAGAGAAATGAAAATCACCTCTAATTGCTTATTTCTCCCTTAATTGCCAAATATTGGATGAAAACTTCAAGAAACCAAGTAGATTTTGATGTAGGAATCAAAGGAATCAAATAGGAATTCAAAAGAGATTGATTCCTGTAAATTTTGGAATGAAATTGATTGTTTGGCTGCTGAGAAAGTTGAGACAAAAGTAGTTACGTAAGAAAATGAAATTGTTTAATTAAAATCCTTTTTATCAATTCTATTTTATTTTATTATTTAAACCATTTAAAAACCTTTTAAAAATAGCCTAAATTAAGGGTAAAATCTGATGAAAAATTTTGGTTAATTAGCTCTTTAAAGATTATAAGTTTTGACCCTTTTACGATTTAGTCACCAAAACAATTTTAAAATCTTTACATTTTGGTCACTAGACCAAAATGTTCCAAAATCAGATTTAATTCCTTCAAATTGAGTTTACCAAATCCTTAAAATATTAATTAAGTATTTTTCTAGCATTTTTCCATAATTTATTTTAGCGAAAACAATTTATTAAGATTTAATTCTCGAAACTAGCTTGAATTGCATAATTTGGTTCTCCCGAACCGTCTAATCAACCTATCTAACATCTAGGCCCAAATTTAGGGCATTAAAACTTTCTTCCTCTTAATAAATTTCGTCCTTGAAATTTACCTGGCGGAAAAAGGTAAGGAAACTGCTTCTTCATGTCCTCCTTACTTTCCCATATAGCTTCCTTGACACCATGATGCCGCCACAACACTTTTGCCAACTCTATGGTCTTCCCACGAAGAACCTTGCAGCTGGAATCTAGAATTCTCACCGGCTCCTCATCATAGGTTAAATTCGAATTCAAATCAATTTTTCAATAGGCATAACATGCGAAGGATTCGATCTATACCTCCAAAGCATCGGCACATGGAAAACATCATTTATCTTTTCCAACTCCGCATGCAACCTCAACTTATATACAATTGGACCAATACGCTCCAACACCTCATAAGGCCCAATGAACCTTGGACTCAACTTGCCCTTACGTCCAAACCTCATTACCTTCTTCCAAGGTGAAACCTTAAGAAACACTCGATCACCAACTGCAAACTCAATCTCCCTAAACTTCAAGTCAGCATATGACTTTTGCCGATTCAAACCCGCCTTCAACCGATCACTAATAAGCTTCACCTTCGTGTTGGTATCCTTCAACATATCAGGCAAAGAGGCATACTTTTCTCATGCCTCTGCCCAACAAAGTGGCGTGCGACACCTTCTACCAGACAAAGCTTCATACGGTGCCATCTGGATACTAGCCTGATAACTATTATTATAGGCAAACTCCACCAAAGGTATCTGCTTCTCCCATGATCCTTGGAAATCTATGATGCAACACCGCAACACATCCTCTAACACTTGGATGACCATCTGTTTGAAGATGATACGAAGTACTGAAGTTCAATCGCGTACCCAAAGTCTTGTGCAAACACTCCTAAAAAATTGTGGTAAAGTGCGGATTTCTACCCGATACTATAAACTTAGGCACCCTATGCAACCTCACAATCTCAGCAATATAAAACTCCGCCAACTTATCCAAAGTATATGTCGTATGCACAGCCAGAAATTGTGCACACTTCGTAAACCTATCCGCAATCACCCACATAGAATTCTTCTTTGTTGGCGTCTGCTTCAACACTAAAGAAAAATAAAGTGTTATTTTTTATTTAAAATATTAAAATAATAATATTATTTTAATATATCAGTTATTCTAATATTAATATATTTCATATAATATTATTTGAGTATATTTCATATTTCATATTTATTATATTTCATATAATATTATTTAATATAATAATTCAATATATTTCATATTTACTATTAATATTATTTGAGTATATTAATGTTATTTTTAATGTATTGTCTTAATATATTAATATTATTTTAATATATTAGTATTAATTTTAGTGTTATTTTCATATTATTTTATTATTGTTATTAGTTTAATTTTAAATTAATAATATTTTCATATTACTATATTAATATATTATACTTATTATCCAACAGAATTTGCAACACAATTCGCAAGTGTCGATCCTGATCTTCCTTGGTACTAGAGTACACGAGAATGTCATCGATGAACACTACCACAAATTGATCCAAGAATTCACGGAACATCTGATTCATCATATCCATGAAAGCATTTGGCGTATTTGTCAACCCAAATGGCATCACCAAGAACTCATAATGCACGTAACACGTACGAAAAGTTATTTTCTACACGTCTTTATCCTTCACCTTTAACTGATAATATCCATATCTCATATCAATCTTAGAAAACACCATAGCACCCCAAAATTGATCAAAAAAATTATCGATCCTCGGTAAAAGATACTTGTTCTTAATCATCAACTTGTTCAGTTGCTGATAATTAATGCACATTCTTATCGTAACATCATTCTCTTTCACAAACAAAATCGGTGCTCCCAACAGTGACATGATAGGCCGAATAAAACTACGATCCAACAACTCCTAAACCTGCGTCTTCAACTCCTTTAGTGCCATGCAATACGGTCCAATCGACACCGAAGTTGTATCTGCGTATGTCTCAATGCAAAACTCTACCTCCCTATCCGATGGTAATCTTGGCATCTCTTCCAAAAACACTCTTAGAAAATCACTAACGGTGCGGATATCCTAGACTCGTACCTCTTTCATATCCAAATTTATAACATAAGCTAGGTATGCTTGACCTCCCAGATTCTAACAACTTTCGTGCTTCCAAAGTTGAAACAACATTGGACAATAATTTAACATTTTCGCCCACAACAACAACTTTGCAATCTTTTTGAAGTTTCAACAAAACTCTCTTGATCCCAAAATCAACCACAGCACTATGTTCAGACAACCAATCAATCCCCAAGATTATATCAAAAACCATAAAATGGAAACTCCATCAAATCTGCCTCAAACACATGACCTTGAACCATCAAAGGATATCTCCTATACAACCTCCTAGTAACTACTGTTTCACCAAAAGAACTAGTTACTGGCATACCAACATCTAACACCTCTACAAGTATATTAAGCAAACATGCATGTTCGCGCAAGATGTATGAATGTGTCAAACCAGAATCTATCGAAGAAAGTAATGTGGCAAACATACCTCGCCAGTCCACCACCTTCAGGTTGAACCGCTACTGTATGAGCAATTGATCTCTAACCATCCTCTCTACGTTGAAAATAACTTCGATCACACCTCCGGCCTCTCTATGGTACAACAACAGGTACAATAGCTTATCCTTCCCTAGCCAACTGAGGTCAATCACGCCTAATGTGATCCCGTAAACGACAGCTCCAAGAAGTACCAAGGGTACCTCAATACTCCCTCGTATGACGCTTACCATAACGCCCACACTCAGGTGTTCAAACAAAGGTTTATTGAACATACTGTCCACGCCCAGTACTACTCCCTTTCGTATCTTTGATCCTGATGATACCTCATATCTCTATGTTTCTTGTATCGATCTCTACTCAAATCCGACTTAGCATTTCTTTTCTCTGTAGAAAAACTCCTCGATCAAGAAGATAATCCCAGATTCCGCTCTATGTCCTTAGCTCGAGAAACCAGGACATCAAACTATGTATAATCCGTAGCCAACATATAAGTCTTCACCTTCTTAACCAACCCATAACGAAAATGATCTTATCGATGACGTTAATCAGGAACCAACTCAGATGCGTACTGTCTCAATCGTATAAACTAGATCTCATACTCAGACACATACATGTTCTTCTGCTCCAATTCCATAACTCTCTTTTTTTATCTTGATATCGGGAACCCAGATACTTCTTTCAGAAGGCAACAAAAAAGAACCTCCACGTCACATCAGTAGGTGTCATACCCGCGATAGAAGTTGTCCACTAGCTGTAGGCATCTCCCTAAAGCAAAGATACTATACACCCCAGCTTGCAGACATCCGTACACTCTATTTACCCAAGAATATTCTCTGTGCTGGCTAACCACTCCTCAATTGCCTCTTGAGCTAAACCCTTAAATTTGGTACCTCTCAAGCTACGCAAATGCTCAAATAGAATGCCCGTATTAACAGCTGCTACAGATGCTAGTGCAGGCATTTGCACTCCAATTATGGCTGCCTGAAAAGCTTTAACCATTACTTGGATCAACGGTGTCATATCACCAAAAACAAGTCATTGCGGTGCTTGGGCATGCCACCTTCAACTCCAGCACCAACAAGAGGAATCAGTGGAGGAGGAGGCAACTCATCAATTTGTCCATCCACAACACTCCCCATATAAGCTGTCATCTCTCGTCTTGGTCCCATTTCTCAAAAATATGAGTCTAAAGCATGATAATGCAACAAAATAAAACAATTAAGCCAGCTTGTAGCAAGAATCCAAGTCGCACATGTTTCAAAACAAAAACCATTTTGCACTAGTAGTAATAAGACAATGTGTCCCCAAGCTTTTACCCCAAACGTATCATATTTCAATCATAATCATACAAAATCAAACACCGTGCATACCAATCAACATATTCATTTAGCAACAACCAATCAAACAACCGTAACCTACCTCCCAACAATCATAACCTGGCTCTGATACCAACAAATGTAACCCTCTTGACCCGATCTAGTCGCCAGACCAAACCGAGTGAGCTATATTGGGTTTTTCGAGACAAACTCGAAAAAATTACTTAGAAAACAATCTATTTTTTCATTTTATCTTGTATAAATTCATAATTAAGTTCTAAGATGATCATGCTGGCAATTGTGAAATTTACAACTCAATCGATCGTTGAATTAACATCCAATGGAACAAGATTGCATTTTAGGGACCAAAATGTAATTTTTAATAATTAGATAGACATTTTAAAACCAAACTTATGAATCCTTAATTAGTCATATTACATGCAAGAAGATTAAATTTCAACTTTCAATAATCATCCAAACTTATTTAATTACATGATCAAGAAACATGGACTAAACTGCAAAGATTCAAACTTCAGAAAGCATTTTAACAAAAATAACTAACTGCGTATTGGTACACTAACACCTCGTATCGATACAGGTATAAATTTCAAAAGTGTACTTATACGGTCCTCAAGCATATCGGTACAGATGTTCAATATTTGAAACAGATAATTTCAGTAGCCAAAAGGCATATCGGTACGGTTGCCCGTGTACCAACACCAAGACAATTTTTTAGCTATACGTACTGATACGGTACCAGGCGTATCATACGCCTTACCATTTCTGCCCAAATTGATACGAGATAGGTCTCCGTGTATCTATCCCTGAGGACTCGTACAGGTACGGACATACATGTAATGACCTTTTGGTCGAGCATATGACACTTTGGCTCAATCAACATAATTTAAATACTACCTAATCATCATATAACACCTCAAGCATCATTTTCGCAATCATATAAGCATGGTAGAGGATCATATGCATAATAGCATAACTAAATCAAATTCCAATAGACATGATCTGTACCCAAGTAAGCAAAATGAATCCTAACCCCTCAAAGAAAGATATAAAGCACCATACAAGTTCAAAACATCAAATACAACTTGTGCAAACCGGGGAGTAACCAATTAACCCTCCCAATTATAACTTGGTCACATTGCCTCTTATTATTACTAAGTATTTGCAAACCATACTTGAAAATACTTTGCCCCTTAGATCTTCTCTTGCTTACTTGTTGTCCGAAGTACTTATTTCACTGGATTGATGAGAAATAAGAGCGTACGCTTTAAGCTTAGTGAGGGAATCCCAAAAACACTCATCAATGCATTTAAAACCATCTTATTTCAAAACAAGTATAACATGCTCATACCTAAACCATCTAATTCTAAATTCTTTCCAAATATGCACATTTAAATCATTTGTAACACATGTATCATGGATTCTATCACAAACCTCAATTTAAGCTTTATATGCCAAAAATCTCTAAATAGCAAGCTTAAAGAGCATCTCATGTATAAACCATATTATACAAATCATAATCAATTTCTCATGATACACTATATCATATATTGGCATTCAAGTAACTCAAAACCAATTTAATTTTATTTTATCAAAAACATATCGGATACACGAATTTCCCAAGTAGTTCCTTCGACCACTTTACATACGTCCTCAAATCGGAGCAGCCCTCAATGATTATAACATATAAATCCACCAACAGGAGAATTGGCACACTCTTTACCCCTTGACCGCTGCGGTTCTCATAGTGGAGCATGGCACACTCTTAACCCTTTATAGTGCACTTTAAACCCTACGGCTAGCCAACTATATTTGATAACATTTTATCTCAGTCACTTGCCAATATACTCAATAAAAACCACATTAACTTACTATTTTACATATTTATCAATTCAAACCATTTTCCAATACATTAAACCATGTATTCTAGCATTCTCAAAATTATTTCATAAATCATTTGCTATACTCAAATATCAACATGTATAATCATTTGCAATATCTTTCGTTTTTAAAACACGCGTATAATAGTAAGTAACCAAATCTATAAACATGTGCATGAGATTATATTTTGCAAAAGAGAAAATGAGAGCAAGAATATCCGATACTTACTTTCGAGCTTAGATAAGTATTTCAAGCTTAATCTAAACTCCCAAAACTTCTTTCAAACCTTTTAAAAGAGTAAAACACGTTTCCACTCACCAACAACACAACGTCCTCTTGTCGTTGAAAGAATTAAGCTTCCGAAGCTTCTGCAACCTCTCCAAAAGCTAAATGATCTAACTCCCCTACTTTACCCAATCAAAAACCAAGGATTAATGTACTTACATTCATCTCTAATTTCGAGCAACCAACAAACACAACTTTGCCTCACTAAAAACCATTAAACGTCTTTCTAAAACAACCGAAATCATCACCAAACTTTATCTAAACAAAGCCCAGACAAAACCTATTGATTTTAACGTCTTAAAAACATCAATTAACATCTAAAAACATCTTTATAGCGTCCTTATACCTCCAGCAACCTTACAACACCAAGATCACTTCTAAATCTAACTATTTACAACATAGAAAATTAGCAATTCACATAGTTTCGGGATTTCTTTCATTAATCTCTTTTTTTAACATTAAAACACATCTTATAAGAGATCTAAATCAATTATATTCAATACAAAACAGATCCATAACCATGTACATAAATTTTTCTCAACAAACTCAATTTAATCCATAAAATCTTGATTAAATCATAAACACATAACAAAAAAGATCAGTTGTAAAGGATCAAGAACTTGGGAATTTCAATAAAGAACCATTAATTAGAGGAAAGAAATGAAAATCACCTCTAATTGATGATTTCTCCCTTCATTGGCAAAGATTGGATGAAAACTTCAAGAAACCAAGTAGATTTTGATGTAGGAATCAAAAGGATCAAATACGAAATCAAAAGGAATTCAAAAGAGATTTATTCCTATAAATTTTGGAATGAAATTGATAGTTTGGCTGCTGAGAAAGTTGAGAGCAAAAGTAGTTATGTAAGAAAATAAAATTGTTTAATTAAAATCCTTTTTTATCAATTCTATTTTATTTTAATATTAAAACAATTTAAAAACCTTTTAAAATAGCCTAAGCTAAGGGAAAATCTGATAAAAAAAAGTTTGCTTAATTAGCTCCTTAAAGATTCTAAGTTTTGACCATTTTACTATTTAGTTACCAAAACAGTTTTGAAATCTTTACATTTTAGTCACCAGACCAAAATATCCCAAAATCAGATTTAATTCCTTCAAATTGAGTTTACCAAAATCCTTAAAAATATTAATTAAGTATTTTATAGCATTTTTCATATTTTATTTTAGCCAAAATAATTTATTAAGATTTAATTCTTGAAACTAGCTCGAATTGCCTAATTTGATTCTCCCGAACCATCTAATCATCCTATCGAACATCTAGGCCCAAATTTAGGGTCTTACACACCTAAGGTACAATGTTTTTATGGTTCTTACGACAACAACGCCTTCCAACGTCATGCATGTTACGAAATCGCGGGTTTCAGCTACATGACGTGTCGTTGCGTTGTGTGTGGTGCAGGGAAGGGCACGACAAAATTGATCATATCTTGTTTTATGTGCTTTTATCAGTGGGATTTGGTCATTATTTTTTTCATGGTTGCGATATGTGTTTGTTCGATCGAGGTCATTAGAGGAAATGTTAAGGTTATGTTTTCATATTGATTTGCCTGGTATGATGAAAAATTGATGGGTATCAATGTGTGTTGCGGTCCTTTGGACGGTATGGATTGCCCGTAATAATATGATTTTTAATAGGAAGGTGAGCTCACAAGAGGATCTGCTCTTCATGATCTAACTACAGTCGATGTATTGGGAAGGCGATGAGCGACAAAATTATGATCTTGGATACAGCTTGGTGGGATTATCCGATAACATGTCTCTCTAGTGCTGTTGTTAAGCAGCATAGTGGGATTGTCTGATAACACGTCTCCCTAGTAGAGGTATCACACGAGTCATTTGGTTCAGTTTTTGTTTGAGTTATTTCGGTTTGGGCCATTTCAGGTATGATATTATTCAGTTAAAATTTAGTTTCGATTTGGTTCAGTTTGGTTCGGTTTTAGTTCAGGTCTATTGTGATTCGGGTCATTTCAGGTTGGTTTATTTTTGGCTCATTTATTTTTGGTTTGGTTGATTTCGGTTCGGGTCAATTTCGGGTCAATGGGAGATAGGTCGATTTTAATCAAGTTTTTAGGTCAGTCAGTTTTTTACACCCTATATATAGATTTATAAAGTCAATATATTTAACTTTTTGGAGAGTTGTGCGGTTGTTTATATCCTATCTTTATTTATTTCTATTCATATCATTTTTATATTTCGGGTTGTCTTTGGTCCGGGTCTATTCAGTTAGGGTTCATTCGGTTCGGTTAAAAATCAGTTCGGGTCTATTTCGGTTCAACTAAAATTCGGATCGATTTCAGTTCAGTTCGGTTTGTTTCGGTTTCGGATCAAATTTTGGGTCATCATATTCGGGTCGATTTCGGGTAAATTGGTTTGGTTTTCAGGTCTGAGGCCAAGTTTTCTAGGTCTACTCCATAGTACGGTTGGGTTTTTAAAATTTATCGTAAATGGAGCGGCGCGAGGTAAGCCAGGCCCTAGGGGTATGGTGGAGTACTAAGAGATATGACAAGAAGAGTCTTGGCTCTGTTCTCTGGTCCGTTGGGTGTGTTAGATTCAAATACAACTGAATTGTATGCTATTGCATATGCACTTGACATGGTGTTGCATTCTTCTTAGTGTAATGGGTTGTCAATTGTAATTGAGTCAAATTCTCGTGTGGCTGTGGCATGGGTGTTGTATAGCTCAAAATGGTCATAGCACTTGTGGCGGTGGTTTAATCAAATTGATGAGATGTGTCGTCTTTTGTATTGCGTGTGCTTTAACTCAATTTTTCGTGAGACCAATGCGATGGCAGATGCATTGGCGAAAGGAGGTGTATCGTGTACAGATTGGTTGCGCCTACCTTGATGTTTAGTGACCGATCAGTATTGCTATGAATTGCCCATGTAACACCTTGAATTTTTGCCCCAAATTTAAAACCCTAATTTTTGAAATTCCTAAATTCAAAACCCTAGAATTGGAAATTTAAATATAAAACCCTAATTAAGAAATTTGGGAATTAATTGAATTTTAAACAAATTTAGTGACCTTTTATAAAGAATTAATATTAGGAACCTACTTTGTGAACCCTAGAAAAGTATAAGGACTTGCCTTGTAATTTATCCAAAACTTTGCTTATATAAGCACCCCCTTTCCCCTGCAATTTTCACGTTGCCGATCTTCCCCTTTCCCTCTCTCAATTTGTGTTCGAATCGCATCTCCCTTTTTCTTTTCTTTTTTATTATTTATTTAATTCGATCAAACCCCGCTGAGTCTCTGGCACCACTCAATTCAATTATGTCTTTGGTTGATTTGAAGATCAACTATTCGAATCAGATAAGTATTCATGTATCATTAAATTTCGTTAGATAAGTATATAAGATTAATTCCTTAATCATAGTGATAATAGTAATGTGTTATCGTAGGATTATTCTCATAGGTACCAATACAGCTAAACCCAGTGCTTCTGATCGCGAGAGACACGTCATACAATAGGTTGAGTTGCTTAGGCCAAGGTGTGTTTTTTTACGGTGCTATAAATAAATTATTTTTATATGGTTTTATGCCTTGCTTGATTATGATTTGCATTATGGCTTGTATGGTTGACATCATATGCTTACGATTTTAGAATGTGTTTTTAATTATGATTTATGAAATATTTGACTTACGAAACATCAAAATTTACGAAAACCTGGATTTATGGATTATGATTTATGGATTTATGGAGTATGTTTATGGAATATCGGATTCATGGAACTATGTTTATGAATTTGAGTTTTAAACATCATATATGTATGAGCATGGGTTGGGATTTTTACGGGGAAGTTCAGTGGTTTCACCCTTCGGGCTGAATTCCACTTCAGATTGGCGGTTGTAGTGAGGAGTTCTGGGGAACTTTCCTCTTGGTGTTGTAGTTGGGTGCATTGCATTGCACTTGTGATTTATGTGTTATGGTTTAAAAGATTTTATTCAAAATAATATTTTCTTTTATGATTATGTTTTTCTTGCACTTTAGAGACACACTAAGCTCTTTAGCTTACTCCCCCTTAGTCTTTCTTTCAGATACGCAGACCATAGGCGAATCAATACTTGGAGGATCTTACATTTTATCCGATTATTTTATTATTCAGAACAAAACTATTTTTAGTTATCCAAATTATTATTTTGAGACATTGATGTAATTTCATACTTTGAGACTAATATGTTTTGGGATTATTTTTGGCATTCATTTATGGTGATTTTATTTCAGAGATTTTATTTAAAAATTCGAATATTAATTATGATATTTGTATATTATTATTATGAGATGATTATTAAATTATAGTTTTATATATTCTTTTTTAAATTAAAGTATACTTTTTTAAAATTTGTTTTCTTAAGGGAAAAGTTTTTAAACATGACTTCCTAGATTCGGCATGTTTTTTTTGGCCCGGGTTTAAGGGGTTACATTTAGTGGTATCAGAGCTAAGTTCAACCCTAAAACTGTGAGGCTCACGCGAAATTTTAAACCAAAAAAATAATTTGTGCATGCATATTAAATATTTTTGGGCAAAATGGGATTTTCTTATAAGTATATTATTTCAAAAAAATTAAGATATATTTTGGAATAGAAAATCCAAGTACCAACTCTAATTCTAGGATTATTTCCTTTTGTAGATAGATTACTCTACTACCTTTTATGTTGAAGAATGAGGAATTCATAACAAAAAAAATTTAAGTTGTGTTAGTTAATTTTTGGGATCTATCGCTAAGTCTGGAAATTTCGAGGACAAAATTTATTTTAAAGGCGGGAGAGTTGTAACACCATGAATTTTTGCCCCAAATTTAAAGCCTTAATTTTTGAAATCCCTAAATTCAAAACCCTAGAAATTGGAAATTTAAATATAAAACCCTAATTAAGAAATTTAGGAATTAATTAAATTTTAAACAAACTTAGTGACCTTTTTTAGAAAGAATTGATATTAGGAACCTACTTTTTGTGAACCATAGAAAAGTACAAGGACTTGCCTTGTAATTTATCCAAAACTTTGCTTGTATAAGTCACCCCCTTTCCCCTGCAATTTTCACGCTGCCAATCTTCCCCTCTCCCTCTCTCGGTTTTTGTGTTCGAATAGCATCTCCCTTTTTCTTTTCTTTTTTATTATTTATTTAATTAGATCAAACCCCGCTAAGTCTCTAGCACCACTCAATTCAACTATGTCTTCGGTTGATTTGAAGTCAACTATTCGAATCAGATAAGTATTCATGTATCATTAAATTTCGTTAGATAAGTGTATAAGAATAATTCCTTAATCATAGTGATAATAGTAATAGTGTTATCGTAGGATTATTCTCATAGGTACCAATACAGCTAAACCCAGTGCTTCTGATCGCGAGAGACACGTCATACAATAGGTTGAGTTGCTTAGGCCAAGGTGTGTTTTTTTACAGTTCTATAAATAAATTATTCTTATATGGTTTTATGCCTTGCTTGATTATGATCTGCATTATGGCTTGTATGGTTGACATCATATGCATACGATTTTAAAATGTGTTTTTAACTATGTTTATGAATTTGAGTTTTAAACATCATATATGTATGACCATGGGTTGGGATTGTTACGGGGAAGTTCAGTGGTTTCACCCTTCGGGCTGAATTCCACTTCGGATTGGCGGTTGTAGTGAGGAGTTCTGGGGAACTTTCCTCTTGGTGTGTAACACCCTAAATCGGGCCTAGGAAGGTTACCACTATCTAAGCCATTGACTAATTGAATTAGGTGTTAATCAAATTGAAAGAATTGAGAGTTAACTGAGGAAAGAACATTAGCTAACAAATAACTAAAGGATTAAAATGTTATAACTAACAAGTTAGATTGTCAAATTAAAAGGACCAAATTGAAACAAGAGTAAAATAATAACTTGCATGTGTAATTAGACCACTATGTGATAGTGGAATACATGTGGCAAGGTAAACTCACATGTGGCAAGGGAGAGTGTAATGGCCGGCCATGTTGGTGAAAGAAAGAGAAAACAAATTTGAATCTTCTTCATTCTTGCAATTGCCATAACCGAATAGTAAGAGAGAGAGAGAGAGCTTGGAGAGAAATTTGGTTATTTTCACTTGAAGATTTGATTAGGGATCAAGAGGGAATCAAATAGGAAGGTAAAATGCTTGATTCTAAATGTTATAGATTTGAATGGTTGAAATTGAATGCCTGTACGATGAATCTTACATCTTGTGGAGAATTGATTGAATGTCATGAAAGCATGGTTGAAACTAGTTTAGATTAGGTGATATATTTTTGCATGACCATCGAATGATATAGGTGATATATGGTTTAAGTTGTTAGAAAGATAATCAATGCTGGAAATTGTTGGGAAGTTGCTGGAAATTGAGAATAGGGATCATGGTTGAAACTAGTTTAGATTAGGGACTGTTTTGTTAATTGAAAATGTGTAAACATGTTTGGTTATACACGCTACCCTGTTTTGATCACATTGCTAAGTGAATTGAGACTTGAATAGAGTAATTATCTTGCTGGAAAATGAGTTCATATAATTGGATTAGTTAAAGCTAGGTAATGGACTGCTCAAATGGTGAATTAGAGGAATGTTGTTGATCAAATAGAACAAATTGAACTTAGCACTATAATGCCTTGTTATGATCACATAGATAAGTGAATTAAACTGACCTAGAAATGTAAGAACATGAAAATAAGTTGAATTATAATGTTAGAATCTGGTTTAGAGGAATTATGAAGCTAAAAATCTAGACCAGTGAAATCTGCCCAGAAAACTCTGTTCTGGGCAGTAACTTTGAAAAATCACCATAAATTGTATAAAGGGAATTTAAGGCTAAAACTTTTATGGAAAATGACTTAACATGTCTAAATTCATTAGGATAAAACATAACTGAATTATGGATTGTAGAGAGAATTGTAGAGAAGAAACACTAGGGACAGTGCAAACTGTCTAGTGTTGTAAATTACCCTGTCTTTAAGCTAAAAACTGTATTAGTTGGCAAAGAAATAAAATGCACGGCCTATATGATTAGAAATAAAATTAAGTTAGCTTTCCAACGATGTAAACCAATTGAAATTCCGACGTACGGAATGAAAGTTATGCACATTTAAGTAAGCAGTGCACCTGCTGCCTGGTAGCAGCAGTTTAGATGTTATTGGTCTTGTATATATGATGTATTAACCTTGTTGCTATGTTGAATGATTTTGTGATTTACATTTTTGACATTGTTCTATCTATGTGATTTATTAGAGCAAGGAGAGGACTTTGGAGAAGGATCTAAAGTCGAGCATTCAAGGGACAAGAAAAATGGGATAGTCTTGAAAGACTAGCTAGCTTGGAGTATTGTGAGTGTAGTTTACAATAGGGTTAGGACTTAGCTCCTAACCAAATACGCATGACTATCTTGCTGCCATTGATGCCATGTTAATGATCTTAATTTAACTTGAATATGAATAAAAGGGAAGATTGAACTAAACTAAAATTGTGACTAACTAATAGCATGCAAATTGATAAATTAATTAGAAAGAAAAGTGAAAACAAATGTATGATTCCATGCCTTGGATATGACTTATTATAATGCTTGCTTGTATTGATTTCTATGATGAAAATACTTGATAACATGAATTAAGACATGAAATAAAGATCTTGCTTGATGCCTAAGATGGCATATGTAAAATGTTTACTTGAATAACAAGTTATATTGCAAAATGATGAGCTAAGGCTCAATTGGCCTAAGGGCTAAGCTTGACCTTGATATACCTTGCTTGAATTAATTCTTGAATGATACTTGATCTTGAACTTGTAAAGCTTGAAAATCCTTGAATAAATAAAGTGTAATCAAACAACCTTGGTTGCTAGTTGAATAGGTAGAAGGGCATGCCTTAGAGTCTATAGCTCATTGTGTCAGGGTGGACTACGGTCAAGGCTAAGGCCCCTAATTGGCGACAGATGGAGAGTACGTATGTGGTCTTTTGTGACAGTAGGAGGGTTGACCAGTACTACGGTACATCTTGTGGCGACGAATGGTTTGAGACTCGATTACCTAGTCAAACTATAAACCAAGGATTGTTTCAAAAGAATATAAATGAGCTAATAAGTATGAATTGTTTAAATACTTGTCTTGAACTATTTGTTACTTGAATTTCTTGACATGCGAACTTGCTACTTGAATTACTTGACATGTAAACATGCTACTTCGACTACTTGATATGTATTCTTGAAATGACAAATATGTAAACTTGAATTAATTGTTACTTGACTTGAGATGTATGTATATTGCATGGATATGTAATTGACTTGAATTGAAATGTGTATATTGCTTGAGTATGTTACTTGACTTGAAATGAATTTTTAATAAAGCTTGAATTCGAATGATTCCAACCTTGACTAGCTTCAAACTTAGCTAATAGATACATGTCTTATTAATTGGTTAGAACTAGTTACTACCTCACTAAGTACATTCTTGTACTTATCACTCTTGTTTTCATTCTTCCCAACCACAGGATAAAGGATTCGATCGTTGCTTGATCTTGAAGCCTGATTTCTTGAGCTCGAAGCAAGACATAAGCATAGCTAAAGTATGGTTCATACTTGTTTGTACTCCCCTAGTTGGTGGCACTTAGTTTGTATATAATGACTTGTGCATGCATTTTGGATACTTGAACTTGTATATATATATAGGTTGTTTTGAATGGGCTTATCATGTTATGATCTTGGTTGTTATTGTAAATCAAGTAATGAACTCAAATCCTATGTAATAAAAGTACGTTGTTGCGCATATTGATATGTATATATTGAATGTTCAAAGAAATTGATCTAGCCTTGTACCATTCGAATAGCTTGTGAAATAAGATAGTCTTGTGTGAACATTCGAATGTCTTGCATGTGATCTTGTGAGTTTGAATTGTAAATGCTAATTGGTAAGGCTTGGCATTTGGCTTGCTTGGAATCAAGGTATGTGCAATTGATCATGTTTAATATGTTATGTATGAAATGTTATATGTATCAATCTAAGGAACTATGAAATGAAAATGGAAGCATGTTTGCTCTTAGGTTATTCGAATGTGATTGTATGATGATGTTAATTGAATTAATTCGTAACCTATAATGTCTTGCAATTAAGATTGCTTGCATGTTAAGTTATAAAAGTTTGGTTGCTAGCTAGTTAAGTAACTCATCTAATAGGGATGAGTTAGCCTTGTTCTTGCTTGTAATGTACTCGGTAATGCTCTTGAACCGGTTTGCTACCAACCTGGGGTAGGGGTGTTACATTTATTGGTAATCAGAGCTTTTTAGTCGGTTCTAAGACTAAACTGAGCTCTCTTGCATCATATAGGATACTTGTGCCACCTAGGAGACTTGTATTGTATAGCTTGTGTCTTTGCTTAACTAAACCAAATTCCTAATTGTTCTATTTGAACGTAGATTGTCTGAAACAAGGCTCGCTCGGGATGATGAAAGTCTTGTGGGCTCCTCAAATGAAGGAGATAGTGTGAGGATGGAACAGAATCCTCCACAGCAACGAGCTGAATCTAGAGCCCAAGCTGGTGCTCAACAGGAAGTTCCTGTTATAAATCCTCTACAGCAGGAATGTCTCCTGAGAATAAAGGAGATGTTCAATCATCTTGTAACTACCTTGAAACGAGACCATC
Organism: Hibiscus mutabilis; assembly: GCA_019671005.1. NCBI lineage: Eukaryota > Viridiplantae > Streptophyta > Magnoliopsida > Malvales > Malvaceae > Hibiscus > Hibiscus mutabilis. Next base: position 39,131,313 of record CM033732.1, read on the forward strand.
ATATTCCTCCTCCTGCTATTGCTCCAACTAGAGCCCTATTGACAAACTGGCTCAACACCGGGCTTATACCTTTACTAGTACTGATGAAGCCAATCCCGAAATAGCTGAGTTTTAGTTAGAGGCCACTACTCAAATCCTGACCAAAAAACTACCCTTTTCTGATGAACACAAACTCGAATGTGCTATAGCCCTGTTGGCAGACGAAGCTTTGAGCTGGTGGGAAACCACTACCCTGTCTGCTCCTACTGAAGCTGTAACTTGGAAATTCTTCCTCGAGGAATTTAAGAAGAAATACATCAGTGAAGAATACCTGGCAAAACGTCGGAATCATTTTTTATACCTCAAGCAAGGTGGCCGACCTATCAAACAGTACGCGAGTGACTTTTGCAAATATTGCAAATACGGGTCGGAATACATCAAGACTGATGCTGACAAGTGTAGGATGTTTATCGATGGATTAAATGATGAATTAAGTCCAATATTCACTACCCTGGGTATCACTGACTTCCAGAATCTGGTGAATCGGGCCATTGCAACCAAGGCGAAGATGAAAGCCTCTGAGAAACGCAAAAGCGGAAATTCCTGGAAAGATAAACGATCAAGGAATGATGACAAGCCTCACTGGCAGTCAAAGAAGTTCAAATATTCTAAGGATCACTCTTCAAATTACACTCATGCTCAGAAAAGCAACTACCTACCGAGACCCCAATCGGTAACCAAGCCTTCAGCCTCGATTATCTCTGTTGATAGTACGGGGAATTTCGGTAAAGTTGCTTAATATCCTATTTGCAAGTTTTGTTAGAAACACCATACTGGTCAATGTAGAATTTAACAGAACCTATGTTACTTATGTGGAGCCTTCGATCACTATATTAGGGATTATCCTCAGAATCCTAACAAGGTTCCGAATCAAACTCCTGCAAATGCTAGTTCAACTCCTTTCATTCAAAACAAAGGTCCCAAACAAGCTCAGTCTGGAAATCAGGGGAAAGGCAAAGGACAGTATTTGAATGCCCCTACTTACCAGGAATCTCGGGCTCTTGCTCGAATCTATCATATCCGGGGAAAAGAAGATGAAGAACCACCCAACGTTATAGCAGGTACCGTTGAGTTAAATTCGACTCCTGTTTATGCTTTAATAGACTCGGGATCGACTCATTCTTTTGTATGCTCAACCTTTATTGAAAAATTGAACTTAAAGCCTGAAATTGTAAAACAAAGCCTTGTAGTTTCGAACCCTATAAGGGGAATTACAAACTTAAGTTTTATCTGTAGAAACTGTCTCTTATTCATTTGAAATGTCCCCTTTCTTGTTAATCTATATGTACTACCAACTTGTGAGTTCGATCTAGTACTGGGACTAGATTGGTTAAGCAAGCATGAAGCCTGGGTAGATTGCCTAAATAGGAGACCTCACCTCTGGGTTTAGGAAATGAATCAATTCTTCTAATTGACAAGAAATCGACCTCGATCTTTGCTACTATAGTCTTACAAGATGAAATTGAATTTTCCTTACCTAGTGTGCCTATTGTATTTGAATATCTCGATGTTTTTCTCGAGGAACTCCCTGGTCTCCCTCCAACCAGAGAAGTAGAATTTAGGATCGATGTCCAACCTGGAACAACTCCAGTGTCCATCACACCTTATCGAATGGCACATGTTGAGTTGAAAGAACTCAAGAAGCAACTCCAAGAGCTACAAGACAAGGGTTTCATCAGGCCTAGCTCGTCTCCCTGGGGTGCTCTCAGTCTTGTTCGTGAAGAAGAAAGACGGGACTATGAGACTCTGTATTGACTACAGACAATTAAACAAGCTTACTATCAAGAATCAATATTTTCTCCCAAGGATTGAAGATCTTTTCGATCAACTCAAAGATGCTGCAGTATTCTCAAAGATCGATCGGGATACTACCAAATGAGGGTAAAAGAAGAAGATGTACCCAATACAGCCTTTCGTACTCGATATGACCATTTTTGAATACCTTGTAATGCCATTCGGGTTAACGAATGCTCTGGCTGCTTTCATGGATCTCATGAACCATGTATTTAAGCCCTATCTTGACAAGTTCGTGGTCATTTTTATTGATGACATTTTGGTGTATTCTCAGAAAAAGGAAGAACATTCTGAACACCTTCGAATCGTATTGCAAACTCTTCGAGAACGTCAATTGTTTACAAAGTTCTCTAAATGCAAATTTTGGCTATAAGAAGTGTCGTTTCTTGGACATGTTATCTCGGTAGAAGGGATTAAAGTAGATCCAATGAAAATTCAATCTATCCTGGATTGGAGACCTCCAAAGAATGTTGGTGAAGTTAGAAGCTTTCTCAGTTTAGCCGGGTATTATCGATGTTTTGTCAAGGGATTCTCATCTATTGCCGCAATTTTGACTAAGCTAACTCACAAAGATACACCATTTTTTTGGTCGGAGAACCAACAACGAAGCTTCGATCAGCTTAAACAAGCCCTGACTCATGCCCTGGTTCTCATACAGCTAGTATCGGGCAAGAGTATACTGTTTACAGTGATGCATCTCATTTGGGACTAGGATGTGTCCTAATGCAAGATGGAAACGTGGTAGCTTACGCTTCAAGGCAACTAAAACCACACGAGTCAAACTACCCTACACACGATCTAGAATTGGCAGCTATCGTGTTTGCACTCAAAGTCTGGAGACATTACTTGTACGGGGAGAAATACAACTTGTTCACAGACCACAAGAGTCTCAAATACCTCCTAACTCAGAAAGACTTAAACTTGAGTCAAAGGTGATGGCTAGAGTTACTTAAAGATTACGATTTGGTTACCGACTACCATTCGGGGAAAGCAAACATGGTTGTTGATGCCCTTAGTCGCAGACCATACTCGGGTAAACCCTTAAATCTAAATCCTAGAATAATCCATTCAAATTAGACCTTTCTTGACTTACAAGTAACTATTCAAAAATCTTCCTTAATGATCTTTTCCATCCGTTTATAGCTTCATTTGCTATCAATGCTCATTTTCGTTTATCCAAAGGACGAAAATTCTTGTCTGAACTTCAAGTTCAATCTAATCTCGAGAATCAAAGAACTCCAACAAATTGATCCAGATCTTCAGAAGATCATGTCCAAGCTATACTCTGAGTCTAATTCTGACTTCTCCCTCAAGTCGAATGGACTCCTCTATTTCAAAGATAGAGTATGTGTTCCTAACAACGAGGAACTAAGACATGAGATGTTACAAGAAGCTCACCAAAACTCTTTCTCGATTCACCCTGGATCGGTTAAGATGTACAAGGACCTAAAGCCACTATGCTGGTGACCAGGCATGAAATCGGCTATCACAGACTTTGTTTCAAAATGCTTAACTTGTTAGAGGGTCAAAGTCGAGCATCAAGTCCCCACTGGATTGCTCCAACCAATCGAATTCCTTTAGTGGAAATGGGATCGGATTATAATGGACTTCGTTACTAGTCTTCCTTCCACTCTAAGAAAGAACGATGTTGTGTGGGTGATTGTTGATAGATTCAAAAAGTCTACTCATTTCATCCCTATTTGAATGAACATGAGCTTGGAAACCTTAGCTGAGCTATACATCCGTGAAGTGATCTGATTACACGGTGTACCTACCGCTATAATCTCCGATCGAGACCCTAGATTTGCTTCCTAATTCTGGAATTCCTTACAAAAAGCCCTTGGAACTAAAGTGCACCTTAGTACAGCCTTTCACCCTCAATCAGATGGGTAATCTGAGAGAATCATCCAAGTACTTGAAGACATGCTACGTGCTTGTGTTATAGACTTCGGAAAGAACTAGGAAAAATCTCTACCCCTAGTAGAATTTTCTTACAACAATAGCTACCAGACATCTATTCAGATGGCACCATTTGAAGCTCTATACGGAAGGAAATGTAGAACTCTATTATGTTGGTCTAAATTGGGAGAAAATAAGGTTTTGGGACCTCAATTACTCAGAGAAACTGAGGAACAAGTTTAAATCATACATGATCGATTGAAGCAAGCCTTTGATAGATAGAAAGCATATGCAGACTTGAAAAGGAGAGACATCCAATATAATGTTTGAGAAAAGGTTTTCCTGAAAGTGTCCCCTTGGAAGAAAATCTTTCGATTTGGAAAAAAGGGAAACTCAGTCCCCGGTTCATTGGACCATTCAAAATCGTTGAAAGGATTGGTACAATGGCTTATCGATTGGCACTCCCTATTAAATTTAATAAGATTCACAATATCTTCCATGTTTCCATGCTTAGAAAATATCGATCTGATCCATCCCATGTTCTAGAACCTGAAGAAGTTAAGTTGAATCCCGACCTATCATATGAAGAAGAGCCAATACGAATACTTGACAAAGAAGTTAGAAGACTCTGAAACAAGAATGTTCCCTTGGTGAAAGTGTTATAGAGGAATCATAAAATGGAAGAGGCAACTTGGGAACCTGAGGCTACGATGAGAGACCAATATCCTCACTTGTTTAACCCAGGTAAATTCGAGGGCGGATTTATTTTAATGGTGGGAGAATTGTAACACCCTAAATAGGGCCTAGGAAGGTTACCACTATCTAAGCCATTGACTAATTGAATTAGGTGTTAATCAAATTGAAAGAATTGGGAGTTAATTGAGGAAAGAACATTAGCTAACAAATAACTAAAGGATTAAAATGTTATAACCAACAAGTTAGAGTGTCAAATTAAAAGGACCAAATTGAAACAAGAGTAAAATAATAACTTGCATGTGTAATTAGACCACTATGTGATAGTGGAATACATATGGCAAGGTAAATCACATGTGGCAAGGGAGAGTGTAATGGCCGGCCATGTTGGTGAAAGAAAGAGAAAACAAATTTGAATCTTCTTCATTCTTGCAATTGCCATAACCAAATAGTAAGAGAGAGAGAGAGAGCTTGGAGAGAAATTTGGTTATTTTCACTTGAAGATTTGATTAGGGATCAAGAGGGAATCAAATAGGAAGGTAAAATGCTTGATTCTATATGTTATAGATTTGAATGGTTGAAATTGAATGCTTGTATGATGAATCTTACATCTTGTGGAGAATTGATTGAATGTCATGAAAGCATGTTTGTGTTTGTAATCTTAAGTTGCTATGATTTCTGGGAATATGTTTGCATGACCATCGAATGATATAGGTGATATATGGTTTAAGTTGTTAGAAAGATAATCAATGCTGGAAATTGTTGGGAAGTTGCTGGAAATTGAGAATATGGATCATGGTTGAAACTAGTTTAGATTAGGAACTGTTTTGTTAATTGAAAATGTGTAAACATGTTTGGTTATACATGCTACCCTGTTTTGATCACATTGCTAAGTGAATTGAGAATTGAATAGAGTAATTAGCTTGCTGGAAAATGAGTTCATATAATTGGATTAGTTAAAGCTAGGTAATGGACTGCTCAAATGGTGAATTAGAGGAATGTTGTTGATCAAATAGATCAAATTGAACTTAGCATTATAATGCCTTGTTATGATCACATAGATAAGTGAATTAAATTGACCTAGACATGTAAGAACATGAAAATAAGTTGAATTATAATGTTAGAATATGGTTTAGAGGAATTATGAAGCTAAAAATCTAGCCTAGTGAAATCTACGCAGAAAACACTGTTCTGGGCAGTAACTTTGAAAAATCACCATAAATTGTATAAAGGGAATTTAAGGCTGAAAATTTTATGGACAATGCCTTAACATGTCTAAATTCATTAGGAGAAAACAGAACTGAATTCTATATTTTAGAATGAATTGTAGAGAAGAAACACTAGGGACAGTGCAAACTGTCCATTGTTGTAAATTACCTTATCTTTAAGCTAAAAATTGTATTAATTGGCAAAGAACTAAAATTCAAGGCCTGTATAGTTAGAAAGAAAATTAAGTTAGCTTTCCAAAGGTGTAAACCAATTGAAATTCTAACGTACAGAATGAAAGTTATGCACGTTTAAGTAAGCAGTCCACCTGCTACCTGGTAGCAGCAGTTTAGATGTTATTTGTCTTGTATATGTGATGTATTAACCTTGTTCTATGTTGAATGATTTTGTGATTTACATGTTTTGATCTTGTTCTATCTAGGTGATTTATTAGATCAATGAGGGGACTTTGGAGAAGGATCTAAAGTCGAGCATTCAAGGGACAAGAAAAAGGGGATAATCTTGCAAGACTAGCTAGCTTGGAGTATTGTGAGTGTAGTTTACACTAAGTCCTAACCAAATATGCATGACTATCTTCTTGCCATTGATATGCCATGTTAATGATCTTAATTTAACTTGAATATGAATAAAAGGGAAGATTGAACTAAACTAAAATTGTGAGTAAGTAATAGCATACAAATTGATAAATTAATTAGAAAGAAAAGTGAAAACAAATGTATGATTCCATGCCTTGGATATGACTTATTATAATGCTTGCTTGTATGGATTTCTATGATGAAAATACTTGATAACATGAATTAAGACATGAAATAAAGATCTTGCTTGATGCCTAAGATGGCATATGTAAAATGTTTACTTGAATAACAAGTTATATTGCAAAATGATGAGCTAAGGCTCAATTGGCCTAAGGGCTAAGCTTGACCTTGATATACCTTGCTTGAATTAATTCTTGAATGATACTTGATCTTGAACTTGAAAAGCTTGAAAATCCTTGAATAAATAAAGTGGAATCAAACAACCTTGGTTGCTAGTTGAATAAGTAGAAGGGCATGCCTTAGAGTCTAGAGCTCATTGTGTCAGGGTGGACTACGGTCCAGGGCTAAGGCCCCTAATTGGCGACAGTAGGAGGGTTGACCAGTACTATGGTACATCTTGTGGTGACAGTTGGTTGGAGACTCAATTACCTAGACAAACTATAAACCAAGGATTGTTTCAAAAAGAATGTAAATGAGCTAATAAGTATGAATTGTTTAAATACTTGTCTTGAACTATTTGTTACTTGAATTTCTTGACATACGAACTTGCTACTTGAATTACTTGACATGTAAACTTGCTACTTGGAATACTTGATATGTATTCTTGAAATGACAAATATGTAAACTTGAACTAATTGTTACTTGACTTGAGATGTATGTATATTGCCTGGATATGTACTCGACTTGAATTGAAATGTTTATATTGCTTGAGTATGTTATTTGACTTGAAATGAAGTTTTAATAAAGCTTGAATTCAAATGATTCAAACCTTGACTAGGTTCAAACTTAGCTAATAGATACATGTCTTATTAATTGGTTAGAACTAGTTACTACCTCACTAAGTACATTCTTGTACTTATCACTCTTGTTTTCATTCTTCCCAACCACATGATAAAGGATTCGATCGTTGCTTGATCCTGAAGCCTGATTTCTTGAGCTCGAAGCAAGACATAAGCATAGCTAAAGTATGGTTCATACTTGTTTGTACTCCCCTAGTTGGTGGCACTTAGTTTGTATATAATGACTTGTGCATGCATTTTGGATACTTGAACTTGTATATATATAGGTTGTTTTGAATGGGCTTATCATGTTATGATCTTTGTTGTTATTGTAAATCAAGTAATGAACTCAAATCCTATGTAATGAAAGTATGTTGTTGTGCATATTGATATGTATATATTGAATGTTCAAAGAAATTTATCTAGCCTTGTACCATTCGAATAGCTTGTGAAATAATATAGTCTTGTGTGAACATTCGAATGTCTTGCATGTGATCTTATGAGTTTGAATTGTAAATGTCGATTGGTAAGGCTTGGCATTTGGCTTGCTTGGAATCAAGGTATGTGCAATTGATCATGTTTAGTATGTTATGTATGAAATGTTATATGTATCAATCTAAGGAACTATGAAATGAAAATGGAAGCATGTTTGCTCTTAGGTTATTCTAATGTGATTGTATGATGATGTTAATTGAATTAATTGGTAACATGTAATATCTTGCAATTGAGATTGCTTACATGTTAAGTTATAAAAATTTGGTTGCTTGCTAGTTAAGTAACTCGTCTAATAGGGATGAGTTAGCCTTGTTCTTGCTTGTAATGTACTCAGTAACGCTCCCGAACCGGTTTGCTACCAACCCGGGGTAGGGGGTGTTGCATGGTGGTTGTAGTTGGGTGCATTGCATTGCGCTTGTGATTTATGTGTTATGGTTTAAAAGATTTTATTCAAAATAATATTTTCTTTTATGATTATGGTTTTTCTTGCACTTTAGAGACACACTAAACTCTTTAGCTTACTCCCCCATAGTTTCCCCTTACAAATATCTTTAAACTTTAGGCGACGTGGTACTTGGAGGATCTCACCTTTTATTTAGTTATTTTATTATTGAGTACGAAACTATTTTTAGTTATTCAAATCATTATTTATTATTTTGATACATTGGTGTAATTTTAAACTTTGAGACTAGTTATGTTTTTGGATTATTTTTTGCATTCATTTATTGTGATTTTATTTAAATATTCAAATATTTAGTATGACATTAATATTTTATTTATTTATTTATTAAATTATTGTTATTTATTAAAATATATTTTTTAAGTTGATTTTCTTGAACGATAGGTTTCAATCGTAACTTCCTAGATTCGACCTATTTCTTCTGGATCAGGTTTAGGGGTTACAGCCCAAGTTGCATTCTGGTTTTTGTTGTCAATTTTGTGCGTTGGGGTGAGAGAATGTGTTGCGGCGCTGACATGTGAGGGGCTGCAGTATAGGAATATTTTGTCTTGCCTTTGTATCTGATGGCTTATGTGGTGGTTGGTTGTCTTTGTGGGGAGGCCTCGAGGTTGTTTGGTACTTGGCGTATTGGGTTTCATTTTTTTTGTTTTGAGATTATCATTGGTACTACTTTCCTCAGTTTTAGGTTAAGGAGGTTTTTAATGAGGCATTAGATTATCGTTTTGTATGATTTTATCCTTAATAAAATTATGCTATTGATCAAAAAACTATTAGAGAAAGAGAGAGAGGAAAAACTATGGTTACAAAGAAACTTGAACTAAAATTAATATTTTAGAATATGTTAAGAGTTATATTTTGATACACAATATATTTAAAGAAAAAATACACAACCTTCTATATTTATACTATACAATCTAAATACTACCCTTAAAATACTAAATTCTAACTCATATAACTTAAATCTCTAAACCCTAAATTTAATAAGAGTTTAATTTACACAAATTATTTATCAAACCTTTTCCTATGGTTAAATACATTGCATTACTACAAGTTCACAAAATAAACAACAAAATTTTACGTAAATTAAATGTGACTCTGCTTAGCTTATACATATTTGTCCAAGTCCCTTTTAATATCCAATCTATTACCTATGCTTTAAGGAAGATAGCTACTGGCAGAATATTTTTCATGTCCAATAAGGACTCCTGATAATGCCTACACCATGAGTTCAAACTAAATATTTTATAAAATATCTATAATGTAATTACTCAAATTCTCGAATTAGCGAGCGAGTGTTGATTGGAATAGTAAACTAATAGATTTGTAAGGTATTTAGAGCTTTTGTGGCAAATTTGGGTCTAACAAGATGAGTATTAATCTCGGGTTGACTCTTTTAGGATCATTTTAATAAAGGAAGGTTTTAAATATTGACTCAAATTATATTTGGTAATTAATTTGAATTTTATTATAATTTTAGTGGTTGAAGAATACTTGGTAATTAGGTTTATTTAATACCTAAATATTTATATACAATAAGTGTAACGACTCAAATTTTTGAGTCAACAATTGGGCGTTGACCCAGGTCATGGACCCTTGTGTTGGATTGAATGGTTGGACCCATTGGGCCAAGTTTGGGCCTTCTTGGTTGAGATTTGAGCTAATTAGGCTTGGCAGGTGATCAAATTGTAAAATGGGAAGAACCTTGGCATTTTATGTTGAGATTTTACCTTTATTCAAAATAAATGCTGAAAACCAATTAGGGAATTAGTATATCATGTGATGTTGGGGAGGGGGACAAGATGATATCATCTTCATCTTTTTCCTTCTCCCACACAATCCATTTCCCTCTTTCTTTCAAGCCTAGGTTCTAACCTCAAAGATTCAAGATTTCCACTTCATTTCCTATATCTGAGATCCAATATTCAAATATGTTGATCTCCTCTCCATGGGCTTCGAGGAAAGTATGATTTTGTGGGAAAAAGGGGTAAGTCTTCATTTATGGGTTTTTGAAAAGTTTGAGCTTTAGGGGTTCCCATGGAGTTTTCTTATGATTTTAAAGTTGTATTTTTGTATCTAAGATCACTAAGATGGTTAGTTCAAGCTTTGATTTGATTTTCATGTTTGTATGGCATGTGAAAGAGGTTAATGGGGTTTTCCAAGCTTGAGTCAAGGAGAAATGTTGAAGGAGCTTAGGGTAAGAGAGAATTTCGAGATTTTGGCTTAAGGTCGGTATATCTCTGACTCCTACTCTTCTTGAAGATCATAAAGTGATTGCTTTGCTCAATTGTATAGTTTGTGATTGCTAGTTTTGGTATTAAGGAAGCTTAAAGCTTTGTAAATGGTAAATCCCGGATTTAATGTTTATAAAGTGTAAAAAGGGTATCAAACCACCCTAATTAACTCTCATAAGATGTAGGATTGGGTTAAAGGGTTAAAGGTTACGTTTTAGGGCTTGGGAAACAATTTCTCGAGCCTTGGAAGCCATTTTTGGGCTTCAGTATCGGTACACGAGAAGCCCGTACAATACCCTATATTCTGAATGATGAACATATACAAATTTTAGGTACAGTATCGGTACCCTTTAAGTGGGTATCGACACCCCTTGTTCTATCAAGATTCTAGTAGCAAGGTTTGGTATCGATACCAGAGAGTATCCATACCCAAAGGGTATCGATACCCACTAGGCAATCTGCCCGAAAAATGTGTTTTAAGTTTGGGAGGCTTATAATTCGGAGACTATGGCCCAATAGGCTTCTAAGTTAGTGAAATGAATTGTAAAATTGAGAAACCAAGATTTAACACTTATGGGTGGGCGTATCATGAAATAACTTGGTAAGTGATGAATCGAGGTAACCATGATGGGTAGTGTCATGCCTTGGGGCATTTGCATAATAGCTTGGCTTGGCGACACTTACCTCTTGGTGAGGAGTTCAAATGCTCAGGAAGCATGTGTTGCTTTATGATTGATGAAAAAGAATCTGGATGTCCTAGAGTCAGTACTACGGTACTTATATAAAGGGATGCGTACTTCGGGCTGAGTGAACAAGTACATCCAACGTACCAACGAGCTGAGTAATCTGGGTGCAGTTAGAAACCTATCCATGGTTATGGTGATCTGGATAAGGTATAAACTCGATAGGCTAAGTGAGTTCGAGTAACCTGATAGGCTGATTGACTTTAGGTAAAAACTACTTATAGCTAATGTGACCCAAGTATGTCTAGGATGTATATGTGGCTATAGTGATCCAAATATGGTCTATTTAACTCGATGACTGTGCGAACATGGGTAACCCGACGGCTGTGAGAGCATAGGTAACTCGATAGATGTGTGAGCACGAGTAAAGTAGGGCTTCGTTGACCTTTGTGTAGATGATGTATGGATGTATTTATGTATGTTGTATAGATGATAGCTTATGTACCCGATGGCTGAGTGATCAGGGTACAGTATAAACTAACTCGATAGACTAAATGAGCTCGAGTAACTCGATAGGCTATGTGACCTCGAGTATGGTAAAGCTTTGTGGATCATGAAAGACTTCTTGTAAACTTGCCAATGCCCTGAGATAGGTGATCTAAGAACTTTAGCTGGTGTAGGCTAGATGATAACTCATAGATAGTGAACCCTATTATATGCTCTCTAAGCTATATTTATCTTGCATGCTTATTTTATGATAATTACGAATTATGGTAGAGTAGAAATGTACCATTGAGCTTTGTAAGTTCAACATTCAGAATTGTTGTTTTTGTTCACATATTAGTAGGTGGATCGTGGTTGAGGAGCATATCAAGAAGGAATTTCCCAGTACTGCTTCGCTTTAGAGTACAATGCTTAGTATTTAGTTTTGGTCTTATGTATTTATAGGATCTTACGAGTTATTGAGTCTGTAAACTTTATTGACATTTTATTTTGATATACGGTGTTTTAAACTTGAAGCTCTTATTTTGTAAACTTATTTATAATTCTTATTTAATTACATGGATTTATGGATGATTTTGTATTTTGAAATAGCTAAACTTATGGTTTTTAATGGAAATTTTGATGGGTCAATTTTGGGTAACCTAAATATAGTATATTGAATCTGGATCAGGATTGAGGTTTTACATTTAGCGGTATTAGAGCTTGGGTTTAGCCAATTCTAAGAAACCTTGGGGTGGTATAAAGGTCGTGGTAAGGTGTCTAGTGAATACAAGCCCCTAAATTTAAGTTATACTCTTCCAAGACTGGAAATCCTGATGGTGTTGCCTTGTTTCCTTATATTTTTAGAAAATTTTGATGGCGAGTAATGCCAAACTCAATCAAGGATAGTGTTAGAAGAGCCATGTCTCTCAATCAGAATACTTCGATAAGGAGTTTGTCCCGGATGATAGGGATACGAGCCTTTTGGGAGGTATCAAAAGTGGAGGCGTAAACCACTTTCATGATCTTACCTTTACTCTCTTACAAGTGGTGCAAGCTATCCTAAGGCAATCTGAGACGCCTCGCAAGACCCTTGTTGAGAGGCTTCACTGTTATAGACCAAAAGATTTCAAAGGTTTGGGTGGGGATGACCCAATTAAGATTGACTAGTGGTTAAAAGACATTCAAAAGATTCTGAGACGAATGAGAGGGAGTCTGAATGATGAATTCAATTATATTATCTCCCTTCTTAAGGGCAATGCACATGAGTGGTAGGAGACTGTTGAGTTGGGACTACAACCTGCACTTTCAACATGGGATATCTTCTTGGATGAGTTTAGGAAGAAGTACATTAGTGATATTCACATAGATTATATAAGAGATCAGTTCTTGCATCTAGTTTAGGGGGACCGGACAGTGTTTGAGTATGAGCAAAATTTTCTACGGTTGAGCCAATATGCCCCAAAGTTAGTTGCACCGAGGAGTTAAGGTGTACGAGGTTTAGACATGGGTTAAAGGTTGACCTTCAGATGCACATGACAATGGGTCCACTTGGGACATTTTTGAGTTAGCCAATATTGTGAATACACTTCAATGACTTTAGAGATCGACATCGAGTGAGGTTGAGGACTCTAGAGGCCATGTTTTTGGGACCCAAGACGTTATAAGTCCTTCTCAAGCTTCATCTAGGAAGTTTCGAGCTCCGAGAGGTTCAAAGAGAGTTGCTTCAGATCAGTTATTGAGGGTCGATCAAGGATTTAGATCGAGGGTTCGTAGAAGCTCACTGATTCCTACTCATAAGGGGAGTACTAACAGTTCATTCAGAACGACACTTCTATCAGTTTGTGAGCATTGTGGTCGACATCATCTTGGAGCGTGCTTCTTGCTTCGGTAGGTTTGTTATAGGTGCCTGGCACCAGGTCACATGGCGAAGAACTATCCAATGATAGATTATGGTACACTAGTTTAGTCTCAGAGGTTAACTATTTCTTGGCATGGTCAGAGTTCTACGAGAGGTGGTGATAGGACGTCTTTTGGGTATCAGGGTAGAAGTCTTGTGAGATCCACCGTCAGAGTCAATATTTAAACCATTGCTAGATAGTTTACCATTTAGGCCAAAGATAACATATTTGCCATCGATGATATGTCAAGTGCCTATATTCTATTTTGGTTTTCAGTTGTTGCGTTGATGGAAATTTGATTTCCCATTCATGCAATAGTATTGATTCTCGTTAAATATGTGTTATGGTAAGATTTAAAAGTGATGTTGAATTTATTAATTCATAAGTGCTTGTAGGTAAGGTTTTACTGTGGATGGTGAGTGAGGATTGAGAGTAACCGTCCCCACAGACTTGTTAGATTTACTCTCTCTCTAGTTAGTAGATGTTACCTTATGTTTGGATCGGTCATCTGAGCATGGAGCATGCCTTAGTTTTTAAGAGATAGTCTCAAATCTCTATGGTTTTAGGTGGACCCATTTGTGGGTAATGGGCGGGAGGAACCATTACCTCTCTAGCGGGGCGGTCATATGCCTGTGATGTTTGTTCAAAGAGAGACTTGTGGGTTGCAAGATGTTCTTATCCCACATTTTGGATACGAGGGTTGAGAGTCTGAAGCTTTAGAGTTGTAGAAGTTTAAGATGATGTTGGGGTGCTCTTCGAGGAATGAGCGGACGTACCTCTTGATCATGTGTTAGAACCCACGATAGAGGTAATGTCGAGTTCGGTGTTAGTGTTCATCACCTTGTGGTATGGCATCGACCAAACTGTTAGAGTGATGACTCTTTTGTAAAAGTGAGTGAATACGGGTGTCATCACCAAATGGTATATTTTGGGGCGTTCCTAGAGAAGAATGGTGGCGTTAGATGTTGTGTGTCGACGTATAACGGTGAATGACCATTACCCATTTCTCAGGGTTGATGATCTTGTAAATGGTTGAATAGTTTTGAGGTTTTCGTATGATCATTCAGAATTTGAGTGTCGTAAGTGAAGGCTAAAGAGAAGTTGTGATAAAGTTTGTGTTTGAGGTGATGTTTGGACTTTAAGGATAAGTCGTGAAGTGGTTTGGGCTCATGAGTGCGTTGATGTAATCTTAAGATCTATGATCTGAGTGTTTGCTCTATCGAGTTTTGAGATGGGTTGACTACATGTATGGAAAAACAGTGTGAAGATTATCAGAGTAGCACAACAAAAATATGGGTTATCGGCTATGGTTATATGGAACCGGGATTCTTGTGTTGTAACAGATCTTGTTGGAAGAACCATTTGAAAATCCTTAAGGGCTTGTTATAGTTTAATATAACTGTTCGTTGGAATCAAGTGGTTGGGTTGGAAGAGCATGTTCGAACCTTTGAGTATAGTTGGACGAGTTTTGATCTCTAGTAAGAGTTCATAAACAACAACGATTTTTGTTTGGAAACAAGTGGCTCGAGTAGTGAAATCACATGATCATGAGTTGGCCTTCGTTTGAGTTGGGGGTGAGTTATGTACTTTGAAGGAATTTGTTGTTACAATTTTTCAATGATACTGAAGACATACAATAGGAATTGTGCCACAATGAGTTTTTAGTTGCAGTGATAATTCTCAATTAATCCAATGGTGATTTAATGGATATTGCATAAGAATTGAAGTTGTTGAAGACTTGGTGATGATGCTTCAACAAATATTTGGCTTACGTAAAAATTAAAGTCGTTGAAGCCGTGAAGAGCATTGCTCAGATGGAATTTGTGTCAAGTGAGAGATTTGTTAAATATTAACTCAGATTCTATTTGATAATCAAATTGGATTTTATTGTAATTCTGGTGGTTGAAGAATACTTGGTAATTAGGTCGATTTAATACCTAAATATTTATATTAGACAAGAAGTCTTATGGGTTAAGGTTTCTTGGTGACCAAATATTTAGCTCTATAAATATAATGTATAGAGTTGGTCTTAAAATTTAGAATTATGAGAGAATTACTTTGGTGATGGTGCTTTAACAAATCTTTAGCTTACGTGAAAATTGAAGTTGTTGAAGCCGTGAAGAGTAGTGCTCAGATGAAATTTGTGTCAATGGGGAATTGTTAAATATTGACTCAAATTCTATTTGGTAATCAAGTTAGATTTTATTGTAATTCTAGTGGCTGAAGAATACTTGGAAGTTAGGTCTATTTAATACCTAAATATTTATATTAAACAAGAAGTCTTATGGGCTAAGGTTTCTTGGTGGCCAAATATTTAGCTCTATAAATAAAATTTATAGAGTTTGTCTTAGTATTTAGAATTATGAGAGATAATTACTTTGGAGAGATATAACTACTTTAAGGATCTTTGCAACTATAGCGACTATGTTGTACTCTTTGTGTGTGTGTGTGTATTAGGTTATTTGATTATATGTGATATCATGTATTTGTTCTCTTCGTGTTTTCTATGTTGATAGTGGATTATTCGTTTCTCTCATTCGTGAAGGTAGGCAAGGCTGAACCACGTTAAATCTCATCTCTCTTATGTGACTTATTTTATACTTTTATCGCTTTGATTATTTTTTTGCATGCAAATTTCTAACAAAAGAATAAAAATAAAAACTTATTTTATATTTTTATCGCTTTGATTATTTTAATATGTTGATAGTGGATTATTCGTTTCTCTTTGATTATTTTATATTTTCATCTCTTCATCTTTTCTTTCATCTTCATCTCTCAACTTCACACCCAAAATCTTTAGCTACTCGAGCGTTAAAAACCTTAACTTTGTCTTTTTAATTTATCACCCTTATTCTATGAGCTTCAAGAAAAACTCATTGTTTGATATTGATACCTACAATGTTAAAAAGTCGGTAATCTTCTTAAAAGACTAGTAAGATCTCAAAGCACTTTGCTAAAACTCTTAAGCTTATAAATGCCCATAAAATTCTTGTTAATAGCATGTAAAAATGTGTAATCTCAATTGAGTATAAATTGTGTAAAAATTAGTTAATTAGGTGATGTTTTGCTAAAGCTCCTAAGCTTATAAATACCCATAATATTTTTGTTAATAGCATGTAAAAAATGTATAATCTTAATTAAGTATAAATTGTGTGGAAATTAGTTAATTATGTGATGTTTGATGCCCAAGTATTTATGAAACCTTCATCTTTTATGTTGGGGATTCAGTGAAATCTTCATCTTATGTGTTGGGAGATTCAGTTACTCGAGTTTCTGCTGCAACACTAAAGAAAAATAAAATAAAAATAAATGAACGTTATTGATGTTTTTTATTTTTATTTAAAATAATAATATTTTAATATATCATTTATTCTAATATTAATATATTTCATATAATATTATTTGAGTATATTAATGTTATTTTTAATGTATTGTCTTAATATATTAATATTATTTTAATATATTAGTACTAATTTTAGTGTTATTTTCATATTATTTTATTATTTTTATTAGTTTAATTTTAAATTAATAATATTTTCATATTATTATATTAATATATTATTAATATTAATATAACATATCATTATGCATGTATAAACCTTAATTTAAAAATTAATCTGACTAAAACAATTAAGGGTACAAATGTACCTTAATCTCAAAAGTGATTTTTCACCACATAAGCTAAAAATTATAGCTTTAGGTCGGGTGGAAATCACTTTTTCAACCATGATTTCACATCCAATTTTTAGGTGTTTGGCATTTAGGCCTTATTTTTTTGTTGCTCTTCAAATCCGCTTTTGGCTTCAAAAGCTAGTTTGAAACCAAAAGCAATGCCAAACAGTTTATTTTGGGAGGTAATTTTTCACACAACCTCAAAAGCTAAAATTTCTAGCTTTTGGGGTAGAAAATTATTTTTAGATGTGAAATTACTTTTTTACCCTTAATTATTAATACTAATATATTAAAATAATATTAAATACAATAATTATTAAAATAAAAATAAATAATAAAAAATTTAATATTATAAACCAATATTAAAAAGTTAGTAATGTTAATATATTGAGTTAATACAATAATTATTAAATATATTAAAAATAATAATTATTAATATATTAAATTAATATTTAAAAAATTAATAATGTTAATAAATTTTATGAGAACGAATTTAAACATCATTTACGTTCATTTATTTTTATTTTACAATATCATGTCTAAAATAGATATTTTATGTTTTTAAAAACACTTTTTGGCAGCAATGCAAACACTAAAAATTTTACAATTAACTTTTAAAATCACAAACACTTTTAAAAATTTTACAATTAATCATTGTTTTAAGCAAAAAATCATTTTTCTTAAGGGACCCTTAGGCTTCTTTTCACATTTTAAAATTTTAGGTTTTTCAAAAGCTCTTTTTTTTTTTTAAAAATCATTTAAGTCCTTAAACTAAGAAATTAAATTCAATTAAATCTTTACATTTTGGAATCATTGTTTTAACCAAAAAATCTTTCATTTTTATTTATATATTTTAATGCATTATAAATCTTCTGATTTTTTAAAAAAATATTATTTTATTTTAAAAATTTTTAAACTTATAAGGAATTTTTTAAATAAAATAGTTAATTTAAGTGGATATTGGTAGAACCTATAAGCTTTTTAGAATTTTTAAAACTTATAAGGAAGATCAACAGACTTCGAATATATTGAGTAATAGAAAATGGAAAATACTGAATGATTTGAAATCCTATCGTGGAGTGAGTCTGAATTAGTATCAAAGCTCTCAAACTCCACTCTTGGATGACACTGTTGATGGCTGCCTTGACTTCAAAGGCCGACCTGTCCGCCACTCCACCTCCGGCTGTTGGAGATCCGCCTCTTTAATAATAGCCGTCGAAATTGCGGAGAGGTTTGCTTATTACGGGATCTCTTCTAACCTCATCACTTACTTGACGGGGCCTCTGGGCGAGTCCACCGCTACCGCCGCCGCACAAGTCAACGCCTGGTACGGGACGGCCTCGCTTCTGCCTCTCTTGGGTGCATTCATTGCTGATTCTTTTCTCGGCCGATACCGCACTATCATTCTTGCTTCCCTTGTTTACATTCTGGAATAACATTTCTCCTTTCCTCTGTTTTTACCCCGAACTGAAAGGATAGGAAAAAAAGGAACTAACGTTTCATCATAATTTCTTCCTGGGATTTTGATTAAATAGAATTTAGCATATTAAATTTGAAAATTTTCTATCCATTTTCCTCCATCAAGTACTGGCGTAGAGAATGGAGGGTGTACTTTCTTTTGGAATGATAATTGACATGATTTTTAGCCTACGTTGTCAGGTTTGAGGATTGAATTTCCGCATTAGTCATTGTGACTGAAGTTAGACAAAATTGAGAGCAGAAAACTTTGTTGTTGATTTAACAATCATCTTTGTTATATGATAAGTAGCTTACTGCTAGTCGGCAAACTGTTTCATAATTCATACGTCTAAATGTTTTTCTGTCATTTTGGATGCCGTCTGGAGTAGATAAAGCGTAGGTTCCCTGGTTTAAATTTGGTTGGTATGCTTCCTTTATGTGAAAATTGAAATATTTGTGCTATGGCTTCTTGGCTATCAAGAATAGAATTACTATAATGAAGAGAATGTCAAATCTGGGAACACACTGGAAATTGGTTTTTTGTTCCTTGTGAGAAAATGATTCATCTTTGTTGGGTTGTCATCTGCCCTAGAGGGAGATTGAGCTAGGGTACCTGAGCAACCATTCTAGATGAAAAAGTATATGCATTTTAGAGTTGATAAAAGAACCTACAAATTTTCTGCCGTAGAGCAATGAAATTTGCTTTTTTTCTTATGATTGTGGCTGCTTTACAGGTTCATGTTAATTTTTTTTTTTAGTTTTGACCGTGTTTATTGATATAGTTTATACTAATCCAGTTTCTAGTTTGAATATTTATATTTGTATTTTGATCAAAGTTCACTTAGTAAATTCCAGCTGCTTGTGCTTTGTTATTATCTATTTGCAGAATGACGTTGAATGGGAAATAGAAAGAGCTAACTGTAGTCAGAGGAAATTGTAGTTTAATGTAAGAAATTAGGGAGAAATGATGAATTCATTGAGGTGAAAAATGTGGGAGAATCAGTAAGGGGGAGAAATCTAAAACTCAATAATTTGTTATCTAAAAATATGAACATTTGATAGTCCAGGCCTAGTAGATATTCAAACAAAATTGGTATGTATATCTTAATGAAACTGTAGCAAAAGGTGTAATACCTTGTATAGCTCTAAATTATGCCATTTGAAGTCGAGGGTGACTGTTGGATATTAGCTATGTGTTCGACACAAATATGCTCTTCTTTTTGAAGTTTTTCCATATATTTGGAGCATCATGCCTCATATTCATAAGGTAAGCTACCTAGTGTAAAATAGCCTAGTAATATAAATATAAGAAAATATTATAATTATTCTCATAAACTACAAAATTATTGGACAAACTCTTTAAGCAACTCCTTTCCTTGTGTCTAAGTGTACTTGCTTCTTATGAATTAAAATTTGTTATCATCCAATAAACAAAGAGTTAGAATTTAGACTTGATTTCAAAAGCCTTGTCTCGATCTCTCTTAACACATTTAATCATTATGAATGAGCACAATAATTCTAAAATTAGTGAAGATGCTTGTCATGCTCAAACAAAAACTTTGAAGCTCAATTAAAGATTTGAGAAAACCTGCTTTAATATCAATCGTACTTGATGAATCTGTTATTTGGCTTTGCTTTTTAACTTTGGGAGCTATAAGGTAGTCACAGGATTATTTTAATTGTTTTACCAATTGATTAAGTACTTTCTAGCTTTTTCCGTAATTACTTGTTTTGGAATGATTTATAGGGGCTAGGTTTGTTGAGTCTGGCAGCCACACTTAGTTCTGTTAGCAGTTCCAGTGGCCAAAATGCAGATGATGTTGCGTTAAATTCTTCACTTCAGTTTCAAGTGATACTATTCTTCTTCTCACTGTATCTAGTAGCATTTGCACAAGGTGGGCACAAACCATGTGTTCAAGCTTTTGGTGCAGATCAATTTGATACACAAGACCCAGAGGAGTGTAAAGCCAAGAGTTCGTTCTTTAATTGGTGGTACTTTTGTATGTATGCCGGTACCTTAACAACCCTTTGGATTTTAAATTACATCCAAGACAATCTTAGTTGGGTTCTTGGATTTGCAATACCTGGTATTGTGATGGTTGTTGGACTGGTTATTTTTGTACTTGGAACCATGACTTACCGGTATAGTGTGAAGGGGGATGAAGAAAGCCCATTTGTGACTTTCGGTCGAGTATTCATTTTGGCAGTTAGAAACCGGAAAACATCATATTCAGCAATTGCGGCAGAGGAAGAAGCCCAAGGAGCTCTTCCAAGTGAAAGTTCCAAACAATTCAAGTAAGTGAGATTTTTGCACCAAGGGAATTAGGACTATAAAAAGGGATAAATATAGCTTCAGTGAAGGTCAATATCTAAAGCTTCATGCACAACTTCCTTAAATGCCACCTAAACTTCTCCATTTAACGTAAAGTGTATAAACTCATAATACATTTCATGACATGTTTCTTTTGTCAATCTGCAACTGCCTACGTTGGGGCATCACATTACGGAACGTGATTTACATTGAGTTATTGTTTGTTACCTTTCTTCTCCTGTTATTAAAGCTTTTAGAGCTTGAACTTTATAGAATAATTTGAGTTTTTCATGCTCTCTTTTTTATTACATTTTCTATAGCAAATGTCTCTAACATGGCAATATGGATTTTTTATGTGGTAGATTCCTCAACAAAGCCTTGCTTGCTCCTGATGGTTCAAAGGAACAAGGAGTGGCGTGTAGCATCAGGGATGTTGAAGAAGCAAAGGCTATTATAAGGCTTGCACCAATATGGGCTACATGCTTGATTTATGCAATTGTCTTTGCACAATCATCGACCTTCTTTACCAAGCAAGGAGCTACTATGGACAGATCAATTACAACCGACTTTGAAATACCTGCTGCTTCACTTCAGTCATTTGTTAGCCTTTCAATTGTTGTTTTCATTCCTGTATATGACCGCATTTTCGTCCCTTTAGCAAGAGCCTTCACAGGGAAACCAGCTGGTATTACAATGCTTCAAAGAATTGGAACCGGAATGGTAATATCTGCTACATCGATGGTAATTGCTGCTTTAGTAGAGATGCAGAGGCTTAAAATTGCTGAAGAACATGGATTGGTAGACAAGCCAAATGTCATAGTTCCAATGAGTGTGTGGTGGCTGGTCCCTCAATACGTATTATTTGGATTAGCTGATGTTTTCACCATGGTTGGTCTTCAGGAATTTTTTTATGATCAGGTGCCAAACGAATTAAGGAGTGTGGGTCTAGCGCTCTACCTTAGCATCTTCGGTGTTGGGAGCTTCTTAAGTAGCTTTCTCATCTTCACCATTGAGAATGTGACCGGTGGGGATGGCCGAGATAGCTGGTTTGCAAATAATCTGAATAGAGCACATCTCGATTACTTTTATTGGCTGCTTGCTGCACTTAGTGCCATGGGATTGGCTCTCTATATATGTTGTACAACATCTTACATTTATGCTAGAAGGGGAAGGACATTCTAAATTCGTCGAGACGGG
This sequence comes from Hibiscus mutabilis, assembly GCA_019671005.1. Classification (NCBI taxonomy): domain Eukaryota; kingdom Viridiplantae; phylum Streptophyta; class Magnoliopsida; order Malvales; family Malvaceae; genus Hibiscus; species Hibiscus mutabilis. Next base: position 39,153,390 of record CM033732.1, read on the forward strand.
AAGACGGTGTTCTACATCGACTGTTGTAAGTTTGTAACTGTAATATATTTTGTTCTGAAATGACTTCTCGCTAAATGGTTGGTTAAAGTGGAAGAATGCAAATCAAGAGTTGTAGGAAGGATTTAAAATTATTGTACTAGTCTTTGTTACTAATTCTCAGCAAGACCAATTGTCACCCGGATCCAGAAATTTGTTGGAGCACCTTAGATCATTTGAAAATAAATCACTCCACTCGCAAAATGTTACATATATTTTCAGTTATAAGTACTGAGTTTATGTTATAAAATCACAGTTTTTTCAAGCTTCTGATAACTACATCCACACTGCCATTGAACTTGGGGATGAATTGACTTGGTTTGCTACGTTCTTATATGAGAGGCAATCCATTTGATCTTCACCAAGCTATACTTTTCAATGACTTCATGGACAACTGTGGTCTTTCTGATATGCCACTGAAGGTGGTGGTTTCACCTGGTCAGACATGGGGGTTGATGACGATGCCGTTCTCGAAAAGATTGATCACATTTTGTAGTGTTTTAGGTCAGTTTTTGGCATTGCAGCAGCTACTATTGAATCGGACCATTGTCCAGTTATCATTTTGCTTGCTGGAGAATCAAAGAAGAGAAGAAGGAGCTTTAAATTGGAATCAAAATGGCTCCTAGAGGAGGATTGTAGACCCACGGTGGGAAATTCTTGGAAAGAATCGACTACGAGATATCGCATGCTCTAAATGCATCGAAAGGGTAAGCTAACTAAAACCAATCTTCAGAAATGGAGTCATGAAAAGTTTGGTAAAAACAGGGAGTCGGCAGAGGATATCACAACCATATAACGCTTGCCTTTGACAAAAGACATTGAACTGTTACATCGTCTCGTCTCGCCTTATGTATTTATTATGGGCCGCGAGTTTATATCCGAGTCGCATGCTCAACCAACTGGTCAAGAGGTTATGAGGAAAATTTAGACTGTGAACATAGGTGATACTTTTCTTATATAAAGATAGTAATTTAGGAAATATATTAATTTTGTACTAATTGTGGTTGATAGATTTAATTTTGACAATCAATATAAATCAATAGTAACCATCACACGTAAAGAGTCTCAACTATAAATAGAGGTTTCTTACCTCATTTGTAATCATCTATGTCTTGAGTAACAAAAAAACATTTACTTTAATTTTCTCTTGTGTTATTTTTTTTAACAAAGAAAGCCGTCATTTATTCAAACAAAACAACAAACATACAAGAACAACAAAAGCTTCCGAGGAAACAACAAACATAACAATAGAAAAAAGCAACAAATAAGAAACAAACTCAAACATAGGAGCAAAACACACGAAAAGCAAGAGAACCGCATGGGAGAAAAACAGACACAAATGAGAGGACAAACATCACAATAGAGACATAAAAAGAACCAAAACAGAGACCAAAATTCAACCGGAGCCAGCATCATCATCTTCAACTACATGATTGTTCAGGGGAGAGTCGAGGAAGTCACGATAAAAGGAATGCATTGAGAGAATCATCGAAAAGTCAACGCATTTAGATTTGGAAGTCGTCGTTGATCGATGGGTAGGCGAAGAAGGGGAAAAGAAGAGCCAACAGTTACAGTCGGTCGACATAAACTAACCCAACCATCGCTGGAAACGGGAGCCGCGAGCTTAGAACATAGTAGTAAAGTCACTAGAGAACCAGAGCGAGGAGAAAAACAGGAGGGGAGGGGAAAGACGAAACTGCTTTTTCAACCGCACCCATGTCATCGTCTCGCCGTAGAGGGCCTAAAACTAGACCGAGGAAGTCAGAGAGAGCCTCCCAACGAGTAGTCAACAGTGGCATCAGAACATCAACAAAACAAAAAAAAGAAAAAAGTCGCCCGCATAAAAAAACGAGAAAAAAATATAAGGAAAAAAAGAAGGGAGGGAGGCCAATCTGTCGGAGTCGCGAACGACTGGCCGCTGAAGTTTGAAAGCTTTAGGAGAAGATAGGAAAATAGAGCGTTTTAGGGTTATTTTGGTTTAGGTCAAAGGCTCTGAAACCTTAAATGTTCATCATGTGTTTCTCTTGGGTTATTGAATAATCTTGAGTGTTCTTTTTTTGTTCTTAGTTGTCGATCTTTTTAGTTTATTTTTGCTTAAAATAATTTTGTATTTTAGTGCTTAGGAAGAGTTTGATCTTCTGAAAAGAATTTTTAGGCTGATTTAGACCTTGTTGGGCAAAGTCGGTATCATGGCACAGCAGAAAAATTATCAAACAATCACCTTTAGAGATCCATGCATGAGGAATGAATCAGGGTTAATAAATGTGAAGAATTATCTGTTTAAAATTTGAAATTCTAAAATTGAAAAAGACAGAGATCCAATCATGAATCCACAATGTCAATTCTTAAGCTGCAACGACAAGCTCCAATCTCTACTTAGTTAAACTCTTTAAACTATTTAGATGGTTTTTCGAAAAAGCATTAATAACTGCTAGACATCTCGTGCCTTTATATAGCCTTTGTAATACTAATTCAACTCATATTAGGATTTTAATATATTTATTAATATATGTAATACTAATTTAACTTAATTGTAATTTTAATATATATATATATATATACACATACTAATATATATAATCTCAATTTAACTTTAATTAGAATTTCAATAAATATTTGTTTCAACCGTGGGTGTGACCCTATAAGTTATTGTAACGTTAATAGTAAATATTAGAACAAGTCTAACATTACAAATAATAAGTAACATCTAGCAATATTTTATTGTCTATAAGTTACAAGAAGACATAATTCGACATAACATCTTCATGATTAACTCTTTTCATGTAGTACATCATTTTGTTCTTCATATCTAGATTGGACACAAGTCATAAAATAGTCACACTTGTATAGTGCATCTAATATTTTTTGATTTCTTGAGTAGACTATTATAAACGAATAATTTATGATAACTCATATAAACTTATTCGAGCATGGTCGCATTTCTAGTCTCACTCAATCAAGTGACCTTAGACATAGATCTTATTATGTAAGAGGGACAAATCCTATCTTGATCAATCATATATCACTAGATTATGACATATCCAATGTTAGCCTTTATAGTGTAGTCAGTTACAATACACGTTTGAGTGTATCAAAATATGTCTCACGATGTTGAAATAATGATGATCTCAAGTCTGAAGATCATACATGTAGTTATCACTATGATCCGTGTTGTGACTGTCACATAATAATCTAATGTTGTAGTTATATGTTGACAACTTTGGAAACGTCGATGCAGTCTCTTGTTGGATGAGGACTTTGCAGAGCGAGGGGATTTTCCGCAATAGTGCCTTAGGTTGCCTTAGGTGATTTTCCATTTGGTTCGACCAGGAGCTAGTGCTTTGTCTAGATCGACAGCTCGATGGACACGCCCAAGAGAGGGTTGGGAGAGGGCCAACATAGATGACGCGGTAGGTGGCCTAGAGAATGTTGCAGCTGTGGAAGGTGTGATCCGGGATCATCAAGGTAGGTGGATTTTAGGTTTTGCGCGCTTCAACTTGGGAGCTTCTCAGTTTTATTGGTGGAATTATGGGCAGTGCACGATATCCTTGTTCATGCTTGGCGATTAGTTTGCCGTCATATTGAGTTGGAAACGGATAGCCTTGAGGTGGTACGAGTTTTACGCAGAGATTTTGATGATTTGAAGGGGTCAACAATTGTGGACATGGTTGTTGTGCTACTGGAGAGGACCTGGGAGGTGCAAATCCGACATATTCGTCAGGGGGCAATGCTGTGGCTGATTGGTCTTGCAAAGATGGCTTGTGAAATCCCATCATGGGAATTGTTTGAAGGTGCACCACCAACACTAGCCGAGTTAGTCGAGGAACAGCGAATTAATTAGGTTCTAGATTCTCTGTATTAGCTAAAAAAAATATGTTTATTTCCCACTAAATTTTTATCTTGATAAGATTTTAAGGTGTCTATAATAGTCATCGGTGGGTGTTATAAACATGTGTTATTTGTGGATGCCTATTATCATTAAAGTTCTAAGCTTCGGATTTTGAGATCCATTAAATTTAGATTTTATATGATATCTACTCCTTATGCTTATAAATATAGAGTTGGGACAAAAGAGAAAATAATACTTACTCCCCTTATTCAAGGCGAAGTCTTGATGCAGCAATAGAATATAGTTTTTATTACAATCCATATAAACAATAGCTTTTCACTGCAAACCATATAAACATACCGAGTGAGATATCTCAATGTTTGGTTCTATACAAGCAGAGTATTTGAACAGCATCTTTCAGCCATTATGAATTGGCTAAATTTTCTACATTTTAGGTTTCACCTTTTATAACAGTTGTTTAACCAAAGCAAATAAATGTATGTATTTTCCATCAGAAACTGAATTCATTTGACATGGAATGAATTCACACCTTTTGCAGTTTGTCCTCACCGATGATCCATCGTGTCAACCAACTTGCATCTTCAGTAAATGATTTGCACGAAACAGGGAAAATACCAAGATCAGCTCCAATTAGGTTGTAATCCTGTAGTGCTTCAGCCATCTCGGCTTCAACAGATGTGCCATCTACAACATCAATTGTGTTCATTTGTAGAAGATCAGCATAATGATTCTCTCTTTCCAGATCATGTTGAAAAGGCTGCAAGGCTGGTCCCTGGTATTCCAAACATTTTAAGAAAAATAGTTAGCAGCAAATGGAATGTCTGTTAACTGCTCCTGTTTTCATTTCCATTATGTTAATTAAATATCCATATAGAACATTTAAACTGAAAATAAGATTAATAATAAGAACCCAGCTTCACTTAATAAAAATCATGGACCAGATGTCAACTTCAAATCCCCTTAGCATTGTCTAAACCTATCGGACAAAGAGAGCAAAATCCTTGAATCAAATATATTTACTTCAAATTGTTAAAGTAGTATTACCTGACACAGTTCAGCATAATGCATATACATCTCACTGCTTTCATCTTGATCGCCAAGAAGTGTTCCACCGTACCAACCATTAGCTTCATCAACAGAGGTCAATGAGAGGTACCTTAAATATCAGAAAAACAATGTATCAATAAACTCAGTATTAGCAATAAAAAGACTTGAATCCAACTGCAATGTAAAATTATAAATATTTATCCTAAATAACTAGAGAAATCAAAATTCAGAAAGAACAGGATAACAAGAAACATAAACGATTGGCATTAAAAAGACTTGAATCCAACTACAATGTAAAATAATAAATATTTATCCTAAATAACTAGAGAAATCAAAAGTCAGAAAGATCAGGATACCAATAAACACACAATTGCATATAGATTTTACTTTCTTAACTGTTAAATCATTAGAGCCTAAGAATACAAGTCCCTCCAACCTATGCTTTCATAACTTCCTATGTACTTAACGCTGCTTAAACAAATGTCACAAATCTTAAGAACCTCACTATGCTGTAAGGAAAAATATATTTCTCCCCATATTAAGGCTTTGCTCAGTATGATGGAAAATTTGTTAATCTAATAGTTAAGCTACTAAATAGAAAAGTGGTTATGAACGGAAATTTCATCAAACAAGCAGTTAAGATTCATAACCAGGGATGGACCAAGGGGGGGCTAGTGAGGGCAGTCCTGCGTCCGTCCCTGTTCATAACCTCTTTTTATAAGTTCACCCCCTTAGAATTTTATAAGTTCACCCCCATAATATAAAGTCCTGCGTCCGTCCCTGTTCATAACCTCTTTTTGTGTTATGGCAATAAGTTGTCACCTGCATGCTGTGAATTGTAGTTGAATTAAGAGAGTATTATTAGAGTTAGTGTTTTATGTGTATCTGTAATTTAAATTAGAGTTCTATCTTTATCAGGTTACCTAGAGATAGAGTTTGTAACTATGTAAAACTCCTAGTCTTAGTCTGACTCTTGTACCTAAGCCTTTAAAAGTATTTGTAACTATCTTATTCAAAAAAAGAAAGTGAAATTAGAGAAAACACATTGTTTTTCTCATATATTTCTACATGGTATCAGACTAGGAATCGATTCCTAATTTACTTCGATGGAGTTTATGTCTACATCCTCCAACTTGCAGCCTGTAGCAGATGATCATATGGTTACTGAGGAGTTTTCTGAAATCACTGGCAATTCTGCCAATTCTGTTAATAGCAGTCACTTTACCAAAGAACTGCTTGCAAAACTTCAGAAGCTGTATGGCACGATGGGAGGTTCTAGTGCAGCAAATGTAGTCATGACAAAAGGAAAAGGTATACAAGATGGCTTCTCTACATCCTTTTTATCCATGAAACCTAGTTAAAATTGGATTCTTGATTCGGGAGCATCAGACCATATGACTGGTAACAGGGATTTATTCTGTGATTTTGTGTCTTCTTGCTCTAAACAGTCTATTCGAACTGCAAATGGGTCCTTATGCCCTATTAAAGGGACTGGTTTAGTTCTTATTCCTAGAGACTTATTGATTACTGATGTGCTCTTTGTTCCTACTTTGGCATGCAACTTATTATCAGTGAGTAAACTATCCAGGGATTTGAGGTGTTGTTTAAAGTTCACTGACTATGGCTGTGTATTGTAGGCACTGGATTCAAAGAGGATGATTGGCAATGCTAGGCTGCAAAATGGACTCTACATTTTTTCTGGCCCTCAACTCTCAATTCCTGCAGCTTTTTCTAGTTCTATTCCTCAAGTTAGGAACCTTTGATGAAATAATGTTATGGCATTATAGATTAGGGCATCCCAATTTTTCTTATCTTGCTAAGTTGTTTCCCCATTTATTTATCAATAAAAAGTTGAATTCTTTTCAATGCCATATTTGTCCTATTGCTAAACAAACCAAAGGTTCTTACTTGCCTTCTACTTACACACCATCCAAACCATTTTCATTAATTCACAGCGACATTTGGGGTCCTTCTAGAGTGAAGAATATCAATGGGTATAGGTGGATTATTACATTTATAGATGACCATAGTAGAACCACTTGGTCAAACCTTATGAGAGAAAAATATGAAACTGTTTCCGTTTTTGAGAGGTTTTACACCATGGTTGAAACGCAGTTTGAGTCCAAAATACAGATTTTTAAGTCTGACAATGGGGGGGAGTATTTTGCTAATTCTTTGGGTAGTTTTTTCAAAAATAAAGGGATTGTTCATATTAGTAGTTACCTCCACAACAAAATGGAGTGGCAGAGAGGAAAAATGGGCATTTGTTGGAGGTTACTAGGTCCTTGTTATTCTCGGGTAATGTACCTTCTTATTTGTGGGGAGAGGCTTTATTAATAGCTACATACCTTATAAATCGAATGCCTAGTAGAGTTCTTAAGTTTGACGCTCCACAATCTATTTTTTTGAGGAGTTACCCTAATTTCAAACCTCTATCTTCGAATCTGCCCCTAAAGATATTTGGTTGTACTGCCTTTGTTCAAAACACTAATCCTTCTAAGTCTAAATTGGATCCCAGGTCTTTTAAGTGTGTTTTAGTTGGGTATTCTTCACTCCAAAAGGGCTACAAGTTATACTATCCTCCTTCTAAAAAATTGTTTGTTTCTATGGATGTCACCTTCTTTGAACAGGAACCGTATTTTTCTAAGGCTGGAATTCAGGGGGAGAATTTCATGGAATTACAGCCTCTTCTCACTCATCAGGTACATCCATTTCCAATATCTTCCTTACCCTCAGAACCATTCATTTCTACACCTATGTCTACAAATAAACAGACTTCATCTATAACTTCACCAAAACAGATTGAACCTCAAAATTCTTCTACACCAGTAAATAATTTTCCTAAACAGATTGAACCTCAAATTCTTCCACACCAGTAAATAAATTTTCCTACTCCAGCCACTGTTTTTCCCCAAACAGTCCCTTCACATTCCCCTGCTCAGGCTATTCATTTGAACACACAGCCCCCTAAACAGCTTAATGTGTACACTAGAAGGAAACGAAAAATCATTCCAAAAGAATAGAAACTGGTGTAAAATTGTAAGTTTCACTCAACTTTTATTCACCAGAATATAGGATATATATACAAGTAAAAAATCCCTAAATTAGGTAACAAATAAATAAAGTATAAATCCCTAAGATTAAGCCCCATAACCTGCCTAATAATCTGTCTAAGATACAGCAAAGAGATAAGGTTTTATCCTTATCCTGAATTACAGATACATACTCACACTCCCCCTCAAGTTGGTGTGTATACATTGTATAGGCCCAACTTGGACAAAAACTTATCAAAGACTGGTTTGGATAGTGCTTTAGTGAGAACATCTGCAATTTGTTCTTCGGTAGGAACACGAGTTAAGTTCACAATTCCACCATTCACTTTTTCAGCAATAAAATGTGCATCGATCTCCACATGCTTGGTACGATCATGATGGGCTGGATTTTTTTGCGATCCGAATAGGATCGATTATCTTTCAAGATCTTTAGTTTCCCTTCATGCTCTATATTTAACTCTCTTAGAAGTCTTAGCAACCATATTCCTTCACAAATTCCCAATGCTAAGGCTCTATACTGCTAAAGATTGCTCCTAGAAACAACGATGCATTTCTTACTCCTCCAAGTAACTAAGTTGCCCCATATAAAAGAGCAAGTATCCACTAGTCGACCTTCTATCAAGTAACTTCATCGCCCGGCTAGAATCAGTAAATAATTTTACAGTTCTATCTTGATTTTCTTGAAGAACAATCCATGTCCAAGTGTACCTTTTGGTACCTTAGAATTGGTTTGCGACTTCTAAATGCCCTTCTCTAGGATTAGTCATATCTTTGACTAATTACATTGTGAGAAAGGAAATATCCGTGCAGTCGGAGATGAGTCCCACTAGTCTTTGAAAACCGACCTTCATCAACCTCGGCTCCCATTTCTTCTCCTTTGAGCTTGAGCCAGCTTCCATAGGAGTATCGTGAGTTTACACCCAAAGATACCAGCCTCTCAAAGTAAATCCAATACATATTTTCTCTAGTTTATTACTGGACCCTTGCTCGATCTAGCAACCTCCATGCCTAGGAAATATCCGAGTTTCCCTAGGTCTTTTGTTTCAATTCTTTGCTCAATAAGTTTTTCAAGTGGTGATTCCACCTTCATCATCTCCTCGTCTTTGCAATGTCATCAACATATACAATGAGGATAACTTTCTTCCCATTGAAAGATGCTTTAACAAACAAAGTATGATCTGCTTGACACTGTTTATATCCATTCTCTCTAAGGACTTTTGTGAATCTGTCAAACCAAGCCCTAGGTGACTGCTTCAAACCATAGAGAGATTTCTCCAGTTTACAAACCTTCTGACTTCCTAACTCAGACTTCATCCCAGGTAGCATTCTCATGTAGACCTCCTCTTCTAATTTGCCATTCAAGAAGGCATTTTTTATGCCAAATTGGTGAAGATTCCAGTCTTTGTTTACAGCAAGACTAAGAAGTACTCGAACATTGTTTAGTTTTGCTACAGGTGCAAAAGTCTCATTATAGTCAATACCATAGGTTTGTGTAAAGCCCTTGGCTACAAGCTTGGCCTTGTACCTTTCTATGCTGCCATCTGAGTTATACTTTATTGCAAAGACCCACTTACTGCCAACTGGTTTTTTACAATGTGATAAATTAGTAACAGTCCAAGTGCCATTTTTCTTAAGTGCTTGAATTTCTTCTTCAACAGCCTTCTTCCATCTAGAGTCTTTTAGGGCATCAACAATTGTTTTGGGAATCTCATCCTTATCAACGCAAGCTGTAAAGGTCTTAAAAGAGGGCATTAACTTTCCATAGGCAACAAACTTCTGTATAGGATACTTTGTCCATTGTCTAACCCCTTTTCTCTTAGCAATAGGTAAAATTTCCATATCAAATAAAGAAGGAGAAATTTCATTACCTCCATCATCCTCCAAGGCAGCTGGACTCAATTCCAACTCTTGGCAAGTGTCAGATTTCAAAATGGCCTCAGGAATGGTCTTTTTCTTTCTGGTGTAGACATTGAGTTTTTTTGTCGTCTGTGTTTTGAGGAATAGTTTTAGGAGGTGAAAGTTGGGAGGCTGCTGGTGAAGGAACATCAACAAGAATAGGAGAATGTACTGGTGTAGTTGATTTAGGTGGAGACTCAATACCATGAGATGCAGTAGGCAGAACATCTGAAGGTATCAAAGAAGATGGGAATGGGTATACCTGATGTTTTACAGGCTGGAATTCTGTCCAAGTCTCCCCCTAAATTGTAGCCTTGGTAAAATAAGGTTCCTGCTCAAAAAAGGTTACATCCATCGAGACGAAGAATTTTTTAGGAGGATAGTAACATTTGTAGCCCTTTTTAAGTGAAGAATATCCCACAAAGACACACTTAAGAGCCCTAGGATCTAATTTTGATTTTGAAGGGTCCACATTTTTTACAAAAACAGTGCAGCCAAAAATTCTAAGAGGAAGAACAGAGGAAAGAGGTTTGAAATGAGGATAACTCTCCAAGAAAACAGCCCTTGGTGTCTTGAATTTAAGGACTTTACTCGGCATTCTATTGATAAGATAAGTGGCAGTTAACAAAGCCTCACCCCACAGATATTTTGGTATATTTCCAGAAAATAACAAGGATCTAGTTACCTCTAGTAAATGCCTATTCTTTCTCTCGGCAACCCCATTCTGTTGTGGTGTATCCACACAGGAGCTAATTTGGACAATGCCTTTTTCCTGAAAAAAATTACCCAAAGAAGTACCAAAGAACTCTCCCCCATTATCGGATTTTAATAGTTGAATTTTACTTTGAAATTGATTTTCAGCCATAGTATAAAACCTTTCAAAAATAGACAATTTCAGATTTATCTTTCATTAAATAAGTCCATGTCGTCCTGCTATGATCATCAATGAAAGAAACGAACCATCGACACCAAAAGGTTGAGAAGATTTATAAGATGGGAGATGAGAGGCTTTCGTTTGTTTAGCAAGAGGACAAATATGACATTTAAACAACTGTGGTTTTTTATTAATAAATAGAGCAGGAAATAGTTTAGCAAGATAATAAAAACTAGGTGGCCTAGTCGAAAATGCCATAACATAATTTCATCATGCTGCCCTAAAGGAGAAACAGAACTAGTAAAAGCTGAAGGAGTTGATTTAGGAGTGCCATAGAGGATATAGAGCCCATTGTGCAATCTAGCATTGCCAATCATTTTCTTCGAATCCAGTGCCTGCAAAATACAACCATTATCATTAAACTTTGAGCAACATTTCAAATCCTTAGAGAGTTTACTCACCGAGTAAATTGCAAGTAAAATTGGGTACAAAAAGAACATCCTTAAGGAAAATATCCTTATTAAGAGCAACTGAACCAGACCCATGTATAGGGGATACAGACCCGTCTGCAGTTTTAATAGATTGCTTAGAGCATGAGGGTTCAAAGGCAGAAAATAATGTTCTGTTACCAGTCATATGGTCAGCTGCTCCTGAGTCAATAATCCACGCTGGAGCATCTTGTGTAGCTAAAAAAGGCTGTAGGGAAGAACCCAGTCTATGTACCTTCTTCTGACAGAACCACATTTGCGTTGCTAGTGCCTCCCATGTTGCCAAACATCTTTTGGAGTGTAGCAAGCTGCTCTGAAAAAACACCACTGCTCATTGTACTGACAAAATTGGACTGTGATTCTCGGGGTGCTTTCTGTGAAGTAGATCTCCAATCACCAGGCTTGCCATGTAATTTCCAGCATTGTTCCTTTGAGTGGTCCAGGTTTTTGCAAAAATCACAAACAGGTCTGCCCTTTCTAGTCTTAGTTGAAGAGGAAGACTGAATAATTAAAGCAGAACTGTCAGATGTGGGAACAGCAGGAAGCATAAAAGACCTGCTTTCTTCTCTTCTGACTTCTGCAAAGACTTCGCGAATGGAAAGAGGAGGCTTTGTACCAAGAATCCAAGCCTTCACAGCATCTCAGTCAGTGTTGAGACCATTGAGAAATTGAAAGACCCTCCGTTGTGCTTGTATCTTTCTGTACAAAGTTGCATCTTTAGGAATTTCCCAATCATGTTCTGCATATAGATCAAGTTGCTGCCAAAAGCTTGACAGAGTGTGAAAATACTCGGTAACACTCAGACCATCTTGCTTCAAATTGGACACCCGACTCTCAATGCTAAATAGTTCAGAGGTGTTGTCTGTGTTAGAATAGGTCTCCTGAACAGCTTGCCATATATCTGCTGTTGTTTCGTAAAGGAGAAAATGCGTACCAATGTCAGGGGACATGGAATTGATTAGCCAAGACATCACCCTACCATTCTCACGCACCCACTTTTCACATCCTGGATCTGTGGAAGGAGGTTTCTTACTCTCCCCTGAAATATAGCCGAGTTTTCCTCGACCAGTAAAGAAGAATTTGATAGATTGGGACCATGGAAGATAATTATGGCCCAAAAATCGATGGCAAGTAACTGTTGTTCCAGGGAGTTCTGAAAAATTGACAGTAAAATGAGGATCTGTCGAAGGAGTAGCTCCAGAGGATGCAGTAGGAGAAACCATCATTTTTAAATCAGAGAATCGATCCCTAGCACTGATACCATGTAGAAACTGGTGTAAAACTGTAAGTTTCACTCATCTTTTATTCACCAGAATATAGGATATATATACAAGTAAAAAATCCCTAAATTAGGTAACAAATAAATAAAATATAAATCCCTAAGATTAAGCCCAATAATCTGCCTAATAATCTGCCTAACAATCTGTCTAATAATCTGTCTAAGATACAGCAAAGAGATAAGGTTTTATCCTTATCCTGAATTACAGATATATACTCACAGTTATGCAGTCTGACACTTGCCAAAAGTTGAAAATGAATCCAGTTGCTTTAGAAGAGGTTGAAGGTAATGATTTTTCTTCTTCTCTATGTGATATGGAGTGTGTACCTATTGTTAAAAGGAAAGGGGTAAGGCAATGTACTAAGTATCCAATTCAGAAGTATGTTGCTTATGGGAAACTAATGCCTTCATTTAAGGCTTTTACAGCTTGTACCGACAAGGAAAAAATCCCTAGGAACATTGAAGAGGCCTTGAAGGATCCAAAATGGAGGCAAGCTGTGGAAGAAGAGATTCAAGCCCTTGAGAAAAATGGAACTTGGACTTTCGCACCAGTAGCAAAATTAAATACTGTTAGAGTACTTTTAAGTCTCGCTGTAAATAAAGATTGGAGTCTTTATCAGTTGGACATAAAAAATGCCTTCTTGAATGGTAAGTTAGAAGAAAAAAATATATATGAAGATGCCACCAAGTATGAAGGGTGAGATGAAGAATCAGAATGTTTGTAAGCTTGAAAAATCTCTTTATGGCCTAAAACAGTCTCCTAGGGCCTGGTTTAACGAGTTCACTAAGGTTCTCATGGGAGATGGCTACAAACAAAGTGCCAAGTGATCACACCTTGTTTATTAAGATAATCGCTAGTAAAAGGAAGGTTATTCTAAATGTTTATGTCGATGATATTGTGATCACAGGAGATGATGAAGATGAAATCGGGAATTTAAAGGGGTGTTGAGCGGGGAGTTCGAGACAAAGGACTTAGAAAAGCGAGGTATTTCCTAGGTATGGAGGTGGCTAGATCAAGCAGAGGCTTGGTTATAAATCAGAGGAAGTATGTGCTTGATTTGCTCTCGAAGAAAGCAGGTATGTTAAGTGTAAACTCTTTGATACTCCAATGGAAAGCGGCATGAAAATGAGAGGAGAAGAAATGGGGCTGAAGTAGACAAGAATCGGTTTCAAAGGCTGGTTGGGAAACTTATTTATCTCTCCCTAACCGGGCGACATCTCATTTCTGTAAACATCATTAGTCAACACATGACTAATCCTAAGGAAAGACACTTGGAAGTCTGCGAATAGAATTGCGAGGTACCTAAAAGGTACATCTGGACATGGATTGTTTTTCAAAAAAAGAAGAGAAAAGCGTGAAGGTATTCATGATTCAAGTGGGCAAGTGAGATCAGCGATAGAAGGTCAACCGGTGGGTATTGCTCATTTGTATGGGGTAATTTGGTGACTTGGAGAAGTAAGAAGCAAGTTGTAGTTTCAAGAAGTAGTCTTTGAGGCAGAATTTAGAACCTTAGCACCGGGAATATGTGAAGGAATATGGTTACTTAGATTGTTGAAAGAATTGGGAATGATGGAAAGTGAGAATTTTGAGATTCTCGGTGATAATCAATCTGCTATTGATTGCAAAGAACCCGATTTATCATGATCGCACCAAGCATGTAGAAGTTGATAGACATTTTATAGCGAGAAAGTAAATGGTGGTTTAGCAAGTCCGACTTATGTTCCTACTGAGAGAAACAACTTGTTGACGTATTCACAAATGCACTATCCAAGCGGATGTTTGACAAATTTCTATCCAAGTCGGGTCTATACAATGTATATACTCGACTTGAGGGGGAGTGTGAATTGTAGTTGAATTAAGAGAGTATTATTAGAGTTAGTGTTTTATGTGTATCTATAATTTAAATTAGAGTTCTATCTTTATCGGGTTACCTAGAGATAGAGTTTGTAACTATGTAAAACTCCTAGTCTTACTCTTGTACCTAAACCTTTAAAAGTAATTATCTCAAAAAATCTTTTCAAGACAATGGTTTTTCAAGACAATGGTACCTCATGCATGTGTGGACATTGATGTCACCAATGCATGCAAGTGCATATGGAACTCAAATAGTAAACAATCTATCAATCCCACCATTACTCAATTTTCTTGTCATGTTCATGCAGGCCAACGTTATTGGCCACAGTTGCAACAATCTGAATCAATGATTCAATATGAATCCTTCATGCCGTGAACACAAAAAGATAATGTATTTTTCCTGAGGTAAACAAGGATGGATTTTAAGAAAATACCTCTGGAAAGTATCTTGTTCGGCGGCGGCGGCATCACCATCATAGGAAGAAAGCCAATTTAAGTCACAGAAATCGTCAAATTTCATTTCACCATTCGGCCCTCCATTTTTAGTTTCATGCACAGGTACTTTGGGAGCTGAACCAACTTCTTCAAACTTTCTTTGGCCAAATAGCCAATTTGGACTTTTAAGCTGTATTTCACTGCACCAAAATTCCAAAGTTTGAATCAAATAAAATAATTTGTCAATCTTGCCCTACATATCAGTTATGACACAAGCATTTTAGTGCAGAACAATGTTTCTGGCCTAAATAGGCTAAAACAAGTACATAATTCACTTTATCCACAAAAATTAAACTGGTATTTGACAGACAAAAGAGTTTCAACAGATTTAAGATAAGCTTGAAAAAAGAAAAGTCAGACCACTTGAAATTGACATTCTTGGGTTAATATTGTATTTCAGAGACAACAAACCCATTCCTCCTCCCGAAAATTGTAACGAAGAAAATATATTATATTTCAGAACAGGTACCATAGATGGTGGAGTCAAAATGAAAACTGACTCAAACAAGGTTTAAACTTCTCAGCAAGGACACAGTTGCCTCAAAAATTATTTAAACAGCAGAACCTAGATGCAACTAAGATAAGCTTCAAATTAGCCAAGGTAAGAGACAAAGCATATCCTGGCAACAAATCAGGACACTCAAATAGTCAAAAATGGTTCAATTTTGGGAAAAATCATGACCGCAGATAGAATATATAAAAAAAAGAGCATCTTATTACCTGGAAGAGAAAAGAGTGTCGCTATTTAACAAAAGATAAGAGGAACAGACAAGCTCAAAGTAAAAGAAGCTACAAACAGAACATAATATATATATATATAGCAGATAAAATGATATTTACGCTGCATCAGGTGCCACGCCAGAATTTGCTGTAGGACCACCAGGTCTTTGATCTGGTTCACTACACAGTCTCACATTCTTTATTGAACTACATGTCCGTTCTATCAATTTATCAAATGATGTCAACTTCATCCGTGAAAAATCTTCTCTACAAGCAGGAATGGGGGCAAGGATCTTTCCCACTACTACTAAAGGCTTAATATTTTCCTCCACGCTGCATATGGCAATTGAAACAATGAGAAAATGGTTAATAAAAGGTCAGCAATTTGATGATAATGCAGGTTGGACGGGTATTATCGAAACAATAGCTGGTTTAGGGTTGGGGTCAGGTTTAGGGAACACTGGTCTTGCCCCAGGATGATTACAAAACTTTTTTTTCTATAGTTTACTTTTTTAGACTTTATTCATTGTTCTTGTTGCCTCTCATTATCTTTACCAGTTCCATCTTGCTGCAACCATTTCTTTTAACTCTGAAGTCTGAAGCTATTTTTTTCATTTTATTTCATTTTGGTATTTTCCCTAATCTTTTATTATATTTTAACTTTTTCCATTTCTCACTATCATTGTTAGGAGCAACTTAGGGTCCGTTTGTTTCACTGAAATCTGTTTCCGGAAAATGAATTCTGGAAAATAAACTACATTTTCTAGGAAAACAAACTTGTGTTTAATATTTTCAGTTTGGATGATGTTGTGTAATTCATTTTTCTTTGTTTGGTATAGTAGGGTAGCATTTAGGATTTATGGTTTAATGTTTAGGTTAGCATTTAGGGTTTAAGGTTTAGGGTATCATTTTTGGGTTTAGGGTTAGTGTTTAGGGTTTAGCGTTTAGGTTGGTGTTTAGGGTTCATGGTAGCATTTAGTGATTAGGGTTTAAGTTAGTGTTTAGGATTTAGGGTTTATGTTACCGATTAAGGTTTAGGATTTAGGATTTATGGTAACATTTAGGATTTAGTATTTAGGGTAGGATTTAGGGTTAGTGTTTATGGTTTAAAATTTAGGGTTTAGTGTTTAGGATTTTTAGGGTTTAGGGTTAGTGTTTATGGTTTAGGGTTTAAGGTTTGGTAGTGTTTAGGGTTTAACATTTAGGGTTTATGGTTTATGGTTTAGATTAGTGTTTAGGGTTTAAGTTTTAGGGTATCATTTAAGGTTTAGGGTTTATGGTTTGTTTAGGGTTTAGGGGTATATATTTAGTTTTTAAGGTTTAGGGTTTAGGTTAGTGCTTATAGTTTAGAGTTTATGATTTATGGTAGCATTTAGGGTTTAGGATTTATGGTTTAGCGTTTATAGTAGCATTTAGGGTTTAAGGGTTAGTATTTAGGGTTTAGTATTTAGGGTTTATATTAATATTTGTGGTTTAAGGTTTAGGGTTAGATTAGTGTTTATTTAAAATTTTTCATTGGAAAAATATGGTAAAACAAACTGCAAAAAAATATAAAAAAATAGTCAATTGTAATTCAAATTGTACATGAAACAAACGGACCCTTACTGCAACTTTCAAGTAAGGTTTGAAGATAATTTTTTTCTCTTTTATTGATTTTCTATTTTCTCCTATCCTTTTATTTTTCCTAACTTTCAAGTAAGATCTGAAGCTAAGCTCTGAAGCAATGTTTATTGTGTTTAATGTTCTTTTGATTTGGAAGCATTATTGGAATTAAATGTTCTTTTGATATTAAAAAAAAAACTGAAGATTTTATGACAATTCGGGGTAGGGAGTGGTCGGGGGTGTGTATATTTATTTATTTTGGGGTTGAGTTTGGAGGTTTTAGGGGGGGTTAGGTTGGGGTCAGGTCAGTTTTTTGGAATTCTCCTACTTGTTGGATTGAGGGTTGGAGCCATGTGACATTTATAATCCTAAACCGTTCAACTAGGGCTTAAATTGATGTAATTTTTTTGTTAGAGGGTTTAATTGTTTTAATTTCTGGGTTTGAGGGCTTAATTGGATGCAAAAACAAGTTCAAGGGCAGAATTTATTTTAAAAAATTGAGGGCCTCTGGAACCATTAAACATGATAAAAATTATCCCTGCAGCAGAGTTAAGAAACAGCTAAATGTCCTTAGTTGAGAATTAGAATAATATATAAATGAGACATGTCGCAGTGTTTTAACCCCACTGTCTGTGGCTTTAATGAGGATGAAGATGATATCATAATGGCTAGAAGACGAAGAGCGTAGTTTTTCTGGTTATAATAGAGATGGAAACATTACCATTTATCAGGGAATAGGTCATCTCCTGTCCCAGAAACATGAAGATAATAATCTGAATCCAACTCCCAAAGAGCAGGTTTTCCTTCCTTCGGTTGAAAGTAGCCCAAAAATCTGATAGAAATACCAATGGCAAGTAGTTAGAAGAACAAAAACTGTACAGAATTGTAAAGGCTAGCCTATACAAAATAATCTCTAAAGCCTGATATGACCCTACTTTCAAAAGGTGCAGTTATAATGAAGATAAAAGCCTTCAAGATATCATTCATTAGTATAAAGAATATTTTTTTTAAATGATGGATGGAAAAGAATTACAAGTTTATTGCATCTTGTTTTTCACCATCGGTGTAGGCATTACTATAGTATCGCTTGATGGACTTGAGAAACTCTCTAGACTGGGTCGTAGCTTTCCACTTTCCCTGCCTCTCTGGAAAAACCTGAAGTTTGTAACAAATTCAATATTCTATGAGGATAATTCCATGACATATGAAAACTTAAATATTGGATATCTTATGTTTTAGCATTTTCATTTTTTTTCCTAACAGAATGGTTAAGAAGATAATCCTACAGTGTTATGAGCAGCAGAACCTCCATACTGCTGGGCAAGAGCATCTCCCATACTCTGGTACATGTCCATGAGGGCAGCAGCAATGCTACTATCAGGGTCCACTTTAGGCTTGTCTGTCAATCCCATTGCATGGAGTTCCCTGTAATAATTGAAATAAGCTAGTAATTTACCATCAACCATTAGCAAATTGCATACTAGTTACAAACAACTCCCAACTTTCAAAAAGGAGGGGGGGGGGTCCTCGATATCTTGTCCACCATTGGAAAATCATAATAGCTCTCTCTAGGAAATCTTTTCAAAGGTATATTAAAATGGCATAATAATGTCAGTAATTCTTAAAATTGTAACTTAACACTCCCTATTTTAACTTTAACTTCTTTTACTCGTATGTGCTTTGTATCAAGTGAGTATCATGTTTCCTGAAAATAAGTTAGACAAACCTAAGTTCCAACATCTATATCTACGTAAACAGGTTACTTCTCAAAAGAAAAGACAATCATAAAATATAAAAATGTAAAAGACGGATGCCAACATAAAGATTAGAATTTACAAACACAAATGAAAAATTGGCAGTAAACAAAACAATTTATATAAGAAGAATGAATATGGTACCTCCCAGTGCTTGTTCTACTAAGTTGGTTGGATCTTCTCTTAACAGTGCTGGGTTTACCACTATAGTAAAAACCGGTCAAATCAAGAGCTTCACTAGCCACAGCACCCAAAACAGCCAAATGAACTTACCTCTTGGCAAACTTGTGAAAATCCCAATGGATAAATTTCAATTGATTCTCTTCCGAGAGAATTGCGTTCAAATACCCAACTGCATGTGCAAATTCACGCCTCAACATCATCTCTCTAGGTCTTTTCTCAACAGTCTGCATTTCAATATTTAATTTAATTAAAAGATAAAAATTATAACAAAACTCAAAATGGCATGTAGTTAAACGGTCAAAAGGAGATAAACTATAAGATGTGTATAGGCTTACATTACAAAGAAACAGATACATATTGCCACTAACTACTCTCCATCCTTTATGCAACTAACATGTATATCTACACCTTGACATCTTTCCATATACATTCATATACATATACAATTACAAATACAAATCGAAATTATATGCAGGGACAAGATAAAATCTAGATGGAGGTTGTCAACAGCTTGAGATCCCTACAAAAAAAACAACTTTACACATGCACATAGGTTGAAAAGGGTGCCGAGGTGAGGAGTTGTCAACAAGTGTGTGTGCTTACTTCAAAGAAATTAAAAATATTCTATCTGAACTTATAAAGAGAATTAATGGCACCACTTTCTACAGAATGCTAAAACAGAAATTATCAAGCTTTCTGCAATATAATTACTGGTAAGACATTTTTGCAAGACATTGTTCTTTAACAAATTATATAAATACCTCAGCTGTATTAATCAATTGAAAGTTTTCAACTCGAACACATAACAAATCCAACCATGCAGATATAGCAGTTAATTGCACTAAACAGTACATGGATCCCCAGAAGGACTAGTGGTCAAGAGATGATGGTAAAATCAACCACCCTATCCTACTGGGTGCAACAACTATTTATCTTGGTGCAAAGTTAACCCTGAGATATGATTAAGGTGCAATTTTAATCATTTTTTGATGGAAAAAGTCACATGACTGCATCTATACAGTTAATAGAGTTACAAGACAATTAAATAAAAGATCCGAGTGCTTGCAGAGAGGCAGATTACATATACAAAAATATATATTCATAGTCTTTCTTTCTTTTTTTTCATCATCTTTTTCTCTGTTTACCCTCTCAAGGGTTGCTGGAACTGCGGCCAAAAAGCATCACCAGAGGTCTTGGAAAGTTATGCTACTCAGACTCGGTGTAAGTGTCGGACACGGGTATGGCTAGATTTTACCTAGTTATCCTATATATTTGGAGGATCCTTGGAGGTCATATCCCCACATCCAAGTGTCAGACATGGGTAATTCATAAAAAATGACGAGTCCGAGCAACATAGTTGGAAAAGCCCAATTGCTGCCATTCGGTCTCCTAAGACAGGGATCCGATGCCAGAATAATTCCCTGCATTAAGTTGGCATGTCTAGGTACAAATTTTACAAGTAAAATGTTGTATTACATCGCCCTGAAGAATACTTAGTACTAAGGGAATCTAGCTAGCACCTCCTTTATTGTAACCTACAAAGAACTAGCAGCCTTAGTACTCCACAGAGGTGTAATATTTGTTTTGGAGTTGGTTTTAAGAAGAAATTTTTTTTTTTAGAATTTTAAGAGTTCCTAATTGTTCTCAAAGTGTTCCTATTATTATTCTCAGTTTAGATAACTAATTTGTTACATTAAGCCACAAGTAGTAAAAAGAATAAGGATTAAGGATGCCTGAAGACCTCGAACTTTTGGAGAAAAAAATTATGTCCCTAAACTTTTTTTGCACCCAATTGAACCCTCAAACTAAGAAATTAATCAAATAAACCCTTTGACTAATTTTGACAGTTAAGTCTTAAACAGTTTTTTCTAAGATATTACTATCACGTGGCATTTGAAGACTCTTGGAAAGGAAAATTCTAAAATACTATTAAAAAATATTTTTGGAAATGCCATGTGAAAATGCTACGCCCGACATGTGGCACCAACTGATCCAAGATTTAACGGTCAACATTGGTCAAAGGATGAATTGATGATCTTTCGGAGTTTATGGGCTTAATTGGGTGCAAAAAAGTTCAGGGTCCTAATTGATTATTGTTCAAAAGTCCAGGTGCTTAATTATTTTTTTCAAAAGTTCAAGGGCTTTTGGCACCCTTAAGCCAAAAAAATAACAATCAATGCACTAAAGAAGAAAAATGAATATGAAATATTGAATAAAATGTAACTAGAAAGAGGATATTGCAAATAACCTTGATTAGATTAAGTACAATTATTGGATTTCCGTATCTGTTTGCCAAGTCCTCAAAATGCAATTTGGTTGCCTGGTATGTAGGATCATACCTCTGTACTGAAGAAAAACAAAAACAATAAAGATTTTGTTTACCTGAAGTTAGGGATATGAAGATGCAAAGGGTGACAACCGGAAAACGAAAAGAAAAGAAAAAAATCAAGCAGATTTTTACAGATTATATCAGGTTTAGGACTAAATCTTGAAGCTTCTTGGGACCAGAAAAGAGGAATTGAGCCACGCATCTGCACAACAGAACTCATCTTTCCCTTGCAAGAGCCCACTTCTTCATCAAGTATAATTTGCTCTGTTTCAACATCATTTGCAACCCTTCCTCGATCATTCACTCCTCTTTTCAAGTACCTGAGATTGATGAAAAAAGACATAAGATTTTGGAAAAAGAAAACTATCTAGCAAATTTTACGAGTCCACCTCCCCCCCACGCACAGACAGTTTATTTTCTCTCTTCGTATACCCTGGACCAAAAATGTAGAAGCCAACGACAAGAACTTATTTGCATCTTCCAAACAATCCTTGAAATAATATTCAGTAAAGCTTTGAAGGATATATTCAAACAGTGAAAATATATTACTCCTTTTTTCTCCAAATGACATCTTAAACAATTATAACAAGAAA
This sequence comes from Hibiscus mutabilis, assembly GCA_019671005.1. Taxonomy (NCBI): domain Eukaryota; kingdom Viridiplantae; phylum Streptophyta; class Magnoliopsida; order Malvales; family Malvaceae; genus Hibiscus; species Hibiscus mutabilis. Next base: position 39,175,444 of record CM033732.1, read on the forward strand.
AAAAGGGAAATAAGGAGGCAAATCATGGAAACTTGAGCAGGAAAACCATCATAGCATGCTTCTAAGAACCCATTTTGAAAGAGTTTACCTATTCTGGCACTCATATAATCACAAAGGGAATAGAAACCAAAAAGAGAAGGAACAATACAAGGCATAAAACCCAAACAAAACCAAATAATAATTGTAATATTTAAGAATTATATCAAATTCTAGTATTTGAACAGATCAAGGATATTCTGCTCTTGTAACCATTATAAATAATGAATAACACAGGTAACATACTAAATTTTCTACCCATCAATCCAAACTGCCATCTTTCTTATGGATCATCATTCATTGCAGCTCAATGCTGAAAACAAGTACTCTTAGGAACTGCTGGCTATCACATTCAACTCTTGTCTTCATTTCTTGTTATATCACCAGGCTACCATAAACCTACTCTCTTTTGATTCTGTTTTGGCCCTACTTAATCAATCTTTAGATTCTGAGCATTCTCTCAACTCTAGTGTGCAATTAACTCCCTCTTGTCAATTAAGAGTTAAGACTACATCTCCACAAACAGTTCATCAGGAATATAATCTTTAGAATGCCAGTTCAGTTCAGATTATCAGGAACTAGAAAGGATGAGCAATTCCATACTTTGACTAAAAAAGTGACTTCAACGTGCCTAAAATTCTAAAGGGAACAAACCAAGCAAAAAGAAGGGATTTTATTTCTAACATGTTTTCAACAAAAATGTATGCATAGTATTTAATGGGCCATGGTCTTTTAGTTAGTAATAAGCAAACCAAGTAAAGAACACAAATTCCAAATGAAATGGCAGACTTTCAAGTTGAAAACATATGCTAACATATTCCCATTTTGAATGCCACTTCAGTGGTCTGTAAAATAAAAGGATGAAGGATGCATGCAAAGCAGTTACCGTGTTCCAGCAAAATGTCGAGATCGTCTAGAAACTAAGGTAACACTAAAGTCCCTCCCAAAGATTGATAGCCGAGTCTGCGTTAAGGTAGCACAAAACCAAAATATCAAGAGAATTGGTTGAATATGCAACAGGTAGTAAATCAAACTTAAATAAAATATTCATATCAATGAGCAACATATTGTTTTAAACAGACTTTAAGCATCAACAAAAAAAATTAACCATTAAATGTCAGCTTCCTTTAAAAAAAAGTAAAAAGGAAATCAAAGTTGCATAACTGTAACAAGTATTATCACATTGGGAGCAAATTATTCTCAAACTTTTTGTAGAAAATAGGGTTAGAGAAGTTTTCTACTCTTGTTATTTCGATTTACAGAAAAATAAAGTCTACTTATAGACTTTTACAAGGAGTTTTACATTGAGTAGAATTCTCTCGGCTAAGACTCTTATCCCTTATATGGATAGAGTTAGACTCTAACTAAACTAAACTACTTAGTTAGGATAGACTTACAACTCTTCTAAACTACTTAGTTAGAATTGACTTACAACTCTTATTATTTACATATTAACCTACACTTTTCCGAAACCATTTTTCATATTCAAGATTCCAGATTCATTCTAGTATGTAGAAATATATGTCAGAATTGAGCCCCTGGCTGAATTTTCCATGTCCATGTATTGAGCCAAACTGATTCTAGTAATGTAGGAATATATGCAGAATTGAGCTTCTGAGTGAATTTTTCTAGTCCATGTATTGAGCCAAACGGAAAACAAATATAAATATAGACTGATATAGCAGGAAAAAGTAACCAGAAACTTTTGGCACTACACATAAGACAAGACGAACCTTAAAGAAAATTAATAATGGCTTATTACAACTAGCAGCAAAAAAATCAGTAGTTACAGGAAATGACAGAGGATGCTGAAGTAAAACTAATTCTACAAAATAAAAATGAATAAAATGTGTCCAATGCAGCAAAAATATTCAGCCAACATTTTAATTACCTGTTTAAAATGCCCATGAACTAATGCTATTGTCCAAATGGTGTTACTGCATCTTGAACGTATGGCTTGAGTTAAATAGGCATTCCAAACAAATATGTTATCATATGGCATCCTTTCTTCGCCCAGAGATAAAACATTTTTTTGCAAACTTTGCATTATAGGATGTGTATAGCTGTAGAAAAAATCTTTGGTCAAATCCACACTGGAAAGCAGCTTCTTGTACCTGAAGTCCAAAAACAAAAGAATAAGAATAGTTAGAAAGCTACTAAAATTAGACCCTGAAATGCCAGTAGAAAGCGAGAAAGAAAGAAAAAATATAGCAAAATACAAACCAAAGGAATAAGGTGAAGCCTACAACATAATATATGTACAAGATTATTTAGTTTCTTATTATTTTTCTGTGGTAGTGACTGAGAAAAACCACAGATCAAATTGGTGACTATTATTGGTGATAAAGATACAAGAATAGATTCCATGGAAGCATTTACAATTACTTAAAGGTATTAAACAAAAGCAAAATCTATTAAAATATATAAATTTCAAAACAGATCTCTCCACACACACACAGCACTAAATGGAGTTCAAGATTGGAAATCACTGATCTTTAAACTTGGGGGACTGTTGTTCCCTTAACAAATCACTCTATGTTCTTCTAAAGCAAAAAAAAAAGGTCTGAGGGAAATTTTGCCTGTTGGAGAAGATAATGTCATTGATCTCCATTCAAATTAAAGTAGATTAGTAGAAACCAAAAATAGCAAGTGGAGTCAATGCGTTTCCCTGTTTCTAATGTCTCATTGCTTACTAGTTACAACAATAATAGCTACAAATTATTTAGTTTTCACATGTTTCCATTGTAGTTACTGAGAGAAAAACGGGACTATCATTGCTGATATAGATAATAGATATAAGGATAGATTTCCACGATAGTAGTCATAATTTCTTAAAGGTATTAAAGAAAGCAAGATTTTATTAAAAGGGGTAAATATCAAAGCAGGACTCCACAGTCCACATAGCACCAAATGGAGTTTAAGATTTGAATATTATTAATCTTTCAAAACTGGGAACCTAAGTTCATTTTAATAAATATCTCTAACCTCTGAATTCTTATAAAGAAAAGAAAACAAGGCCTGAGTGCTGATTGAAGAAGATAGCATAACTGATCTCCATTTTAATTATAGTATATAGCAGAAACATCTCAAGTGTGGGCAGATTGTGGATTTCTCTGTTTCTACTGTCTCACAGCTTCTCCACTGATCCCCTTAGGGTAACAAAAGCAATTCATTATTTCCATAAAGTAATCACTACAAAGACAAGAAACTATAAATGCCACCTAGCAACTAAGAGTAGAAAAATCACGTCTAAGGAAATGGTTTGGTGTTACCACATAGTTTGGTTTTGCAATTGCATCCATATTCTGCAAAACTGCTATTTCTAGGAATGCAATATAGATAAATGCAAAAATGAATGCGGGTAAAGTCAAAGTGAATATGCAAAGTCAATTCTATTTTCAAACTGATAAAAAAAATAAAAAAGGAACTAAAAATGATCCACAGGTTTTCAAAAAACCTAAAAACTAACTAGGAAGCAATTAAAATAAAGGAGATACCTTAGCTCTGTTTTAGAATGTGCTATGTCGGATTGAACAGAAACATGAGGAATCGTGATCAACTGGCTCTCATCTATGCTATATATTGCATGACCACATATACTACCAATTTGTTGTCGCTTTGTAACCATGATCAAGTAGTATGACTCCAAAAACTTGATGCAACCTAAAAAGCCGGATACATGGTAGAGATTTTAATAGAAACCATTCCTTAAACGCCTTTAAAAAAAGAGTAAATTGTCACTAACCTACAATCCCGAAAACCTTTGCCACAAAGTTCAAGCCCCCAGTGGCACGGTTTCCTTCAGCAATCCGCTGAAGCAAGTTTTTGATCTCTTGCGGTGAATAAACCACCGGGTCTTCACTGATATTAAGATCAGATGGTTCAGATCGATCAATTTTCAACACCCGAAAGAATTTCTTGTTCCTATCACTCCCAATTAAATAAAACCTCTGTTTAAAGAAACCAGAAATAAAATAAATTAATACCCTTACAAGACAAAAGCCTCAATCCTTAACAAAAGGAGATGAAAATCATGCATACAAGTAATCTAATTTACCAATTAGCAACCAAACAGCAGTTTCAAAATTCTTTATTAATAAATTCTTCATTTCTTAGTTTTTAATATGGCTATTTTAGTTGCTTTTGCTCGAAACTTCTCCCTTTTTCCGCGAAAGAATAAAACTTGAGAATCGAATAGAAAACCCTAATTTCTATTTTCAATTCCATCTTTTATCTTAAAAAGATATCATTTCATAAACTATTCGACAGAAACTAACCTTATGTAAAAATGAACAAAAAGAAAAGATAAATCAGAGAAATGTATTTCATGTTGCTATATTTAAAAAAAAAAAAACTATGATTTTCCATGAAAACCAAAACAGAAAAAGAAAGGATCATTACTGCTCGAGTTTCATAAAGCTTGAACTTCTCAAGGGAATATGAATTGGGATCGGCCTCCGGATCCATGGAAGGGTGGATCTTAGCGTATGGAAGAGACGAATTGGTTTTCGAATTTTCCAATTTTGCCATTTTGGTGGTAAAATTTTGGGACTCAATTCAATTTCAACTCAGTGTTTTGGGCATTTTGGTTTGGGTCAAGTCAGTTTCTTTTGACAACCAAAACTGCATTGGATCTCTGCAACTTTAACTGAGTTGGCTATATAGTCTTCGGCTCTTCGATTCTGTTAACTCATTGAGTTGGCTTCTGCTTCAGAATTGGGCCATGGTGCCATTGAAGTAATTTAGAAACATATCAGATTTGTTAAAGGGGTGGCTTAATTAAGGGCTGACCTTGTTGTACAATTTTGTTATGGCGTGAACGGGAAGAAAAAAAACTCAACGTTTATTATTTTTCTAATTATACTTTTAAGGGTTTTTTACTAATTTAGTTTTAAGGTCTTAATTTTTCAAATAATTTTTAGATGGTCAACAGCCGTTAACAATTCTACTGACGTAGTATGACAACGTTAAGGACAGAATTGAAAAATAAACAAACATTAAGGGTTTTTTTGTTATTATTTCTTTTTAATTTTGTTTATAATTTTATCTCGTTTTTAACTAAAACAACTAAAAAACATTACTTAATGATCGAACACAAGATTAATAGATTTGTATATAAATCTTTTATCACGATACTTAATGATTTTTTATATAATTTATCACATATATTATAAGTGCAGCAAAATCTAATATTTATTAGTTTTAAAGTCGTACAAAATATGTTACATGCTAAACAATTATAAGTTTAATAATATAAATAAAATTATGTTATCAAGTTAAATAAAAATCGAACGAATATTAAAATATGGCTCATAATTGTGTTATCTTATAATGCCTTATTGTACAAATAAGTGCTCAAATTATACATCTTTTTAATTTTAGGTGTCTAAACTATTTTTTGGTAAAAATAGGTGTCTAACATTTCATTTCGTTAATTTAGGTGTTTGGTCGTTAATTGATGTTAAAAAAATCGTTAACTAATTAAAATGTGACATGTGATAGGTTTTAATTTTAATTTTATCTTTAAAATACTTTTTTATTTTTGAAAAAAAAAACTCAAACTTAAAAAAATCCAATTTTACCAAATTTCACAAAAGGCCCTAAATTTTGAAGCCCTAAACCCTAATCCAAATTCTATATTAGTCATCACACCACCGTCACCGGGATAAAGTCCTCTCCTCTTGTCGTACAATCCGAACGATGTCCGTCATCCTTTCAGCCTTCGTTCGTTTTTCATTGTTTGAATGAAGATTTTGTATTTGGTGCTTGATTGGGACGTCGTTCGTTGTTTTCTGACAACAAAGGGATGGAGTAAACGGTTGTGTGGGTCTTCCGACAGAAATGGTGGGCTGGGATTTGGGTTTTGGGCTTTTGAATTTGGGGGTTATTTTGTAAATTTTGAGAATTTTAGGGTTTTTAAAAATTAAGTTAAAAATAAAAGAAATAAAAAATAAATTAAAATCAAATCACACGTCAAACAAGTAGTATTAGGTTGGGTTTTTTTAATGGATCAACTTTAAAATTATAATGGTGTAAACATTAAGTACCTAAAATTGTAACGGTATAGACGTTAAACACCTACCTAAAGTTAAAATGAGGTATAATTTAGGTAGGGGTGTATTCGGTTCAGTTTGGTTTTTTAACAAAATATGAACTGAACCGCAGTCTGCGGTTTTTTAAAAAGAAAATCGAAACCGAATGGTAAAAAAACTGAAATACCAAAAACTGAATTTTGCAGTTCGATTAAAAATCGCGATTTTAACATTTTTTTTCAAATTCAAAAATAATAAGCAAAACACATAACATGTTTTAATTTATCATTAGACACTCCAATATCAACTTATTTTGCTATTAAGAACAAGAAAACACATGTCTTGAGCTCTTGACAAATCTAACATTTCAAATAAAAATAAATTAAAAAATAACGATGATTACAAAACAGACAATCTATCTAAAAAATAAATCAAATAAAATATTTATTTACTTAATATCCACTCAATGATTCTACATCACCAACTTAGAACATAAATATGTAGTATAATATATTGTTTGATTAAAATCAAACTCAAATATTCAACATAGTAAAACAACTCTTGAATAGTAAATATTATAAAAACATATTCCAATTTGAAACACAATATTCAATCAACTTAATATTATAAAAATATATCCAAATATTCCAAAAAATGTCTTCAAAACAAATAAAAATATTTTCAAGAGACTATCTTTAAAATATATTTGATATGGATCATAATGTATTTTATTAATTCGGGTTGATATGAAATAAACGGGTTCCATATGAAAAATCCGAAACCGAACCGAATTGAGAAGCTTGAGTTTTAAACCGAACCGAAAATCAAACCTCAACATGCAAACCCAAACCGAACTGAACCGCATAGCCCGGTTCGAGTCGGTTTTTCGGTTTTCTCGGTTTCGTTGCTCAACCCTAAATTTAGGTACTTATTTGTATATTAAGCCTTTTATAATCGCATGCTTCTTTTAGTTTAATTTTAATTACATTTCCCATATTTTATAATCATTCAAATGATATTGTTTATATGAACAAATAATAACGAACTTACACGTTCAGAACAAATGTACAATTCAAGAATGAAAAATGTATAATAACAAAACAGTCCTCATTGTTTGCTTGTTCTTTAATTGCACCCTTAACGTTGTCATACAACGTTAGTGAAAATGTTGAATGTCAATTGATCATCCAAAAAATATTATTTTAAAAAATGAAACTTTAAGGTTTAGATGGCCTAATAAAAACTTTAAGAGCACAATTAAAAATAAATAAAAAAAGTCGAGAGTTCTTTTACTATTATACCTTTCGAAATATACAAATTTCACATTTCACATACACTGATAAAAAAATTGAGAAAACTGACTTAATAAAAAAATCTTAATCAGTATTACTTTTAAAATAAAACCTTTTTCACTTCATTATTTTATTATAAAAATTAAAATAATTCTATTTTTCTATAAAGGTAGGAAGTTTCAAAATATAAATTTAGGAATCATGGCTTCCCTGAATTAATAAATTATAAAAATGGATAATCTTGTGATTTTGTTGAGATAAATAATTTGATATAAAAATTTAATAGAAAAATATTTTTGGACTTATTCAAATATTGCAAAAATAATTCAAAGTCCATCAAACTTGAAAAATATGTTTAAAAATGTTTTCTAAGTGTTTTGACTCATTATTCAACTTAAAACATTTTCATAAAGTCAAAACTACTTAATTTTTGAAATTTCTAGAGCAAAGTTTCCAAACTTTACCAGAAGTTTCGAAACTCTTATAGAAATTTTGAAACTCCTAGAAGAGTTTCCAAACTTCTGTAAGAAAGTTTCCATACTTCTGCAGAAGTTTCCAAACTTCTGATTCCAGACAATATTCAAGTTTTGAAACTTTTGTATAGTTTCAAAAGTTTGACTTCCAACAGTCGGATTTTCAAATTTGACTCATAGAGTTTCGAAACTCGAGTAGTTTTGAAACTCATATGTAGGAGAGCATTAAATGCTCGATTTTATGTCTTCCCAACGGCTCCAAACTATCCTCAACGGTCATAAACGGCTAGAAACTCATTCCACACTACAAATACAAGCCAATGGGCACTTAAAGAAAGGAACCACACCTATCCAAGCTTAAAGCTCAAAAGAAAAGAGTTTCAATCTCCATTCTTTCATTTTCTCTTGTACATAGTGTATATAGTACTTCATTGTTTATTCTTTGTACTCTTATTTAGTGAGCTTAAATATTGTAAACACCCACCTAGAGAGGTATCCTTGTTTACTCAAATCAAACCTTGTGAAAGGGAGAGATTCTAGTTTAGCCTTAAAAAAACTAGAGTGGTTCTATCTTAGCCATTGAAAAGATAGGGATTGTAAGGTTATGCCTTGTTCGTAAAGGCAATAATTCATTGTTAGTGAATTGGGAAATCCTTAGTGGTGGTAAGCTAAGGTAGTGGATGTAAACTTGGTTTAGAAGTCGAACCCATATAAACCGATCGTGCACAAAATTGTAAATTTTTCTTTTCAGTTTACACCAATTCATTCAAGAAGCATTCTCAACCCCTCTTGGCATTTTTCGATTGATTGATTCGAGCCCAACAATTGATATCAGAGCCTCGTATCCATCGAAGGTCTTACAACCGGGAGAAAAGATCATCAAGCTCGAAATATACCGTTTAAGAAAATGGCTAGCGGGTCAAGAATGACGACATTTGAATAAGGTCGTTCTATCTTGTGTCCTCCTCTCTTCAAAGGAGATTCATACTTCCAATGGAGCAATGTCATGAAGTATTTCATCCAAGCATTCGATCTTGATATTTGGGAAATTATCGAAGATGATTACATGGAAGTTCCTAAGATGAAGAAGAAAAGGATTTCAAATGACACAAGGAAGGCACAACTAAATGCCAAAGCTATGCATACTCTTCTCTGTGGTCTTGAAGAAAATGTTTCCAAGAGAGTCTCTACATGCAAAAGCGCGAAAGAGATTTGGGATAAACTTGAGAAACTTCATGGCAACAAAAAGAGAGAGAAGAAAGATGATGTTTCATCATGTACAAACCTTCTCTCAATCCTTAAGGTGGAATGTTTGATGACTCTTGATCAGCTCGAGGTATCTTCTAACTCAAGTGAATTAAACTCATATTATTTTGATGAGTTACAAGATATTTTTGATAAATTATTTTTGGAATTTGAGACCATGAATTCTAAACACAAGAAAATGATTTCTAAACTTGAATTTGAAAACGACTTTCTTTTGAAAACAAAATTAGAGTTTGAAAACCAAAATGAAAATTTAAAAAGGGATTTAGAGTTTTCAAAAATGAGCAATGGAGTTTTTGAAAAAAAAATCTTGATTTGAAAGTTAAGCTTGAATGCTTAACAAAAGAAAAAGGAAATTATTTTTAATGATTAATCTTGTTCCATAAATGGCAAAATGCTCATATTGCCATTATCATGGCCATTCCTTAGATACTTGTCATGTAAAGAAAAGAAAGTCTTATAAAATTAGGCAAGTATGGGTTCCTAAGGGAACTAGAGATATTGAAATTAATGTCAATGGATCCAAAGAAATTTGGATACCAAAAATCAAATGATTGTCTCTTGTAGGTGTGTTGGAGCAATGGTAAGAAAAGCAAGAATATTTAAATGCTCCAGTCACACAAATGAAGAAAGATGGGTAACATCTAAGCTAAACCTCTTTGATTCATATTTGGTTGCCTATTTTGAATTTTTAATGTCCATGCATTGTGTAGTGCTTTATGCATATGATTCCAATTGTTTTGTTCATATGTTTGCATGAAGTTTTAAAAAGTCTTGGATACATTGAATTTCATGTGCTTTTAAATTGAATCGATTCAATATTGAAATTCAATTTCTTAAGTGTCAAAGTGTTTTGAGCCAAATTTTAAATGGAATGCCTCTATTAAGAGGGAGGTTCTAATTTTAAAAATGTATCTATCTCTTAATTGTTATCATGTATTAACAATTAGTATCAAACTTAGTTTGAATTGTTTTTTATATAACAAAAATGGGAGAGATAAGTGAAAAATTCAATTTCAAAAAGAAAAAAATTAAGCTTAAATATTTTTCTCTAAAATATTCTCTTTTTTAAAAATTATTTTTCTAAGGAGTGACATTTTCAAAAACAATTTTTCATGGTGTTTTTTTGGATAAATAGTGTGAATTGTATTTATCCAGCAGCATGTAGTCTGCTACAAATTACATCATAACGGAACCAACTGATCCCTCACTGACTACAAATCCTTCTATTCACATCATCGGTGTAATTTATACATATATTCTGTAACATAAAATAAACCGCGTCCTTTACAGTAATCAGTATAGTATCAAAATCTCGAAAAGAACCCCAAAAGAGTCTTCTATTCCTTTCATCCCATAAGTGGTAAATATAAGAGCACCAAGCTAATTTCAAGAGTTTAACAAGAAGGGATTTACCCTTCCATTTTGCAGTTGCCCAACGAACTTAATTTTCCCATCCAAGTAAGGCATGTTGAACGTGACAGAGGTCTAAGATTCCTTGCCAAATACACTTCGAAAAAGAACAGTCCCAAAAATATGGTTTCTAGATTCTTTTTCAGTTCCACAAAGTACACATGGCTCATCATTGGCGATACCCATCTTTGTCAGGCGATATTTGGTTGGAAGTCGATCAAGTAAAGCCATCCAAAGAATTAAAGAGAGTTTAGGAACATGAAAAGGAAACCATACCAATCGACGCCAATGAACCTTCTCACGCGGCTGTCTGATATTCTCCCAGATGAGACAAACTTTGACTGTACCCCAACACATGGTCGAAGGTGACCTCCACTCTACGGTGCTATTTCTCGCAGTTTCAACAATTTCTTAAGTATCCAGCTATGATTCGGCTTACCCATAATCTGCCAGAAATCATCACCCTTGAGTACATATCCTTTCAAATTTAGGATTACATATCTGACTCCATCCAACTCTAGCCCCCATAGCTGCAGTGTCCGCACCATTCCAGAAAAATCTGCTGCAGAGCTGCTCAATTCTATTGATCACAGATTTAGGCAGTATGAGTTACCGGCACCAATAATTTGATATACTAAATAAGACTGCTTGGATAAGTTGCAGTCGACCCCCATAGCTTAAATTCCTATTGGACCATTGTCCCAACTTCGATTTGATTTTGTCTATCAAGGGTAAACAATCATTTTCAGATAGCTTCCGTGTGACAAGAGGCACTCCTAAGTAGAGATCAAGGAGCTGTCCCAAGGTAAACCCCGTGCATCCTCGAATATCCTCTAATCTATGAGGGGAGATCCCCGATGAGAAGAGCTTGAATTTACTTGCATTTAATTTAAGACCAGATATCTCATAGAATTTTCCCAGGATAGCCTGAATACCCATTATGGAATCGGTGGACCCTTTGCAGAAGATTAGAATGTCGTCGGCAAAACATAGATGTGTAAGGTTAACCTTAGCACATTTGGGATGGTAATAAGCCAACTTTGAGTGCTGTATTCAATAAGGCTAAAAGTACATTCATCGCGAGCACGAAAAAATATGGGGACAGTGGTCCCCTATCGAACCCCTCGAGCACATTTAAAGAAACCTACCAGGCTCCCATTAAAGAAGATGGAAAACCTAGAGGTAGTGACGCACGCTCGGATCCATTTTTTATTGTGTTTTGTTATATTAAAAATGGGATATTGTTGAGATAAAAATTTTGATATAAAAATTTAATAGAAATATGTTTTTGAACTTATTCAAATATTGAAAAAATAATTGAAAGCCCATAAAACTTGAAAAATATGTTTAAAAATATTTTCTAAGTATTTTGACTCATTATTCAACTTGAAACATTTTCATAAAGTCAAAACTACTTAATTATTGAAATTTCTGGATCAAAGTTTCCAAACTTTACCAGAAGTTTCGAAACTCCTACAAGAGTTTCCAAACTTCTGTACGAAAGTTTCCATACTTCTGCAGAAGTTTTCAAACTTCTGATTCCAGACAGTTTTCAAGTTTTGAAACTTTTGTATAAGGTTCAAAACTTTGAGTTCCAATGGTCAAATTTTTAAATCAGACTCATAGAGTTTCTAAACTCTTTGAGTAGTTTCGAAACTTATATGCAGAAAAACATTAAATGCTCGATTATGTCTTCCCAATGGCTCCAAACCATCCCTAACGGTCATAAACAACTAGAAACTCATTCCAAACTATAAATACAAGCCAATGACACTTGAACAATGAGACTACACCTATCCAAGCTTAAAGATCAAGAGAAAATAGTTCCAATCTCCATTCTTTTATTTTATTTTCTTGTACATAGTGTATAAAGCACTTCTATGTTTATTCTTTGTAATCTTATTTAGTGAGCTTAAATCTTGTAAACACCCATCTAGAAAGGTATCCTTGTTCACAAAAATCAAACCTTGTGAAAGGGGGTGGTTCTAGTTTAGCCTTAAAAAAACTAGAGTGATTTTATCTTAGCCATTAAAAAGATAGGGGTTGTAAAGTTACGCCTTGTCCTTAAAGACAAGAATTTATTGTTAGTGAATTGGGAAATCCTTAGTGGCGGTAATGTAACGACCCAAATTTTGGGCTTTGTGAAATTGGGCCTTATGTTGGGAGCCCAATTAAGAAAAAAAATTGGATATGGGCTTTATCCAAGTGGGAAGAGTGGATGTTGTTGGTGATGTTTGAATTTTAAAATAAAAGTGGGAGGTTGGAAAAGGAAGAGGGATGATATGTTGGAAAGAGAGAAAAATGGGGTTTAAAAATAATATAGGAGAGAGAGAAAATAGGGTGTTTTAGAAAGAGAGAATGTTGGAAGTTTGCTTTGTCGTCGGTCGTGCCGTCGTGGTTGTCATTGCTGGCACGATCAGCTCTGTCGTGCCGTCCTATGTCCCTCGACAGTCGTAGATCTACCGTCTGAGCTGCCACTCGCCAGGGTAGGGAGAATAAAGATTTGACGAAGCTTGTTCGGGAGGTTCCATCGGCCGTCATCGAGAGTGAGCAGCACTGTTGAACTCCCCATGTGTTTTTATGTTGATCTGTAGCTGGCTACCTTCATCTGACCATCGAAGAATATCGCACGCGCTGTCGGCCGTGCATGGGTGTTGTCTTACGTAGGGGGAAGCCTTCTAAGCTACCAGTTGAGCCGTCTAAGCTGAACTGGATTTCAAGTCGAGCCGCTTGTCTAGCCGAGCCATCTTTTGAGCTACGAGCCGTTGATCGAGCCGTCTAACTGAGCCACCAAGCTATTGACCGAACTGTTAACTGAGCCATCTGACCGAGATGCTAACCCGTTAACTTAGCCGTCTAATTGAGCCACTGAGCCGTCTGACTCAGCTCGAGCCGTTGACCGTTGACCAAGAGTTGACTTTTTGAAAGGCCTTACCCGAGGGGTTTCTCGACGTTCTAAGTCCGTTGGCATAGTCCATTTTGCCAAATTCAAATATGGTAAGCTATTTTTATGTGTTTTATCCCCTAAAGTAGTTTGATAATGTAAAATAGCTTATGTAATCGTATTTATTTTATCCGATAAATTTGTAGACTCGAGTATTAGGTTTAACGAGATGTGTGGAGGAGCTTAGATGGGGATTTATCACTTTGGCATAAGGTTAGCACACCTCGAACTCCTATTGCTTCATGAGCATCATAAATATGATTACCTTGCATGTTAGTATCTGTAATTGAGGTAGACGATGAATATGCATGTTTGGAGACCGATGGTATGAGATTTGATATCTGTGTGAGATGCATGATAATGCCATGAACATGATGTGACTCGTAGAGGCTTTAGAGATCATGTATGGTTGTTCAAGATGGTCGTATAATTATTTGATGATTGTCTAACTGATTAGAATAATTATGATGACTTGTTTGCTTGTTCGAATAGATTGATGAGATTTGATGGAAACTATACTAAAAGGATTAATAATCGATAATATTCAAATAATTGATCGTAAAGCCGATAATAAATATTATTTGGTTAATTGCATTAGTAAATCAACTCTAATGACTTTCATAAGCTTTAAGGATCGAGTAAGCATTGTAAAATCATAATTTAAGAAAATGGTGCTAACCTATGATTGGGGTATCGATACGAGCATCGGTTGTACCGAAACATGATTGGGGACCGTATCAGTACGAGTCGACCTATACCGGTACTTGTGGAAAATAAGGATTTCCAGTAAGCTATTTAGTATCGGTATGTGTGTGAGTACTGATACCTATAGGTACCGTATTAATACTCGAGTTCGAGTACCGGTACCCACCGAATGGAATAATTAATAATGTTGATAAAAGATAGAAATTGACATAAGATAGTAATGAGATGATATGAGCTAATAAGGATAAACAATGAGGATGATTAATATACATTTTCATAATGTATTAATAAGTTGGTAAACTTTAATGGGTGGCTTGATAATTGATAGAAACCTTAAAGTTATGGTACTTGTACCAGTATTGTGTGTTGTACGGTAATCGTACCAATATTGTGTGCAGTTTAGACACCTTGTTTGGTTGAGTCGATGATTGGTGGGATCTGGATACCCAGTGAGAGAAAGAGTGTGTTGCAACACCATGGTTGAAGACTTTCGAATGAAGGATCCTGATGCTTTGTGGATGCGGGCCTCATTTGATGGCTTGAAGAGAGATTTCGAGCATAGGTGTAGGATCCCGATGCTTTATAGAAGCGAGCCACCTTATAGAGTGTAGGATCCCGATGATTTATGGACGCGTGCATCACCTTATAGAGTATATAATCCCAATGCTTTGTGGACGCGAGCCTTACTTAGAGTGTATGATCCCGATGCTTTGTGGACGCGGGCATCACTCCAGATTATGGTATTACTTATGTGCTTTCGCTCAGATAATCTGATGAGATCCCAAGTATGATTGGGCCTTATGGGCTCCTTATTGCTGGTACTAGCTTGTATGCTTATGTTTATGATTAGCATTAAGTATGGTAGAGTTGTGTACCACTGAGCTTTGTAAGCTCAGCGCTTGGAATCATTGTTTCCGTACGTAGGTTGATCGTTAGATCATGGGTCCGTGGAGCACTACCAGTACGAGATTCCAACATGTGGAGGTTTTCAGAGTACGATACTTGTGTTTAGTGGGCTATGTATTCATAGGACCTTATGTGTTTGAGTTTGTAATCCTATTTATGAAATCGTAGTAGTCAAGTCTAACGTTTAAATGTTTTAATTTAATTGGAGCTCCCTTTGTAATGTTTTAGTTATTTATATATATATTTTTAAATTGTTGACTTTAAATATTTTTTAAAGCATTTTATTTGGGCTAAACTAAGTTGAGAAATTTTATAGTTTTGGGTTGGGCTTGAGGCCCAAATGTGACATCCGGGTCGAGGGTGTTACAGGTAAGCTAAGGTAGTGGATGTAGACTTGGTTTAGAAGTTGAATCACTATAAATCGATCGTGCAAAAATTATCCATTTTTCTTTTCGGTTTACACCAATTCATTCAAGAAGCATTCTCAACCCCTCTTGACGTTTTTCGGTTGATTGATTCGAGCCCAACAGATTTAATCATTTTAAAAATATATAAATTTCCCACCATTAGATTTTTATCAATCGTAGAGTTGTAACCATTATCAAATTTTGACCGTCCACATTTTATCAATCATAGATTGCCTATTTTAGGCGTGAACACTTTGGCTCTATTTCGCACTTAGCTGATAGCGGATTATATTAGTTGATTGTTGATTACATTAGTTGATTTGACTAGCGAATTGTATTAGTTGATTGTATAAAAGTGTTCGATAAAATTAAATGATAGCTAATAGTTGTTTGGTTTTTTAAACAAGCAAAAGGACATATAATGATATGATTATATTCGATACATGTTTGAATAGTTTATTAGTTATCATTATTTTGTATCTCTTAATATTAATTATGTTATGAAAATTAATTTTTTAGTATAACACTACTAAGCATATTTGAAGGATCTATATATTAATTTATTATTTATATAATTATTAAATTTAAACGATATTTGAAGCATATGTATTAATAACATATATTTGAAGGAAAAATAATTATGTAAATTATATATGAGAGTAAGTTTTACTTCAAAAGTATATGTGAGTTATTTAAATACAAATATAAATGTGTGAGAATAAAAAAAAGAAAAAATTATATTAGCTTACAAATGCCACCATGTAAATTAAAATAAAAAAATGTTCAATTTAGGTCATTTGGAGATTTTTGGTAATTTTTAAAGGTAAAAGAGCCTTTACAACTATTATGTCAAAGCCTCTAATTTTAAAAGGCTCTTATTAACAGTTTTTTTTTCAAAAATTAGAGGTTTAACCCTAATCCGATATTCATCAAACATTCAAATTAGCATATTTGACTGGTCAAACCTTTAATTTTAGCACAAACCTCTAATTTTGGCTCAAAATGTTGTTTACCTATCATGACCAAAATTCAACAAGAAACCGTGAATGGCTTATCAGTTTGGTTATTCAAATAAAATAATAATATGTTGATTATATCACATTTTTATATAATAATTTTATATTTGAGATATTTACATAGGAAAATATTTTGTTACACATTTATGCAAACTTCAAATTTTTTTAGGGTTTAGAATTTGTGGTGAGAGATTTAAAATTATAGTTTAAATAAAAAAAGTTTTATGAATTTTTTTCTCAATCAATGATTTTATGTTTTATTGATGGTAGAATAAACATCTATAGATTACAAAAACACTTAAAAACCATAGAACAAAGCAAATAGGGGTGATCAAACTCGACTCGATTAAAAAATAATTTTTTTGACTCAACTCGAGGCAAAAAAGCTCGACTCGAAATTGCATAAACTCGACTTAAATAAAAAAATTCAAATAAAGTTTGAGTTGTAAAATAAAAATTCGAATAACTCAAAAATTTTAGTAATTAGTGGATTGATTTTTAAGTTCGAATCGAGTCCCTCAATTTTTCTTGGTATATATATACCGATATAAAAAATATATGCCACATATGAAGAAATATGTATGCATATATTATATGATTAGAGAAAGTCATTTAAATTAGAATCAAATTGTACTATAACATGATAAATAATTACAATTAAATTTGTATAAGAATTCGAAAACTCGAATCGATTAAAAAAATTCAAATAAAATTTGAGTTATAAAATATGATGCGTCAACTCGAATAACTCGATTTTTTTTTACTCGACTCGATCGAACGATCACCCCTAAAAGTAAGGGCGGAACCTTATGAGGTCTAAGGGACATTGCACTCACCAAGTTTTAGGATTAATTATATTTTAAGCTCCTAAAGTTCTGAAACTATTACAATTGAGTCCTAGTTCATCTAAAATTTGTTGGTTTAATTATTTTAAAAACCCTGTCAATTTTGAAGTTAATGAAATTAAATATTGCCCTTAATTGTTTTTGGCTTAATTATTTTTTAGGACACGTCAATTTTAAAATTAGTAAAATTAAGCCACAGTCTATAAAATCGAGGAAGAAATATTTTCACAGTTTCAGAAAATTTCTATAAATGTTCTCCAAAAACAGAACGAGCTTCATATATCCCTTTTCCACTCAATCCAGAAACAAGATCGGACGTTATTCCGGTTCGTCTCCATTTTCGTGAAACTATTCCTCAAGCTAGGCAGTTGATAAGTCATCGAAGGGTTTGTGTGAATAATGAAATGGTAAAAATTAATCATTTGAAACTTTCCCACGGTGATATAATATCTTTTCAAGAAAATAACACAAGAAGTACACGAAAAATTTTGAGTTTGGGTACCAAAAAGAGTTAACTTAGGTTGACGGTGGAACCCCTCTTTTTAGGGAAAGAATGGGGTGGGAGACAGATAAAAGATGAGTAGGGTTTGCCATAGCATTATTCGTCTTCGAAGTTGTCTTATTCTAGCCATGGCATTAATAGAGGGCTTTCCGTCCGCACAGTAAAGCGTGTGCATATAGAAATAAAGGTTTGCTTCTGTAGGCCCTGTTCGGCTATGTATGTCCAAGCACACAAGCAAGGAAGTCGGGTGGTGGTCTGGTAAGGTTTCCTCCGAAGAACCGAAAGCAAAGTGCTATGCCGGGATAAAAAGCAAAAGTATAGCGCGCAGAGCATAAAGTCTTGGCTTGATTAGGACAGGCGTAGCGGGTTTTAAAAATCCTTGTGGCACTGCCCTTTATTTCAGTTATATCCAATACATCGATCCAGTAAGCTTTCACTTCAACGAAGATAGAAAGTCGTTTATCAATTCCCAGCGTGACGCACTAGATACAGCTGCAGAGACATGAATCAAATCTTTTGTCTCCCTTCTTTCTAGGGAAGAAGGTTGCCCATATTCTATATCTTGATTCGGAAAGATCACTTTCAGAACGGATGTGCGAGAAGTTTAATTACGAAGCCATGCTGATATCTATCTAAGAGTCAGGGGCTGACCTTACCGCATTTCCAATCCACAAGCAAAGCATTGAATGAACACAAAAAAGAGTGGGCCTAAAAACTATAATATAATAGAGGGTTTTCCTCTCCTCTAAAGCTTTCAAACTCATCATATATGGAGCACAAACGTGCAAGGGGCCTTGTCTTCTAGCACTCAACAAGGAAAAGAAGAAAAGGTATTATTAATACCCTTTCAAAAGAACTTTCCTTCTCAATATGGGATGTATACTCTTACTCTCTTTGAGCATTACCAACAAATCATAAACGGTCATGAATAGATTGATAAATTTTAATAGCGTTAGTGGGGTGACCATTGGAGCAGTTTATCCTGAATTATTTCATGATTTATGGTTTTTTCTACTTTTATATTTTGATTAGTAATGTATTACGGGTAAATTACTTTTTAGTCCTTATTGTTATCCCATAAAATTTTATAAAATATTTTCTATCCTAGCCATCAGTAATTTTTCAGTCATTTATGCTAAAAGGTCATGAAAATGTCAATTAATAATTAACAAAAAATGGACGATTTTTTTTTAATAAATAGACCACTTTACTTCTATTTGAAATGTTTATAAATTAGTTTATCATTTTTTCAGTAGGTCTAAAATACTTCTTATATGTAAGTACTTGAATTACTATAATGCTTTTATTGACTTGTTAATGTTTATTTAATATTATGTTATTAAGTTAATATATATAAATATATTGAGATTGTGATGAGATTAAATATTGTTAGACACAAATAATTAAATAAGCCCTTACATTTGTGTAGGTAAGAAAAGTGTTTGGTCCCAAAGGTAAAAAAAAAAATTTGGCTTGAAGCCAAAAATTCCTCCTTTTGAATGAATAATCATTTTGATCCTTATTTTTTTTGAAGTAATTTAACTCTCAGCGTTTTATTTTTGATTAAAATGACCTCTCTGCGGATGAAAATAATTAGTCAACTAATGGTAAATGGCTTAAAATGACATGACAAACCTACGTGACAGTGCACGCTGACATAACAATGTCATATAAATAAATGTGTTGACTTAAAAGAATGTCACATTAATTAAAAAATAATTTATAAAATATATAATTTTTTTTGCCGACGTGTCATTCTGTCAAGTAATTTTAAGCTGTTTATTGTCAGTTGACTAACAATTTTTCATTCGCAGATGGGTCATTTTGACTTAAAATAAAACGTTGAGAGTTAAATTGCTTCAAAAAAGAATAGAGGCAAAATGACTATCCAGTGAAATGTTATGAACATTTTTTGACATTATATTTTTTAATCTATTATTATAGGGAAAATGATGGTTTAAAACTATTTAGGTCGTAAAATTAGTTAAGTCTATCGAGAATAAACCAAAACTAATCCCGTTAACTATGGAAAGTGAGAGTCAAAAGCATGAAATCCCTACTAGATTTGAACGTATTTAAGAGGAAAATGTGATAAGGATTTGATTCTTTCTTCCATTATCTATTCAGGTATGATATCTGCAGCTCTACCCTTTTTCTTTACATCACAATACAAGATTATGAATAGAAAACAACATGAATGAAAACTATGCTGAGGATTTGAATAAAAGAAAAATCAAATTCTAACTCTTTAGGTTTCTATTGTTTTTTTAATCACTTTTGAGCTTTGTCGGTTTTCTTGCCACCTATTCTAGATATTGTTGGCAGCCGGGCAAGGAGGCATTCAGATGTTGCTGACTGCAGAACAAGAGGCTCAGCACATAGTCTCAAGTGCTAGAAACAGTAAGCAAACTAATTTTGTTATTTCCTTTCGGATTTCGTAATTTTTCCGTCACTTAAATTATGAGTTTGAATTTCAACATTTACCTTAAGAATGTAATAAAATATTATGTCATTGCTCACCGAACATGGCCAGGCTAAAGCAAGCCAAAGATGAAGCCGAGAGGGAGGTCGCCCTTTACCGCTCCCAAATGGAAGCCGAATACCAAAACAAAATTTCCGAAGTACGTATCGACCGATAAACTGAAAAATTACGTGTTTAATTCTGATATCCTTTGCAGTCAACTGGAAGCTCTGGGAGTACAGTGAAGAAACTGATAGGAAGATTAAGGCCTTGACGAAATCAACCTCCATGGTATCAAAAGAAGTGGTTGACATGCTCATCAAACACATTACGAGTATAAAGATTTGATAAATCAACACATGCAAATCAAATCATCACGTATGCCGATTGAAACATAATCATTCTTATATTTCAGCATGCAATATGGAGTTGGAGAAGCAAGATTTGAGACAAATGAAGGGCAGAATCTTGATGTTTTGAATTCTAATAATGGTGTAAAGGGTCTCATTCACGTCTTTGATTTATTCTTCTGTAGTTGGAAATTTTCATGTTCTGATTTGAAACTAGAAAACTAGCAGCATTACCATTGAGAGCTTCGAAAGAATTGGTATTTTGGAGCGAGCAAAACTCTAAAATTTTCGACTCGGTTTGTAATTTCATAAACTACACTTGAAAAAAATTTAAAATCAAGTTTGTGTTATAAAATGAGATTTCGAATAACTCAAAATTTTTAGTAATTAGTGGATTGGTTTTCAAGTTCGAGTCAAGTCCATCAACTCTGATATATGTATATTATATCATATATAGTTATAGAAAGTCGTTTAAATTGGAACGGATTAGTACCATAATATTATAAATAGTTACAATTAAATTTGAACAGAAACTCAAACAACTCGACTCAAAAAAATCTCAAATAAGTTTGATTTATAAAATAGGACTCGTAAACTCATATAACTCAAAAAATTTTGACTCGACTCGATCGAATGGTCACCCCTAGTATTAACTACAAATGCATGGGAATATTATAATTCTCATATTCTTTAGATGCAAATGTATTTTCCATTAGAGGCTAAATATCAACCATGTAAGATTTCAATACGAATTAAGTCTTAATGTTAAAGAATTCTATAATGAGAGCAAGCACAGTAAGCCGGTTGACCAAACTGCTCATTTTTTTTCTCTCACATTTTCTTAAAGTCTCTATTTCCCTTCCCTTTAAGTAGGATTAGGATTAAGATTTGTCAAAAAAATTCTATAATGAAACTAGAATAATTAAACGAAGTATAGAATTATCCTTTCATATTACAAAATAAAAAGATTAATGCATACTGTTGGATAATGCTCAAGTCAAGTATCCTACATTGGGTGAGAAAGTACCTTGGGCTTGGTTTATATAGAGGTCTTAATAGCCTCCCTTGTTGAAGATTAGTAGATAAGGTCATTGCACGTGCGCACCATTGCTGTTGTTCGGCTGGCTTTGCTCATGCTTGTGTTTGTGTTGACATGTGTCTTTGATATGTCTGCATGCGTTTTATCTTTTTAGAGAAAATTCATAAGAATTCTTCCAAGAGATTTATAGAACTCAATGAATAATTTAAATGAATGAATTAAAAGTTGTGTTTGCATGTCTGCAGGTATGAATGCGGACATTGAACAGTTTTTTACAGATATCCGAATAGCTGTTATACAGCTATTATTGAGTGATTACTGTAGATTAATTGCACAGTTGATTAATTCCCAATTTGAACATAAATTCTGACTGTTTTTCAGTCTATATTCGACTATTTTACGAGTTGCTATAGCTGTTTTTTTCACTGATTTAAAGTGTGATTAAAGGTCATTAGTGGCTGTTTTTGAAGGTTACAAATTAGTATTTAAAACTGATTTAAATAAATTTTCTATTTTGGACGTTTATGCCCCTGATTTCAACTATAAATTGAGTTTCATCAGCTCAGTTTTTATTTATCCAAGTGAAAACAAAACTGTGTTCAAATACCTATGTTTCCAAATTTTACTAAAGCCCTTTCATTGAGTTCTTCAAACCTTTTTCCGAAGAGGAGAGCAATACCATAGGATTTTACTTTGAAATTTGGGTGTACAAATTGTCGGAGCGGCCGTGCTAACCTCGGGGGACAATTCGCCTACAACAACAACTACACCAGTTGAGGCGAATCTGTTTCTAAGGCAGTGGATTTGATCCACGACACAGTTCTTTTAATATTTATGTTATTTTTATATTATTTTATCCTGTCGTTACTAACACCCTATTTTTGAGTGATTTTACTAACACATACATCAAAAAATAATAAATTTAGAGTTAAGATCGAACCATTATGATAATCTGAGAAAGTATTGGAATGATTGAGACTACATAAAAATAATAACATTATTGAAAATGACATGAATATATAGAGGTGTCAAAATCAATAAATTATTAATGTATAGAAAATTATATAAATTTATGATTTTCTACAAGTGTCATGATTTGATTAATTATTTGACGAACTGTCAGTAGAAAGTTTTTTTTTTCACAAGCAGGCTTTTAAAGAGGTCACATGTCCTTTTTAGAATCCCTAAATCATACCCCTAAAATTTTAACCCTAAATTCTAAACTTTAAACCATAGAATTTATTCTCAAAACTTAAAACCTAGCCACAAACAATAAAATCTTAAACTCTAACCTCTAAACCCTAAATACTAGGCACTCATAAAAAAACAAAATTTTTACAATCAGTGCATAGAGTATTTCTCGTCACAATCGAAGACATACTATTGATCTATATGTGTTTTTAAATACTATTTATTTCTTATATTTCAATAAAATTCTAATGAAACATTACTTGACCAAATAGTTTGTTTAAGTTTAATTTCATTTAATTCTAAAATTAATAAATTTGAACTAAATTACCCAATATTAAACTTGAATATTTTAACGGTAAAGCACTCAAGCATGAATCACATAAATATTATCATATGAATCCACGTAGGACCCCGAAACCTCAATTAACAAAAATTCCAAACCTTCTATTAGTAAAAGTAGCCATATAAATATGCCACCAAAAACATATATGATATCTTTGAGATGAAATTGAACTGACGTCGACACCAGAACCTATAAAGCTGCTCGAGCTGATGAAATATATTATCGTATTTAATATTTTAAGACAAAGAACTTAACAAGTATCCATTGTCGTCCAGTGGTTAGGATATCTGGCTTTCACCCAGGAGACCCGGGTTCAATTCCCGGCAATGGAAATTGATTTTTGACATTTTTTCAATAAAAAATCACCACTATTACTTGTCAAATATTATAGAGATCGATGTAAAAACTTGTTAGATACTCTGCTTCCAATCTTTGGTTTCTTTCCCTGCTTCAAAACTAATATTTTATCTTCTGAGAAAAGAGAAATATTTTTTTTTCATAACATCATTTGCATGCATTTGTTAATGATGTTCTATTTGTTAATGATGCTATATATGTTCTCTTAATATTGTGATTAGGGTTCTATTTTATGTTGAGCGTTTTCCATGTGTTTTTAGGGTCTACAAGACTACAAATATGGTTTCTTTGAAGTTTTTAGTTCCAAAAAAGAGCCTTGGTGTGTACAAATTAATAGTCACCACCAAAGCTGCTTTCCCTCTTTGATTAGAACCCTGTAGTTTAGGGAAGAAAAATGGTTTCAAGATCATGTTTTTAACACTTTGATCCTTGGCCAAATGACCATCCTTTTAAGTGATTAAAATTCTCTTCTCAATAGAAATCCATGCCATATGGTTTTCATTTGAGTGATTAGATCTTTGTTTCTAGGGTTCAAATATACGATTTGACTAGTGGTTTCATGCCTGAGGCTATGGCAAAACAGTTTGACAATTTCGAGTACGATACAGAAGCCACTGCTAGAGGGCTCCGGCAACAAATGCATATTTGTACAAGGCTAGATGCGCGCGTCTTTAAACGTAGGAAGAAGATAATTATACCCCCAAAAGGTGAACTGTTCACAAACATTCAGTATGAGAGATTCTCTTTTGCTTTATTTGTGGCAGACTCTCCATGGCAAACAGGAAATGAAGATGGGTTGGGACATCAGCCTCAAGGTGGCGTCGATGAGTGTTTGGCTATGTCAAGATGGGGATTTGGAATCTCTTAGCTTTGAGTACATTGCCAAAGATAAGGAGATCAAAGAGAAAATTTTGGGCGGAAATCTTGTGGATCGTTCAATTTCTTTCTTCGGATCATGTATTCTCTCTATTTTAGTTATTCTCAATCGATAGGTCTTATTCAGCAGGCCAACAGAGTCCAACGAAGTTGTTTAGTTAGAATCTCCCTGATTAGGAGAAATCACAAATCGTTCGTCGTCTCCAACATTGATTGCTAAAGATGCGATCCGTATAAAAAACAAAATTCAATACGAGAGGAAAGTTTTCATACCAAGTGTTATATGTTAACAGGAATGTAGGTACATGTGGAGGTTTAACCTAGGAACTTTTCCAATGAGGATTGGTTTTCAGCCTTAAAAAAGAGAGTAAAAACAGCTCAAAACATAAACCACTCACTCTACTTCAACCCTAACTGAAAAAAGTAGAAATTGATGACGGTAGTGAACATCAATGGCAAAGTAGCATCAATAAGCTTACTAAACAGGGGTCCTTGGCGGTTAGAATCTCCGACGGATAGTTCAAACAGGGAAGAACCCATGTGTATCTTGGCCCCCAACCAATTTTTTTTTTTATCTTTGATTTATATAATTTTCTTTAAAATGTTTGAATTAATTCTAAATTTGCACCCTTAACTTTTCAACAATTATGTTTTGTTTCCTCAAACCCTCGACTCTGAACCAAACTGACGATATTTGTTTATATTTCCTTCGTTTACATAATATATATGAGCAAAAATTTGATAATTTAACACTATGTTGACATGGATACAACTTAATAGGAATCGCCTATATCAAAGAGTTGAATTGGCTTAGTTTATCTCCATTTTACATTTGACACATGCCCTTAACCTTTCTTTCCCCTACTATCACCTATTTGAGTATGATAAATTCTAAATGATTAACTCTACATTAATCCAGTTGAAGTTGAAAAATTACCAAGTTTTTTTTATTTTAAAGTACGATAAATATTATTATAACGATATTTTTATCTTTTATATTTTTATATAATCTTAAAATAAAATAACTTAAAACTATTACTTGAGACTCAAACACAATACTAAACTTTGAACACTCCTATAATCATTTGTTAATTTACCTTTTTTCAAATATTTATTTTACTTGGTTCACACCCACCTAAAATTTCTATGTTTCGGCGAATTTGGTATTCAACAAGGAGAGAAAGGACATACCGGAAGCCTTAACGTACTACGTTCCTGCAACAAACAGGCTTTGTTCAACCCTGCAACCAACAAAAGGATCTAGTGAGAGATTTAGCGAATTAACCAAGTTGATGCAAATAAGGACGGAAATGAAATCAAACATTGAGAGAAACAAAAATCTCTTAAGTCTTTAAACCTAAAAATCAAACGGGACAAGTCTTATTTGACTAAGAATTAAACTAAAATACCATTCTATCAAACCCTCCCAGCCAATACATGGCTTCGTCCGTGGATGCAAAGTTGGAGCACCATTAACAATCTTCTTATATTTGATCCTTCTCCAGCTATTAACTGGAATCATATGATCTACAAACTTCCTAATAAAAACCTACTGCCGGCAGGCAGGCAGAATAATTCACTCAAAAGTGTGCAAATATATTTCATCCTAATTGCGTCCAACTTATTTTATTATTGCCTAATGAAGATCCCATGAATGCTGAGTCATTGGAATATTAAGTTGAGACCATGGATAACTTATGACGGATGGTTCTACAATTAAAATCCAAGTACCAAGTGTTGTTGAGTGCCGTAATAAGACATCGTACTTTCAATGTTCGAACTTTGGTGACGACATTGTTGAAAGAAACAGACCCGAACATAGACCCGTAAGATATCAAAATCCATGTTGTCAAGATATGGTGTCTTCTCAACAGATGCGTCGAATACAAATTTCCAGTGGCTGCAGTTCAAGATAGGCAGGCATCAGCTAAACCAATGTTGTCATGGCCTGCGTCTAAAGGCACACCTAATTGATGCACCTTGGTGTTAGACAATAAAAGCCAAATAACAGGCGCATTTGATTAAGCACATACTTGAAAGACATATCGTCTTGTATGAAGCTAAAAAAATACCCACCAATTGAAGTTTTCTTTAACTTTTTGCCCCATTAGATATATCAAACTCTCTACTTCTACTTCTCGATATTTGGGCACTCTACAACAAACATGGGATCATAAGAAAATCATATTGGCCAACAAAATTTTAATGTTATGCAAAAAAAAAAAAATTGAACCAATCTTTAAATTATCATAATCATACATCTTAAGCTTATTAAATGTATATATACAAAAAAATACACATGAATTTTGCAGTTTAATAATTCAAGTGAGGGCATTTTTGCGCCTTGTGCCTTTGGTAATGAGGTTCTAGGGCATAATATGTGCCTTGAAAAGGGCTGGGCTAAAATCACCAAAGAGGTAAACAAATGGCAGATAATGCATGTTTGTACAAATACTTTATATTCCAAAAATGTCAAGTGGTAAGAAAACAATAAAACTGATTACAGATTCTAAGGGAAGGAACTCATCTGCAAGTGTCATATACAACAAGGATGAACACGGATAAGTAATTCGTCTTCCAGATGTAGGCAAAACCACTTCATGTGAAAAAGTCTTCATCACTTCATCGGCTTCTATCTCAGAAAACTTTGCCAACCTGAAACATCCATCCACGTCCACAATTCATGGCAAATATTAGTCATTGTTTTATTGACAACTGCAATTTCATATTAAAGATGCAACAGGTTCGGCACATCTCCAAGGCTCTTAAAAAGGGCTCTGCAATTGAGATGACTCATTCTAAGGGAGACTCCAAGTTCATTTAGATATTTGATTAGAGACAGTTATATCCGTTTCATAATGATGCATATATATATGTATATATAAAATCGTTACAATGGGAACCTAATCAAGGATGAAACTGATTGTATTCAAGAAGGTATGATTTGTGTTTTTTTCATTTTTAACAAAGATAGCCTAGATGCCCGGGATACAATCAAAGATGTCACATCTGAATGCCAAAGTTGATTCTATAAATTAAATATAAAAATGGCAGTCAAACATATCCTAGTTCAGTAAATAGTTCAATAATTAGAGAAACAATTGCCAATATACCCTTTCAAGTGCTCTGCCAAAACTCAAATTGGTGAATTCACTACCAAAACTACTGGCAGCACAATCCAGGGAAGGGAGGCATTGAGAAATGAGAATGTTAAGAGAACCCACTCCAAGCTTCTCTACTGCTGAGCACGTTCAAGCTACATTTAATCACAAATTAAGGACACAAAGAACTTTTAAGTTGAAATAACAAGTATAGCAAATTAGTACAACCTGATCAAAGCATCATTAAGAATAAATAAATTGAAAAAAAATGCATGTATTTCCTTCCCATCATACTATTTTACCTCGGCCAAACAACCAGGTGGCAATGTTCATATAACTTTCCATACTTATTGAGAACATGTCTTACTAACATAATTGTTGACATGGAAAAACAGTTGAAGATGCAAAACGTATACAAACACAGCAATTAATAAAAACATTTTTCTTTTATTTTTAGATTTTTTTCTCTTTTCGCTTCTTTCATAATTAACATAGCCAAGTCTTATACCCTACTCCTACGTCTCTCTCAACCCACCCCCAAGATTTCACTCTAGGCAGCCTTGCAAGGCCAGCAACATGTCTCCTCTGAGCAAGAGATTCACAAGGTTTTCTTATTACTAATGTTGGCAAACTGTTACTTTGCCTTGTCCCAGATGTCTTGCTTCATATACCTTTTTCTTTTCTCTTTTCTTCTCTCTTTGCAGCAAGGCAAGACCATGGGCTTCATAAATGCTGTGGACACTTGGGTTATTAGGTAGGACTCTTGGGAAAAGTTGTTAGATAGGACTCACAGAATAAAGTTGTTTTAAAACTCTTAAAAATGGAAGTTGATTGTGGTAGGAATTTGTTTAATTTCTTTAATTATTGTAATCTCTATTTAAAGAGACTCATGGAATAAAAAAATGCAGAATTTCTATCAAAACCATAAAAAGATTTGGGTCTCTCACTCTCTCTTTAACAAGTCCTAAGGTTTGTCTTCAATCAACAAGCTGAGAGATTTCAGTTTCTCAGCAACAAGCTGAATCATCAGTTCCCAACCACACTATCATAACAATCAAATTGGAACCTATAAGAATATGGCTTGAAGCACCTTATCAGATGGAAACCCTATAGAGCCCAAATTTGGCAGCAGCCATAAGCTCAGTGAAGAACCTTGCAACATAAATAGGATTGTTTTCCCCCATAATTCTACTTCTGTTTTTGGTATATTAACCTTTGTTACTATTTCCTGAAAGCCTTCTGTTGGTTCTTGTATTATTTAACGATTGAGTAGATGCAGAACAGGAGCTTCCATGTTTCTTTGGATTAATAAAATCATGCTAAAAATTATTAACATATAAATATAGTCATAACAAATAACACAATTACATACCCTGTTTGTTCAAATTGTTGCTGACTTCTCAAAATGAGTAACAAATCAAGGACATGGCCTACACAATACATACAGTAAATAAGAAAACAGAAATCCAAATCAATTAGTCCTGTATAAATCATTAACAAAAGGAACAATCTTCATCACGTACATATCGTATGTATGCATGCTAGTTTAAAGATCCACGACACCTGAACAAGAGCAAGAATGGTTAGACAAAAAGTGAGCAGAGAATAGCAGGTAGCATGCCTAATTTATTTTCATACGGTGATAAGGATTTTCTCAGAGAGCAAGAAATTCAATGCAAACAAGATTAGAATTAAAAACGGAACAGCCATAAATCCAATTGCATCTTACTTCTTTGAACCACAGTTGCAAGGAATTTTTTTCTCCTCCAAAGGAAATTTGTAGTTATATGAAATTTCTTCACCAGCAGCTATGTGTCGTTTTGAATAAATGAATATCTTCTTTTGGCCTTCTACGCTAATAACTTTTGTGTAACAATTAGGCTGCAATTCAAATATTCCAAGTTAGCAGCACCAATCAATCATGAGTAATAAAAATGAACAGAGCTACATCTTCACATACCTCACAAGAATGGTTTATAAATCTAGCAATCCCACCACGCTTAGTAGCATCAACCTATACATCGATGTAGTATACTTGAAGTCAAAAGATTGGCCCAAAAACAAGAAAGGATGCCCCAACCATAATGCAGCTTAAATCAAGGCCCATAAGTTGAAATTTTGATTTACTTACTACATATCCATCATCAAGTCTAAACAGATAACTGCTACCAATTCCCATCTTCTCATAATATTGTTCCCGTATATCAGAAATCTATAACATTTGAAAGCATATTCAATGGTCATTCGTGAAAAGAAGAGGAATTACAAGAAATTAGACTGAACAGGAGAACATACAAGTTAAACCTACCCTCGGACGAATTAACTCTCCAACATATTCAATGACAAAGTCCTCCGCCTCAATTGTCTCAAGTGCAACGAGACCCCAATCATGTATCTTGCTTCGCTGAAAACGTAGACGCTTTTTCCTTGCCTAATAAATGGAGTAAATTTAAAACAGTCACATCATGACATTTCAAAACCATGATATTCGAAAAACATCATGTTAAAATCACCTTCAACTGTGTAGCTTTCAAGAGATCAGCACCCTCTGCAACAGCTAGAAGATTGCGCATCTTCACTCTGTTAGTTCTTGCAGAAAGAACTTTACTGTTTGACAAGTGTGCAATACTATTAACCTCAGGACCTGAATACTTCATGTGAATACACTGAATTCCTCTAACACGTGCTCTTTCAGCGGGACTTGCATTGAGTGACCATTTACGCCACTTCCAGCCATTAATTGAGGTTCGCGCACATCCATCAGATCTAGGACAGGGATTTGCAGTCCTGAATCTAATTTTGTGGGTCTTTCGATCTGCAACCTCTCTAGATGAAGAACACTTGCTACCACCACTAACTACTTTCTGTACCTTGACTGAAGGTGATGGATGCTCATCATTATTTAATTGCTTTCTTTTTACCCCTGATACCTTTGTTGCTGAGGATAATAAAAGAAATCAAGAAAATTTAAGATATGCAATTATTTGACATAGAACAACAAAAGAATGAAAGGGGGAAAAAACCTTTCAGTGTTTTCTTGGAGGAATCATTAGTAAGCTCTCCTTCACTTCCAACAGTATGGTTACTCCAGCCTACAATCTTCTCATCAATATTCTGATGCTCATCATTATTTAATTGCTTTCTTTTTACCCCTGATACCTTCGTTGCTGAAGATAATAACAGAAATCAAGAAAAATTAAGATATGCAAATATTTGACATAAAACAACAAAAGAATAAAAGAGGGAAAAACCTTTCAGTGTTTTCTTGGAGGAATCATTAGTAAGCTCTCCTTCACTTCCAACAGTATGGTTACTCCTGCCTACAATCTTCTCATCAATATTCTGAAAGGCTGATGCTCTTTCCCGGAAGACTTTATCAGCACTTTCTCCAATCAAATTTTCTGCATAACATAGTTAAAAATCATTACCATCTCTAAGTTCATTATATCTTCTGCATTCAGAAGAATAAACAACATACTTTGAACAGAAGAATCATCCTTTGATGTTTTCTGACCACTTGCACTCTTGGGTAATGAGTGGTCATTGAGCAAACTCTTCTTAGCTTCTGCATAACATAGTTAATAACCATTATCATTTCTAAGTTCATTATCATCTTCTACAATATCAAGAACTTATCAGAAGAAAAAACAACATACTTCGAACAGCAGCAGCACCCTTTGATGTTTTCTGACCACCTGCACTCTTGGGTGATGAGTGATCATTGTGCACACTCTTCTTGGCTATGATTTTCGATGACTGAGAAACATTAGATGATTGCGACATACTTATATCTGTTCCAACCTTTTTAGAAGGGGCAGCAGTTAGTTTTGGCTCTGCATGATCCAACAAATTCTTGGAAGCCTCTTTCTTCCAAGGCCTTTCAACAGGTTGATCCTGTGACCCGTTGATAATCATGGACTGAGAAGATCCTACCTTCTTATGAACCAACTTTTTCTTTCGGTAATATGTACATGTACCAGTTGCTAAAGATACCTCTGAGGAGCCTGAACCGATAGACTTCCTTGACCCCTCCGTGGGCTTATCTCGTGGGGCGGAAAAACCAGCAAGATTTTTCTTATCTTCACTAAACTTCTTTTCCTGAAGCAAATGAAAAGTTTCAACAAAATATTCAACCCAATATCAAAATCTACGGGTTAGTTGTTAGAATAGAAGGTACAAAGTAGCGATCAATACCTCTTTTCCATCAGCATCGCTCTGTTTCTTCAAACTACGCCATGATGTAATCAACTGATAAAGACTAGCATCACTAGCAAATGATGATTTCCACTCTCTTAGTACAACATCATGGAGCTTCTGCCGACACATTGCCATGGCAACGTATTCTCCAATCTTAGGGCTACGCTCGACCGTAGTTGAAGGTCGAAATTTACAAATGTGTGATGGAACAAGAATCACAGAATTAACCTCAAGTCCAGGAGGTGGTGGCTCATCAACTTCTTGTTCATTACTTACATCCACAACCTTTCTAAACAATCTCTTAAATGCCCCAGCCATAAAAGTTCCATCCCTTGTAGTATAATCATTTTCAGATATAGACTGACAATCAGGCTTCTGTGATTCTAATGAGTTCTCTAGATTGGCAGATAAATCTAACATTTTGTTTGAAACATCATTTTTGTCTTCAGAACCGTCTGAAGTATCAAGATCAGAAGAAATATGGCACTGAACAGAAGATCCAACCGTGTCTTGCAGCTGTAAAAGAAAAATATTTGTTTTAAATTCTGGAAAGATATGATCCTTGTCTATTACAACAGCACATATTGGGCTGTAAATGGAAAGGGAGAACCTAGTCTCACTAGAACAACTTTAAAAATATACTGAACTATAATGAAGAACTAACAGGAAATACCTTTTGTAACTCTTTCAACTCCTCATCTATCGACAAATTGATGGATTTCTCTGCTTCCTGTTTATCAGGATTTTCATTCAATTTTTCATCATTTTCCGGATCAATCACTAGTTTGGCTTCACTTTTAACAAGATTGTCAAAATAGTTGGCCATAAACACCATCGCAGAAAAATGGAGCTCATTTTCAACACCTTCCAGGATACATTGTATGCCACCATAAAGGCCATTATTGTGCAATGGACCATTCTGTTTGGATATAGTTTCCTGCACTCCAGATGAAGATATATGCATCTCTTCTGCATGGTTATCTACAGAAGCTGTTGTCGGTTCATAACCAGGTGGACAATCAATATCATGAGTTGTCAATTCCATCCCAGAGAAGAGCTGTAAAACCATAAAGCATTAGATTCAAGGTCATTACATACTATTTACACACAGAGAGTAAAGCATAGACTTTACTTACAGTTGTAGCTTTTACATTTTCAGTCTCCTTGACATGATCAATGGAGCCACTAGCAGATGCCATAACATTAGGCTGACCAAACCAAAGTTTTCCCCTTCTCCAGGAAGACAAATATTCAACAATACTATCATAAAAGACAGCATTCCATGTAACTTCCATGCAATATTCAAAAAGCATCTTACAAACAACTGAATAAGAACCCCAAAAATTTTCAATGCTTCCAACGGATTTTATACATTCACTAAAATCTGTAGATTCTTGAATTGAAGGACTAGATACATCATGGGAGCCTGCTTTGCCAACCTTGGGAGTACAACATATACTTCTTTTAGGGATATTTTTAATCTGTATACCAAAGGAACTTCAGGTTTTATTATTTTAAGACAAATAAACATCAGATTTTTTATTGAGTGATTGCATACATTACCAGTTTTCCTTTAGAACTTTTGACATCCTGGTTGCATGATTCAACCATTAGATGTCTCTCAGATTTTTTTCCAGCAACAAACTCTGAGATCGCAGTGGTGATTATTTCATCTAGCATAACTCTACGAGCTGCTTTCATAATTCGAGAATGCAGATCAGAAGAAACTTCTTCAGAAATTGCCGATATGAAGTTGACAGATGACTCCGGTTCATTTTCAACAACAAACTGACCACCTTTCCAAGCATTTAAAACAGACAACAAGTTGGTGGGTTGAAACCTATCATTAGCATGATAAATCTGCAAAATAATAAATTAGAACAAAAGAAGATAATAAGAAAGAAACCGAGTTAAGCTTTGATGCATCATGCCAGCCTACCACAATGGATAAACTAGGTTTGCTAGAGTTCATGGGACACAATAGTTAAAACAAATGAACAGCTCCTGCAGTGATGAATCATGACTCAAGAGTTTCAAGGCTTACCATAATAGAATCTCCAAGATAACCACTGGAATGCCAAGAAAACAATTGCGTAAGGGAATGAGGCCCATGTTTCCTACTCTCACCATCTTCAAACAACCAACATGCATCTTCAGCTGACTGAAATAAAAAAAGTGAATCATCCAAAGGATGTCCTATGAAAAAACAAACAAACAAACTAGCAACACAAGGCTAAGTGCTCAGGAGCTTACATTGCAGTTGAATTGAGAGGGGAGAGTGGAAGGAGTGTGCTGGGCACTAGTAAAGGAAGAACTTAAATAACTAGAAGCTGTGGTTGAAGTCAGATACACAAATCCAGTAGCAACATGATCAGGGAACTGTCTAAAGTACTTTAAGGGAACAGGATTCATCAAAGTCCCATTGATTATAGGATAAACGGGGAGCTCCTCCGGCAAGAAACCACTCGACAAACCATCGTACAACTGCTGCTGGATATAAGGACCACACATCTGCCCCTGCTCATTGACATACATCCATCCACTCACATAAGAACAAGAAGAAGATGGCCCATTGCTTAAGTAACTGTTGCCTACGCATGAAGATCCACCGCCATTACAAGACTGTGGAATCCCACTGTTATTGCCATTAGACTGGAAACTCATATCCGTTGCAGATTGTTCATCACTGCTAAATCATGAAAACAATCATAAAAAAATATAAAAGGGGCGCCAGCTGAATCAACAATAAAAAAAGAGTATATTAACAAAATACCCGCAAATTGAAGATGCCAAGTGGGTAGAGGGATCTGAAACTTTAAGGCGCTTTCTGGAAAATTTTGGGTTATCAAATTCGTCAATGGAGGATGCTGAGGACACCATTGGTTGACCTGAATCAATCCAAATCTAAGTCAGTTGTTCATAAATGTACTATTACTAACTAATACAGAAAAAAGAAACCTTTATGCTGAATCTGCGAATAGGAGCACCCAAATTTCCAAGAAGATTT
Source organism: Hibiscus mutabilis (assembly GCA_019671005.1). NCBI lineage: Eukaryota > Viridiplantae > Streptophyta > Magnoliopsida > Malvales > Malvaceae > Hibiscus > Hibiscus mutabilis. The sequence goes on from CM033732.1 coordinate 39,210,203, forward strand.
AAAAAAGAAAGGCATATCATAATAATCTCATATCCATACACATACCAGTTCCTAAAGTATGAACCATTCAACTCTATTTCATACCCATCCAATTCAATTCAATCGTGGCCAGAATCTGTACAACTCCGATAAGGGTAGCACGGGTTTGGATGGAAAGAAATTTGCGGCCGGGATTAGGGGGAAACCATTACATGCCACCGGCGACTAATTTGGGTTGTTCCTATTGTTCTTTTCTTTCCTGAAAGAAAAAATTGTGTTTTATTTATTTATTTTTCTTCGTATATATGAAACTACAACCGGAAATGCGCAATTCGATTGAGATTTCAGCTTTTCTCGACTTCGATCTCAAGTCAAGCCCTATTTCTTCTGTGATCTTCTTGTTTCTGGGTTTGCTTCAGGCCTCTCTCTCTTATGATTATCCACTCATTTCTTGGGCTTGCTTTTGGGCTAATGAATTGATAGATGAACTTAAAAGCAAACTAGCCCTGTGTATGTATGTAAAAAAAAAACATAAAGTCAAAAAATACTCTTAACATTTGATTAAATAATTATTTTGATTTTTTTTAAATAATTTAACCTTTAATATTTTATTTTGGATCAAAATAATCCTTTTGGGATGAAAAATGTTAGTCAATTAACGTAAACAATTTGAAATGACCTAACATAATGACAAGTCACAAGAAAAAATAATTTTATATATTTTTTAAAATTATTTTTTGATTGATGTGACATTCTTTTAAGTTAACACTTTTGTCTATATAGCACTGTCATGTTAGTGTACATTGTTTGTAACATTATTTCAAGTCATTTTATCGTTAGTTGACTAACAGTTTTCACCCACATAAGGTCTAATTTGACTCAAAATGAAACGTTAAAAGCTAAATTGCTTCAAAAAAATAGGAGTCAAAATAACTATTTATTCAAAACGTTATGAAATTTTTTTGATATTATGCCTAAAAAAACAGCCATGTTGTATGCATAACTTCAAGGGTAAACTCTGCAATGGTCACTCACCTTTAGTGAGTGTACATTTTTGCTCGACAATTTTAAAAAACTAACATTATGGTCAATTATATTTTCGTTTTTTCAAACATTTGATTATTCTTGTGTTAATTGTCGTTAGACAACTGACGGCGTATCGACTTGGCACAGTAAAAAAATGATAAATTCTCTAGATAGTCATTAAACTATTACTCCACTCCTATTTTGACCACTAAACTAATAATAATTTATATAATTACACATTTAATCTTTCATATATATATATATATAATTAAAAAATTTAATATAAAAACCTTTAACTTGAAACAAGAATTTAATGAAAAGCAGCTACGAGTGTACTCCCTAGCTCTTACGGATTCAATGATAATTATACACTCAACCAAGGCAGAACCTTTAACTGAAAAGAAGAAAAATTATCAATGAGACCAAACCGCTCTAAAATAAAATACATCAAATATACTGCTTATAAGAAAATTTGTACGAAACCTGAGAAAACGAAAATCGTCTCCATCTCTTCAACCATGAGTCTCTTCGGTCTGGGCAGATGAAATTTAGTTTCCACTCTTCTTCTTATTTGCTTATTTTCAATTGTTGCTAATAAATTGTATTCATATCTGTTATAATTTTGTAGCCGTTTTCTGATTCAAGATCAACGGAAAATTTCTACTCTTTTTTGCCCTTCATTGAATTTCTTTTGGTTGTTCTTTTAGTTTCGGAGGCTTCGCTCCGATTAATTCGGACCGAACCGCATAGCACATTTGATTTTGGTGGATGAGTCTTTCAGCGGAGATTTTCTGCATGAACAACACCTCAAACTTGAGACTTGCTTAAGCGATACCGGGCTGTTTACCACTTGGACCAACCCCGTTGTTCCCTTCATTAAATTTTTAATTCGTATTTTGAAAATGTTTCATCTATCACCACAATTTTCCTCCTTGATTCTTTGACTCCTTTGTTAACTGTAACTAGATCAGTGATTATGTTGATTGAGTTGATAGTGACTCGTAATGCATGTTGAACTTCTCTTAATGGTCTGGTGTTAAGCAATGAATGGTTTGATCTGAATTTTTATGATTATTTGGGTTCTAAGTTAGAACTGTGATTAAAAGCTATGTAACCAGTTTTCATGGAGGAGAGCCTTAGAAAGGTCAAAAAGGATAATTAATGAGTAATTTATATTTTAGATCATTAAATTTAATATTCACTTTCATTTACATCACAAACCTTTAATTTAATAAAATTACATAATTCAACTTTTATTGTTTATAAATTAAGTCACTTATATTGACAACGTTAAATGATTTTAATGTAAAAAACTAAAATTGACACTTTTACTTAACATATTTTTCACATATCATCAAATAAAGTTTAATTGATAGTTTTAATATTTTTCTATAAGAATTTTTGAAACATTTCATTTGAATAAATTCAAAGAAAAATATCAAAATTTCTTATAAACCCTAAGAAAATATTTTTTAGAATAGTCTAAAGGTGATTATTAAATACAAGTGTCAATTTTAATTTTTTACATTAGAATTATTCAACGTTGTCAATATAAGTGACTTAATTTATAAATAAAAAAATGAATGATGTAATTTTATTAAATTAAAGGTTTGCGATGTAAATAAAAGTGGATATAAAGTCTGATGATCTAAATTGTAAATTACCCTTAATTAATATATGCTCTTTCTTTTTTTTAAACCTTAAAAAATATATTGCCATAATTGAGAAGAATGAGCTCTGGATCATGATTCATGAAGCTGAATTCTATTAAGTGGAATGAAGTTGAGAAAGTTGAATAAAATGGAAGAGAAGTAATTGGAATATACAAATGTAGTAAAATTGGGGAGTTAATTAATTTGCCAAAAAACCAATTATATGATCAGTTTCAAAGGATGCAGAAGATCTTCCATAGATTTCAAGAAGATAATAGTTCGGTCCCATTGAGCAATTTTTCTTCTTTCCAGTTAAAGGTTTTGCTTTGGCCGACTATAAAACCATCAATAAGCGCTAGAGAGTACGTTAGTGACTGTTTTTCATTAATTTTTTCTTTCAAGTTAAAGGTTTTTATATTAAAATTAAGATTAAATTGATAGTAAGTAAAAATACGAAGGACTAAATGTGTATTTATATATATTATTTTTAGTTTAGGTGGTCAAAATAGGAGTGAAATAATAGTTTAGTGACAATCTATAGGGGTGAGCAAAACTCGACTCGACTCGAAAACTTATTTTTTTTCAATTTTGAGTTATTCAAGTCGAGTTATTCGATTTAATCAACTTATTCGAGTCAACTCGAGTAACTCAAAAAAAATGAATTCGAGTTGAGTTGAAACTTTTCCAACTCGAAAAATCGAAAAACCGAAAATTGAATTTTACAGATTTGCTATTTAGTCACTGATTTCATTTTTCTTCAATTTTTTTTTCATTTTAAGTCCATTTTTGACCAAATTTGAACCACATGTTCCTAAACCAATGTAGAACACATATTTAAATTCAATTCATATTTTTGAAAATAAATTTCATCCTTTTGCAGTTTAGCCCCTAAACTTTGTGTTATTTCTTCAATCTCCCCTTCATTTTAAGTCTATTTTGACCTAATTTGAGCCACATGCTCCTACACCACTATAGAATACCTATTTAGCTTCAATTCATATTTTAAAAATAAATTTCCTATTTTTTCAATTTAACCCCTCAACTTTGAATGATTCCTCATTTCTTCAATTCATCTTTCGTTTTAAGTCTATTTTGACCAAAATTAAACCACATGGTTCACTAACACTATATAATATGTATCTAACTTCAATAATTATTTTTTAACAAAATATATTCTTTTGTAATTTAGTCATTTCACTTCACATTTTATTCAATTTGATCATTCAACTAAATTTTTTTGTAAAGTTTTTCTTCACATCAAATTATTAACTCATTTATACTCTCGTCAATACTTTATCCCCAAAAGTTCCTTATTTAAAAATAACATTATAAATATATTTTAGAAGTTTAGATGAAGTTTTTTATTAAATAACATTACAAATCTTATTTATACATGTAAAATATAATTAGAAGAAATATATATATATATATATATGCATATCTTATATGGTTAAAGAAAGCCGTTTAAATTGGAATCAAATCGTACTACAATATGATAAATAATTACAATTAAATTTGTATCGAAACTCAAAAACTCAAATCGACTCGAATAGAAAAAAAATTCAAATTAAGTTTGAGTTGTAAAATATGATGCATCAACTCGAATAACTCGAATTTTTTTACTCGACTCAACTCGATCGAATGTTCACCCCTAACTATCTAGGCAACTTATCTTTTTTTATAGTGTCAAGTCAGCACGCCGTCAGTTGTCTAATGACAATTAACACCCGAGTTACCAAATGTTTAAAAAATGAAAACGTAAGTGACCACAACGTTAGTTTTTTTAAATTGATGAGAAAAAGTGTACACTTACTAAAGCTAAGTGACCATTTTGGTAGTTTACCCTAACTTAAAGTATATTTAATTGTTTTGATATTAAAATTTATTTTTTCTAGCTATTATTAAATAATTAAATTGTAAATGTATTTTTTAAACCCAATAAGAAATTTAAAAAATATGGATTTATAAAATAAAATTAAAAGTAATTAATGACTCTAAAGATTATATATATTTTTTAAAAATGTATCTATAAAATTTTTGAATTTAAATATTAAGTAATTATTGTATTTTTACTTCCTTTTATGTTTGTGTTTTAATTAAATATGATAATTATGAATGGTCATGGGTGGTAGGATTTTTGGCTAGCCCGACTCCGACCTAAGAAGTATTGATAGCCACTCGTCTCCGATTCTAGAAGGTTTTTAATGATCTGGATTTCAAAATCCGAGGGTCAGTTCAACCTGAACCATGGGTCTTGCATGTTGGGCTGAGTTTCGGTGCCCATTAGGTGCTTAAGAGAGCCTTGGTGGGCTTTCATTTTGATGTTGGGCTTGAAGCCTTGGTTGGGTGGGTGAATACTGAATAGGAGCGTGATGGAAGGGTATATGGGTAAATTTCTTCATGTTTGAAGGGGAAAAGGTTGGTTTCTTTATTGTTTCTGTAGAAAAGCAAGAGGGTGATATCACCTTTGTATCTACGCCTTCCCATCTCCTTCAACTTCGTATTTCTTCAAAGACCCAAAGACAAAGATCCAAGCTTTGTCATTTTGAGTGGGAATCTCAGATTTTGGATTGAGGGTATTGTAATCAGTAGTCAAGGATCTATAAATCAAGGTAAGGATTATTGATAATGGTAGAGGAATGTGTTTTTGGGTTTTGGTGGAGGTTCTTGAAGAAGAACTCTTAGAAGGAATTCAATCTCATTTTTTAGTCTTAGATTTATGTTTTTGTTATCCATTCTTCACCTGTAAGTTGTAATTCGAATTACAACTTCATTTGTGTAGTGAAGAAAGTGGGTGAGAACTCTAAAGCTCAAGGCAAGGGGAAGGCTTGAGGTCTTGGAGCAAAAAATTTCCTTTCCAGCTGTTGGAAGGAGGTTAGTACACTTCCAACTCCTTTTGTTTCATGCACATCTTAAGGATGATGTCTTGTATGCTTGATTTGGTGATTTAGGTGTTTAAATGCTTGAAAATGCTAGTTGATGGTAAACCCAAGAGTTGATGTTAATAACATGTAAAAATGGTAGTAAATCACCCTAAATGACTGTCATAAACTATATGATCAATTTAAGAGGTTATTGGTTGCGAGTTAAAGGCTTTGAGGATGATTTCATGAGCTTAGGAAGCCATTTCTAAGCTTCAATACCGGTACATAAGGAGCTTGTACTGGTACCCTAGTGTTCTAGGTTGAAGAACGTTGTTCGATTGAGATAAACTAAGATAGGGGTACCGATACAGTATGCAAATAGTAGCGGTACATCATGTAGATTCGTATATATATATGGGTCGACCTGTACCGGTACGCATAGGCTTAGGAAAATTCCAGTAAGTTATTTTGGTATCAGTACACTATGAATACCAGTACCCAAGGGTATCATACCGGTACGCAAAGACCCGTACCGGCATACACTAGCATTCTACCCCAAAAATGTTAATTTTAGCCTCAGGGCTGAAAAATTATGAGATTCGATCCAATAGACCCCTAATGATATAAACATGCCGAGATTTAAGGTTAGTTCTTGAAACTAGTTGAGATATCATCTACTTTCAAACCTCTTGTGCTAGACAAGCAAGCATATTGGTAAAGGTTATTCTCAGAGATAGATTCTCCTTCAAGGAGTCGCCATGAGAGGGAAGTTGTGGAAAGATTTTGTTGTACATCAAACCTTTGGGTATTATCGTATAAGTTAGATTTCTTTGATGATGTATTCGTGTGACTAATTTGACGAGGTATCGTTAGGTTATTCTATGCCTTCAGCAATACATCGAGTGAGGATGAATCCCCTAAAAGAAAGAATCAGTTGAGATGATGTTTGTACCGTTAGAAGACAAATGTTATATAGTTATGTGTTGTGAAAGATCAGAGTAGCACAACGGAAAAATTTGGAGGTCTTAAAAGAGTTATCAAGGTTTCAGCATCTTCATTGGTTTAATGGGTACAAATTCCGAGGACAAAATTTTCTTTAAATATGAGAGAGTTGTAACGATCCAAATTTTGGTTTAGTAAATTGGTTCTCGGATCCGGGTATTGGATCCTTAATTTGGTAATTAAATTAAAGAGAATTAAGAAATTTAAAGCTCGGTTTAAGAAAATTGAGAACTAAAATTATGAGGGTTAAAGTTGGGACCCTAAAGTGGAAATAAGGGGGAAGTCAAATGCTTAATTAATTGGTTTACCCATTTTGTTGGGGAATAGTGTATGTAACCCCCTCGACCCGACCTAGTCGTAAGACCGAACCAAGCGAGCTATATTAGGTTTACCGAGGTAAACTATGAAGAAGGAACTCAAAACGCGTCCTTTTTTTCTTTTATCTTATCTAGATGCAAAATTATTATCATATGTGGTCATAATCGGGCATCAAATCGATATCCAATTGGTTACAATTGCAATTTATGGACCAAATTGTAATTCTATAAAACTACAAGGACTTAGCCCCATTTTATGTTACCAACCTTTAATTAGTCCAGTTTCATGCATACGTGCCGAAACTTAGTTCAAAATGATCATCCATACTCGTTCAATTACATCCACAATATTTAGGGACTAAAACGTAAGAAAATAGAACTTCAAAATATCCAAATAACTAAAATAACTTCCATCCGTATCGGTATGCTAAGGGGGTGTATCGATACGCTTTGCCTGATTAAAAATCCCCAATTTCAGTAGCTCAATACCGTATCGGTAGGCGTAAAATCAAAACGATCCCTCGCGTACCGAAACCGCTAGCCACAAATGGCCTAAGCCCTTATTGAAACGCTTGCCCGCGTACCAAAACACTAAGCCTAAAATGGCTTATCTGTACCGATACGAAGACACGCGTATGATACGCCTAAACTTGAAATATCCTCTTTTTCTGGTTTAACATGCTTTCGAAGATACCAAAACACCCTAACATGCTTCTAACATTCATTCAACACATTCAAGGGTCAAACCTCAGCAAGATAACACAGATTCATCAACAATTCATGGCATCATGCATCAAATATAAAACTAGTGGCATGCTCCCTAGAAACCAAACCAAGCAAAGCACAAATCTCAAAACCAATGCAACCAACAGTCCAAAATGACCAATTACAACCCAAGAGTAGCAAAACAACATTGCTCAAACAGGGAGTTTAAGAAATCATCTCCCAAAACAACAACGGAAACCTCATTGCCCTTATTACTTATAGTCTAGTTTGAAACATACTTTTAGTATCAAGTCTTTAGCGATCCCTTGCTCCCTCGCTACCTTCAAATCTTTAATTCTCTGCATTGATGGACAAAGAGAGCGTAAGCACACTAGGCTTAGTGAGGAGTGCTAAAAACCAAAACACCATCAATGCATTTAAAACCATTTCCCAACAACACATTGAAATCTCATTTCAATCATCTTTTAGACATCACTTAAAACATCATTTGAAACATCATGCCTTGATAACCATGCACTTAACACTTTCAAAAACCAACATATTAAACCATATGCAACATATATCATCAGTCATCAGCAAATCCCATTGCTAAACCTCAATTTAAGCCTTCCCATGCATAACAAACCATATGCAAAGCTTAAAGAGTAAATATGTATAAATCACATTATACAACATAAACCATTACATGACACATCCACTATTATATTGGCTCACAAGTGATCATAACCAAGTTCCTTTACCAAAATAGTTCATCGGATACACGGATTCAAACAAGTGTCCTCTCAACACTTCAAGCCATCTCAACCGGAATAGCGATACAATCACAATCGTGGTACATTATCAACCGAGTACAATTACAACTCACGGGGACACCAGCCCCAATCAACAGTTAGATGCTTAACCCACTAACGGGAGTTTACGGTACCATATAACCCCTCGACCGTTAGGGTACTTGGATGGAGTATTTGGTACACCGTATAAAACCCCTCGACACCCAATACAACTTATTATAGTGCACTATCAATCCTATGGCTGGCCAACTATATCTGATAACATTTTAAACCACACCACTTGCCAATATAATTTAGTATAACCATATACCTCACCGTTTCCATAAGCATCAATACAAAACCTTTTTCTCAAAGCAACAAACCATGCTTTAAACATAAGTATAAACCACATACTTACATGGATCACTTACCACGTGCATCCATCATCATTTCATGATTAAAAAAGTATCTCACATACTTTAAAACATGCTTAAACAGTAGGTACCGTGTAATTTAAAATAAGTGCCTAAAACCATTTTGTAAAAGCACGACTGATAGAGAAATCTACGTTATACTTACTTCTGAGTTTAAAACAGCGTTTCAAGCTAAGTTTAAACTCTCATAAACTACCTTTAAATCATTTCAAAGCTGGAGTCCACGTTCTCACTCACCGATACGCGAAACCTCAATTTGCCGACGTGAATTCAAGCGTCTGAAGCCTCCAAAGCTTCACCGATAGCTTTTGGACCAGCCTCTCCTATTTTAACCACATAACAATAGAGGATTAATGCATCTCAATGCATTCAAACACTGCAACAACATTCCTTCCAAACCTCAATAATTCTTTCATAATTACCCAACCACAACAACTAAAATCATCATCTAACTCCTTCCAAACACAACCCAGCCACAAACTATTAATATAACACTTCTATTAACATCAATCAACACTCAAAATAGGATTACACCATCCTTATATCTCCAGCAACTAAACAACCAACACAACACTTCAAAAATACAAATCTAACAACCTAAATAATTAGGGATTCATGATGTTTTTGGATTCCAATGTTAAAAACAACTTATCTGCATTATAAAACATCCAATACATGTTTAAAATCAATCCTAAACATTGGAAAATAGATCCAATACGGATCTTCTTCAATTTCATCAAATAAACCCAATTAAAACAAATAATCATCATAAAAACATAAAATCAGATTATAAATCATAAGTCAAGGATAAAATACTTAGGAATATCAATAAAGAACCATTCAATAGAGGAGAAAAATGAACCTTACCTCTATTGTGTGATTTCTCCCTTAATTGATTGATTAAGGCTTGAAAAACACAAGATTTCGATGAGATTTTGTAAATCAAAGATGAAGAATCATTTATAAATCAAGAATTCAAGAAACTAAATCTCTCATATCTGAAATTTGATGAAAACAAGAGTGTTTGGCAAAGTAGAAGTGAAGAGAAAAGTTACGTCAAATCTTTATAAAAATCAATAACTACATTTTAATATCAAAACCCCTTTTTATTAATTAATAAAACACATGTTAAAAATCCTCAATTGAGGGAAGAAACCACCAGCCAAAGTTTGGTAAAATAGCTCCTTAAGGATTCTAAGAATTTGACCTTTTTACAAACTAGTCACCATTTAAAAACAGTTTTGAAATTTTACATTTTGGTCACCAACCAAAATGTCACTCTTCCAATTTCAATTTCCTCAAATTGATTCCACCAATATTATCTATATATTAAATAATAATTTTTAACCATTTCCCCATATTTTTAACTTACTCAAAAATATTTATTCGCGAATCCAACTCAAATACGTAACCCGGTCCACCAGACCGTCTAACCAACCCTTAAACCGCTAGGCCCAAAACGGGGTGTTACAGTGTATTTGAATTAAACTGGGTTTAATAGTGGATGAGAAAAAGGAAAAGATATTTTGGGAGAGAGAAAAATGGTGAAAGAGAAAAAAAATAAGGGGAGATGAGTTTTGAACAACGTTTGGCCGCCGTCTAGGCCATCGTGCAGGACACTACCGGCACCATTAGAAAGGCTTACTGAGATGAGTCAGCCGATGGTCGTTGTGTTGTCGTCATCGCCGTCGTTCACCAAAGTGGAAGAAGAAAAGATTCGAGATATGGAATAAAGGTAGTTCTAGCGGCCAAAATCAAAATTTGAGGCCACCGGCATGCTCATCAACATCAGGAAAGCGAGACTAGAGCTCGCTGTCATCGTCCGACCACCATAGGGCACCTCATGCGCCGTCGCCTAGGGTAGGCATACATCTCCCAAGCGGGTACACAGTGTTTCGGTGCACCACGCCATACTAGATCCGTCTGCGTAGGTGCACATGCTCTTTGCTTTACCAGATTATCTCCCACGGGTGCACCCTAGCTACCATGCATCGCGTCATACCAGATCATTTGGGTTGCTGACCAGCCATTGATCACGTTGACAGGCCATTGATTTTTTTAGAGGACTCTATCTGAGGGTTTTTCAACATTCTGAGTCCGTTGGCGCAGTCTGTTTCACCAAATTCAAACTCGATAAGTTGTTTTTACACGTTTGACCTTATGAATTAATTAAGTATATGATTAATTAACATATATCGTATTAATTGTTATACGAGAAATATCCAGGATTGAATATCAGAATAAGTGGAGTAATCAGAAAGCTTGAATGATGATTTATTTCTAGCTCTCGAGGTTAGTACACCTTGAACTCCTAATGCTTCATGAGTATCATAAGTGTGATTGCTTTGCTTGTTAGTGTCTGCAAAATAGGTAGACGATCAATAAACATGTTTAGAGATCGATAGTTCGAGACTTGATATCTATGAGATGTATGATGATGTTATGAATATGATGAGACTTGCAGAAAATTTAGAGATCGTGTAGGGTCGTTTAAAATGCTCGTAAATTATTTGTTGATTGGTCGATAAATTAAGATGCCTTGTATGCTAGTTCGAATAAATTATCATGAATTGATGGAAATTATGCTTAAGGGATGATACCGATAAATATTCGATTAAATAATCATAAAGATGTTAATTATTATTAAATAATTAAATACGCTAGCAAACAAATCCCAATAACTTTTATAAGCTTTATGGATTAGATTTAAGTCTCGTAAATATTGTAATTCTCTAATGTGATAGGAATCATGGATGAGGTATCGGTACGAGCTTTGGTTGTACCAATAAATTATTCGATGTCGTATCGGTACGAGTCAACCCGTACCGGTCCTCAGAGAACTTAAGGTTTCTAGTAAGCAATTTTTGTATCGATACACGTGAGAGTACCGATACGCAGGGGGTACCATATCGGTACCCGTGTTCGGGTACCGATACCCACTAAATTAAATGATCAATAATGCAAGCTAAGGAATAAGGATGACGTGTAATATTAATAATTGATTAATGCCTTTATTAATGAGATAACGTGGACTAATGGAGATAACTAATGAGAATAATTGTGCACTCTTCCATAATGAATTAACAACTCTGTAATGTAAAATAAACGATGTGTTAATGATTAGCAACAATAGGGAGATCCTTGGGATCACGTTGATTGTATGTCGGGTAAGCATTTAATTGGTTAAGTAAATGATTGTTGGGATTCATGTACCTAGAGAAAAGTATTGCAACACCATGGTTAGATATACCGAATGGAAGTTACCGATGTTGTGTGACTCAGTCCTCATTCGAAAATACTCAAGAGGGGATTATGAGTATGGGTGTATGTTTTGATGTTGTGTGACCCAGTCTCACCTAGGGTGTATGTCCCGATGATGTGTGACCCAGTCTCACCTAGAGAGAGAGTGTGTGTGTTCCTGAGGCTATGTGACATCGGCTTCACTCAGAGTGTATGTTCTCGGGGCTATGTGACATCGGGCCTCGCTCTAGGTTTATGGTTATGACTTTGTGTGCTTTTATTCGAGATTATCTGTAGAGATCCCGGGTATGGTTGGGCCTTGTATGCCATGTATGATGATTGCTATAATGTTAGAAAATTTTTTGGGGTGAGTAGCAGTAGCGCCACATGTTCATTTATCCTCCTTATTGCTCGTACTAGCTTGCATGCTTATGTTTATGATTAGCATGAAGTATAGTAGAGCATATGTGTATCACTGAGCTTTGTAAGCTTAGCACTCAAAATCGTTGTTTTCGTGCGTGGGTTGATCATTGGTTTGCGGGATTGAGGAGCACTATCATAACATGATTCCAACAAGTGGTGATTATCTGAGTACGACACTTGTATTTAGTGGGATGTGTAACCCCCTCGACTTTGCCTAGACGTAAGACCAAACCAAGCGAGCTACATTAGGTTTACCAAAGTAAACCAAGAAGAAGAACTTGGAAAATGCGACCATTTTTTCTTTTATCTTATCTAGATGCCAGTTAACACCCTATGTTTCATACATACAACCAAAGAAAATCCTACTCAATCGAGCATCAAATTAATATCCAATTGACCACGTTTGCAAGAATAAAGACCAAAATGTAAATCTAAAAATCTATTAGGGCTTACTTAAAATTTTCTTTACCAATATTTAATTAGTCAGGTTACAAGCATACATGCCAAATTTCAACTTAAAACTAGTATCCGAACTTATCCAATTGCATACATAACACCCATGGACCAAAATGTAAATTCCACTATTTCAAAGGGCCAATTTCGTAATTAATATTACCAATCCTCAATTAAACCAATTACATGTATACTGGTGAAATTTTAGGTCAAAATGATCATTCAAACTCATTTAATTGCAGGTATATCAATCAGTGGCTAAAACGGGAGAAAACATAAACCTTAAAACATACTTTTAACTAACTTAACCACTGACCGTATCGATACGCGATCAAGTGTATCGATATGCCTGAGCATTCTCAAAAACTATAGATTCTAGAGTATCGATATGGGCACCCGTGTACCGATACGGGTAAACACTTGACCTGTATCGATACGCGTATCGATACGGGCACCCGTATACAGCATATCAATACCCGTGTACAGCATATCAGTACACGGATTCCATACTGATACGCGATCAAGTGTATCACGAGTATCGATACGCTATGCTTAAAACCGTAGACCTGTATCGATGTAGTCACCCGTGTACCGATACGCTAAGCCTAAGATGTGTTTACCCGTATCGATACGGGCACCCATGTACCGATACGCTAAGCCTGAGATGTGCTTACCCGTATCGATATGGAAACTCGTGTACTGATATGTTGTGCCTGGAAATGCTTACATGTATCGATACGGGCACACGCGTATCGATACGCCTTGACTTGTAATGTCAAAATTTGCTGGTTTTTAACCTTGTTTTGGGATTCTAACACTTAAGCATGCTTCAAACAATCAAATAACATCGTCATAGATCATTTACCATCAACTACAATAGATCAATCATCAAGTAATGATCAACATGCTTCTAAGATAACTATAGGCATGCTTCCTAGAACTCAAGCAACCAATCATAGATCTTATGCAAAATCCGAGAAAACAAGCTTATTACAAGTCCAAAATAGTAATATAAACTTGCTGAAACAGAGGATTAAGCACTCAAACCCTCTCAACAACATTCAAGCCACATTGCATTTATTACTACTTTAAAACCCAAACATACTTTGGTAAATCAAGTCTTGGAAATTCTTTCATTGCTTGCTAGGCCACTTTCACCTAATCAAATCTGCATTGATGATAAAAGAGAGCACAAGCAATCATTTCTTAGTGAGGAGAGCTCAAAACACAAAACATCATCCAATTCAATTTAAAACTATTTCAAGCCATCATGCCATTCTTTCAAAACATGCACTTAATCTTTATAAAATCAATATATTAAACTATACGCAACATGTATCATGGATTCCACAGCATAATCTCATATGCAATTCCCTCTACTTAAGCTTTCCCAAGCATAATATCCCATATGCAAAGCTTAAGGAGTATAACACGTATAAATCACATCATTCAAACAAATCCATCAACATGATACAATTTAAAACATTATATTGGCTTTCAAGTGATCTATTACCATATACAACCTTTCCATTAATCATCATTAACATCGGATACACAGATTTCCCAAGAGATTTCGCAATCTCTTGCAGCCCAATGGCATGGAGTTGTGCAACACATGCATCACCTCTACACTACCAAGGCTAATCCTCCAACTTGGAGTACACACATTCGACGCATCAACCTCTACAGCTCATGGCTGGAGTAAAAGCCATCTAAGTGTTACCTCAACAACATTGAGGTTCACATGATCGGAGTAAGTACATCTCGTAGCACCTCTACAACCACGAGCGACTTATTATAGTGCACTTTAAATCCTATGACCGACCAATTATATCCGATAACATTTCCATAAAATTTTCAATTCACCACTTGCCAATATAATCCACTTTTATAAACATACCTCTCTGATTTCATATGCATTATTCAAATCATTTCATTGTGCATTAAACCATGCATAAGCCATGTTCATAAACATTCTTTAAAAATCATGCATTACTTTCCAAATGCACCTAACATCATTTCATATCAATTCCCAGCATTAAACCATGCTCATTTCATGCATAAAATATGAGGTGATCAATCATTTAACAAGTGCATTCATAAATCATTTGCCAATCGAAATCGAGAGAGA
Source organism: Hibiscus mutabilis (assembly GCA_019671005.1). NCBI lineage: Eukaryota > Viridiplantae > Streptophyta > Magnoliopsida > Malvales > Malvaceae > Hibiscus > Hibiscus mutabilis. The sequence continues at coordinate 39,225,220 of CM033732.1, forward strand.
AATCCACTTTACTTACTTCCGAGTCTTAGACCAGCGTATCAAGCCTAGTCTAGACTCCCATTAACCCTTTTCAAATATTTGAAAAGCCATTATTATCCGTTTCACTCACCGACAAAGCAACACCTCCATTTCCGATGTCAAATTAAGCTTCCGGCAAATCCTCAACACCAAGGTTCACTTCCAGATTATCTTCCCCTGTTTCAAACACATCACAACTGAGGATCCAATGCATTATACTGCATCCAAACTCACATCAAACAACAATTAACATTTATCCAACTATAACCCTTCACAACACCATATCTTATCAACCGAAAGCATCATCGATTCATCTAAAACCTCAACCCAGCCCACAACTACGAATCTCAACCTTCAAATAACATCAATTAACATCAAAACAACAACCTAAAACAACCGTATACCTCCAACAACCAATAATTAACCTCAACACCTCAAAATCTCTTAACTACCAATCTAATAAACTAAAGATTCAATAGGTTCCGGGATTCTATCATCAAAACTCACTTCATTATCATATTAAACATCAAAATCAAGGAATAAACCAATCTTTAACTCAGCAAAAACAGATCACCACAAATTTCTTCAATTTTTCATCATAAACCATCAATTAAACAATAAATCTGAGTTTAATTAATCAAAACCCAATGAAAATCATATAAAATGGATCAAGAACTTAGGAATTTCAATAAAGAACCTTTCATTAGAGGAGAAGAACGAATCCTTACCTCCAATGCTGATTTCTCCCCTCAATTGCTTTATAAACCATGAAAATCAAGGTAGAAACAATAAGTATTTGATCTAAAAGCTTTAGAAATCAATTGGAAATCAAAAACTCTTTGAAATCCAAATTTTACCTAAAGAAATTGAAGCTAGAAATGTGTTTGGCTGGAGAGAATTTGAAATAAAGAAGTTACAAAGTTAGTTACGTGAAATTCTTTTAAAATGCTTAATTGTGTTTAATTAGTTCTCTCCACTATTTATACCTCTTAAAAACTTAATTAAAAATAGTTAATTAAAGGGAGAAATCTGATGAAACCCTTTTGGATTATTAGCTCCTTAAAGATTCAAAGTTTTGACTCATTTTCAAAACAATCACTAAAAACAGTTTTGCAAACTTTATGTTTTAGTCACTAACTCAAAATGTCCCATTTTCGAATTCCTTTTTCTAAAATTGTTTTCACCAAAGTCATTTATATAATCAATAAAGATTTTAGACCATTTTCCCATATTTTTATCCCTTATAAAAATATTCAATCCAATTTAAATCCCGAATCCGACTTGAATCTCTAATTCCGGTCCACCGGACCGACTAAACCATCCCAAAACCCCTAGGACCAAAAACCGGGGTGTTACAGGATGTGTATTCATAGGACCTTACGTGATCGAGTCTGTAACTCTTATTTTGGAATTGTATTGATCAAGTCAAATATTCAAATATTTTAAATTAAATTGGAGATCCTTTGTAACAATTTAATCATTTATCTATATTTTAAACTTTTGGATTTAATTGATTTTTGGGAAATATTTTGTTTGGGCTAAACCGAGTTGAGAAATTTTATGGTAAAGGGTTGGGCTTGAGGCCCAAATGTGACATTCGAGTTTAGGTGTTACATTCATAAGACCCTGATTTATGTCTGTAACTCTTATTTTAGATTATTTTGAACATGTCAAATGATTTAACTATTTGTTTTAAACTGGAGCACCCTTTATAAATGATTTAACTATTGCTTATCGTTTTATCTTGAAACGTTGATGGATTTATGAAGTTCTAATGTGGTTTGGGCTAAATTATGTTAAAAATTTTATGCTTGCGGTGAGGCTTGAGGCCCAAATATGATATCGAATTTAGGGCATTACAAGGTTCCACCGGACCAGACACTCAACCCAAAATTTAGAACAAAAACCCGTCTCTACATAATTAATTTCACCAGTTATCTCTTTTTCTCACTGATCAAACAAGCAAACTGTGTAAGTAAATCAACCAAAGCAATATGCAGAAAGCTTAAGCTAAATCATGAATATGCAGAAAGCTTAAGCTAAATCATGAATATGCAGAAAGCTTAAGCTGAATCATGAATATGCAGAAAGCTTAAGCTAAATCATGAATATACAGAAAGCTTAAGCTAAATCATGAAAAACAATCATTAAATCGAATAAAAAATAAAATGTACGAGATAAACAAACAAAGGAAACATGTAAACATTAAAAATCTAATTTTTTTAAAAAATAACCCAAAAAAACTAGGAGATTTAATCCATAAAAGACATATACAATACTTGAATCGTTATTATAAATTTTGAAATATCATTTTGTTCATCGGGTTTTGAAACCCTTACAAAATCCACAGAAAATCTGTTAAAAAATAAGGGTGGCCACGGTGAGGGCATCAACAAAGGAAGTAATTATTCGAGTGCCTCTTTGATTACCAAGAAACTCTAAGGCATGTTTGGTAATCCAATTTTTGAGCCAAAATTAGAGGTTTAAAATATTTTTAGGAGTTTGAGTAATCAAATCTGTTAATTTAGATGTTTGGTTAATAGAGGATTGTAATAGCGGATTTGGGTGAAACTTCTGATTTTGAAAAAGCTCCTAGGAGCTTTCTAAGTTAGAGGCTTGGATAAAAGACTTGTAAAGACTCTTTTGTCCTCGATAATTATAAAAAAATTCTTTAAATAACATAAATTTAAATAACTAATAAAATTAAAAATAATAATTTCATAAATAAGAAATCAATATATAAATTAATACATACATATAAATTTAATAATTAATAAAATTATATTTAAAATATAATTTCCTAAATAAGAAATTAATATATACATAAATTTTTAATAATTATTAAAATTATATTGAAAAGATAATTTCACAAATAAAAAATTTATATATACATCATTCATATATGCTCAGTAATGATATTAAAAAATAGTGTCATCATCTAATTAATATTAATTGATACAAAATATTAAAAACTAATAAATCATTTAAAAAAGTATTGAATATAATCATGTCCTTATATGTCATTTTGCTTGTTCAAGTGATCAAACAACTATCAACTATCAGTTAATTTTACCAAACACTTTTATACAATCAGCTAATGCAGTCCACTAGTCAAATCTAGTGGTAGCAATCGGGTGGAGAATAACCAAAAAATGTGGGGATCCGAATCGATGGGTATGGGGAATAACCGAAATCTTCACCATGAGGGAGGGAGAAGTTTTATCACCGAAACTCAAATGGAAATGGGGACGGAGATTGCTATATCCGAACCGTGGGGATAACCGAACCGTACCAATATAAATCACCGCGGGGATCCAAAAAAATATACGCAAAGATCCTCAATATTTTACAAAATTGGATGGCCATAACGGTAACTTATCCATTTTTCAACAAAAAATTTAATCTCCCATAACCTAAGTATGGCCGGCTAGAGTAAGTTTAGAAATTTTCTATAAATTCTATAAAAAATAATTAGAAAGTGGTCTATACATCGTTGTAAACGAGATTCACTTTAGTTTTGTTTAAAATACATGGGGATTGATTTTAATATGTATTTTAAAAATATGAATATTTGAATGTTGAAAGGTCATAAAATTTGGCAACATATATATAAGTAAACAATTTTAACAGTGACTTTGAAAAATCACCAAAAATTCCACAAGATAAATGTAACACCCTTAACGTATACTCGTAAATCGAATATACATTAAAGATGTTACGGAGTCGTTTAAAGAATTCTCGACTTATAAATTTATTTGTACAAGTATTTACAAATTTTAGTTTGTAAATCTAACCCTTTCTCGGTTTTCTTGAAAACATAACCTATGTGCAGTCAGTTAGTTTCAACCCTGAACTAATTATTTTAAAATATATTTGGCAATTATTAAAAACAATGGTTCAATTCAGGGTGAAAACTAGATTCGCTATCTAGGCCCTTTCTTGACTTTAAAATCTTTACGCGATTACCGATTATTCTTATTAGCAAAGTAATTATCCTTTCTACCGTAGCTTTATTCGTATACGATTCATCATCAAAACTGATTACTTATCTATTATTTAGTTTAATTTAATGCATCATACTCTACTAGCAATTAAATAGTTACACGCCCACTAGGGATTATCATAAGCTAGAATATCTTACTGATGTTTTGCATATTGAAGCTTGATCAGAATGCTCGACTCCTCTTCAAATCCTCCATCTTAATCTACGTGTGAAACAAACACACGCTAAGTACGAACTCAGTGAGGCAAAACTTATAAATCAAAGCAAAACACTTTAATTTTAATAAAAATTGCATAATAAATAAAATACTGAATATAACATATAAGAATTTAAAATCGTATAGAATTACTTATCGAAGTCGTTCCTCAGTCATGTAACCTGTAAAAATCAACATCTCATATACATATATATGTACAATACATATTATATCAATACGATCCATTGTACCTTCAATTTCAATATAGCCTAATGTACTATGGATGAGAATACATGGTATGCGAGTCAATGATTATTATGCACATGTGCTGACATCAACCAATTTGTTGTGCCATAATAAAACAATATATCCATGTATCGATATCAATGTATCAATGTCAATGTAGCAATGTAAACACTACCGTAACTTAACGACATCAATAATAACGATAGGTCATAGTTGTTGAACACAACTCATTGTATCACCGCTGTAACTTAACAACAGTATTAACCGATAGGTCATACCTGTAAAACACAGCTCACTATATCATTACTGTAATTTGACAGTAATATTATATTGATATACTCCACCTCTTTGGCATGCCAATATACCAAGACTCTCAATAATCATACAATGGGCTTTTTGAACAATTCACTATTATGAACCTTTCATTCATTTCGATAATATCAATGGATCAAAATCAATTATTTTAACATATAAAAATATGTATAGGGCATTTTATACCCGAAATCATTCACAAAACCATTCAAAACCATTTAATATAAATCAAATCCTTTTCTTTCAACATTTGAGGTTGACTTATCACAAGTCTTCCTTGTATCATAATTAAAATAAATAAGATTGCACTCACATGGGCCACGTAATAGTATGGCTCACTAAATTCTACTCGTTCTTTTCCTTTATAGTATCTTGAATCCTCTTTGATTCGTGTTCGGCTTCATTAACCACATAAATATAAATACCATTTGTTAGATTCAAATCTAACAATATTCTAAATATGCTATCAAATCTAATTATTCGAATATGTAAAATTTTCAAAACTTTTTCTTCCTTCATTAGACTGTCCAAAAATTCATTTTTGGTCCCCAATTGACCACTTTGAACTTCAAATAATTCTTCCAAGCTTGCTAACTACCATTAGATACCAAATGTCTCAATTTCCATTTTCTGGCAGCTTGCACTACCTTCAAAGATTTATTTCTATAAAATAATCTAAAACTCAGAATTCGATTTTGTTTGTTCTGAAAGAAACTAGATTCAATAAGATTTTCACCCATATAAATTAATAGGACAAATTCAGCTTGTACGATTTATAGCAAATTTTCAAAGTCAATTTCCAGTGCTGATTTCGGAACAGACTGCCATACCGTTTTCTGACCTTTCACCACTTAAAAATTCATATCTTTTTACTCGAAACTCGAAATAAGTTTCTGTTTGTTGAAGGTGAAACTAGACAAACAAATATTTACATCGGTATAAAATTCACCATCTAACAATTTTTGTAGAATTTATGGTGAATTTTCAAACTTACTGCCAAATCCAGTTTTCCTACACAACTTCCATAAATAACTTCAAACTTTATACTAATTTCTCCTTACTTTGCTATTTGTCAATTTAGTCTCATTATTTACTTTAAATCATCAACTTATCACCTTCTTCATCAAATAATTATTCACAATAGTTTCCCTTAATTCTTCTTCTTAACCGAAATAGCCACTAAAATGCAAAGATAAGGATTCTAGCTTCTTAACTTTGAAATTTAGTCCTCAAATCAACATTACTATCTTAATTCTATCATTATAACTAAAAATCAGATTTAATCCTTCTCTAAAACCTCATTTTCGAATTGGTCACTTACTTTGACAATTTGTCAAAATGGTTACTAACTCAATTTAACATCGGTTTTGCATTCTAACTTCAATTTCATATCTTCAACATCCCTAATAACATAAATACACACCAATTCCATAAAAATCATATTTAGTCCTTCAACTTTTAAACTTGCTGAATTGGTCCCTAAACATTTAATCTAGGGTTTTACTTCCAAACAACAAATCAAGCTTACTAGATCATTTATCCAACATCACAAACCCTAAATCAAACTTGAATCCATAAACTATAATCATCTTCATAATAATCAAAACATGTAGAGTTTAAATCCCAACTCAATAACATGATTTTAACATCACAAAAGCTTGATTTCAACTTGAATTTCAACATGAAATCATAAAATCTCAAAACCCCCAATTGAGTCCATAAACCCTAATTTGTTCTCATACAAAATTCTCATCAATCAATCATGTTTTCCACAAATTATTTACACCAAAAGATAGAGCTTGATGAGTAGAACAACTTTGTAGTTCGAAAGATTACCTGAAAATCGAGTTTCAGAGCTTGAATCGAACTTGGAAAATTTTTCTCCATTTTTCTTTCTTTCTCCCCCTCATATTTCAAAATTTGAAGATGAAGAATGGTCTTCATCTTTTTTATTTTCATCCAATTCGGCAACTTGTCTTGTATAAATGAATTTTAAATTCATTTAAATAGTGAAATTACTAAAATGCCTTTTTCATCGAATGACCAAGATTTAATCTCATCAAAACTCAATGGCCAAGATCAAATCCATGTTTAATTGGCCTTTCAAAATTTCCCTTAAAGTTTCAAAATATTTCAAAAATGCCATCCAAGGCAAATGTCCAATTTACCCTCCAACTAGTCTTTATTTACAACAAATCTTGAAAATTGTCATTCCACTAAAATTGAACCAAATTGGTTCCAATCCAACCGGACATGTCCCAAAATATCTTAGATTTTTATTTATAGCATTTATTAGATCTAAATATTCGAATTTCACTCAATATGATTTCCAAATTTTCTTCCTACGAATTTTAAAGCTTTATAACCATTAATATAAGATTCGTACGAAAAATCCAGGTAACACGAAAGTGTCACTCTTGGGGGTGAACTATTCATTTACAGGGTTAACTTACATAACTTTTTGAAATTACACTTTGGTCCCTGAACTTTCCCAAAGTTTATATTTTGGCCACAAAACTTTCAAAATTTTTATTTTGGTCACTGAACTTCAATTCCCATTTCAATTTTCCTCAGATTTTTACCAACTTTGAAAGTACCCAATACAACTCACTATCTATCACATGATACTTTTAAACCTTAAAATTTTCCTTTGATAAAGACTTTGACTAAATTTTCTTAACTCGGTCTATTATTCCGATAATTATTGAAAATCTTCATAGCATAAGGTTTCTCGTAGAAATCCTTTATTTTAAATCCATACGGATATTTTCTACTTTTACTGAGTCCAAAATATCGATCAGAAGCACTTTTATGGGACCTACCAAAGGTCACCCATCTTTGTATTTCCCTAGCCTGAGCACGCTTAACAATTTCATTTGATCCAAATTCGGTACCTTTTTCTGCATCTTAATTCTTAAAACCGATATCAAGGTACTTATTTCGATACGATTCACTCTTCTACTGAATAAAGTTACTTGTTGGGGAAATTTACACTTTAGTCCCCAAACTTTTCCAAGGTTTATACTTTAACCCCCTAAACTTTCAAAATTTATAATTTAGTCACTAGCCAAAATTTGGGATATTACAATAAATCAGGAAGTGAGCCTTATATTTTTATAATCACGCGGAAGCCTAGATCGTTTAAAACAAACAGATCTTAATTTCGAGTTATATATTAGAAATTATTAATTTTTGAGTGAGTAAAGGTCAGAAGAAAATACTGCAAACTATTTTAAAAAACAACAATGACGGTGACCTCAAAAATTCGCCATAAAATCGTACGATTAAAATTAGAAGACGTCATTTATATGGTTGAAAAGATTATCGAATCTAGTTCCTTTTAAAACAAATGAATTATGATTTAGAACTGTAGATTATTAGTTACATATTTTTTAAAGGTAGTACAGGCCGTCATGTTCTAATAGTTAATATAGTTTTGAAATGGTTTGTTTGTTGTTGATAAAATTAAATTTATCATTTATGTTTGTAATTTTGAAGATTTAATGTTGAGTATTTGTTTTAATGTATTAAGTTTTGTTTCCTTTTTGGGTACGAAGATTAACTGAAAACCGCGGGGATCCGTAAGGAATAGGTATGAGGACGAAAAAAATCCTCTAAACGTTTAATGGGGATTCCCCAAAACCGTACCCGCAAGTGTTGGGGACAGAGTGAAAAATACAAAACCATCACCGCCCTATCACCACCCCTAGTCAAATTAGCTAATGCTATCAGTTATCAGCTAATGTAATTCGCTATCTGCTAATTGCCGAACAAGACCTAAGAAGAGATTAGGTTATAGCGGGCGTCTCAGGTAGCTATAACCAATCTATTCAAGATAGATTTTGATTATATATGTTGAAGTCAATGATCGGGTCATTAATTAAAACTCCACGATTTATATTGGCTAGATATTTAATTATTATTAAATTCTCTTTATTTTCAATCGCTTTATTTTACTTTAGTCTGTTAATTTAATTCGCATAAAGCAATTTCTCTTTATTTATTTTAATAAAATTAATCTAATAGTGAATTCGATCACTGCATCAAAACTTATTTTTAAACATTAATTAATTTTAAAGACTTGGATAACCGTTTAACTGCACGTAACAGTGTTTAGTTATATTAATTCGGAGACATGAGACTTTGTCAAAACCATTTGCTTCTACCCACTGCATTGAAACAACCAATCTATATAAAGAATAAAGAGCCGTTAGTATATGGATATTTAACATGCCCATCTTATTATTGTTGATAAGAACAAAACGCTTGCAAGTAAAATGGCGACTCAAATCACGTCTGATTGGACAACCAATGAAAAACAGAGGGCAAAATAACAGATAAATAATGAAACAAAATGTGATTATTTTCTAGAATCTAATATCGATGAAAAGGTATTAGTTTGCAATGAGCTAGAGCTAGAGCTAGAGCAAGTGTCACGGGTCATTATCCACTCTTGTGATGTAAAGTTTGGACTGAAACAATTAAAAGGTCATGAGATTATTATTTTTTAAAAAGATATGTCTGATAAAATGTATAGTATTATTGTATTTATATTTTAAGATTTCTTTTAATATAAAATTAACGTCTCTTGCTTCTTTATGATGTAACATAAGCATTAAGAAATTAATTAAGAAAAAAATGTGTGGCATAAGATGAATACTAGAACAAGCACATTTGGTCGGTTAGTCAAACTGTTCATCTTTATTACTCATATTTCCTTAGGTCATGAGTTCTAAACGCAACAGGAGCACCACTTCTTTCCACTAAAATTCTCTTTCTCCCTCACCTCTAGTAGAATTCAAATTAAAATTATAATTTGTCAAAAAAATTGACTACTAAATTTAAAGAGTCAATTTTTAGCATAAGTATTTATCTGACTAATAAGAACTCAAATCTGCCCTTCTAAAGAAAAATCTTAAACCAAAGTGGAATGGAAAGGTTTGGAACACAGGCAATAGTTTCCACGTATGGTGAATGATAAGAACCAGTGTGCTATGTGTGAATTACATGAATGCCCTTGATATTTATTTTCTTTGGGGAGGGGTTTTTTAAAAGTATATACCGTGTTGCTGGTATAGCATATTCCAATTTCCAAGCTAATCAAAAAGTTCGAACAACTAATAGTGATCACTATTAAAAAAATATAAATATATATTACGTTATAATTATTATTTAATTTTTTTCATACCAATCAATTAATTGATTAATTTTGTTATAATTTCTTGCTTTGGAAATAGAACCTCTGTTAACGATGATTCACCGAGCAGTAATAAATTCTAAGTACACGTTAGCAGGACTGATAGCTCTCGAGAGTTTTCCTATTCTTGATCGATTTTTCTTCTTTTTTTTTTTATTTTTTTGACCTTTAATTCTTGTAGTTTCTTGCATTTTGATTAATTCTTTGAGGGGTTTTCTGGGGGAGGATGATTGTGGTCGACTAGAAGAAGCTGTTCGCGGGTGGTGATGATCAATCACTGAGATTTTTTCCTTTTGAGTCTTCCCATGACTCGATTCTTGTTGCGCCTCCATCTAAAGTCTTCAATGAGGGAATTACAGAGTGGCGACATGCGCTGGTTGGACAATTTATTGGGGCGGCTCTCAATTTCAGTGCTTTATAGAAGCTTGTGGACGTTCTATGGGCAAGAACTCATTGGTGAAAGTAAGCTTAGCTGGCCCTAATTTGTATGTCTTTATTTTTGCTAATGCTACTGCTCGCGACCGGGTTTTAGAGAATGGACCGTGGCATATACAACATAAGCCCTTGGTGCTTCGAAAATGGGAACCTAACCTTCGAAAAATTGATTTTGACCTAGCTCGAATGCATGTGTGTAGGGGTGTTAAAAAATACCCGACCCGGATGACCCGATTCGTTGACCCGTCAACCCGATCAAAAAAATTTGAGTAATTTTATAAATTTTTTCACCCCCGGATCGGGTATCAGGCCCGCTCGGGTCACAAAATTTTAAATTTTTGGATACCCGATTACCCGGATGTATTTGAAATTAGAATTTTTTTATATTTAATAAATACATATTTTATATTAAAATAATAAAATATCTTAAAATATTTTATATTTTTATATTTAAGAAATACATATTTTTATATTAAACTAAATTACATATTTTTATATTTTATACTAAACTAATAAAATATTTTACATTTAAAAAATATATTTTTATATTCATTTACCCAATTATCCAATTTTACTGGTACCCGCAATATCCGAGTACTCTATTAGTGGGTACCTATCAATACGGGCCGGGACACGGGCCGGTCAAACTACTACCCGAAGACTCGAGTACTCGATACTTCGGGTACCCAAAAACTTGAGTACCCGAATTTGAGCACCCCTACTTATGTGGGTGCAATTGCATAATGTCCCATTGGATCTATTCTCTAGGAAGAGACTTAGTTACATTGCTAGTGCTATTAGAATTTCATTGTAAATGAATACGATTACTGCTTCTAAGGAAAAGGCTGGAGTTTGCCAAATTGTGAGTTAAAATTGGGGTGGGGCAAAAATCCTTAAAACAATTTCTGTACAAATGAAAGATAAATCAATCAATGTGGTTAAGGTTACAGTCTCATGAATGCCAACTAATTGTTCCAATTACAACACATTTGGTCATGTTATAAAGTATTGTTCTGAAATTAAGGTTCAGGAAATAATAGAGTGGAGAGTTAAGGCTTCTGTTGTTCCAGAAACAACTGTGAAAGAGAAAGAACCTTTGCTTGGGGAAAAAGATATGGTTAGAGAAAGTTTAAATGGTGGTTCAGAACCAGCTGTTGGAGAAAAAGGTTCTTTGTCTGTGAATATTCAAATACTTATTAAGGGTGAGAAAACTGATGCTATAGATACCCCTGTAGTAGCTAGCAATCTAGAGACTGTGGAGGAATTTTCCCCTTTGCAGTCTAGTCAGAATAAAATGGGGAAATATAAAAAAGCTAAAAGAGGTACTAGTAAGGTTGTATCTGCTGAATCAAAGAACAAATTTGAATTGCTTAGTGGCCTTGAGGGTGATTGTTGAGCTCAATTTCCTTCAACCGTTTGTGTTGCCAAGTGGTGAAGAAGTTGTATTTTGGGTGTTGGTGGTGGAAGTAAAAAGATAGAAAAATTTACACAAGGATTTAGAGTGGTTCGGCTTTCTAACCAAAGCCTACATCCAGTACCTTAGCTTCCACACTAAGAATTTCCAAATTCACTCTGAATTTCTTCCCCTTTTCTAGGCTTAGGAGGAAACCTTTTACAACCTAGACTCACTCACCAAGTCTAGCATTCAAAGCTCACAAACTGAGCTTTGGGAAACCTCTCTAACAAGAGAAATTCTAAGCAAACTGAAATCCCTCTACAAGGTTGATGTTTGCACTCTAAAGCTCTCACCCAAAACCTGAAACACTTGAGCACACATTGACAATTTAAGCTCACAAGTGTTGTCTATACAAGAATGAGAAATTTAAGCACTAAGACAATTTTTGCATGATAATGTTGTTGACTTAAAGATCATTAGTTGTTGCTGAAGCTTGAATGTCCTTTTTATACTCTCAAATAAGTTCTTAGCCGTTGAAGATCGTTGGGATTGAATTGGAGCCGTTGGAGACTTAATTTCCAACAATAAATGTAGTTCTGGAGCTGTTTGTATCGATACACGTATAGCCGTATCGATACGCCCTTCTTGGAAAATAGCTGTTGAGCTCTTAACTGCCTTTCCATATCAGAACACCTTGACGCATATCTGTACGCTGTATCGGTATGCCACTGTTCCGTATCGGTACGAGTGCTTTGTAATTTGCAGGGAACTAGCTGTTGGGTTTTTTTGGAAATAGCCATTAGGATTTAAAGCATAGGTTTTGGTACGCGTATAAGTGTATCAGTACGGCCCTTATCGTATCGGTACGACCAAGCTTGTACCGGTACAATTTTTCGATTCTAGAAAATTACTGTAGCTAAAACCCTTATCTGTATCGATACGGAGTATATCGTATCGGTACGGGCATGTTGAAAACTTTAGTTTGGCTACTTTAAAACGTTTAAAACACTTCCAAAACCTTTCAAAAAACTTCTCAAACTTATTTTTAAGTTGTTTGGACTTAAAAACGTTTTTGAAGTCTTTTCATTTAGTCAAAAACTAATTTTCAATTATTATATCAAAACAAATATCCTAACAATATCCCTTTTTTGATATAATAAAGCCAACTTGAAATATTGTTTTGAGATTCTCCCCTTAGTAAAAATAAAATTTGAATAAGAGATTAATTGTTGAAAATCTTATAAGCTCCCCCTTATTCATTTGAAAATTCAAAATTTCAAAACATTTTCCCCTTTTTGTTATATCAAAAATGGTTTTAACTTTAAAGACTAATAACAATAAAGAGTTAAATTTTTTTGACAAAAGTAAGTTTTGTTTTTAAATTGCCCCCCTTAATCAAGCATCACTCAAATGTTAGTCCAACAATTATGATAAACTAGTTGAATTAAAAAATAATTAAATCAAATAAAATAAATAAAATTCAACTAATTTTTACCACACTTGAACCAAAGGTAGGATGTGAAGCCTTCCTTCTTCAAGTGTTCTTCCTTGTGTGTCAAGAGCTTCCATAAGTTTGACTTTGATCATCTATGGCTCAAGCACACCTACAAAAAGACAATCAAGTAATTTTTGGTGTCCAAATTGCTTTGGATCCATAGGCATCAGTAGCACAAAGTTTAGTCCCTTAGGAATCCATCTTGCAATTTCATCATTTTTAGTTGAAGTAATTAGTCCTTTAAGGACCCAAATACTTCTAAAACATTTACCATTCAAAAATCTAGGGGCACTAGATTGTCTTTGATAAAAAATGATTTTCTAAAGTTGATTTTCTTTCCAAGTTCCTTGGAAATCAAATCTTTTTCTTTCTTAAGACCATCCACTTCCTTTTGATGACCTTCATCTAAATTTTGAAGCAAATTTTACAAGTTTAAAACTTTAAGCTCAAAATCTTTGATTTTTGCTTAAAACTCCAAATTGGTTTTCAAAAGCAAATCATTTTTAGTTTTCAATCTTGAAATCATCTTTTATTTTTTCAGAACTGAAGCCTTAAATTCAAAAACCAATTGGTCATAGGCTTCTTGTAACTCTTCAAATGTATATGAATTTGAACAAGACGAGTTAGAAGTTACCTCACCCTCTTGGAAGGCCATAAAGCATATGTGGGCTACATCATCTTGATCGGTGGAGTCTTCATCACTCCATGTTACCACATATGCTTTCTTTGAAGATGATCCATTTTTTTTGAAGCGAGGGTAATCGTATTTGGTGTGCATCGTCTTCTTGCATTCTAGTACTTGGGGGTTCCTTCATCTTCTTCTTTGATTCATGCTTGGATTTTTCCATTTCGCTCTTCATGAATCGGGTAATTTTTTTTGCAGAGATGGGTCATCTTTTCATCTTCACTTTCCTCCTCACTTGATTCTTCTTGGTATCTGTGGAGAATTGAAGAGCAACGATGTTGACATCAACTCCTTGCTCTTTCATCTTATTCTCTTTCTCCCTTCTCAAGGGTTGAGACATCATTTCATGGGTAAGAAGAGAGCCTACGAGCTCGTCAAGCTTGAGCTTTTTCAAGTCTTTGGTTTCAATGATGGCCGTCTTCTTGCTCTCTCATGATTCGGGAAGTGAATGGATCAAATTTCGAATGAGTTTGTCCTCTAGAATCTCTCCAAGACATTTTAGTTCATTGACGATTGTGAAAAATCGATCGAACATCCTCTTGAAGTCTTCATCCGGGTCCATCTTGAAGTTCTCATAGTTGAGGTTGAGTAGACCAAGCTTTGTCTCCCTCACCTCATTTGTGCCTTCATGGATTACTTCAAGTTTGTCCCATACTTCCTTGGCATCCCCACAAAAAGAGGCATTTGCATACTCAATGAGGCCTAATGCACAAAGTAGGATGTGCAAGGCTTTGCAATTTAGCTCTATAATCTTCTTGTCGTTGGCACTCTATTTCGTCTTACTTTTTGTTGGCACGAACGATCGATCTTGTTGAAAGAATTGTGGCTTGTCGATGGATTGCGCCATAGAAACCGGTTAACTTCTTGGTTCGTCGAGCATACCGGGATGGCCTTAATAGGATGTTAATCCTTCTCGATTGAGCCTTGCTCTGATACTAATTGTTGAGCTCGATTTCCTTCAACCATTTGTGTTGCCAAGTGGTGGAGAAGCTGTATTTTGGGTGTTGGTGGTGGAAGCAAAAAGATAGAAAAATTTACACAATGATTTAGAGTGGTTCGACTTTCTAACCAAAGCCTACATCCACTGCCTTAACTTTCCCACTAAGGATTTCTAAATTCACTATGAATTTCCCCTTTTCTAGGCTTAGGAGGAAACATTTTGCAACATAGACTCACTCACCAAGTCTAGCATCCAAAGCTCACAAACCGAGCTTTGGAAAACCTCTTTAACATGAGAAATTCTAAGCAAACTGAAATCCCTCTACAAGGTTGATGTTTGCACTCTAAAGCTCTCACCCAAAGCCTAAAACACTTGAGCATACATTGACAATTTAAGCTCACAAGTGTTGTCTATACAAGAATAGGAAATTTAAGCACTAAGACAATTTTTGCATCATAATGTTGTTGACTTGAAGATCATAGTTATTGCTGAAGCTTGAATGTCCCTTTTATACCCCCAAATGAGTTCCTAGCCGTTGGAGACTGTTGGGATTGAATTAGAGCCATTGAAGACTTAATTTCCCTCAATAAATACAGTTCTGAGCTTTTCGTATCGATACGCGTATAACTGTATCGATATGCCCTTCTTGAAAAAGAGACGTTGAGCTCTTAACTGCCTTCCCGTATCGAAACTCCTTGACGCGTATCGATACGTCGTATCGGTACGAGTGCTTTGTAATCTGCAGGGAACTAGTCGTTGGGGATTTTTGGAAAGAGCTTTGGAAAACCTCTTTAACATGAGAGATTCTAAGCAAACTGAAATCCCTCTACAAGGTTGATGCTTGCACTATAAAGCTCTCACCCAAAGCCTAAAACACTTGAGCATACATTGACAATTTAAGCTCACAAGTGTTGTCTATACAATAATAGGAAATTTAAGCACTAAGACAATTTTTGCATCATAATGTTGTTGACTTGAAGATCATAGTTATTGCTGAAGCTTGAATGTCCCTTTTATACCCCCAAATGAGTTCCTAACCGTTGGAGACTGTTGGGATTGAATTAGAGCCGTTGAAGACTTAATTTCCCTCAATAAATACAGTTCTAGAGCTTTTCGTATCGATACGCGTATAACTGTATCGATATGCCCTTCTTGAAAAAGAGACGTTGAGCTTTTAACTGCCTTCCCGTATCAAAACTCCTTGATGCGTATCGGTACGCCGTATCAGTACGAGTGCTTTGTAATCTGCAGGGAACTAGTAGTTGGGGATTTTTGGAAATAGCCGTTAGGATTTAAAGTATAGGGTTTTAGTACGCGTATAAGCGTATCGGTACGACCAAGCCTGTACTGGTACAGTTTTTCGGTTCTAAAAAATTACTGTAGCTAAAACCCTTATGTGTATCGATACGGGGTATAACGTATCGATACGGGCATGTTGAAAACTTTAGTTTGGCTACTTTAAAATGTTTAAAACACTTCCAAAACCTCTCAAAAACTTCTCAAACTTATTTTCAAGTTGTTTGAACTTAAAAACATTTTTGAAGTCTTTTCAATTTAGTCTAAAATTATTTTTCAATTATTATATCGAAACAAATATCCTAACAGTAATGAACCTAAAGCTCGGAAGGGCAGAAAACCCATGATGGCATCTCAAGGAGTGACAAATCTATTCAGGAGATGAGATCCAAAAATATATATTGTAGAAGAAAAAAAGATAAGAGTGTATTGCAGGATGTTGTGGCTGTCAAAGCTGGTGATGTTCCTTCTTTTACTGTTTCTTCATGACAATGTTATTTTGGAATGTAAGAGGACTTAACAATCCTCTTAAATAGGGAAAATGTATTGCAGATGACAGGAAAATTTAATGTCGATGTTCTGTGTCTGCTTGAAACTAGGGTGGAGAGCACAATGCATCTTCTATTATCTCTAAATTTTTTAATAGATGGATATGCTGCTCTAATTATAGCTCGGTGAGTAATGGGAGAATATAGATTCTTTGGAAGAAAGAGCTGATTTTCTCAGTAATTTTAACTAAAGATTGTTGGATTAAAATCCGTAATTGTGGGTACATATGTATAATGTATATTGCTATTATAAAGTATGACACAAAATTAAGTGATCAATTATGTTAGGCGTGTCATGGGTATTAAAATGTCATGGAAATAAAAGTATAGATATCATAAGATGTATTTATAATTTGATGAGGGACAGAGTTATAAATACTTAATAATTGATTATACATATGTGCCTACAATTACGGATTTTAATCCAACAAAGATTAAACTATCATTGTACAAGGTGTTTTGGAGGGCAATCAGATATACATTATTGATTTCTATAGAAGCAATGACACTGTTGTTAGGAGAAGTCTTTGGCAACAATTGAGGAATATTGAGACTGGAATTAGGTCTATGTCTTGGTTGGTGGAGGGCGACTTCAATGTCACTGTTGTTGCAAATGAGAACTCCAACTTTGATTTTTTGGGGCCGCACAATACTATTGACATATAGAAGCTGCAAGATTATGTAAGAGATTGTGGACTGATGGATCATCCATATATTGGACCATTGTTTACTTGGTAAAATAAGTAAGATGATCATTTTATGGCCAAGAAATCAGATAGAGTGCTTGTCAATGTTTCTTGGAATTCTCTCCTCATTAACTCATATGTAGAATTCCATGTACCTAGGATCTCTGACCGTGGCCTTGAAGTGGCGTGGATTTCAAGAGAGTTGTCTTCATCTAGGCTGAAGCCTTTCAAATTTTTTTAATTTCTAGATTTTGCACTCTGAATTTGAAAAGGTTGTTAGGGATTCTTAGAATGAGCCTGTGGATGAGAATCCTATGCAAGTTTTGTTTTATAAATTGAAAAGGCTCAAGCCTAGACTAAAATTTTTTATTCAGGAACATTATGCCAAAATTTCTAAGTAGGTTCTGGAGAAAAGAGAGTAGTTGGAGGCACAACAGATCTTTAATCGGTCTAATGTTGGTGTGTGTGATATGTCAAATAAGAGAAAGCTCCGGGATGAGTTACTTAACTTGGAGAAAGTTGAACTGTTGTTTTATCAATAGAAAGCAAAACTCAAATGACTAAATGAGGGAGATCAAGGCACCCAATTTTTCTACTCTGCAGTAGCTACAAAAAGGAGAAACACCAAGTTGTAACACCCCGATCCCGATCTAAATATGAAACATTACATTCGGGTTTTCTAAAATCGACCCATCAAAATTTTTCATTTAAAACTAGAAGTTTAACAATTCTCAAAATAATCGATTCTATAAATCTACATAATTAAATAACATTAAACGGGTTTACGAAATAGAAGCTCCAATTAAAAATACATTGTTTGACCAATTAATAGTAAATTAAATAAAGTTACAGACTCGACTATGGTAAAGTCTTATGAATATAATCAATCCAAACTAAACATCAAGTACTGTACTTTGAAGTTGGCTCGGTGCTGGGAAATCCCCTTCGATGTGCTCTTCCAAAAGAAACCTGTCAACTTACGCAAGGAAAAACCACAATTACGCACGCTGATCTAACAAAGCTTAGTGGTACATTTCTACTCTACCGCAATTCATGAATATCATAAAACAAGCATGCATGATAATATAATTAAGAGTGCACAGAAAGGCTTCTCAAAATTAAGGATCATCTTCTAGCCTACCTAACTAGAGTTCATAATAATTGTCTCAAGATACCATTGAAATAAAATGAGTTTCACATGCCATCCTAGGCTTTACCATACTCGAGGTCACACAACCCATCGAGTTACTCGAGCTCACACAGTCCTCCGAGTTTAAGCATACCATACCCTGATCACATAGTCCAAGGATAAAATAGCCAACATCAACTATCCACGCAGCAACATAAATAACATACATTCCCTAGACAATGGCCAACGAAGCCCTACATTACCCGTGCTCACACAGCCCCGGGTTAATAGACCATATCTGGATCACCATAGCCACAGATATGTCCTAGACATACTTGGATCACAATAGCCACTAGCAGTCTTTATCTGAGGTCATTCAGCCAATCACGTTACTCAAGTTCACATAGCGTATTGAGTTACTCGAGATCACACAAACCACCGAGTTTAGTTTTCTTATCCTGATCGCATAGCCCAAGGATATGTTTCTAACTGCATCTTGATCACATAACCCGTGGATACATCGGATGTACTCGATCACATAGCCCAAAGTACACATCACCCTTATATAAGTGCCCTTGCATTAACTCTAGGACATCCTGATTCCTAACCAAGACACATAAGATATTATATACTCTCCGAGCATCTATACATCTCACCAAGAGATAAGAGGCATCAAGCCAACTATTACAAATGCCCTAAAGCATATCCATTCGTTACAATTATTAATCTTTATCTTTCTAGTTTATTCACTATATTCTCATTAGACCATCTCATTATTCCCAGCTATTAGTCTATATGGGCGTCCATCCAGCACACAACAAGGACCCCAAATTCTACACAACATCAACTGATCCCCCACTGATCCCTATAGATTATTAATACAAGCAATCCACTCAATAATTACCAAGTCATTAGCCATTTATTCTGCATGTGGGTCATAAACCTTGATTCCTTAGTTTTAGAATTCATTTTATACCTTTAGACACCTATTGGGACCTTTACCTCGAATTATAGAACCCCTGAACACAACTTCAAATTTCTTAGGCAGATTGCCCTACGAGTATCAATACTTCTATATGGTTATCGGTACGCCTCATTGGGTACCGGTACTCCTCATCGATTATCGATACTCGATTTAGGTTCGAAAGAATTTGACCAACATCCTATACCGGTATGCCAACCTCTGTATCGGTACTCAGTACTGGCACGCAAAACCCTATACTGATCCTTATGTTGTACTAATACTTCTCCAAATGCATACCGGTACATGAAGGCCTTCCTCATACAAATGAACAGTAGTATCGATACGCCCCTAGAATATTGGTATGCAAAAATGTCACTAGAATTCTCATCAAACATAGGGTACCGATACGCGACCAGCTGTACCGGTACACCCTTCACATAACGTCATCTTTCATACAAATGCGTACAGATACGGACCACACCGTACTAGTACGCGAACCTAGATTTTAAAACCCAAAGCTCAGGATTTCACAATTTCCGCCATTAACCCCAATGGTTAAGCCCCAAAACGTCCCTACATGTTATTTGAGGTATAATAGGTGATTTTCTACCAATTTTACACATTAACAACACTTAAATCATTGATTTGCCATTAAAGGGAGTGTAAAGCTCCTAAAACCTTAACTTTGCAACCCAAATCATAAATCACACAAAACAATCATTTTATGATCCTTATGAAATGAAAGAGTTAGAAATGTACTGACCTTAGGCAAGTAAATCTCGGAATAAGGCAGCAACCAGCTTCTTCTACTTTTCTTCCTTAGACCAAGATTCAAACTCAACCTTCACCAACTCCAAAGATATTTACCTTGAAAGATAGATCTTAGGATGATGAACAACTTCTCCTCAACCCACAATCTGGGATTCTCACTCAAACAACAAGGATTTTACATAAACTCAAGCACTCACAAGAAGAAAGAAAAAAAAGAGGTGGTATGAAGGTAGAGACAAGGTGATATCACCCTTGTTCTTTTCCCCCCAAAAAATTAAGGCTTCATCAGCCTTTGTCTTCCAATTATGGTTTTACCATAATACCCCTCATTAAAACCCATCCTAAGCCAAGCCCAAATCCACCAAGTAAGCCCAACAACACATGACAAGCCCAAAAAGGCTCCTACAAGCCCAACGACAAGGCCCAACATAATTCAAACATTCGAGCTAATGTGTTGGTCTAAGACCCGGTTCAACGCCCATTGTTAACTAAAAAATATGGGTCGTTACAAGAGTGTTGTTTGATGATGAAGGGAATAGACTAGAATCTTTTAATGACATGTCTAATAAAGTTAAAAAAATTCTTCACCAACTAGATTGAAGTTGTGGAGATATGGTTCAAGATTGCAATATTGAGATGCTCAAGGATCTCTTCCATTATTCTTTCCCTGCAAATACACAAAATAATTTGGTTCAGGAGGTCACTGACTTAGAGATTAAAAATGTAATCTTTAGTCAAGGAAAAGATAAAGCTCCAGGCCCTGATGGTTTAACTTCTTGGTTTTTTTAGTTGCTTGGCTCATTGTAGGTTTGGATTTCACTGTTGCAGTAAGACATTTCTTTAGCTCATCTTCAATTCTTCCTAGTTTTAATGATAATACTGTGGTATTGGTTCTTAATGTATGTTATGCTAAGGAATTTAGGCACATCTTCTATTGTTCTGTAATCTATAAAACCATCACTAAGATTTTGGTGGGTAGATTAGCTAATTTGTTTCCTGACATGATCTCTGAAAACCAGTAAGCATTTGTACAAGGTAGGAGCATAGTGGATAATACCTTGTTAGTATATGAGTTTGTTTGTGGGTACAATAGAAAAGCAATGTCCCCTAAATGTACCATTAAAGTAGACTTGCAAAAACTTTTGACTCCCTTAGCTGGAGCTTTGTGATAAAGGTGCTGGAGGCCTTGTGTAACGCCCCAGTTTTTGGCCTAGGATTTTTCTAGGTTGATTAGATGGTCTGAAGGACCAAATTAGAGGATTCGAGTTAGTTTCGAGATTTAATTTGAAATAAATATTTTCGGGTGAGATAAAAAATGAAAAAATATTTTAAAATCATTATTTAATATATAAATGATTTTGGTGAAGTCAATTTTGCAAAAAGGAGTCTTCAAATTAGACATTTTGGTTAGTGACCAAAATGTAAAATTTTAAACTATTTTTAGTGACTATTTTGTAAAAGGGTCAAAACTTCGAATCATTAAGGAGCTATTTTACCCAAAGTCTAATATCAAACTTTTCCCCTTAATTGCCTATTTTAAATGATTTTAAAATAATATAAAAAAGCTTGGAGAATTAATTGGATAATTAACATGTTAAAAACAATTTGACGTAACTAACTTTTCATCAAAAGCTTTTCTCTCAAATTCTCTCCAGCCAAACACTCATTTTCACTTCAATTTTCTCAGGTAAACTCATGATTTCAACATTCTTTTGATTTCAAATTATTCTTTAATGGTTTCCTAACAAAACTTATTTGATTTGATCTTGTTTTCTCAAGAAAATTTATCCAACTAAGGGGAAAGGCAGCCATTAGAGGTGAGGTTCGTTATTCTCCTCTAATACAAGGTTATTTACTGAAATTCTCAAGTTATTGATCCTTTAAATATGTTTTCTAACTCGATTTCATGATTTAATAATGGAAATTTGGTTTAATCAAGGGTTAATTGATTAGATTGGTGGATTTTCGTATATGATATGTTTTGCTGAGTTCTTGATTGATTCTAATCATGATTTTGATGTTAAATAATGCTAATAAGTGGGTTTTAACATTGGAATCCCAAAACTATGTGAATCTCTAATTTTTTAAGTTGTTAGTTATGAGTTTTTGAGGAGTTGTGGATGTTTATTGAATGCTGGAGGTATAAGGATGATGTTAATGTGTTTTTAGATGTTAATTGATGTTTAAGTTGTTAGTTATGAGTTTTTGAGGAGTTGTGGATGTTTATTGAATGCTGGAGGTATAAGGATGATGTTAATGTGTTTTTAGATGTTAATTGATGTTTAAGTAAGGGTTAAGACGTTAGGTTTTTGCCGGGTTACGTGTGGAAGATGTTTGATGCTGATTTCGGTGTTGTGGAGTAAAATTGAGTGGAGTATGTTGAGGTTTTATGCGAATTGATGTTGTTGGGCTGTTGAATGCATTTTGATGCATTGAATCCTCTGTTTTTGTGTGGATAAATAGGAGAGGTTCATCCTCAAGCTTGAACAAACGTCAGAAGCTTTAGAGGCGTAGTTACTAAATCGGCAAGCAAGGCTTTGCGTGTCGGTGAGTGGGATCGTGATTTACAGCTTTTCAAAGGTTTGAAAGTTGTGCTTGGGAGTTTAGATCAAGCTTGAAAAGCTGGTCTAAGCTTGGAAGTAAGTAAATGATGGATTCTCTCTCGAACTCGGTTTGGCAATTGGTTTTATGCACTTGTTTTAATATATTGATTACTTACTGTTTATGCATGATTTAAGCATGGTTTAATGCTGGAAAATGGTTATGAAATGATGTTGATGTATTTGGAAGTAATGCATGATTTGATAATATTTTTGAACATTGGTAATGCTTGGTTGAAATCATTGAGAAAAGTGATTTTAATTGATGCATATAAAAATAGTGAGTTGATGTAAATGAAACGAATTATATTGGCAAGTGATTGTTTAAAAATGTTATATGAATGTTATCAAATATAATTGGCCAGCCATATGATTTAAAGTGCACTATAATAAGTTGCCCATGGTTTGTAGAGATGATGTATTGAAAGCATTTACTCCGACTATGTGAACCCTAATATTGTTGAGGTAATACTTCAATGGCTTTTACTCCAGCGGCGGCCGTAAATGTGATGCATTGGAAGCGTTTACTCCAAATTGGAGGATGAGCCGTGGTAGTGTAGAGGTAATGCATGTGTTGCATTTACTCTATGCCCTTGGGTTGTTAAGTTATTGGGATATCACTTGGGAAATGCGTGTATCCGATGTGGTTTGATGAAAGAAATGAGATAGAGAAAGGATCACTTGTAAGCCAATATGATGAATTGATGTATCATGTTGATGGATTGTTGTATAATGTGATTTATACGTGTGAATAATCTTTAAGCTTTGCATATGGGATGTTATGCATGAGAAAGCTTAAATCGAGGGTTGCATATGAGATTATGCTATAGAATCCATGATACATGTTGCATATGGTTTAATATGTATGTTTTGAAAATGATTAAATGCAAATGTTGAAAGTAAGGCATGATGGTTTTTGAATAAAACGTTTATAAATGGTTTTGGGAATAAATCAGTTTTAAAATGCATTGGATGATGTTTTGTGTTTGAGCATTTCTCGCTAAGCATTATGTGCTTACGCTCTCTTATCATCAATGCAAACTAGTGGATCGAAGGGCAGCAAGCGAGCAAGAAAAGACATCCAATGTAACCCCCTCGACCCGACCTAGTCGCAAGACTGAACCGAGCAAGCTACATTAGGTTTACCGAAGTAAACCGGGAAGATTAAACCTAAAACACGTCCATTTTTTTCTTTTATCTTGTCTAGATGCATTAATGCTTTCCTACATAATCATATTGTTCACAGGTGAGCACTCATCTCAATCGGGCATCGTAACGATATCCAATTGGCCACAAACACGAATTAGGGACCAAAATGTAATTTCAGCGATATAAAAGGACTTTCTAATTTTTAAGTTACCAACTTTTAATTAAATATATTTCATGCTTATGTGTAAAAATTAGCTTCAAACGATCATCCATGCTCAATTAATTGGCAAAGCAAAATTTAGGGACTAAAACGAAAAAAATAGAACTGCCTTTCCAGGACATTAACAGAAATAATGGTATCTGTATCGATACGCTGAGTCTCGTATCGATACGGTTGTGAACTCATTGTTTCGATACGGAAAGACCCGTACCGGTACGCCACTTCTAGTATAAAATACGTTTTAAAATCCTTTCACACCGTACCGATACAGTCCCTTAGTGTATTGGTACACAACCTCTCTTCCAAAAAGTGAAATTCCAGTAACCATTAGGCGTATCGAAATGCCCCTACCTGTACCAAAACACCCTGGCCTTATTTGCCTACCTGTACTGGTACAGTCCCTCGCGTATCGGTACGCCTGGGTCTGTAATGTCAAAATTAGCTGATTTTCACACAATTCTAGATGCAGTTGGCCCTAGCAACTTGCATACATGCATATCAACACTTGAATATACATAATCTATCATTTATACCAAGGTTAGGCAACCAAAACAACCTCATACTTCCAAAGGACCACTCTAGAGGCATGCTTCCTAAACCACTTTGCCAAACATACCAAAATGCACAATTAGATTATTCTCAGAATAAACAACATGCCAACACACTCAAAATAGCATAATAAACCAGGTCAAACCAGCACAACATAGCAGCCCACAAGGAAACTCTAGATGCATACCTAGACATCCATTCAACCTTAACTATAAGCAAGTAATATCATCAAGTTGAACGACATATAACCATCATCAAAAACCAGCAAAGAATCATTCTAAAAACCGCAATGCAACGGATTTACAACTCCCAAAAACCATGGCGAACACGTTGCCTTATTAACCGGAAACATAAACCGATTTCATACTCAAAATTATTTTATCTCTTGGATCCTTGCAAACCTTGCCTTTGCTGCCCCGAACTTTAATGCTCTGCATCATTAGGAAAAAGAGAGCGTAAGCACACATGCTTAGTGAGGATGCTCATAAAATAATGATGCAATAAAAACCATTTGAAAACCACTTGCTTGCTTTCCCCAAAACATGCTTACAACCTAAGCATTTTTCCACGATTCCAACCGAATCAAAACATAAAAACCATTATATAACATCATATACAATCCATGCTTAAATCCCAAAGCATTTTAAACAAACCATGCTTAAATTCCAAAGCATTATGAACAATCCATGCTTAAATCCCAAAGCATTGTAAACAAGATTCAAACACATGAACTTTCTCATATATTGGCATTTATAGTGACCCAGATAGACTACCTCTATCTTATACACATATCGGATACACGGATCTCTCATACCATGCCTAGTTAAACCGCATGATATCCCAAACCTTGCCTAGCTAAACCGCAAGATTTGACACCCTCGCCTAGTTAAACCGCGAGATTTCACCCTTGCCTAGTTAAACCGCAAGATCACCATCAATTTGGATTGCCTAGTTAAACCGCATGCCCCAAATAAGGTCCCAATAGTCTGAGTGGCCTTGTTACACCGCTATACCTCAAGGACCCATGGCCACGATCAATTTTGTTCATATTCTATAGTGCACTTTTAATTCTATGGTATGCCAACTATATCCGATTGTTTTCTCACATTGTCACATAGCCAACATATCATTTACAAAACCATTTACTTACTGTTTTACAATGCATTTCATAGAACACCACATATGCAAATCTCATTGCCAATGCACTAACACCATTCCCAACCGAAATGAAAACAAATGCTCAATAGCATTTAATATACTTTCAAACCCTTGCATATGTACTCAAAATCATGCATTACCAGCAAGTAGATAATACCATGTTTATCACTAAAACACGCAACAACATGCTCATATCCAAGCCGATATTCAAGAGCAAAATAAGGTAAACTTACTTCCGAGCTTAGGTAAGTGCCCTGCCTTCCTTGTCAACGCAAAACAAGCTCCCAGCAAGCAACAAAACAACATCAAGCTTCGTCGCCTTGATTATCCCCTGTTTTAAACACATAAAACCAGAAGATAAATGCAATAAAATACATTCAACCTATTGCCTAACAACAATCTCCCGCAACTCCCGAGTTGCCCACTCGAAAACTATCCAAAACATACTGAAAACATCATCAAACGTTTTTGAAACTTGACCCAGCCATAAAAAAACAATTCAACCCATCAACCAACATCTAATAACATCCAAAAACCCTTTCCTAACATCCTTTTTCCTCCAGCAAAGATTAAACTCGATTATCTCTATAATAACTCAAAAACTAGCAACCTAAACAATTAGAGATTCAGGAGTTTCGGGATTCTATTGATAAAAACAACTTATCAACATCAAAACACATCCAAAACTTATATTAAATGAATCTCAAACACTGGAAATTAGATCCACTTCAGAAATTACCATGTTTCATCAATATTTCCAAAATAACTCAATTAAACATTGATAAAACTTTAAAATCACATTACAACTTATAAATCAATGATCAAATACTTGAGAATATCAATAAAGAACCATTTAATAGAGGAGATCACGGACCTTACCCCTGTTATGTGATTTCTCCCTCAATTGTCTTGTTTAAAGCTAAGAAAACATAAAATTCCAATGAGATTTTGCAAAACAAAGTTAAAGAATCAAGTTAAAATCAATAATATGAGTGAAAAGAGTCCCCCACCTCTGGTTTTG
Organism: Hibiscus mutabilis; assembly: GCA_019671005.1. NCBI lineage: Eukaryota > Viridiplantae > Streptophyta > Magnoliopsida > Malvales > Malvaceae > Hibiscus > Hibiscus mutabilis. Next base: position 39,252,234 of record CM033732.1, read on the forward strand.
ATGAAATTATGAGTGTTTGGAAGAAAAGAAGTTGAGAGAAAAGGTTTAGGAAAAAGTTACGTGAATTTCTTTTAAAAGCTAATAACTAACTTTAGATATTTAGTCCTTATTAACACCCTTTTAAAACACATGTTTAAAATGATTTAATTGAAGGGAGAAAACACCAGCAAACACTTGGTAGATTATCTCTTTAAGGATTCTAAGGATTTGACCCTTTTGATTTTAGTCACTTTAAAACAGTTTTCAAAAATCGCATTTTGGTCACAAACCCCAAAATGTTATATTTCCAAATTCCCTTTTCCAAAATTGATTCCACCAAAAATCAATATATATTAAAAGATGATTTTTAACTATTTTCCATATTTTTATCTTAAAGAAAAAATATATGGTCCTGAATCCGACTCGAATCTCTAACTCGGTCTACCAGACCGTCTAATAAACCTCAAATCCGCTAGGCCCAAAAACAAGGTGTTACAACTCTCCCCCACTTAAGAAATTTCGTCCCCGAAATTACCTGGAGGAAACAGATGCGGAAATTGCTCCTTCATATTCGCATTGCTTTCCCAAGTAGCTTTCTCAACACCTCGGTCTCGCCACAAGACCTTCACGAGCTCTATCGTCTTACCATATTGGACTTTCTTGCTGGTATCGAGGATCTCTACGGGTTCCTCATCAAAGGATAGATCCAGCCTCAACTCCACATCATTCACCGGCATAACATGCGATGGATCTGATCAATATCTCCTCAACATCGAAACATGAAACACATTATGAATTTTCTCCAACTCGGGAGGCAACCTCAATTGGTATGCCACATGACCCACACGCTCAATAACCTCGTATGGTCCAATAAACCTCAGACTAAGCTTACCCTTACGTCTGAATCTCATCACATTTTTCCAGGGTGACACTTTTAAGAATACGCGATCGCCCACTGCATATTCAACCTCTTTACGCTTCAAATCCGCGTAAGATTTCTGTCGATCCGCAGCCGCTTTCAACCGGCCACATATATGCTTAACCTTCTCATATGTGTCTTACAACACATCCGGTCGAGTAACATGCTTTTCCCCCACCTCAGCCCAACATAAGGGCGTACGACACCTACGGCCATATAACGCCTCATAAGGTGCCATCTGTATACTCGCCTGATAACTGTTGTTGTAAGCAAACTCAACTAAAGGTAAGTGCTTCTCCCAGGTTCCTTGGAACTCGATAATATAACACCTCAAAATATCCTCCAAAACCTGGATAACCCGCTCAGATTGCCAATCCGACTGAGGATGATACACAGTGCTAAAACTCAACCTCAAACCCAAGGCCTAGTGCAAACTCCTCCAAAACCTTACCGTAAACCTTGGATCTCTATAAAAAATAATGGATTTAGGTACACCATGCAAGCGCACAATCTTTGCTATATACAAATCTGCCAACTTGTCCAAGGTGTACATTGTATGCACTGGCAGAAAATGTGCATACTTTGTGAACCGGTCAACAATCACCCATACGGAATCCTTCTTAGCTGGTGTCAACGGCAACTCTTTCACAAAACCCATGGTGATTCTCTCCTATTTCCACTCTGGAATTTTTAGCGGTTGCAACAACCCAGATGGAAATTGATGTTCAGCTTTGACTTGCTGACATAGCATGCACTTAGAAACAAACTCAGCCACATCCTTTTTCAACCCAACCTAGTAGTACGCCTCATTCAAATCACGATACATCTTAACAATACCAGGATGCATAGAAAAATGACTAGAGTGTGCCTCCGTCAAGATAGTATGCCTCAAATCCGAATCACCCGGCACCACTATTCGACCCTTAAAACACAAAACTCTATCATCATCAAAATAAAATTTTGTCGGATTACCATCTGTTATGTCCTTAACATGCTCAACCAACGAATCATCATATGGTTGCTTAGCTTTAATCAACTGTGATAACGTAGGCTTAACTTGCAATTCAGCCAGCAAACTGCCCTCCCGTGTCACACTCAACCTTGCAAACATAGCTCGAAGCTCAACCGCAACCTTATGACTTAATGCATCTGCCACTACATTGGCTTTACCATGATGATACTCAATTGTCAAGTCATAATCCTTAAGCAACTCTAACCATCTACGTTTCCTAATATTCAAATCTTTCTAGGACATCAAATACTTCAAGCTCTTGTGATCCGTAAAGATCATACACTTCTCACCATAGAGGTAATGTCGCTAAATTTTCAAAGCGAATACCACGGCCGCAAGCTCCAAATCATGAGTTGAATAATTGTGCTCATGAACTTTCAACTGCCTCGATGCAAAGGCCACAACCTTCTCATCCTGCATCAGCACACAACCTAAGCCAGCATACAAGGCATCACTATAAACCACAAACTTCTTCCTAGATTCACGTAGAATCAACAGATGAGCATGTGTCAGAACTTCTTTCAACTTCTCAAAATTGTGCTGCTGCTTCTCTGTCCACACATAAGGAACATTCTTTTGTAACAACTTGGTCAACGATACTGCAATACTCGAAAATCCCTCAACAAAACGGTGATAATAACCAGCCAACCCAAGAAAACTATGCACATCCGATACAGACTTAGGTGACTTCCAATTGAGAATAGCCTCAACTTCTATGGATCAACGTGAATACCCTCCGCAAAAACCACATGACCAAGGAATGTCACTTCTTTAAGCCAAAACTCGCACTTACTCAACTTAGCGTATAATTGATTATCCTTCAACACTTGCAACACTATCCGCAAATGCCGAACATGCTCTTCCTCGGTACGAGAGTATACGAGAATATCATCTATGAACACCACCACGAATTGATCAAGATACTCATGGAACACTCTATTCATCATGTCCATAAACGCAGCCAGGGCATTTGTCAAACCGAAAGGCATGACCAGAAACTCATAATGCCCATACCTCATACGGAATGCGGTCTTATACATATCCACATCCTTGACCTTCAACTGGTAATACCCCGATCTTAAATCTATATTGGAAAACACCGCTGCTCCACGAAATTGATCGAACAAGTCATTAATCTGCGGTAACGGGTACCTATTCTTTATTGTCAACTTGTTTAACCGGCGATAATCAATGCACATACGCATCGTACCATCCTTTTTTTTACGAAGAAAATATGAGCACCCCACAGAGAAACACTTGGTCGAATGAATCCATGGTCTAACAACTCCTGAAGCTGTGACTTCAACTTCTTCAATTCCTTCGGTGCCATCCTATAAGGAGCAATGGACACCGGTAATGTACCCTCATATGTCTCAATACGAAACTCCACCTCTCTATCGGGAGATAAACCTGGCAACTCCTCAGGAAAAACCTCAGGGAAATCACAAACGGTCTGAATATCCTGTACTCGAACACCCTTGGCTTCCAGATTCATAACAATAGCCAAATAAGCTTGGCAGCCACCAAACATCATCTTCTCCGCTCTAACAGCTGAAACCACATTGGACAGAAACTTAACATTCTCGCCAACCACCATAATTTCATAGTCGTCGACCAACCTCAAGAAAATCCTCTTGGATTCACAATCCACAACTTCTCTATGCTCACTCAACCAATCCATACCCAAAATGATATCAAAACCATGTAATGGCAATTCCATCAGATCTGCGGCAAACTCATGACCTTGCACCACCAAAGGACAACACAAATACAACTTTATTGTTGTAACTGTCTCCCCAAAAGAACTTGTGACTAATATTCCAATATATAAGATCTCAATAGGAACATTCAACATAGATGCATGTTCACTCAAGATATATGAATGCGTAGACCCCGAATCAATCAAAGACAACAATGACAAGGATTGCAAAGTGAAAGTACCTGCGATCATATTCGTGTCATTACGACCCTCATGGTGAGCAAAGACCTGAGCCGGTCCACCACCTTCAGGTCTCACCATTGCAGCATGAGCCATACCTCTCTAACTATCCTCGCGCCTCTAAAAATTACCCCTGCCACGGCCTCGACCCCTAGCAGGTCCAGTAACCTGTGCTGGTGCATCTCTCGTAGCCCGAGGATAATCACGCTTCAAGTGATAAGATGAACCACAAATCCAACAAGCTCCAACATTACCCTAGCACATAACTGCGTGGCGCATACCGCATCACTCACACTTTAGTGTAACACGAGCTCCCTAAGCACCCTGGCCAACTCAACCACCACGCATCTGATCTGACTTATGTCTCGTGTCCCTGAACTTCCTATTCTGCCTCCCAAAATAGCTAGAGTCTGCCACTCTTTTACCCAAATTCACACCTACAGCATGAACTTGTGCACCCAATGACTGCTTGATATCCTTGGCCTGATTGACCAATACATTGAAATCCATGTAATCTGCAGCTAAGAGATACGCATTGATATCCTTAATAAGACCATAACGGAACCTATCACATCTCTACTGACCACTTGGAACCAACTCCAGAGCATACTAACTCATCCAGACAAACTTTACCTCATATTTAGCAACAGACATGCCTCCCTAAGATAACGACATGAACTTGCGCTTCTTCATATCCAAATACTGGGTACCAAGATACTTCCTCTTGAAAGCTCTCCGAAAGAACTCCCAAGTAACGTTTGCCGCAGGAACGCCAACAATTGTGGTCACCCACCAATGATATGCACCCCCTACAGCAGAGATACAGTGCAACCCAATTTGCGCTCCTCATTACATCTCATCTAATTCATGACGCGAAGCGTCTCTTCCAGCCAACCTTTGGTTGCCTCAGGACTCAAACCTTAAAACTCCTTACCTCTCAAACTCCTCAAATGCTCCAAGGATAAACCTTAATTTACCACCACAGCGGGTACCGGTGCCTGGGCTTGCACTCCCGCCATCGCTGCTTAAAAAGCTCATGTTATCGTCTAAACTAACAGAGTCAAATCACCATACACAGGCACTTGGTGAACCTAGGGTGCTTCACCCACCCCAACGTCAATTGGAGGAACCACTAGAGAAGGAGGAGGTAAAACATGAGGGAGATTCTCTTCTGTCTCATTATTCTACCCAACCCAAGCAGTATTAGCCATTGATTGTGTCTCACGTCAAGCCATGCTAACAAAAGCATCAAAACATATTAGAGTTAGGCTAGCATCAGGCAAAGGATCCAAGTTTACTTTAAAATGCATTTAAAATCCTCGGTAATAGGCAATGTGTTCCCAAAACATACCCCAACAGAACATTAAACAATCACCGAACATATACACAATCACCGTACAGTTCAAAAAACATCAGCTAGTCAAACAACAATATCCCAACCTTTCGCAAACCTGGCTCTGATACCAACAAATATAACCCCTTCGACTCGGCCTAGTCGTAAGACCAAACCGAGCAAGCTACATTAGGTTTACCAAAGTAAACCGGGAAGATTAAACCTAAAACACGTCCATTTTTTTCTTTTATCTTGTCTAGATGCATTATTGCTTTCCTACGTGATCATATTGTTCACAAGTGAGCAGTCATCTCAAACGGGCATCGTAACGATATCCAATTAGCCATAAATATGAATTAGGGACCAAAATGTAATTTTAGCGATATAAAAGGACTTTTCTAATTTTTAAGTTACCAACCTTTAATTAAATACATTTCATGCTTATGTATCAAAAATCAGCTTCAAACGATCATCCATGCTCAATTAATTGGCAAAGCAAGATTCAGGGACTAAAATAAAAGAAAATAGAACTGCATTTCTAGGGCATTAATAGAAATAACGGTATCCTTATTAATATACTGAGTCCCGTATCGATACGGTTGTGAACTTATCGTTTTGATAAGGCAAACCCATATCGGTACGCCACTTCAAGTATAAAATACGTTTTAAAATCCTTTCACACCGTACCGATACGGTTTCCTAGTGTTTCGGCATGCATCATCTCCTCCAAAAAGTCAAAATTCCAATAACCATTAGCCGTATCAAAATTCCCTACCTGTACCGGAACACACTGGCCTTATTTGCCTAGCCGTACCGATACAGTCCCCGAGTATCGGTACGCCTGGGCCTGTAATGTCAAAATTAGTTGTTTTTTCACACAATTCTAGATGCAATTGGCCCCTAGCAACTTGCATAAATGCATATCAACACTTGAATATACATAATCTATCATTTATACCAAGGTTAGGCAACCAAAACAACCTCATACTTCCAAAGGACCACTCTAGAGGCATGCTTCCTAGTCCACTTTGTTAAACATACCAAAATGCACAATTAGACCATTCTCAGAATAAACAACATGTCAACACACTCAACATAGCAAAATAAACCTGGTCAAATCAGCACAACATAGCAGCCCACAAGGAAACTCTAGATGCATACCTAGACACCATTCAACCTCAACTATAAGCAAGTAATATCATCAAGTTGAACGACATATAACCATCATCAAAAACCAGCATAGAATCATTCTAGAAACCACAATGCAACGGATTTACAACTCCCCAAAACCATGGCGAACACATTACCTTATTAACCAGAAACATAAATCGAGTTCATACTTAAAAGTAGTTTATCTCTTGGATCCTTGCAAACCTTGTCTTTGTTGCCCCGAACTTTAATGCTCTGCATCATTATTCAAAAGAGAGCATAAGCACACATGCTTAGTGAGGATGCTCAAAAAATAATGATGCAATAAAAACCATTTGCAAACCACTTGCTTGCTTTCCCCAAAATATGCTTACAACCTAAGCATTTTTCCATGATTCCAACCAAATCAAAACATAATAACCATTATATAACATCATATACAATCCATGCTTAAATCCCAAAGCATTGTAAACAATATTCAAACACATGAATTTTCTCATATATTGGCATTTATAGTGACCCGGATAGACTACCTCTATCCTATACACATATCAGATACACGGATCTCTCATACCATGCCTAGTTAAACTGCATGATATCCCAAACCTTGCCTAGTTAAACCGCAAGATTTGACACCCTCGCCTAGTTAAACCGCGAGATTTCACCCTTGCCTAGTTAAACCGCAAGATCACCATCAATTTGGGTTGCCTAGTTAAACCGCATGCCCCAAATGAGGTCCCAACAGTCCGAGTGGCCTTGTTACACTACATACCTCAAGGACCCGTGGCCACAATCAATTTTGTTCATATTCTATGGTGTACTTTTAATCATATGGCATGCCAAATATATCCAATTGTTTTCTCACCTTGTCACATAGCCAACATATCATTTACAAAACCATTTACTTATTGTTTTACAATGCATTTCATAAAACACCACATATGCAAATCTTATTGCCAATGCAATAACACCATTCCCAACCGGAATGAAAACCAATGCTCAATAGCATTTAATATACTTTCAAACCCCTGCATATGTAGTCAAAATCATGCATTACCAGCAAGTAAATCATACCATTTTATCACCAAAACACGCAACAACATGCTCATATCCAAGCCGATATTCAAGAGCAAAATAAGAGAAACTTACTTTCGAGCTTAGGTAAGTGTCTCGCGCTTACCCTAAACTCTCAACAACCTTTACAACCCTTTGTAAAGCATTAATAATCAGTTTCCACTCAAAGATACGCCTCGCCTTTCTTGCCAACGCAAAATAAGCTCCCGGCAAGTAACAAAACAACGTCAAGCTTCGTCACCTTGATTATCCCCTGTTTTAAACACATAAAACAAGAGGATAAATGCATTAAAATGTATTCAAGCTTAACAGCAATCTCCATCAAATCCCAAGTTGCCCACTCAAAAACCATCTGAAACATACCGAAAACATCATCAAACATTTTTGAAACTTAACCTAGCCATAAAACAACAATTCAATCCATCAACAAACATCTAATAACATCTAAAAACTCTTTCCTACCATCCTTTTACCTCCAGCAAAGATTAAACTCGATTATCTCCACAATAACTCAAAACTAGCAACCTAAACAATTAGAGATTCAAGAGTTTCGAGATTCTATTGATAAAAACAACTTATCAACATCAAAACACATCCAAAACATATAATAAATCAATCTCAAACACTGGAAATTAGATCCACTTTAGAAATTACCATGTTTCATCAATATTTCCAAAATAACTCAATTAAACATTGATAAAAAAATTAAAATCACATTACAACTTATAAATAAAGGATCAAATACTTGGGAATATCAATAAAGAACCATTTAAAAGAGGAGATCACAGACCTTACCCCTGTTATGTGATTTCTCCCTTAATTGGCTTGTTTAAAGCTAAGAAAACAAAAAATTCCAATGAGATTTTGCAAAACAAAGTTAAAGAATCAAGTTAAAATCAATAATCTGGGTGAAAAGAGTCCCTCACCTCTGGATTTTGATGAAATTCTGAGTGTTTTGAATAAAAAAAAGTTGAGAGAAAAGGTTTAGGAAAAAGTTACGTGAATTTCTTTTAAAAGCTAATAACTAACTTTAGATATGTAATCCTTATTAACACCTTTTAAAACATATGTTTAAAATGATTTAATTGAAGGGAGAAACCACCAGCAAACACTTGGTAGATTAGCTTCTTAAGGATTTGACCCTTTTTATTTTAGTCACTTTAAAACAGTTTTCAAAAATCTCATTTTGGCCACTAACCCCAAAATGTCATACTTCTAAATTCCCTTTTCCAAAATTGATTCCACCAAAATCAATATATATTAAAAGATGATTTTTAACTATTTTCTATATTTTTATTTTACCAAAAAATATACGGTCCTGAATCCGACACAAATCTCTAACACGACCCATCGAACCGTCTAATAAACCTCAAATCTGCTAGGCCCAAAACCGGGGTGTTACATCCAAGGGATCGTGCCTATAAAGAGGGTTGTTTGCTAGACTCCCTATTTGTATAAGTTTCATATGTTGGTTTGGATTTATAATAGGTTTAAAGTGCTTGAAATGTAGATGGATTTATGGTTTGGATGTTGATTAGGGAACATGCCTATAGACTAGGTGGATGATTGTGTTAGACTTGTTAGGGTTGTTTTATTTGCTGGTATGGGGTCCATAAGCATGCTTATGATGTTTAGATGAAGTTTAAATGTGTTTAGATTGAGCCAAAGTGTCATATGTTGGACCTAGAGGTTATTACAAGCCTCTGCGTACCGGTATGGGTACCCAAGAATCGGTACGCAGGGTCTAGTGAGGCTTAAATCATCAAAAAATAACAAAGGGTATCGGTACGCCTCAAGGGAAATTTTATACTGGTGCGGTACACAAGTTTGCGTACCGGTACGCCCTCTTCATTATTTATGAGTTGTATCGATACGTAGGGTACCATATCGGTACGGGTTTGGGTTATTGGAATTTATGAGCTGTATCCATACGTAGGGTACCTTGTAGTCTATGTCATTACTTCCTTTGGTAGATTCTAGTTCTACGCATTCATATATTTTGCATGAGCATTTGCCTGATATACATGTGCAAATATTAGATGTGGTATACAAGTAATGAGTTCTTTTGGAGAGACAGTCATTACGAGGTGGTTGTATAGGAGGTGTCTTCTAATGGTTCAAGGTCACGTGTTTGCGGCTAATCTGATGGAGCTTCTGTTCTATGGTTTTGACGTGATTTTGGGTATGAATTAGTTGTCCAAGCATCGGACTGTAGTTGATTTTGAGATAAAGTAAGATTCGTTGAGACTTGCTGATGATTGTGAAGTGGTAGTTGTGGGTAAGAACGTTAAGTTCTTGTCTAATGTGGTTTCGGCCTTGGAGGCGCTAAAGTTGTTGGAGTAGGGATGTCAAGCATATCTGGCTTATGCTATGAACCCGATGTGGAAGAACTACGGACTAAGGATATCCGTATTATTTGTGGCTATTTGGGTATGTTTTCGGAAGAGTTGCCACCGAATAGAGAGATAGAATTTTGTATTGAGACGTATGCTGATACGACTTCGGTGTTGATTGTACCGTATCGAATGGCACCAAAGGAGTTGAAGACTAACTCCAAAAAATTTTGGATCGTGGTTTTATCCAGCCTAGTTTTTCACCGTCAAAAGCACTGATGTTGTTTGTAAAAAATAAAGATGGCACTTTGAGGATGTGCATTGATTATCAACAACTAAACAAGTTGACGATTAAAAACAAGTAACATTTGCCACGAATTGATGATTTGTTCAATCAATTTCGGGGTGCTACGGTGTTTTCCAAGATTGATCTGAAATCTGGATACTATCAGTTGAAGGTTAAGGATAGAGATATGTTGAAGATTGCTTTTCGTACGAGGTACGACCATTATGAGTTCTTGGTCATGCCGTTTAAGTTGATGAATGTGCATGCATCATTCATAGATATGATAAATTGGGTTTCCTATGAATTCTTGAATCAATTCATAGTGGTGTTCATTGATGATATTCTTGTGTACTATCGTACCGAGGATGATCATGATCGACACCTTCAGATTGTATTGCAAACCTTGTTGGATAATTAGCTTTACGCCAAGTTGAGCAAATGCGAGCTTTGGATTAAAGAAGTGGTCTTTCTTGGTCATGTTATTTCTACTGAAGGTATCTAGGTGGATCTGAATAAGGTTGAGGCAGTTGTAAGTTGGAAACAACCTAAGTCGGTGATGGAGGTCGGTAGTTTTCTGGGGTTGGCTAGTTATTACCGTCGTTTTGTGAATGGATTCTCAAGGATTGCTACTTCGTTAACCAAGTTTTTGCAAAAGAATATTTGATTCGAGTAGATAAAAGCTAGAAAGTTGGCTTTTGAAAAGTTTAAGGAAACTTTAATACAAGCTCCAATCTTGATTCAACCTGAGTCAGGGAAAGAGTTTGTGATTTATAGTGACGCATCCTATGTTGGTTTGGGGTGTGTGTTGATGCAATGTAGGAAAGTTGTAGCTTATGCATCGAGGCAGCTGAAGGTGCACGAGCGCAACTCTCCTACGCATGATCTCGAGCTTGCTGCAGTAGTTTTTGCGTTGAAGATTTGGAGACATTACCTTTATAGTGATAAGTGTTTTGTATACACGGATCATAAGAGCTTAAAGTATTTGATGTCGTAAAAAGAGTTGAATCTTAGGCAACGTGGGTGGTTAGAGTTGCTTAAAGATTATGATTTAACAAGCAAGTATCATCCAGGTAAAGCGAATGTTGTGACTGATGTTTGAGTAAAAAAGCTGTTGGAGAGTTAAGGGCCATGTTTGCGAGGTTGAGTGTGACCCGTGATGGGGGTTTGTTGGTTGAGTTGCAAGTAAAGCCATCTTTGTCACAGTTGATTAAGGAAAAACAACCTTATGATGAGGCATTGGTATCGCATGTCAAGGATATCATGGATGAAAATCCTACGAACTTTTACTTTAATGGTGGTAGAGCGGTGTTTTAAAGATCAGATAGTGGTGCCTAGTGATGTGGAGTTGAGGCGAATGATCTTGACTGAGGTATATGCAGTCATTTCGCTATGCATCCCGGTAGTACCAAGATGTATCGAGATTTGAAGAAAGAGTACTATTGGGTGGGTTTGAAAAAGGAAATGGCTGATTTTGTTGCTAGATGTATGGTATATCAGCGTGTAAAGGCTGAACACCAGTTTCCTTCTGGGTTGTTGCAACCGTTGAAGATTTTGGAGTAGAAGCGGGAAAGAATCATCATGGATTTTATGTCGGGTTACCTTTGACATAAACCAAAAAAGATTTTATTTGGGTGATTGTTGATCGATTTACGAAGTGTGCACATTTTCTGTCGGTGCATACGACGTATACTTTGGATAGGTTGGCAGATCTTTATGTTGCTAAAATTGTAAGGTTGCATGGGGTACCCAATTCGATTATTTTGGATAGATATTTGCGATTTATAGCGAGGTTTTGGCAATGTTTGCATCGAGCTTGGGTACTTGCTTGAATTTCAGTACTTTGTATCATTCTCAGACGGATGGTCAGTTTGAACGTGTAATTCAGATTTTAGAGGATATGTTGATATGCTGCACCATCGAGTTCCAAGGAACTTGGGAAAGGCAGTTACCTTTGGTAGATTTTGTGTACAATAATAGCTACCAAGCAAGTATTAAGATGGCACCATATGAAGCCTTGTTGGCATGAAGTGTCGTACACCCTTGTGTTGGGCCGAGGCTGGGGAAAATATGTTTCTGTACATAATGTGTTGTAAGACACGGATGAGAAAGTAAACATTATTTGCGATCGTTTGAAAGAGGCCTCAGATAGGAAGAAATCTTACGCGAATTTGAAGCGTAGAGAGGTTAAGTACGTTGTTGGTGAAAAAGTTTTCTTGAAAGTCTTACCTTGGAAGAATGTGTTGCATTTTGGATGCAAAGAAAAGTTGAGTCCGAGGTTTATTAGACCTATAAGGTGTTGGAACGTATAGTTCATGTGGCTTATTGGTTAAGGTTGCCTCCTGAGTTGGAGAAGATTCATTATGTGTTTCATGTATCCATGTTGCGGAGGTATTGTTCAGATCCGTCGCATGTAATGTTAGTTGAAGATGTTGAGTTGCGAATGAATTTGTCTTATGATGAGGAACCCGCAGAGATCCTTGACTCTAGTAGAAAAGTTCTTCGTGGCAAGACAATTGAGCTTGTTAAGGTGTTGTGGCGACATCGCAGTGTTGAGGAGGCCACGTGGGAGAGTAAGTCGGACACGGTTGAGCAGTTTTTGCATCTTTTCCCATCAGGTAAATTTTGAGGACGAAATTTCTTAAGGGGAGAGTTGTAACGCCCTAGTTTGGGGCCTAGGAGTTTTCTAGGTTGATTAGACGGTCCGAAGGACCGGATTAGATGATTCGAGTTAGTTTTAGGATTTAATTCAAAATAAATATTTTTAGGTGAGATAAAAATATGTAAAAATATTCTAAAATCATAATTTAAAATATAATTAATTTTGGTGAAGTCAATTTTGGAAAAAGGAATCTTGAAATCGAACATTTTGGTTAGTGACCAAAATGTAAAGTTTTAAAACTATTTTTAGTGACTGTTTTGTAAAAGGGTCAAAACTTTGAATCTTTAAGAAGCTATTTTACCCAAAGTTTAATATCAGGTCTTTTCCCTTAATTGGTTATTTTAAATGATTTTAAAATAATATAAAAGGCTTGGAGAATTAATTGGATAATTAAAAGGTTAAAAACAATTTGACATAACTAAATTTTTATTAAAAGCTTTTCTCTCAAATTCTCTCCAGCCAAACCTCATTTCTACTTCAATTTTTCAGGTAAACTTATGATTTCAACATTCTTTTGATTTCAAATTAATCTTTAATGGTTTCCTAACAAAACCTATTTGATTTGATCTTGTTTTCTCAAGAAAATTTATCCAATTAAGGAGAAAGGCGGCCATTAGAGGTGAGGTTCGTTCTTTTCCTCTAATACAAGGTTATCTACTGAAATTCCCAAGTTATTGATCCTTTACATATGTTTTCTAACTTGATTTGATGATTTAATAATGGAAAATTGGTTTAATCAAGGGTTAATTGATTAGATTGGTGGATTTTCGTATAGGATATGTTTTGCTGAGTTCTTTATTGATTCTAATCATGATTTTGATGTTAAATAATTCTAATAAGTGGGTTTTAACATTAGAATCCCGAAACTATGTGAATCTCTAATTTTTTAGGTTGTTAGTTATGAGTTTTTGAGGAGCTGTAGATGTTTATTGAATGTTGGAGTATAAGGATGATGTTAATGCATTTTTAGATGTTAATTGATGTTTAAGGATGGGTTAAGACGTTAGTTTTTGGTTGGGTTAAGTGTGGAAGATGTTTGATGTTGATTTTAGTTGTTGTAGAGTAAAATTGAGTAGAGTATGTTTAGGTTTTATGCGAATTGACGTTGCTGGATTGTTGAATGCATTTTGATGCATTGAATACTCTATTTTTATACGGATAAAATATGGGAGGTTGGTCCTCAAGCTTGAACGGACGTCGAAAGCTTTGGAGGCGTGGTTACCAAATCGGCAAGCTAGGCTTTGCGTGTCGGTGAGTGAGAACATGATTTACAGCTTTTTAAATGTTTGAAAGTTGTGTTTGAGAGTTTAGATCAAGCTTAAAACGCTGGTCTAAGCTCAGAAGTAAGTAAATGATGGATTCTCTCTCGAACTCAATTTGGCAATTGGTTTTATGAACTTGTTTTAATAGATTGATTACTCACTGTTTATGCATGATTTAAGCATAGTTTAATGCTAGAAAATGGTTATGAAATGATGTTGATTTATTTGGAAGTAATGCATGATTTGATAATGATTTTGAACATTGGTAATGCTTGGTTGAAAGCATTGAGAAAAGTGTTTTAATTGATGCATATGAAAATGGTGAGTTCATGTTAATGAAACGGATTATATTGACAAGTGATAGTTTGAAAATGTTATAGAAATATTATCGGATATAATTGGCTGGCCATAGGATTTGAAGTGCACTATAATAAATCGCCCATAGTTCACAGAGGTAATGTGTTGAAAGTATTTACTCCGATCATGTGAACCCCAATATTGTTGAGGTAATGCTTCAATGGCTTTTACTTCAGCTGTGTCCATAGAGGTGATGCATTGGAAACGTTAACTCCAAATTGGAGGATGAGCCCTGGTAGTGTAAAGGTAATGCATGTGTTGCATTTACTCTATGCCATTGGGCTGTTAAGTGATTGGGGTATCACTTGGGAAATCCGTGTATTCGATGTGGTTTGATGAAAGATGTAACGCCCTGGTTTTGGGCCTAGCGGTTTTGAGGGTTATTAGACGGTCTGGTGGACTAGGTTAGAGATTCGAGTCGGATTCGGGACCGTATGTTTTTTGGTAAGATAAAAATGTGTAAAAATAGTTAAAAATCATCTTTTAATATATATTGATTTTTGGCGGAATCAATTTGTAAAATGGAAATGTGATACTTTGGTTAGTGACCAAAATGTGAATTTTGAAAACTGTTTTTAATGGTGACTAAAATGAAAAGGGTCAAATTCTTAGAATCCTTAAGGAGCTATTTGACCAAGATTTTTTTGATGATTTCTCCCTTCAATTAAATCATTTTAACATGTGTTTTAAAAGATGGTTAAAAAGGATTTTGGATATTAAAGTTGGTTATTTCTTTTAAAAAAAAATTCAAGTAACTTTTCTCTCAATTTTTCTCTCCACTTCTTTTCTGCCAAACACATTTGCTTTCAATAAATTCCAGAGGTGAGAGATCTACATTTTTGATTTCTTGATTTGTAATTATTTCTTTATCATTGTTTTACCAAAATCTTGCTGAAATCTTGTGTTTTCTAGCTTTAAACAAGTCAATTGAGGGAGAAATCACACAATAGGAGTAAGGTCTGTGATCTCCTCTATTGCATGGTTCTTTATTGATATTGCTAAGTATTTGATCTTTGATTTATGTTTTACAATCTGATTTTATGTTTTATATTGATTTAATTGGGTAAAATTGATGAAATGATGGAAGATTCGAATTAAATCTGATTTCCAATGTTATGAATTGTTTTTGAATGTATTTTGGATGTTTAATGATGTTGATAGGTCGATTTTATCAATGGAATCCCGAAACTCTTGAATCTCTAATTGTTTAGGCTGTTAGATTTATGTTTTGAGGTGTTATGGTGGTTGTGTGGTTGCTGAGGGTGTTAGGTTGATTTGATTCTGTTTCTAGATGTTAATTGGTGATAAAAGTGGTGTTAGATTGTTAGGTTGTGGCTGGATTGTGTTTGGAAATGATTAATTGAAGTTTTCGGTTATTATGGTTGGGTAATTGTGAGGTGAATGCAAGAATCCGTGAGGATCTATTGTTGCAGTGTTGTAAATGCATGGAAATGCATTAATCCTATGTTGTTATGTGGTTTAAACAGGGGAGGTTGTTTTGAAAGCAAACGGTGTAGCATTGGAGGCTTCAGACGCTTGATTTCGCTTCGGCAAATCAAGGCTTCGCGTATCGGTGAGTGAGAACGTGGGTTCCAGCATTGGAATGTTTTAAGGGTGGTTATGAGAGTTTAAAATTAGCTTGATACGCTGGTTTAAACTCTGAAGTAAGTAAAAGTGGATTTTCTCTCTCGGTCGTGCTAGTGTTAAATGGTTTTATGCACTTGTTTTGATTTACGTGTTGCCTATTGTTTAAGCATGATTTAAAGTATTTGATTTACTGTTTTTAAGCAAGAAGTGCTGAAGGATGCACATGGTAAGTGATCCTTGTAAGTATATGGTTTATGCTTGTGATTTAAAGCATGGTTGATGCTTTGGAAAAATGGTTTGGTTAATACTTGTTAAAAATAGTGAGGTAAATGTTAAATGGTTAATTATATTGGCAAGTGGTGTGGTTTTAGAATTGTTATCAGATATAGTTGGCCGGCCATAGGATTGAGTGCATTATAATAAGTCACCTTGGATGTTGAGGGGTTTAGATCTGTGTACCGAAGACTCCATCCGAGTACCCTAATGGTAGAGGGGTTAAACAGTACCGTAGACTCCCGTTAGTGGATTAAGCGTCTAACCGATGTTTGGGGTTGGTGTCCTCATGGGTTGAAAGGTGTACCCGGTTGGTAATGTACCGCGATTGTTATTGTATCGGTATTCCGGTTGAGATGGCTTGAAATGTTGGTTGAACACTTGTTGAATCCGTGTATCCGATGAACTCTTTTGTTAATGGACTGGTCTAATGTTCACTTGGAAGCCAATATAATTGTTAATGTGTCATTGAGAGGTTTATGATGTATGATATGATTTATTCATGTTTACTCTTTAAGCTTTGCATATGGTAATTATGCATGGGAAGGCTTAAATTGAGGTTGAGCAATGGGACTTGCTGTTGGCTAGTGATACATGTTGCATTTGGTCAATATGCTAGTTTTAATATGTTAAGTGCATGGTTTTCAAAGGCATGATAATGTTTAAAGGGTTGTTTGAAACAAGTTTCAATGTAATGTTGAGAAATGATTTTAAATGCATTGATGGTGTGTTCTTATGAACGCTCATTACTAAGCCTTGTGTGCTTACGCTCTTGTTGTCTATCAATACAGAGAATTGTGAGCTTTGGAGGCAGCAAGGAGCAAGGGATCCTAGCAAGACTTGTTTACCAAAGTATGTTTGGACTAGAATATAAGTAATAAAGCCAATGAGGTACTCGTTTTGGTTTTGGGAGATGGTTTGATAAACTACCTATTTGAGCAAGTTAGTTTGGCTACTTTAAAGTTGTAAATGGCATTTAAGGTTTGTTTTTGGTGATGGTTTGAAGTTACATGTTTTACTTGAATGGTTTCCTAGGTTGCATGCCTATAGATTTACGTTTGTTGCAAAATGCCATGAGTTGATGTTGAATTTGTGATGTTATGCTGTGAATTATATCCTGAATATGTTGGATGTATGTTAGAAGCATATTATGATGTTTTGAATAGGCTATGAGCTTGTTAAACCAGATAAATTTGACATTACAGGCCCAAGCGTATCGATACGCAGGGGACCGTATTGGTACGACTAGGCAAAAACAAGCAGGGTGTTTCAATACAGGCTTTGGTGTATCGGTACGGTTAGGCAAAAACAAGCAAGGCGTTTCGATACGGGCATGGGTGTATCGGTACGGATTTTCTTTACTAAAATATACTTTTTAGGGCAAAACTCGCATATCGAAACACTACCATACCGTATCGGTACGGTTGTTAAACACTCTTGAACTGCTAGCTTGGCGTACCGAAACACTACCATACCGTATCGGTACTATTGTTAAATGTTTCCGAGGTGCTAGTTAAGCGTACCGAAATGGGTCGTGGTGTACCAAAATAGTACAGGCTTGTTTAAGGCATTGTATCGATACGGTGACATGCGTATCAGTACGGTTATCCATTAATTTAATTAATGTCGTGGAAATTGAGTTCTGTTTTATTGCATTTTGGTCCCTGGGTGTTATGGGTGCCATTGAATGAGTTTGGATGCTCGAATTGAGCTGATTTTTGACATGTAATCATGAAACCTACTTAATTAAAGGTTGGTAACTTAAAAATGTGCTAAGTCCCTGTGGTTTGATCAAATTGAAATTTGGTCTTTAAATTGCATTTGAGTTAATTGGATGTCAAATCGATGCCCGATTGAGTTGGGTTTTCACTCGATGTAAGTATGAACACATAGGTTAATGATTTTGCATTTAGACAAGATAAAAATAAAAAAATGGTTGCATTTCGGGTTCTTTCTTTACGGTTTACCTCGGTAAACCTAATATAGCTCGCTCGGTTCAGTCTTGCGACTAGGCCGGGTCGAAGGGGTTACAAAAGAAATGAGATAGAGAAATGATCACTTGTAAGCCAATATAATGAATTGATGTATCATGTTGATTGATTGTTGTATAATGTGATTTATACATGTGAATACTCTTTAAGCTTTACATATGGGATGCTATGCATGGGAAGGCTTAAATCGAGGGTTGCATATGGGATTATGTTGTAGAATCCCTGATACATGTTGCATATGGTTTAATATGCATGTTTTGGAAATGATTAATTGCATATGTTGAAAGTAAGTCATGATGGTTTTTGAATAAAACGTTTATGAAAGGTTTTGGGAATAAACTGGATAAACTGGTTTTAAAATGCATTGGATGATGTTTTGTGTTTGAGCGCTCCTCGCTAAGCATTATGTGCTTACGCTCTCTTATCATCAATACAAATTAGTAGATCGAAGGGTGGCAAGCAAGGAAGGAAGGACATCCAATGACTTGGTTGCAAAGTATGGTTTGAACTATACATAGTAGTAATAAGGGCAATATGTCAAACGTTGATTGTGATGGTTGTTTGTTAGACTCCCTATTTGTATAAGTTTCATATGTTGGTTTGGATTTGTAATAGGTTTAAAGTGCTTGAGATATGGATGGATTTATGTTTTGGATGTTGATTAGGGAACATGCCTATAGACTAGGTAGATGATTGTGTTAGACTTGTTAGGGTTGTTTTATTTGCTGGTATGGGGTCCCTAAGTATGCTTATGATGTTATATGATGTTTAGATGAAGTTTAAATGTGTTTAGATTGAGCCAACGTGTCATATGTTTGACCTAGAGGTCATTACAGACCTATGCGTACCGGTACGGGTACCCAAGGATCGGTACGTGGGGTCTGATGAGGCTCAAATCATCGAAAAATAACAAAGGGTATCAGTACGCCTAGCCACCGTATCGGTACACCTCAAGGAAAATTTTATGCTGGTGTCGGTACATGGGTTTGCATACCGATACGCCCCTTTCATTATTTACGATCCGTATCGATACGTAGGGTACCGTATCGGTACGGGTTGGGTCACTGGAATTATGAGTTTTGAGAAATTTAAGGGGGATTGGTACGGGGTCAAGGTCATATCAGTACGGGTGGGTTAACACGCCATATCGATACAAGGTGTTCGTGTATCGGTACATGTAGTCGTTATATTAGTTTATCTGTATCAATATGGGCTTACCCGTGTCGATACACTCTGTTGAATTTGTGCTTATTTGTTTGCTGAAGTTTGGAAATCTTACAATCTAGTCCATGAATGCTACGTATGCATTTGAATGAGCTCGAATAATTGTTTTGAAATAAAATTTAACCTGTGAGCATGGAATTGGACTAACAAAAGATTGGTAACCTAAATCTTAACGAAGACCTATAAATTATGGAAATTACCCTAATATGTGTTTTTGAGAAATTGAACCCTGTTTTGAAATCCGATTTCAATGTGATGTTTACGCTAAAGCATGTTCATTTTAGGGAATTAATTGAAGCATTTAGACAAGATAAAAAGAAAAAAATGGATCGATTTAGGTTTTAGCTCAGGTTTGTTTTGGCAAGCCTAATGTGATCCTTTTAGTTTAGTTTCGGCTAGGCCGGGCTAAGGGGGTTACACCTTGGGATTGTCTGTGGTGTTCAAGAATTGGATTCTGCCTTGATTTATACAATCAAGATTTTCCATATCCCTCAATGGCAGCTTGGTGGGGTTTTTCAAGGGAAGAAGGGGTGTGAGGCAGGGAGATCCCATATCCCCTTACTTATTTGTTATGGCCATAAATATTTTATCGCATGTGCTTAATACAGCTGTTGTCAGTGGTGTATTCTAGTTTCACCCTAAGTGTAAAAGAGTGAAGTTAACTCATCTGTGCTTTGCAGATGATCTTCTTATCTTTTGTAAAGGAAATCTAGGTTATTTGTGAGGGTGAACTATGTTCTGGATAGTTTCTATAGCATCTCTGGATTGAAGCTCAATGTATACAAAACTGAGATATTTATTACTAGGGTTGCTCAAAGACAGTTGGAGGAGATCTAGGAAGCCAGTGGTTTTGTAGTTGGAGCACTGTCTATAAGGTACTTAGGGATACCATTGGTCACAAGAAAGTTGTCTATCAAAAACTACACTGCCCTCTTAGAGAAAATCAAAGTCAGATTGGATCAATAGTCCAATAAAAATTTGAGCTATACTAGCAGATTACAATTTATCAGGGCTGTGCTGTTTAGCATGGTAAACTACTGGTGTAGACAGGTGATTCTGCCTGCTACTGTAATTTAAAAAGTAGAACAATTGTGCTGTTGATTTTTATGAAAGAGGAGGAATGTTCCTAGTCATGGTGCGATGGTTAGTTGGAAACATATTTGCCTCCCTAAAAGTGAAGAGAGACTTGGTGTAAAAGACTTACACTCATGGAACAAGGTTTGTATGCTTCACCTGCTGCAAAATCTTCTCACTGGAAGGGACTCTTTATGGATTGCGTGAGTTAAAAAGTATGTCATATGTGGAGATGATTTTTGGCAGTTGGAATGTAAGCCGGAGTTCAGTTGGACTATGAGGAAAATGTTGAAACTAAGAGATGAAGCTGAATCATTGCTCACTGTTGGGACTTACGTAACCGTGTCACAAATCTGGTTCGAGATTAGACTGGTTGCTACAAAGGTTGACTGGCATAAATTGGTGTGGTTCTCCTTGCACATCCCTAAGCATGCCATGATTGTATGGATGACAATCTTGAACAGACTTCCTACAAAGGATTGTTTGACTCGTATAAAAATTGTTGTGGATGGTTTATGTGTGAATTGTGGGGAGGACTCTAAAGCTAGAGATCATATTTTCTTCACTTGCCAAATAGCATAACAAATTCAATGAGATAAATTGTTTATAATCGTAATTATCCATAGTTTGTATTATAATTTCATTCTAACTTTATATATATATATATATATATATATTATTTTCCCTGATTGTAATTAGGGTGAACATTCTATCCAATGAAGTTGAGAAAAAACTTTGAGTTAGTCAAGCTAACGAGTCTTATTTTATAGCTCAAACTTTATTTAATTTTTTTGAGTCAAGTCGAGTTTTTGAAATTCGAGTCGAGTTATTCGAGTTTTTGTTTAAGTTTAATTGTAAACATTTATAATGTTATGATACTAATTAGTTTCAATTTAAACGACTTTTTATGAGCATATATACACATATATTTTTTTCATATTTTCTATATGTGGTATACATATAGCAAACGAAGTTAAGGGACTTGATTCAAACTTAAAAATTGATTCATTAATTATTAGAAATTTCAAGTTATTCAATTTTTTATTTTATAACTCAATTTTATTTAAATTTTTTTAATCGAGTAGAATAATTTATTTTTTTGAGTCGAGTCGAGTAGAGTTTTACACCCTTCTAATTCTAATTGGGCAAAGAGTAATAATAGAAAAAGGAGGGATGATATTTGGAATGGAACAACGCAGGGCACAAGAGGTAAATAGGTTGGGTTTGGTTGTATCGCCCACAGCTACAGTTTTACGACTCTGGATTCGCACTCAGTGACTCGGTTCCTATATATAAAAGGAAAACCATCACTTCCCACTACACACTCCACCTAACACCAAACACACTTCGCCATAGCAACCTTCCATTACTGTTCTACCAAATATAGACTTAAGATAGTATTAAATAACCCCCAAACCAATCAAACAAACAAACAGAAGAAAAACCAGAGATGGACTCCGATTACGGCATTCCCAGAGAACTTTCCGATCTCCAGAAACTCCGATCTATGTATCAGCCACACCTACCCCCTTGCCTTGAGGTCTCTCCTCTCTTTCTCTTCACTTTCTGCATCTGCATCTCGTGTTTTATTATTTGTAATCGATTCTCTCTCTTACTTTTTCTTAATTCTGTTTCTCTTTTGGCTTTTGTTAGATCTGATTTTTTTTTCTTTCTAATTTTTGCTTTTGCATGTAGACTAATTAGATTTGAGCGGCCGTTAGGCCACTGTGGACTGCACGAGGCAGTTTTTCGCTATATAATTGATGTTACTAACGAACGATTCATTTCATGCTTCAGGGAACTGCTGTCAGGGTTGAGTTTGGCGATACCACGACATCTCTAGACCCATCCGATGCTCATACCATTGCCCGATCTTTTCCGCACACTTTCGGCAAGCCTTTGGCTCACTTCTTTAGGCCGACTGCCAAAGTACCTGATGCTCAGATTATTACTGAGCATCCAACTATTAGGTGCTCGTTATATTACACTTCATGGTTTCCGCCTCCCTTTTAGGGTCATTTTTAATGCAACAGTTGCTTCTACTTGTTGCATCCTTTCACCTTTCTGTGGAATTGTTTGCATTAATTCATGGTCGTATGCTGCTGCATGGATGTATTTATGTGTTCAGATATCTTATTATTTGTCTAATTATCAGATCTTCTTGCATAATAGGGTCGGACTTGTCTTTTGTGGGAGACAATCCCCTGGTGGGCATAATGTCATATGGGGTCTCCACGAAGCTCTCAAAATTCACAACCCCAATAGCACTTTGCTGGGCTTTCTGGGTAAGCTGCGCTCTCAGTTTAATTGATACACATACTTACATGTTGCAGATGTTGTGATTTGCTTAGTTTATTTTTAAAAAAAATTCGACTATTCTCTTGCAATACAACTGTATGTTTTTGCCGGCTATTCTCTATGCGATGGGTGATGATTCTTCTATTGCTCCTGCTAACAGGTGGTACTCAAGGTTTATTTGCACAAAAAACTCTAGAGATCACCAATGATGTTCTTTTGACCTACAAAAATCAAGGTAGGTTCTTTCATGAGGCAATCTTATGTAAAGAAACAGCTTTGATTTCATATGGTTCTATAATCTAACACACTTCTATATGTTTTTTTTTTGCTTGAGAAGGTGGTTATGATCTATTGGGACGAACTCAAGATCAAATTAGAACAACTGAGCAAGTTCAGGCTGCACTAACTGCCTGCAATGATTTGAAGTTGGATGGCCTTGTAATTATTGGAGGTAAATTATTTGATAAGGTTTACTACATGTTATGATAATTGCATAGAAATTACTAAGAGTTATTTTTGGCTTGTAGGTGTAACATCAAACACGGATGCTGCTCAACTTGCTGAAACATTTGCTGAAGCCAAATGTCCAACAAAGGTAACTTCCATTCCATGACAAGATCTCTGTACTGTAACAAGTTTTTTGGTTCTTCTATCTCTATTTTAGTTGAATGTTTTCCCCAATATCTTGAAATGTGTCTTGCGTTTTCAGGTGGTTGGTGTTCCTGTTACACTGAATGGAGACCTTAAGAATCAATTTGTTGAAGCTAATGTTGGTTTTGATACAATATGCAAGGTATCAATCAATCAATCTTAAACGTTTAGGAATTTACATTGTAGTAGTAGTTAAAAGGAAATTCAGGAGAAAAGACATCAAGCAGATTCAGTAATTATTTACTTGGTGGTGGATTTGGTCTCATGGTCAAACAAAAACAATTAAAAAGTTGATTCTGCAGAACGTAAAGCATAATGTATCATACTTGCAAACTTTTAAATTTGATGTTCAATTCTCTTTTCATCATGCAGGTCAATTCCCAACTTATCAGTAATGTCTGCACGGATGCTCTCTCCGCCGAGAAGGTAGTTTTTTTTTCCATCCTGAGATAGTATCTCCTTGGTGAGCGGTCATATCAATCTATGTTGGCGTGATGTTTATTGAAGTTACAAAAGAAGCCAGTAAGAGCAGTTGATGAGTGTGGTTATAGCTTTCTATTTTCTTACCCTAGCTTCGTTTCTTTTTTAGTATTATTATTTTATCCGTCTTATGGGAAGGAAGGCATCACATGTTGCCCTGGAATGCACCCTCCAATCTCACCCAAATATGGTTAGTTTTTGCTTGCTAATTATATTTTTTTAGTTACATCTGCTACAGAAAATGTCTATATTTCACTTAACATTTGATATGTTTTAACAGGTAATTCTTGGTGAAGAGGTGGCTGCATCAAAACTTACTCTTTTTGACATAACAAAGCAAGTTTGTGATGCAGTTCAAGCTAGGGCTGAGCAAGGTAAGATATTTCGAGTTGCTTTATTTCATCTTAGAAAGAGCTCAGTTGTCATTGTTGTTTCCTGACCTTGTGTGTTCGAACCAGACAAGAACCATGGGGTCATCCTT
Source organism: Hibiscus mutabilis (assembly GCA_019671005.1). Taxonomy (NCBI): domain Eukaryota; kingdom Viridiplantae; phylum Streptophyta; class Magnoliopsida; order Malvales; family Malvaceae; genus Hibiscus; species Hibiscus mutabilis. The sequence goes on from CM033732.1 coordinate 39,276,595, forward strand.
CTGCCTGAAGGGCTTATTGAGAGCATTCCTGAAGTGTATGCACTATTGAAGGTAACTAATTTTAAATAGTGACTAGTTTCTAATTCCCTTCACATCCTTGCCCCTAGGAAATAGGTTTTTCATTTGAAGCTTCAATGTGACATTAACCTGTGTGTTGATGATATTTACTTCAGGAAATTCACAGTTTGCTCAGGCAGAATGTTTCTGCTGATACTATTTCTTCCCAACTGTCACCTTGGGCATCTGCTTTGTTTGAATTTTTGCCACCTTTTATAAGGAGACAGGTGCTGGTTCTATTTCCTAAAATGCTTAATGATTAAAGATATGTGCACATGGTGGACAAATTAATGAGCTTAATGAGTGTCATGTTCAATGTCACAGCTTCTCCTCCGTCCCGAATCAGATGATTCTGCACAGTTGTCACAGGTAACTAGCTCGAGATATAATTACTTTCTTTTTAGGAGAATACTCCATCAAATCTTTCTAATTGCTGATATCTTTTCTGCCTTCTCTTCCAGATTGAGACAGAGAAACTACTGGCACATCTTGTAGAGAATGAAATAAATAAGCGCCTGGTAGGGCAATATTCCCCTTCTGTTATATACCTCTTTGATACTTTCTTCTTGACACTGAACTAAACTTTTAAAATCATTCAATGAGTTTTAACTGTTAACCTTAGTGGGTTTCTGATTATGTTTCTTTACCCACTTGTTTCTCTGTTGTGTGCAGAAAGCATGTGCTTACAAGGGTAAAAAATTTAATGCCATCTGCCATTTCTTTGGCTACCAGGCTCGTGGATCCTTACCATCCAAGTTTGACTGTGACTATGCCTACGTAAGTTTATCATTAAAGTGTAGCTATGTTCCCTTAGCCTTGTTTTGATATTCTCCCCTTGTTAATAATGATGCATTTTTGCAGGTTCTTGGACATGTCTGTTATCATATACTTGCAGCTGGTTTAAACGGTTACATGGCAACTATAACTAACCTAAAGAATCCAGTAAACAAATGGCGATGTGGTGCTGCACCTATTACAGTTGAGTTTTGATTTTGTTTAGTATAATGTATGATATTGGTTGACAGCTTCTAGCCATCATTTTATTTCACTTGCTGGGAGCACCCTTCTTCTGATATACTCTTTTTTAATGCTTTTCCTCCCCTGCCATTTTCTTTCATTGTTTATTTTCTCTATAAGGCTTGACTTTGATTGCATTTGCTGAATCTTAGGCGATGATGACTGTGAAGCGCTGGTCCCCAAATCCCAATTTTTTGGCAATTGGAAAACCTGCTATTCATCCAGCTACTGTGGATTTGAAAGGCAAAGCATACGAGTAAGTGTTGTTTACGTTGTAAGTGAAGCATCGTGATTCTAGATTTACGTTGTAAGTGAAGCATCATGATTCCAGATTGTTCTAATTTGTGTAAGCCTGTAAATGCAGGCTGCTGAGACAAAATGCAACAAGGTTTTTGCTGGATGATATCTACAGAAATCCAGGACCCCTTCAGTTTGATGGTCCAGGTGCTGATGCTAAGGCGGTAACACTATGCGTTGAAGACCAGGATTACATGGGCCGTATGAAGAAACTACATGAATATCTTGACAAGGTACATGGGCATGGATTTGTCTGGTTTTGATTTTGCTTTGGAATTGCTATTGTAGCAACTTTCTAATACAGTCGCCGTATATTTCAGGTCCGTACCATTGTGAAGCCAGGGTGTTCTCAGGAAGTTCTGAAAGCGGCTTTAAGTGTAATGGCATCCGTGACAGAGGTGCTCTCGTTGATGTCTTCATCTTCAACTGGCGCACAAACCCTGTGATGCAACAACCTGGGAAGCAAACCCGTTATTGTACTTGTGCTCTCGTTTCTTCTTAATTATCCTCAACTTTAGGGCTGAACATTTCTTCTTTTTGTGAGAAACTGATTCTGAGTTCCCCGCCTGATTTCTTGTTATCGGGATGGAAGATGTTTTATTGCCTTTTGTTTTTGAATAGAGAGAATAATCATAACAAGTGTCTACGCATGTTAGCAATATTCAGCCGCAAGTAGTGTAGGCAGTGAGCTAGTTAGTTTTTCACACAACTATCAATATTTCTGTAATAAGTGAGGAATTAGGAGTGGTATTAATTAATAATAACAATAAGATATTCCATTATCAGTATATAACTGAAACTGGACTATCATTACTTAAGAAACACTAACATTTTTCATCTCTTTGAGAAGTAAAAAATCTGACAATGAGTTTGAAGTTACAATGTGCCGGATCTTACTTTTAAGAAAAATAAAAAATCGGATTGATCTTTTGTAGTTGTCTCTGAACAAATTCTCTTCCACAACAACAAAAATCAGATTAAAGCCCCTTGTGTAACTCCCGTTTCTAGTTTCTTTTAGACTTATCGGAGTCGTTTTCGGGAACACTTAAAAATAAATCCTATAAAACTAAACTATATGTCATTACTTTGAACAGTTAATTTAATATTTTATTAATAAATTATATAAATATGATCAAATTTTGCCAAATACATTATTTTTAATTTTTATATTTTTGTTAAGAAAATATCTTAAATACAACTAAAATAATAAGATACTTTCACTCACTTATGATAATGACATAAAAATTATGAGCTTCTCGATTTGTTTCTCACCTTATAAAAAACTATTTACATTTGTTTTCTTATTAAGTACAAAAAGGTTACATTTGTTTTCTTTTATTTATTATTATATTTTCATTGTCCATATTCATTTTTGTGAAAAAAATATTTATTTGTGTTTCAAATAATAATGTTTAATTTTAATCTTTTTATATAATTAGATTCAAATAGCATTTTTTTGAATAATGACATCTGAATTTTATTAATCACTATAAAAGATAATACAATGCATCAAAAAGAGAAAAAAAGAGGACAAAACTACTAAAAGTCTTTTATAATGGTGCAAAGAAAAGCATACACTTCCATCGAGATTAGCATATCAAAATTCAGAAACCTTCATGAATCTCCTCGTCTCTATCCAAACGAGACGCTTTACGGGGTGAAAAATGAGTGATGAGCGAACAAGCTACCAGGTAGATTGCTCCGCTACCCAGGTCTGATTACATCAGCAACCAACCATCAACCGAGTGGGAATCCATCTTTCTAAGACCACCGACGGAACCATAATCAGAGATTAGCACCGTGAAGATCTTTGTACGAGCATCAACCGATCGCTAAGGTATGCTGGAATCATGCCACACGGACAGAATGAAACGAACCACAACAAAACAAAGAAAAACGTGTCACAAAGACAGAAAAAACGTATGCCGTAAATGCAGAGATTTTATTAAAATATAGAACAAAAAAAAAAAAAAAAACAAAAAATAATAGAACAGATGGTCGACAATCAATATTAAGATTGATTGTCGACCACTTATCAAAAGAATTGAACGAAGTTAAGAGCGGCTAGGTTGTCATTTTTTAGCGGAGGAAAAGAGTTGAGAGCGGCTAGATTCAAATTACATTTTAAATATAAATATTATATAATTAAATTACGTGATAATATTACATTAATAGTTTATATTTTCTATTGATGTTATTTTTTATTAATTTTAACCATTCTACAAGGTTAAATTAGGGGAAATGGGCATTTTCTTTAAAAATTGAAAAATAGTGCATCTGAAAAATTAATTAGGGAAATAATATATTTTACAGTATCAATGGAGTCCTCACCAGCTGTTGTTGACTTGCATGGATGGATTGTGGTGTAACACCTTTAACGTAGGTTTTCCCACGTAGAAGGGCATGAAGGAGCTATTAATTGGAAAGTTAAGTTACATTAGTAAGCACGGTATGTACATCTTAATTTATGGTTAAAATCTAGCGGGCATGTACTTGTATGAATGTGGGTTTAAAAGGTGCAAATGTTTTGTAAACTTAAGTTATAATGCATTTACGTATTAATTACGAGTGCATGGACTCGAAATATGGTTTTACTACAAATGATTATGATTTATGACATAGTTAAATCTAGTTTAACCCTAATCACGTATGAAATTTAAATTCAAGAAGGGGTCTAGGCATGGTACATAGTTTTTCCCTGAATTATATTTTTATTTTAATAACATATTTATAAATTTTCTAAAACAATTCAGGGTTGAAACTAGCTGCTATAGACTGACGTAGTTTTCACTTTAAAAACCGATGAAGGGTTAAACAACAAGACAAGGTTTGAATTAAAAAAAAATTCAAGTCGTATTCTTAATAATTCAGTAACATCTTTAGCGTATATTCAGTATACGAGTATACGTTAAGGGTGTTATACGGGGTCTGAACTAAAATGTAAAAATATAAAATTATAGAGACTAAAATGTAATTTTAGAAAAGTTGACACAAAACATTGTGCTTGAAAGAGGCATTAAAGATTAAATTAGTTGATTTTTTTAACTATAAGTTGGGTCAAAAACTTTGAAATTATATAATTTTATGCTCGAGTGTCAAATTAAGGCAATCTTTTCTTGAATCCATAGAACTTTTTGAGATGTACGTGCTGACAAGGACAAGTAGTCATCTTGTCGTTGTTTTCATATCGAAAAATACCGTTTTGGTCTTTAATCTCGGATTTTTCGATTTTTAGTGGAAATTTTTACATATGACTTTGATCTTTTATAGCTTGTCGGGATTAAAATTTAGAATTTTATGTTCATACATGTATCATTATTCATATGGATTCGATACGTGTAATTTCACTGAATTCTAAAAGTTCCCACTTCGATCCACGTTCTTGTGGTAAAATTACATGGATACTATTAAAAGAAAATTAAAATTTTAGGGATCAAATCGAAAGGAAATTACAAGTACATGAACCAAATTCTAAAATCTTTCAATTTGGATTCATCATTAAAACAATGTGTTTTCACTTAAAGGGACAAATTTTGGAAATTTTCATTTTGATCCCTATACTTTATTTATTCCATTTTAGTCCAAAATGTAAAAGGGTAAACTACATCCATGGCTACTCAACTATAGGCCTGGTTCTATTTTGACTACTAAACTATAATTTTTGTCAATCAGACCACTATACTTTTAAAATGGTTTCAACCAAGTCACTAACCATTAACTTTTGACATAAGCGATGACATGATAGTTAGATAAATTTGCAGGATTACACATTTAGTCCTCTTAACTCATATATTCTATCATTTTGGTCTTAATTTTAATTTATATCAATGTCGATGATGACACGTGTAAGTAAGATATTACATTTGGTCCTGTTGGTTCTGAGTTCGATTAAATTTATTGATATACATTAAAATTAGGACCAAACTGATTGTTGTGTAAGAAGGACTAAATGTTTACTTATGCAAATTTATCTAACTACCATGTCATTACTTTCGTCAAAAGTTAACGATCAATGATTTGATTGAAACCATTTTAAAAGTATAGTGGTATGATTGACAAATTTTATAGTTCAGTGTAAAACTAGAACTAAACCTATAGTTGGGTGGTCATAGACGTACCCAACACCATCCTTATATTACATAATGGCTACGGGTGAGAATCGGGTGGGGCATGGACGATTTTGCATTTTTCACTTCGTCCATAATACTTGCAGTTACGATTTTGGTGAATCCTCATTAAATGCTCCATAGATTTTTTTGTCCCTATACCCTCCCCGCGCGGATCCTCGTGGTTTTTGGGGAATCTCAATCCCAAAAAATTTAACAAAATTATAGTTTTACTGACAAAATAAATGGCCAATTCAGTTCAAAATATAAAGTTTGGGTACTTTGACTGGAAGCAGTTATGAGATGATGAAGATTGAAAGGGTGTTATGTTGGGGAAGATTTAGAAGAAAGTTTTCGTTCATATCTAAAAACTAAGATAGAAACATGTCGAGAAATTTGAGTGTGACTAGATTTGAGAGAAAGTTGAAGTGATAATAATATAGTTAGGATTTTTTATTAAGATATATATTAGAGGTATATAGATAAATAAGTATATATATTTTTTAAAATTTTGTACAATATCGAGATCTTTGTGGATATTTTTGGGGATCCCACGGTTATTTATACGATTACGGTTCAGTTATTTCCACAGTTCGGATATAGCAATCCCATTCTCATCTCCATTTGAGCTTCAGTGATAAAATTTCTGTCTCGTCCCCATAATTGAAGATTTCGGTTATTCCTCATTCTGTCAGTTTAGATCCTATAGCTTTCGAATATTCTCCACCTAATTTTTACCCCTAATAATGACTTCTAGAAAGTCGGTAACGGCTGCCGACAACTTTTGTGTTGTAAAATATAATCATTTTCTTAAATAATTTCGTATAAGATCTATTTAACTATTTTTTTTCAATTTAACTACGATTAATGTAGACTTTGAAAAAAAAGTCAACTTTCAGTGAGGTTACAAATAGAGTAAAAAATAAGAGAGCAAGAAAGAAACACGCGGCTTGATTGTGGAAGGGGGATCTAATCCTGTTGAAAATAATGATTAAAGTAAGAGTAAAGTAAGAGTAAACTACACTAGTGACCACCGAATTATTTGGGTGTGTCTATTTTGACCACCGAACTAGTAAACTCGTCAATCAGACCAACAAACTTATTAAATTGACCTATTTTGACAACCACCGTTAAAAACTAACAGAGGGTGACGTGACAGTTAACGAAAATTTGTAAAATTACACATTTAGTCTATGTTATTTATTTATTAAATCAATTTGATTCTAATTTTATTTTAATTAAATAAAATCAATCAACCAATCGGATAACATTGGTCATCACCTAATTGGATTAATTTACTCAAATTTTAATTTATTTTATTTTATATTTAATATATTTTCCCTCCAATCAGGTGGTGGCACATGCCACCACTTGGTTAAAGGAAAATTAATGAAGAATGACATTTGAGAGGTTCGAACCTGAGACCAAGAGGGTAAAACCCCCACGCTTTTACCATTGAGCCAAGCTGTCGTAAGTGATATAAAGGAAAATTAGTGAAGAATGGCATGCCACCACTTGGTTAAAGGAAAATTAATGAAGAATGACATTTGAGAGGTTCGAACCTGAGACCAAGAGGGTAAAACCCCCACGCTTTTACCATTGAGCCAAGCTGCCGTAAGTGATATAAATTGCACACTTTTATATACATATCTTATACTTCCGTAAATGTTAGGAAAAAATAAGAAAAATAGTTGAAAGGAGACCCGAACTTAGATCACTTGGGATGTGTATAATTACAAAAATATTCGATTTAATTTAAATATGAAAATTATTAAATATTCAATTTTAAAAAATATTTGATTTAAAATATTCAAATATTTTTTTTCTTTTTCATATTTAAATTAAATCAAATATTTATTAAAATATTAAATATTCAATTTAAAAAATATTTGATTTAAAAGAAAAGAAATTTGATTTAAAAAAGAATTCGAATATTTAAGTATTTTAAATTCGATTTAAAAAATTAAATACTTTTTAAATCAAATTTCTTTTCTTTTAAATCAAACATTTTTTTATTTGAATATTTAAAATATTCGAATATTTAAAGTATTTAAAATTTGATTTTAAAAAATTGAATACTTTCTAAATCAAATTTCTTTTCTTTTAAATCAAATCTTTCTTAAATCGAATAATTAATATTTTAATAAATATTCGATTTAATTTAAATATGAAAAAGAAAAAATATTCGAATATTTTAAATCGAATTTCTTTTCTTTTAAATTGAATATTTTTTAAAATCAAATATTTAATAATTTTCAGATTTCAATTAAATCGAATGTTTATGTGATTATACACATCTCAAGTGATATAAGTTCGAGTCCCCTTTCAACCATTTTTACTTCTTTTTTCCCTAACATTTAATGAAGTATAAGATATTTATATAAAAGTGTGCAATTTATATCACTAAGAGCAGCTTGAATCAGTGGTGATACGCGTCATCACCTGCTTGGAGGGAAAATATAGTAAATATTAAATAAAATAAATTAAGATTTGAGTAAACTAATCCAATTAGGTGATGACACGTGTCATCATCCGATTGGTTGATTAATTTTATTTAATCAAAATGAAATTAGGATCAATTTGATTTAATAAATAAATAATATGGACTAAATGTGTAATTTTACAAATTTTCGTTAACTGCCACGTCACCCATCCGTCACCCCTCCGTTAGTTTTTTAACGGCGGTGGTTAAAATAGGTCAATTTAATAAGTTTGTGGTCTAATTGACGAGTTCGATAGTTTGGTGGTCAAAATAAGTACACCCAAATTATTCAGTGGTAACTGATGTAGTTTACCCTTAAATTAAGGCGAGCCGCGAAAAGGCCAATATCTTTTAACTCTTTATATATATTCCTCGCCTGGCTTGGCCTGGTTCATCATCGTCTAGCAAACAAAGAGGGATATGGAATTGAAAGTCCTGTTCGCCCTCGATGCAGCAAAGATTTAGTGGGTACCACTTCAAAGCAATCATAATCACCGGCATGGACCTCTTCTGCATCCCTCCCATCGTCAAGCTAATAGGACGAATATACTACGATCACAACTCCGACAATTGCTAGGGGTGCGAGGTGAAACAACACGAGACCACCCCGACCGCCATCGTCCCCACCCTGATGTCCATAGCTCTTCTAGGCACCGCAGTGGGACAACTGGTGTTCGGGAAAAAAAATCAATTTGGCCCACTAAGCCCTCAAACTATTGTAAAAATATCAATTAAGCCCCTAAACTTTTTTTCACCTAATTAAGCCCTCAAATTCAAGAAAAAAAATTAATTTGGCCCATTGACCACCTTTGACCGTTAACTTTAACGGTTTTTTCTTAAAAAAAATTTGACACATGTCGCAATAGGATAATTCCACTTGTCATTTCTAAGAATTTTTAAATTTTATTTTTTTAAAAATAAAAAAATAATAAAAAATATAAAAAACTTAAAAAATCCGGAAAATTCTAAAAAATATTTTAAAAATATATAAAAATATTTTTAATTTCAAAATGTATTAAAAATAATAAATAATAATTTTTCAAATGATTAAAATATTTTTCTAAAAAAATAAAATATTAAATATTATTATAAAATTATAAAAATAAATTGAAAAATATAAAAAAAAATAAAAGTTATTTTAATTTTTTAAATATAAAACAATAAAATTTATTTTAAAAAGTATAAAAATAAAAGTTATTTTAAAAACCAAAATAAAATTTATTGTTTTATATTTTTCAATTTATTTTTTATAATTGTATAATAATATTTTTAATTTTTTATAATATTTTAATTTTTTGAAAATTATTATTTATTATTTTAAATAAATTTCAAAATTAAAATATTTTTATATTTTTAAAATGATATTTAGAAATTTTCAATTTTTTAAATTTTTAATTTTTTCTGATTTTTATATATGTTTTAAAATTTAAAAATTTATAGAAATGACAAGTGGAATTATCTTGTTGCAACACGTGCCAAAAAAATTTCAAAAAAAAATCGTTAAAGTTAACGGTCAATGTTGGTCAAAGGGCCAAATTGATTTTTTTTCTTGAGTTTGAGGGCTTAATTGAGTGCAAAAAAAGTTTAGGGGCTTAACTGATTTTTTACAAAAGTTCAGGGGCTTATTGAACCCTTAATCCTTTTATTTTTGTCTCTTTTGATTCGTGAGTTAAGCTTTTAAGTGTTTTTCTTTATTTGAAGGATTTTATTAATTAACATATTAGAATAAATACACGAAGTATGAGGAGGAAGATGATGATTTGTAAATTTTAATTTATAAGAAGATATTATGTAGAAAATAAAGACGACATGATTTTATTTAAATGGGTAGGACTATGGATGAGTTTGTGAGAATGGTTCATGAAATAATTTCTTCTAATTTTGTTTTAAAATATGATTAATTGTATATCGAGCCTTTGAGATTTTTACAGTTATTTAAAAGTTATTAAAAATTAATGGTGTTCAGCGGTGCATAGCGTTAATAGTGTTCAGTGGTGTATGTCGCTCGTTCTAAAATTTTCCTTTAGAAGTTCTAAAAATTCTAAAAAACTTGTATTTTTTTAAAAAAAATTGAAAAAAAAAATCAGTAAATGCAACATGATAGGATTGTTGTGTATTTTGTGTCAATAATATTTAAAGAAAAAACTGTCAAGATTTAATGATCAAAATTGATCAAAGGGTTTAATCGATTCAATTTCTTAGTTCAATGACTTAACTTATTTAACTTTTGAGTTTAAAGACTTAATTAAATATAATAAATAATTAAGAACTTAATTATTTTTTTTAAAGTTCATAGACTTCTTGGTGTCCTTTTTGGGCAGGCTTAATTGAATGTAAAAAATTTGATAATTCTGATAGTTGGGGCAGGCTAGCTGCAGGCATGAATTAACAATTATGTAAATCTAATATGAACAAAAAAAAATTGTCTCTTTTTGGTGTCCCTTTCTATGTTCTAACACTTAACAATCAAATTTTAAGTCTTAATCTTAAACCTTAAATTCAATCCTTAAATCTTAAAAAGTACACCCTACCCCAAATTCCATAAACTATAATCATAAATCTTAACCTTAAACTTAAATCTTAAATCTAAATTTTTAGTATGAGAATATAAATAAAAACACCGAAAAAAGATCGAGATTTCTATTCATATAATGGGTAGTAATAAAATTATATATCCTGCCTGAATCGTGAACCAAGACACAAACAAACAAATAGACCATTATGCTATTAAGTTATACGTTTTATGGTTACACTTTTATGATTCAAAATCTATAACCATTTATTAATCGATGTTATTATTAATCAATGTTATTATATTTAGGGGTGATAATGAGTCTGACCGGCTCGCGAGTTATTCGGGCTCGGCTCAAGACCTTAACAAGCCGAGCCGAGCCGACCCAAGCTCGACTCGAAAAGATCGTGAACAGGCTCGGAATAATTATATATATTATATATATATATATGCTACATATACACTAAAAGTAATATTTTTAGCAAAAGAAAAAAAATAATTAAATTAGAGAAAAATCCACTAAAAATAAATTAACTAAAATAAATTGGGTACTCTTTTTCCCTTCCCCGATATTGAATTTCGTTTCAGTGTTGATTATGAAAGGGGTTTTTAACGAGGCCCTATCTTTTATAAAAAAATTATAGCAAAATTATTCATTTCGAGCTGAGCTTGACGAGCCCGAGCCGAGCCTAACGAGTTTCGAGCTCGAGCCGAGCCCAATAGTATTGTTTCAGGCTCGGCTCGGCTCGTTATCACCCCTAATTATATTATGTATTGAAAAAGAAAAATATTTTACAATTATATCTAATTTGATTTTAAAAATATTTGATATGTTGGTCAAATTGCTCATATTTGTTCTCTCATATTCCCTTGGGTTTGGGTTCTAGATCCACTAAAAACACCCCATCCTCCCCCTAAAGTCTCTCATCTCTCTCCCCTCTAAGTAGGATTATGATTAGAATTAAGATTTGCCAAAAAAATAAAATTTGATTATCTGACCTTACAATCTTAAATCCTTTTTGTTTAAAGTTATTATTCCATGCATTGACGCTTGACGGTGAAGAAAATATTCCACAAACATGCCTAATTTTACTTTAGAAACTAAAATTTAAATCTTTAACTCTAAAACCTCAAATCTTAATCTATAATCTCTAAACTCTAAAACCTAAATTTTAATCATAAATCATAAAATTTAAATCCTAAAACATAAATCCTAAAACTCAAACTAAACTTTAAACCATAAATTGAACTCACTCATAAAAATAAAATTTTCTGTTCAATACATGAAATAGTTTTTCTTTATAATATCATCTCTTACTTCGATTATTTTAACTAATCTCTACCCAAACAACAATCAAATAACGATTAACGCGTTTTTAATTGGCCTATATTCAACTGATTAATTCTAATTAGGTTAAGCGATGAGAGGAGCTATTCAAGATGGACAAGAGGGGTGGAGGATCTTCTAAAAATTTAAAATTTATATACAATTTAGAAAAAATTTAAAAATCTTCTATGTATTTTCTATTGAAAATTTATTTTTACCCCTAAAATTTTATAAATTTATCTCCTAAACATAAAATTATGTGTTTGTCCTGGTGTTAACTTATCTGGCTTCTGGGCAGTAGAATATCAGATCAATCACAAGCTGGTATATGTCAAAATCATTCATTAATGTGTATATAAAATAAATAATAATAATAATAATAATAGTTCAAAAAATATATAGTAATATATATTCTGCTTAGAAATACTCATATCCGAAGCATATCATACTGAATATTACACTGACTTTTCATTCTGTGCTTGAAGATTTTCAAAAATCTGTTATCCTTTTTAGTTCCTCTTTCTTTCTCTGTCTCTCACTTAAAAAAAAAATTAAATTATAACCTGAAATCTTAAACAGTAAAAAGTTTACTTTATCCCTGATTTCTTAAATTATAATCCTAGATCTTACCTTCAAATTTTAACCCTCTAAATTTATTTATTTTTAATGTGGAACATAAGTAAGGTGATCAAATAACACAACATTCTATCTTTTATTCATTCATGGTTTTGATTGAATGGTAATTAGAAAGCCGTTTACCTATTATAAATCCTTAATCCTTTTCCCTTTTTTGTTCATGTTGCATGCTTCGATGGCTATTGTTGAAGCTTCAAGCGAAGATTTGGGTTTATAATCTCGCCTGGACCCTCTCCCATTGTTTCTCTCGTGTCGATAGGGTTTGTGGTGGGGATTTCTCTCGGTGTCTGAAAGGAAGACCTCTTCTGTTTTCTTCTGCACTTTTCTTCGGTGACCGTGAGTCTTTGGTCGACCGACATGCCCTTGAGTGTGTGTTTTTCGAAGGGGCTGAGGTTTGAGTTTCCTCTCGATCTTTGTTTTCTCCGATTTCTGTGGTTCTTTTTTGTTGGATTTTTTGCTTTCTTAGGTCCGTTCTCTACTCTTTTCCTTTCTGTGATTTAGCCTTTGTGTTTCTTTTTATCCCGACATTGCTGGTTGGTCGGTGTGTTGTGTGTTGGTTTTGCTTTGGTTCCTTCTTGGGTCATGTCTCTAATTGCTCGGAATACCTGAGGGCCGCGTAACTCTGAAATTGCTCGAGCTTTGCAGGATGTTCTAATTAAATTCAACCCGAGCATTGTTTTTTTTAGTGAGACAAAGAAAAAACAATCCTACCTTGAGAAACTTAAAACAAAAAATAAGTTCTCTGGTAGCTTCTATGTGGACCCTCGTGGATTGGCAGGGAGTTTAGCTTTAGGGTGGACAGCTGAGGTATCCATTACTATTTTAACTGAGTATTTAATTTCATAGATACTCTGGTATCTCTTAAAGGGGAAGATCTTTGGCATTGTACATTCCTTTATGGTACCCCACAAAAGGCTGATAAGCAACAACTTTGGCCTTTGGGCAAATCTATCTTAACTACGGAATAATTCAAACCACAGTTGCTGTATAATTGAGGATTTCATTATAGTATCTGATCAGAATGAAAAACAAGGAGGAGCTCCTATAAACAATAATCAAGCCAGCTGGTTTCTTGATTTTTTGGATGCATCAAACTTGCTCGAACTTCCTATTAAGGGTGGGGACTTTACTTGGTCTAATATGAGATGCGAAAACGTGGCTATTGTTGAAAAACTTGACAAAATCCTCGTCTTAGCGAATGGAGCTTGGTTTTTTCAAAGGCCATTGGAATTCTTGAGGCAGCAGTGGCATCGGATCATAACCTTATTGCTTTGCTCTTTGATGGTCTAAAAAAGAAGAGAAGAAAAAATTTTAAATTTGAGTCACGGTGGCTACTTGAGGAAGAATGCTCTACCAACGTCAAAAAAGCCTAGGCTGAGAATCCCCCGTGTTCTGGTAAAAACCTTCTTGATAAAAAACTGAAAATCACAAGGGTTAAATTGAGAAAGTGGAGCAAGGTAAAGTACGAAAAGAACAGAAAAACCATAGAAGGAATCAGAAAGTAGCTCTTAACTTTGCAAAACTATCCTATGACAACTCAGTCTAAAGAGGAAATTACCTTTCTTAAGCATGAGCTCCAAAAACTTTGGGAGAGCGAAGAACGACATTGGCATCAAAGGGCTAGAATGAATTGGATCAAGTATGGGAATAAGAATACTAAGTTTTTCCATGCAAATACCATTCAAAGACATAGACAGAATGCCATCGTCAAGCTCAAGGATGAATCGGGCAATTGGCTTGAGGATGAGCAATCGGTCTCTTCCCTCCTTTATAGCCATTTCCAAAAATTATACACCAAGGATGATATGATTGATTTAAACTGCTTGGGAGACTTAATTTCACCCTCTATCATTGAGAACATAAACTTCTCCTTATGTAAATAGGTTATGGAAGAGGAGATCAAAAATGCTTTATTCGATATGAGAGCTCTTAAATCCTTGGGATCGGATTACTTTTCAGGTATCTTCTATCAATCTTTCTGGGAGACTATCAAAATTGAGGTTATTTCCTTGGTGCCGGACTTTTTTCGAATGTGTGTTTTGGATTAAGCCTTAAACAAGACTAATATCATGCTTATCCAAAAGAAGAAAAATCCATCAAAAGTTACCCATTTTTCGGCCTTTTAGCCTATGCAGCTTTTTCCTGAAGGTTATTACGAAGATCTTAGTATCTCGTCTCAAAGTGTTTCTTTTGGAGATCATTCCTTTTTACCAGTCCACCCTTGTCAACGATCAGTTAATCCATGATAACATCATCTTAGTTCACGAGGCCTTTCATGTGATGAAGAAAAAAATGAAAGGATCGAAAGGTACCATGGCTCTCAAAATTGACCTTGAAAAACCCTATGACAAGGTGGATTAAGAGGTGCTTCACTTTATTATGCGCAGAATGAGATTCTATGATTGGTGGACCAGCAGAGTCATGACTTGCATTTCATCAGTTTCCTTCTCTCTGGTTTTGAACGATGAACGACAAGAAAAATTTACCCCAAGTCGTGGTCTAAGGCAAGGGGACCCCCTTTCACCTTTTTTGTTTCTCCTGGTTTCAATATTTTCTATTGGATTATTGAGAAGGAACTTATCAGTGAAGATCTTAATGGTTTCAGAGTTGGTCGCAGATGCCCAGTTATTAGCCACCTCTTATTTGCAGATGGCTGTGTCTTATTCACTAGGGCTAACCAAAAGAATTGTGAATATGTTAACGTAATTCTAAGGTTATTTTAAAAGGTGACACGTCAAGCTGCTAATTGCAAAAAATCTTTTATCTTTTGCCCCCCTAATGTGAGCACAACTATGGTTTCATCTATTGTGAGCTCTCTTGGTTTTAGCTTAATAGAAGATGGTAGCTATTACTTGGGTCTTCCCGTCCTTTGGGGTGGAGAGAAGAAAGAAGCACTTAAGTTTATCCTTGATAGGGTGTGATCCAAATTATAAGGATGGAAAGCAAATATCCTTTCGCAAGCGGGGAAGGAAGTGTTGATTAAGGTAGTTGCTACGACTATTCTAACGTATATCATGCAATGTTTTTGTCTACCAATCACTTTTTGTGATGGAATTGCATCTCTTTTTGGAAAATTCTGGTGGAATGGTTCCCAAAACAAAGACCGGGGCTTGCATTGGCTAAGTTGGGACAAGTTGTGTAAACCTAAGGCTTCCGATGGAATGGGCTTTTGTGACTTCAGATATTTCAATCTTGTACTTGTTTCCAAACAATCTTGGAGGATCCTTAAGAACCCCCATTCTCTTCTTGCTTGAGTTTTTAAAGGGGTATACTACCGTAGCGAAAATATATTTTTGGCTCCTAAGGGCCAAAACCCATCTTTGGCTTGGTCTAGCATTTTCGAAGGTCTCATGCTTTCCACCCTTTTCTCAGTCAATGAAGCTAAGGCTATATCATCCATTCCTATAGGTGGACCCTTTGTTAAGGATGACCTGGTGTGGCCGTTGTCCAAAGATGGAGTTTATTTTGTCAAATCGGGTTACCATTTCTCCTTCTCAAATAAATCTCCTCCTCTTCTTGCTTGCTCAAGTTCTGATCTTTCTTCCGACAAAGATTTTTGGAGTTCGATTTGGAGTCTTAAGGTTCCACCTAAGATCAAATCTTATATTTGGAAGGCCTGCCACAACATTGTCCCAACTAAAGGAAATTTGTTCGATCGTTTCCATGGTCATTTTGGAGCAGGTTCTTCGTGTTCGAGATGTGGGGACAGTTCTGAAAGTTTGGAACATCTTCTTTTCTTATGTCTTTTTGCTCTGGTCGTTTGGAAAATTTTAGGGTTCGGCTATGCTTTGGAATGTAAGGGTTTTTCAGGGTTCGGTAAATAGTGGAAGAAACTGTCTTCTCTTAATGAAAAATGTCTCTTTTTAGATGGTCTCAATCTTTTTGCCTTTCTTCGTTGGAAATCTCGAAATGTTTTGGTGTTCTCGGCTTTGTCTGAATCTCTTATTGATGTCTGGAACCGAGCTAATGGCGCTTATGAGGAATTTGTTTCTCTTTCGATCAATACACCGCTCCATCACTTCGACTGCTCATCATCCGTCTCCTCTATCGCACCATCGAGCTCGTGGTCTGCCCCGGCTCCCGGTTGTTTAAAGATCAATTGCGATGCGGCTTTCGACACTCGATCAGGTCTTTGCTGCTACTGCTGTCTGCGTTGCTTGAGATAGTTCAAGTATGTTGATAGAGGTGAGACGGTATCTTTTCCTTCCTGTTCTGCGTTTGCTACTGAGGATATCGCAGTTTGTCTGGGTATTGTTTTTGCGGTGAATGTGGGTTGGGATAATGTTGTCCTGAAATCTGATAACAAAGGTGTTATCTCTCGTCAATGTGTGGGAGTCAGCTGCGTTGGAAAAGGATATTATTTCCTTGGATGCACTTTTTCCTTCTATTTTGTTAAACGGGATTGTAACAAAGTTGCGAATTGGATCGAGAAAGCTAGTATAGGGGGTGTCCCCAAAATTAGTGCTCCCGTCCTCCTTTAGGTCTTAAGGGTCTGCTGTAATACGTTCTTGATTTATAAATGTTCCCTTTAAAAAAAAAGACATCAAATATAGCATAGGCCTTCTATTCTTATGCAAACATTGTTACTATTATTAAGGAAAGTAAATAATGCATTGGGGACTATAGCGACTAGCGAGCATGCACAAATAATTAAACAATTTCCTTGCACGGTTTTGATATTTGAAATTGATGCTCATCTTATTAAATATTAGTTTACGTAAGTGGTTTAATCGATTAATTTCTAGATACACGGCTCTAGTGGAACAAAATGTGCTACAAGCAGCCAAGGACATGGAGAAAGTACTAGACTCCCCTAAATTGTCAAATATAATAATATATTTAAAATTCTTGAAGGGAATAAATTAAATTTTTTTAAAGAACAAAAAGTTAATTTTTTAAATTTTAGGAGCCAACGCTCTCACGAGGCTCCGCCATTGAACACTGATGGAACGATTTGTTATTATGACAATATGATTGTTGCTGGAGATGTTTTGCAAGACGAACAACGTTTTTCGCTCTTTGAATTTTCTCAAAGCCTAAGATGATGTTCGGTTCTTATAGCTGAACTTTAGGCAGTGCATAACTCCTTGGCACATGCATAGAAGTTAAGTTTCCGTCGAGTAGAAGTGAAAATCGATATTTAGAAGTTACAAGGATACTCAAACGTTCTTTCGGGGTATTATTCAAAAATACTTAAATTTTAAATTAAACAATTTAAAAATATTTTTAAATTCACTTTAAAATAAAGGTATTTTGCGCGAGCATCAGATAAGGAGGTTGTGCGCAATGCAACGGCTTGCCAAATATGGCCCAGCACTCGGAGAATGTCGTGGACCATACCTTTGGGACCAAGGCGTTGGAGCAAGAATCAACCAAAGAAGGTTTGAGCAGTGTAACAGGCTTGCCAAGACCATTAGACTTGGCCTAGCACTTGGAGAAAGGTGTGGACCAAACCTTTGGGACCGAGGCATTGGCGCAAAAATCAGCCAAAGAGGGTTTGCGCGTTGTAACGAGCTTGCCAAGACCATTACACTGGGCCCGGCACTTGGAGAATGCCCACAAGACTTAGCCAGATCCATGGAGGATTCAGGAGGGTAATTCGGTCAAAGCATCATCTATTTATTTGAAATATAATTTGTAGACAATGTTTGTGATAATTAGAGATTTGATTAGATAAGATCAATCTCGATCGTCGATGTAATTTAAACTGAGCCGTTGGATGTAGGGGAGTTCAACTATAAATAGAGGCTCCCTCATCACTTGTAAATCACTTCACTTCATCTCATATTCACTTATTCATTTACTTTGAGTAATACAAGAAACATTTACTCTAAACTCTTTGAGTGTTCTTCATTATTCTTGAGTGTTCTTCGTTGTTCGTGTTGCCAATCTCTTTCCGTTGTTCTTTGATTAGTTTCCGCTTAGAACAATCTTTCGTTCGAGGGCTTCGGGAAGTGTTTGATCTTCTGGAGCGAGAATCCTGGCTGAGTCAGGTGTTTGTCGAGAGAGCTTCACCTAAGGCCGTGACAAGGTATTTCAGGGTGACTTAGCAGACGTTTTAACCGAGAAAGCGACTAAGGTTCACACGATTCGTTTGGAAAAGGTCTAGCCCCGCGACACAAGTGGTGTCCGTGACAAGATCCATCGAAACCTGGAGGGCTTGTCGAAGCCGTTGTCGAGCAGGAGTACTCACAAGGCTGGTTGAAGGCTGACTTAGGCGTAGGAATCGACTGATTTGCGTCGAAGGCGTCTAAGGCCGCACAGATCTGCTAGGGTCAAAATCTAGCCCCGTGACAAGTGGTATCAGAGCGAGTCGAGGAAGAAACTTGCGTTCGAGCCAGCTCGTAGTTGCAGTCAAGCGTGGTGGTGACTTGTGTTCAAGCCAGCTTGTAGTTGCAGTCAAGTGTGGTGGATTCCAGCTTGCATGTGCAATCAAGTGTGGTGGATTCCAGCTTGTAGTTGCAGTTAAGCGTGGTGGTGGTTTGTGTTTGAGTTAGTCGAAGTGATAAGGGATCAGGCTAGTTCGTGGCAAAGTGGTGATTGAGATGGCACCAAAGAAGAAGACATTGACAATGGACGATGTAAGAAAGACTCTGAATGAATTTGACGAGAGGAGCAACCGTCTTGAAAATAAGGTGCAATCGAATCTCGAATTCATAACAGTCGTGGAGGCTTGGGTCGATAAACTCTTGGACTTCAAGAAGGAGACCAATGTGGTGTTTGAACAGCTAGAGTCGGTAAACCTTGAGAAGCTGGGTTCGTTGGATATCGAGATGTTAGAGTCACTGGAAGGGATCCAGGAGGAGGTTCAATGGGCTCTTAATGGCTTGGATGTGAAGATATCTGAGCGTGGCAATTCCTTAGAGGCTACAGTGGAAACTCTAAGAGATGAGGCCAAAAAGACCCAAAGTGTTGTGAAGTCACGTCTTGAAAAGTTAGAGTCCATGGAGGGCAAGTTCAATGACGAGACGCAACGCATCCTCAACGAGTTGGAGGTAGTTCGAGAGAGTTGTGCTTGTGAAGCCAAGATGGGGGATTTGCAAAAAGCGGAGGATTCTTCCAAGGAGAAAACCGCGAAGGAGATCCAAGAAGTTCTCAACTCGGTGTACGAGAAGTTGAACCAACAAGGCAATTCCCTTCAAGATGCAGTGTAGGCAATGAAGGCAGAATTGGAGTCGTTGGGAAAGAGGGTTCTTAGACTTGAGAAATCCGAAGAGGAGGACAAGCAGACCCAAGGTGTTTTCGAGTCCCGTCTTGACGAAGTAGAGTCCATAGATGACCGGTTCAAGGACGAGACACGAAAAGTTCTCAACAAGTTGGTGACTGTTCGAGGGAGTAATGCTAGTGAAGCTGAGATGGAAGCTTTGCGAAAAGAAGTGGATGAGCTCAAGAGGGAGCTGCTCAGTTGCAAGACGGCAATGAGTGAATGTGATGCGCTCAAGACCTTTTTAGAGGGATTTAGACCTGGGGCGAAGCTCGCAGTAGAGCATGGAGATGCCCAGAGACTTTCAGAGGCTTTTGTTATTGCCGAACCTCTGACCGAGCCCGCATAATGCAAGCAGACGAGTGTTGAGTCAACCAAGCCCAGTTCGAGAGACAGAGGGAATGGTGAGGCTAAGTCCGTGCCAGAAAAGAAGGGGAGCAAGAAGTTGAAGTGATACTTCTGTGATGGTCCTCATTTGATAAGGGGATGTCCCGAGAAGAACCGTCTAGCTACCATGGTGAAGACAGCAGACGAGTCAAAGGGAGAAGTAGCAAGACTTGAGGCGATTGTGTGTGTCAATGCCGCCAAGCGAAGTGAGAGCTGTGGTTCGACTACGAGTGCCAAATTAGTCCAGCCAGTGATGAGACTTGGTGCGATAGCAAGTGAGAAAGCTATCGAGCCGAGGGTAAAGACGAGGCGATTGAGGTACTACCGATGCAAGGGACCTCATAAGTTACGGAAATGCCCGTTTCGAGCCAAGTGGTCCGAGAGACAGGACAAGGCCAAGAGTAAAGAGCCTGTGAAACTTGGTTCAGAGTTGTCTAGTTCTGCCAAGGTAAGCGGAGACCATGAGAAGAATGGGTTAAAGATGTTCAGGAAGGTTGGGAAAGAGCTTGCCGAGGGTGTTCAAGTGAAGAACATTACTTTTGAGGCCAGTACAGTGTCGAAGGGGGCTGAGCCGTTGAAGGACATAACAACCGTTAAGATGCCACCTATGGGCAAGGTGGGAAAGAAGCGAAGGACTTCGAGGAAGAAGTGCCGACGCAAGATTAAGCAACTATAGTGCTACTAGTGTAAGGGGCCTCACAAATTGCGAGAGTGCCTGGATCGAGTCAAGCCATCCAAGGAGTTGGGTGAGCCCGAAGAGAGCGAGGCTGCATCGCTTGATCCGGTAATATCGAGTTCTGCCAAGGCCAAGGGGACCGAACGCAGAAAGGGGTGACCATGTCCGAGAAGGCCACCGAGGAGCTTGCCGGGGATATTCGGGGTAAGAGCATCGCTTTTGAGACTATTGGAGAGTCGAAGAGGGCCAAACTGTTAAGGGACATAGCAACCGTGGAGACACCACCAATGGGCAAGGTGGGAAACGAGCGACGAACTTCAGGTAGGAAGTGTCGACGCAAGAGAAAACACCAAACTTCAAGGAAGAATGATCAATGCAAGAGAGCACCAAACTTCAAATCAGAAGGGCGGATGCAACCAGAAGCAATGGATTTTAGGGAAGAATGGCCGATGCAGAGTATCGCAACGGACTTTGTGGCGAAAGTGCCGATGCATGCAAAGAACTTCGATGAAGAAGGTTCAATGCAGAGGGGGCCAGACTTTAAGGAGAAAGAAGGGCTGGCATGTTTTAGAGTAAATGTGATCGAGGAGAAGGTACATCTCAAACACATTCCTAGTATTTTTGGTTTTGATTTGCCATTGTTGATGAACGTAGGTCAAGTAAGACCTAGTCTTCAGTGCGGGGGAAAAGAAAATTGGAAGAGACTTTTCAGAGTTCAAAAGGGCAAGCCAGAGTTGTCAACGAATCTGAGAGTTCAGTCTGTGTTCAATGTTGTGACAACTTCCAAGTCTTTGCCGCAGGACCAAGTGGGTCTGAGTCAAGGTAAATCAGAGTTTGTGGGAGAGTGCTCCTACAAGGGAGATGTATTAAGAGGCGTGTTAGTACGCGATGTTCAACGACAGTTTGAGTCAATGCGAGCAGTTCATATGGGGGAATTGCATAAAGCTGAGGCATCGACGAGTAATCAAGTTGACCCTGCCCAGGATCGTTCGAGTGCAGCGACGAGGGCGTCGCTAAGTCAAGTGGGGGAGAATGTCACGGACCAAACTTTTCGGATCGAGACATTGGCGCGAGCATCAGATAGGGAGGTTGTGTGCAATGCAACGGGCTTGCCAAATATAGCCCATCACTCGGAGAATGTCGTGGACCATACCTTTGGGACCAAGGTGTTGGCGCAAGAATCAGCCAAAGAAGGTTTGCGCGGTGTAACAGGCTTGTCAAGACTATTAGACTTGGCCCAACACTTGGAGAAAAGCGTGGACCAAACCTTTGAGACCGAGGCATTGGCGCAAGAATCAGCCAAAGAGGGTTTGCGCGGTGTAACGGGCTTGCCAAGACCATCACATTTGGCCCGACACTTGGAGAATGCTAGAAAGCCCACAAGACTTAGCCAAATTCATGGAGGATTCAGGAGGGTAATTCGGTCAAAGCATCATCTATTTATTTGAAATATAATTTGTAGATAATGTTTGTGATAATTAGAGATTTGATTAGATAAGATCAATCTCGACCGTCGATGTAATTTAAACTGAGCCATTGGATGTAGGGGAGTTCAACTATAAATAGAGGCTCCCTCCTCACTTGTAAATCACTTCACTTCATACTTCACTTCATCTCATATTCACTTATTCATTTACTTTGAGTAATACAAGAAGCATTTACTCTAAACTCTTTGAGTGTTCTTCATTATTCTTGAGTGTTCTTCATTATTCTTGAGTGTTCTTCGTTGTTCGCGTTGCCAATCTCTTTCCGTTGTTCTTTGATTAGTTTCCGCTTAGAACAATCTTTCGTTCGAGGGCTTCGGGAAGTGTTTGATCTTCCGGAGCGAGAATCCTGGCTGAGTTAGGTGTTTGTCGAGAGAGCTTCACCTAAGGCCGTGACAAGGTATTTCAGGGTGACTTAGCAGACGTTTCAACCGAGAAAGAGACTAAGGTTCACACGATTCGTCTGGCAAAGGTCTAGCCTCGCGACACAAGTGGTGTCCGTGACAAGATCCATCGAAACCTGGAGGGCTTGTCGAAGCCGTTGTCGAGCAGGAGTACTCACAAGGCTGGTTGAAGGCTAACTTAGGCGTAGGAATCGACTGATTTGCGTCGAAGACGTCTAAGGCCGCACGGATCCGCTAGGGTTATAATCTAGCCCCGTGACACAGTGCATAACTCCTTGGCACATGCATAGAAGTTAAGTTTCCGTCGAGTAGAAGTGAAAATCGATATTTAGAAGTTACAAGGATACTCAAACGTTCTTTCAGGGTATTATTCAAAAATACTTAAATTTTAAATTATATAATTTAAAAATATTTTTAAATTAACTTTAAAATAAAGGTATTTTACGCAAATACTCAGTTTTTTAATATTATTTATAGATCTGACACTAAAAAACTATTAATTCTCGATCTAGCACTTATTTTTAGAATTAATCTGGATGGTATGACGAGTTCCTATAATCTTTTTAATTTTTAATGGGCTTTTTAGGGAACTAATTCAATTCTGACACCCTAAAAATATATTAAAGTAATATTTTACGAAACTTCTCATACCAGTTAGACGAGTTTCATAAAGTTTGATATAAGAATAAGAAGGATAAAACTAGTTATTTTGGACAAGAAATTGGAGCTATTTTGAAGGTTAGAACATCTTTTGACTTGCGACGACTTTTCGGATGAGATACAGACATTTTTTAAATTTAGGTGATATTATTATTCTAATTTAAATTGATAATAATATCACCCAAATTTAAAAAAAAGGTTGGATCCCATCCGAAAAGTCGTCTCAAGTCAAATGATGTTCTAGCCTTAAAAAATGACTCCAATTTATTGTTCAAAATGATTAGTTTTACCCCTTTTATCCTTTTATCAAAGTCGTTAATAAATAAAAAATCTCAAAATTTGTCATACCAATCAAACGAGTTTCAAAAAATGAATGCTAGATCAAGATTAATATTTTTGGGTGCTAATCCGTAAATAACATTACAAACAGAATATTAGGGTAACCCCTTAAAATAATAGTCATGTTTGGTCATTAGCAGATAACAGATAGCTGATTGCAGATTACATTTGCTGATAGCAGATAGCTGGTTATTTAACTGATTTGACTAGTGGATTACATTAGCTAATTGTATAAAAGTGTTTGATAAAATTAATTGAAAGCTGATAGTTGTTTGATCATTTGAACAAGTTAAATGACATATAAGGATATGATTATATTCAATACTTGTTTGAATAGTTTATTGGTTATAAATATTTTATATGTATTAATATTAATTAGATTATAAAAATTAATTTTTTAATATAACATTACTCAACATATTTCAAAAATTTATATATTATTTTATTATTTAGATAATTAATTTTAATATAATTTAATTAATTATTAAATTTAAATGATATTTGAAGCATATGTTAATTTGGTAGTTTTTTTAATTGTTAAGGGTAAAAGAGTCTTTATAACTCTTATGTTAAAATTTCTAAACCCAAAAACTCATATTAGCCGTATTTCAAATTGAAAAATTTTACCATAATTCGCTCCAAATCTTTATTTATCAAATATCTTAATTTACAGATTTAACTGATTAAACTTTTAGAACCTCTAATTTTAGGGTGCAATGTCAAACTGACAAATGATTTTTGCAGTTTTTGGGTTAGCCCAGCTCAGCCATGCACTGGCCTGTCTTCATGTTTCGACCTGAACTCACTGAGTGCCCAATTTGAGACTTCTATTGGCACAGTCCACAACTATCTTATAACAGTTCCAATTTCCTAACACAAGACAAGAGTCAATCTCGCGTGAATCGCAGTAGAGATTTGTCTGACAATGGAGAGTTCCAGGTTTTACTTCCTTATGTTTACTATCGCCATTTGGCATCACCAACACTTTTCGATCTGGTCCTTTCCAAAGTAGATCGACGCGTAAGTTTTCATCTTCTTTTTCCATTTTCCCAAGCTCTCTAGGGTATCATTACTAGTATTCCATGCGAATTCGTTTCTCTGATTGGTTCACTGCTTCTTGTGCTGTTTCTAAAGAATTTATCCATCTGAAACTTCAATTCTTGGGTTGATCTGAACTGCTACTAATCTATAGTTGTATATCTTTGATTGTTGCAAGCTGTAAATATTTATGCTAACAGCGTTCCTATTTGTGTTGCAGATATATTTGACATCACACATTGTTCGGGTTTCTTCAACTTTGAAGGTGCTTCCGTTACACTAACTTTTCTTTTCACTCTCAAGTTGCTAATGCTTTCAACTTTATTATCTCTTTTTGTGTGTATTCTTACATATGCTGTTATATTGTCTTGTAGGTGGAGAATGCAGGTCCCGAGATGGTGTCCGAGTTTTTGCTGGCTTTTCCTGAGCAGCAAGCCAAAAACATGGCATATTTAATGGCTACGCCGCACGAAGGGAAAGGGAAAGTCAAAAACCCTGTTGTTGCTCTCCCTGTTGAGGTTGCCAACCCGAAAGGCATGCCTCCTGCTTTGACATTCTATTCGGTACCCTTGCCTAAGGGATTAGCTGAGGGTGATAGCTTCACGTTTGATGTCTCGACTGTATTTACCCATGCCTTGCGACCCATTCCTGAGCAAATCACTCAGGCTGATATTCAGCTTGTAGTATACCAGGATAGTGCACACTACCTATCTCCTTATGCCGTAAAGGCTCAGTCTCTAACTGTTAAATTGCCTGATTCTAGAATTGAATCATATACAAAACTGGAAAATACAAAGATTCATGGTTCAGAAATCGAATATGGTCCTTTGAGAATCTCCCTGCGTTCTCGTACTCACCCATAGCAGTTCATTTTGAAAGCAATCAACCATTTGCTGTTGCTCAAGAATTGGTGAAAGAGATAGAAAATTCCCATTGGGGTAATGTGCCTGTCACTGAGCATTACAAGCTTATCCATGGTGGTGCCCAAAGCAAGGGTGAATTTTCCAGGTTAAATCATACTTTTTCCTTTCTATAGATTATGGTGAGCACCACACCAGGTTGGAAGTTTGTTTCTAAATTATTACCTTGACACCACAGGCTTGATTTCCAGGCCAGGCCCAATGTTAGAGATGCATCAGCCTTCAGGTATCTTGTTGCAAATTTGCCACCAAGGGCACATTCTGTTTATTACAGGGATGAAACTGGCAATATATCAACATCTCATCTGCGGGTTGACTCCAAAAAGGTTATACTGCTGAGTAGGATTTAAAGAGTATCAATCATTTGGTAATTTATTCTTATTGATTTACCATTTGTCTTTGCAGACGGAACTGTTGATTGAACCAAGGTACCCTATGTTTGGTGGCTGGAGAAGTGCTTTTACCATCGGATATGGCTTGCCGCTTCAGGACTTTTTATATGAGTCAGAGGGCAAGTGCTTTCTTAATATCACTTATAGTAGCCCAATGGTTGAGTTAGTTATTGATACTCTCATTGTGAAGGTTTTTATCACTTCCTTCCTAACCTTGCCTAAAACTCTTACCAAAGTAGAATATAATAACATTACTTTTACTTGTTATGAATATAACCGTCACCAAGTACTAAAATGGGCACCAATGCTGTTGTATTAACTTAGGACTAAGATACTTGCTTGTGTGATATAATTGCAGTGGTGAATAATAAGAAAGTTGTTCTCTTTCCTTGATCTTGTACTTTGATTACAGGTTGTTTTGCCTGAGGGTTCTAGTGACATATCTGTAGCTGCACCATTTCCTGTGGAGCAGTGGCAAGAGGTATTAGCTAGCTTAAGATTTCTGTTCTTATTTGACCATGAGTTGTATGACAAAGGGTCGTACTTGTGTTGAACTTTGAGTTTGAAGGCCGTGATCTTTATATATAATGTGTTTATGGTTGTTTGCAGACCAAGATCTCCCACTTGGATATTGATGGTAGACCAGTAGTTGTACTTAAAAAGACTAATGTTGTTCCTGAGCACAATCAATATTTTCAGGTATTCTTTCTTTGCCAATTTTCAATCTGAATGTCATGCACACTGCTTCTAGATCCTCCACTCCACTCTAGCACCTCCAAACACAGAATGTTGGACATTAGGTTTTTGTAGCCCTATATTTAATAGTTTTCTGTTTTTTATCTTTCAGGTCTATTATAGGTTCAGCAAGCTATCAATGCTTAGGGAGCCGCTGATGTTAATTTCAGGATTTTTCTTCTTTTTTGTTGCTTGCATTGTTTACATGCGTGCAAACATATCAATCTCCAAGTCTTCTGCTTCGTATTTGGCTAAACAGCAGTGGGAAGAGGTTAGTAGGATGTTACTATGCCATTTACTTTTCTCATCCCGGATCACCATGTACAGGTGAATTGGTTTAAGATTTTGTTATATGTAATTTCAGGTTCAGGCAGTGATTCAGTAGGTTCAGAATATCATAAGTAGATGCTTGGCAACACATGATAAGCTGGAAGCATCACTACGTGATCTTTATAGGACCGGGGACATTCAAGCTTGTAAAGCTGCTCGAAAAGCAGCTGATGGTTTGTTAAAAGAGGTGTCCAAAGAATTGAAACCCTTATTGACAACCTTGCAATCTTCTCCATCAGCTGCTCAAGTATTACCCAAGGTTGACCTGTCTTTTACTATTTGGTGTTTTGCTCAACTTTTCCAGATCAATTTGATATGGATTTTTTCCTTTTATGTTTGCCAATTGTCATTTGTTGCAACATCTTGTTTTGGTAACTTTTAAACCTTTGACATGCGGCAGTGTTCTTATTGCAACTTGACTATGCATGACAGGAAGATTCTGTTTGCACTAGATGTCAATAGATTTTATACTTCTTTATATTTTGCTAGTCACGGGCTGTTCGTATAAGTGATGTTTATTTTTATCTGTGTAGGTGGAGGAGCTACAGGCTAAGGAGAGAGAATTACAAGAAAAGGTGATGGCGAAGCATTCTACAGTGGACGGCTATGAGAAGCAGTCTGGGCCCCATGATATTGAGAACCGGGTAGCTTTGCAGCAACAGAAACTTACAGCACTGAGGCAAGAAGTCGACGATCTTCTTGAGTTCATTGATGGAATATAATAGTAAGTGCTAAAGTAGGCATGATATTTTGGTCCAAACCGTCGAGCTAAGCTCCAACTGGAATGACCTTGCGATTTGTAACGCTGGGATCAGAATGTTTACTTGGTTTCTTTGTTGGTCGTCATTGTTTTTTTCCTATTAGTCTGCAAGGCTTTTTACACACATTGAAGATGGAAGAGTAAATTACTGATATGAGAAAGACTCATTTCATCCAAATCTAGTTGTATTCGGGTCTTATTATAAGTACAGGTTTTGCAGCAAAAACAGACTGCTGGGTTAGCCTTTGTTATGCGATATGACTCGTGAAGTCGTGAAATGAAGAATTTAACTTCGTTATCTGGATCATTTTAAGATTACCTTTGTAAGCACCAAATTGTTAAATGGATTGATTGAATCACTGTTGTACAAAAAAATAAAATGTGATAGAATTATAAGGTCTATATTACTTTAATTTAATTTTTTTAATAGCGATTCATTCTATTTTCAATTTTACCATACAAAATTCCATCCATTCAAAGAACATGACAAACTAAACCCATCCATCTCAATTCTCATGGATGCTGCTCCAAAACTGAGAATTATAAGCAAACGACGGGTGCCATAGAAGTTGGGTCAGCCAGGGATTCTCAAAGTCAATACCAACTCTCCTGAAATCTGATTTCTCTCACTATGACTATCCTTTCAAATTCTTTGGTTTCACCCACCAACCTCCCAATCCAACTCTCTTCTTCAGGTAATTCAATTCCTTCTCTTCATCTCTGTTCACTTCCCCTTTTTTATGTTAATTCATTGTATCAACTTCTTTTAAATGCTGTAAGCTTAATATGAAAGAGAGATTTCGATCGACTGTTACTGTTGCAACAATTTGTAGGTGGAGGGTTCGAGCGCGTAAAGATTGTGGGTAGTCTAATACTGTGTTTTTGGGTGAGGCGGCAAACGCCCGTTGGGGCGCAAACGCTCGTTGTTAAAAGTTGAAAAATTCAACTGTAAACAAACGAGCATTTGAAGAAAAAATCATGTGAGCAAACAGATGTTTAGGTAGTCGTCAACACCTATTTAGCAGAGTCAACACCTATTTAGCAGAAAAATATGGCGACAACGGGCGTTTGAGGCGCAAACTCAACCACAAACGTTAGATAAGTATGGTATAAAAAGAAGAAGAATCATAAAAGAGAGAGAGAGAGAACGATGGGTTTTGGTAAAGTAGTTGAAGAATTCACTGTTAACTTGATGCTCACGATTCTTCTTTTAGTTCAGATCTTTTACACAAGAATTCTGGTTTTGATTTTTTATTCAAATTTTAGGTTTTATGTCAAAAGACTGTTTATCTTTGCTCTTTGTTGAATACAAATGTAAAAAATAAGCTGCAGTTGATTCTAATTTCTATGTCATGTCTACACCAAAGCTGTACTACTATCTTGTTCATTACTTTCTCTGCCTTCTCTATTTTTTTTTGGCTAGGCTCACATCTAAAGACAGCAGATCAAATCTTTGGGTGTGCTGTTCCCAAAAACTTGTCATTCAATTCTAATAGATTGGGAAAACTGAATCTTTCTACCTCTAGAAAGCCGGTAACAGTTCGAGCTTCCTACAGGTATCATATTTGATTAAGTTTGGAGCACAAAGATGCATAATGGTTTGTACACACAGGTATCATATTTGGGATTGGATATGGAGACATGTGTAACACCCAAAAATACCCCAATTCAAAAACTTAATTTTGAAACCCTAAATTCAAAACATTAGAAATTGAGAATTTAAGTATGAAACCATAATTAAGAAATTTGGGAATTAATTGAATTTTAAATAAATTTAGCTACCTTTTATAAAGAAATGATATTAGATACTTACTTTGCGAACCTTAGAAAAGAACAAGAACTTATCTTGTAATTTATCCAAAATTATATATATAAGTTTGGTTTCACCCTCCCTGCGCATTCTTTTGCAGCAGCCGTTCTTCCCTCTCTCTCTCAATTTATATTCGAAGCATATTTTCTTTTTTTATTTATTTAATTCGATCAAACCCTGTTGGGTCTCTAGCATCGCTCAATTCAACTATGTCTTCAGTTGATTTGAAGATCAACTATTCAAATCAGATAAGTATTCATTAAATTTCGTTAGATAAATATACATGAATAATTTCTTAATCATAGTGATAATAGTAATAGTATTATCGTAGGATTATTCTCATAGGTACCAATACAGCTAGACCCCGTACTTTTGATTATGAGAAACTCATCATTCCGTAAGTTGAGTTTGCTTCGGCTAAGGATTCATGTGGTTCGAATACAGTTCGAGCTTCCTACAGGTATCATATTTGATTAAGTTTGGAGCACAAAGATGCATAATGGTTTGTACACACAGGTATCATATTTGGGATTGGATATGGAGACATGTGTAACACTCAAAAATACCCTCAATTCAAAAACTTAATTTTGAAATCCCTAAATTCAAAACATTAGAAATTGAGAATTTAAGTATGAAACCCTAATTAAGAAATTTGGGAATTAATTGAATTTTAAATAAATTTAGCTACCTTTTTATAAAGAATTGGTATTAGATACCTACTTTGTGAACCCTAGAAAAGAACAAAGACTTACCTTGTAATTTATCCAAAATTATATATATAAGTTTGGTTTCACCCTCCCCGCGCATTCTTTTGCCGCAGCCGTTCTTCCCTCCCCTCTCTCAATTTATATTCGAAACATAACTTCTTTTTCTTTTTTTATTTATTTAATTCGATCAAACCCCGCTGAGTCTCTGGTACCGCTCAATTCAACTATATTTTGGGTTGATTTGAAGATCAACTATTCAAATCAGATAAGTATTCATTAAATTTCATTAGATAAGTATATATGAATAATTTCTTAATCATAGTGATAATAGTAATAGTGTTATCGTAGGATTATTCTCATAGGTACCAATACAACTAGACCCCGTACTTTTGATTACGAGAGACTCGTAATTCCGTAGGTTGAGTTTGCTTCGGCTAAGGTGTGTTTCTTCCAGTGCTATAAATAAATGGTTTTATTTGTGTGTTTTACACTTGAGTATTTTCAATTGTGTTGTGATTTTATATTATGTTTTCTGTGCATAATATTTTCAGGTTGTGAATAAAATTGAGATTTAAAATAAATGAGTTGTGAATCCCTGATTTATTATCGGACTGTGTTGAGACTGTGAAAACTGTGACATCTTTTTACTGTGTTATCATGGGTTGGGATTGTACGAAGGAAGTTCAGTGATTTTATATCACTTGTGTTGGTGACTATGTAGTGAGGGGTTTTCGGGAACCTACTCTTTTTAGTGACTATGCCGTATGGGTGCATTGCATTGTGATTTTCATAAAATTGTGTTTATACAAGATTTGTGCTTTAAAAATAATTTTGTGAAAATTGTGTGAAACTGAGTTTGTGATTGCTTGCACTTTAGAGACACACTGAGCCTTATAGCTTACTCCCCAATAGTTTTCTCTTACAGATATTTTGGACCCTAAGAGACTTGGTACATAGAGGATCCTTTGTTTTATAGATTTTATTTTATCTTCAGTTTGGACTATATTATTTTTAAGACTTGTTTATTATTATTGGGGAAACTTTGGTGTATTTGGAAATTGAAGTTATTTTCGGTATACATGCATAATTTTTATATTCAGATGTTCTATTTAATCTTTCAAACTATAATATTATTGTTGGATTTTTAATAACGTTTTGAAATAGTTTATTTGGAAATTTAAATCCTTTTATATTATCAATTTTTAGATATGATTTAACGCTTGGGTTTTGACGAATTATTAACTATTTAATTATTTTACAATTATTATGATTTATTATAAATAAAATTAGTTTTTTGAGGGTAAAGTTTTGAATGGTGACTTCCTAAATTCGGCCTTTTCTTTTTGGTCGGGTTTAGGGGTTACAACGTGACACTCCAAGGACCCTCCAAATACATGGAAAAAAACTCTGAAAATTTTGAATATACCGGCGTCTTACACATTCTTATAACTGACGTTCATATCCAAGTCCTAGTAATTAAGTTATTTTCAGAAAAGAAAAAAAAAAACTTAAGTCTGTATACTTGTGTGTATTCCCTTTCCCTCCTGTTGTGCTTTTGAAAGTGATGTTCCAAACGTTAAATTTATCGAAATACTCAGTGGGAGTCCTCTGCATCTTGTCTTCTTAGTGATGGTGAAAGGCCAAGCAGTGCGAGCATCTTTGTCGGAGGTTTTATTTTGGGAGGACTTGTGGTTGGTGCACTTGGATGTGTACTCGCTCCTCAGGTGATATATTATCATTCTGGATGATGCAAAATTGCACTAAAATATCTCTCTGGATGATGCAAAATTGCACTAAAATATCTCATTGTTCCTCAATTATGTATATCTGTTTTTCTGCTCAAGTAAAATGCTGCTATTTATTTATCATTCAGCTATGCTCCGCATCTATAAATTCTGGTCTTAAGAAACTTTATCGTTCCTGGTTTTTATGTTTTAGATTACTACAATCCAAGGTTCGGAACAATAGGAACTATTATTTGTTTGATTTTTTTGTAAATCTATAGTATTAATGTTCATGCCTTGTTTGATGGTCAATTTGGGTTTTCTTGTTTCCCTTCAATAGATCAGCAAGGTACTAGCTGGAGCTGATAGAAAAGATCTAATGAAAAGACTGCCTAAATTCATATATGATGAAGAAAAAGCTTTGGAGGTAAGCCCCTTGAACCCCTTTTCTATCTGTCTACAATTATTGGCTTCTGATGTTTAGGGAATGGCCTGAGCATCGTGTGATTCGAAATTAAAGCGCCAGTGATGATGTACTAAACATGTTCTCCCGAAAGGTTATAGATTTTAGTTTAAAGTAGAAGGTAGCAGAAAACACGGAATATACTGACGGAGAAGATTGAACATTGATGATGTTTCTGCTCAGCCGGAAGATGCTCCGAACGGAGTTGCTGTGAACTCTGATGAAATTGAATCTGCCATATGAACAGATACCGGTTTAACACTTTTAACTGATATTATTATCCTTGGTATCAAATAATAATTTTACTGTTTTCCGATAAACACTGTAAGTCTGACTCTCCAATTTGTTATATACTACCCTTCTTGCTTCTTCCTTCAAATTTCAAACGTCAAAATGTCATTTGATATTCAAATCTCTAATACGAATCTCCAGTTCTTCACCACCATAAAAACATTTTGTCTCAAAGCCATTTTTTATTCACGAAAATTTCTTTGCGGTCATTTTGAAAAGGGTTATTTTCTCCATTGGTACATAAACTATACCGAATTCTCAGTTTCATACATGAACTTTTTTCATTCTCAGTTTCATACATGAACTTTTCTGCTATCAACGGGTTTATACTTTTCCGTCGCGGAGGCTGACATTGACTCTTGGACTAGTCAGAAGTTGACACATGACGTTTATTTTATTTTTAAAAAATCTCCATTTACTTAAAGGTTAATAACAAGATTAGTCCTCAATGTTTTATTATTTTCTTAATTTCATCCTTGGTATTTAAAAATAAAATATTTATTTTAAAAAAATTAAAAAAAAATATTTGAACCAACTACTAAATGACATGTGGCATAATATTAAAATTAAAAGGCTCATAGTCAAATAAGTGCCCAAACTATGATCTTTTCTCCATATAGGTGCCTGAACTATATTTTGGGCCAAATATATAGCTAACGTTTCATTCCATGACCCATTTAAAGCTTTTCCGTGACAGACGTTATTTTTTCCGTTATCCAATAAAGTTCGAACATGTGCATAGTTTATCATTTTCTGAAATTAAAATTCAAAAAATAGAAAAATAAAATAACAAAACATATTAATTAACCCAACAATCTTTAATTTCTCTAAAAACCCCTAACCCCTTAAATTCCTCCACTCCGACTACCGATTCAACCACCACCGACCACCCTTATCTTCATCAGACCCCCTTCTACTGAAAATCACATCATTTCATCTTCAAAAACTAACGAATGAACCACCAATTGCACCATTGACGAACACCCAACAATGAAGAAAAAAGATGTCGATTGGATTCCAATCGACGATTAGAGGGTGGGAAATGTCAAACGGTGAGGTACCCAACACTTGAGCGGTGAAACTACCAACGTGTGGGAGATGACAGACGGTGAGAGAGATGTGATTTGGGGGTTTGATTGAAAGAAATTAAAACTTTGGGTTTTTTAAAGAAATTCAAATAGCTAAAGAATTTATATGTTAAAATATAAAAAAATAGGTCATGTGTCATGTTCTAGTTAGATGACGAAATTTTTTTAACGACCGTTGACAGAAAAATCTTAAATGGGTCGCAGAACGAAATGTTAATGTCACGCCTGAGAAGAGACATGGTCATTAATCCCACATCGGAAAGGAAAAGGGAGGTCTTGGGATATAAATACGGTGGCGCTGCACATCCTATCAGACATGTCTTTTGGGAAGAGGGTAATGGCCCCGTGACAAGTGGTATCAGAGCGACCCTTTGACTGCCCGATTTCACGCCGAGCACCAATGAGTGAGGTAGGCTCTGATACCAACTGTCACGGGGCTAGACTTCTGAACCAACCCAACGTGCGGCCTTAGTCGATCTTCTTAGACAAACGACTAAGTAAGCCTGAAATCCTTTCCAAGAGGAACCGATCAAAAGAGAAAGGCAACAAGAATAAAAGAAAGAACGCTCAAGAACGCGAAGAACACTACAGAGTGTTTTTAGAGTAAATGCCAAGTGTATTACTCAAATGATGGATGAATACAAGTGAGGTGGTGAGACCTTTATTTATAGTTGAATCCCCATACAATGAACGGACGAGATCGAATCACACTAACGGCTCAGATCGAAAGCCACCTACCAAATCTACACTAACTAAGGAAACTCTATCACTATAAAATTATTTTCTTAAGTTTGTGTTTACATTGAGAGATATTCTTATTCCTTGGAATATTCTCTAATAAGATGTCATCTATTAATTTACGAGGCTCAATGCATTTGGGCTTTCTTTCAGTCTCCAACGATCGGACCAAGTCTGGTGGTCTGACCCAAAATATAGTTTAGGCACCTATCTAAAAAAATGATATAATTTGAACCGTGACATTAGCGTTTAAGTCATTAAAAAATTAATAGTGTCTAGCGTTCAAGTGTGTGTCGCCAATTCTAGACTCATCTTACAAATTTATTATTTGACTTAGTAATAGATAGGAGTTTATAAATGGAGTGTTTGAAATAGTTGATGAAGCCACAGTTGCTAAGATGAATTGCTGCCGAATAATTCGAAAGATTTTTTAAAAAAACTTTACAATATTGTTTATTCAACATAAAAAGCTGAAATGTGAAAAAAGTGCCTGATTTTTTAAAAAAAACTGAAAAGTTAAAAAAGTGCCTGATTATCAAATGATGTTTTTTTTTCTCGATTTCTTTGCAAAAGAAGAGATGAAACTCGACTTCCAAAGTGGTTTAAGACGAAGAAGAAAATGATGAAATGGTTTAGCATCAAATGTGCAAATAAGGTGTGACGAAAAACCCGATTTTCAAGAAACATGTTATCTTCTCTAGGGTCGTCAAGTTTTTTTTAGTTCAATTTCTAGTTTTTTAGTTATATCTTCAATTGTTTGAATTCACCTTTGACATTGGATCGATTTCTTTGTAGGATGTTTTTATTTCTTGTTTGTGTCCATCTTTACTGATCTATTGAGGCCTTAGTTTGTAATGGTTGGTTTGTAATGAATGATTTTCTGCTTTGTTCAAAAAAAATATCAGAGATATTTTCTTCCCTTTCTAAAACAAAAAAACGAACAAGAAATGTGTAAATTAATTATTGCCGGAAAGGAAGCGTCTCCTCACCACTTTTCAATACAAACTTTGAGAAACCTTCAATTTTATGTTCAACGTTTGTGTGCATCATAATTCATCATGCATGCTCATTATTTTATGCTTTTCATATGTATAATTATGCCACATAATATGACAAAGACGTACATTTATTGTTAAGTACGTTAAGTTTGAGTTTAATATTTTGATATAAAAAATTAAACTATGTATCCCGACTTAATTAAATATTTTAAAAATAATTCAAAGTCTACAAATTTAAAAATTATGTTTAAAAAATATTTCTAAACTTAAAAAATTAAATTTTCTAGACAAAGATGATTGATCCCGTATAGGAAAAAAGATCAATCCTTTTTTTTGGGGAATAAAGTCCCCAACAAAATAGTGCAAAAAAAAAATCAATGACAGAAAGGATCTATCATTTTTATTCCAACGACCATATTTATGAAGAAAGATCGATCCATCGAGCTTTGAATGTTAATATTATTTATGCCAACGATCATATTTATGAAAAAGATAGATCCATCGAGCTTTTAATGTTAATATTCTTTATAGGAAACGACTATTTTTCCTATCCAATGTCTAAAATTCATAGAGAAGATGTAAATAGAGGCTCAAAGAAACTCAACAACAATAAGAAATATAATAGATGAGAAATACCAACATTCATAGCTCTTAAATCCACTACAACGAAAGAAATTGATTCAAGTGATGAAGTGAATGAAGAGATGATAATATTTGCAAATTCAAACACTTATGTTGCTACTTAGAGTGATGAAAAGAGTCCGATCAAGAAGATCAAAAAAGTAAACAAATTGCCTAATGGACATCAATAAAGATTCAAAGGTAACATCTAGCTCTTCAAAGCTCGTCATCACCATTCAACCACCAAAAGTGGGGATGAATCTTGGAAAAGAGTTGTGCACCATGATTTGTTTTTTTAATCTTGGATGGAATCAAGATTGTACTTTCGAGCTCACCCTTGCGGGATAAACTCCTTGGGTGCAACAACCTCAATTTGGTTAGTAAAAACTTGATCTTGGACGGGTGTTTGGATCTTTTATTTATGTGAATCACTAGGAGTTGATTAAATTAGAATATAATTTCGTTGAATTTTTCAAAGGACCCTATACAAGGATTTTAAGTTCGACATTCCAAATCTATTGGCATAGTCCGTTTTACCAAATTTGAACCCGGTAAGCTACTTTTACATGTTTAACCTGGTGAATGGTATAGGAAATGCATGGAATTAATGTATTTTTGTATTTGTTTTTATATGAGGATTACTCGAGTTTGGATATCATATCAAGTGGAATATTTGAGAATCTCGGGTGAGGATTTTAGCGATATCGACTTAAGAACGTACACTTTGAACTCTGAAATGCTTCATGAGCATCATAAGTGTAATTGTTTTGCATGTTAGTGGTTGCAAAATAAAAGATGAGTAATGAGCATGTGTTGATACTGATAGTTTGAGGCTTGATAATTATTGAGATGCTTGATGAGCTTGAGAATGTTCGAGTCTGTTATGAGCTTTAGAGACCGTATAAGATTATCGAAATATCCGTATGATTATTTGATTTTATGATTGGTTAGCTGATTGATATATGATGATACTTTGTGTGTTAGCTGAATAAATTAATATGTTCGATTGAATATCTGTTAGAGACAATACTGATAAATATTTGATTAAATGGGTAAAAAGTCTGGTAAGTGGTAATAATTGATTAAATATGCTAGCAATGTACTTTAATGCCTTTCATAAGCTTTACGTTACAACACTGTAATTTAAAGAAATTGTATGAACCTATGAGTTGGGTACCTGTACGAGCTTTGGTTGTACTAGTAAGCGATTAGGGTCATATTGGTATGGGTGGGACAGTACTGGTACTTATGGAAATTGGGAATTTCTAGAAAACTAATTGGTAGTGGTACGCATGTGAGTACCGTTAGCCAAGGGTTTCGTATCGATAATCATATTCGAGTACCAATGTTGCTAAATTAAATAGTCTAAAATACCGATCTAAGATAAGGATAAATACGAAATATTAATAATTGAATTACGCCTTGTTAAATGACATAAATTATACACTTCTCCATAATGTATTAACAACTTGGTAAAGCTTGGGTGATTGCTTGTAATAGTAAACCTTAGGGATCCTTGGTGGATCATGTGTGAATGTGCCATGCATGGACACTTGTTAGTTGCGTATGTCTTGATTGATGGGATCCAGATACCTAGTGAAAGAGTGTTACAACACCATGGTTGAGATACCAAATGGAGTTTATCGATGCTATGTGACATGAGCCTCGTTCGAAGATACTCGAAGAGAGATTCTGAGTATGGTGTATGTTCTAATGCTATGTGACCCAACCTTACCCAGAGTGTAGATGCTCGAGGGATAATTCTGATCAGGGTGCATGTTTTGATGCTAGGTGACCCGGCCTCACCTAGAGTGTAGATGCTCGATGATGATTCCGAACAGGGTGTATATTCTAATGCTATGTGACCTGGCCTCACCCAGGGTGTATGTTCTGATGTTATGTGACCGGTCTCATCCAAAGTGCATGTACCGATGCTTTGTGACTCGAACTCACTCTAGAGTTATTGTTGTTGTTGTTGATAAATGTTTCTGCCTAGATGATCTGATGAGATCTCAGGTATGGTTGAGCCTTGTGAGCCATGACTGATGATTTCTATGATGTTAGCATGTATTTAGGCGACTAATGGTAGTGCTGCATGTTTATTTATCTCTTTTTATTGCTCGTACTAGCTTGCATGCTTATGTTTATGATTAGCATGAAGTATAATAGAGTTGATGTGTACCACTGAGCTTTGTAAGCTCAGCGCTCGAAATTGTTATTTCCGTGTGTAGGTTGATCACGGGACCAAGGAGCATTGTCTGTATGTAATTCCAGCAAGAGACATTGTCAGAGTATGATACTTGTATTTAGTGGGTTGTGTATTCATAAAATCATGTGTTGGAGTCTATAATCCTCACTTTTGAATTTGTATTAATCAAGTCAAATGTTTAAATGTTTTTATTTAATTAGAGCTCATTTGTAACATTTTAATCATTTATATATTTATTTTTAATTGTGGGATTTAAATGTTTTTGGAAAGCATGTTATTTGAGCTAAACCAAGTTGAGAAATTTTATGGTTTTGGGTTGGTCTTGAGGCCCAAATATGACATCTGGGTCGAGGGTGTTATATTTAATGGTATTAGAGCTTAGGTTTAGTCGGTTCTAGGAAACCCTGGGGTGGTATAGGTGTTTTAGTGAGGTGTATAGTGAATACAAGCCTTTAAATTGAGTTCATACTTCTTAAGATTAGAATCCTGATGGTGTGTTTAATGTTGCAAAGCTAAAATGGTTGCGATCATGCCCTAGAGGGTCGAGTTAAGTGTTGAGCCGCTTATAGAGTGACTCCGAGGGTGAAATTGCCTCAGATTATTAAGATGCGAGTTAGTTGAATGATGCTAGAGTCAAGGATGTGACCCCTTTTCGCCATCAGGATGGTATCTTCGTTGTGTGAGGTAGTCGCTCTGAAGTCTTTGGATTTATTATGAGAATTAGTGGCAAGTAATCTTCATCGTTATACGTGAATGATGGTTGTGTTGCGGGTATGGATAATCTACTCTCAAAATCGATCAATGAATGCACGTTGGTTGGAAGACCCTTTTTGTCTGCTTAAAAAGGAGTCTTAGTTGATATTTGGAGAGTATCATTGCCTTTCTTAAAGGCCTTTCTCGGAGATAGTGGATTCAAAATTCTCTAGTTCGTTAGAGTGTAACCAAAGTTAGACGTTCTACGAGTTTGATAAAGCTACCTTCTGAAGAGTTGTTGCCCTTGGAAATTGCTTTGGTTAATGGAGCGTGATGATAGCCAGTGATGTCGAGAGTTGTGCTAGAGGCTTTAAGACCCTGATGGGACCCAACCTTTGGTAATGAGAATGTTGAAACATCGCCCTTCTATAGTGGTTTTTGTAGTGGTTGTTTTGAGAATGGTATAACAGGGTTATGATATATGTTTGACCATTTGGTAGATGCCAACATGTGTAGCTCGACGCTCAAGAGCCTTTAGATTGTCAGAGTATTTGTTTACGCTTCTTGGATGAGGAGTCAAAATTTTCTTCCTGTCAAGAACATGAGTGGATGTTGAGGTAAGGTCGGATGGGATGTTGGTGCCAACCGCCTTTGTTAGAGGGCACTGACCCGATTAAGGAAATCAGAGATTCAGTTACGAAGGTGCAACTTGAACGAGGTATATTTTGTTTGAATATTTAGCCCAAAGGAGAACCATGTTTGTTCGCTAGCAAGAGGTTGGTTCGTTAAAGTGGTTCTTAAACTGTTGATAGCTTGCTAAGCAATAGTGAAAGACCATTGTGTGTCTCCTAAGGTGGATAACTCGTTTAACTAGTTGCAAAGTACTATTGTATTTTTCTCGAGTTGGTTTGAGAATATGATGATTACGGTAAAAATGTTAAAAGCTTG
This sequence comes from Hibiscus mutabilis, assembly GCA_019671005.1. Classification (NCBI taxonomy): domain Eukaryota; kingdom Viridiplantae; phylum Streptophyta; class Magnoliopsida; order Malvales; family Malvaceae; genus Hibiscus; species Hibiscus mutabilis. The sequence goes on from CM033732.1 coordinate 39,316,648, forward strand.
GAGTTTCAAAATGGATTTTGGAATAATGATTTCTCTTTTTAAAATGGGTCGTGATAACAGTTGACGTCTGTAGTGATGTTTGAGGCATTTCAGCGATGATAGAGTGTGGACCACCTTATTGTCTCTCAAATATAAGTTTGATGCTTTGCATGACACGTATGAATGTATAAAGAATATGGAAATATGAACATTGACGAGATAATGACCTTATGTATGAGAAAGATTAGTTACCGTGTAATCAATTAAGGAATCAAAGGTTAAAGACTTCATAAATGCTTTTGTTTTGTATTACAATTTCCTTGAGGCAACCAATGAACATTAGTGGAGATCCGAGCTGCGTGAGACTGTTATGTTGTGATAGAGGTGTTGACCCAATTTAAGTCAAATAAGATTTCAAAATTTGCAAGGATATTCTGTTGTATCGTTAGAGTTATATTTTTGTGTTAGAATTGGGAATTTTGTTTTTTGCCTTAATAGTGCAAAACTTTGGGTGCTCGATCTTTAAAGAATTTGAGATTTGGATAACGACGCGAATCAAAGTAATTAAGAGTTGTTGATCGCATGATCGATCACCACCTAGGTAAGTGATCTTAATAAGAGGTGGATAGCACGAAGTTAGTTCGGGTTAGAGTATCATGCTACCCACGTGGGGCGATCAAAGATCGCAAGTGATGGTCGTGTAAGAGAGTACCGATGCTAGCTCTATACATTAGTAATACTCAGTTCATCTGGTGTTGGTACTGACCGGTTAGTACTAGTACCCGCGTGTTGTCAGTTAAGCTTCGAGTTAAAAAAATTGATTCACTTTGGAAGCCTCGGAAATTAGCTTCTGATTTTGATTAAGGGGACACAGTGTTGTGATTGGATTTGGGTCCAATGGTTCCTGATGGACTTTTAGATCTTGTTGTGGGTGCTTTAGAGAAAAAGGTATGAAGGCAAGATATTCCTCTTGTATAGTACAATGGTCAGCATTGGGTAAATTTTGGGAGTGACAGCTTATACCAAGTTTTCACCGATTGCTTTAGAGATAGTGTGGAGTCATGTGTTTCAGATAATGATAAGTGGCCGACTTGCTATTAGTTGAGAGTCAAACATTGAGTTCTTTAGAGTTGTTGGGATGCTTTGGTATTCATCGGTGGAAATTATAGGGATGGCTGTGAATATTGTAAAAGATTTGTAAGTGTATAGTTTTGTTTAGATTCTGTTGAGTGATGATATTTCTTGGTTGGTACTGTTTGCTACTTTCGGCGAAGTGAGATCTAGATAGAAAGATTGCTTAGTTTGTTGTAGGTGGGGGTTGTACGAAACTGCGGTGTGTACATGTTACCTTTTGATACGAGATTCGAGGTTTGTGATGGAACTTATCCCCTGGTGGGATTTCTTACGATGATAAATCTGAGTGAGGGTGTAGATGACATATTTTCTGGACACGGTACAGTTTGAAGTGTAAGAATCTTGCATGAACCTAGTTAATGGGAGCTACGTTAGTTGCTAATATGAGTTATCATGTTGAGTTTAAGGTAAGCACTTGGGACGAGTTGAGATATTGTTGTTTTCAGAAGCCTTGCATTGGGCAAGCAATGTTCCATATTTAGGTTGCCATCAGAGTTAGAGTCTTATTTAGGGAGTCACCATGTGAAGAATCGTTTTGTTGGGATGCAACGCTTGTTTAACATCCTATCCTTTTAGATTATGTGGAGTTGTGGAAAGATTTTATCGTGCAAAATCTCTTGTATTCTTCAGCGTAGGTTAAGTTTCCTTGATTGGTGTAGCGATGTCCTTTTTTCTCTTCGCTAAAAACGTGGTTTCGAAGATGTTGGTGAATTTTTGGATATAAAATATTTATTCCGTGGGGTTTTAAAAACCGCATTTTAAAAAATTGGAGTTGCCACCGGCCACTTAGGTAGGCCGGACACCATAAAACCAGAGTTTCAAAAATATTGGGTTCGGGAGTCGGTTACGGATGGGGAAGGATTAGCACCCCCACACCGCCCAAAATTGGTACTTTAATAATTACCGTTTTATTAATATTAAATTTTTCGGGTTAAGGTGACGATTATTTTAAAATTCGGTCATAATTGCGAATAAATTTTAAGGGCCCCGTTATCCGAGAATAAACGCCCAACCATTATCACTACGCCTGATACTGGCCCCGTTTACGCTCGGATAAAAGGGCACCGCATTAACAATTTATATATCATATGCAATCTTAGTGGCAAAAATATAAAACATGGCAGATAATTTAAAGATAATAAATATTCACATAACAGAATACTAATCTAACATAAATAAAATACGTAATTAAAACACACATATACATCAAGCTTAATAGTTGATAAAAGCAAATTTAACATGTCACAATAACAAGGCAGGAATAAATACATGTATAGACAAAAACATATATTTCAAGAACACGTACATATTAGAAATAAAACACATTTCAACACATATAAAGCAATATATCATACATAAAAAGAAAATATACTAGCATGTAACCTAAAAGCCAAGAAAACATACAATACGTACAAAAATACAAAACATGTTGTGTACGAGCCGACTGGAACATAACATGCTTAATACGAATAACCGAACAAAAAGATACGTAACCATCATAAACTTAACACACATGTACATGTAGACATAAAATACAAGGCATATACGAGGGATATATAATAAGGCAGAAGACTACATCACCATATACGATTATAATACGAACATGAATATTTACATGGAAACATGACTGAAATGAAAAGAATCAAAACTGTAATTGGACTAAGGGGCAGACCCGAAATGAAAAATTCAAAAATGCGAGAAGGTTAAAGGGGTAATTTTACCATTTAAAAACTGATTCGGTGTAATTTAGGGATTGGATTGCAAGATTTTGAAATACAAAGGGGACCAGAGTTGTAAATATACCATGCGGCGAGACAGAAGGGAAAATATTGAAAACGCGGGGGGATTTATTACGCAATTTCCCCATTTCACGAAATAATAACACCTATAAATTCCCCCTTTTTTGGCCGGAACCAATTTTTCCCCCATTTGTTCATTTTTTCAATTTTACAATATCCTTTGTTCTTCATTTTCTCTCAACCTTCCCTGACGAACCCAGAATCCGGCGGCCGACCGCCGTATTCTCTGTCGCCGGCCGCCGCTAACCGGCACTGGCGAGCCCCAAAAAACACACCGAAATGAACCATTCTTTACCCTCGACACGAATCCGAAGTTGGATTCAGAGAAAAAGCCTCAATTTGTCCAAGATCTAAGAAATACGAAACAAAAAAAAAACCCATTTTTTTTTATTTTCAACCCAGAACGAAACTAAAAAGGGGACTCACACTCCTTTCAGTTCACCATGTTCGGCTTGGGAAAGCCGAAAAGGCTTATCACTGATGAGGGGAGATCCACCGACGACGATGGTATGACTTCTAACCCTCTTTTTTTATTTTACTACGTATTTTTTTGTGGGTATGCATGCAACAAAATGAAAAAAATAGAAGAGTATTACCACTGAAGACTGACTTTTTGTATTTTTTTTCTTTCGATTACAACTTTGCTTTTTCGATTACAACTCTTTGACTCTTTCGATTACAACCTTGTTGTTCTTACAAAATGTTTCTTTCATACATATATGCTTGTCTTTGGTTTGGTACAAGTGATATAATATTTGCTTTCAGATCTGGACTGCTACTGACATAATACTTTCTTGTGTTTTGACATGTCTGAGCGCGGTGGTTGAAGATCGGCATGGTGGCGGTGTGGGCTCTGTCTTCGGCCAGAGGCGTTCTCGGCCGTTAGATTAGATCTGATCTAACGGTCGGGCTGGCTTGAAGGATGAACGGCCCAGATGAAGCCTCGATTGGTGAAACGGCTCTAGATCGTGACACGTGTGGCTCAGCAGTCGAGGGGTCAAAGCGCGCGGGGCTCACGCACGCGTGGGATATTAAAGAGTCTGCCCGTGGACCACACGCGCGCGTGGCATTCGAACGGTCCAGACGTGTAGTGCACGCGGCTGGCAGATATTTTGTCTTGGCTGGATCGTGGCCGTTGGATCAGATCTTGATCCAACGGCCCATAGTCATCTGCACACAAAATAATTGTAATTAGATAGAGTTTGGGTTTGGGCCAACCGGGCCTTGTAATAGTGTTAGACTTGTAATTGGACTTGGACTGCAATTTATTTATTTGGTTTAATATATATATTTTTGGATTTCATTTTATATATTAGCCCAATAATAATATTAATAGTATAACAACAATACACATACGATAATACAAACGTATATACTTATGCAAACATTAATTAATATAATATACTAGCATACGTACACATAATTAACATAACATCTACACACATTAAACAAATACGCTCGTACTAAATATAGATACATGTGCGACACACATACACCGTATTACTTATTAATACGTATACATACATAGTTTATAATATACATGTACACACCACACCTTATATATATATATTAGTAACACTCATGCACATAATAAACATATAATACAATGTATACATGCAACACTAGTATACTAATAATTATACTAATATGTATTTACAAACCAGATAAAAATGAGTGATTACAGTTGCCCCTCTTTGCTTGTTTTCATGGAATGGGAACAAAGCAAAGATTTCATAAGCACTCATTTTTATCAAACTTCCCTGTTTGTAGCTTTGGAAACACGTGTTCTTTTGGAACTCTCTGCTCTTCCTTAGCTGAATCTTCAGGCTCGTAAGTTCTTCCTATATAGAGCTTCGTCACCTTCTGATCTTGGAGCTACAGGCTCTTCCTATATAGAACCCTTCGCTCTGAAGCCTCGAGTTATGAGACCCTCCTATATAGAACTTTTCACTTCGAGACAGTAAAGCTTGGAGTCCTTCCTATATAAAACTCTTCGCCTTCAACGTTGGTTTCTCCTATATAAAACCTTTTGCGGCGCGGATGGATTCTTCCGACTGGGAGTTCCTCCTATATAGAACTGCTAGTCTTCAAACTCTGGAGCCGTCATTCCTTCCTATATAGAACTTTTGGCGTCTGAAATCTCAGAGCTACAGGTTCTTCCTATATAGAACCTTTCACTCTAAGACAATGAAGCTCAGAGCCTTTCCTATATAAGACTCTTCGCTTTTGACACAACAGGTTTCCTATATAACCTTGTGTGTCATAGGTGAATTCCTTCGACTGGGAGTCCTTCCTATATAGAACTGCGAGTCTTCACATTGGAGCCGTCGGTCCTTCCTATATAGAACTTTCAGCTTCTGAAGCCTCGGAGCGGAGGATTCTTCCTAAATAGAACCTCTCTCTGGAGCTTGGAATCATACGCCTTTTGTATGTAAAACCACTGTCTTCTTCATTTGGGATTCACACCACGATGGCCATCGATGTCTCTTTGAATCCGCAGATACCTGTCCGAGATAAAATAAAATGCTATGACAAATGAATTGACATGCTCCTAATCCTAGTGATGTCTGACTATTCATGATGCATGAGTGTCAATATCTTGGTGGGCTTGTTTTGGTCTTTATTCGATCTCGTTGTTCACTTTCTCCTTTCTCAAGGGCGTCGATACCCCGCTTTACTGTCAGGTTCAACCATTCCAACCTTTTTTTTCTCCATTTACGACTTGGAATTCTAAAGTGCCCTTTCGGGTTTTCACTTTAGAGAGAGAGTTTTTTTTAGGGGTGCCCTTATGGGTTTTCACCCAAGAGATCTCTTTGTTATCTCGCATGCCTTCCTTGAGTAGACAGGACATACGCCATTGGTCATCCTATCCGGTTGTTTGACACTTTCCGCCTTCCCTATCAACAGCCATTATGTAAGGAACTAGAGGGCGGAGTTAACATCATTTTCTTTGATTACCTACACTTTTAAGGTTAGATCACAGTAATGCTCCGAAATCTCTTGTTTCACTATAAGCCTATGTTAACTTTATTTGAATGAAATTAACAAGAAGGCAAGGAATGGATGCTCAAAAACATGATTTTATTACGATTAAAGGCTTGAGATATCTTAAAAGAGGGTATGACACACATGAGAAAGAAGAAAAGTTAAGTATGAAATACAAGATCCCTCATTATCTTCGATATGAATGATACATGATCCTGTCAACCGGCGTAGAATTTTTTGCATGAAGCCTCATCTTCATGATGTTCATGGGGATACCCTTCTCTTCGGATATTCAACTTCTCAATTTACCCGAGCCGCCCTTTACGGGTTTTCAACTCGGGTCCTCCCTTTGCTTCAAGACGCCCGGTTTCGGGTTTTCGCCCTGAGCTCTCTATTTTTTTTCAAAGATAGTATTTCTTAACGGCATCAGAATTTACAGGGTTCTTCAGCTCGTCTCCATCCATTTCTGTTAGGATCAGGGCTCCTCCTGAGAAGGTCTTTTTTACGACGTACGGTCCTTCCCAATTGGGCATCCACTTTCCTCGAGAATCTTTCTGGATATGGAGGATTTTCTTGAGCACCAGATCCCCTTCTTTGAATTCTCTTGGGCGCACCTTTTTGTTGTATGCCTGCATCATCCGCTTTTGGTACATCTGACCATGACAAATGGCCTTTAGTCTTTTTTCGTCAATGAGATTTAGCTGGTCGAGCCTGGCCTGCACCCATTCGGCTTCTTCCAATTTTACTTCGTTTAAGACCCGGAGAGACGGGATCTCTACCTCGATGGGAAGTACTGCTTCGGTACCATACACCAATGAGTAGGGTGTTGCCCCCGTTGACGTGCGAATTGATGTCCTATAGTCGAAAAGGGCAAACGGCAACTTCTCATGCCAATCCTTGTAGGTATCAGTCATCTTTGCTATGATCTTCTTTATGTTCTTGTTTGCTGCTTCCACTGCCCCATTCATTTTAGGGCGACAGACTGTGGAATTATGGTGTGTTATCTTGAATTGAGTGCACACGTCCGTCATCATTTTGTTATTTAGATTGGAAGCGTTGTCGGTGATGACCCTTTCAGGCAGTCCGTATTGATAAATAATCTCTTTTTTTAAGAACTTACATACTGTAGTCCTTGTGATGTTGGCGTAAGACGCAGCCTCTACCCATTTAGTGAAATAGTCTATGGCGACCAAAATGAAACGGTGTCCATTGGAAGCTTTCGGATGAATCTGCCCGATAACGTCTATGCCCCACGCCGCGAAAGGCCACGGAGAATTCATGGTGTGTAAAGGCGATGGTGGTGCGTGAATTTTGTCAGCGTAGATTTGGCATTTGTGGCATTTCCTGGCGTAATCGATGCAATCTCCCTCCATGGTCAACCAGAAATAACCATATCTCATGATTTTCCGGGCTATAGACAGCCCGTTGGTGTGCGTTCCACAGAGCCCGTCATGTACTTCGGCTAAAATCTCCTTCACCTCCTGGGCATCCACACATCTCAGCAAAGTTTGATCATGACTTCTCCTATATAGGATCTCCTCATCTAGGACATATCTTGTTGCCATTTTTCTGAGTGTCTTTCTGTCATTGTCGTTTGCCCCTTCTAGATACTTTCGAAGCTTGCCATATTGCAAGATGTCATAGTACCATGGGTTTCCATCGATCTCTTCCTGTAAATTACAACAATGAGCAGGCCTTTCAAACGTCCGCATCTCAATGGGCTTCATTTCTGCCCCGGTGTTTGTTTTAAACATGGAGGCCAAGGTTGCCAAGGCGTCTGCCATCTGATTTTCTTCTCGGGGTAGGTAATTGAAGCTGACCTTTTAGAACCCTTTGGTGAGCTCTTGGATCAATTCGTAATATTTGACCAACTTCGGGTCCCTGGTTTCCCATTCCCCGCGCAATTGTTAAATTACTAAGGATGAATCTCCGAATACTCGAAGTTCCTTAATATTTCTCTCAATAGCTGAGTTCAGTCCCATAACGCAAGCTTCGTATTCAGCTATATTGTTAGTGCAGAAGAATTCCAATCTGCTGGTGAAAGGATAATAGACGTCCTCAGTAGAAATTAACACTGCTCCTATCCAATGTCCGAGGGCGTTAGAGGCTCTATCGTAGTAAAGCTTCCATGATTTATCATCTGAAACCTCTTCTTCGGTTGTAATGCACATCAAGTCTTCGTCTGGGAAATTAAAGTTCAATGCCTCATAGTCGTCTGAAGCACGACTAGCTAGGAAATCTGCTACGACACTCCCCTTTACGACTTTCTGGTTAACGTATACAATTCGAATTCAGATAAGAGCATCTGCCATCGGGCCATCCTTCCTATTAGTGATGGCGCTTCCATTAAGAACTTCAATGGGTCTAGCTTGGATATCAACCAGGTAGTATGGTATAGCATATACTGTCTAAGCCACTTAGTAGTCCAAACTAGAGCACAACACAGCTTCTGCACTGGCGGGTACCGCGTTTCGTAATCATTGAATTTCCTGCTTAGGTAATAGATGGCTTGCTCCCTTTTTCTTGACTCATCGTGTTGCCCTAATACGCATCCCATTGAATTCACAAAAACTGTTAGGTAGAGAATTAATGGTCGATCTGGTACTAGCGCGACTAAAATTGGAGCATTTGTCAGGTACTTTTTGATCTTTTCTAGGGCTCTTTGACATTCTTCATCCCACACACCAGGATTATTCTTTTTAAGAAGTATGAAGACCGGGTCACATCGGTCGGTTAATTGGGAAATGAAACGAGAGATATAATTCAATCACCCCAGGAAACCGCGAACTTCCTTCTGAGTACGGGGTGGTGAGAGATCCTGGATGGCTTTCACTTTATCTGGATCAATCTCAATCCCTCTTCTGCTTACCACGAACCCTAAGAATTTTCCAGAAGTAACGGCGAAGGTACACTTGGCAGGGTTGAGCCTCAGTTGGTACTTCAGTAGTCTTTGGAATAGTTTTCTCAAGTTCTGTAGGTGCTCTTCCTCTGTTCGGGACTTGGCAATCATGTCGTCCACATATACTTCTATTTCTTTCTCCATCATGCCATGGAAAAGAGTCACCATTGCTCTTTGGTATGTTGCCCTTGCGTTCTTTAGCCCAAACAGCATCACTCGATAACAAAAAGTGCCCCACATGGTTATGAATGTGGTCTTCTCCATGTCGTTAGGGTCCATCTTTATATGGTTGTACCCTGATAAGCCGTCCATAAATGAAAACCATGAATGCCCTGCAGTGTTGTCAACCAGTGTGTCAATATGTGGTAAGGAGAAGTTGTCTTTAGGGCTGGCTCAGTTCAGATCCCTATAATCTACACACATACGAACTTTCCCGTCTTTCTTTGGTACCGATACAATGTTTACAACCCATTCGGGGTATTTGGCTAACTCCAAGAATCCAGCATCAAACTGTTTTTTCACTTCCTCTCAGATTTTTAACAACATACCTGGTCTCATTCTCTGAAGTTTTTGCTGTATTGGTTTACACTCCGATTTGGTTGGCAATTTGTGCACCACTATGTCAGTATTCAACCCTGGCATATCTTGATAAGTCCAGGCGAAGACATCCTTGAATTCCTGAAGTAGGGTTATCAGTTCGTGCTTGGTTTTTGAGGAAATCGTCGTTCCTACTTTTATTTCTTTTCTCTCTTCTTCAGTCCCCAAGTTTACAACTTCTGTTTCTTCTTGGTGGGGCATGATCTGCCTTTCTTCGTTGGCCACCATTCTCTTTAACTCTTCCGGGACCTCACTTTCTATCTCATCATATCCTTCCTCAATTCCCTCTAAGACCCCAGGGCATTCAAAATTCACTCCAGGATTGGATCCGGTATCATTCATATCGAAAATCATGAGTGACCTGCATTAAATGAGAATGAATTATTTTGGGAAGGAGACGGCTTTATATGAAGGGAATGAACATGAAGAATGCATGAATGAAATAAATGAAACTTTGGTCATTTTAGGAAAGTGGGGATATTTTCATTTCAATCAAAAAGTTAACATAGGTGCCCCATACAAGAGATCCCCATTGTTTACGGGCAAAAACAAAAGGTTGATTCGGAGCATTACTCTGATCTATTCCTAAAAACTATAGGTAGATCAATGCAGCTCCAGTTATCGAGTGTTTCCCCGGGACGGCAAGGGCGGATGTTGGTCAACATTTTGCTGCCTCGATCTTCTTCAGCTATCATGTTGATGTACATCCCTTCAAATGATTCACTGAGTATTTCCTCCTGGTTGAGTACTTCATTTTCCTTAATTGCCTCTTCTACCTCTTGACCTGGCTGGTAGAATCCTCCGGAGACAAAAGTGGTTTTTAAACTAGGAAAGGACATTGGTCTCCACAGAATGTCTTCCCCTTTAGATCTGGCTTTTCTTTGCTCTTCCTTTCTCTTGTATTCCTCTTTCCTCTGTTGGACACTTGGTTGGTAACCCAGCCCAAAACGATCATTCTTAGTTATCATATTCTTGGCTCTTAGATTTCCTTGTAATTTCTTCCCCAGCCCCTTTCCTATTTTGGCTCCACGGCCCAAAGTTTCTGCGACGGTCATCTTGGTACAATTAGATAACCTGGGGTAGGGGATCCGACTTCCCTCCGAAAAGAATGTGGCATTCACTAGTTCTAATGCTCGGAACGAGCATTCTGCAGCATCTTCATCATTTTGAATGTAGGGGGCGTCTGATGTTACAGAAGCAACAATTTCATGCTCTGCCTCTACTGTGACCAATTTGCCTTCGACTACAAATTTTAATTTCTGATGCAATGATGAAGGGACAACTCCTGCGGAGTGGCTCCATGGTCTTCCCAATAAGCAGCTGTAAGATGGTTTTATGTCCATCACCACAAAATCGATCACATATTCAGTTGGTCCGATCAATAGGGGCACCTCAATTTTCCCCATTGTTCCTCTTTGCATACCATCAAAGGCTCTTACCGTATTGTGGCAGGGCTTTAGGTGAGAACCATCTATTGGCAGTTTTTGCAGGGTCACCATAGGCAAGACGTTCAATGCTGAGCTGTTGTCGATCAGTACGTCCGGTACTACATACCCTTTGCAGTGGGTAGTGATGTTAAGGGCTTTGGTGGACCCCATTCCTCCTTCAGGGATCTCATCATCACTGAACGTTATATGATTATAGGCAGTGATATGCCCCACTATCATGTCCAGATTTGTCACAGAAATGTCCTGGGGCACAAAAGTTTGATTTAGCACTTTTAATAGCGTCTCCCAGTGTTTTTCTGAACTCAAGAGTAATTCCAGTACTGTGATCCTGGCCGGTTGCTTTCGTACTTGTTCCACTACGTTTTACTCGCTATGTCTTAAGAACTTCAAAAATTCTTTGGCCTGGGCCTCAGTTACCGGCTTATTCATCTTTGGGGAAGGTTCTTCTCCAAATATCTGTGTGGGGCTAACTGCTGTATTCTTTCCTTTATCTTTTTCAGCTGCTTTCAAAGCCTCAGAGGAATAACATCTGCCGCTCCTTGTGAAATGGCCGGCTTCACCAACGTTTACATCGCTCTGGATTTGTTGGTCTTTCAGCGTAGGTTCTTTTACCTGACCATGTTCTAGTTTTTCTGGCGTGGTCAACATTACAACATAATTCTAGGGGGTTTGCCGCATATCTTTGAATGGGAATGTGGATGGTGCTGAAATGATGCTCCTGGACTCATCTTGTTGGTTTCTCCTTGGGAGGCACCTGCATTCCCTGGCCTGGGGGAGATGATAAAAGGTCTATCTTTCCCGTATTTAGACTTGGGGCTATCCGTCATGTGTACGTCCGACCCCTTCTTTCCCATGGGTTCTTCGAAGAATTCTATTTGCTTTTCGTTCATTAATTGCTGTACCAATCTCTTGAACTCATCGCACTCTTGGATATCATGTCCTTCAGTCTGGTGGAATTCGCAATACGCTCCACATCTCTTTTGCCTTGTTATCATGCCTTTGTTGATCACACGGGCCATGCATAACTGTTGAAATACCCACCGTAAAGGATATTTGCTTTCTGACACATCATCCTTAATCCTCCTGGTAAAGTATTCTTCAATAACATTTACCCCTTTACTCCCATGATTAGGCAGCGGGTTATTGGCTATATTCGGTTCTTCAAACTTCAATATCTCAGAATCGATTAAATTCTGCACAAGTTTTTTAAAAGCAAGGTAGTTCTCAGCAGGATGTTCAGGGGTACCGCCGTGATAGTCGCAATGTGCGTTCGGATTATACCAAAAAGGGAAAGGCGGATTGACAGGAGTAACGATGTATGGACGGACCAGGTCTGCTTCATACAACTGGGAATAAAGTTCTGAGTACGAAACAGGTAGGAGAGTGAAAGTTCTTCTCTCTTTCTCTTTTTTGGGGATTCTCTCATCTCTTTGATTCGAGTGTTGTGTTTTTCCCACAGGTGCTTGTGGCTGTGAGACTGTGAGGTTCTTTGGGGCGGTATAAGTGCTGGTGGCGTTTACTTCATTTTTCTTGCTATACTTCCGAGACCCTTCCCCACCATCAATTCTACCACTCTTAATTGCCAATTCAAGGTACTCCTCAGTCCTGATTAAGTCAGCAAAGCACTGCGTTGTGTTATTAATGAGGCGATCAAAGAGTGCCCCTTTTGGAGTATTAACAAATAACGGCGTAATTTCATGTTTCGGGATGGGTGGCTGAATTTGGGCGGCCACTTCCCGCCACCTTTGGGCGTATTGCCGCAGGCTTTCATTGGACTTCTGCCCCATATTTTCCAACATAATTCTACTGGGGGTCATGTATGTTACATGCTTATATTGCTCAGTAAATGCTCTTGACAGATCTTTCCATGTCTTAACATTTGCCTTGCTCAACTGGGTGTACCACCTTAACGCCGCTCCAGTTAGGTTGTCCTGGAAACAATAGATTAGTAGCTTTTCGTCCTTAAGGTAGGCCGCCATCTTTCGACAGTACATTGTTATGTGTGCGGAAGGACATGTGGTTCCATCGTATTTGTCGAACTCTAGCGTTTTAAATTTTGGCGGTAGGACAAGATCGGACACCAGACTTAAGTCGCTAGCGTCATTTCCTCATTCTTCATTAGATTGTAACGTTTTAAATTTTTCCTCCATGAGGCAAAACCTCTCATCCCACTTTTTCTCTACCTCGGTCCTGATCCTTTCAACCATGTTCAGGTTCGGCACCTCTTCTTCATAGAGTGCTTCAGAGTCTAGGGGTTGATTTTCAGGTACCCCTATTTGAAAGCTAGATGACATTCCTGCAGGGTCGATATACACCTTTCGAGCCGGGTATGGTGCAGTTGGTTGAACCTTGTAGTGAGCTGGGGTACCCTCTGGCTCTTGAACGTTTTCTCTTTCCACTCTTTTTCCAAGACTCTTAGCCAACAATACGGTTATGTCGGATACTATAGATGCTTGCGACTGCACAATCTGATCACTGAGGCTTCTTTGAGCCTCTTCAAGTCTTGTCTCGAGCTCTTTTTGCCCTTTTTCTAGACTGATTCTCCTGTCTTCCATGAGCTTGCTTTGTAACCGGGTAAGGTATGGGTGATGAATGATTGCGGGTTAACTACACACAACGCCACAATATTCATAATGTTAATATGGTTGCCAGAAATAAATGCATGTATAATGATGTGAATGTCATGATGCAAGTGCAAGAATGTATGCAGATAAGGTACTGATTCCGCTGGTAATCACTCTTTTGAACTACTTCCACGGGAATTAAAGGGTCTAGATTACAACAGAGTTCGTATTACAAAATAAAGATATCTAATACAAAAGATCTAATTACAACACAGAGTCCTATAGATAAGCTCTAGCTCTATCTCCTAATTTTCCAATTGCCCTGAGCAGCTTGAGGAACCTGAGAGCTTCTTCCATTTCTGGGACTATGAAAGGTTGGAGTGTTTCGGCCTCGATGGCTAAATCATTCACATGCCTGGCGACTCGCTGTATGTCCACCATCAAGTTTGCGTAATACTGGTCTCTGTCCTGTACCATCCGGGCAGCGTCACGCAGTCTCTTTTGCCAATAGGTGTCCCCTCCGGCTGCAGCCTCTTCGAACACGTTAATTCTTTCCTTGTAATCCTCAACAGTTGCTTCGAGGGACTTAATTCGTGCTCGTAACACGCCCACTTCGTGCTCTCTTTCTTGCAGCTCAGTGAAGCTATTTCTCTGGCAGTACATTCGAAGGGAGTGTTCAACTTCTGCCACCTTTCCTTTTAATTCGTCATTCTGACTTTGGCTTTGCTCCAGACTTTGAATAGTGTCATCGTACAGCTTTTGCATCTCTAACAGTCTATTTCGGCTACTCATGGACTTTCTTTTCCATACGGCGATGCTTTCCTTCTCATGATGGACAGCTTGTTTTCCCTTGCTGATTTCTTGCCTGAATCTTTCCTTTTCCTGGTCGATGGCCTTCTTGGAGGACCGTTTTTCTTCTTCCATAGCCAACCAGCAGCTTTCTATCTTTTTTTCTATCGCTCTCTTGCTGATTTTTCGTTCTTCTTCCACCAAACGGATACCATTCATTCATTCTCTTTCCACGGCTATGAATTGACTCCGGCCGGCCTTCTGTATTTTTGCTTGTAATAGAAGGGCATCTTTTTGATAAAGAGCATTCTTGTCGTTAAAATCCGCATTTAATTTCTTCAACTGCATAATGATCCCATCCCGTTCATCAACCTCTAAGCTTGCATTATAGAGCTCGCTCGCATGTTGGGTCTGTTGGATGTCCAATTTCTTTTTAATTTCTTCGAGTTCATTCCTTAAGATGTCAGCTTCGAACGGTACCACCCTTGTAAGCTCTTCGAGTGACACTGCTGGTCCTTGATCAGATTCGGGAATCACATTATTAACCCTCAAAAGTCTCCAAAGATCGTAGTCTGGGGTAGTCATGTGCTCGGTATCTCCTTCCACCCTGATCCGGTAACAATGGTCTCAGGCCCTCATGATGGTCTGAATCTTTCCTTTGAACTCCCCTTTGAAAAGAAATTCAGTTTGGCTTAACCCGGCGGTATTGGGAATGAACTGTCGCGATCCGAACTGTCGAGACACTAAAAGCGGAGCACAGGCGATCCCTCCGTGCAATCCCAACATCATTAGCCAGTTGAAATCACCACAACTGTATAGAAAATAATTAACTTTACCGAGCCATGAGACCCTCCATGCTATGTCTTCATCTTGAATGTTCCTGAAGAAACTAGTCCACATTTTTGTTTCAAATCCTCTCGCCATTCCTTTGCTAAGTATTCCCGTAAAGGCGAAAAACCTTGGAAGGATATCCCCGGCAGGACCCTCGTCGGTGTCTTCCACATGTGACTCTGAATCCATACTTGTAACAGCTGTGCGCATCCTCGAAAACGTCATTCTTCATGTTTCCGACTAGCATTTAAGGAAATGAAAGTCTCGACCAAGATTGCTGGTACTGGGTTTGCTTTCCGTTTTACCCGCTCAAACAAGTCCAGAATGGCCATGTCAATGTTCCCGAGTACTCTTGGAAAGATCACCAAGCCATATAATCCTAAGGCGAACAGGTCCATTTTCTTTGCTTCGTCTGGATGTGTCGGTATGATGTCCTGAATACTTTCCCATGCAAAAACTGTATTGTCTCCTCGGATCTGAAACAGGCCATTAACCCAATCGTCACTCATTCCCGCGAAGGTTTTGAGTTTCGCAGTGTAATTCTGATTCCTCGGAGGCTTCGCGTAGATCCAATCTTCCTGAATGTTTTTCTGGTTAAGTAAAGCAGTGTATTCTTCTACTGTAGGCATCATATCCTGCCCATTGAAGGTGAAGCAGCAAAAAGCCGGATTCCAGAACTGGATTATAGCTCGGAGTAGGGGCTGGTTAACCTGAACATATAACAGCTGTGCAATGTCGCCATAACTATCGCAGAACAAGTCTTGTAGTCTTCGGTCCCATCTTTCCCAAATGCTTTGAAGATCCCATAAGTCGTTCTGTTGGAGACTCACATAGGTGTACCCTGCTATTACGCGTTCGTCCGGCAAACTGTCCCCTTGGGTTTTCTGGTTGACCTCTGACCAATGCCTGACTGACAAATTAAGCTTTTCTTTCCTAAGACACCTTTTTTCCATGGTGAAAGACTTTCTGATCAGGCAAACCACTTGATCCAGTACCTTTATGTGATGCAAATGTATGATGTATGAAGAAAAAAAACAAAAGTGAAAAGAAAACAAGTCAGTACCAGATAAAATTAATAAATATATAAATAAAAGGACAAAATTAAACAGAATAAACACACAAAACAACCCTATTTATCCCGTCTAAAACCTAAGGTTATCCGCATGGCTCTAAATGGGTAGGTTTCTATGTATTCTCTACATGCAGTCTTGGTTCTAGGAGGTACCCGAATTGTCCTTGTTGTCCTCTACTAAGAGTAGCAAGGCCCCCGATCATCACCCATTATAGGCTCTTTTCAACCGGGTTCAATTCAGGGGGACCCATTCGCTTATGCCCGTATGAAGGAACGATATCCTTACGAAAGCATAAGGTACTCGAGCCCCGAAGGTACTTTCTAGGCCCATACGGGAGAACAATATCTCCACGAAAGCATTAGCGTTTTCCCCCCACTTAAAAAAACGGGTTTATATGCCATATTTTAAATGCGTTAAAATAAACGCGCAATTACAACCGAATATTAATTTAATAGTCACTTTAACCCGGAATTTCTAATATTAATAAAGCGGTAATTATTTTAAAAGCTTGACTCTCATTTGTTTTTGAAAAACAAAAAATTGTCCCCAGCGGAGTCGCTATCTGTAGCGATGTCCTTTTTTCTTTTCGCTAAAAACGTGGTTTCGAAGGTGTTGGTGAATTTTTGGATATAAAATATTTATTCCGTGGGGTTTTAAAAACCGCATTTTAAAAAATTCGAGTCGCCACCGGCCACTTAGGTAGGCTGGACACCATAAAACCAGAGTTTCAAAAATATTGAGTTTGGGAGTCGGTTACGGATGGGGAAGGATTAGCACCCCCACACCGCCCAAAATTGGTACTTTAATAATTACCGTTTTATTAATATTAAATTTTCTGGGTTAAGGTGATGATTATTTTAAAATTCGGTCATAATTGCGAATAAATTTTAAGGGCCCCGTTATCCGAGAGTAAACGCCCAACCACTATCACTACGCCTGATACTGGACCCGTTTACGCTCGGATAAAAGGGCACCGCATTAACAATTTATATATCATATGCAATCTTAGTGGCAAAAATATAAAACATGGCAGATAATTTAAAGACAGTAAATATTCACATAAATAAAATACTAATCTAACATAAATAAAATACGTAATTAAAACACACATATACATCAAGCTTAATATTAGATAAAAGCAAATTTAACATGTCACAATAACAAGGCAGGAATAAATACATGTATAGACAAAAACATATATTTCAAGAAGACGTACATATTAGAAATAAAACACATTTCAACACATATAAAGCAATATATCATACATAAAAAGAAAATATACTAGCATGTAACCTAAAAGCCAAGAAAACATACAATACGAACAAAAATACAAAACATGTTGTGTACGAGCCGACTGGAACATAACATGCTTAATACGAATAACCGAACAAAAAGATACGTAACCATCATAAACTTAACACACATGTACATGTAGACATAAAATACAAGGCATATACGAGGGATATATAATAAGGCAGAAGACTACATCACCATATACGATTATAATACGAACATGAATATTTACATAGAAACAGGACTGAAATGAAAAGAAATAAACATCAGTGGCAGAAATTAAAGGATAATAATATGCAATTTAAGGTCGAAAATGCAAAATAGACAGAACCTAAAAGGATCAAAACTGTAATTGGACCAAGGGGCATACCCGAAATGAAAAATTCAAAAACGCGGGATGGTTAAAGGGGTAATTTTACCATTTAAAAACTGATTCGGTGTAATTTAGGGACTGGATTGCAAGATTTTGAAATACAAGGGGGACCGTAGTTGTAAATATACCATGCGGCGAGACAGAAGTGAAAATATTGAAAACGCGGGGGGATTTATTACACAATTTCCCCATTTCACGAAATAATAACACCTATAAATTCCCCTTTTTTGGCCGGAACCAAATTTTCCCCCATTTGTTCATTTTTTCAGTTTTACAATATCCTTTGTTCTTCATTTTCTCTCAACCTTCCCTGACGAACCCAGAATCCGGCGGCCGACCGCCGTATTCTCCGCCGCTAACCGGTGCCGGCGAGCCCCAAAAAACACACCAAAATGAACCCTTCTTCACCCTCGACACGAATCCGAAGTTGGATTCAGAGAAAAAGCCTCCATTTGTCCTAGATCTAAGAAATACGAAACAAAAAACCTATTTTTTTATTTTCAACCCAGAACGAAACCAAAAAGGGGTCTCTCACTCCTTTCAGTTCACCATGTTCGGCTTGGGAAAGCCGAAAAGGCTTATCACTGATGAGGGGAAATCCACCGACGACGATGGTATGACTTCTAACCCTCTTTTTTTATTTTACTACGTTTTGTTTTGTGTATGCATGCAACAAAGTGAAATAAAAGAGAAGAGTATTACCACTGAATACTGACTTTTTTGTATTTTTTTCTTTCGATTACAAGTTTGCTTTTTCGATTACAACTCCTTGACTCTTTCGATTACAACCTTGTTGTTCTTACAAAATGTTTCTTTCATACATATATGCTTGTCTTTGGTTTGGTACAAGTGATATAATATTTGCTTTCAGATCTGGACTGCTACTGACATAATACTTTCTTGTGTTTTGACATGTCTGAGCGCGGTGGTTGAAGATCGGCATGGTGAAGCATGGTGGCGGTGTGGGCTCTGTCTTCGGCCAGAGGCGTTCTCGGCCGTTAGATCAGATCTGATCTAACGGTCGGGCTGGCTTGAAGGATGAACGGCCCAGATGAAGCCTCGATTGGTGAAACGGCTCCAGATCGTGACACATGTGGCTCAACAGTCGAGGGGTTAGAGCGCCTGGGGCTCACGCACGCGTGGGATATTAAAGAGTCTGCGCATGGACCACACGCGCGCGTGGCATTCGAACGGTCCAGACGTGTAGTGCACGCGGCTGGCAGATATTTTGTCTTGGCTGGATCGTGGCCGTTGGATCAGATCTTGATCCAACGGCCCATAGTCATCTGCACACAAAATAATTGTAATTAGATGGAGTTTGGGTTTAGGCCAACCGGGCCTTGTAATAGTGTTAGACTTGTAATTGGACTTGGACAGCAATTTATTTATTTGGTTTAATATATATTTTTTTGGATTTCATTTTATATATTAGCCCAATAATAATATTAATAGTATAACAACAATACACATACGATAATACAAACGTATATACTTATGCAAACATTAATTAATATAACATACTAGCATACGTACACATAATTAACATAACATCTACACACATTAAACAAATACGCTCGTACTAAATATAGATACATGCGCGACACACATACACCGTATTACTTATTAATACGTATACATACATAGTTTATAATATACATGTACACACCACACCTTATATATATATTAGTAACACTCATGCACATAATAAACATATAATACAATGTATACATGCAACACTAGTATACTAATAATTATACTAATATGTATTTACAAACCAGATAAAAATGAGTGATTACAATTGGCGTATTCGTGTAACAGTTTTATAAGGGTATCATTGGGTTTTGCTTGTCGTCTGTAATATATCAAGCGAAGATAGACTCATTCTAAGAGAAAAAATCAAAAAAAATTGAAAAAGAAATTTAAGTTTTTTTAAATTAACAGTAGTTAGCAACATACACCTGAAATTAACGAAATGAAACTAGTACTCCTATTTTTACAAAAAGATAATTTATGCACCTAAATTATATAAAATATGAGACAAAACGTCCCAAAAAATATTTTAAAGAACAACTCAATAAAAAGTATTTTATAAGCGAATGAAACCTTTAAACTGAAATTAAATA
Organism: Hibiscus mutabilis; assembly: GCA_019671005.1. Taxonomy (NCBI): domain Eukaryota; kingdom Viridiplantae; phylum Streptophyta; class Magnoliopsida; order Malvales; family Malvaceae; genus Hibiscus; species Hibiscus mutabilis. The sequence continues at coordinate 39,336,535 of CM033732.1, forward strand.
TTCAATTTTTTATAAAAAAAATAAATATATGATTTCAAACAATAAACATTCAAATTTTAATCAATCCTTAAGCGTGTGGGTGGATAGAGACAAAAAAATTTGTTTCAAGCTTTCTTTCTATATTATTTTATCTCATTCATGTTGTTGCAGCTTATTGAATAGATATTTTGCTTATCTGATGTTTCATTTTTTCTTATTTTTTAATTTAATTTTGATTTATTTGTTATTTTTCTATTATATTTTCTTTTTATTCAGATTGTTTCGTTATTTTATTTTTTAATAAATTCAACTGACATATCTTTAAAATTATATCTACTTTCACTTCTAATTTAATACAAATGATAATATAAAATATTCAAATCAAATATTCACATCTAAAAAGAGAATAAAGTAGTTACAAATATGGGTAACATACCCATTGCCATCTCCCTAGTTATAAAATGGGTAAACATCACCACTGGTCATTAAAATATTCATGTTTTCTTGTCTTAGCCACTAAACTATTATTTTATGTAAAATTGTCACTAATGTTACTTTTTTTCATGAGATCACTAATTTATTGCTTCTTTCCTATTTTGGTCACTAAACTATTACCGCTTTTCTGTTTTTTCGCAAGTTTTTTAACGCGGGTGACCACATTAGGAAAAAAGCGTAACATTAGTGACTATTTTGCCAAAACAATAGTTTGCTGACCAAAATAGGAAAATGATAATAGTTTATAAAAAATTACTAACTAAATAACTAAAAAATACTAAAAATTTAGATTTCGTTTAAAAATAAAATAAACTTACTTGATAATTCACTGAGCAAAATATACGACCAAATCTAATTTTTTTTTCTCCAAAGTCTGATAAATCTTTTCTTCAACAATATGAAATTCCTACACAGATAAAAATTTATATTAACAACAAAAAATATATTTACAAAGTTTATAAAAAAATTGTAAACATAACTAATAAATAAATAAACCAGAAAAATTAAACCTAAAAAAGCCTAAATTGATTGCTACCCCTCTCTCTTGTTTATCATCTATATCTCTTTTTTTTTTTCTTTTAACCCAGCTTCCAACCATGCATTATATAGAGGAATATATTAGTTACTAATTAGTTAATATATATATATATATATATATTTGGTAAAACTATTATCTAAGTAAGTACTAACTAAATAGGGGAACAATTTATAAAAAAATATCCGAGGTTATATTACCAACTAAAAATTACTAACTAAATAACTAAAAAATACTTAAAATTTAGATTTCAGTTAAAAATAAAATAAACTTACTTAATAATTCACTGAGCAAAATATACGACCAAATCTAATTTTTTTCTCCAAAGTCTGATAAATCTTTTCTCCAACAAAATTGAATTCCTACACAGATAAAAAATTATATTAACAAAAAAATATATTCACAAAGTTTATAAAAAAATTATAAACATAAATAATAAATAAATAAACCATAAAAAATAAACCAAACAAAATCTGAATTGATTTCTACCTCTCTCTCTTGTTTATGATTTGTATCTCTTTTTTTTTCTTTTAACCCAGTGTCTAACCATGCATTATATAGAGGAAAGGCAGACCAGTTGCTCATGGAATGAATGACTCATGCAGGAGACATTCTTACAAAAGTCTCCAATCATGCTTGCTTTTTGCAGGAAAAAACCGCCTCCTGCCTCCGCAATAATGCTCCAAATAATGCATAGGAGGAAATAATATAAATTTTCTATCGCCTGACTCACGTCAAAATAAAAAAATATTAAAATATAATAAACAACATTTGCATGAGAAGTTCTTGCACCAACACTGTTCTTTTTACCGTAAAAACCAAAATAAAATTGGTACAATCCTATTTTTTAAATTTTTTCTCAACCACATTATTTAGCCAAATCTGCCATAAAATTCAAGCAATCTTTTTCCCTTCATTAAAAAAAAAAAAAAAAACACCGCTTAAATGGCTAATCGCCCATTATTAAATTACCGCATCTTGCTCCAAAATTTACCACATCGTAACCGTACATCAAAATTACAAAAAGAATGAACGGTGATGAGAGATGTGTGCTGTGTGCAGTATAGGGATGCACGATGAATCGTTTCCTTTTTAATTTTAAGGGTAATTTTTGTGGTATCTTTATTTAGATTTTGTTCTATTTTGGTAACTCAAATTTAAAAAAGACTATTATTGTTATTTATATTTAAAAATATTTCTGTTTTAGTCACTAGACCGTTAATTTTTGTTATTTTTGTTTTTGGCATGTTTTGGTCATCGATTTTAATTTTTTTGTTTAAGTCACTTACGTTATCGTTTCATTCTATTTTGGTCACTGGGTCATTAATCCCCATTAATTTGATGATGCGTCATATTAATAAAAATTGATACTTTCTAATTTAATCCTTAAACTTTTAAACTTTTATTTTTTCACCATCTTCAAACAAAAAAAAATCTATAATCTTTTTGTCTCCAAAAATTTATCCTCTCCCTTGATCGGGCTTGTTAACTCTGGGTTCCACTGGAACCACGCAAAACGCTTTGCTTGTCTTCAATTTTTTGAATGATTTTTTTTTTGTTTTCTTCGATTTCTTGAAAGGAGTAGGAGTGTGCATTCGGTTAATTCGGTTAACCGACATAACCGAATTACCCAAAATCTATTAACCAATTTTTTCTTTTAACCGTTAACTGAACCGATTTTTTTTCAAAAAATTTTAACCGAATCAAAAAAAATTTGGTTAATTCGGTTGGTTTTTGAATTAACCGAAATTTGTTATAAAATTTTGGGTAAATTACACAATTGGTCACTAAAATATGCTAGAATAATCTTTTTAGTCACTGAACTTTCATTTTATGCTAATTTGATAAAAGTTTAATGATCATTTTATATTATATCAAAAAATTTAATGATCATTTTATATTATTTCAAAAAATTTAATGATCACTTTATAATTTTTACAAGTTTAATGACCAAATATATATATATAATATTTAGTATATAATAATTTCGGTTAATTCGATTAATTAACCGGTTTCGAACCGAATTAACCGATAACCAAAGTTTGAAAAAACTCTTAACCGTTAACCGATTTTACCTAAAATTAACTGACCGATTAACCGAAAAATTTGGTTCGGTCGGTTAATTCGATTAAAACCGAATAATGCACACCCCTAAAAAGGAGCCATCGCATAAGCGAACGAGAATACCAAAATTATTCTAATTTTCTTCTTTGGTTAGTTATGTATCGGAGTTAACATCAGCTGCGTTTTACTATTTCAGTATATGCTTGTAGCTGACGGTAGCTAAGGCAGCAACAACGGTTGATGGAAGTGACATCAGTAAAAATGAAGGTTAAGGTTCGAGAGGATAATTTTTAGGGTTTTTTGTTGGGAGATGGTGAAAAAATAAAAGTGTAAAAGTTTAAAGATTAAATTAGAAATTATTATTTTTTATTAACGTGACACATCATCAAATTAACGGAGATTAATTGCCCAATGACCAAAATAGAACAAAACGATAACTACGCGACTTAAACAAAAATAAAATAAAATAGACCGAAAATAAAAAAAAACGGAGACTAACGGTCCAGTAATCAAAACAGAAATATTTTTAAACGTAAGTGAGATGACCAAAATAGAACAAAAACCTAAATAAAAGACCACAATCTCTAATTACTTTTACTACTTCTAAGTTCTAATTTTGCTAAGACTTCCTTCCAATCAAAATCTGCCACGACTTTCCCCGGGAATCCGAGGCTCCGTTAACGAACCTACCCTGGCCTCTCTTGCACCGTTAAAATGAAAACACAAAGCAAGACAGAGAGATCCAACGGCTAGGAAGTTAGGGATGCAACTAACCGGCCAACTAAGAGTTCCTATCAATCATTAAAAGCCACAAACTCCATCTTTGTCCCACGACAGCTTAGAAGATCCACCGGATTACTTGGAATCGCCGGTTACCATCAAATAACCATTAGCAACAAAGAACTAGCAACAGCTTCCCCAAGCTTTTACCTTTGTTGGTTCGTCCTTCATTTCTCTCTCTATTTCCCTTCAAAAAAATCTAAAAAAAAGGCATAAACAAAGCACAGAGGTTCATCGTATTTACTCTTTGTGAGGGTTTCGCCTATTTTTCTCTCGAGTTATGATCTGGGGTTCTTTTTTGGAGAAATTCCTGCAACTGCTTTGAGTGATTTGTAAAAATCCAAATTTTAGATGGGCAGTTGGATAGCTTGATCCAAAGGTAATTCAAGGTTTAGTTGTCGTATAAAGTTTGAATTTTTCTTTCTTTTCATGGTATCTGGGTTAGGTTAGTTTGATCTTGACTCCCGGTTCTTGATTTTCTAGAATTTCTACATCTTTACCCAACGAATTGGTTTTTCTCAGATTTCTGAATTGTTGCCATGGAACCCTGATGAGCGAAGAATCAAATTCCTTTAGGTTGGGATTTCGTCAAGGCATTTGATTGCTTGGGTTATTTTTCTGTGGTAAGAAACATAAGTTTGGCTATATTTGAATCTTCAAGCTTGATTTGGAAGATTCCTGAGAAGTTGCTTCAGGATTTGGTTGTGTTTGAAGCCTTCTAACACATTTCCCCGAGAATTTTAGAGAAGGGATTGCTATTTAGAACTTGAAATTTGAAAGGGTTTGGTTTGGATCTTTAATTTATGTTCGGGAAAGGGATATGGCAGCGGATATGGTTTTTTCACCTCCATGCGAAATCGTAGAAGATAGCTATAGTGAGGATAATGCATCAGACATGGAGAATGATAATTTGGATAATGTAAAAGGGGTCTCCCTTGGTAAAGCTCCCCGCCACCTCTCAGTTATGTGCCATTCCATGGGTTCGGCAAAGTTGATTGCCGAGGCTAACTTGGTATGTTTGATCTCTTCTGATCCCTCTTTTGATCATTATCGAATATCATGAGCCTGCCTGATATTTAAGGACTTTTTAAATGAACATAAAATCTGAACCTTTATCATAAGGCTTATTAATTAGTTTTAAGTTATAAAGTTTACATATAATTGTAATCCATTTCAATCCTGATGATCTAGGTTTGTTTATGCTCATAAAAACCTGCTGGCTCTTTTGGGAATAAAGAAGTGATGTTCTTAAGGCCTAGCTGACCTGCATTTGTTCTGTGTAAACTTCCATCGCTTTCTCTAATCTGATCGAGATTTTAGGAGAAAGAAGGATTAGATTTTGTTGGGAAAAATTCTGTAACTGTACTTCGTTGAAACATATCAACTTGAGCAAGATTTTAAATTGATTTCATTTTATGTTTTGTTGAACATAAAATCAGATTTAGTAATTTCATTCCACTTATTTAATCTATGTAGCTACTAGATTCGATATTCCTGTCCTTTTCTCACATGTTTATTTTTCCTTCTCCAGGAATTGGATATTGGTATTATAGTCCACAAGTCATCTTCTGATGATAAGAGCGAGTTTTTGCCCATATTACGATCAGGAAGTTGTGCTGAAATGGGACCCAAACAGTGCATGGAGGATGAACATATTTGCATAGATGATCTTATTGGACATTTGGGGACAACTGCTGAGGTTCCTTCTCCTGGAGCTTTCTACGGGGTATGATCTTGTTAGAATCGTCCATTTATGATCTGACGAGAGTGTTTAATAAGTAGTGGAGTAATATTTTACTGAACCTCTTGATTATCCTTTCAAGTAAGGAACTTCATTTAATGGTATTTAATTTATGCACTTCTTCAGCTTGTCCATGCGGTATGGTTGTTAGTCGGTTAAAAACATGTTTCCTCATTGATATAGCTTCTGCCTATATCATTCACTATATTTACCGTTGTGTGTTTAATATTGAGGAAGGTTTTGCTGCGGTGTTTGGATCACGTTCCATTCACGAAGAGAAGGAATCTAGAGATTTTATCCAGGTCGAAAGAAGAAATAAAAAAAAAGGAAAGACATGGGAACCATGTGCATTAGTTTCTTATGTTAACCGGGCTTGGGAGTATCTTATATTATGTGTCAAACACAGTATGCTTATTTTCCCCCTAAGTTTTTCCATATACTTGGAGGACAATGTCCCTATAACCATGTCCAAATGTTGTATCAGGCACGGGTTTCAAGGAAAATGAGCAGTCTGGATAGTACAGTTATCATCTCTGACATTTGTAAACTGCAGCTAGGCCTTACATTAGCAATACCATAAGTTTTTGAAGTGCAGAGTTCTTTGTCGCCGAATGGTTATTACTTTATAGTACTTTTCTCCCTTTGATCTTCTGCCTTCTTATACTTTGCTACTGCATGGCTAGGTTTAAGGTGTCTAGACATGTCATTTCTATTTTATTTGGTTTGTTCTATTACATTTTGTTGGTTCTCTCATTTACAATTACCTTAAAAGGTGGCATTGGAATCATAGTTCGCCATACTTATGTACTGATTCTTGCCAATACACATGTGGGCAGGTTTTTGATGGTCACGGAGGAACGGATGCAGCCTTATTTATTAGGAAAAATATCCTTAAATTCATAGTTGAAGACTCACATTTTCCAATTTGTGTGGAGAAGGCAATCAAGAGTGCCTTTCTAAAAGCTGATTACTCATTTGCAGATGCTAGTTCTCTTGATATATCCTCTGGCACCACTGCATTAATTGCACTTATTTTCGGAAGGTTAGTTAACAGATCTGCACTAGTAATTTTCCTTTAAGGTATTGTCCATCAAGTCATGGCATGAGAAAGTCTTCATTGAAACAAGACACGGTGGATTACATTTATTAAGTTTGTTTTCATCAAGTCATGACATGAAAAGGTCTGCATTGAAACAAGCACGGTATCTTACATTTATCAGTTCTATTAAAAAATTAGATGCAAGGAATAAATAGAAAAATGACGACGCTTTTTCTCCTTACATTGCAATCAATTCTGTAGAAGACGTTCAACTAAGTTAAAACTTGCATACAATGTTAAACTGAATTGGGATTTCATTCATCTTAGAAACTTAATATGGTGTTCATCATTTGAGGTTAGGTGGGAAAGCCATTTATAATGGAATTTTAATTGCTTAGCAAAAAGAAAATTAGAGGTAGAGAATAAACTAAATCTCTGCTTCTGCTTCTGTTTCTATTTCAAGCATCAGCAGGATATGTTAATTTACAAGTTGAACCTGAACTCAAAAGTCGTCTACAAGTCTATAATGCTGTATTGAGAAAGTAAGGATTTAGCTATCTTTTTTATGACGCTAACATTACGCTCTTTTCACAGGACCTTGATTATTGCAAATGCGGGGGATTGTCGAGCTGTGTTGGGAAGGCGAGGTAGAGCGATGGAAATGTCCAAGGACCACAAACCTAATTGCATATCTGAAAGACTAAGAATTGAGAAGCTTGGCGGAGTAATTTATGATGGCTACCTCAATGGTCAATTATCTGTGGCACGAGCCCTTGGAGATTGGCACATGAAGGGACCAAAAGGATCTGCCTGTCCCTTAAGTGCAGAACCAGAGCTGCAGGAGACAGAGTTAAGCGAGGAGGATGAATTCTTGATAATGGGATGCGATGGGCTGTGGGATGTTATGACTAGCCAGTGTGCAGTGACAATGGCAAGGAAGGAGCTGATGCTTCATAATGATCCTGAAAGATGTTCAAGAGAGCTTGTCAGGGAGGCACTGAAACGCAACACTTGTGATAATTTAACAGTAATCGTGGTTTGTTTCTCCCCGGACCCTCCACCTTTAATAGAAGTACCCCAATTCCGTGTTCGGAGAAGCATATCGGCAGAAGGGCTGAATTTTCTAAAGGGTGTGCTGGATGGGAACTGATGAAACAGTGGATAGATGAAAAGAGGTTGTGCATAAACACGTTTGAGCGCAAAAATGGTGGTGGCATTTCTTTCCCAAGTGGCTGCAGACCAACATCCATCCACGTTGAAGGACATGCGTATCATGTTAGCAGGTGATTCTTCACGAGTCATTAAATCCCTGCACATCTGAGATAACTCATGATATACTTGTACGGATTGGCAGGATTCGATGTTCAACCCTTTTCTTTCCTTCTTCCTTCATCTGCTAACTCCCGTCCTCTGTAAATAAACCGAATCTTGAAAGATCTGTTGTAGCAGTTTTTTCAGTGAATCAAATAATTGCTATCAGTGACAATTTGTTTATTATTATTATTATTGGTTATTGAATGTCTACAGAAAATGCAATGGTGCAACGGCCATTTTATATACATATATATATATATATTTATATATATATTTACGAAAACAAGTGTTTATTTTTTATTTTATGTATGCTTAAAATATGATATTTTTAGTAAAATATATACCTATTATTTATTAAAATATATCTATATATATATATTAAGTTAGTAGTTTATATGTACCTTTTACAAAAATGAGTATTTATAATCACCTTTATACACGTGGTAATAAAAATATATTATATTTTATTTTTACAAATATACATAAAGGCTTATATGTACATATTATATAAAATATATAAAAAAATTATTATACATGAAAATATAAACCATAGGAAAAATATATATCCATATATACACGTATACCTTATATATGTAATATTAATATATAATATATAAGAATAATCTATTGCGTATAATAATAATAATAATAATAATAATAATAATAATAATAATAATAATAATAATAATAATAATAATAATAATAATAATAATAATAATAATAGTGCTTGATTTAAACTAAAACATGTAAAACATCATATAACTAAAGATTAAGGATTAAGATGCATGAATATTAAATTATAAGGCATGAAATAATATAAAAAGAGACTAAAATGAACGAAATTAAAACAGGACGAAATAAACTAAAAATGATGGAAATAATATGCTAAAAATAAATACTAAGATATAGTGACCGAATTGAATAACAAGTAAAATAAAAGTGCAACATTAAAATAAAAAAAAGACAAAAAAAAGAGGCGGAAACAAAGGGCAGGGACTAAAACTATGATTAGACCATGGACAAAAGCATAAACGGGTTGAAACTTCAGGGATCGTAACGATAATTAACCCATTAAAAACAACGCGGATCCTCCCCGGGTTACTGGGTCACCGCATGGATCGGGCCGTGAAAAGAATCTATTTTGCTATTTGGTTTAAAACATATAGAATGGGTTATTATACCATTCGAAATTGGGTTTAAAAAAACTAAAAAACAAAACAAAAAACCTAATCTAAATGCTCTCATTTGCTCTCAACCAAACCCTAGGCGGCCAGTCACCCCTCCCGTTTGCGCCGTTCACTAGTGTGGCCTCACGGTGGCAGAGAGGGACCAACGCAGCACGAAAGCCGCAGGTAAGCTTTGGCTTTTCCCCCTCTCTCTCTTTTAAACAAACTTTGATTCAAATAAAAGCTTTGATTCAAACCAAAACAAAGTTCGAACAGATTTCTGGTATTTTACCTTCGAAAATTTTATTAATGCTTCAAAATTCTCAGTACAAATTTCCAAAATAAAAATCCCTTATTCTTCAAAATTTTTTGAACAAATAGACCCCTAAAACTCTCTATTTTTTCGGATTTCAACCCCCTTTCTAAACTCTCATTTTTAGATCTCGGACCCTTTTTTTACAATATGGTTCGGTTATTATATAACCAAAACTAACCCTCTATTTTTTTATTTCTTGTAGATCTGATGATGGTGGGTAGATTCGGATTTTGTTCCAGATTTTGTGGATCTTGCCGAGTTGGTAAGGGTTTGCCAGCTGGTTAGGGTAGATTAGGGTAAGTGTATGGGTGATGGGTTATGGATATTTTATTTTTTAGTTGATTTGGTTTAGGGTTTGCTTCGGGGTTTGTAGGTTTAATTTAGGGATAAGGGTTTTAATTTAGGGTTCAGTTTGAAGTGGGTGGCCGGCGGTTGGCAACGACAGTGGCAGTAGTTGTGGCGGCGACGTCGGCTAATGGCAGAGGGAGTGACGGCTAGGGTTATTAGGGTTAGTATAAGATTAGGGTTATTAGGGTTTTTTTAGGTTTCGGTTGGGCTTGGTTGTAAATGAGTTTGGGGTAACGGGTTGGGTTAAGATAACCCAAATAAAATAGGTTATAATAGCTGCCCCTCTTTACTCATTGTTGTGTAACGACAATAGAGCAAAGACTAAAATGACCCGTTTCGTCCGGTCTGGCTGAACTTCTTCCCTTTTTGACGTATGTCTTCTTTCTTCGGTAGATATTTTTTCCCTTCGACGCAGGTCTTCTTTCTTGTCTTGATTAATCCACATTATCACCTTTGGGGAAGTAAAATCTTTAAAATAGGGGTTAGGGAAGCAAAATGAGTTCGTCTTGCTGCTTTTCTTCTTCGACACCGGTCTTCGGTCTGTTGTCTTCAGTCTCCGGTAGGTCTTCGATCTTCGCTCTTTAAGGATGTTGAGTTCTTCGATCAATCTATTAATTTGCTTCCTAGTTTAAGACTTACCAAAGTACAATGATGATCGGTCGAAAATAAATGCCTTCTTGCTCCATTTTTTCTTTTCTTCTTTTTTTTTTCTTTTTTTCTTTTTGTTGTTGTTTTTGTTTATTTTTTCTTCTTTTTGTGTAGCTTCATCTTCTGTTGAATGGGTGACCTGCTCTATTGGAGATTCAAGGAGATAGGGTCGAGTGATCTGCTCCATTGGAAGTTCAAGGAGTAAAGATCTGAGGTTGTAGTTCATCTTCTATTGGATGGGTGACCTATTTTATTGGTAGTTCAAGGAGTAACAGTCTGAGGTTGTAGTTCCTCTTCTATTAGATAGGTGACTGGATGGGTGACCTGCTCAATTGGTAGTTCAAGGAGTAAAAGTCTGATGTTGTAGTTCCTCTTCTACTGTATGGGTGACCTGCTCCATTGGTAGTTCAAGGAGTAAAGGTCTGAGGTTGTAGTTCCTCTTCTACTGGATGGGTGACCTGCTCTATTGGTAGTTCAAGGAGTAAAGGTCTGAGCTTGTAGTTCCTCTGCTACTGGATGGGTGACATGCTCTATTGGTAGTTCAAGGAGTAAAGGTCTGAGGTTGTAGTTCATCTTCTACTGGATGGGTGACCTGCTCCATTAGTAGTTCAAGGAGATAAGGGCTGAGGTTGTAGTTCCTCTGCTCCACAGACTTGTGTTGGTACTCATTCTGTTGCCACTCTAGGGAGATGAGACTAACATATCTTCATTTTGAATGTCTAAGGCCTCCTTATGGGTTTGTGTCTTAGAGATGTTTGAAAAATACCTTTTTAAGGCGCCCGTTTGGGTTTTCACCTTGGTTTTCATTTTTTTTCTTTTTCTTTTTTTTCTCTCTTTTTTTCCTTTTTCTCTTTTTTCTTTTTTTGCCAGCTACAAAATGTAAACTTAAAAATCAGTAAATTTTAACCAAGCTACCATATCGCCGAGGAGACAAGGTCTGAAGTTCGTAAGGTTAATCCAGCTACGACACCGACGAAAAGGTAGGATCTGAAGTTTAATTTGACCATGCTACCATATCGCTGAGGAGACAAGGTCTGAAAGTTGGAAGTTTTGATTTGATTTGATTACTCCTTCGTGTCAAGGAGGTTGGACTCTGTCAAAGATTATATGTTTCTTCTTCTTGAGGATACCAAACAATCTTCTTCTTTCTCTTGGGTTCCACTCCTCTATGTCAAGAACTCTGAAACTTGATAGAAATGACCTGTTTCATTTTCTTTGTTTCCAAGGCCTCAATTTGGATTCGTGCCTTGAGCATTTTCAAAAAGGTTCTTTTCAAGGCGTCTTTTCGGGTTTTTACCTTGTTTTTGAATTTTTCTTTTTTTGAACTTTTCTTTATTTGTTTTGATTTTTTTTGATTTTTTATTTTTTTAAAACAAAATATTTTTTATTACATCTGAATTTTGCTCCGCTGCGGCTCTAGGGAGATAAACTAGTCTTGGTTTTTATTCCAATGCCACTCTAGGGATATGAGGTAAATGTGATAAAGTTTGTTCCACTGCTCCTTCAGGGATACAATCTTTATGTTGGGTCCATTCCGCTGCCTCCTCAGGGAGATAAACTCATCTTGGTTCTCATTCCTTTACCACTTCAGGGAGATGAGACAAATGTGATAAAGTTTTGTTCCACTGCTCCTCCAGGGATACAATCTTTATATCGGGTCCATTTCACTGCCTCTTTAGGGAGATGAACTCGTCTTGGTTCTCATTCTGCTGCCACTTCAAGGAGATGAGACAAATGTGATGAAGTTTTGAATGTTCCAAGCCTCTTTTTGGGTTTGTGCCTGAAATATTTTCAAAAGATCTCTCTCTCTTTTTTGTTTCTTTTTTCATTCTTTATTTTTGTTCATTTTCTCTTTTTCTCTCTCTCTCTCTCTTTTCTTCTTCTTTTTTTTTCACTCTTTCCTGTTAAGGATACTAGAAATTTGTCAAAAATAATTTGCTCCACTCACTCCTGTCAAGGATGCTGGAACTTGCTGACAGTGATCTGCTCCCTCGTGTCAAAGATGTCATACCACTTTTGCCCCACTCCTTTCTGTTAAGGATACTGGAACTCGCTGGAACTTCATTTTGAATACCAAAGGCGCCCCTTTTGGGTTCGTGTTCTAGGTATTTTCAAAAGAGCTTTTCAGATCTTTGCCTCAAATTTTCTTTGATTTCGCATTGAGAGATAAATCTCCTTGTAGTTCGGCTTCCTTTCTTGATTGAGGATTCGCCATATTTGATTCATTCTTATTTTTATATACAGCAGAGTATATACACTTGTTGATGAATGCACCCTATTTTTACGGTGTACGTATGCAATTAACCTAAATGCTTGATACAGAGATGAATGATATGCAATGCAATTGACCATAACTTGACTTTAAAAGGAATGCCCCGTGACTCTAACTGGTCATATTAGGCCTCTTAGCATTATTCACTTTATGCCCCAAGTTATGTTCCGTTAGCTGATAAGGTCGATCTTGTCGAATGATGCCCTAACTCCTCTCTCAGGTTTGATTGTCTTTTTTGGACATCACCTCTTCGGGCAAGTGTCAACTTTTGAGTATTATCTTTTCTTTTTCTTTTCCTGAATCCTGAGTTCTATTAAGCTTATTCTTCTACTTCTGTGATGTTTGTGGACAATAATGCCCCACTGATGTTCCCGTTCTTCGACCCAATATGCTGAGTTTACCTCATTTTAGGCGTTCAAGGTGAGAAAGTTTTACATGCAAAAACTTGTGAAAATGAGAGTTCTTTAATGCAAAAATATTGTGCAGAGTTTAGAAGAAATTATTAAATTTTCAGAAATGTGAAATTTCAAAAATCAAAATTTTGCACTCAAATATCAAGTGCAAAAGTACTTTTTCTTCAAATTGACAATGAGCAACCCGAATGAAGCATATGTTTAGAAGATAGCAAGGGTTGCAGTGACACAAGCACATGTGAAGTCCTTTCTAGGCAATTAGGCTTTTGGGAGGAACATTTTCCGTACCTAATTTCTACCCCATTTAAGCGGCTTTCTTGATCTCACTAACTCACCATGCCCCATTTTCCCCTCATTTGGTGTCGATCAGGAACTTGAAGTTCGACGTTCCTTGAAGAAAGGTTAATCCTTTTAGGCAGAATATAGTCTGAAGACAAAACTCAGACATCCATGTATGATCAGAATGGTCTTTATAGGCTCGTAATGTAGGCTATGGTTTGTGGGTATGAAAAAAAGATATACGGGCCCAAATAAGTGTTTAAGGGTAATGAAACCAATGATCATTTCTTCTTGGCGAACTCTCACTTCTGCACTTGCAGCTTGGATGTACTTCGATGAAAGACTCTTTTTTTCATTATTTGGATTGCTCTGGACTGCCCATTTTTGGGTTTTCACCATAGAGTTCATTTCCATTCTTTTGTATCTCTAAGTCATGTAACCTTCAACCGATTTGTGTCTTGGCTCAACATCAATTTGCCAAAGTTGGTATAAGCTTCTAATTAAAACCCCATTCTTGTATTGCTTGATTTGGGTATGCTTACATGGAGTAATCTTTTTCTTTCATTCCTTGGATCGCTCTAGACTGCCCATTTTTGGGTTTTCACCCTAGAGTTTATTTCCTTCCATGTTTAGGAAAATATAGTTGTGGACTAATCTGCAATCCCAACTAGACATTAATTCTTGCCTCTGCTTGAGAGTAACCAATTCTTCAAGGCTATTGTTTTTCCTTTATTGCACTCTTTGACTTAGTGTTTTCTTCCTTGATTGTTTCAGCCTTTTTGTTGGTAATTTTCAACTTGATTTGGTCAGCTTCTTTGAGAACAAACTTTTCTTTTATTGGCCTCTTCTAATGTTTCTCTGTTGAATGTATCTGATCTCACTTCTTGCCCTAATTGATGTGTCATATGTGTAGCATGATCAAGATCGACCGGCTTTTATTTGCAAACAAAACTGCCATCTTCTTTGCCCCATTGTGGGGGTGATCCTTGGTTTGGGTATTATTAGAAAGAAACGATCAGGTTCAAAGGGGGACAAAATGGATATTTTTATTTGTGTAAAGAATTGAAGGAATGTCATTCGTCTTCTCACATACGGACATCTAAATAGCCGTCAGGGGTAGGAGTTTAGGGTCAACACTCGATTCAAGGACCTTAAACAACAAATGCCTGAGAGGGAAACTTCATTCGATGGGATCTGCCCATTTCTTGAACACTCATTTTGTTCCTCCTGTCTGCCTAAGTAGAACAGAAAATGTTCATATTTGTAGTATCTTTGCAACATTTTCTTTCTTTTGGACATAGGTTGTTCAAATTTGATCATTGGATTTGAATAAAAGGTACTTCTACAATTGAAATTCAAGGATCTAATAAAAATAATATGTACATATGTTTGGAAAAACAAAAATCCAACTCATAGCAATGAATGAAATGTTTAAAGAATCAAAAAATATGAATTGCTTGTCAAATGAGATGTAAAATAAAGTTTATTTTATTAAAAATGGTAAACAATAGTTTTAACAAAAGCTCATCATTCATTTTTTTTAAAAGTAAACCAAACTCACACAGTGCGTGAAAAAGACAGGCTTCCCTCGTTTTGAAGTTACAACCACTCTACAAAGCTTGCCCCATTTTCTTTTAACTTTTTTTTAGGGTGAACCTTTTCTTTTTTTCTCTACTTAGAAGGATTTAGTCATCTAATCCTAAAATGATGGGTTGGATGCCCTGGGTAAACTACCAAAAATGGTCCATGAATGCAAATGCAATATATGTAATGAACATGTTATGTTGCTGAAAATGCAAAATGTAATAAAGATGCAATACTGAATGTAAATACGAATGCTGAAAAGAGGTTGATTCTAGAGTGAACATCTTAGAACAACTTTCATAAAAGTCATGTTACATCAGACATTAGAGTTACAAATATTGTCGGCCCCTAGCACCTAGCTTCTGCAACTTCTCTAGGAGCCTAGTCAACCTCCCACTTCGTTCTGGGAGCTTATCATTTTGACTCAATTCCGTTGCCACATCAGCTAAGTCTGTCACCTGTCGGGCAACTCTTCGTGCTTCAGCAATAATATCTTTCATGTAGTTGTCTTTTTCTTCTATCTTCTCTGAAGACTCATGAAGCTGAAAATTCCACTTCTCATTATTTTCTTTCCAGGCTTTCCTAAGACCATCCACAAGATCTTTGTACATCACTAGAATATCGTTACGCTCCTCTACTTGCTTCTTTAGCCTTTGAACTTCAGCTTGACAATCATTTAATTCAGCAATAATGTTTCTGCGCAAACGTATACACATGTTCAAGGTCTCAATCTTGGCTTGACTACTCCTCATGTCGTCCTTAAGGGCAAGGCATTGATTTTCCATTGCTTGCAGATTACAAGACAATGTACTAACTCGTTCCTCGTTGGCCTTAGAATTTTTTTTCCAAAACTCGACATCTTTTTTCAGGTCTTTAATCCCTTCTTTCCATTGACCGGGAGTGTCACCCAAACCCACATTTTTAAAGGTCAAACGAAGCTCTTCATAGTGGTCTTGTAAGATCTTCGGTTTATTTTTCAGACAATTTACTTCTTTATGTGGTCCACTAGCTTCAACGTCATGCTTCAAATGGTTCTTTTCATCTTCTTCAATTTTAGACTCCTTCGGCTCCATAACTGATGAGTGAACTATAGTTGAGCAAGATTGATTTTCTTTCTCAAATTTCCACATGTTACACTCTAGGAGATTCTGAACTCGACGCTTGGAGACGGTACAATTCTCAATTGAATGCCTTCTAATTCTAGCATGATACTCATAATGAGCTTCGACGTTATACATTTAGGGTACATAGGTTGTAGAGGTGTGACGTGACATGGGACCACTAACCGTGCTTCCAACAATTACAGATATAGCTCTACATACGAGATGGGTATAGGATCAAATGGACCATTGGTTCTTGGCTTTTGGACGTCGGCCGACGACGACTTAAAAGGCTGGACACTAGAATTTGAACTCTGTCCCAGGTACCGAATATGGCTCATCTTCGTATACTCTGGTACAGTATTGGTTAGGCTTTTGGAAGCTTTGGGAATTCCTTTTTCAAAACTTAGTAGCTCTATTTCGACAAGGTTTATGACTTTGTTCCTTAGAGCTCTGCAATTTTCGGTAGTATGTCTCGTTCCTCGTACATGATAGTTGCATCTATCCTTGTTGTCATACCCTTTAGAAAAAGGCGGCTCTTTCGACTTAGAATGGACCGGAGTCACAAGACCCTTCTTGACCAGCATCGGGAGCAGATCTGTGTAGGTCATCAGGATTTGAAATACCTTCTTCTTATTTTTTTCTTCTCTAGCCTTTCTTTGGCTCACATCAACTCTCTTTAAACTTGATGCCTTTGCATCTCCGAATGTCTTATTGATGTTGATTGCGCCAGTGCACCGACCTTTGGGTTTATCATAATCATCTTGTTCGGGTATAATGTCCTGATCGCGGCCATTATAATTTGGCTTTCAATTAGTTTTTCTTTCTCTCCTTGTACGTCAGACTTTTTCACTATATCAGTCATCATACTCATTATTTTGGCCATATGTCTTTTCAGCTCTTGCACCTCACTATTCTCGATATTAATGTAGGCATACTCTGGTACGTCTAATATGTGAATCTCGAAAGAAAGACTTCTTATCTCTTCTAGTGTCTCTTCAAGGCACTGTCCTATATCTGTGGTGCTGTCTATCTGATCACTTGACCCTTTCATTATGAAAGCCTCCTTAATCGTAGATCACTCGAGAATCAACACCTTTTTATGTTATGCAAATGCAATGCAAAAAAGACGAAAACATAGAAAGCAAAAAATTGGTCAGTGCAGGTGTAATAAAAAATAAAAACAAAAATAGGTATGTAAGTACTGAAGAGTAAATTTGTACAACCTACCCGAGCATGAATTTCTACCTGGTATAAACAAAGTCCTACACGGCATGATTTCTACTCGGCATGCTTTTATTTCCAAGAAAGATCTTACCCGGCATGGTATCTACCCGGTACAAAATAAAAGATCCTACCCGACATGATTTCTACCTGGCATATTATTCATGAAATAAATCTACAGAGTAGACAAAAGGTTAGAAACGTTCCTCCTTTGAACTTTTAATGGGTTCTATTTCTAGAGCAAGGCTCATATGGTCCATTACATGTGGTTCGGTTCTAGGGAATGGTACCTAAATTGTCTTCGCTGTCCTTTACTAAATGTAGCAAGGCCCCTGATCCTCACCTATTATAGGTTTCAAACGGACCAAGTTCAATTCAGGGGGATACATCCCTTATGCCTATACGGAGGTAACCCACACGAAAACATGAGAAATATATCCCGAAAGCGATTCACCAACCTATACGGTGGTAACCCACACGAAGGCGGTATCACACTTCCACTTAAAATAGGATCGAGCTCGGGTAGAAAGCTCATGAAATGCAATGCAAGTGCACGGTGTGTGAGGAGAAACTCTCAAACCTTTTTGACACCCTATTACTATGTTCACTTATACTGAACAGTAAAATTAAAACAATTATATTTATAGAAAATAAAAATGCATGTCCTATTAACTAACGACAGAAACATATTTTAAATTAAAATCGAATTTGTAAATTTCAAACGATCAAGACTAAAAGATAATCGACTTGTGGCTTGACTCTCTTTTTATTTTAAAAGGTCCCAACGGAGTCGCCAGCTGCAATCACCCAAATCCGTTTGGCGCTCTCTTTTTGTTTTGAAATTTATTTTTGATTATTTATTTAATTTAGTTTTGAAAAACTCTGTCCGATTTTATAATTAAAATGTGGAGTCACCACCGATCATTTTAAAAATGGTAGACCGGACATCAATAAAACTAGAGATAAAAATTTAGGGTTCGGGAGTCTGTTACGGATGGAGAAGGATGAACACCCCCACATCGCCCAAAATTTGGTACCTAGCCTAATATTTAAAGTCTTAGCGTTGGAAATTTCGAATTCGAATAAAATTTAAAAGCGGTTCTTAAATGCATGAAATGTTCTAAATATTTAAAGAAACGTTCCGTTATTTAGAATAACTGAGAAATTCACTTCCCTTTACGCCCAAGAAATGGTTTCTCGATTTTCTAAATAAAATAAAATTCCCTTAAATATCGTATCCTAAAATGGTAAGGATATTCTTTTATTTAGGGATATCGAGAAGGTAGCACCCATTTACGTCCGGGACACTAATTCTCGAACTCCCTAAATAAAGGAATATTACCTTAATCTTCTAACTTCTCTAATTATCATGATGCAATTTGTAATATATCATATAAAATATATATTTAAAAATATAATATTTACGGTAAAATATATCTAATAATTATATTTATCAAAAACTATATATATTTAAAGTTAGTAATTTTATATACATATATTGTAGCGACTAAAAAATTTGATTCATCGCTAAAAAGTACGTAATTCAATTTTCTTTGGTCTTTTTGAAAAATACTTGAAAATATGGGTATTCTTTAAAATTTCGTGTTTAAAAATAAAAAGACTTGGAGTCACCACTGGCCACTAAGGTAGGCCGGACACCATAAAACCAGAGATTCGATCGAAAATGGGTTCGGGAGTTGGTTACGCTTGGGGAAAGATTAGCACCCCCATCGTGCCCGGAAATCGGTACCAAAATATGTGTTGCTTTTAATTTGATGGAAATTATCGAAACTTAAATTGAATTTAATTAAATGGTTCGTAATTGAATTTAGACTTTAATTATACGAGCTTGGTCAAATTGGTGATTCTGAATCAATTAAACATTCAATTAATAAGGGTGACAAAACCTCGGACCATAGATTAACCGACATCGAATAAGTCTGACTGCCGTGTTAATTTATGGTTCGAACTCCGTTCATCACCTTTATGCATGATGCAAGGAGTTAAACATGATGAAATGACTTGTCAAAATTTTAATTCGTTTTAAATAACCTTTAGACGATAAGGATTAATTCGAATATTTGGTCAACATCCAATGAGCCAGGACTGTTACGACACAAATACCGAAATTAATAAATACCTCCGTTTTATGATTTAAGTTGACTAATTACATGCAATATCCAATTTAAATAAAAGTCACATGAATGACGGTTAAAATGCATGACATAGAAAGACATAAAATTAAAACCTAAGGCCCACTAAAGTCCTAACCTAAAAGGCCCAAATTATTGAAAATTTAATTAGTGATCTAATCATTAACTATGTTAATCTAATATTAGCCATAAATTAATTTATTCCTAAAAACTAAAAAAAAACCCTAATATTTTATTGGTCGTCTTGAATCATGATAATTAATTTGATTAATTCATACTAGAATCCCAATGAGCCAAGGAAACTATCTAAAGTTAATCGAATTAACTAGTCATGATTTTAAGTTAGGTGTTCTATATGAAATTTCAATTTTACCCCTAAAAATAACTAAGAATTGTTTAACCAACTTAATACATTTAACATTTACCCCAATGAGCCAAGGGCGAATTTAAATGGATTAAATTGATTCAAACCTATAGTCTAACTAAGGCTCTAACCAATTTAAAAACCTAAACTAAATTCATTTTAATTAATTTAAATACATACCCCAATAAGCCAATGACATGTTTGAAATTAATTAAAACAAATTCTAGAAACCTAAACTATCCTAATAACACATACAAGCAAATACTAAACCACACCCAACAAACATAAAAAAAAACACATATCTCAAACAAATAAACTAAACAAGAATATATATGAAAATAACTAAAAAAATAAAAAGGGTCATCAACAAATCTCATCAAAATTTCCATTAATCATAAGAATGATTACACATAAGTTAAATAAGTGAAGGAAATACCAAAACCCAAATATATGCTCGATCAATCAATCCACGGATCGTTGTTGTTGGGGTTGAAAAACTTGATTTAAGGGTTGATGATTCGAATGAGTGTGAGGTTTTTTAAAGCTTCGAATGGTGGGTGATTTTTTCTTGAACTTCGAATGGTGGAGTATCGGGAGCTTTTGAAGGCCCGGGACAATGAGGTTTTGAGCGAGGTTTAGTTGGGTGAGATGGTATGTTGGTTATTCAATGGATGTAGGAGGTCAATGATGGTTCGGGAGTGAAGTTGATGAAGGTAAAGGGTAATGGAGGGCTAATGGCGTAGGAGTTTTTTTTTGGGAAATGAAAAAAGGGTGGTGGGAATTGGAAAAATGGTGTAGCCGTGTATTTTGTTTTTGGGGGGAGAATTAATATATAGTTAATATTTATTTATTTTTTATCCCATAAAATTGAACCAATAAGGTTTAAGAACTTATTCACTAAGTAGTTGTTCATCCAATAGGATTCAAACATCCATCAACCAATGGGAGTAAAGCCTTAATGAGGAAGGAGTTGAGATTTTTATTTATTTTTGTATTTTTTAATTATATAAAATCATATGGAATGGGCCATGTAATTTTGGGCTTAGGGTATAAGGTTTTGGGTACAGCTGCCCTTCTTTGCTCATTGTTGTGGAACGAGAATAGAGCAAAGACGAAAAGACACAAATTTTGTCACGGTTCCCTATTTGTAGTTCGAATCACCATGCACTGAAGGTATTGTTGATGATCCGAGAGATGAACGGATAAGCATTGAAGGCTTCGTTGACAACGTAAATCACCACGCACTGATGGTCTTACTGGTGAAGGGTCTGTAGACGGTTTGGCGCACCAAGCACATGAGAGGTCTTACTGATGGCCAAAAATGAAGGTCTAACACTGAAGGATTTACGGACAAGCTAGCTCACCACGCACATGAGAGGTCTTACTGATGGCTAAAAGTCAAACACTGAAGGATTTAGTGACGGTCTGGCTCACCAAGCACATGAGAGGTCTTACTGATGGCAAAAAATGAAGGTCCAACACGGGAGGATTTACGGATAGCTAGCTCACCAAGAACATGAGGAGGTCTTACTGATGGCTAGAAAATGATGTCAAACACTGGAGGATTTAGTGACGGTCTGGCTCACCATGCACTAGAGGACTTAGTGGTGGTCAGAAAATGAAGGTCGAGCATTGGAGGCTGCTGATGGTCTGGATTATCATGCACTTGAGGTCTTACTAAGTCCCAAGAAATGAATGTCAAGAACTGAAGGCTACTGATATATTGAACTTTCAACAATGAAGGTTGTCAGTTCGAAAATAAAACCGTGCACTGGAGGCTTTGGTAAAAATTTGAAATGACATCTGGAATTTTGCTGGACAGGTTTTTCTCGGAGGGAACCCTTGATTCTTGCTGGATGAGTTCTTCTCGTTGGAAACTCTCAGTTCTTTGTCGTGATCCACTTTTCAAGAATTCGTGGATCGAAAGTGTGAATTGAAATCTTGCTGAGATCTACTTCTTTTATCGCAACGTTGTAGATTGAGGCCTTTGTGAATCTGTCAAAAGATAGAAATGATTGATGCATGAGTTAACATGCCATCTAACCTAGGGATGTCTAAATATGTATGATGGATGAATGAATAAATGAATGGAGGGCCACTTGAGGAAGCATGGTTCTTCAAGGAATCTGATTTGAAAATCTGTGTCTTACTTCTTCACTGGGACCTCATTACGGCTAGAATACCCTATTGCACACTCGGGTTCAACTTTTCAGAGTGTATCTTCTAGATTGTTTTTTTCTTGAACTTTGGTCGATTGCTAAATTTGGCCCTAGGAAAATCTTCGTCATGGGTTACATTTATGCCCCAACAAAAATTTTGCCTAAAAAAGTTTGTTATTTACTCTTGGTAAAATTTGAACTCTTTGTGAGTAATATAGAAAAATCACATGTTATGATTTCAATATGAGATGCTTATTGAGAAAAATTGAGTGTTCCCTTCAAATTGTAAATATATTAGGCTATGATGAATGCCCCGAATATCAAGTGCATGAACAGCACTGAAAATGGGTTACCGAGGATTGCCCCAAGCAAATCACATATCTAAGAGACCTCGAAAGCTGGATTGATGTTGAAGATGCGAAGTGCATTTTAAGTTACTTCGATGCTTGACCAATTTACTTTTAGGCAGGTTCATTCTTGTTTGGGGAATTCAATTCATCGCATTCATTTGGCTCGAAATAAATGATGGAGCAAACAACAAATCTCTGAGCTACTCGACATTGTCATGATTTTGAAAATATTACCATCACTCATGAAGCGAAGAGTTTCAGTTGGAACGGGCTTTAGCAGAGTGCCCCAAAGATTCCACGCTCTTATCCGAAAATTCCTATTACCAGGTTTCGAACATTGGAGTGCTTTTTGATTAAATTTTGAAAAGAATGCCTATTACCAGGCTTTGAAGTATATTTTGAAAAGGGCCTATTACCAGGCTTTGAAAGTTAAGTTAATTGGTCTTGTTTTGAAAATGCCTATTACCAGGCTTTAAATTACACCAATTTGTTATTATGTGTGGTCATTATTGTGATATACAAGTCACATGTTCATGATCTTTGCAGCTTAGGATTTCAAATAGACACATGCTACTCAGAATCAACCTTCGGGTCAAAGTCAATGTTCCTTGCGCAATTGATATACTGGACCTAACAAGCAAATATATGTACGATTTGAAGATATTTGAAAAAAGATTGCATCTTTTATTGAAGCTTTGAATATGTAGCCTTAGGCCATATCAAAAAAATTGACACCACATTCGGGTTCTCTTTCTTGAATGTGAACTTACCGATGGGGTACTCGGATGCCCCCAATGCGGGATCACTTACACTGTTTGAACTGTAAATGTGGGTCATGAAGCTCTTTTTTTTCACCAGTCAGTGCATCATCCTCATCGAACATGAAATTTTTTTATTTCGAATCGATGTGATGATGAATGAGGCAATGCATGTCTCTAAATACAATGTTAACGTGCAGATGTTGATGCAAGTACGATACAAGTGAATAAAATTAATACGAATGAATGAGATCAATGTATGATGCAAATGTTGTGCAAACAGAATCACTGTGCGATGCAACTGTAGTGCAAATGAATTAATGTATAATGCAATTGCCACGTGAATGGCCAAAATTAATGATGAATGGTCATGTGATGCAACTATCGTGCAAATAAACAAAATTAATATGTGATGCAACTGTTGTGCAAATAAACGAAATTAATGTGTGATGCAACTCTAGTGCAAATAAATAAATTAACGTTGAGTGCAATTATCATGGAATTTATGCTCATGTGTTACAATGTAAGTCAGAGTGTGATGAATGCAAAGAAGAACATTGATTTGGCAAATATCCTCATTAAACAACTTGAATTAATAGAGATATCGTTCCATTACAATAATGAAAGGAAATCGCTAGACATACGAATATTCTAAGCGGCATCTCGGGGTCGTTCCATCATCGGTATCTGATATTCTTGGGTTGTCCATTTATAGCTTGCAACTTGGTCCTTGAGCTTCTGAACTCCGGTTTCTCTTTCTTCGGATCTACCCTTCGGCCAATCTCTTTTGTGGGGATTCCTCAAAATTCTTCTCATCGTTGTTATGTACCCAATCTCCCATTAATCAAGCCTTTAATTTCAGACTATTTCCAAATCAGTGTTTTCTTAATGATACGACAAGGTATAAATAAGAAAAATAAAAGGACAGGTTAGTAAAGGACATAACAAATAAATCAATCAAGTGAAAAATATAGCAAAGCGAAGTAACCAACGAAGAAATGCAAAAACCTAACCACATGAAGTCTAGATCACTATGGCTGTCTGCATGGCTCTAATCGGGGTGGGCTCTTAGGTTTTCACGCATGGGTTTGGTTCTAGAAAGGGTACTCGAACCTATCTTGCCGCCTACTAAGACAACAAGAGCCCCAATTCTGGCCCATTACAGGCTTGCGAACTGGATTCGGTTTAAGGGAATGCACGACCTAGTGACGTGGAGGGCTGCTCACTTGTCAAAAGGCATGGACTCCGGAAGTGAATTACCGACCCGTGGATGGCTACTCACTTGGGTATGTGGCGTTTCACTCCCACTCAAGGGACAAAGCTCGGGTATAGAGCTTGATGATCATGATGCAACACATGTCAGTAATTCCTTAGAAATTAAAAACCACTAATTATCAAAGCCCGTACAATTAAAGTTATATCTTCAAAAAGAACCAATTAATTAAAGTCGATTTATATTTTAAAATTTCCATCATTAAAAGCAACATAGATTTTTATTGACTTAACTCTATTTTTTTTGTTTTGTTTTGTAAAACAAAATAGTCCCCAGCGGAGCCGCTAGCTGTAGCGACTAAAAAATTCGATTCATCGCTAAAAAGTACGTAATTCGATTTTCTTTGGTCTTTTTGAAAAATACTTGAAAATGTAGGAATTCTTTAAAAATTCGTGTTTGAAAACAAAAAGACTTGGAGCCGCCACCGGCCACTAAGGTAGGTCGGACACCATAAAACCAGAGATTCGATCAAAAATGGGTTCGGGAGTTGGTTACGCGTGGGGAAGGATTAGCACCCCTATCGCGCCATGAAATCGGTACAAAAATATGTGTTGCTTTTAATTTGATGTAAATTATCGAAACTTAAATTGAATTTAATTAAATGGTTTGTAGTTGAATTTAGACTTTAATTATACGGGCTTAGTTGAGCTTGGTTGTAAATGGGTTTGGGGTAACAGGTCAGGTTAAGATAACCCGGATGAAACGGGTTATTACACTGTGTATTTACGCTATAAAAATTCAAACCCTAATTCCTAATCTTAACCCTAAACCCTAAACCTTAAACCATATACACTAAATTTTAAATGCTAACTTTAAATTCTAAACCATACAACCTAAACTCCTAAACTTTAAACCCTAAACTAAAACCCTAACCCCTAAAACTAAAAGGCACGTGTAAACTAAAGTTTATACGACCTGTGTATCAAACTTTTTTCTTAAATTAAATGTTAAAAGATTATATATTGATTTTAAATTATAAAATTTGATTGTATTTTTTTTAAAGTAAGACTCTATTTGGATGTGTAGTGAGATTGGCTCTGATAAGATTAAAAACAATGGCGACGTTGAGAAGTGTGGACTGTGTAGGGACTGAACTGAGAAGATTAGGAACTAAAGGATTTGTGGTGAAATTTTCTCTTTTTCATCCAAATAGACGTATATGCTTAGAACACCCCTGATGTGTTTTCTTGGGTAAGTTACCCCAAGGTCACTAAACTATTGACTTGATTTTACTTTGACCACTAAACTAAAATTTTATCAATCCTAGGTAATTGGGAGTGTTACACGTCTCAACCTTTGAATCAAGTCTAATATTTGGTTAATGGTATTCAACTTTTATATATAAGTTAAACTGTATTTAAGGAAAATAAAGAAAATAAGAATAAGGGAGAAGAGAATTGATATTAGGGGTGGTAGAGGCACATCTAAATGGTTGAACCAAGTTTAATATTTGGTTAATAAATGATATATGTATTCACCTTAAGATATTTTCTAAAATAAAAATGAGTTTAAAAAGAACTGAATTTAAAATAACATTGACACAAACACAAGCCGCATTCTTTTCTCTAGTTTTTTAAAAAGCGAAGAAAATAGATACTACCTTGCAAATATGTTTTAGACTAATTAAAAGAAGGGAAGAAAAGAACAACCACAGAAGAAAGAACTGTACGAGAAAAGAAAGGGAAAGAATCGAGTCTCTCCACCCGAGCTTCTTCATCCCAAGTCACCAGGAGAGACCGAAAATTTTCATTTAAAAAAGGGACGTGCTCTGACAATAGTGTCCAGAGAAGATATTTTCCGAACATAATAGTAAAAAATAAACTAAAAACTAATACACTGTAAGAGAAAAGCAAAAAAACATAAAATTTGAAGGATAGGAAGGGGCGATAAGGGATAGAGGTCATTCCTAGTAAGAGTAACAAATGACCGTCGAAAAAAAAAGGCTTAAAATTCTTCTAGGTTAAGAGAGAGGGTAACGTTTCTTTTTTACTATTATAATTATATTGAATTAGAATAAACTGATCAGAGTTAAAATATATTTGACCGGTTAACCAAATTACTCATATTTATTCTTTTATATTTTCTTAGATCATGAATTTTAAACTCATTTGGAGTACCTCTGTGTTCCTTTAAATTTTTTTTCCTTTCTCTTTAAATAAAATTAGAATTAAAATATGTCAAAAAAAACCACATTATCCAAACTCTGACCTTAATCAAGTCGGTTCTACTGACGGGTTGAACCATGGTCTAATCCTCGACTTTTCGAACAAATCTATGCATGTAAGCCCTGAAAAATATATGGATTGGGTTCCAATTAAGGCCCATTGATTCGGGGTGTGGCTCAATGTTGGACCTATTTAGGCCCAATGGGAATAAAACTCTTTAACCAAAAAAGGAAATACAACTCGAACATAGGTCGTAGGTGGATCTCGGAAGGCAAAAGCTTAGGAGTCAAGCCACCAATAAAATAACAGCACACGGATCGATGCGTGGCATGAAATTCCAAATCCCGCCTAACCCCCTTCTCATTTCGTGTGCAGTTGAATTTCAATTTGCCCCCAACTCAATAATATCTCCTTCATTCTTAATTTTTTGTTCGGTTCCTCTCTCTCAGCCTAACCCTAGCAGGTATTTCCCTTCGATTCCTATCGATTTTCAACGAATTTTAACGTTTTTCTATCGTTTCCACTGCATTTTTATCCCATAATTTCCTATTCTGCGATTTGAAATGCAGGATTCCATATGAAGGGAGGTAAACCCAAGTCGGTTACCAAGAACGCAAAGTAAGCTTTTCTCCTTTTTCTCTCGTCGTTTTTTTCTTTCGCTTCTTCGGATCTTGCTTTCTAAGAGCTCCGATCATGATGTGGATTTACGTTTCCTATTAATTTGACTTTTTTTAAATTCATTTATAGGCTCTCCGTGAATGAGAAATCAAACAAAAAGGCTGGAAAGAAATCGGGAAAGGCAGCTAAGGATCCAAACAAGCCAAAGCGGCCTGCTAGCACCTTCTTCGTTTTCATGTAATCATTCATGAATTTCTGTTTTCTTTAATGTTTTTTCGGTTTCTTGCGTTTGCTTCGTGGAAACTCTGGCGTTTAATATTGAAGAGGTGAATTGAACCGTTTTTTTCTTATGGTCAAAGCAAAGTTGATCTTCGAGCATGATTTTGCAGGTTTACCTTCATATTGTATTTAATTTGGTAATGTTGGTTTCGTGATTTAAGGGAGGAGTTCCGTGTGCAATACAAGAAGGAGCACCCTAAAGACAAATCCGTTGCTGCTGTAAGCATGAACTTCAATTTTTGTATTTTCATTCTTTTCCTTTCCTTTTAATTTGTTTTTCTCAACTTCTTTTGGTTTCAAATTCAGGTTGGCAAAGCTGGTGGAGATAAATGGAAGAGCCTGTCTGAAGCTGTAAGTATTTTACTATTTTCACTATGATTTTTTTGTTAAATACATGAAAAACGCATTCTGATTTGTTTGACATAAAATGGTTATAGGAAAAACGACCTTATGTTGACAAGGCAGAGAAGCGAAAGGCCGAGTATGAAAAGAACATGAAAGCCTACAATAAGAGACTGGTAATTTTTTTTCCTTTAAAGTTAAATCTTTTGTAGATACTTGTTTAATGAGTTAAAATTTGATGAACTTTTTTTGGATTAATTTCAGGCTGAGGGTTCCAAAGACGATGATGAAGCAGAGTCTGAGAAGTCTCTGTCCGAGGTGAATGATGAAGAAGAAGACGATGATGAAGGCAGCGAAGATGTGAGTTATGCAGTTTGTGTTGTTACTGATCGTCTAGCTTAATTTGGGACTTTAGTGATTTGGTTTTGTATCATTTCTTGAAATGCAGGAAGATGATGACGAGTAGGAAATTCCAGGGATGATAACCTAATCGAAGTAGGTTGTGATCGTGTTTGATCATCTTATGTTAATGCTTTTAAATGCACATTTGATTTAAGGTAAAAATGTAACTCTGAATCTTGTTGGTTTCTTTTGACGTTTTTAAACTAAAAGTTGTAGATGGGGAATTTGCTGCTATGTGTATTTTACATTCCAAGTTGAGTGGCTTGAGATGGTTAATGACTGTAGAAAATATGTTATACTCCCTTGTCTCACAAATTTTATCCCTTGTTGACTTTTCAAGATAGTTTTAAGAAGAAAAAATTTGCGTAAGAGATGTGTTGTAAAATAATTAAAATGATAATTTTATCATTGAAAAGTTAAAGTTTGTTTTGTTTAGGGATGGCAAAATAATCTGAACCCGTTGGATCCTGACCTGATAGAGGTGGGTTTTTTCCTTAAAAAATTGGATTTGGGTTGGATTTGAGTTTAGGATGAAAATTCCCTGACTTGACTCGATATATTTATTATATTTTATATATTATATTTAATATTTTTATTAATTTTTTCTAAGTTGGGTTTAATTGAGTTTTTATTAAAATATTAGGGTTGGGTCAAGGTTGGGTTTAGTTGGATTTTTATTAAAATATCTGGGTTGGGGTCGGGTTATATTTTTATTATGTCGGATTGAGGATAAAATAAATTATAGTTGGGTCGGGGTTGGAGCGGGTGGTTTAAATTTTGGGTTGGGGTTAGAGTGGTTAAAAACTCGCCCGCCCGGCTTGTTGTCATTCCTAGTTTTGTTAGAAAATTAAAAAGAGTAAAAAAAGAAATATGTTTGTTTGAGTTTTTCAATAGAATAATTTTAAAATACAAAAGGGAAGTATTTTATGGGATAAACATTCTAGTGATTACATGGTAGTAATTTTTATTTGTATCACTTTGAAAATGCATACAAAATAACAGATTCGTAGCGAAGTGGTTACAATCTTCTTTGGTCGATGACATCTATGATCTTTAACGTATCTTCTCTCAATCGCGAGGGTCGAGACTCGAAGTCTATAAATCTCATGGTATAATTATTACCGTGAGTCTAGTCATCACTTTTATTGACCCTTACAATGGTAATTAAATGGTTTACCTTCTTAATACAATAACAAATGAAACGATCGAGTAATAAGAAATGACTTCATAATTAAGGAACTTACACCAGTGGTTACTGAAAGACAAATAGGAAAATTCAACCGCTTCTCTCTTTTAGGATGTTATTTCCACACGTCACTTAGGGCTTGTTCAGCAAGGATTTTGAGTTAAAATATTTCTATCCAATCGGTCGTTTCAGATAAGTTGAAAAAATTGAATTGTGAAAGAACGCTCGTTTGAGGCGCAAAATCAAAAAAAAAAAAAAAAACAGGGACAATGCGGCGTTGGAGATGGTGTTTAGCACAGCTTCTCTGTTTGGCACTCCAACGGCCGTTTCAAAAGCTGTGCTGAACGAGCCTTTAGGTTAAATCGTATGGATAATCGATAGATGAATCATGGGCACTTTTCAATTGAGATCCAATCCTACATTAACTCTTTAAAATCGACGACAATAAACAATAAGTATAACCAACTATCCAAATATATTAGCTTGAATGAATGTTGAAAACAATCTAGAATATTAAGGATTTTTAGCAAAAAGTAAACCTAAGTAATGTCAATCTCTTCTATTGAATGCTCTAATTGAGATTTAAATGGTGTTTAATCACGAGTTAAAACTTTAAAAACACAAATGTCACGTTTATAAAAAAAAGTATTAAAACTTAAGAAAGGTTGAACCGCTTAAAAACGACACCATCAACTTTGATGTTTGTGTTTTAAAGTTGTACTTGAAAACAAAATTGCCAGGTGAGCTAGGGGGTTTGTGATGTGTATTTTGTATACATCGCTTATTGTTTTGCACTTGTTTGTTTTCTTCTATGTATTCTGAAATTTGAAAATTACCCTCCCACCCTAGTCAAATTTGCATGTAAAAAATGTACCCTTAACTAATTTATGTTTAATGTATCATTGAAACCGAACCGAATGATGTGGCATTTTATAAATTCTTTTATTAATACCGCCACAAAAAGGCCCTTGTGATGCACATGTTGTCACTTCTTAAACTTGAATTGAAGGCCTTTGGGCTTTTTGGGGAATCCAATTTCAATGGCCCATTGTGCAATTCCCCAAGCCTTGTCATATTCATCAAACAATTCCTTTAGAGGTTTACACCAACATGTTCGTCTTATCAACATTTCTCAAATATTTGTCATTTTCTCCTTCATCCTCTTGGCCATTGTTAACATTTGTGTCCTCAGGGTGAACATTCGATCGAGTCGAGTCAAATTTTTTTAATGTAGTTGAGTTTACGAGCCTTATTTTATAACTCAAATTTTATTGAATTTAAAATTTGAATTTAAGACCAGTATATTGAATTTAGGGTTTAAAGTTTATAGTGTTTAGGGGTAAGAATTTAATATTTAAATTTTATAAAATAAATATACAAGCTTGTTTTACACAATCTATGTATAAAAAATTTATCATTTAATTAAATGCTAATGAAAATAAATTTGAACGAAACTAATCCCACTTTAAAACTTCAAATTTCTCATAATTTACTCGTGGTCCCCAAAATTCCAACCCACGTATGTCAAAACAGCTAGGCAGCATACTAATCACATTACATTGGCCTGTATCTTGAAATGTTAGCCTCAATAAACAACCAAATAGCTAGGGAATTGTACTATAGAATTCAATAATGAATTATATAATTTTTAAAGACAATTTTTTTTTATTATTATAGCAACTTATAATTTTTTTAATTTTTAATATTTTGGACTATACCTAATGGTGCCTTAAACATTCTATCATTGACCTCATTGTTGGACTTCGGGACCGAACTACCTTCATATTAGGAGGGATAATCGCCCTCCGCCCAAAAATATATTTTACTTTTAGATTATATAATAAATTTAAAATTTTAATAAAATAATTGTAAGTTTTCAACTATTTTCTAAAAAATTACATTTTATTTCCTCTAGTTAGAATCCTGATTCCTTATTTGACTAATTTGTATAGCAATGGCTGGGAATTAAAATGGTGCAACACTTCTATTTTGGGAAGGATGGTCGGAAATTTTTAAAATCGGAACTTCCTCCAATTATTTTATTATTATTATTATTATTATTATTATTATTATTATTTTAGTTGCCCTATTGGTACTCAAAATTTTGCTCTGATTAACCTAGACTGGCTTGCGTCGCACACAAGACTTTAGTGGGTGAGTTAAGTTTTTCAGCAATTTTTTTTTTGCATACACATGACCTCGAATTTAAAATTTACTTAAGCAATGTCAAACTACTTAATATTTGGATCAACCATATTGATAATTATTTTTTATTATTTAATTGAAATGAGATGTGAAGAAGAGGACCACAATCATCGCCCTTTTTCTACGATTGAGAGAAAGGCAACGCAGAAAAACACGTCCTTTACCCATTAATTCTTCGTGTTCACATTTGTAAAGTCACCCTCAAATCTGTTTTCTCTTACGCCATTCATACGATATTGGAATTTTATATCAGCTTAATACCGCTTTTGATCCCTGTACTTTACCCTGATTTCAGTTTGGTCTAATCGAAACATGTATCGTGTAATAAAAAGTTACAAATTTTAAAAATATATAATCTTTAAAAAAAATTCACAAAAAATGCAAATAAAAAATATATTAAAAATCTCAAAATTTTAGATGCTCTGTTCTGAATTTATATATTTTTTAAATTGTAACTTTTGACAAATAAAAAATTAAAATCATTAAAATTAAAAAAAGAATCAATAAATTCTTTCAAAAAATATGAATTTTAAAAGAATTTTGGAATCTTTTAAAGATTTTTTGGTTTTTATGATTTTTAATCAAACATTTATCAGTATTGTCTCTTACCAATATTAGATCGAACATATTTATATATTCAGCTAATACACGAGGCATCATCATAAATCAATCAGCCAACCAATCATACAATCAGATAATTATACATATATTCAAACAATCCTACACGGTCTCTAAAGCTCGTAACATCTTCAAAGATTCTCAAACTCATCAAGTATCTCAATAAATATCAAGCCTCGCAATATCAGTACCGACACATGCTTATTACTCATCTCTTATTTTGCAACCACTAACATGCAAGGCAATTAAACTTATGATGCTCATGAAGCATCTCAGAGTTTGAGGTGTACTAACCTTAAGCTTATACCGCTAAAATCCTCATCCAAGTGTGCCAAATAAACCACTTGATTCAATATCCAACTTGAAGAATCCTCGTATATCAACAATTATGAAAACACTTAAATTTCATACATCTCTTATACCAAGCGAAAGGTCAAACACATAAAAATAGCTTACCGGGTTTGAATTTGGCGAAAAAGACTGCACCATTGGATCCGAAACGTTGAGAAACCCCAAGGTAGGGTCCCTTGAAAAAAGTTAACGCCGGTCAACAATCAACAGCGACGGACGGCAGCTGACTACGGCGGCGGTGCAGCTCGGCCTTGCCTTAGCGCTGCTTGGCTCGGTCTGACTTAGCTGAGTTGGGCCGAGTCCACTCGGGTGACTCGGTCCCCTAGAGCAGGACCACACCCATCGCAGCGGCGGCGCGTGGCAGTGGCTCCAGCGGCTTCTAGTGACCAAACTTCACCGGCCGACTATTCTCGAGCCGATGAACTCGCTGGTGGCCTCCATTTCTCGATTCGTGCCCTCTAACCCCTTGAACTAAATAACTTGAAACTTCCCCCTCTCACCTTCTCCGACGGTAGCTCTAACGGTGGTAATGCTGGTACTGGCAGACTCGTCTCAGCGAGTTGAACATAATGGCGTGGTGGTGTTGCGATCGGACGGCTGGATTTTCGTATATCAGAGTTTAAAGTTTTATCTCCAAACTTTTATCTCATTTTCTCTCTCTCCCACCATTTTCATCATTTTTTTTCCTTTTTCTCTCTCATTCATCAATCCTCTCATTCTTTTCAACCACCCACCCCTATTTAAAATCCAAACTATTCATATTTTTCCTTTTTATTTTATTTTTCTCATTTTCTCATTTTTCTTTTATTTCTTTCTTTTTATTTCTACCAAATAATTAATAAACCCCAACCCATCTTTTACCATAAAGCCTAAAGCCAAAATTTTAATTGGGCCATCAACCTAAAGCCCAATACCTGGTTCAAGACCCGATTCGCTAACCCAAAATCTGGGTCGTTACAATTCTCCCCTCCTTAAAAGAAATTTCATCCTCGAAATTTGCATCCATAACCGCGAATATACCAAACCCATTACAACTCTTCGACGTCCTCAAAATTTCCCGTCGTGCTACTCTGATCTCTCACATCACTTATCAACACGACCCTTGCCTTCAAAGGGTACGAACAATATCTCAACTGATTCTTTTTCATTGCAGGATTCCATCCTTGCTCGGTACATTACAAACGACTGACCAAAACTCAACGGTGCCTTGACAAAACATCCTACAGATACTTCATCAAAGAAACTTAACTTACATTGTAGAACCCAAGAGATTGTTGTACACCGATTCTTCTACAACAACACACGATCGAAAAGAACAGGATGTTACACATCTATTACATCCAAGCGAAACAACTCTTCTCGTGGTAACCCTTTTAATGGAGATTCTAACTCTAACGACATTCTCTTCCAAAACATCGCTTGTCGGGCGCTAACCTCTTAAAACAAACGACACCTTAACTCGGCTCAAGCCTTCACATTAAACTCAGCATTGTAACCCATATCAGAAAATAACTCGAAAACTAACATAGCTCTCACCTACTCGGTTCTCGCAAGGGTCTTACGATTCGAATCATAGTGTGTCTGAAGAACACATCCTCTGTACTAACACTTAATTCTGTTATCACAATAAAGGCTCACCAAAGAAAAAGGTTCCATCAACCTCGAATATTGTGCTAAAAAGTGACATGAACACTTCGTTGTGCTGTATAACCCAACTAGCAAACAAACCAATCAGACTTTTTGTGGCTCATGTTGCGCGTAATAAGTGCTACGCAAATGTGCAAGTATACACGTCGCAAGTTATAGTATAAAAGATATCGTCTCCACAGGGATTGGTGCCACTTCAAGGATCTAGTCTCTTGCACTGTAAAAAGTAAAAACACAAGTAAATGATTATAGGAGTTTAACTAATGACTAATCTAGAAAGCAATAAAGTAAAAGAAAAGGTGAATTCAAATGAGATAGAGATAGGCCAGGTTATCGTGAGTTGAGGTGTGATAGCCGATTGGATTGTTTTGGTAAAAGAGTGCACGGGCAACTCAGTTGTCGTGGCAACTTGCACAACGGGGTTGCCTTGGCAACTAATCGATGGTTGCCTGGGCAACTAGTTGGGCAACTACTTGGGCGTCTGGGCAGCAACCTTCAAGGTTCGGCAGAGAGTTCTTCAATGGTTTCTTCTTATCCCTAAGTCGAAACTCTAGCTACTTGTGCATGCCTTGATAATACATCCCTGCGTGAATCAAGGGTGAACAACAACCAATCTTGCGCTCCTCTTAGCCGTTGAAATCCTTAACTTATTCCTAAGCTGGATTAATCTTCACCATCATTAGATTGAATAAAGATCATATTCATTCGTTTCTTGAATCTAACTCTCCCGATATTAGATAAATAGATGAAATCACGAGATCCTCTCCCAATTCACTCGCAAACAAGAATAAGAACCAAGAATGAATAAACCTTGAAATAGAAAAGTGCAAACTCTTATTACCTAAACAAAAACCAATAGTTTCTCACAACCACAAAACACAATAACCATAGCCAAGTAGATTTAGTTCATGGCTAGGTTTCAAAGAAACACAAGATAAACAATCCCTAGTATGAACCCAATCGAACAAGAAAGAAAAGGATGAAGAAGGAGGCTTGTCGAAATCCTCATTGCCCTTGATGCTTGTCAAAAATTCTATCCTCTTGCCCTACTTGGACTTGTCGAAATTTCCCTATTGCTCTCCCTTCTGGATTGTCGAAATCTCCTTGCTATTTATAGGGCTAGGCCAAAGTCCTTCTTTGAGGAGGAGTTTAAGTTGGAATTAAATTATCTTTAAAGAATATAATTCTTTATTATAATTGTATTCCTACTAGAACTTCTCCTATCTTCTTGGAATTTAATTCTTCTTTAATCTCTGCATGGAAATCAAATTCCTTTGGGTTTGGGCTTTGCTCCACGTCATATTGGGCTTGTTTAGTCATCAATTTCGACTACCATATCACCTTTGCTCTTGTCAACAATTGCCATGGCAACTGGCTCGACGTCTCCTTCATGCATTGCCCTGGCAATTAGCTCGGCATATCCTTCATGCATTGCCCTGGCAACTAGCTCGGCATTGCTTTGGCAAGTGATCCTGCACACACACACACAAAGCACACCAAAGCAGCATCTTTTCCACAAAAACTACCAAGTTATGTAATCAAGCTCAACGATGGAAGGAAACATGGATTAATGCATGAATGGCTAACTATGCAACTAATATGAGCCTAAGTCTAACAATAATATGAGTAAAAAGGGTAGGAAAAATTGTACTTTTGAACACTTATCACACCCCCAAACTCGAACTATTGTTTGTCCTCAAGCAATGCAAACTCATAATTACCTGCCAAGACTTCAATTTTTTTTACAAACTTAGCTTTGAACTTGATTTCAATTCTCTGAACCGGGGCACAAAGTATGATTGGCTTTTTATTTTTCGGAAAACTTAGGAGTTACTCGGAATCAAACTATAATGCTTGTGAGTGTGTGCGGAGTTGTGTGCAAGTTGATTTTTCGGATTCTATGCAAACAAGAGGTTTTCAAATTACTTCATTGGGTTTTTTAACATGTTTGAACTAGAGCCAGTGTTGGGCACCTCTAGTGTTTTTTTTTAGTTTTCTTAAGTTAATTTAATCGACTAGAGCCGGTTTCGGGCACCTCTAGTTAAATTTTTTTAACACATCCTAGAGCCAGTTTCGGGCACCTCTAGTGATCAAGTTTTTTAGCACATGCTAGAGCCAATTTCGGGCACCTCTAGCATTCATCCAATTTTCATTCTAATCCCCCAATTTGTTAATTATCAACCTAAGTTTACTAGAATTCCTTAAATCAATCAAACCACAACAGTGTTTCATCAAATTTAGCATCATAGTAAAATTCTAAGTTTTTCCATGGTTACCCTAGAATAAAAATTCTATCAATTAAGTGCATTGGCAAAGTCATCATCGAATATTCATCAAATCTAAGCAATTCTTGTTCCAATTAAAGGCATGGCAAGCAATTTATGTATCCTAAATGTTATACTTAAGATTAATGTAACTAAACATGGTAACTACTAATAACAATCCCCCCCAAACTCGAGTGAGGCATTGTCCTCAATGCATGCATAAAATAACGAGAAAAATAAAAATAAAAATAAAAATAAAAATGCATACGAGGACTTACTCCGAGAGTTCATCATCGTAGATGATTAGTTTCCTTCTAGTCGGTGTCTTGATTCTCTTGCTTGAACGTGATGGTTGTTTTCTTGTTGCCGGTTGTGGAATCGATCCTCGTACGGGGTTGTCCTCATCGTCCTCTTCATCAATGTCAATGGCTTTTCGCTTGGAGGATTCAATTGGTGCGGTCTTTGTTGGTTCAATGGAGGACTCGTCCGAATCTGAAAAATCAGAGAATGATTCCGTAGGAGTTGATTTGGGCATAGGTGCTTTACCTTTGGCTTTTGCAGTGGTTGCGGGGATGTCTTTAGCTTTGGTTGCCGTGGCATCTTTAGGGTTGATTACCGTGGCGTCAGCTTGTGCATGCACGAAGTAGGTTGCCGTGGCATCATCTGTTGAGGTTGCCGTGGCGTCTGCTTCATTGGTTGCCGGGGCAAGGATCTCGGCGGGGAAGATTGGAAACGGCACCTGATTTTCCGGGTACTTCTCTAGGATGACTTGGGTGATGGCATTGTTGTGCTCCTTCATGTACCGCATGAACATTAGTTGCCGGTCTTCAATTTGCCTTAGGTGGCTTGCCAATGGGTGCAAAAGTGCTTTAAAGTGTCCCGGGTTTGGTGGCCGAGTTACCCTGGCGTTAGGTGCTTGGGCATTAGGGATTGCCGCGGCAGCAAGAGTTGCCGTGACAATTGGAGGCCTTGAAGAATCTCCCGGTGCCTCTCCCACTAGCTTTCGGATTGGTGCTTGATTCCAACCAGACTTGGGTAGGGCCTTTTCATCGGTGGACTCACTCGGGACATGCATCTCCTTGCAAAGATTAGAAATTAAGCAAGGGAAGAAAAGAGAACCCTTATCTTTTGAACTGCATACAAAAATCTCATCACAAATAATTTTTCCAATGTTAATGATGCGATTATGCAAAATAGAATGTATGAGCAAAAGACGTGGTATATCAACGGTAGTATTGTGTGTGGTGGGCATTAAAGAAGTTTTAACAAACTTATTCCATAGTTTTGCCTCGGGTTTAAGCCGAAGGCGATTTACTGTGCCCTTGTATTTACCGTCATTCCAATGAGTTCCCGGTTGAGTGAGTTCTTGAAGCACCTTGTCGAGTTGCTTGGGATTGATTTGGTCAACGAAGGCTTGATGCTCGTCCTTCTCAATGTAAAGTCCGTAAAAGGTGTTGATGCTTTCGGGACTTATAAGTATGGCCTTGTCACGAACAAAAACATAAGGATTATCCGGGTTAGGCGAGTGAGCATAGAATTCTCTTACCCATGAGATGTTACCCGGTTCCGGTTAATGGCAAAAGATTTGCCACTTTTGATATGCAATCCTCTTGAAGATGAATGGTTCAAGGCCGAAATCTTTATGAGAGTTGGAGTATTCAAAGCCTTGTTCTTCATGAATTTTCCGGCTTTCAAACTTGGACCGAAATCTTTCTTGAACCACCGGTGTAGCAAACTTCTTGTATCTTGGTTCTTTGGAGGAACTTGGATGAACTAAAAGTTTAATCTTGGATGCCATGGATGATCTTGGTTGTGAGTAAAAACAAAGAAAAGAAAAGAAACTAAAAAGTTGCAAGATAGGAAGTAGGAATAGGTTAAGGGTGATGGGTTTTATAGAAAAGATAGGTGGGTGAGATTAGGGGAAAATGAAAAAAAGGGTTTAGGGTTTGACAAGGGGGTTTGGTTAGGATGAATTGGAGGCTTTATATAAGCCTTAGATTCAGCCCCTTAGTTTCCTTGTTGAAGATGTTTTCCTACTTGGTTTAGAATTCCTTCTTTATCTTGAACTTCTTTTCCTACAATTCAAAGACAAATCAAATAAGGATTAAAATTAAATATAAACTAATAGAGAAAATAAATAAAGATGTGTAATAGGATTCTTAAACTTAAATAAAAAATATATCCTAAAAACTACTAATAATCGAAAAAAATAAAAAAAAATAAAAAAAAAATCGACAAAAATATAAAAATAACTAATTAATCGAAAAAATAAAAATAAAAATAAAAAAATAAAAATAAAAATAAAAGTATCAAATGGGAGAGCATGCTCATGCATCTCCTAAGTTGACCACTTCCTTGTTACGTTCCACATGAGCACTATTGTAGTGCTTCAATCTTTGTCCATTAACTTTGAATTCATGGTTGTTAGAGATGGACTTGATTATCACGGCACCATGGGAGAATGGTTTGACGACTTCGAATGGTCCCGACCATCTTGATTTCAGCTTTCCCGGGAAAAGTTTTAGCCGAGAATTTAATAGGAGAACTAGTTGCCCTGGCGTGAATTGTCGTGGCAATAGTTTCTTGTCGTGTCATCGCTTTGTTTTCTCCTTGTAGATTCGTGCATTGTTATAGGCGAGTGCACGTAATTCTTCTATCTCGTTGAGATCCATCAAACGCTTTTGTCCGGCACTTTCCCAATCCATGTTCACGGTCTTGATTGCCCAGTATACCTTGTGCTCGATTTCCACCGGTAGATGACATATTTTACCATAGACAAGTCGGAAGGGGGACATACCTAAGGGTGTTTTGAATGTAGTGCGATATGCCCAAAGTGCGTCATCTAGTCTTAATGACCAATCCTTCCTAGAGGGATTTACAACTTTCTCGAGTATTCCCTTCAACTCCCGGTTGGAAATTTCTGCTTGCCCGTTGGTTTGTGGGTGATATACCGTGGCGATCCTGTGTGATATGCCGAAGCGTTGCAACATCTTGGCAATTAGTCTGTTGTCAAAATGCTTGCCTTCGTCACTGATAATTGCTCTCGGGATCCCAAACCGTGTAAATATGTTTTTCTGCAAGAATCTTTGCACGGTCTTGGAATCGTTGTTGGGAACTGCAGCTGCCTCAACCCATTTAGACACGTAGTCGATGGCAAGTAGAATGTAGAGGTTGCCGAATGAAGATGGGAAAGGTCCCATAAAATCGATCCCCCATACATCGAACAATTCCACCTCGATGATGTTCTAGAGCGGCATCTCATGTCGTCTAGAGATATTGCCCGTCCTCTGGCAACGATCACATTGCTTGTAAAAGTCTTGGGCATCTTTGTACAATGTTGGCCAATACAAACCGGATTGCAAAACTTTGGCCGCGGTACGAGTTCCTCCAAAATGTCCTCCATAGGGTGAAGAATGGCATTGCCGGAGTACATTCTGTTGCTCTTCTTCAGGGACACATCGGCATATAACCTGATCTGCACATTGTTTAAACAAAAGAGGCTCATCCCAAAAGTAATGCTTAGCATCATGGCGGAACCGCTTCTTCCCTTGGTGAGTAATGCCATAAGGAAAAATACCACAAACAAGGAAGTTAACTAAATCCGCGTACCAGGGTATTGCCGAGGCATGTGCTGCCGTGGCGACTGCTCCCAAAAGTGCTGAGGCGTGTGTGTCAAAGACTGCTGTGGCGTTGAGAGTTGCCGAGGCGTGTGCATCCATGGTTGCCAAGGCGTCGTGGGTTGCCGAGGCGTCAAGGGTTGCCAAGGCAACTAAAATTTGTTCATCCGGGAATGCATCGCATATCTCTATATCTGCGTTCTCCTTCTTATTGTGTTCCAAACGTGATAAGTGATCGGCCACTTGATTTTCTGTTCCTTTCCTGTCCTTAATTTCAATATCAAATTCTTGTAAAAGTAATATCCAACGAATCAAATGAGGTTTAGCATCCTTTTTAGCAAATAAGTATTTGATTGCCGAATGGTCCGTATGAACAATTACCTTTGTACCAATTAAATAGGATCGAACTTGTCAAATGCGAAAACTACAGCTAGTAATTCTTTCTCCATTGTTGTGTAATTCACTTGAGCACCATTAAGAGTTTTACTAGCATAGTATATCACATGGAAGGTCTTACCTGTGCGTTGGCCTAGGACTGCTCCTACCGTGAAATCATTTGCATCACACATGAGCTCAAAAGGTAGCGTCCAATCTGGTGGAACGACAATGGGTGCCGAGGCAAGCTTTTTCTTTAGGGTTTCGAATGCTTGAGTGCAAGAATCATCAAAATCGAAGACTTTATCCTGTTCAAGTAGATTTCACAAGGGTTTAGTGATTTTAGAAAAATTATGAATGAACCTCCTATAAAAACCTGCATGTCCGAGAAAACTTCGAATTCCTTTAACCGAATTTGGTGGGGGTAATCTCTCGATCACGTCCACCTTGGCTTTGTCTACTTCAATTCCCTTGGATGAAATCTTGTGGCGGAGCATTATTCCTTCATCTACCATAAAATGACATTTCTCCCAATTGAGGACTAAATTCGTTTCTTTGCATCTTGCTAACACCCTCTCTAAATTGCCGAGACAACCGTCGAAGTCATTACCAAAAACCGAAAAATCATCCATAAAGATCTCAAGAAAGTCTTCGACCATGTCTGAAAAGAGTGCCATCATGCATCTTTGGAAGGTTTTGGGTTACACAATCGAACGGCATCCTTCGGAAGGCATAAGTACCGTATGGGCATGTGAAGGTTGTCTTTTCTTGATCTTTCGGTGCTATGGCAATCTGATTGTAACCTGAATAACCATCAAGAAAACAATAAAAGGGTTTTACCGCAAGACGGTCAAGCATTTGATCAATAAAGGGTAATGAGAAGTGATCTTTCCTAGTGGCTTTGTTTAGCTTTCGATAGTCCATACAAACCCTCCAACCGGTCACGATCCTGGTTGGAATAAGTTCATTATTTTCATTGCTTACCACAGTTATACCTCCTTTTTTGGTACACATTGTACCGGACTTACTAATGCGTACTATCGGAGATAGGGTATATAATGCGGCGTCAAGCCACTTGATGATTTCTTTCATTACAACCCCTTTCATGGCATGATTCAGTCTCCTCTGGGCCTCAATTGAAGGTTTGTGATCATCTTCCAACAAGATCTTGTGCATGCACACCGTCGGGCTAATTCCCTTCAAGTCTGCAATTGTCCACCCTATTGCCTTTTTGTGTAGCTTCAACATCTTGATCAGCTTCTTTTCTGCTCAGTCTGTAACTTAGAAGAAATAATTACAGGCAATGTATTATCGGTTCCTAAGTATGCATATTTTAGTTGCTCTGGCAATTGTTTCAACTCAAGAATCGGTGGTTGTTCAATAGAGGGTTTTTCGAGTTTACCTTCCTTACCTGAGTAATCCAGTGGTTCAAAGTATGTACCTGGTCGGTTGACTAGCCAATTTGCCTTTTCTTGTTGTTCCTCATCGACCGGTTCTTCATACTCCTCAGGTTCCTCTTGATCGGCAATGTAGTTGCCGAGGCAACTAAATTCCTCATCGAAGTTAAACTCGCGTGGCATGAAGTAGTTGGCATTCTTCGGATCATCGGCATGCCTTAGTGTTTGGAACACATTTAGTTTGACCTGCTGGTCATTCACCCTCATTGTGAGTTCTCCTTTTCAACGTCGATCAAGGTTCTCCCATTTGCTAGGAATGGTCTCCGAGAATGATAGGTGCATGCTCATCCGCTTCACAATCCAAAACTATAAAGTCGCTGGGAAAAATAAATTTATCAACTTTTACCAGTATGTCTTCGATTTTTCCCTACGGATGCACATAAGATCATCGGCTAGCTGCAAAGATAATGTTGTAGGTCTTGCCTTCCCGATTCCTAGTTTTTGGAAAACCGATTTAGGCATCAAGTTTATGCTAGCCCCAAGGTCGTATAATGCTTTCCCGACATAGTGATTTCCAATGGAATAGGGTATTGTGAAACTTCCGGGATCCTTCAACTTGGGTGGCATACGATTGTGCAACATTTCCATGCATCCCTCCGTCGCGGCAACTGTTTCAAACTCTCCTAGCCTTGTTCTTTTGGACACAATGTCTTTAAGAAACTTGGCATAGTTTGGCATTTGTTCAATTGCTTCCACCAGTGGCAAGTTGATGTGGACTTGCTTTAGGATATCAAGAAACTTCTTGAATTGGTATTCTTGCTTTTGTCGCTTCAACCTTTGTGGGAATGGTGGTGGAAGTCGGATATCTTCGATCATTTCATTGGTTTGAAACCTGATTGACGGTATTGCCGGGACATCTGGAGTTGCCGAGGCATTATCAACTGGGGTTACCGAGGCATGCTTATCACAAGTTGCCGAGGCGTCTTTATCGTCGGTTTCGAGGCATGCTTATTGCCGGTTGCTGCGCGGCAATTCCCGGTTCAAGCATCCGAGGCTTTGCCGCTAGGTTCGTCTTGATCTTTTTGTGGAGTTTTTTTGACGAGCGGGTTTGAACCTCTCTAAGTTGTTGGCCAATTCTAGTGGTGATCGCCTTACATTGCTCATGGCCAGTTCCTCTTGCGACTTCAGTATCGCTAGGTAAACCTCATTGTGGTCTAGTATTCAGATTTTGAGCAAACTGTCCGACTTGATTTTCCAATGATTTGATTGCCGCCTCTTGGTTTTGCAATCTCATCTCGGTCCTGTTAGTAAAAGCATCGATTCTTTTTATGAAATTACTATTCTCACCATATAAGATTCAGTTTTCATCATAAAAGCATTTAGAGAATTTTCCAAAGAACTAGATGTTGTCGGTTGTTGCTGCGGCATCTGTTGCCGTGGCATATTCTGCTGGAATCCCGATGCTTGTGCATTATGATTGTTCTGGTTTAGAGCATTGTTGGGATTACTCCATGAAAAATTCGGGTTCTTTTTCCAAGCTGGATTGTATGTATTGGACATCACATTGTTGTTTCGATTGTAATTCCCCACATAGAAGCTGGATTCCGGATTCTGCATACATTCAATAGAATTATGGTTATCACCACATAACTCACAAAAAGAATCCATTACCTTGACTTCATGTGTGTTGTTTGGTTTTTGCATGTTCTGGACCATCTTGGTTAAAGCGCCAATTGTGCGAAATTGAATCGATGATCCTAGTTCATGTATTGTGGCAGCGCCTAACTCCTCCTCTTCTAGTAGATGGGAATTGATAATCATTCTTGGCCAGCCTGTTTAAAATTTGCATTGCTTCTTCCGGTGACTTATCTAGGAGTATGCCGTTTGCCGAGGCATCTAGCATCATCCTTGTTGGTGTATTCACGACGTTGTAAAACATTGTTACTTGAGTCCATATCGGGAATCCGTGTAAAGGGCATTTGTGTAGAAGTTCTCTATATCGCTCCCAAGCCTCGTACATGGATTCATCATCTGCCTGCCGAAAAGAAGTAATGTCGTTACGAAGCTTATCAGTCAAATTTGTAGGATTAAATCTAGCAAGGAA
Source organism: Hibiscus mutabilis (assembly GCA_019671005.1). Classification (NCBI taxonomy): domain Eukaryota; kingdom Viridiplantae; phylum Streptophyta; class Magnoliopsida; order Malvales; family Malvaceae; genus Hibiscus; species Hibiscus mutabilis. The sequence continues at coordinate 39,380,459 of CM033732.1, forward strand.
ATCACGACAAAGATCAGTCCAAGATGCTATGGATCCGGCAGGAATGCTATTCAACCATGCTTTCGCCCTATCCCTCAGTGAATAGGGGAATAATCTTAATCGTAGGACATCGGGGGTGACTCCGTGTATGTTGAACGAGTTGCAAATCTCGAGGAAAGATTTCAGATGTTGTCGTGCATCTTGATTCTTTGAGCCGCCAAATTGACCTATTGTGTTGATCATATTAAACATTACCGGTTTCAACTCAAAGTGGTCGGCTTCAATTTCAAGTGCGACAACTCCTGGGTTAAGTCCATCAAGATCTTCTTCAAGATAGTCTCGAATAGTTCTGTTTCATGCAAGAATCACTCCTCCTCCTGCTCGAACATCTTGATTCATATTGCCGTCTTGATTTGCCATTGCTTCTCTTATCCTTCGTCTAAGTCTTTGTAAGGTTCGTTCGATTTCTGGATCAAAGGGATATTCTGGTGAAGTCGGTCTCGCCCTGGTCATATACCAATGCAAAACCAAAGTTTGTTAGCCCTTTGAATTTTAACAAGAAAAATAAAAAGAAAGTGCAAGAAAATAAAAATAAAGTCGCTATTGCCAATCCCCGGCAACGGCGCCAAAAACTTGTTGCGCGTAATAAGTGCTACGCAAATGTGCAAGTATACACGTCGCAAGTTATAGTATAAAAGATATCGTCTCCACAGGGATTGGTGCCACTTCAAGGATCTAGTCTCTTGCACTGTAAAAAGTAAAAACACAAGTAAAGGATTATAGGAGTTTAACTAATGACTAATCTAGAAAGCAATAAAGTAAAAGAAAAGATGAATTCAAATGAAAGAGAGATAGGCCAGGTTATCGTGAGTTGAGGTGTGATAGCCGATTGGATTGTTTTGGTAAAAGAGTGCACGGGCAACTCAGTTGCCGTGGCAACTTGCACAACGGGGTTGCCTTGGCAACTAATCGATGGTTGCCTGGGCAACTACTTGGGCGTCTGGGCAGCAACCTTCAAGGTTCGACAGAGCGTTCTTCAATGGTTTCTTCTTATCCCTAAGTCGAAACTCTAGCTACTTGTGCATGCCTTGATAATACACCCCTGCGTGAATCAAGGGTGAACAACAACCAATCTTGCGCTCCTCTTAGCCGTTGAAATCCTTAACTTATTCCTAAGCCGGATTAATCTTCACCATCATTAGATTGGATAAAGATCATATTCATTCGTTTCTTGAATCTAACTCTCCCGATATTAGATAAATAGATGAAATCACGAGATCCTCTCCCAATTCACTCACAAACAAGAATAAGAACCAAGAATGAATAAACCTTGAAATAGAAAAGTGCAAACTCTTATTACCTAAACAAAAACCAATAGTTTCTCACAACCACAAAACACAATAACCATAGCCAAGTAGATTTAGTTCATGGCTAGGTTCCAAAGAAACATAAGATAAACAATCCCTAGCATGAACCCAATCGAACAAGAAAGAAAAGGATGAAGAAGGAGGCTTGTCGAAATCCTCATTGCCCTTGATGCTTGTCGAAAATTCTCTCCTCTTGCCCTACTTGGACTTGTCGAAATTTTCCTATTGCTCTCCCTTCTGGATTGTCGAAATCTCCTTGCTATTTATAGGGCTAGGCCAAAGTCCTTCTTTGAGGAGGAGTTTAAGTTGGAATTAAATTATCTTTAAAGAATATAATTCTTTATTATAATTGTATTCCTACTAGAACTTCTCCTATCTTCTTGGAATTTAATTCTTCTTTAATCTCTGCATGGAAATCAAATTCCTTTGGGTTTGGGCTTTGCTCCACGTCATCTTGGGCTTGTTTAGTGATCAATTTCGACTACCTTATCACCTTTGCTCTTGTCGACAATTGCCATGGCAACTGGCTCGGCGTCTCCTTCATGCATTGCCCTGGCAACTAGCTCGGCATATCCTTCATGCATTGCCCTGGCAACTAGCTCGGCATTGCTTTGGCAAGTGATCCTGCACATACACACACAAAGCACACCAAAGCAGCATCTTTTCCACAAAAACTACCAAGTTATGTAATCAAGCTCAACGATGGAAGGAAACATGGATTAATGCATGAATGGCTAACTATGCAACTAATATGAGCCTAAGTCTAACAATAATATGAGTAAAACGGGTAAGAAAAATAGTACTTTTGAACACTTATCAGCTCACACCTTTGCTGAAAACTTATCCAACGGTACATACGAAAGAATATATTATTACTCAATGAAGCTGGGCACTCACGAATCCTGTACGAAACCTATGGTCATCTAATTAATTCCCACCGATGAATACCACAACATCCTAACAACTCTAAGGAACTCAACACTCAACTGATAGCAAGCCAGCTACTTATCACTATCTCAAACACACGACTCCACACTGTCTCCAAAGCACGCGGCAAAAGTTTGATACAAACTGTCGCTTTCAAAATTCACCACATACTGACCACAGTACTAATAAGGAAGAATGTCTTGTCTTGATATATCTTTTCTAAAACACCCACCACAAGATCTCAAGTCTATTGACAACCATCGGACCCAAATTCAATCATAACATTGTAACCTCTTGACTAAAATTAGATGCTCCTTCTTGTGGCTCTCAAAGTAAATCAATCCTTAACTCGAAACCTGCTGATGAACACATGGGTACTTGTACTATATAGAGCTAGTATCGACACTCTCTTACATGACCATTACCTAGGATAGCCCCACACGACAGCATGACACTCTAATCCTGTACTTACTCGGTATGATCCACTACTTATTTAACTCACTTTACTTAGGTGGTGATCGGGTATTCTATCGACGTTTCTTACATAATTTTTCCCATATCATCATTGAAACCTCACATTTCCTTAGAGATCAAGCACCCCAACCTTCACACTATTAGGGAGAACACAACATCCCCATTCTAGCACAAAAATACAGCCTAACGGTACAACAAAACATCTTCGAAGATCTGAAAATCTCGTTTGGCTTTGATCAGGTCCACGCCACTGCCACGACAAACGACTTAACTTAGCACGAGTTTCCACCGATGTCCTCCAGCTCGCTCCAAAGTGACTGTGTTACAATCAAAAGCATTTACAAAGTCTCAAACCCTTACTTCCTTAAACGATTGCACTGTAATTAATTTTCTCACACGCACGGTCAAAAAATAATTATCTTTTCAACGCTAATCTTTTCGTATTCCTTTACCTCCTCATTTTTCATGCAAAGCATCAAACTTATATTCGAGAGACAACATAGTAACTCACACTCCATCTTCACTAAAACACCTCGACATTACCGCGAATATTACCCGCTATCACGACATACTTAAAGAGAAAAGAAAATTTCATTATAAAATCCATTTTTCTAACCTCAATACATTAACAATAAGCATCACCCTTCCAAGCTAATCTAAAAAAACACACAGGCACTTCATATTCGGTTAAACGGGTTATCCACCTTCAGAAACAGGTAACAGTCTTCTACGATCGCTTAACAAACTATCAACGGTTTGGGCAGCACCTTCACAAACCAACTTTTTACTAGAGAACAAGTCTGACTCTCCCTTGAGCGAAGAACTTAGACAAAAAAAACCTTATTCAAGTTGCTCATTCGAAACTAAATCTCTGACTACTCAACTAGGTTGATATCATCTGACAACGACGATGAGACCGACATCCAACTTGGTCTTACCTCAACATCTACTCATGTTCTTGATAGGGAGAGATCCTAACGACTCTTCCACGAAGCATAAACAAACACTCTGGTAATCTAAAAGCTCATGAGCATCGAACTGCACACATTAACACTTATCGATTCGATCTAACCTATCTCACAACTCCACTGCTATCCTCTAAACAATCACTGCAAAGATCATGATAGAAGGGCGATGATCCAACATTTTCATCTCTAAAGGTTGGTTTCCTTCGAGGTCTCGAAGCCTCAAACTCTCTCTCAACATCACTGGCCAGCACGACACTTGTTCGACCATAACAATTCCCACGGTGTAACACTCTTAAGAAGGTAGCTCTCTCTCAAACCTGTAGAATGTCTAACTTCGACTATACACTGACGAACTAATGGGTCCTAAATCCACTATCTCTGAGGAATACCTTTAAGAATGGCAATGATACTCTCCGAGTATTAGCAAAGATTCATTTTTAAACAGATGAAAAAGGTCATTCAACCAACATGCACTCACAGCTCGATTTTGAGAGCGGATTATCAATGCCCGCAATGCAACCGTTATCCAAGCGTAACGATAAAGATTCTTTAATGTGAACCCTCACAATGAATCTAAAGACTTCGGAGTGACTATAGTGCACAACGAAGGCACCATTCAAGCGACATGAGGAGAACATATTCTCGACTCAGGTGTCATTCGACTAACTTGCATCCCAATAATCTGAGGTGACCCTACTCCCGAGATCCCAATAATCTGAGGCCACGATCATAATCATCTTGACGTCGCAACATTAGACACACTATCAGAATTCTAGTCTTAAGGAGTACGGACTTAGTTTTAGGGCTTGTATTCACTAGACACCTTACTAAAACATCTATACCACCATGAGGTTTCCAAGAACCGGCTAAACCTAAGCTCTGATACCACTAAATATAACACCCTTGACCCGGATGTCACATTTGGGCCTCAAGCCCAAACCCGAACCATGGCATTTTTTTCAAACAGGATCAACCCAACAAGTAAGTCGCAAAAATATTTAAAACCAATTAAAATAAATAAATAAATAAATAAAATGTTACAAATGAGCTCCAATTTAAATTTAAAACATTTAAAGGTACAATTTAAATAATACAATTTCAAATAATAAATACAGACTCCCACATGTAAGGTCCTATGAATACATAGCCCACTAGACTCAAATACCGTACTCCGACGATCACCATGTGCTAGAATCTTGATCTGATAGTGCTCTACGATCCCACAATCCAATGGTCAACCTACGCACGGAAACAATAATTCTGAGCGTTGAGCTTACAAAGCTCAGTGGTACACATCTACTCTACTATACTTCATGCTAATCATAAATATAAGCATGCAAGCTAGTACGAGCAATAAAAAGAGATAAATAAACATATGGTGTTACCATAATCGCCTAAACACATGTTACGCACAATCCACATCTCAAACAGCATAAGCACATCAATAAAGCAAACCAAGAGTGAGGCCCAATGTCACCCAACAATGGAAAACCCACCCTTGCTCATAATCTCACATCGAGCTGCTCGAAATCTCACATCGACCGGTATACTCAGAACCTCACATCGAGTCTTCGCTCAGAATCTCATATTGACCAGGGCTCGAAATCTCGCATCGAGCTACTCAGAATCTTACATCGAGCTAGTATCATCACCCAGAATCTCACATCGGATGACCTTCATTTCATCACTCAGAATCTCGTATTGAGTGGCCTTCATGTGTTGCAACACTCACTCACTGGGTATCTGGATCCTACCAAACAAAGACTCATAACCTAAAAGGTGCCCACACAAGGGACACAATTTTAATATCCCATTTTTTTGGCTAGTGACCAAAATGTAAATTTTGAAAGTTTTATGGCTAAAGTATAAACTTTGGAAAAGTTCAAAGACCAAATTGTAATTTTTATAAGTTATGTATTCTAACGTCGTAAATGAATAGTTTACCCCCAAGGATGGCGTTTCTGTGTTATCCAGATTTTTCGTACGGAGTTAGTATTAATGGCTATAAAGCGATAAAGTTCGAAAAAATATTCAGATAATCAGATCAAATCGAATATTCAAGATACTTTGAAGGATGATAGGGCAAGGCCAAAAATGTCATTTTCATGTCTTAAAATGGTAATATTAATTTTGGTCCCTTGGATTTAGATAATTTTTCCACGTTAAATCCTAGCCATTGGATCAAATGACAAGATTGGAATTTAAGTATGTTTCAAGGGCAAAATTGGCAATTGATATAGTTCAAGGGCAAATTGGAAAACTACTAACTCAAGATTAAATCTAAGCCATTGGATGAAGGATGATGACATGTGGTACATTATGGATTCATTGGATTTGAGGGCAAAATGGCCATTTCATTATTTGGAGGATATTTTCAATATTTATGGATTTTAAAATGCCAAATGGCATTAATTAAAGGTAAAAGAAAATACAAGAATTTTATCATCTTCCTTCTCAAATGTGGGGTTCCAAGAGGCCAAGGTAAGAATGTTATTTTTGATTTTTCTCCCTAAATGGCTTGGATTTAGGGTTTAGTTATGAAATGCAAATTTGATCCTCCTTGAATTCTTTATCATTTGGTATAAAAATTTCATGGATTGGTTAAGCTATGCTCATGAAATTGAAGGATTAAAGTTTAGGGATATAAACTATTTGTTGTTTTATTTTGAAGGATTAAGTGTTTAATTAGCTTTTCTAAGCTTGATTTCAAGTGTAAAGTAAAACCTCGAACTTTGGCAAGTTAGGGTTAATTTAGGGTTATTGGATTCAAGTTTAATTTGGTGGTTATTGGATTCAAGTTTAATTTGGTGTTTTCATGAAAGGAAAATGTTGGAATAATGTAATTGAAGGTTAATTTGAAGTGTTGGAATGGTTAAAGGATGTTAAAGATCAAATTTATGAATCTGCCTAGAAATTTTAGTATGTGACAGTGAGTTCGAAAATTCACCATAAAGTCTGCAAAAATAATTAAAAAGTGATCCTCATAGGCTTATATTTTGGCTATGATTTTTTGGTTAGTAAATGATAAACAGGTAAATAAGCTTATGAGCTTTTGGAATAAATAGCAAGTATATTGCTAAGAAATTTATATACAATTTATATCATGTTAATAAATGAATAACATGATGGATTTACACGTCTAGTGATCATGATTCTTTTATGCATATATGGCATATTATGACAAATGGACAAGCATGAAAGTCTTATGACATTGGCATATAGTAAATCATTACTAATGCAATGTGAAAGTTGATACATTGGCATATATCATGTTATATAAACGTAGCCATAAAGTCAAATAAAGTTTAAATTATTGTTATTAACTTATTTTATTGCCTCACTAAATTCGTACTCAGCGTGTGTTTGATTGTGCACACGTAGGTAAATCAAGATGGGAGTGAGAAGAACATTGCATCAATATTGGAAAGCTCAACAGGTAATCACAGTAATGACATCCTAATTGAGGTTTGATTATTATAGTGGCATGTATACTTGCTAAACCTAATTGAGTTGTGATTGGCCTTTAAAGTTCGTTATGGTTTCTTGATAATTGGAGTTTCTGGAAAGATTCAAAGTTAAGAGTAATCTCAGGTGATGAGTTGCATGCTAAAATAATTGAGAGCATGTATATTTTATGATAGTAAATTGTTCCCTATAATTATACATAACATTTGAAGACATTTGGGAATTGAATTAGGATGAATTAGAAATATAAAAATGCAAGCATGTGCATTTTGGGACAGGGTGTACCAGTACTCAAGATTTGGGTTCAAAATTATCAAAACTTGAATTTTGTTTCAAATATCATTAATATTTAAGGATAGTAAAATTGTGACATTCCTGATTCGTATTCGTCGTATGGATACGAAAAGTAGTGTTACATTTATTGGTATCAGAGCTACAAGTTTAGCCAGTTCTGGAATTAAACGAAGTATGATAACGATCAAAAGTGTATACATGCCACTAGGATGTTAGAATTACTGATGATTTTACTTGTTTGAATGGATGAAATTGCTTACTTCATTATGATAATAATGTTAAATTCCAACGTGTGAGGGTAAAAGAACCGTGTCAGGTGTTTAAGCGAGTGGATCAACAAGAGATTCAAGAGAGTGATAAGGTTAATGATAATATTCTACCCTCAGCTTAGCATGGTGCAGAGGCACCAGAGTAACATGATATGCATGTTCTGGATTAAGAGTTTTTTTTCCATACATTAGATGCGATCATGAATCAGCCTGCTTAGGCACCGATTGCAAAAGAATTGAGAATTCTGGCACACTAGATGTTCAGAGAGATATTAATAGAGATTCTATAGTTGTTAATCTATGGTTTAATGATATAAAATTTATGTTGAATGAACTATGTATTGATGATCAGATGAGACTAAAAAAAGTAGTATCTCATCTAAAAGGATTAGACCCATATTTGATAAAGTAATGTTACGGTACATACTCAAAATTCTATTAACTAGAAGTTTTTTTCTTTGAGAGTTTTGTAACAAAGTTTATCCTAAAGATGCAACGAAGTTTCTTGCATCTTAATTAGGGCAATTGGATTATTTACGGGTATGAGTGCAAGTTTAATAAACTAAGCTGATTTGCTTCTAATCTGGTTCCTACAGACAGAAAAAGAGCATGTTATGATAGCTCATAGAGGGCTGGAGGTCAGGCACAAAGAAGTACTAACTGCCCTATGTATTTCAAAATTCCATGAAGCAGTAAATTATGCCAAATTCAATGCAAAGGGTTCCGAATAAGAAAATATCTAAATAGAGGTCACAACTTGTAAAGAGGAATAGTGAATCATTATTTATTTTACCACTTCTAAAAAGTGGTGAGGATTCCCGCCAAAAATATAAAACTGAATTTATTACATAGTTCCGCTAATAGATCCGGACAAGGAAAATTAGGAACTCTCTAACATTTATAATTAATGTTGGACATTCAAGAAAACCACAAAACCAATCATGTAAGTGTTGTAATAATTGGCATGCATGAGCATGCAGAGTTTTTATTGGAATTTATTACCAATGTGAAAATTATTTAACTTATGTTTTGGATACCGAGCATCAAGGGTAAGCTGGGAGAGTATTCCTATTGTTTGTGAGTTTTAAATGGGTTGCCCAAAAGGAGCTGCCAGGCTTGACGCTTAATCGAGAGGCTAAGTTTAGGATTGTATTTTAATCCAATATCGGACCTATATCGATTGTACCCTACAGAATGGCTCTTACTAGATTAAGAAAGCTAAAGGTCTAGTTGCAAGAGTCATTAGATTGAGGTTTTATACGACCCAGTCATATCACCTTAGGAAGCTCCAGTGATGTTAGTCAAAAGAAGCAATAATATTCCTCTAAAATTAAATTATGATTATATTATTACAAGTAGAATAAGATTTGATAGTAGCACTAGTATTAGTGCAGTATTGTAGTGCCCATTTTCTGTCCGGGCTTAGCCCAATTAAAACAAACCCAATACCACACTAGATACCCAATTACCCATACTCAATAAAACCCAAATACCATAATATCCTAAAAGGCTCAAATACCCATTTTAATTAAAAAAACTGATTACCTAAAATAACTCTAACCCTAATTTTAACCTAAACTCTTAATCCCAACTTGCTCTGCCGACGCCGCACCCTGCCACCCTCACTGCCTGCGCATGGCCGACACGCACGCCACCATTGGCCACGCGCCCCGGCCACTTTCCACCACCATCCAAACCTGCAAAAATCAGATCAAGTTGTTAGTTTTTTATATACATGCATGTATCAAAATGGGTATAAAAACCCATATGAATCAAATGTAAGGGGGGTTCGAATATGAAAAATGAAGGGGTTTTATATCGGTTCGAAAATAATAAAAAGAGGTAACCTTTTTCTGAGTTCGAAAGATAAAAAAAAACATACAAATTTCTTTTTTCAAAGCAAGCAAGATCAAATGGTAATATATATATATAAATCAAATATTCTTTTTTAGATCTACTCACCTAGGAGCAGTGATTTAAAAATCCATGATCGGATTCGAATTTGGGACGTTGAAGAGTGCCGAAAAGGAGTGACCTTTCTACTTTCGGCCGTCGGCGAAGGTGACAACCACCACCGACGATCGGTAGTCCACGGTGGCGACGGACCGGCAGCCAGCCCTGGCCAAAGAGAATGAGAGAGTTTGAGGAGAGTTGAAAACCATTTGTATTTATAAAGTGACCCAAATGAATATTTTTTCTCATTTTTTGTTTATATACTTAGGAAAATGGGCAAATTACGCGCTAAACCCTCCCAACCCAAGCATTTTTACACTTTAGGTCTGTCGTATAGGACAATTACATTTTCAGTCACTGAAAGTTTTAAACGCTTTACAATTCAGCCCCTATTTTAATTTTAACCGAATTTTTATGGGAAAATCGCATGATAAGTCCCACCGCCCCTAGCCTATTTTCATTTCTACCCTGCCGCATGGGATATTTGCTCCCTAAGTCCCTTTTGTTTTTTTTTTTTAAATTTGGTCACTATTTTATTATTATTATTATTATTATTATTACATATACATTTTTTTCTCTTAGTACATACGATTTACCTTATATATGTATATTATTATTAATATATATGTATATTATTATTATTATGTATATATATATTTTGTTTTCTTATTACTTATTATTATTATTATTTTATTTATATATATGTATATTATTATTAATATTATCTTAGTATTATGTGTATAACATATGATATATTTTTAAAAATCTTCTTGTTTTTGTACATTATTATTATTATTATTATTATTATTACTATTATGTTCTAAATATTTATAATCTAACACATATATATTCCCATATATATATTTGGTACATTGTTTTAATCAAAATTTAAATTTAAACCTTTTGTTAGGGATTCACGTGAAAAAACGTACCTCGAACGTAAGAGGTGCCGCTTTCCATGAATCTCTATTACAAAATATAATTTTAAATTATAATTTTCAAAATAGGTTCCCTTCGTTCGGAATCTAACAGAAATTATGCCCCGGGTATAGGGGTGTAAATTTCTTTCATATAAATATTTTTAAAATATTTTAAAGGATCATAAATTTTAAATTAAATTCAAATTCTTAATTTCCCTCATTTAGACATCAAATAATAGACCCGGTACCAATTTTGGGCGTTGTGGGGGTGCCCACCCTTCCCCACACGTAACTGACTCTCGAACCTAAACTTTTTGAATCTCTGGTTAACTTTTAACGGTGTCCAACCTACCAAAGTGGCCGGTGGCGACTCCATTCCGTTCTTTCCAAATTTTTTACGTAGGAACGCGTCGAGCCTCCCACTGGGGGCGGGGCCGTTGTTACAGCTGGCGACTCCGTTGGGGACATTTTTTTAAAGAGATTCGAGCCACATGTCAATTACTTTTTGTCTTAACGAGTGGAAACTATAAATTCGGTTTGATTTATTTTGTGATCCCTTCTTTTTATCTCTAAAATTTTTACATAGTTTTTTAAAAATCTATTTTCCTGGTTTTACATATCATGAGCTTTGTACCCGAGCTCCGTCCCTTTTAAGTGGGAGTGAGAAGCTACGCCTTCATGAGGTATCGCCTCTGTGTAGGATAGTGGATCACTTCTGGGATATGTCGGTACCTTCATATCCGTAAGATCTTTATCTCCGCACAGACCTAAGGAAATGTATCCTCCCGAATCGATGTCCTAGCGACAGTTCGGATACCCTTTACTTTAGATCTAAACCACATATAGTGAGTCGTATGAGCCAACCTTTTAAGCCATGCGAAACTCTGCCAGTTTAGCGGTCACCATTTTAGGCTTTGGTGCCTTTATTTTTTTATGTACAATTTTTTTTATCTATTTTATTAATTTATTCATTTGATTTTTTTATTCAGAGTGACCTTATTTCCTTGTTTTGATCGTATCATATTAAATTCATTCATTTTGCATTGATTGCATGACACCATCATTTTAATTTCTTGTATTTTATTTGCACGAAGTACTGATTCACGACTGGTTCCCAATTTGAAAAAGATCCATCATCGGGGGAAAATCTAGTACCATAGATATCAATGCAATATTCAAAGTTGCGAAGAAATCCCGTAAATTCAGAAGTTGAGCCACGGGAACCATTTTTGAATTAGTACCTTCGCATCTAGGACATGTACCTTGCATTTACACGCATCAATCTTTAAAAATTTAAAACTAGTCCCCGGGGTGCCCCATGCCAGCAATACCAGATTAGGCGAAAATCGATTGATCGAGGACTTTACCGAACCTATGCAAAAGCCCAGTCTAGGGGCATTTTTTAAAGAATGAACATCGCGTATACCATGCCTCTACAAAGCACCACGTCCATGGGGCATTTCTAGACAAGTTCTAAAAGTGAGCCTCTGATGCTGAATCAGACTTCTGTACCCTGGACGACTACATCGATTATCGTCTATAGCATTTCGCCAAAGCCGAAAGTAATAAGCTGACATGAACCAGTACAAAAAATTCATAGACTTGACTGAGGGGTAACATAACGCGTTTATGAGAACAATGAAAATCCTACGAGAAAAGGCGAAAACATACCCAAGCTTCAAATTCGCTTCAATTCGAAAAAGTCCAATGAAAATAATTTTGGAGCATACACCCAGAAAGACAACTCTATGGGAAGATGATTAAAGTCGAGGAAGGTTGGGGACATCTTCGCAAAACAAGACCGAGAACTCAATCCAACCAACAGAGAGTCGAGGACATCCCTTTGAGGGGCAAAAATTATTCACACATTTATTAGGAACATTTAACATCAAATGCATGTATCATACATTCATACGAGTTATCATGCATTTAGATTAAACATGCACATTAGGCATAAAGTCAGGGGCATTCGTGATGCATTTATTTTTGGCGTAAATACACAAACCGGTCCAAGAAAAAGTCCAAAATCGCAGGGGCAATGACATGATGATCAATCACTAGCTCGAAAAAGGCTGAATATGCAGAAAAGCTCAAACATCCACATAACAATGGAAAAATTTTGCACAATTACTAATTAATGTTTTTTTTCATTTTCAGCTCATGATTCTCGCTAAGTGCATAGCCGACTTTTCCAATTTTTGCTTCCGTCTGTGGTGGTAGACCAATTTAGTCCAGATTTAGCCTCCATGTTGGTGTGATGTAGTTAATCCATCGTTTTGCTTAACTTGTGTTACTGTTGATAATGCAACTAGACCAAACTTCTTCCTCATATATCATCTCATTCTTACAGTTATAGCTCAAAACATTCAAAAAAATCAAAAAAATAAAAAATCATAAAGAAAAAAATTCAAAAAAAAATAAAAAAAAATCAAAGCTTCATCCTTCGATCCTGCCCCTTCGTTGATAGAATAGTTGGGTCCAAGTCATTGATATTCAATCTGGTTCCTCCGTTGATGGCGTAGCCAGATCCAAGTTGCCCTCTTCTGATATTGTTCATTCGTTGATGGCGTGACAATAATCTAAGTTGTTGTTACCCGATCCTATCCATTCGTTGATGGTGTGGCTTGGTTCAAGTTGTTGCTATCTGATCCTACCTCCCTTTGAGGAAGTGGTGAGGTCCAAGTTATTATCCGGTCTGGTTCCTCTGTTAATAGTATAGCCAGGTATAAGTTGCTAATATTTGATCTTGTCCTTCCGTTGACTGTGTGGTTGGGCTCAAGTTGTTGTTCGTTCTTACTCTACCTTTGAGGGCGTAGCAAGGTACAAGTTGCGGTTCATTCCTGCTTCTCCGTTGATGGTGCAGTAAGGTTTGAGTTGTTATCCAGATTCTGCTTCTTCGTTGATGGCGTGGTAGAATTCAAGCTGCTAATATTCGATCATGTCCCTCCGTTGATGGTGTGGTTAGATTCAATTTATTGTTTATTCTTAATCCGTCTTTGAGGGCGTAGTGAGGTCCAAGTTGTCATTCATTCTTGTTTCTCCGTTGATGGTGTAGTAAGGTTTGAGTTACTGTTCTCCAAATTATGCTTCTCTGTTGATGGTATGGTAGAATCCAAGTTATTCGATCCCATCCCTCTGTTGATGGTGTGACTGGGTTCAAGTTGTTGTTCGTTCTTACTCTGCCTTTGAGGGCATAGTAAGGTCCAAATTGCTGTTCATTCCTGCTTCTCTGTTGATGGTGTAGTAAGGTTTGATTTGTTGTTATCCAAATTCTGCTTCTCCATTGATGGTGTAGTAGAATCCAAGTTATCTGATCTTGTCCATTCGTTGATGGTGTGGCTAGGTTCGAGTTGTTGTTCGTTCTTACTCCGTCGTTGAGGGTGTAGTAAGGTCCAAGTTGCTATTTATTCTTGCTCTTCTATTGATGGTGTAATGAGATTTGAGTTACTGTTATCTAGATTCTGCTTCTCTGTTGATGGTGTGGTAGAATCTAAGTTATCCGATCCTATCCCCCCGTTGATGGTGCGGCTAGGTTCAAGTTGTTGATCGTTCTTACTCCACCGGTGAGGGCGTAGTAAGGTTCAAGTTGTTGTTCATTCCTGCTTCTCCGTTAATGGTGTAGTAAGGTTTGAGTTGCTATTATCCAGATTCTGCTTCTCCGTTGATGGTGTGGTAGAATCTAAGTTATTCGATCCTATCTCTCTGTTGATAGTGTGGCTGGTTTCAAGTTGTTGATTGTTCTTACTCCGTCTTTGAGGGCATAGTAAAGTTCATGTTGTTGTTCATTCCTACTTCTCCGTTGATGGTGTAATAAGGTTTGAGTTGTTGTTATTCAAAATTTTCTTCTCCGTTGATGGTGTAGTAGAATTTAAGTTAAACGATCATATCCCTCCGTTGATGGTGTGGCTGGGATAAAGTTGTTGTTCGTTCTTACTCTATCGTTGAGGGCATAGTAAGATCCAAATTGTTGTTCATCCCTGCTCCTCCGTTAATGGCATAGTAAGGTTTGAGTTGCTATTATCCAGATTCTGCTTCTCCGCTGATGGTGCAGTAGAATCCAAGTTGCTGATATTTGATCATGTTCCTCCGTTGATGGCGTGGCTGGGTTCAAGTTGTTGTTACTCCTCCATTGAGGGCGTAGTAAGACTTGCTGTTATCTGATTATGTCATTTTGTTGATGGGATGACTAAACCAAATTCCGATATTGTCTTTTCGTCAATGATGCAGCTGGATCAAAGTTATTTTGACAAGTCCAACAAAAATGTTGGCACAACGTGCTTAAACACGGTAAAGTTTAAGATAATGAATAATTTAAATGTTCATCAAAAATCCATTTTCACGAATGGTCGAAGGAAAATAAATCCTTTGAAAAATCCAATTTCATGATTGGTACAAATTGATTGTACCCAGGGGAATGATATAACTAGCCCGGAGCAAACATCTACCGATAAAGACAATTCAAAGCCGTTGATCCCTGTGCATTTGGGACAAATGCAAAAGAAGTCTACGAACCAAGCTCTACATCAAAATTTACCGATTTCCAGTTTGGCCTCCTCGGTGCTGTAGCTGGGCCAAACCTTCATCCTTTGGTCATGTGTCTTCATTAGTGTCGCAGCTAGATCAAGTTTTGTAGATCTTGTCTTTTCGTCAGTGTTGCAGCTACGTCATAGTAAGCGAACTCATTTTGTCTTACCTAACGGATCCCCATTTTGAAGATTTTTACTTCTAAAGAGTGACAAGAAGATCAAGCAAAGCCCAAAGAAAAAGCGGTGGCCAGAGAGAATGAACCCAAACCCCACCGGACATAAAATGATTACTCTTTTGTCTTTGCTCTATTCCTGTTATACAACAATGCACAAAGAGGGGCAGCTGTAGTGCCCATTTTCTGTCCGGGCTTAGCCCAATTAAAACAGACCCAATACCGCACCAGATACCCAATTACCCATACCCAATAAAGCCCAAATACCCTAATATCTTAAAAGGCCCAAATACCCATTTTAATTAAAAAAACCATGATTACCCAAAATAACCCTAACCCTAATTTTAACCTAAACCCCTAATCCCAACTTGCTCTGCCACCGCCGCACCCTGCCACCCTCACTGCCCGCGCGTGGTCGACACGCGAGACACCATTGGCCACACACGTCGGCCACCGTCCGAACTTGCAAAAATCAGATCAAGTTAGTTTTTTATATACATGCATGTATCAAAATGGGTATAAAAAACCAATACGAATCAAATGTAAGGGGGTTCGAATCTGAAAAACGAAGGGGTTTTGTATCGGTTCGAAAATAATAAAAAGAGGGAACCTTTTTCTGAGTTCGAAAGATAAAAAAACACAAATTTCTTTTTTCAAAGCAAGCAAGATCGGAAGGTAAAAAAAATATATAAATCAATTTTTTTATTTATATATATGTATATTATTATTAATATTATCTTAGTATTATGTGTATAACATATGATATGTTTTTTAAAATCTTCTTCTTTTTGTACACTATTATTATTACTATTATGTTCTAAATATTTATAATCTAACACATATATATTCCCGTATATATATTTGGTACACTGTTTTAATCAAATTTTAAATTTAAACCTTTTGTTAAGGATTCTCGTGAAAAATGTACCTTGAATGTAAGGGGTGCCGCTTTCAATGAATCTCTATTACAAAATATCATTTTAAATTATAATTTTCAAAACAGGTTCCCTTCGTTCAGAATCTAACGGAAATTATGCCTCGGGTGTAGGGGTGTAAATTTCTTTCATAGAAATATTGTTTTAAATATTTTAAGGGATTACAAATTTTAAATTAAATTCGAATTCTTAATTTTCCTCATTTAGACATCAAATAATCGACCTAGTACCAATTTTGGGCGTTGTAGGGGTGCTCACCATTCCCCACACGTAACTGACTCCCGAACCCAAACTTTTTGAATCTCTAGTTAACTTTTAACGGTGTCTGGCCTATCGAAGTGGCCGGTGGCGACTCTATTTCGTTCAACCCTAGTTTTTACGTAGGAACGCGCCGAGCCTCCCACTGGCGGGGCGGGGCCGTTGTTACAAGTATGAATCTAGTAAGGATTCTACCTTATTCAATAATACATCCCATAATAGGTTGGGATGTGTATTGATGTAATAAGGCTAAAGTAGTAGTTGATGTATTTAGCCAAAAGTCATTCTTTGCCTTATAAGCATTAAATGTCCAATTACCTTTGGAAGAAAATAGTATATTGATTATACAACTACAGCTCAAGTCTATTTTGACAAATCGGATAAATTTTTTTTTACATATGAACGATAAGATATGCCTGGAAAGAATTCAATAAGGTGAAAAGGGAAAATTAAAGATTTCGATGTTAAGTTTAAATGATGCTCATACTATCAAGGGGTACTTTATATCCCCGATGATAATGAGTTAAAAAGAGAACTAAAAGGTGATTGAATCTGATTTATTTTAAGATGTGGAGAATAAAGTAAGAATGGTTCGAAGCAATCTAGAATTGCTTTAGAATGATGGATATTATCTGCTGATCTTGAAAGAAAAGATATTTAAAATGAATTTAAGGATAAAGTATTCTTTAAAAGTTTCACCTTGGAAGAAGGTGTTATGGTTTGGGAAAAAAAGGAAGCTGAGTTCGAGATTTATTGGACCATATAAGATTGTGAAAATTTTTGGTATGGTGGCTTATTATTAGCTAGCCTTACATCCCGAAATGAACAAGATTCACAATGTATTTCATGTATCGATGCTCAAGAAGTATCGATTAGATCCTTTACATATCATTACCCCAGAGGGAATAGAGATTCAACCGGATTTAATTTACGACGGAGAATCGGTAAAGATTCTGGCACATGGAGTCAAAGAACTAAGGAAGAAGATGATATCGCTTGTTAAAGTTATTTGTTGAAATCGTAAAGTCGAAAAAACGACTTGGGAAAGAGAAAAAAAATATGAGAAAGCAGTTTCCTCATTTTTTGAACCAGGTACGTGTTGAAAATTCAAGGAAGAATTTTCCTAAGGGGGAGAATTGTAATATCCAAAATTTTGGCTAGAGACCAAAATGTAAATTTTGAAAGTTTTGTGGCTAAAGTATAAACTTTGGAAAAGTTCAAGGACCAAATTGTAATTTTCAAAAGTTATGTATTCTAACCCTGTAAATGAATAGTTTACCCCCAAGGATGACGTTTCCGTGTTATCCAGATTTTTCGTACGGAGTTAGCATTAATGGCTTAAAGAGATAAAGTTCGGAAAAATATTCGAATAATCGGATCAAATCGAATATTCAGGATATTTTGAAGGATGATAGGGCAAGGCCAAAAATGTCATTTCCATGTATTAAAATGGTAACATTAATTTTGGGCCCTTGTATTTAGATAATTTTTCCATATTAAATCCTAGTCATTGGATCAAAGGACAAGATTGGAATTTAAGTATGTTTCAAGGGCAAAATTGGCAATTGATATAGTTCAAGGGCAAATTGGTAAACTACTAACTCAAGATTAAATATAAGTCATTGGATGAAGGATGATGACATGTGGTACATTACGGGTTCATTGGATTTGAGGGCAAAATGGTCATTTTCACTATGTAGAGGATATTTTCAATATTTATGGATTTAAAAATGCCAAATGTCATTAATTAAAGGTAAAATAAAATACAAGAACTTTCTCATCTTCCTTCTCCAATGTGGGGTTCCAAGAGGCCAAGGTAAGAATGCTATTTTTGATTTTTCTCCCTAAATGGCTTGGATTTAGGGTTTAATTATGAAATGCAAATTTGATCCTCTTTGAATTCTCTATCATTTGGTATAAAAATTTTATGGATTGGTTAAGCTATGCTCATGAAATTGAAGGATTAAAGTTTAGGGTTTATGGATATAAATTTATTTGTTGTTTGATTTTGAAGGTTTAAGTGTTTAATTAGCTTTTCTAAGCTTGATTTCAAGAGTAAAAAAGTAAAACCCCTAATTTTGGCAAGTTAGGGTTAATTTAGGGTTATTGGATTCAAGTTTAATTTGGAGTTTTCATGAAAGGAAAATGTTGGAATAATGTAATTGAAGGTTAATTTGAAGTGTTGGAATGGTTAAAGGATGTTAAAGATCAAATTTATAAATCTGCCCATAAATTTTAGTATGTGACAGTGAGTTCAAAAATTCACCATAAATTCTAAAAAAATAATTAGAAAGTGATCCTTATATCATTGTATTCCTGGTTCAGTCTAGTTTCTTTTAAAACAAACGGTGACTGATTTCGATTTGTATATCAAAATATATGAATTTTTAAGTGATGAAAGGTCAGAAAACAAAGTACCAATCTGCTCCGAAATTCAGCACTATAATTGACTTTGAAAATTTGTCATAAATCGTACGAGTTGAATTTGGGCTATTAAATTATATGGTTGAAAAGCTGATCGAATCTAGTTTCTTTCTGAACAAACGGAATCAAATTTCGAGTTATAGATTATTTTATAGAAATAAATCTTTGAAGGCAACGCAAGCTATCAGAAAAACATTTTGTATTTAAATGTTAGTCAGCAAGCCGGAAGAATTAATGGAAGTTTAAATTGGTCGCTAAGGACCATAATGAGTTTTTGAACAGTACAAGGAAGAAAGAAAAATATTTAGAAATTTTATATTCGAATGATTATATTAGACATCATGTTTAAAGTATCATTAGATTTGAATCTAACAAATATTTTATTTTATTCATGTGATTAATGAAGCCAAGTCCGAATCAAAGAAGGTTCGAGGTACTATGAAAGAAAGGATCGAACTAGGACTTAGTGAGGCATTGTGTTAAGTGGCCAAGGTGAGTGCAATTGCATACATATCATGACACATTGATGTTTTATACATTATTGGGATGGCTTACGATGAGCCTAGCCAAATTTTATTGTCATTATATTTATGTCATGGAGCATATGATTGACATATTTTAAATATGTCAAAAGTTGAATATAAATGCATGGATCACTAGTTATATATGATGTTATATTATGAACGTTATTTCGGGTATGAACTGCCCAATGTTAAATTATGTTGATATACATTACCATGGATGAAATAAATATGGAATGTATGCCCAAGTATATCATTGAGGGACAAGGTATAGTTGGCGTGCCATAGAGTCCAGCAGTACGATGTATACTCGGTTTAGCACTATAGTGTATATAAAAGACACATAGTGCATATGGTGGGCACGACCTTATGTGTATTATGGTGGGCACGACCTTATGTGTATTAGCACTTCGGTGCGCATTTGACTCGTATACCCAGGATCCTCATAGGCTTTTATTTTGGCTATGATTTATTGGTTAATAAATGATAAATAGGTAAATAAGCTTATGAGCTTTTGGAATAAATGGCAAGTATATTGCTAAGAAATTTATATGCGATTTATATCATGTTAATAAATGAATAAAATGATGGATTTACATGTCTGGTGATCATGACACTTTTATGCATATATGGCATATTATGACAAATGGACAAGCATGAAAGTCTTATGACATTGGAATATAGTAAATCATTACTAATGCAATGTGAAAGTTGATGCATTGGCTTATATCATGTTATATAAATGTAGCCATAAAGTTGAATAAAGTTTAAATTATTGTTATTAACTTCCTTTATTGCCTTACTAAGTTCGTACTTAGCGTATGTTTGATTGTGCACACGTAGGTAAATCAAGATGAGAGTGAGAAGAGCATTGCACCAATATTAGAAAGCTCAACAGGTAATCACAGTAATGACATCCTAATTGAGGTTTGATTATTATAGTGGCATGTATACTTGCTAAACCTAATTGAGTTGTGATTGGCCTTTAAAGTTCGTTATGGTTTCATGATAATTGGCATTTCTGGAAAGATTCAAAGTTAAGAGCAATCTTAGGTGATGAGTTGCATGCTAAGATAATTGAGAGCATGTATGTTTTATGATAGTAAATTGTTCCCTGTAAGCATACATAACATTTGAAGACATTTGGGAATTGAATTAGGATGAATTAGAAATATAAAAATGCAAGCATGTGCATTTTAGGACAGGGTGTACCAGTACTCAAGATTTGGGTTCAAAATTATCAAAACTTGAATTTTGTTTCAAATATCATTAATATTTAAAGATAGTAAAATTGTGATATTCCTGATTCGTATTCGTCGTATGGGTACGAAAAAAGGGTGTTACAACAACCACACTCGATCCACCAAGGATCCTTATGAGTGCCCTACTTGGCACCTAACCATACATGACCCACCGCAGATCCATACAAGTGCCCTACCTGGCACACAATCATCATACGAACGACCACGTGTCCCTATTGTTGCTATTACGACCAATCAAGCAGTACCGAGTTATTACATTTTATGGAGGAGTATTACAATTCATTCCTATCAATTATTTCCAGCAATCCACATTATCTTATTGATTATGGTAATAACCACTTTGTTAATCATATTCGTCAATTTCCATCTTAAACTGCATTTAAACCTATTAGCAATGATTACCAGTTTCATAAGCAATTTATCGAGTGATTTACTATATTAGTCCACCGTTATAACCCTTTTCTGTCAACTAGTAGTATAGGCTATTAAGCCTATCAGCATCAATATTAATTACGAGGCCCTATTCTACCCATAAGGCTTATGAAAGTCATTATAGTTTGTTGCTAGCGCATTTAAATCATTTAATCAAACATTTATCAGTATTGTCTCTTACTAATATTAGATTGAACATATTTATATATTCAGCTAATACATGAGGCATCATCATAAATCAATCAGCCAACCAATCATACAATCAGATAATCATACATATATCAAACAATCATACACGGTCTCTAAAGCTCGTAACATATTCAATCTCAAACTCATCAAGTATCTCAATAAATATCAAGCCTCACAATATCAGTACTGACGAATGCTTATTACTCATCTCCTATTTTGCAACCACTAACATGCAATGCAATTACACTTATGATGCTCATGAAGCATCTCAGATTTTGAGGTGTAGTAACCTTAAGCTTTTATCGCTAAAATCCTTATCCAAGTATCTTGAACAAACCACTTGATTCAATATCCAACTCGAATAATCCTCGCATATCAACAATTATGAAAACTCTTAAATTCCATACATCTCTTATACCAAGCGAAAGGTCAAACACATAAAAACAGCTTACCGGGTTCGAATTTAGGGAAACAGACTGTAGCATTGGATCCGAAACGTTGAGAAACCCCAGGGTAGGGTCTCTCGGAAAAAGTCAACGCCAGACAACGGTCAACGGCGATGGTCAACGACAGCTAACGGCAGTGACGATGACTGAAGGCGATAGCGGCGGCTGACGGTGGCGACGGTCAACGACAGCGAGGCATAGCTCAGCACGGCTTGGTGCGGCTCAACACGGGCTGAGTTAGCTCGGTCTGACTCGACCGAGTCCACTCGGGTGACTCGGTCCCCTGGAGCAGGAACACGCCCATGCACAGTGGCGGCGCGTGGGGGCGAGTGACGGCGGCTTCTGGTGACCAAACTTCATCGGTTGACTATTTTCGAGCCGGTGAACTCGCTGGTGGCCTCTGTTTCTCTATTCGACCCATCTAACCCCTTGAGCTGAACAACCTGAAACTTCTTCTCTCTCACCTCCTCTGACGGAAGCTCTAACGGCGATGATGCTCTCGTCTCAGTGAGATGAACACAATGGCGGTAGTGGTGTTGCGATCGGGCGGCTGAATTTTCGTATATCGAAGTTTGAAGTTTTATCTCGAAACTTTTCTTTTCTCTCTCTCCCACCATTCTCATCATTTTTTCCTTTTTCTCCTCCATCAATCATCTCGTTCTTTCCAACCACCCACCCCTATTTAAAATTCAAACTATTCATATTTTTCCTTTTTATTTTCTTTTTCTCATTTTCTTATTTTTCTTTTATTTCTTTCTTTTTATTTCTACCAAATAATTAATAAATCCCAACCCATCTTTTACCATAAAGCCCAAAGCCAAATTCTTAATTGGACTCTCAACCTAAAGTCCAATACCCAGTTCAAGACTCGATTCGCTAACCCAAAATCTGGGTCGTTACATAAAAGCATCATCAAGTACTAAATATTAGATTGATTTGGCTACAAAAGTGTTAAGAAAAGAAATCGTTACATGTTAAATTATTATTATAGTTTTGAAATGGTTTGTTTATTGTTGGCAAAATTAAATTTATTATCTTTGTTTATAATATTAGAAATTTTATGTTAAGTATTTGTTTTGATGTACTAAGTTTTATTTATTTATTTTGGATGGGATTAACCGAAAGCCGCGAGATTCGCAAGGAATAGTATGAGGAAAAAATATCTGAAATATTAATGAAAATTCCTCAAAATCGTACCTACAAATGTTAGGAATAGAATTAAGAATACAAAACCGTCCATGGTTTGCTCTGTTACCACCCTTAGAAAAGAATGATTCAGGATTAAATTTAAAAATTAATATGAATTGAAATTATGTAGTTTTTCTTATATATGAGGCCCGCAGGCAATGTGTAATATGTTTCATGTTCCACGATACATTTGATCAAAAATTAAACTATCATTTTTTAACCATTAGCAGGGTTTTAAATCTCGGACCAAAACCGAGATCTCGGCCGAGAAATTTCAGTATCGCCGCCGTTCGAAACCAGTTTTGGCGAAAATCACGGTAGATAGCGAAGTCACGTTAGTAACGGTCTGTCGTGGCCGCAATTTAACGTTAAAACGGTCGATAACAGCAATAACGGACGATATTCTCGAGTTCAGAAGAATCACGGGACTGTCGAAAGAAGAAGAATGTGGGAGTCAAAATTTTGAAAAAAATGGGTAAATTACATGGAGTGACATTGAACTTTTTAAAGTTCTCAGTTTGGCCTCAATACTTTAACCCGTATTCAAATTGATCCCTTATACTTTTAAAACTTCTTGATTAAACCTTTAAATTTCTATTTTATCTCAATTAAGTCCTTAAAGATTTGATTTTTTGTTAAATCTAGTCCTTAAACATTATATTAATTTTATTTTCCTTTTACTTAATAATAAAATTAGAGTATATATTGAATATAAGTATTGAAAAAGAAAATCAAATAAATGAGAATAAAGACTTATATTTAATGTGGTATAATTGTTTATTAATAATATTATAGTTATTTAATTTTTATTATATAATATTTTTATTTTTTGTTTAGGTTTTTTCACATGTTTAGTTCTTTTATTGGTGCACATTGTTTATTTAGAATATTCATATGATTTTATTATCCAAACTAAACTAAACAAAATCACAATACAATCTAGAATTGTTTAAGCAAAATTATTTTCACTTTCAAGTTCATATTAATAAAAGTTCATAAGTGTTAAAAAATACTCTAAAAATCATTGGAATTGACTTTTTATAATTATAATTAGTATGTTTTACAATAAATTGTGCAAAATTTTAAAAAAAAATCACGACCGCGACACCATAGTGACCTCAATAGCCTCCGTTATATCAAAAAATGCGACCGCGACTGAGATTAAAATCTTTGTTCATAGTTAATCCAATTTTTTAAAAAATATATATTTAACAAAAACAACATTTTTTGGGGAGCCCCTCCCAATGATGTTGTAGGTTCGCCCCTGGCAAGAACCCTTCCACTTATAGCGAGAGGTTTATTTTCCCTACAAATTTAATATAAAATTTTTTTAAAATAAAATTAACACAACTTTTAATTATTAAACTAAAATACTAAGAGAATAAGTTTATGGGATTAAAAATAACGATATTAAATTTCATATACTTAAAAAAATTATTCATAAACATTTTAAATTATGACACCCAAATTAAATTTTATAGGGCATACTCTAGTCCAAATAATAAAATTATATTTAAGTCCCTAAAAAAATTTAATTTAAACTTATAATCTTATTTAAAAAATTTAACGTATTTATCTAAAATAATAAAATTGTGATGGGCCTTTTTAAATATTTATATCAATATTTAAAATTCAAAGGATTACATTAAAGTCAACGGGCTTTAGCCTTGTTTTTGATTAACATAAAATTATTTGAAGAGTTAATGCCATAAAGTTAGCAGACACGTATCGCGGATTGTACGGACAGTGATAAAACCCCAAAGAATTGTCTTGTTTGATATAATTAATTAATTTGTTCTAAATTTTTAATATTATTTATTTTAATTAATTAATTAAAATTAGTTTTTGGATCTAGCAATTTTTTAAGCAAGGGTAAACTACATAAATATGGCGAATTTTTTAAAAAGCGGATTTATTGAAACTCACCATACTTTAAAAAGATAACAAGTTCTATTACTTTTTATTTTTCAATTGGAGTTGATAACGAATATTAATAAAAAAATCCATTAAAAATTAAGAATTAATGGAACTCGCCATGTTGGTATGATGAATTCTATGAATTTTATTTTTTTTAATGAAACTCATCATGCTTGTCGGGTGAGTTCCTAAAAAAAATGTTAAATATGAAAAAAATAATTTAATCCTAAAAAATTGGGTAATAATTTTTCTTTCCTTAAATTTACCACATCTCCACTATTTTTGATATTTTAAATGCCCAAAAAAATATCTAAATTATAGATTCAGTCACCATATTCTCACTTGATCTTTTTTTAGTTTCTATAGTTTTTTAAATTTTGAATCTTCCAATCAGTGGCCGTAAATTTTGTTTAGTCAAATTTTTACTATTGCCCATTATCATGCGTGAGTTGTAGATTTAGTTTATGTTCTTTAAAATTATCATTTTAAGTCTCTGAGATTTAGTCGAATTGTCCTCATAGTGTATTGTTTTAGATCACGACCAAAATTTCAAAATTCTAAAAGCAAAAGGACTAAAATTTACCAAATTAGAATACACTGACTAAATCACATTTTATGTAAAAATATAAGGATTAATGACAGAATTTGAGCTTTTATTTAAAAAAACATTTACTTTTTACAAATTGTCAAAACAAAACCATGTAGTTATATTTAATGCATTAGTAATGATTTTCCCCCCAAAAGCATGCCTGTTTGCGTTTTAAAATCTAAATAATAATCCTAAACCCTATACTCTAAAATTGAACCTTAAGTTTTATCTATAAAAATAATACATCTAAATCTTAAACTAAACTACTAAGCACTAAAATAAAAACTGTTTTGATTAAAAAATATTTTAAACAATGTATTAAATTTTTTTTGTATAAGCGTATTATTTTTAGCGTTTCCAAAATATGAACAATTTAAAAGCAAAAATTTAAATTGAAAAATTTTAACATTTTTGAATATAATGGTGTGATTATAGTTGAGTGATGATTGGTCAATTTTTTATCTCTTTTTTAAGAAAAAAAAAAACTAACATTGTGCATATATATAGGGGGACCATATTGAAAGCGAACTAAAATGACTATATTCAAATTTTACTAAAATTGTGATCACTCATCAATATTTTAAAAGTACAATTTGCATTAATGAAAATGTTTTAAAAGTTAGAGTGACCATTTTGTAGTTTACTCATTAATTAATTTAGCTAGAATTAGTCTTGCTGGACCGGGTTTGTCATTTTTAAATAATTAGTTTATTCCATTCCCGGAACGAAGATGAAATGTATTGAAAAATTTAAGGGATAAAATATTTTTTGTCAGACCACTTTGTCAGTATAGTAATTTTGAAAATATAATGTTTTAAAAAATATCATTAACTTTTGAATTTTGACTTTTTGGATCCTTACAACGTTAAAAAAAATTCAATTTAATCCCCTTAAAATTATATAAATATAAGTTAATACAATCGTATAATTATATTTTAATATTTTGCCCATTTAATGTTGGCCCCATATTATTTTTCTAACTTGCTTATTATAACAAATAGAAACGATGACATTATATCAACTACTAATAAAGGTGTATTGATTTTAACATCTTCTAGAATATTATATATTTATGTATTAATTAGATGTATTTACAAATCAAATCAAAAAGGCCAACAATGTTTTAAACATTATATCTTCAATGTTTTTTCAACTTGGTTATAATTGATTTTATCACTTTTCAACCCATCATCACATAAAAAGAGAAAATAAAATAAAATAAGAATTATGGGGTCTAATATGTTGAGCAACTCCTTTTTTGCATAAATTTACCACAAAAAAAAAACAACGTTAAAGATTTACGGTCGAGTAAAAAATGAGTAAAATTTAAAAGTTTAGTGATGAAATTGAAATTTTTTAAAGTTTAGTGAATACAACAGAAACACGAACAAAACCGAGTGACCAAAAAAATACTTTACACATTGTCAAAAAGCCATCAATCATATGCGTTGACAACTCATTGTTTCCCTCTTTAATGCTTATCTAATCCACCTATTCTTAATTAATCAATTGCATTTGATTTGCTTATTATTGTGAAATAAAGGCACCCACTTCCTTTAAAAAAATAGATCACATATTGTAATCATCAAAGGATCATTCGTTTAGCAAGCATTGTAATCATCAAAGGATCATTCGTTTTCTAGTCACTTGTCCTTTTCAGTTAAATCAATGCCTTGATCATACTTATAGTAGTGGAGTAGAATTTTTATATAGTGAGATCAGAGTTGAGTATGAGGTATGTGACATTTTCATATCACTAAAATAAATATCGTTGACCCCATACCCTAACAAATTAGGTGGTGTCTATTCTAATATTTCCTATAAAAAAATATATATTAACTCCTTCAAAACCTAATACCCAAACACAGTGACGGAGCCAAGATTTCTATATAGTGGGGTATGAGATTTGAGGAATTCATTAAGCACTACAATAAGTATTGTCGACCCCGTATCCCAAAAAATCAAGTAGGGTTAATTCTTATATTTTCTATGCAAATTTCTAGTTTTTTATACTTTATAATGGAATTAAAAGATATTTTAGTTAGATTAGTAGGTCATTTGCACCCTAAAGCTTCTACATACATCCGCCTATGCCCAAACAAATCAAGTGGGGTCAATTGCACCCTCAATTTCTCGTATACATCCGCCCATACATACTTATTACCATTCAAAGAACGTTGGATAATTTGATTCCTCTTTATATTTGATCCCAACTGTGTCTTCAATCAAATGTTGATATTTTTAAAAATATTTACACAGTGCTCGTCGAACTCGTACTAATTTTGCTGCAAGAACATGAAAAGCAAGGAAGAAATAATGTTACAAGGTTCAATATATTTTGTTCAGTGTGTGAACTCGGTTTACATTTTCACATTCCGAGTACCCGGAATTCGTCTGGCAAAATCCCCTCCCAAGTGATTCTCATTTTTATTATTCAACGTATACAGACAACACAATATAACCTCCTGCATTGTCCATAGTGGTTAGAATAATTCAGACTAAAATCTACGTATAATAAAATTCAAAATAAAAATCGAGGATCCAAGTAAGATAAGACTCCATCTCAAAAGACGTTTACTGGGTTGAAAAATAAGACTATTTCATAATTTTTTTATACTAATTGAAAGATTGAGATGAGATTGGAGGTTAGCGTCCCTGTCCCTCCCATATATAGAGTAACTCTGTTAAATTGTTAATGTATATAGGTTTATAAACCGATAATAAATAATAACTTGATGAACAAAAATACTCTGCCTTTAATTATGCATATTTTTATGCCCCACACTAAAAAATATTAAAAAATTAGATTCAAAACTCTAACCCTAAATTTTACATCACCCAAAAAATACAATCTGCCCCTAATTCCCTAAATCTTATACATAAACTCACTATTTTAAAGTGGGGCACCAAAAGGGCAAACGATTTTTATCCTAATTTGATATGGAGTAATCACAAGGTAGTATTTGTTCATAGATATTCTTAAATCTTTGACAATGCGCATACACCTTGTGGACAATAATTTTATTTAAAGATCAAGGATCAAATCATGGACGGAGCTATATAACAAAAAAAGAAAAAAAATACTTCATAAAATTTTAAAAAAATATATTTTGAAAAACTAATTTACCCTCACCCATTAAACATCCCAAAACCTTGATCCTTCTATTTTTCTTTAAACATTCTGCACTAAATTTATTTTATTCTCTCATATTCTAATACGATAAGTAATTTATTTTTCAAGATTTTTAAGCGGTTATCATAATTTGTTAAAAATTCTTATTTTCTTTTCAATTTTTAGGGATTAATCTTTAGAAATTGTTATTACTAATGTGATTTTTGTTCATCTTGTGTTTGACATATTGTATTTTCGTAGCAAGAAAAGTTACATTAGTGGTTTTTATTTTTGTCAAAAAAAATTATTGGTTGTATGTTAACTTCATGAGAAATTTAGGTGTTTAAGGTTTATATCTACTTGTTCTAAATGTTAAACATGTTAAAAAGCCCCGTGGATAATTGTGAAAAAAGTGCAAGTAGTTATTGAAATTTATTCGATGCACCTTGTTGTTTTTGTTTTAGATGTTTTGATTTTTAAAATTTGACCCACAATCAAAATTTCTTAACTCCATCTTTGGGTAACATTGATAAAAACTACAAATGTATGGACTAGAAAAGTTTTTTTTTTATAGTTGTCAGGTCAATGGTTAATAATAAAATTGAACAGAAGTTAAAAAAAGGTCAAGTTATTTAAAAAAATAGTATATAGTCTCAATGTTACAAAATTAATTATAATGATTACTTTTTTAATAGTCTTAGGGTGGTTACAAGTACAAGGTAGTATATGTTCATACTTTTTTTAACCCTTTGACAAAGTACACACACGTTGCAGACAAAGATGCTCGAACCCAGATTTCCTAGTATGAATATCATCTTTTTCATTGAGACCACTACTTGAGTTCTTATAAGGATTAAATTTTAAAATAATACAAATACATCTAACATATTTAAACCAATATTATTCTTTGTGGTTCAATGATCTCGAGTAGGGGTGAGCGTTTGATCGAGTCTAGTTAAAAAAGTTAAAGTTAGTAAAGTTTACGAGTCCTATTTTATGACTCAAACTTTATTTAATTTTTTTATTCAAGTTGATTTTATTAAATTTGAGTCAAGTTTTCGAGTTTTTGTACAAATTTAATTGCAATTATTTAAATATTACAGTACAATTTAATTCTAATTTAAACATCTTTCTATATCAATGTACAATACACATATTTTTCATTTTTTTCATATGTGGTATCTATATATCAGGTAGAATTGAGGGACTCGATTTGAACTTAAAAACGATCCACTAATTACTAAAAATTTTGAGTTATTTAAATTTTCATTTTACAACTCAAACTTTATTTGAAAGTTTTTTAAGTCGAGTTAATGAAATTACTAGTCGAAAATTCAATTTTTCCGAGTCGAGTCAAATTTTGTTCGCGCCCAATCTCGAGGGCAAGAAACTATAGAGAAGAGTATGGGTGTAAATGAACAGAGCGTTTGACAAACTGTTCGTATAATGTTTATTTATTAAGCTAAATAAATGAGTATAAATAAAATTCTCTATGTTAGTTTAATAAATGAACGAACATGAACATATGTGTGTTCGGATCGTTTATGTTCAATGAACAAGTTTGTTTATAGGCTCGTTTTATTTTTAAATTTTTAAATATTGATGAAGGTAAAGACTAAATTAAACACATGGTAAACTTTGGAGCTCAAACTTAGACACCTGAGGATCTTAAGGACTAATGGATTAATTTCACAGTTTTGGAGTTCGTTTTATTTTTTGTTTGTTTAGTTAATATTTCTGAACATATAAACGAATGTATTTACAAACGCGTTCGCTAATGTATAAACGAACACATTCGCAACACTTAAACCAACACGTTCGCAAATACTTAAACGAACACGTTCGTGAACACTTAAACGAATACGAACACTTTAAAAAATAAATACATAAACACGAACACAATATTAAAATTTTAAACGAGCACGAACCGAACATAAATACTTTTAAAAATATATAAAGAAACATGAATATGATATTATTCGTTTAAACTCGATTTATTTACACCTAGAGAAGAGTAAGGAAAGGGGGAGGTTGAAATGAGAAACATGGACAAGGTGAGAGAAGCAAGTGACCCAAACAGTAAGAGGAGAGACCGAGAGAGAAGAGGTAGAGCCTAGAGGTATATTTTATTGGACAGAAAAACAAAAGGAAAAAGTCCAAACAAAACACCAAGTCTCCATCATCTCCTCCCACATCGATAACAGTTGGTTGCTTCGTCCCTCTTTCTTCTCTTCTTCCTCGAACCTCAAAACACAGATACAAAAAGTCAATCCCCATCTCTCTTCCTATATCTAAAATCTGCCTTTTCAATCCCAAAGAAAATATACCAAAATTTCAAAAATAAAGACAAAGGGTTGGTGCATCAGTTATGGGGAACTGCTTCGGAACTCAACAAGTTGATCACCATAGCCAAACCACCGTAAAGTCATCCAGCCCAGGCACGTTTAAATTTCCCTCTACTTTCATTTTGATTTTGTTATGCGATTGATTATACTAATACACTTGTGTGTTTGCAGAAGAGACGAAGAAACTAAGAGACGGCAAACAAAATGGATCACTTCCGCCTACAACGAGCAACGAGAGCGGCGGCAAGGAAGGAAGGAGCAAGGAGGGTGAAGCGGTGGCCTTGCCGGAAAGTGGAAAGATTCTGATGAACATCACCTTGAAAATATTCACTTTGGCAGAACTCAAGGCCGCCACCAGAAATTTCAAGCCGGCTACGGTGCTCGGAGAAGGCGGTTTCGGTAGAGTTTTCAAAGGTTGGGTGGATGAGACAACCTTTGCTCCTTCGAAAGTCGGCGTTGGCATGGCGGTCGCCGTCAAGAAATCAAATCCCGATAGCTCTCAAGGATTGCAAGAATGGCAGGTACTTTATTTTATTTTTGCTTCCTACGAACATTAATTAAGCAAAGTAATTAAATTTTATTATCATCCGTTCACTACATGTTAACATATTATTTTTAGTAAATTTTTAAAACATTTGTTTAATTATTAAATACGTGAACAATCAAAATATTTTATTTTTAGTAATCTAGATAACAATTAATGTAACAAAATAAGATGCTAAAACCCTTACTATATAAGTTCTGAATATTAATATTGTAAACCAAAAAATTAACTTAAAAATTTGTTTTATTATTCAAATTAATAAACTATTAAATACGAATAATTATAAAGAAATTCTAAATATAAACGCCAGCTGGGGAATTGAATTGTCATCCCTAATATACGGCGCTGTACTATTTTATGTATACTTTTCAATGTTTATTGTTTTCTGGCTACATTTTGGGAAATAGAAAATTACAATTTGGCCTGTTTTTTATTTTAGTTGACCTAACCACTCTACGAAATCGTGGATTTTCAGCTTGGAGGCCCTAGCCTCTCCTTTCTTTTGTCTAATTCCACGTTTGGTCCTTTATGGTTTGAATGTTTGTCGAAATAAGTCTAATTCCATCTATGTTAACTTTCCCTCTCAAATTTTATTTATGTATGAATGAATCCATGAGAAAATTAAGTTGATTTTGGGTTGTGTGAGGACAGGCAGAAGTGAAATTTTTGGGCAAGTTCAGCCATCCCAATCTGGTTAAGCTGTTGGGATACTGTTGGGAGGAGAATCAGTTCCTCCTTGTCTATGAATTCATGCAAAAGGGCAGCTTGGAAAACCACCTCTTCAGATGTAAGTAATCTCAGGAACAACACATCTCCTTCCTTTTTTCTGTCTTTATTTTTAGAGTTTGGAGAAACTTAAAGCTGTTTTATACATAAAACTCAATTGCAGCTGGCAGAGCGGAGCCTCTCACATGGGGAACGCGGCTTAAAATAGCCATTGGAGCTGCCCAAGGCCTGGACTTTTTGCATACATCAGAGAAGAGTGTTATCTACAGGGATTTCAAAGCCTCCAACATTTTGCTGGATGGGGTAAATTCGATGCCGCCCTCTCTGTTCTAGCTTTCTCCGAGTCGGACACCACTAACGACCTGATTTCACTGTGTTCCAGGACTACAACGCGAAATTGTCGGATTTCGGCTTGGCGAAGCTAGGCCCGATAAACGGCAACTCGCATGTCACTACACGAGTTATGGGCACATATGGTTATGCTGCTCCTGAGTATGTTGCCACAGGTAATGTACCAAGCTTTCCCTTTGAATAGCTAACTCCTCCTCCCTTGCGTTATGGAATAAGACCATAACTGACATCAACATGTACGAAAATTTGTAGGTCATTTGTATGTTAAAAGTGATGTGTATGGTTTTGGAGTCGTGTTGTTAGAGATGTTAACAGGCCTAAGGGCACTCGACACGAACCGACCCAACGGACAGCACAATTTGGTGGAATGGTCCAAACATTCATTGACGGAGAAGAAAAAGTTGAAGAAGATAATGGACCCGAGACTGGAAGAACAATACTCCATCAAAGCTGCGTTGCAAGCCGGTGCGCTTATTTTGAAGTGTTTGGAATCTGATCCCAGAAGTCGTCCATCCATGGAAGAGGTATTGGATGATTTACAAAAGATCAATGCCATCAATGACAATCCTAAAGAAAAGAGTAGTAAAGGTAGCAAATCGAAGTCAAAGGGTAACGATAATCGATCCCCGGTGCATTCGAAGTATGATCGGAATATGAATAATCAACAACGGTCCTCCACGACTAGGTCGCATCGATAGTTATTTGGTTCCGGAGATGTGCATGTTACATATCGTGATAATTGATGTTGTTCTCCTTTAGGCGAGCAGCCAATGATATGTGAAATGGAATTCCATTACAGGCATAGTTTTATGTCAAAATCAAGAGCATGTATTATTCTTATTATTATCACAATGAAAAGTTTCCTGTTAAATTCGTCATGTTTTTGTAATCACTCATTTTTACCTATAAATACATATTAGTGTTGCATGTATACATATTATATTACATGTTTATTATTTGCATGAGTGTTACTAATATATATAAGGTGTGGTGTGTGCATGTATATTATAAGCTATGTATGTATACGTATTAATGGTGTATGTGTGTCGCGTATGCATCTATATTTAGTACGAGCGTATTTGTTAATGTATATAGATGTTATGTTAATTATGTGCATGATTATATGTACGTATGCTAGTATGTTATATTAATTAATGTTTGCATAAGTATATACGTTTGTATTATCGTATGGTATTGTAATTATACTATTACTAATATTATTGGGCTAATATATAAAATGAAATCCAAAAAATATATATTAAACCAAATAAATAAATTACAGTCCAAGTCCAATTACAAATAATTACAAGGCCCGGTTGGCCCAAACCCAAACCCTATCTAATTACGATTCTGTGTGTGTGCGGTGATCGTGGGCGTTGGATCAAGATCCGATCCAACGCCACGATCCAACCAAGGAGCCAAAATATTCGCCACCGTAGCGTGCTCATCACGTCTAGACCGTTCGAGTGCCACGCGCGGACGCTTTGATATCCCACGCGTGCGTGAGCCCCACGCGCTCTGACCCCTCGACTGCTGAGCTCCACGTGGCACGATCTGGAGCTGTTTCACCAAATCGAGGCTTCATCTGGGCCGTTCATCCTTCAAGCCATCTCGACCGTTAGATCGGATCGATCTAACGCCGAGAACACGTCTGGCCCGCCGCGTACCCCCCCACACCGCCACCATGCCGATTTTCAACCACCGCGCTCAGAACATGTCAAACACAGCAAGAAAGAAATTTGTCAGTCCAGATCTGAAAAAGCAAGTATTATGCAACTTGTACCAAAACCAAAGACAGACATATATATGTAGGAAACAAATATTTGTAAAGGGAGAGAGGGTGGTAACAGACAAGAACAGAGAGTTGTAATCGAAAGAACAAGTTGTAATCGAACCAGTCAAGTTACAAAAAATACAAAAAGTCAGTCCAGTGGTAAATACTCGTTTCTCTTTTATTTTGTTTTTGCATGCATACACAAAAGAGATAAAAAAGGAGAGAGAGTTGTCTTACCGTCGTCGTTTGTGGGTTTCCTCTCATCAGTGACAAGCCTTTTTGGCTTCCCCAAGCCAGATACGGTGAACTAAAGGGAGGGGGAGACCCCTTGTAGTTACGTTTTGGTTTTAAAAAATGGGTTTTTCGTTTCGTATTTCCTAGATCTAGGGCAAATAGAGGCTTTTCCTCTGAATCCAACCTCGGATTCGTATCGAGGGTGAGACGAGGGTTATTTTGGTAGGTTTTTGAGGCTCGACGGCGCCGGTTAGCGGCGGCCGGCGGCGGAGAACAGGGCGGCCGGCCGCCGGATTCTGGGTTTTATAGAGAGAGTTGAGAGAAAACGAAGAACAAGGGCTGGTTATAAAACTGAAAATGAAGCAAATGATGGAAAAATTGATTTCGGCCTAAAAGAAGGGTTTATATAGTTATTATTATTTCGTTAAATGGGTAAATTACATACTAAATTCCCCCGCGTTTCCAATATTTTCACTTCTGTCTCGCCGCACGGTATATTTACAACTTTGGTCCCCCTTGTATTTCAAAATCTTGCAATCCAGTCCCTAAATTACACCGAATCAGTTTTTAAATGGTAAAATTACCCCTTTAACCATCCCGCGTTTTTGAACTTTTCATTTTGGGTCTGCCCCTTGGTCCAATTACGGTTTTAATCCTTTTAGGTTCTGTCTATTTCGCATTTTCGTCCTTAAATTACATATTATTGTTCTTTAATTTCTGCCACTGACTTTTATTTTTTTTCATTTCAGTCCTATTTCCATGTAAATATTCATGTTCGTATTATAATCGTATATGTTAATGTAGTCTTTTGTCTTATTATATATCTCTCGTATATGTCTCGTATTTTTATGTTCACATGTATATGTGTATTAAGTTTATAATGATTACGTGCCTTCTTGTTTGGTTATTCATATTAAGCATGTTATGTTCTAGTTGATTCGTATACGGTATATTTTGTATTTTTGTATGTGTGTATGTTCTCTTGGCTTTTTAGGTTACATGTTAGTATATTTACTTCTTTTTTTATATATATAATATATTTGTTCCATATATGTTGAAATATGTTTTATTACTAGTATGTATGTCTCCTTGAAATATATGTTCGTCTACACACGTATTTATTCCTATCTTGTTATTGTGACATATTAAATTTGTTTTTATCTATTGTTAAGCTTGTTATGTATATGTGTGTTTTAATTACGTATTTCATTTATGTTAGATTAGTATTCTATTATGTGAATATTTACTGTTTTTAAATTATCTACTATGTCCTATATTTTTATCACTAAGATTGCATATGGTATATAAATTGTTAATGTGGTGCCCTTTTATCCGAGAATAAACGGGGCCAGCATCAGGCGTAGTGATAGTGGTTGGGCATTTACTCTCGGATAACGGGGCCCTTAAAATTTATTCGCAATTATGACCGAATTTTAAAATAATCGTCACTTTAATCTGGGAAATCCAATATTAATAAAGCGGTAATTATTAAAGTACCAATTTTGGGCGGTGTGGGGGTGCTAATCCTTCCCCATCCGTAACCAACTCTCGAACCCAACATTTTTTGAATCTCTGGTTTTATGGTGTCCGGCCTACCTAAGTGGCCGGTGGCGACTCCATTTTTTTTAATGCGGTTTTTTTAAAACCCCACGGAATAAATATTTTATATCCAAAAGAATCACAAACACCTTTTCAAACACCGTCGAAAACCTCGTTTTTATTTAGCGATAAATTAAAAAGGGACATCGCTACAGATGGCGACTCCGCTGGGGACATTTTTTGTTTTTTTTTTCAAAAAAACAAATGAGAGTCAAGCTTTTAAAATAATTATCGCTTTATTAATATTAGAAATTCCGGGTTAAAATGACTATTAAATTAACATTCGATTATAATTGCGCGTTTATTTTAACGCATTTAAAATATGGCATATAAACCCGTCTTTTTAAGTGGGGGGAAAACGCTAATGCTTTCATGGAGATATCGTTCTCCCGTGTAGGCCTAGCAAGTACCTTTGGGGCTCGAGTACCTTATGCTTTCGTAAGGATATCGTTCCTTCGTGCAGGCATAAGCGAATGGGTCCCCCTGAATTGAACCCGGTTGAAAGGAGCCTATAATGGGTGATGATCGGGGGCCTTGCTACTCTTAGTAGAGGACAACGAGGACAATTCGGGTACCTCCTAGAACAAAAACTGCATATAGAGAACACATAGAAACCCACCCTGTTAGAACCATGCGGATAACCTAGGTGTCTTAGATGGAATGTAAATAGGATTGCCTTGTTTGCTTATCGCATTTAATTTGCCCTTTTATTACGTACTTATCATTTTTGTCCGGTACTGGCCTGTTTTCTTTTTGCTTTGTTTTTGCATACCAATGCATTCGCATTAGTGTGTGTGGGCATTGATTCCCGAGTGATTTTTCCCATAATAGAAGATTGTTCATGATGGACCAAAGGTTCTTTGACCTGAAGAAAGGGGGTCCAATCCCAGAGCTCCATCCCAAGACTAGGCCAGAGACAGCCGAAGAAGAACCATTCAAGGACACCAGAACAGATTCAGTAAGCAGTATCAATTCTGGTGACAAACAAGATGCAATACAAGAACTAAAGAAGTAGATGTCTGAGATGATGGACCAGATGAATGCCATGATGAAAGGCAAGCAGCATGTCGAACTCAGAAAAGATTCGGTCGGGGAGCAGAATGTGGAACAGAATGGTCAGAATGTCAAAACAGACAACACCGTTAAATATGACGAATCGAATTCCTTTGTGATCAATCTCAAGAAGCAGACAAGTAACATATATGGGGTAGATACCCAAGGAACAGAGGCAAAACCAGGGGAAGTTCGAGAATCTAATGACATCAGAAGACATTATCCTATACCCATGAGATACACCGAGTTACTTCCGTTGCTTGTCGAAAGGAACCATATCATACCAGTGAAGTCTGTACCAAGAAAACCTCCTTATCCGAAAGATTACAACAGTCGTGTCTGGTGCAGCTACCACATAGGCGATTCGAGTCATCACATTGAAAATTGTAGGGCCCTAAAGGACAGAGTTCGAGATCTTACCAGAATGGGAATTTTGGGTTTCAAAGACGGACAACCCCGATTCTTCAGCCAGCCAGCCAGCTGTTGCCCGAGGGGCAAAGTTGAAGGAGGGACAATACCCAGCCCAAGGTTCGGGTAACACAGAAGTGGGTCACTCAAGTGGGATAAAGTTAGGAGTCAAGAATAAAAGCGTCTTAGAAGATGAACTTGCACGCAAGCGCGGCCAGCTCGAGCATGAAAGGCACAATCTGAGCATAAAATTAAAGAATGTACAAGACGAGTACCAGAAGCTGCACTTTGAATTCAAGAGTTTCGGTCTGGGTGACACCGCAGAAGAGTGGGTCAATGGTATGATTCAGCTGAGGAACGGTTCAGAACGCTAGAAACAGAAATGCAAGAATAGTAAGAATAAAGTTAGATCATTATCATAGAAGCTGGAAGAGGCTGAGGGCCAACGCGACATTCTCCGAAGTGAGTTGGAAAGCAGTCTGGCCATGAAAGATATCCTGAAATCAAGTCTGCAGCAGGAAAGGAATGAATCACAAGCCTTTCAAATGGAAAACGCAGCACTCAAAGAACAGATAACGAGACTCGAGACAGCTTTACGTACCAGTGAGATCTATGTTGGGGCAATGACCGTTAAGCTACAAAAGTTCGAGCAAACAATACGGGAGAAAGACCGAGACATGAAGATGGTTACGACTCAAGCCCGACAAGTAGCTCAACAAGTAGCAGATCTAGCCGATGCAACATCACCAATAAACCAGAATATGGATCCAGCATTGGACCGCGAAGGAAACCTGACGGGACTGTTGAATGAGGTCAAGACATTAGGTGCCAGGGCTCACCGCTATCTATAAAACCCTAATACCGGATGTAATGAAACCTCTTGTCTGAATGAAAGATGTCCTATAGGGACAAATCACTTGCGGAATCGATGCTTTATTGCATTCATGCATTGCATTTGTATCACGTCCTGTGCATTGTTTAATAATTTTATCATCGTATGATACTTCATCATTTAATACTTGGGGTTCGATGCCAGTGAATTAATCGGAAAATAGAACGAATTGAAGAGTCGAGGCTTGACCAGTTAGAAGGAAAAATCGAGAAAGAGTTTAAGAAGAAAGAGAAGATAAATGTTTTCAATACGAGGGAACTCTGCCTAGTCTCTGATTTGGTCATTCCTCCGGATTTCAAGGTTCCCGGATTTGCGCAGTATGACGGAACCAGCTGCCCGAAGATTCACTTAACCATGTTTTATATAAAAATGGAAGGATACATGAAGAACGAAGAATTGTTGATCCACCATTTCCATGATAGCCTGACGGGACCAGCAGCAGTATGGTATAATCGTTTGAACAGAAACCAAGTTGGGTCATGGGGTGAACTCGCTAATGCCTTCTTGGGTCAATACAAATATGCTTTAGATTTAGCACCCTGTCGCCAGTTTCTTCAGAATGAGAGAATGAGGCCGAGTGAAAGCTTCAGGGAATATGCATTAAGGTGGCGATGTTTGGCGACCCAAGTCCAACCTCCTATAGCAGAAGAAGAGTTGACTCACTTGTTCCATGCAACGCTTCCCTCTTTCTTCTTCGATATGATGTTGGAAAAATCGAGAAACAGATTCGAAGATTTCATGACGATTGGAGAAAGGAT
This sequence comes from Hibiscus mutabilis, assembly GCA_019671005.1. NCBI lineage: Eukaryota > Viridiplantae > Streptophyta > Magnoliopsida > Malvales > Malvaceae > Hibiscus > Hibiscus mutabilis. The sequence goes on from CM033732.1 coordinate 39,419,731, forward strand.
AGAATTCGCAGTCAAAGAAGGAAAATTGGGGTCCAAGTCTAAGGACCAAAGCGAAGATAAGGTAGATAAGGATGGAGAGGTAAATGAGTGTCATCTCCAAGGTTCGCGGGGCCGTAAAAGAAGGAGACAGACTGACAAATTGGGGTCATCAAGGAAAATTCCTCGGACGAGCGCAAATTTGGAAGTGTTTGGAACATCTATCTCAGACATTTGGCCTCATCTGGTAGAGGGTCACTATCTTGTTCCTAGGCCGATGAAGATTGCACCTGATCCGTATGCCCATAGTTTTGACTCGAGTAGCACATGCGAATTCCATATGGGGGCACCGGGGTATCCCACCAGAAAATGTAGACCTTTACGGGAGGAAATCAAGAAGCTGGTCAATGATGGAACCCTGACACAAGAGCTGATCAAACAGTGGAAGACCAAGGATGAGAGGCAAGTCTACATAGTGCTGAAGAAGCCAGAGATGTCTCTACATTGAAATACCTTCATGAAGTAATACAAGGAATCAACTCTATGTGGCCCCCATGTGGCAAAGATCTTTTGTGATGGGACATGTTTGTTTTTTTTATAAAGAACACATTTCGCTTAAAATATAATGTTTTTGAAAGCACATAGATATTTTCTCTCCGTTGTAGGACGCTGGATATCAATTGCAAGATGTGACATTAGATAGATGTTGTGACAACGATGATGTGTGATCTTCTCCACCGGACTCTGGTCAGCAAAGCGAGATTATTACTCTTTCGATGATATTCAAGGACGAAAAAGCTCTAAATGTCAACCATGTAGAGTTGCTTGAAATTGAAACTCTAGGCATAATCTTCTAGGTAGTAAAGAAATAAAAATAAGAATTAAAAATGGGGTGAATTGAAGAAAAAGAGAAGAAAGAAATGAAAAATAAAGAAGGAGGAAATAATAATAATAAAGTACTCCTATGTTCAAAACCTAGTAATAGGCTTGTTCGGATAAGAGTATGGAAATTTTGGGGCACTCCGCTGAAGCAATAGGGTGGAAATACATCATCCAATTCAAGAAACCTTAGCTTCATGAGTGATGGTAATATTTTCAAATCGTGACTATGCCGAGTAACTTGGGGCAGTGTTGTTTGCTCCATCGTTGTCCTCAAGACAAAGGACTGTGATGAATTGATTTCCTCAAATAATGATAAAAGCGAAAAAAAACAAAAAAGGAAAAGATGAAAAAAAGGAAAAAAGAAAAGAAAGAAAATAGGCGATATCATAGGAAAAATTAGGACTCGCACCACCCAAAACTCTATTCCTAGAGTAATATTTCTGCGCTCGAGTGGTTATACAAGCCTACCCTTTTGGGGCAAAGTAGATAATGAGAATTGAGAAAGAGTAGTACTCTGTAGCAACGCGGTAATCATGAGGATGAACCGAGTCACCAGGGAAGACTTCACATCTTTAAATTACCAAGTGGTTGAATCTAAGCCACTCTTGCACATGATATCCAGAGATCCTATGCTGTGTTTTCAAAATCTTGTATGTTAATCTAAATGATACCCTTCAGTGGAACACCAATCAGCAAATTGACAAGTTAAAGCAACAAAAATTTCCATGTATTACTTCAGGGGTAAGATCCAGAGCACAAGGTTGCGGATACTATTGGAGCCCCTAACCAGAAACCACCTCACAATGCATAGAATGAAGATGATAACAGAAGTATAGGTGTCAGACAGCTCAAGAACAAGAAGCGAATTCCAGCCACGATGCCTTGTTTGGTTCAAGAAAAATGAAGGACGAAACATGACAAGAATGAGCTTACAAAGTGAGGGGACGGTAAAAAGTAAACAGTGAGTCTCCAAAGAATTAAAGCACAGAGATCGATGAATGGTGCCCATCAAGAGGCAACAAGAAGATTGAGGTTAAGAAGCATTTCGCTCACCCCGATGATGAAATTAACAAATACTCAGAATGTTGGGTCAAAAGAACTGGAAGATAGCCGAGCACGATCGAATGGGGAAATGCCTAACAGAAAGAACAGTAAGAATCTCTGCACACGCATGATATAGTGTTTGTTGGTGAAGCAGGCAGAGACCCCGAAGAAAAAAAGCGGGTGCTCGTGCAAAAGAACAAGAGCGGGCGCTCATTGAACAAAATTTGACAGAAATGAAGCACACTGCAAAAAGGAAGAGAAATAGAGAAATCCGAAGAATGACTTTTCAGAACATAAGATTAACAATAAAAAGAAAAAGAAAAAGAGGAGAAAGAAAGCACAACATTGCATGCATCATATAGATAGGGGCATGTCAATTTTGCTTGTTCCTAAATAGGTATTTGAAGAACTATCGAAGAATTTACCAAAGTCCCGAAAGAACCACAGCCGTAGCAGCGTGAGATTCAGATGTTAAATCCTTCGGGTCATCGGTAAGTCCTTCAGGCACGATGTTAAGTCCTTCGGGCCACCAATAAGTCTTTCGAGCGTGATAATAATTCCTTCGGGCATGATGCGACAGCATAGCGGCGTGAGTCCCGAAAGAACGACAGTCATAGCGGCGTGAGATCCAGATGTTAAATCTTTCGGGTCATCGATAAGTCATTCGGGCACGATGTTAAGTCCTTCGGGCCACCAATAAGTCTTTCGAGCGTGGTGATAAGTCCTTCAGGCCATCAGTAAGTCCTTCGGGCATGGTGCGGCAGCATAGCGGCGTGAGTCCCTAAAGAACGGCAACCATAGCGGCGTGAGACCCAGATGTTAAATCCTTCGGGTCATCGGTAAGTCCTTCGGGCACGATGTTAAGTCCTTCGGGCCATCAGTAAGTGTTTTGAGCATGATGATAAGTCCTTCGGGCCATCAATAAGTTCTTCAGGCATGATGCGGCAGTCTTAGTAGCGTAGGTCCAAAAATGGCAACAGCCTCGTAAAAAAAAAGGAACATACATTTTCAAGCCCCAGTGAAAGGTTCCATAGAGGGAGAACCCTAAATCCAGAATCTCAAAAAGAACCAAAGGCGAAGAGTTCTATATAGGAAGGACTCCAAGCTCTACTGTCTCGAAGTGAAAAGTTCTATATAGGAGGGACTCATAACTCGAGGCTTCAGAGCGAAGGGTTCTATATAGGAAGAGCCTGTAGCTCCAAGATCGGAAGGTGACGAAGCTCTATATAGGAAGAACTTACGAGCATGAAGATTCAGCTAAGGAAGAGCGGAGATGTCCAAAAGAACACATTTTTCCAAAACTACAAACAGGGAAGTCTGATAAAAATGAGTGCTTATGAATCTTTGCTTTGTTTCCCATTCCATGAGAACAAGCAAAGAGGGGCAACTGTAATCACTCATTTTTACCTATAAATACATATTAGTGTTGCATGTATACATATTATATTATATGTTTATTATTTGCATGAGTGTTACTAATATATATATAAGATGTGGTGTGTGCATGTATATTATAAGCTATGTATGTATACGTATTAATGGTGTATGTGTGTCGCGTATGCATCTATATTTAGTACGAGCGTATTTGTTAATGTATATAGATGTTATGTTAATTATGTGTATGATTATATGTACGTATGCTAGTATGTTATATTAATTAATGTTTGCATAAGTATATATGTTTGTATTATCGTATGGGTATTGTAATTATACTATTACTAATATTATTGGGCTAATATATAAAATGAAATCCAAAAAATATATATTAAACCAAATAAATAAATTACAGTCCAAGTCCAATTACAAATAATTACAAGGCCCGGTTGGCCCAAACCCAAACCCTATCTAATTACAGTTACTGTGTGTGCAGGTGATTGTGGGCCGTTGGATCAAGATCTGATCCAACGGCCACGATCCAACCAAGGAGCCAAAATATCTGCCAGCCGCGTGCTCATCACGTCTGGACCGTTCGAGTGCTACGCGCAGACGCTTTGATATCCCACGCGTGCGTGAGCCCTACGCGCTCTGACCCCTCGACTGCTGAGCTCCACATAGCACGATCTGGAGCCGTTTCACCAAATCGAGGCTTCATCTGGGCCGTTCATCCTTCAAGCCATCTCGACCGTTAGATCAGATCTGATCTAACGGCCGAGAACATGTCTGGCTGCTGGCAGAACCCCCACACCACCACCATGCCGATCTTCAACCACCGCGCTCAGAACATGTCAAACACAGCAAGAAAGAAATTTGTCAGTCCAGATCTGAAAAAGCAACTATTATACAACTTGTACCAAAACCAAAGACAAGCATATATATGTAGGAAACAAATATTTTGTAAAGGGAGAGAGGGTGGTAACAAGCAAGAACAGAGAGTTGTATTCGAAAGAACAAGCTGTAATCGAACCAGTCAAGTTACAAAAAATACAAAAAGTCAGTCCAGTGGTAAATACTCGTTTCCCTTTTTTTTGTTTTTGCATGCATACACAAAAGAGATAAAAACGGAGAGAGAGTTGTCTTACCGTCGTCGTTTGTGGGTCTCCTCTCATCAGTGGCAAGCCTTTTCGGCTTCCCCAAGCCAGATACGGTGAACTGAAGGGAGAGGGAGACCCCTTGTAGTTACGTTTTGGTTTTAAAAAATGGGTTTTTCGTTTCGTATTTCCTAGATCTAGGGCAAATAGAGGCTTTTCCTCTGAATCCAACCTCGGATTCGTATCGAGTGTGAGACGGGGGTTATTTGGTAGGTTTTTTAGGCTCGCCGGCGCCGGAGAACACGGAGGCCGGCCGCCGGATTCTGGGTTTTATAGAGAGAGTTGAGAGAAAACGAAGAACAAGGGCTGGTTATAAAACTGAAAATGAAGCAAATGATGGAAAAATTGATTTCGGCCTAAAAAAAGGGTTTATATAGTTATTATTATTTCGTTAAATGGGTAAATTACAAACTAAATCCCCCCGCGTTTCCAATATTTCACTTCTGTCTCGCCGCATGGTATATTTACAACTCTGGTCCCCCTTGTATTTCAAAATCTTGCAATCAGTCCCTAAATTACACCGAATCAGTTTTTAAATGGTAAAATTACCCCTTTAACCATCCCGCGTTTTTGAACTTTTCATTTCGGGTCTGCTGATAAGTGTTCAAAAGTACTATTTTTATTACCATTTTTACTCATATTATTGTTAGACTTAAGCTCATATTAGTTGCATAATTAGTTATTCATGCAATAATTCATGTTTCTTTACACCGTTGAGCTTGATTACATAACTTGGTGATTTTTGTGGAAAAAGATGTTGCTTTGGTGTGTTTTGTGTGTATGTGCAGGATCACTTGCCAAAGCAAGGCTAGAGCTAGTTGCCAGGGCAATGCATGAAGGTTATGCCGAGCTAGTTGCCAGGGAAATGCATGAAGGAGACGCCGAGCCAGTTGTCATGGCAATTGTCGACAAAGAGAAAATGCAATAGAGATGTCGAAATTGATGACTAGACAAGCCCAAGATGACGTGGAGCAAAGCCCAAACCCAAAGGAATTTGATTTCCATGCAGAGATTAAAGAAGAATTAAATTCCAAGAAGATAGGAGAAGTTCTAGTAGGAATACAATTATAATAAAGAATTATATTCTTTAAAGATAATTTAATTCCAACTTAAACTCCTCCTCAAAGAAGGACTTTGGCCTAGCCCTATAAATAAGAAGGAGATTTCGACAATTCCATAGAGAAAAATAGAGGGGAATTTCGACAACTCCATAGAGAGCATTAGGGGAAATTTCGACTTCTTCTTCTTCTTTGCTTCCATTAGATTCATGGTTTGGGGATTATTCTTTGTATATCTTTTGAACCCAACCATGAACTAACTTGATTGGTTGGGGTTATTGTGTTTTGTTGTTGTGAGAAACAATTGGATTTTGTTTAGGTAATAAGAGTTTGCACTTTTCTATTCAAGGTTTACTCATTCTTGGCTTTTATTCTTGTTTGCGAGTGAATTGGGAGAGGATCTCGTAACTTCATCTATTTATCTAATATCGGAAGAATTAGATTCAAGAAACGAATGAGTATGGTCTTTATTCAATCTATTGATGGTGAAGATTAATCCGGCTTAGGAATAAGTTAAGGATTTCAACGGCTAAGAGGAGCGCAAGATTGGTTGTTGTTCACCCTTGATTCACGCAGGGGATGTATTATCAAGGCATGCACAAGTAGCTAGAGTTTCGACTTAGGGATAAGAAGAAACCATTGAAGAACGCTCTGCCGAACCTTGAAGTTGCTGCCCAGACGCCCAAGTAGTTGCCCAACTAGTTGCCCATGCAACCATTGATTAGTTGCCAAGGCAACCCCGTTGTGCAAGTTGCCACGGCAACTGAGTTGCCCGTGCACTCTTTTACCCAAACGATCCAATCGGCTATCACACCTCAATTCACGATAACCTGGCCTATCTCTCTCTTTTTCTCTCATATTTTCTTTTACTTTATTGCTTTCTAGTTTAGTTATTAGTTAAACTCCCATAATCCTTTAATTGTGTTTTTACTTTTCACAGTGCAGTAACTTAAGCAAAGTGGCCCAAACCAATCCCTGTGGAGACGATACTCGATACTCATATCACTTTATTACTTGCGACGTGTATACTTGCACAATTGTGTAGCACTTATCACACGCAACATCTGCCCCTTGGTCCAATTACGGTTTTAATCCTTTTAGGTTCTGTCTATTTCGCATTTTTGTCCTTAAATTACATATTATTGTTCTTTAATTTCTGCCACAGACTTTTATTTTTTTTCATTTCAGTCATGTTTCCATGTAAATATTCATGTTCGTATTATAATCGTATATGTTAATGTAGTCTTTTGTCTTATTATATATCTCTCGTATATGTCTCGTATTTTTATGTTCACATGTATATGTGTATTAAGTTTATAATGATTACGTGTCTTCTTGTTTGGTTATTCATATTAAGCATGTTATGTTCTAGTTGATTCGTATACGGTATATTTTGTATTTTTGTATGTGTGTATGTTCTCTTGGCTTTTTAGGTTACATGTTAGTATATTTACTTCTTTTTTATATATATAATATATTTGTTCCATATATGTTGAAATATGTTTTATTACTAGTATGTATGTCTCCTTGAAATATATGTTCGTCTACACACGTATTTATTCCTGTCTTGTTATTGTGACATATTAAATTTGTTTTTATCGATTGTTAAGCTTGTTATGTATATGTGTGTTTTAATTACGTATTTCATTTATGTTAGATTAGTATTCTATTATGTGAATATTTACTGTTTTAAAATTATCTGCTATGTCCTATATTTTTGTCACTAAGATTGCATATGGTATATAAATTGTTAATGCGGTGCCCTTTTATCCGAGAATAAACGGGGCCAGTATCAGGTGTAGTGATAGTGGTTGGGCGTTTACTCTCGGATAACGGGGCCCTTAAAATTTATTCGCAATTATGACCGAATTTTAAAATAATCGTCACTTTAATCCAGAAAATCCAATATTAATAAAGCGGTAATTATTAAAGTACCAATTTTGGGTGGTGTGGGGGTGCTAATCCTTCCCCATCCGTAACCGACTCCCGAACCCAACATTTTTTGAATCTCTGGTTTTATGGTGTCCGGCCTACCTAAGTGGCCGGTGGCGACTCCATTTTTTTAATGCGGTTTTTTTAAAACCCCACGGAATAAATATTTTATATCCAAAAGAATCACAAACACCTTTTCAAACACCTTCGAAAACCTCATTTTTATTTAGCGATAAATTAAAAAGGGACATCGCTACAGTTTTAGTATCACCCTGAATATATTGAGTGGTCCAGTAATTTACGTTGATTTATTCTCCCTCGACTATTCGGATTCGAGTTATGATGTATATAATCCGGATTTGAGTAAAGGTTTGGATGCTCATTCGGTTAATTTGGTCGGTGACCGAACTAAATTAAATGGTTTTTTCTTTAACTGTTAACCGAACCAAAATTTATTTGAAAATTACTAACCAAATCAAATAAAAGTCAGTTAATTCGGCAATTTTTGAATTAATCAAACTTTGTTATAAGTTTTAGGGTTTATGTTTTTTTCTTTAATTATATTAGATTAATTTGAGTATTTTTTTTTATTTAGGTTAAAATTTGGTCGGATCTTGAAATCTTGATGGGTATAGACTTAAAATATATGTAATATATATGATTAAATGTTTAATATTTTTGGTTAATTTGATTAATTAACTGGTTTCGAACCAAATTAATTTAAAAAATCTTTAACCGTTAACCAATCGATTAATTGAAAACTAATCCAAATAATCGAAAAAGTTGGGTTCAATGCTTACAGTGGCGGAACTTGGAGTGAAATTTTGAGGGGACTAACTTAAATTTTTAAAAAATTTAAAGGATTAAAAGAAATTTTTAAAAAAATATTGAGGGTTTAACTAAAATTTTTAATAATTTTAAGACATTTAACAAAAAAATTTAAAAATTTAAGAGAGAATTTAATTAAAAATATTTAAAATTTTGAAGCTTGATGTGAATTTTTAAAAATTTTGAGAGGGCCAAATTAAAATTTTCAAAAATTTTAAAGACAAAATTTAAGTCCCACCGGTCCTTAAAGCATCCGCCCTTGAATGCTTAATTTAACCTATCTTAACATGGTTGTACCCAAGAGGCCCTTGGTCCCAAAATTTTAAAAGCTGTATATTTTATAGTTAACCCTCAAATTTTAGTGTTAAGATCCACAACTTCTCAAAATCAACAAGGACACTGAAAGTAATTTCATTCTAAAAAGGTTCATATTTAATATAATTTGATTTTTAGTTAAACGTTTGTATATTTTTTATGGGTAATTATTTTATATATTGATTGTAAAAACTAAAAGTTTTCACAAGTATTTTGATTTTAGGATTTAGAGATTCAATTTTGGTGTAAGGCTTAGGGGTTAGAATTTAGAGTTTATATGTTAAAACTTAAATCCCTCTTCATATTACCCTAAAACCTAAACCCTAACCTCTAAACCTTAAGCCCCAAACCTTAAATTTTAACCCCTAAAGCTAAATCTATAAAATCTAAACTCTAAAACTAAGACATTTATAAAACATATAGTTTCCACCGTCAATGTATTCAAAGACGGAGTTAAGATTAAACATTTACAGGGGCCAAAATATTAAATTTTAAAAAATGCAAGAGTTCATTAAGTATTTAACACTCAAAATCCATGCCGAGAAGAATTTTATTGAAACTTAATTATGCAACATAGTCTACAGACACCAAAATCTCACTATACCTGATGAAAAGCCAAAACCATAAATAAACCCCAATATACTAAGCTCTTGTAGATTTGGGGTTAAGTAACTTAAGGGGAGATAAATCAAAATTATAAAAATTTAATCTCAATGGTTAAAATTTAATAATCCATATGACATAATTAGTATAGATATATACAAGACAATAAGCACGTTATCTATGCCATAAGAAATCAATGTGCAGGCGGATACCGTACAAGCAAAAGACTCGAGCCATGAACACAATAGTATACGGTTACTCCACATGAAAAAAGAGGAACAATGCTGCATTATGGAAGCTGGTCACTTGTTCTCATCAGCTGTAAAATTGCATGCGCTTTCCTTTGTGCTCTGTTTGTTCCGGTTTGGGACACCTCAACTAAATGCTCGTAAATACCGAACTGAAGGGCTGCCAGAATGTGAGACGAATTATTCAAACTCAACTCGAGAAGAACCGAGGCGGCACACTCCTTGTTCTTCGGGGTCCCGTCTCTGATGACATCAACCAGCATCCCAATGAACGAAAGCTTTCCGATCTCGTATCTACCTTGCGGATGAGTTGCTAGAAGCAAGAACATGGAAAGGGCCTCATCAACCATGCCCATTCTCTTATCCTTGACTAAGAGCTGTAATGGTGGCACGATGCCGGCATCGATGGCTCTTGCTTTATTGGCTTGGTTGAGACATAAGTTGAACAGTGCAGTGACAGCATCCTTTTTGCCTCTAACCGTCCCGGTTTTCAACAATTCTACTAGTGCAGGAATGCCTTCCGAGAGAGCAATCGTCACTTTGTTCTCGTCGAGCATCGATAAGCTGAATAAAGCTGCTGCAGAATTCTCTCTCGACTCCATACTTCCGTTTCGCAAGACGTCTATTATAACAGGTATTGCTTTTTGTTGCGCTATGAGCTTCTTGTTAGTGTCGTCGATGGATAAATTCAATAGAGATGTCACGGCATGCTCTTGAATTTTAGGATTCGGATGGGGCAACAGCTTCACCAATGCTGGGATTGCTCTGCAATTACCGAACAAATCTCGGCTCTCTGGTTGCTCCTTGGAAAGCGTACGGATATCCTTTACCGCCCTTAACTGCACTTCTAATTCCGGGGAAGATAGTTCTTCAACCAAAGATGATATTTCTTCCTCTTTAACACAGGAGCCTTGTGGAGATGCAAGATCCTCTGTGGTGGGATGCTTATAATTGTTCTTCTCTCTCCATTGTGTGATAAGGTTCTTGAGGGCATGATTCGGCGCTAGCAACAAGTGAGCCAGAGTCTCCCTCGTCTTTGGGCATGTCCGATTGTTAGAATCGAACCACTTCTGTATGCTATCTCTTTCAAATGTCTGAAATTCAGTTTGAAAACAATGAACCAAAAACACATGTGCCAAACAATCAAGTGAAAACGATTGGAACAAGAGAAGATTAAGGTATAAACGTTACCTGCCCACTGGCTATGATAACCGGATCTCTCATTACTTCGAGCATGATCGGACACAGGAACTCGTGAGGGATCACCAAAGACGCCGACTTCTCCAACATTTTAGGTTTGACAGGCTCCTCGAAAATATTGGTTACTTCCATGCCTAAAATCCGTTTGAATTTATCGAGAATTTCTATAACCTGCACCACGCACTCTGAGGCTTGGCCTCTTTCTTTGGCAAGAATCCTTATAGCTATGGTTTCTTTCTTCAAGTCCTCAACGGTTTGCAAGCCAAGTTTCTTGGCTAGCCTTTCTATGATGGCTATATCAGCTGTCCTTTCATTAGTTTTTGAGGATATCACCATCAAATCTACTGCAAGTTCCATATCCTGCGTATGTTTTCGCCGTTTGCCTCGCCTCAACTGTGTCACCATTAGTTCGACCTGAATAACATCCGGCATTCGAATTTTAAATATACACCGAATAAGCCTTCAAAAACAAAGAATGATGGAGTAATACTTTTGATTCATACCTGCTCCCTTACTTCCACGGAAACATCTATTTCATCGTATGGCATTTCATCCAAAACTTGGCATAAATTTTCGTAAACGGCGTTAAATTTGACCATCATAGCCTCGGTTTCTAGTGCCTGAATTACAAAGGAAAAATCTCAGAAATAAGCAACAATGGTGATGATGAGAGGCCAAATGTAGTAGAAGCATTCTCACCAGGAAAATCTTGCCACCATCGCTGCAAGTTTTCAAAAGTTTCTTGGCCAAACAAAGTACTTTCTTCAACTTGGACAAAGCGGCTACGGCTTGGGGAGGAATGCAGGCACCGAAGAGCCGAATCTCGTCGAAAAAGGGCAACAGAATCTTCATGCGCCTAACAAGGCTGTAGCATTCGTGTCTTTGGGTGCTTCGGAAGTCTCCGAGTCGAGCAACGTATTCGATGAGGCTGACGCTTTCCTGGACCAAATCGAATTCGTTTTGCTGTTTCTCTTCCTCCAAAGTCTCCCCTCTCCGGAAATCAGTATCGGAGTCTCTCTCCCTGTATACCACCATGGTAGTTCGTGCAAGCTTTTTCTCCGGACAACTAATGACGGTGCTAATAGGTTTGTCTTCGGCCATTGGGGTTTGAAAGAAGGGAGAAATCATGTTTAAATATGGAGGAAGAGGGAGCCCAAGACAAAGCCGAAGAGGGGTGTTGGGGGGAAATCAGAATGGAGAGACTTTAAATCCCTAACGCAGGTTTCCAGGATGATGGGGTTGCTGTGTGTTAATCCCATAGCGTGCATTTCGGGTCTGTTGCAATGAATTCCGCGGGAGTTTTGCTCCTTAAAAATAGGAAATCTAGAACAGGTGCTTTGTCGTTTATGTAATTTTTTATATATAAATAGAACAGATAGCTAAACTACATTTGCATTTATATAAAACAGTTACAATATAAAATAAAAGGCAAATTAAAAAAATGTTAATCCATGCTTATAACATAACCTAAATGATAACTCCATTGCTCTAATATATTTAGGTTTCAGTGGAAAAATGACGATGTTATTTTAAGAGATCTGAGTTTGAGCACTTGTGTGCGTTGTCAGAAAATTTTAAAAAATATGAACAAATACTACCATATAATCATAACAGTTTATTTATACAGAGAGATTCCTGCTAAAAGATGTTAGACAATCGTCCCCCTCTTTCTTTTAATGTGATACTATTTTAATCCAAAAATATATGCTTGCTTGGCATTCCTTGTAACAATATGCAGTTTGGGTTGCAATAAGACCTCCAAATCAAGTCCATCCATGCGTGTAAATACACATTAGATTAGTAACTACCATGGGGGTTAAATACGTATTAGATCAACAAATATTCAGTGCACTCTCAAAAGAGAATTCAAATTCGAACTTTGGAGACTATAAATCATAAAACCGACATAAACAGCCAAAATGTCCACAAGACTTATTACATGGAAGGTGCTGCTTAGGAGGATGATTCAATCCATGTGACTCTGATTTGTTGGATATGATCGTGTTCAATTTTTTTCTCATATATTTGAGAATCATATTCTCCATGTCCATATTTGTCAACCGAAGTATCAGACATGATAAGATACAGTCACACTTGCATTTTCCCCTATGATCAAAAACTGTAATGAAGGAACAAAATTCAGAAAAGCAAAGGGTTCTTAGATCAGATGTGCTTGATTTATAATGTTCCCCTGCCTCGTTAATAAAAAGCCATTAGAAACAATAAAATCATTTTAGCTATTTCAATACATGCATAGACACCTTGCTTTCATTTGGATCCATCAAAATAACACAAAGAAATATAAAATGAAACAAAGAAAAATAAATAATGAGTTGAAAAATACATCAGATCTTTTCTCAAAATATAATCTATTTAAATATCTTCCAAAATGGAAGAGAAAGAGTGACACGTACATACCAGGCCATAGATGGCCGTACTTGCCTCTAATAGTAGCCTTAAGGTGACTACTCAAGACATGAGAAGGGTGTGTACGGAGTGTTTCTGAAAATGAGTTAGAAAATTATGGCCTTTTAACAAGCAAAGAGATGCTCTTTAAATAGAGCTAGCTAACCTAACCATGGTTATTTTTAGTGTTGGGCTCGATGAATCAACCGTTCTTGCTTACTAAGTAGTGGATAAGTGATTTCTTGGGTGATGGTGGTGGAAGCAAAAAGATAGAAAAAATTACACAACGATTTAGAGTGGTTCGGCTTTCTAACTAAAGCCTACATCTACTACCTTAACTTCTCAACTAACGATTCCCCAAATCCAATAAGAATTTTTTTCCCCTTTTACAAGGTTTAGGAGGCAGCCTTTACAACCTAGACTCAATTACTAAGCCTAGCATCAAAAGCTTACAACCCAAGCTTTGGGAAACCTTTCTAACAAGAGAAAACAAAGCAAACAATAAATCCCTCTACAATGTATGTGTTTGCACTCTAAGCTCTCACCCAAAATCCTAATACACTTGAGCATACATAAACATTTTGGCTCACAAGTGTTTGTCTATACAAAAATATCTAAGACAAATTTTCAATTATTTAGATGTTGGCCATAAGATCATTTTTTGTTCCAAGTGCTTGAAGGGTCATTTTATCCTCCCAAATGAGTTCTTAGCCGTTGGAGACTTTATTTTCCGCAATAAATGCAGTTATGAAGACATCCATATTAATACATGGGTAGCGGTATCGATACTCGTTCTTCAAAAACTAGCCGTTATCTCTTCACAGTCTTAACATATCGATACGCCTTTGGACCATATCAATACGGGGGTTCGATATGCTACAGTCTATATCAAATATGGGGTTCAACATGGTACGGTCTGTATCGATACGGGGGTTCGATACGTGGGTTTAAAAACAAGGATCGGTGCACCTATAGGCATATCGGTACGACCCTCTCCGTATCGGCACGCATAAGCCATACCGGTACGGGTTTTCGGTTTTAGAAAAATACTGTAGCTGAAACCCTAAAGTGTATCGATACGAGGTGTAATCGTATCGGTACGGTCATGCTGAAAACTTGAGTTTGGCTACTTTAAAACGTTTTAAACACTTCCAAAACCTTTTGAAAATACCTCAAACTTATTTTCAAGTTGTTTAGACTTAAAATCATTTTTGAAATCTTTTCAATTTAGTCCAAAACTATTTTCCAATTATTATATCAAAACAAAAATTCCTAACACCTACGAAAGCGAGAAAATGGCCTATAGCTGGCCTACATATTTAAAATTTAAACCAAAAAATAACGGGGTCAGATCAGATCTTCAGTGTATCCCCCTTTTTCGCTTCTAGGTTTTCTTATGGGAAAAGCCTGCCATCACGATCCTTAACTGCATTGTTTGTCAAAAAGAGTATTGACTATTTTTTGTCGTAATGGCTTTTATCTTCTTCCTCCTTGAAAAGAGCATTAACATCTTGTCGTACCGTCCAAACTGTTGGGCCTTCTTCCATCCTAACTGGGCCTCCAACAATTAGGAAGTTGTCCAAATCGCATATAGTGTATCTATCGCTATTGCCTTTGATATGGTCCATTAGCTCGTTGAGCTGTACTGTCATAACCTTTCAGGCCATATTTAAAACTTCGAGTACCATCTGGTGATCTTCTTCAAGAATAGCTGAAGTATATGTGGGCCATTTCTCATATTCTTCTAAAACCCAAACCATGACTATTGGATTTAGTATAGAAGGTGGAAAGTCTATGGCATCTATTGGTTATTTCCACCCAAGATTGATGTATCTCCTTGGGGTAGAAATTATCTGAACCTTCTCTATAACACCTCGATCCCGATCCATATCTGAAGTACTATATTTGGGTCACTCAAAATTTGACCCATCAAATTTCAAACTTTAAACCATAAGTTTAGCCTTTATTTACAATATTAAACATACGTAATATTTCATCGTGAAATCAATCCATATAAATCAGTTTACAAAATAGGAACTCCAAGTTTAAAATACTGTATCTCAAAATAATAAAGCAAATAGAGCAACATTTGTAAGGTCCTATAAATACATAAGCCCAAAGCTAAATACTAAGCATTGTACTCTGAAGCGATATGGTGTTGGGAGATCCCTTCTCGATGTGCTCCTTGATCACTGTTACCTCTCCAAAAGTATTATTTTTATGCCAATCTTACAATGCTTTTGCTTGCTTTTAGGTACATTTAGCTGCATAAGGTTGTTAAAATCATGCATTTGCATAAGGAGTTTAGAATTTTGTCTATGCCAGTGTGAATGGTTGTTTTGTTGGCAATTTTGCAGGTTTGGCATAGTATTTGGCCTAAAAATGAAACACATGAAAGAATGCCAGAGAGAATACCGAGTTGCTGTTGGCAGCGAAGGACCAGAAGAGAAATGGCAAGCACCATTGGCAATAGGATGCCAGAAGAGTTATGCCAAGAACCCTTGGCAATGCCAGCCCGAAAAAATAGGACCAGATCATGCTGCGAAAAAATAGCATTTGATCAAACTCCGAAAAAATAAGAAGGTAAAAAAATAGGATGCCAAGTTTGTCTAGCACGAATAGATCAAACGATGCCAAGCGCGGCTGCCAAAGGATTGACGGCATATGACGTCAGCCCTAGTGAAAACCTGATCAGCTTATCACCTTATCAGCTTATCACTTCAAATCTGGATAAGATGATCACTTCCTTTATCCCTTGGCGCATTCAAATTTCAAACGTGAAGGCTTATCCTAGGGCTTCTTTGCAAGCCTATTTAAAGAAAGATCAAGCAAACATTTAGAGGACGAACTTGGAGAGGATTTCATTAATGATCGAAAAAGGAAGGCTGCGTGGTTCGACCAGCTAGACCGAGGGCTTGGAGCCATTGAAGGGCTGCATTGAGAGACCGCTTCTTGCCCATTCTCTTTGTTTAGTTACTTTTATTTTTTAATAATGATGTATTTTGAAAATGTTTATGGTTTTTCGGTTAAATCTCTCACCATGAAATAATCTAATAGTTGGTGGGGGATGTTTGCATTGAAACGCTATTTTCATGTTTAGTTTTTTATAATAAATCTGCCTTGGCACTATTTTATTTATTCGGCATACTTTAATGTTTTTTAAACACTATGCTAAGCGAGATCTGGCACTGTTAGCCTATTGCTCCTCAATATCTTAACAGACTTGGGGTGGCAACGATTGAGTTATTGAATACTAAGGAGAGAAGCTTCGAGAGAAGCCGTTCAAGTAGATGAACTTACTTCGGGAGTGAAATCTACCCCTTAGGAGTATAGATTGGATCTTAATCAAATTGGTTTATTTAAAAGCATGCACTATAGAGATATAGGGGTTTTTACATGATCAATTTAGGGCAATGACCATCGAGAGATGCTTTGCTAATTTTGAATTTGCTCGACAAACAATGCCAAGACAGGTTGTTATTAAAGGCTGGCATTGCATGAATATCGTGAAAATGAGGCATTCCCTGTAACGCCCCAGTTTTAGGGCTTAGCGGTTTGGTGGTTTATTAGACGGTCTAGTGGACCGGAGTAGAGATTCGAGTCAGTTTCGGGATCATATATTTTTGGTGTTGGAAAAATTATGGAAAATGCTTAAAAATCATTATTAATCATGTATTTAATAATGGTGGAATCAATTTTGAAAAATGAGTTTTGGAAGATGGGCATTTTGGTTAGTGACCAAAATGAAAGTTTTGAAAACTGTGATTTTCTAGTGACTAAAATGAAAATGGTCAAATACTTAGAATCTTTAAGGAGGTATTTTACCAATTGGTTTCTGATGATTTCTCCCTTGATTTGAATTATTTTAACATGTGGTTTAATTAATAATTAAAGAGGATTTTGTTAAAAAGTTAGTTAACTTTTCCAAAACAAAATTCACGTCATTTTCTCTCAACTTTTTATCTCCATTCTC
Source organism: Hibiscus mutabilis (assembly GCA_019671005.1). Classification (NCBI taxonomy): domain Eukaryota; kingdom Viridiplantae; phylum Streptophyta; class Magnoliopsida; order Malvales; family Malvaceae; genus Hibiscus; species Hibiscus mutabilis. The sequence continues at coordinate 39,436,724 of CM033732.1, forward strand.
TCCTCAGCAAAACACCCAGTTTTCATCAAATTTCCAGAGGTGAGGTGGTTTCTAACTTGATTTTATTATATCAAATTGTTTTATAAAGATTGTTTATACAAAATCTTACAATAATCTTGTGTTTTCTTAGCTTTTCACAAATCAATTGAGGGAGAAACTTCACAATATGGGTAAGGTCCGAGATCTCCTCTATTGTATGGTTCTTTAATGAAATTCCCAAGCATTTGATCCTTGTCTTTGTGTTTCTAATCTGATTTTGATGATTTTTTAATGTTTAATTGAATTATTTAGGGAAAATGAGTTGATTTGCAAATTGGATCTGATTTCCAGTAAGTAAGGTTGCTTTGATTCATATTTTGGATGTTTAATAATGTTGATAAGTGATTTTTATCAATGGAATCCCGAAACTTAAGAATCTCTATTTGTTTAGGTTGTTAGTTTTGAGGTTTTGTGGTGTTTTTATGGTTGTAAGGATGCTGGAGGTGGTAGGTTGTTTTGAATCTATTTTTATATGTGTTTTGGTGTTAAAAGTGATGTTAGATTTATAGATGTTGGCTGGGTTGTGAATTGAAGTGTTTTGGTTATGTTTTCGGTTATTGGGGAGGGTTAATTGTGGAGGTTTTGTGAGAATCCGAGAAGGATTGTGGTTGTTGTGTTTGGAATGCATTATGATGCATTAATCGTCTGTTGTTTTGCGGCAAAAACAGAGGAGGTTGATCTTGAAGTGATTGGAGAAGCGTTAGAGGCTTTAGATTCTTGATTTCGAGTCGGCGAATTGAGGTGTCGCGTATCGTTGAGTGAAAACGTAGTTTAAAGTGTTTTGATGTTTTGGGAACAGAGTTTTGGGAGTTAAGGTAGAGCTTGAAACGCTTACCTAGACTCAAAAGTAAGTATAAAGTGGTTTTCTCTCTCGGTCGTGCTAGTTTGAAATGGTTTTATGCACTTGTTTTAATTTACATGTTACCTACTGTTTAAACATGTTTTAAAGTATTTGATATACTGTTTTTAAGCATGAAATGATGAAGGATGCACATGGTAAGTGGTCCTTGTAAGTATGGTTTATACTTGTGTTTTAAAGCATGGTAGTTGCTTTGGAAATGGCATGGTTTAATGCTTGTTAAAAACAGTGAGGTAAATGTTATTTGGTTAATTATATTGGCAAGTGATGTGGTTTTAAAATTGTTATCGAATATAGTTGGTCGGCCATAGGATTGAGTGCACTGTAAATAAGTCGCCTTGGATTTTGAGGGGTTTATACGGTGTACCGAATACTCCATCAAAGTATCCTAATGGAAGAAGGGGTTAAACAATATCGAATACTCATGTTAGTGAATTAAGCATCTAACCGATGATTAGGGTGGATGTCCCCGTGGGTTGTTATAGTACCCGGTTGTTAATGTACCGCGATTGTGATTGTATCGCTATTCCGGTTGATATGGCTTGAAGTGTTAGGTTAACACTTGTTGAATCCGTGTATCCGGTGAACTCTTTTGTTAATGGACTTGCTTAATGATCACTTGAAAGCCAATATAATTGTTAATGTATCATTGAAATGTTTTTGTTGTATAATGTGATTTATACATGTTTCTCCTTAAGCTTTGCATTTGGTAGTAATGCATGGAAAGACTTAAGTGGAGGGTTAGCAATGTGACTTGCTGTTGTTTAATGATACATGTAGCATATGGTGTAATATGCTGGTTTTGATGGTGTAAAGTGCATGTTTAAAAAGGGGCATGATGATGTTAAAAAGGATGATGTTATGTAAATGGTTTTAAATGCCTTGATGGTGTTTGTTTTTCAGCACTCCTCACTAAGCCTTGTGTGCTTACGCTCTCGTTGTCCATCAATGCAGATAATTGAGGTCTTGGAAGGCAGCAAGAAGCAATGGGATCTTGGAAAGACTTGTTTCCAAAGTATGTTAGAGACTAGACTATAATGAATAAGGGCAATGAGGTACTTGTTGTGTTTTGGGAAATGTTTTGTGAAACTCCCTGTTTGAACATGTTTCTTTAGTTGCTCTTAGGTAGTAAATGGCCTTTAAAGTTTGTTTTTGGTTTTGGTTTACCTTTTGGTATGTTAGTTGGATGCATATTAGGAAGCATGCCTATAGATTTCCTCTTCGACGCATGAATCCTTGTTGTGTTGTTAGGTATGTGTTGCTAGTTAGCATAAGATATGTTTGACATGTTGGTATTATGTTTAAAGCATGTTGGAGTGGTTTGAGTATGCTTTTAGGATGAAAAATCAGGCAAACGTGACATTAGGCGTACCGTTACGCAGGGGACCGTATCGGTACGGCTAGGCAATTCTAGGCTTGTGGGATTGGTACGGGTCTTGCGCGTTTCGATACGCCTAGGCAAATTTGGCCTGGCGTAACAATACGGGGATGGGCGTTTCGATACGAGTTTTAGCCCTTGGAATTCACTTTTGTAACTCGAACCCGCGTATCGAAACACCTAAGGAACCGTATCGGTATGATTTTAAATATTTCAAAAGTTCGGTATTTCAGTTATGCGTATCGAAATGGCTTGGTGGTTTATCGAAATAGTGTGTTTCAAATCGTATCGGTACGGGCTTACCCGTTTCGATATGGATGACCGTTTTCCTTTGAATGTCACCTTTGGGCAGTTTTGCTTTCTTTGCATTTTAGTCCTTGAATCTTGCCATGAAACTATATGTGGTAGAATGATCAGTTTGAGGTGAAATTTGAGTCGAAAGTTTGGAATCTGACTAATTAAAGATTGGTAACTTAAATGTAGGTTAAATCCTGTAATTTTGTGTATTTGCAATTTGGTCTCTAATTTGCAAATATGATCAATTGGATGTCAATTTGATGTCCAATTGAGTTGGGGTTGCACCTGATGTCTATATGAACATGTATGGTTAACAATTGGCATCTAGATAAGATAAAAGAAAAAAATGGACCGGGTTTGGTTGTATCTCTTCGATTTGCTACGGTAAACCTAATGTAGCCTTCTTGGTCGGTTGGGCGTCTAGGCCGGGTAAGGGGGTTACATTTGGTGGTATCAGAGACAGGTTTGGTTCGTTTGTGAGGTTGTTGTCGTGAGTTATGCTCTGTTGTGTTGGTTTTATATGCTATGTTGGGTATGTTTTGGGGGTACCCATTATCTTATTATTATAGTCTGGAAAGTTTTAATTTTTGAAAAGAAAGTCTTGGATCCTTGCTTGAGGCTGGCCTGACTGTTTTGTTTTGAAATGATTATCATGCCTTAGATATATTTTAGCACGATGGAACCGAGGAGAGAGTTGCAATCTAGTGCGATTGTTGCTGCGGCTGGGCAGGATGATGAATGAGAAGTTGTGCCTCCTAAAAGGTTGCCACCACCCCACTTAATCCACCTAAGGGAGTGGAGCAAGTACCACCTGCGCCGACTGGGCCAGGGATAGGTGATATGGCACCGCTGATACCGGCCATAACCGGTGCATTTCAGGCAGCAGTTGTGGGTGTTCGTGTGCCAGCACCACCGGTTGAGGGGAAAGGTTTTTCGTTTGAACGTCTTCGTAGTTTGGGCGGAGTTGAGTTCTGAGGGTTGTCGCCTGAGGCTTCTAAGGGTTGGTTGGCCAATACTAAGAGGATACTGGGCCAGATGGGGTACACCGATACTCGTAAGATGGGCTTTGCTATTTCCTTACTGTAGAGTGATGCTTATTCATGGTAGACTTCCACGATATTCGGTATGGCGACAGATGATGTGACCTGAGAGTTCTTCTGTGAAGCTTTCCGGAAGAAGTTTTTGGGAGTTTGATATCAGGATGAGAAGAAGCGTGAGTTTATGCCTTTGGTGCATGTCAGTATGTCTGTTGCGGAGTATGAGGTGCAGTTCGTGAGGTTGAGTCGGTATGCACCTGAGTTGGTTCCTGACGAACGTACTTAATGTGATCGTTTTCAGTATGGGCTTGTGCAGGATGTTAAGACATACATGCTTGCTGCTGATTACACCGACTTTTATGTGTTGGTTTCGCGAGCTAAGGATGTGGAGCAGAATCTGGGCTTGGCATATGGATTGTGAGGTTCTAGCTAGGGTAAGAGAGCTGTTGATTCAGGTTATAGCGTTGGTCAGGCCAAGAGACATCGTTACAGGAAGTTTCACCTGGAGCCGAGGCATGGCGGAGGTGTTGTGGGACGTGAAATCCAGGGGCAAGGTGTTCAGGTTAGAGCATCGTTTAGCACTTGTTGGGTTTGTGGATCCTGAGATTATTTGAGGCGAGATTGCCCGCGTTTGGCCATAGAGGATCAGGCACCCGTGCCTGTGGTGGCTAATGCTTGTTGGAGTTGTGGGTCAGGCGACCATCAGAGGCGTGATTGTCTATTGTTGGCCCGAGGTGGGTAAGGTGATGCACCTGTTGTTGCTCCGCAGCGTGGTCGTGGCTGCGGACCGTTCCAGCGTCTAGATGGTGGACAGAGGACTGTAGCTCATATTGTTGCTATCCAGTCTGAAAGAGGTAGACCGGCTAGGGTGTATGTGCACCGAGAGGGTCGTAATGACACCGATGTGATTGTAGGTACTTTTACCCTACAATCTTTGTCGTTGTATTCGTTGGTTGATTATGGTTCTACTCATTCATACATTTTGAGTAAGCATGCTGAGTTGCTTGATACATCTATTGAAATTCTTAATGTGGGTGTTAGAGTGACTAGTTCTTTTGGGGAGACAGACGTGGTTAGGAGGTTGTATCGTAGATGTCCGCTGATGGTCCAGGGACATGTGTTTGCCGTGGACTTGATGGAGTTACCATTCTATGGTTTTGATGTGATTTTGTGTATGGATTGGTTGACTGAACATCGGGCTGTGGTGGATTTTGAGACCAAATGGGTATCTTTAAGGTTGTCGGATGATTATGAGGTGGTGGTTGTTGGCGAGAATACCAAGTTTTTGTCTAGTGTTGTTTCAGCTTTGGAGGCAAGACGAATGTTAGATTCTGTATGTCAGGCTTATTTGGCCTATGTTATGAATCCTGGATCGAAAGAGTTGAGGGTGCAGGATCTTCGTACCGTATGTGAGTTTTTGGGTGTTTTTCTGAAGGAATTACCGGGGTTGCCACCTGACCGTGAGGTAGAGTTTGGCATCAAGGTCTTTGTAGGTACGATACCTGTATCTATTGCTCCGTACCGCATGGCTCTGAAGGAATTGAAGGAGTTGAAAACGCAATTGCAGGAGTTGCTTGATCGTGGGTTCATTAGACCATTATTTCACCGTGGGGAGCACCGGTACTATTTTTAAGAAGAAAAATGGTATGTTACGGATGTGTATAGATTACCGGCAGCTGAATAAGTTGACAATAAAGAACAAGTATCCCTTACCGCGGATAGATGACCTGTTTGATCAGTTCAGGGGAGCTTCGGTGTTTTCCATGATAGATTTGAGGTCAGGGTACTATCAGTTAAAGGTGAAAGAGGTGGATGTGCCCAAATCAGCCTTTCGTACGAGGTACGGGCATTACGAGTTTCTTGTGATGTCGTTTGGTTTGACCAATGCTCCAGCTGTTTTTATGGACATGATGAACCGTGTGTTTCATGAGTTTTTGGATCAGTTTGTGGTTGTGTTCATCGATGATATCCTTGTGTACTCTCGTACTGAGGAGGATCATGATAGACATTTGAGAATTGTGCTTCAGACGCTGTTGGCTAATCAGCTTTATGCTAAGTTAAGCAAATGTGAGTTCTGGCTCAAGGAAGTTATGTTTCTCGGACATGTTGTGTCAACCGGAGGAATCCGTGTTGATCCGCATAAGGTTGGGGCTGTAATGAGTTGAAAGGAGCCTAAGTCTGTGACGGAGGTTAGAAGTTTCCTTGGTTTGGCGGGTTACTACCGGAGGTTTGTGAAAGGGTTTTCTAGTTTGGCGGCTCCATTAACAAATTTGTTGCAGAAGAATGTTCGGTTTGAGTGAATGGAAGATAAACAGTGAGCTTTGGAAAGGTTGAAGGAAGCTTTGACGCGAGCTCCGGTCTTGGTTCAACCAGAATCAGGAAAGGAGTTCGTTGATTATAGTGATGTGTCGTATGTTGGGCTTGGTTGTGTGTTGATGCAGGAGGGTAAGGTAGTGGCGTATACATCTAGGCAGTTGAAGGTGTATGAACGTAACTACCCTACTCACGATCTTGAGCTGGCCGCTGTTGTGTTTGCCTTGAAGATTTGGAGGCATTACCTCTATGGGGAGAAGTGTGTGGTTTATACAGATCATAAGTGTTTGAAATACCTGATGTCGCAGAAGGAGCTGAATCTTGGGCAACGTAGATGGTTGGAGTTGCTTAAGGATTATGATCTGACCATTGAGTATCATCCGGGGAAAACCAATGTTGTGGCGGACGCTTTGAGCAGTAAAGCGGTTGTGGAGCTGAGAGCCATGTTTGCTCGGTTGAATGTGATGAATAATAGAGGTTTGTTGGCTGAGTTGCAAGTGAATCCGTCCTTGTCGCAGATGATTAAGGAGAAGCAATTGTATGATGGGAGTTTGGTATCTCATGTGGAAGATATCAGGGATGGAAATCCTACTGATTTTCATTTCAACGATGATGGGGTGTTGTGTTTCAAATGTCGAATAGTGGTGCCTGAGGATGAAGAGTTGAGGCGTACTATTTTGACTGAGGCACACGCTGTCCTTTTTCTATGCATCTCGGTAGTACTAAGATGTATCGAGGGTTGAAGGAGGAGTACTATTGGGTTGGACTGAAGAAGGATGTGGGAAAGAATCACCATGGATTTTGTGTCTGGGCTGCCCTTGACGCCGACCAAAAAGTATTCCATTTGGGTGATTGTGGATCAGTTTACGAAGTGTGCGCATTTTGTGCCTGTGCATACTACGTTTACCTTGGACAGGTTGGTTGAGTTGTACATCTCTGAGATAGTGTGTTTGCGCGGGGTGCCCAAATCTATAGTTTCACATAGGGATCCGCGGTTCACCACAAGTTTCTGGGTGAGTTTGCACCGTACTTTAGAAACCCGGTTGAGTTTTAGTACCTCGTACCACCCTCAGTCGGATGGCCAGTCGGAGCGCGTGATTCAGGTTCTCGAGGATATGCTAAGGTGTTGTGTTATTGAGTACCAGGGAACGTGGGAGAAGCAGTTGCCGTTAGTGGAGTTTTCTTACAATAACAGTTATCATGCTAGCATACCGATGGCACCTTATGAGGCGTTGTATGGCCGGAAGTGTCGCACGCCCATGTGTTGGGCAAAAGCGGGGGAAAAGTTTGTATCTATGCCTAATGGTTTGAAAGGCATGACCGAAAAGGTAAAGTTGATATGTGAGCACTTAAAAGCGGCTGCAGATCACCAGAAATCCTATGCTGATTTGAAGCGTAGGGATATAGAGTACGTTGTGGGTGATAACGTGTTTTTGAAAGTGTCACCTTGGAAAAAGGTGTTGCGTTTTGGGCGGAAAATGAAGCTTAGCCCGAAGGTTCATCGGACCATACGAGGTTGTCGAGCATGTGGCTCCTGTTGCGCACCATTTGAAGTTACCTCTGGAGTTGGGAAAGATTCATGATGTGTTCCACATTTCAGTGTTGCGGAGGTATAGGTCGGATCCATCGCATGTCATGCCAGTGGAGGAGATCGAGTTGAGACCAGACATGTCTTACGATGAGGAACCAGTAGAGATTCTTGATACCAGCAGTAAGGTGCTGCATGGCAAAACAGTCGAGCTGGTTAAGGTGTTGTGGAAGCACCGTGGTGTTGAGGAGGCCACGTGGGAACGCAAGTCGGATACGGTGAAACAGTTTCCGCACCAATTTCCTCAAGGTAAATTTTGAGGACGAAATTTCTTAAGTGGGGGAGAGTTGTAACACCCCGATTTTAGGGCTTAGCAGTTTGGTGGTTTATTAGACGGTCCGGTGGACCGGAGTAGAGATTCAAGTCAGTTTCGGGATCATATATTTTTGGTTATGGAAAATGCTTAAAAATCATTATTAATTATTTATTTAATAATGGTGGAATCAATTTTGAAAAATGAGTTTTGGAAGATGGACATTTTGGTTAGTGACCAAAATGAAAGTTTTGAAAACTGTGATTTTCTAGTGACTAAAATGAAAAGGGTCAAATACTTAGAATCTTTAAGGAGCTATTTTACCAATTGGTTTCTGATGATTTCTCCCTTGATTTGACTTATTTTAACATGTGGTTTAATTAATAATTAAAGAGGATTTTGTTAAAAAGTTAGTTATCTTTTCCAAAACAAAAATCACGTCATTTTCTCTCAACTTTTTCTCTCCATTCTCTCCTCAGCCAAACACTCAGTTTTCATCAAATTTCCAGAGGTGAGGTGGTTTCTAACTTGATTTTATTATATCAAATTGTTTTATAAAGATTGTTTATACAAAATCTTACAATAATCTTGTGTTTTCTTAGCTTTTCACAAATCAATTGAGGGAGAAACTTCACAATATGGGTAAGGTCCGAGATCTCCTCTATTGTATGGTTCTTTATTGAAATTCTCAATCATTTGATCCTTATCTTTGTGTTTCTAATCTGATTTTGATGATTTTTCAATGTTTAATTGAGTTATTTGGGGGAAATGAGTTGATTCGCGAATTGGATCTGATTTCCAGTAAGTAAGGTTGCTTTGATTCATATTTTGGATGTTTAATGATGTTGATAAGTTATTTTTATCAATGGAATCCCGAAACGTAAGAATCTCTATTTGTTTGGGTTGTTAGTTTTGAGGTTTTGTGGCGTTTTTATGGTTGTAAGGTTGCTAGAGGTGGTAGGTTGTTTTGAATCTGTTTTTAGATGTGTTTTGGTGTTAAAAGTGATGTTAGATTGATAGATGTTGGCTGGGTTATGAATCGAAGTGTTTTGGTTATGTTTTCGGTTGTTGTGGAGGGTTAATTGTGGAGGTTTTGTGAAAATCCGAGAAGGATTGTGGTTGTTGTGTTTAGAATGAATTATGATGCATTAATCCTATGTTGTTTTGTGGTAAAAATATGGGAGGTTGATTCGAAAGTGATTGGAGAAGCGTTGGAGGCTTCAGATTCTTGATTTCGAGTCGGCGAATCGAGGTTTCGCGTATCGGTGAGTGAAAACGTGGTTTAAAGCATTTTGATGTTTTGGGAATAGAGTTTTGGGAGTTAAGACAGAGCTTGAAACGCTTACCTAGACTCAGAAGTAAGTATAAAGCGGTTTTCTCTCTCGGTCGTGCTAGTTTGAAATGGTTTTATACACTTGTTTTAATTTACATGTTACCTACTATTTAAGCATGTTTTAAAGTATTTGATATACTATTTTTAAGCATGAAATGTTGAAGGATGCACATGGTTAGTGGTCCTTGTAAGTATGGTTTATACTTGTGTTTTAAAGCATGGTAGTTGCTTTGGAAGTGGCATGGTTTAATGCTTGTTAAAAACACAGTAAGGTAAATGTTATTTGGTTAATTATATTGGCAAGTGATGTGGTTTTAAAATTGTTATCGGATATAGTTGGCCGGCCATAGGATTGAGTGCACTATAAATAAGTTGCCTTGGATGTTGAGGGGTTTATACGGTTTACCGAATACTCCATCCAAGTACCCTAACGGTAGAGGGGTTAAACAGTACCGAATACTCTTGTTAGTGAATTAAGCGTCTAACTGATGATTTGGGTGGATGTCCCCGTGGGTTGTTATGGTACCCGGTTGTTATTGTACCCGGATGTTAATGTACCGCGATTATGATTGTATCGCTATTCCGGTTAAGATGGCTTGAAGTGTTGGGTTAACACTTGTTGAATCCGTGTATCCGATGAACTTTTTTGTTAATGGACTTGCTTAATGATCACTTGAAAGCCAATATAATTGTTAATGTATCATTGAAATGTTTTTGTTGTATAATGTGATTTATACATGTTTCTCCTTAAGCTTTGCATTTGGTAGTAATGCATGAGAAGGCTTAAGTGGAGGGTTAGCAATGTGACTTGCTGTTGTTTAATGATACATGTAGCATATGGTGTAATATGCTGGTTTTAATGGTGTAAAGTGCATGTTTAAAAAGGGGCATGATGATGTTAAAAAGGATGATGTTATGTAAATGGTTTCAAATGCATTGATGGTGTTTGTGTTTGAGCACTCCTCACTAAGCCTTGTGTGCTTACGCTCTCGTTGTCCATCAATGCAGATAATTGAGGTCTTGGAAGGCAGCAAGAAGCAAAGGGATCTTGGCAAGACTTGTTTCCAAAGTATGTTAGAGACTAGACTATAATGAATAAGGGCAATGGGGTACTTGTTGTGTTTTGTGAGATGTTTTGTGGAACTCCCTGTTTGAGCATGTTTCTTTAGTTGCTCTTGGGTTGTAAATGGCCTTTAAGTTTGTTTTTGGTGCTGGTTTACCTTTTGGTATGTTGGTTGGATGCATATTAGGAAGCATGCCTATAGATTTCCTCTTTGACGCATGAATCCCTGTTGTGTTGTTAGATATGTGTTGCTAGTTAGCATGAGATATGTTTGACAAGTTGGTATTATGTTTAAAGCATGTTGGAGTGGTTTGAGTATGCTTTTAGGATGACAAATCAGCCAAACGTGACATTACAGGCCCATGCGTACCGATACGCGGGGGACCGTATCGGTACGGCTAGGCAATTCCAGGCTTGTGGGATCGGTACGTGTCTTGCGCTTTTCGATACACCTAGGCAAATTTGCCCTGACGTACCGGTACGGGGATGGGCGTTTCGATACAATTTTTAGCCTCTAGAATTCACTTTTGTACTCGAACCCGCGTATCGAAATACCTAAGGAACCGTATCGGTGCAGTTTTAAATATTTCAAAAGTTTGGTATTTCAGTTATGCGTATTGAAACGGCTTGGTGGTGTATCAAAACGTTGTGTTTCAAACCGTATCGGTACGGATGACCGTTTTCCTGTGAATGTCACCTTTGGGCAGTTTTGCTTTCTTTGCATTTTAGTCCCTGAATCTTGCCATGAAATTATATGTGGTAGAATGATCAGTTTGAGATGAAAGTTTGGAATCTGACTAATTAAAGATTGGTAACTTAAATGTGGGTTAAATCCTGTAATTTTCTATATTTGCAATTTGGTCCCTAATTTGCAAATATGATCAATTGGACGTCAATTTGATGCCCGATTGAGTTGGGGTTGCACTTGATGTTTGTATGAACATGTAGGGTTAATAATTGGCATCTAGATAAGATAAAAGGAAGAAAATGGACCGGGTTTGGTTGTATCTCTTCAGTTTGCTACGGCAAACCTAATGTAGCCTTCTTGGGTCGGTTGGGCGTCTAGGCCGGGTCAAGGGGATTACATTCCCTGCCAACGCTCATCATTCATTAAAGCACATTCCTTGCCAACGTCTTTACTTTACTTTTATTTCTTTTCTATTCAATTATTTCCAAAACCAACTTCAGAACAAATCAACTTTTTCTCAAGACAAGTAACAATCAAAGCAATTGAATTCCTAGTCAATCTCTGTGGGATCGATACTCAGCTTACCAGTTGTATTACTTGCAGACCGTGTATACTTGCATGCAAAAGACTCATCTTGGCACTGTTTATTACTTTTCCAATACATATCTTTTGCCCCCTTTTTGCCAGCATTCACTTAGAGAGTCTACAAGTTTTTTGCGTCGTTGCCGGGGATTGCGACGGAATTTATTGCTTTAATTTTTACTTGTTTTTGTTTTCATTTTACTAACTTTTTTTGTTTTATATTTTTTCTTTTTTTAGGAAAGCTACAAAAAAAGAGAAGTATGGGCAACCACATATGGTATGATGATGACTACATTTTTCCCACTTATGACTACTATTATCCAACTCCAAGAGCGGTCTATGAGCAAAGACGATATGAAACACATGAAGAGGATGCCTATACAACACTATCGGCACAGATTTTTGAACTGAAAAACATGATTACATCAATGTAAGTGCCTAACAAGTTCAGCAAAAGGCAAGCAACACTCGTTGTTTGTGCATATTGTAGATGATGCCACTCGTTTGACAATTGCCACTTCAACCCTAATTCCTATTGTTACACGGGGCACTATAATGTGAACAATCATTCCTCCTACAACTTCAACCAAGGATGGAACCAATAGCAAAATATTTTTTGGAATAATCAAGAAGATGATTATTTTTACGCACCTAACAACTTTGCTGCACCACCAGACTTCAAACAAATGCCATCCCAAGATATGCTGATGCACAACAATTCACCTCAAGAGCAAACAAATTACATTGGAAACGCACATGAATAAGCCATGGATGTTATGAGAAGCTTGGAAGAACAAGTCATGAGGCTTGCCAATGCTGTGAATGGCATGCCTCAAGAGAACGAGATAAAACTTCTATCAAGGCGGCAAGAGGTGGCAAACGCTTCGGTTAGTGGTAATAATCAGAATGCCATGGCAACGCTACATCAACAAGCATGCAATTTTCTTTCTCCATCTTCTCCTCAAGGAATTCAGAATCAACCTTACGAGTATCAGTTTTTTCCTAACACATTTGAATCAATAGACTATACTGATGAAGAGTATTCCACAACAGGTACATTGGACTCATTAGTGGTAATAGAGTGTGAGGAAAAATTTGAGGGCAAGGATCCTAAATACAATAACATCGAGGCAAAGCTAGATAATGTTTCCAAGTTTGATGCCAAGGTAGAAGGGCAATATTCTGAAGTTTCAAACCAAGAAGACGACGGTAAGCAGCCAATTATTTGCCAGGAAGAAAACTCAGTGCCAGCAAGTGAACCCAAAGAAGTAGAGAAAGAAAAGGCAGAGGCTGATGATGCCATACCACTATCTGATGCTAGACCTTCAGAAACTCTGCCATGTGATACGGATGATGCTCGGCAAAAAGGCAAAGCTGTCACTCCCTTAAGTGGAAACCAAGTCGGGATTTTAACGCATGGAAAAGAGCCAATTATTTTCCATGCGAATAAATCAGTGTCAGCGGAAGAAACTAAAGAAACTGAGAAAGGGGAAACAAGCACCAGTAATGCCATATCTCAATCTAATGCCAACACCACTTCGGCAAAACCAGTGGAACCAGTAATTACCAACCCTACATTGGTGAGACAAATAAATGTTACTTTTAATGTTGACAAAGCTCTTAAGTGTGCAGATAAACCTGAAGAATGCCATGCAGTTGAGCCAATATAATCCATTTTGGAAGAGAACCTAGCATTGACTTGCCAAGGAATAAAAGATGATTCCATAAAACAACAGTGCGATGGCAAAACAATTGAGCCATGAAGAAGATCAATTCTGGTCAGGACTGATGCCATGAAACGAGGTGTGCTCAAATGGCTTGTTGCTGGAAGAAAAAGTGGATGTCAATTGACTGAGAATGGAGAGCTGAAGCAAGAGAATTTGGCCGTGACAATAATGCTAGAGATAGTGCTGCCAGAAATTAAAGATCTACCTAAGAATGCTATGGCAAGTCTGGAATCGGTTGAGGATACATACACCTTGGCATCAAATGAAACAGAAGGACCACAACCTAAGCACTACCGGGGTGCTGAATTCAATCAAAGATTTGATAGGCCTACAGGGAAGAGGTATTTTGGTTTTCTGAGGTGGTTATTCAAAACCCCCATGGCAAAACATTCTCCCTCGTTGAGCAATCTAGAGTGCGGCATACTCAAAGGTAAGAAATTCTTTGGCTTTCTATGTTTGTTATTCAAACAAAAGATTGCCACAGACTGAAGCACTACCGGGAAGGAAATCGGAATAATGCCAAATAGACCATTCTCATTGTGAAAATACAGTAACTCTTTGCCAACTTACTTTGATCATTGTGAATAATTTAGGAGAATTATTTTTTTCAGTACTTAGGATATCTTAGTTTTAAATTTTTAGTTTTTCATTTTTTTCTATTTTGAAAGGTTCATTTAAGTGAATGCAGGATTTTGTTGCCAAGAAAAATGCCAAGGCAAGGACTGGCATGGGGTGATTGAACAAAATGCGGAGAATGAAATTGTTGTAGAGGATGAACACACCAAGTTTGCGAAAGCCTTAGACGATGCCAAGAGGAAGATGATGTTGAAGGAACTTTGTGAACTTGTCACTAAGTGGATTGTGTCATTGTTACATTCAATCATCATGGGCCGCAAGATCAATATCGGTTGTATCATTATTGATGAAACTTATAAATGCGCCGGTAAGGATAATGGGAGTTTATGTTTCCTTTTATTGATTTCTAACATTTGCATGCAGCATAGTGTGCCAAAGTTTGATATAGATAAAGCTCAAGAGCTCAAGGGAACGACGATCACTTCAGCCCTATGGAGGTAACTCATTACCGAGGAGAAAGGTAAGAGAAAGGTTGTTGAGTCTGTGCCAAAAGCCAGGATGTCAAAGGCAGTGCCCGAGACTCTGATGTCATCTGGTTCATTGGCAATGCTTTCCCAGATATATCAATACAAGAGGTCATCCTCCAGAAATTAAAGAAAGTCAAGGAGCAAAACTCGATGCTTTGGCAGTATGTTCATGTCAAGGACTATGCCATGAAGAAAACACGTAAGGACATGTCTGTCCACACACTGCCAGCATTTTTTGAGTTCCCTGCAGACCTCCTTGCCAAGGATGACATGCCTGCCAGACCACACTCTGTCCACGCGCTGACCCAGTCTAATGCAACCATTGTTCAAGAATTCTATGTCCATCTTGTAACCAAAGATTTGACTTTCTTGATAATTAAAGGGGATGAATATTTTGAGTACGCCAATTCGATGAATGATGCCAAGAGAAAGAAGTTACTGGCAGATTGTGTGAGCCTCGCACAACATAAACAGTGTCATCGAAGGGCCACCGAACGGTGAAACGATTGGCATTAAAACATCAACTGAGAGGATGAAATCAGTTTTTAAAGGCCAACATGATGCCTACAACCCACAATGAGACCATCTCGGAAGAAAGGCTGATTTTATTGCACTCCATCATGATGAGGCGCAAAATTAACGGTTGCAGGCTCATCATCGATGAAACTTATAAATGTGCAGCAAGAGGTAATGGCAGTTTTTTCTTTCCTTTGCTAATTTCTAACATTTGCATGCTCCATGGTGTGCCAAAGCTTGAACAGATAATGGTCAATGGATCAAGGGAACAATAATCACATCTGTTATTTGGAGAAACCTCACCGTTGCCGAGCCAAAAGATAAAGACAAGGGGAAGGCAAAAGTGCCCACGCCAAAGCCAAAGGTGTCAAAGGCAGTGCTAGCCACCATGCCAGCCAATTCACTGGCAGTGCTGTCTCAAATTTACTATCGCTAGGAGATCATTCTCTGAAAGTTAGAGACAGCCGAGGAACTCAATGATTAAGATAAGGCACTATACAAAGGAGAGTGACGCTATCATCATGGAGGTTCTTGAAAAACATGTCCCATAATTTTGTAACAGCATTTCCAGATTTCCCTGTCGAGCCTTCTGCCAGCGATGATGCCATGCCAGCCAATCCACACGAGAAGAAGTCTACGAAGGGGAGTCATCTTCTTCCTAAACTCCTTTACATTTCATTACATTGCATTTACATGATCATGCATTTTATTTTTTTTATTTTTTTTGTATATATGTGTTGTTTCATGCATTGGGGACAATGCACATCTTGGGTTTGGGGGTGTGCATTTCTTCACATTTTTGCCATGCATTTCATGTTTAATTTCTGTTGTTATGCCATTTGTCATGCCATCTAGGTCATTTAGAATAGATGCATACCGAACCACTAAAAAAAGAAAAGAAAATTTTCCCTCAGTTTAATTTTGAAGAATGTTAACACTTGTTAGTTAAGTTTAATTTGATCTAGGTGTCTGTCTAATGATGAAATTTTAATCTTTAGTTGCAAAGCCATGCCGGCAAAATAGTTATGCCAGGTTTGCTTGGTAATTGATATCTAGTTTAGGAAATTTAACTTACACTTAACACGTAGTATGTATCTAGTTCCTTAGCAAACTTAGACCTTTTGAAACTATGCTCAGATTTAAAAAAATGATGCCAAGGTAAAAGAAATAAATAAGGCAGCAATGCTCTGCCAAGGCAAGAAAAAAATAGAACTCTCATCTACCTTAGGGATAATAAGCTACTTGGGGCTTCGTGGTTTGCTCCCTCTTAGTTCTCAAGTCCAAAACTTTAGGGTATGAGTTGAAGAGAAAGCCTAGTGATGTCTAGATTAAGGTGGGGATTCGTGGTATGCTCTCTCTTATCTCTCACGCTAAATAGTGTCATGAAGCAAGCTTAAATTAATGCCAACAGAAACCATTGGCAAAGGAAAAAAAGAAGAGAATCTGAGTTTAGGTAGTAAGATTGTCTAAGAGAGTGAAATGATACTTGATGCATATTGCCTACACATCATGCATTCTTCATAAACTTAGATTAGAGTTATATTGCTGCACTTGAATTACTACCTGCTTGGAATTATTGCACTAAGATATTGAGGACAGAAATAGAGCCAAAATTTGCTTGCCAGTACTTGTTGGCATTTTAAACAAAATTTTGTTGAGGTAACATTTTCACAGTTTTTGTTTTTATTTTGTTTGCACTACTTGAGGACAAGCAATGAGTTAGGTTTGGTGGTATGTTACCTCTCCAAAAGTACTGTTTTTAATGCCAATATTACAATGCTTTTGCTTGTTTTTAGGTACATTTAGTTGCATAAGGTTGTTAAAATCATGCATTTGCATAAAGAGTTTAGAATTCTGTCTATGCTAGTGTGAATGGTTGTTTTGTTGGCAATTTTGCAGGTTTGGCATAGTATTTGACCCAGAAATGAAACATGAAAGAATGCCAGAGAGAATGCTGAGTTGTTGTTGGCAGCAAAGGACCAGAAGAGAAATGCCAAGCACCATTGGCAATAGGATGCTAGAAGAGTTATGCCAAGAACCCTTGGCAATGTCAGCCCGAAAAAATAGGACCATATCAGGCTACGAAAAAATAGCATTTGATCAAACTCCGAAAAAATAAGAAGGCGAAAAAGTAGGATGCCAAGTCTGTCTGGCACAGATGGATCAAACGATGCCAAGCACGGCTGCCAAAGGATCGACGACATATGACGTCAGCCCTAATGAAAACCTAATCAGCTTATCACCTTATCAACTTATCACTTCAAATCTGGATAAGATGATCACATCCTTTATCCCTTGACGCATTCAAATTTCAAACATGAAGGCTTATCCTAGGGCTTCTTCGCAAGCCTATTTAAAGAACGATTAAGCAAATATTTAGAGGATGAACTTGGAGAGGATTTCATTGACGATCAGAAGAGGAAGGCTGCATGGTTCGACCAGCTAGACCGAGGGCTTGGAGCCATTGAAGGGCTGCATCGAGAGACCCTCTTCTTGCCCATTCTATTTGTTTAGTTATTTTTATTTTTTAATAATGATGTATTTTGAAAACGTTTATGGTTTTTTTGGTTAAATCCCTCACCATGAACTAATCTAATAGTTGGTAGGGAATGTTTGCGTTGAAACGCTATTTTTATGTTTAGTTTTTGATAATAAATCTTCCTTGGCACTGTTTTATTTATTCGGCATACTTTAATGTTTTCTAAATACTATGCCAAGCGAGAGCTGGCACTGTTGGCCTATTGCTCCTCAATATCTTAACAGACTTGGGGTGGCAACGATTGAGTTGTTGAATACTAAGGAGAGAAGCTTCAAGAGAAGTCGTTCAAGTAGATGAACTTACTTCGGGAGTGAAATCTACCCCTTAGGAGTATAGATTGGATCTTAATCAAGTTGGTTTATTTAAAAGCATGCACTATAGAGATATAGGGGTTTTTACATGATCAATTTAGGGCAATGACTATCGAGAGAGGCTTTGCTAATTTTGAATCTGCTCGACAAACAATGCCAAGACAGGTTGTTATTAAAGGCTGACACAGCATGAATAGCGTGAAAATCAGGCATTCTCTGCCAACGCTCATCATTCATTAAAGCACATTCCTTGCCAACGTCTTTATTTACTTTTATTTCTTTTCTATTCAATTATTTCCAAAACCAACTTCAAAACAAATCAACTTTTTCTCTAGACAAGTAACAATCAAAGCAATTGAATTCCAAGTCAATCTCTGTGGGATCGATACTCAGCTTACCAGCTGTATTACTTGCAGACCGTGTATACTTGCACGCAAAAGACTCATCTTGGCACTGTTTATTACTTTTCCAATACATATCTTTTGCCTCCTTTTTGCCAGCATTCACTTAGAGAGTCTACAATCACGAACAACCTACAAACTTGCGAATGGAAACAATGATTCCGAACGCTGAGCTTACAAAGCTTAGTGGTACATTTCTACTCTATTACAATTTGTGATTATTATAAAATAAGTATGCAAGATAAATATAGTTTAGAGAGCATAGATAAGAATTTACTATCTATGAGTCATCAACTAGCCTACAAAATCTAGAGTTCGTAGATCACCTATCTCAAGGCATCATTAAGTCTACAAGAAGTATTACATGTTTCACAAAGTTTTTCCATACTCGAGGTCACATAAACTATCGAGTTACTCGAGCTCACACAACCCATCGAGTTAATACATTCATAAGCTATCATCCATAGCATCTACACAACATACATAAACGAATCCATACATCATCTACATAATGGCCAACAAAGCCCTACTTTACCCATGCTCACACAGCCGTTGGGTTATCTGTGTTCACACAGTTGTCGGGTTAAATAGACCATATATGGATCATCATAGCCACGGATATGTCCTAGACATACTTGGATCATATTAGCCACAAGTAGTCCTTACCTGAGGCCACTCAGCCTATGAAGTTAATTATCTCGTTCGGATCATTATAGCCACGGATAGGTTTCTAACTGCACCCAGATCACTCAGCCTGTGGGTACATCAGATATACTTGTACACTTAGCCCGGAGTATGCATTCCCTTATATAAGTATTGTAGTACTAACTCTAGGATATTAGAATTCCTTTACATTAACCATAAGATACGATATACTCTCTGAGCATTAATACACCTTACAAAGAGGTAAGTGGCTCCAAGTCAAGCTATCAAGCAAATGCCACCAAGGCATGATACCAAACATCTCTAGGATTGTTATCATAATAATTCTCTCATTCACAATTATCGGATTATTACACATTATGCTCATTCATGAGGTTTAATCTTGGTTTCTCAACTTTACAATTCATTTTGCCACCTTAGAAGTCTCTTAGACCATAGTCCCCGAATTATCAACCACTCGAACTTATTTTTTATATTTACGGGCAGATTCTCTAGTGGGTATCGATACCCACTCAAGAGTATCGATACACCTCTCTAGGTACCGTTATCCACCCTATGCGTACCAATACTCAGCTCACATACAGAAAGGGGTTTAACCAACACCTTGTACAAGTACACGGACCCCGCTTACTGATACCCCTTCAGTACTGATACTCCCCCAAGCATACCGGTACGAAACCTCACTACTGGAATTTGATGAAGCAGGGGTATCGATATCCGCTCTGAGCGTACCGATATACCCTTCAAGTTTTGCTTGTGTTCGTCGATCAGAACATTGGGTATTGATGCGGGCTCCTAGTATATCGGTACCAAAGCCCAAAAATAGCTTCCAAGGCTCGGGAAATCACTTCCCAAGCCCCCAAAACGTAACCTTTAACCCATTAACTCAATTTTGCATCTTATGGAAGTTGATTAGGGTGGTTTGCTACCATTTTTACACCTTACTAACATTTAATCCGGGATTTATCATTAACAAAGCTTTAAGCTACCTTTACACCAAAACTAGCAATCTTAAACAAAAAAAAATCAAGCAAAGCAATCACTTATGATCTTCAAGAAGAGTAGAAGTCAAAGATGTACTGACCTTTTAGCAAAAATCCCAAATTTGCTTCACCCACTTACTTTCCTCAACTTCTTCTCTTTGGGTCAAACTTGAATAAACTCAAATCACCTCTCTTTTTTATAAAAATATGGAAACTAAATCAAGACTTGAAATAACAACTAATGGAGGGTTTAACTACAAATCTATACCTTTTTAATCAAAGGAGGAACCTTAAAACTCAAAAAGCTTTAAACTTTCCCAAAACCCACAAATAAAACCTTACATTTTCATCAAGATATTATGATTTCCATGAAGCTTGAAAGATAAAGATTAAGAATCTCTAACTTTTAAATCTCACTGGCAACAAATGGATGAGAAAGCTTTAATCGTTGATGGTTAAAAATTATAGTGTCTTGGAGAAGAAGATGAAGGTAGAAGAAAGAGAAAGTAGTAGAAAATGGGTAATATCACCCAAGCTCCTTTTTGTCCCCCTTTAACCCTATGTGAAGACAAAACCCATTAAAAGATGTCAACCTTCATTTTAAACTTGATCTTATAAAATTATAAACTCTCAAGTCCTCTTTCATGACATAAGATTAATTCTCAACTATTAAAGGCCAAACTTGGCCCAAGAGACCCAATTACTCCAACCAACACGAAGTCTACAATCCAGGTCAACGCCCAATTGTTGTCTCAAAAATTTGAGTTGTTACATTCTCCATATTGTAGTTGACTAAGATGGTCCTCAGTTCCTTGACCTTGGCGAAATTACTAGTTGCATCTGAACAACAAACTTCATATAATAGTCATTCATTAAAAAAAACCATTATTGCGTCAGGATTAGTAACTTCATGGCAGGTCTTTTCGTAAAACTGCTTCTGTCTTAGGTGATCACCTGGAATTAAAATTCTAGTAATCGTAGAGTGGTTTTTTTCGCATAGAGCTTTGAATAGATCGTAGCTTCGCCCTAGTTTGTTAAAATAGTCTGAAAATATCTTGTTTTCTCAGAAGTCTATTCCAAAAACTATTACATCGCCATGCTCACTAAGACTGATATTTGGCTTAAAGATTATCTCCTTGCTCAGCTTTGGGTAACTGGTAATAGAGCAAAACAATCAAGATTGAGAGATTCAATGATCTTCTCTAGTTGTCTGAGGTTGTCTCCATTTCTTGTTCCTCCAAGAATGCCATTCCAGACTCCTAAAATTACTTTATTTTATTCTGAGCTTAGAGTTGATTTTAGCCCTTCACTAAATCCTATCGTTTTTGGTTGGCTGCAATAACCATATATCGTAGGATTTGGCTAAGATTATTGGTGTCGTCTCAGGACTAAATGTCTTATCGTCTGACTTTGGTATAGCCTGGCCTAAGGTCCGCATTAGTATGGATATGGGCCATGTCGTTCTTTCTTGAATCGCTGGGCTATTTTTTGAGTGGATCTTTGTGGGTTTTGGACCTCTTAAAAACCTTTCATCCCTCATAGTTTTTCCAAGACGCCGTCTATTGAATCGTTCGCGTCTACAAGGTGGAGAAGGTTCAGATAATTTCTACCGCAAGGAGATACATTAATCTCGGGTGGAAACAATCAACAGATGCCGTAGATTTTTCACCATCTATGCTAAATCCAACAGTCATGGTTTGGGTTTTAGAAGAATATGAGAAATAGTCTACATCTACTTTGGTTATTCTTGAAGAAGATCACCAGATAGTACTCGAAGTTTTAGATATGGCCTAAAAGGTTATGACAATAAAGCTCAATGAGCTAATGGACCAGATCAAAGGAAATAACAATAGATACGCTATATGAAATTTGGACAACTAGGATGGAAGAAGGCCCAACAGTCTGGACGGTACGACGAAATGTTAATGCTCTTCTCGAGAAGAAAGAAGACGGAAGCCGTTACGGTAAAAAGTAGTCAATGCTTTTCCTGACAAACGACGCAGTTAAGGCGCGTGATGGCAGGCTTTCCCAGAAAATAACCCAGAAGCGGAAAAGGGGGATACGCAAGAGACCTGATCTGACCCTATTATCTTTTGGTTTAAATTTTAAATATGTAGGCCAACTGTACCGAGTCTCGAAAAAAGAAGGTTCTGGATTGAGTTCTCTAATATACAAATATAATAATTTCCTTCAAAAATTCCTTAATCCAAAGCATTAATTGTGGTCAGGAGTAATTCAATCCCATTAATTTTGTTTTAACGGTTAGATTAAAATTAGAATATGACAATTAAAAGCTAATCTTAAAAGATTTAGAATATAAATGCTCAAGTCATATGTGAATGTTTTTTACTTTTTTATTTTTTTGTTTTTTTCTAATAAATTATTTTTTTTAATGATGTTAATCTTAAATCTTATTGTAATAATTTTAAAAATGCTCTTAGAAAATGTGATTTATCTAATGTTGATGAAAATATGCTATTTGTTGAGCTGAAATTACTTAGAAGGCTTTTACCCAACGAAAAATAAGAACAATGGACTTATTAAAGTTTTTAAAACGTTTTAATTGTTTCTCAAATGCGAAAATTGCATATATAGTCTTATTGACTATTATTATTACTACAGTTGCTTATGTAGAATGGAACTTTTTAAAATTTAAATTTGTGAAGCCGTACTTATGAACAACTATGTCGCAAGAAAGTCTAAATAGACTTGTTTTGACGAAAATCGAGAGTGGTCTTTTTGGAAGGAGTTGATATTAAAAGCGTTGTAGATGATTTTACTTTAAAATATGCAATAAGAACAATATTTTTAAGTGAAAATATTATATTTTTAAATATTTATAATTAATTTTTATATTACTCAAGAGAGTAATCTAACCTTTTTGTATTAAGAGTACTTTATTTGAAAAGAAAATTTTATACCTCCTTCGTATTATAAATTAAAGATCTTATTTTAATAAATTACACAAAACTTTTTAAATCTATTACGAGCGTAGTCCATAAACCAGGAAATAAGGATTTGTTGAACTTTTCTTTGGTAATTAAATTACATTCTATTAAAAGTCGAGTACAAAGGCCCAAGGAAATACGAAGATATAACAAAAATCTGAAGGCAAACCACCAAACCCTAGCAAACCAGTCGCCACCACCATATGAATTGATATGCTATTTCAATTATATTTGACAAATAATATTATATTTCTTTCTTTTATAAAAGCAGCTAATTTTATTGCAAGAAAAAAATATCAAAATTATAATGAGATTTTTTAACTGTAAGCGTAAACAAATATATAATTGGACATTTTTCTATAATTATTAAAATAAAAATTAAGCACTTAAATAAAAAATCATCAACATTAGCATAAAAAATACTTATAACCCTTATGGTACGTTGATAAAACGGTCATTATCACAATTCAATCATGGATAAGAAACAGTAATTGTGAACGCATATCTTGTTCAGTTGTGGCGGAGTCAAATTCAATCCTAAAAAAAATTTAAATGCAAAACTTGTCAAACGATCGAGAAAAAAGACAGAAAACGTGCTAAAAGGTAAAAAAAAATGTACCACAAAAGTAAAGTTATTTTTTTTAATAATCTATTTCACTACCTTGCAGATTGAGCAACTAAATCCGAATCACTTATGATGAACATTATCCATTTTTTTATTGAAACGATTTGTTGAGTTCAAAGTAAAGTTATTATTATTAAAAATAAAAGAAATAAAGATTAAATATAACCAAAAAAAGAACATACCAACGATAGGGACTATCATCAAAACTGATGTCACTGTAAACACAAATGAAGGAAAGTGAGGATGAGCGGTGAGCGGCGCATGTTAATTCAATTAAAAATCTTACTTGACATCAATATTCTATAAATTTTAATTTTGATTTAATTATAAAATAAATAAATTTAGTTTAATTTGTTTGTTAGATAAAGTAAATTGCTTGCATACATAATAAATAAATTGGTAAACTATCCGTTTACCATCCAACTTATTATTGTGTTTCTGTTTCGGTACTACACCTATTATTTTTAGTAAAATTACCTAAAATTATGTTTTTGTTTTATTTTTGGTACCATTGTCAATTAACAGTAGGAAATTAACGGTAGGTGATAAAAAATAACAGTTTTAATTGGGATAAAAAATTTTAAGCTTTACACGTTTTTAAGACCGTTAGATAATGATAAATAGATGTATGAGATTAATGGTAGGAGATTAAAGATTTTTAAAGAAAAAATCTCAATCATTTAATTACATTCACCCAAGGGTCTAAAAAATATAAAACTAGATAAATTTTACTTATATAAGTGTAGGTGGATCTTAACTCATCTTTGTAGCGACCCAAATTTTTTTAAAAGAGCGTTAAAATTCGAGTTGCTAAGGGGTTTGAAAAACAAAATTGATTTAAAACATGAGAAAAAATTCATTACACAGTCCTTTTAATTTTAGGGGTTAGGAGTATAGTTTAGAGTTTAAAGTTTAGGGGTTTGGGTTGTAGGGTTTAGAATTTAATGTTAGTGTTTAGAATTTAGGGTTTGAGGTTTAGGGTTTAGGGTTTAGGTTTAATTTTGATTTATAGTAGAAATAGGCATGCTTGTGTAAAATTTATTTTGCACAGTCTGTGTATTAAATTTAAACCCTTAAAACATTTTGATTTTTTTTAAAAAAATTAGGAAAACAGTTAATATTTAAAAAAAAATTGAAGATATATAAAAATGGTTGAAAATGGTTGGAAATGGGGAAATTTTGTCGTATTTTTGAAAATAAAATGTGGGAGTCGCTAACGGTTGTTTTAAAAGGGGTAGACCGAACACCGAAAATGAAACCAGAGATAAAACGGGTCCGGGAGTCAGTTACGAATGGGGAACGATTAGCGCCCCCACTCCGCCCAAAAATTGCTACCATAAAATTAATTACCGCTCTTTAATATTAGATTTTCCAAATTAAAGTGACATTTAAATCAAAATTTAATTATACATGCGAGCAAATTTTAAGGGTCTCGTTATTCGAGAATAAATCGAAAAGCTACCACCACTACGCTTGGTACTAGCCATGTTTAGTCTCGAATAAAAAGACTCCGCATTAGCAAAATAATATATGCATGACAAAATATACGAATAAGGTAACATGACTAACGCATGAGCACAATAAGTTACATAAGCATGGGCAAGTTAAAATGGTAGCAATATGAAACACGTACATGCGCACATGTATATGCAAACAAAAAAGCATCACTAGTATACATAAAAAACCTACTATATGTACATACTATATTAGGCACAAAAACATTAACAAAGATTCCAAACACACATTCGAACCAACAAGTATGCAAATACGGACGAAATAGAAATTTAAAGAAATTTAAAAAAGCAAGGCTGGAATATAAATATGTGTGCAAACAGGGACCAAAACGACATTTTATCATTGGAAAAGGGGCCAAGATGAGATAGATCAAAACCTTCAGGGACTAAATCGACAATCAATCCCTCAAAAATCGTTTTAATTGGAAACAAAGATGAAATTTAAAACATTTCAAAAACATAAGGGACCGGGGAGGGTATTTAAAAACACGAAATGGCTCAAAAGGAATTTTGAAAACACGGAAGGGTCGAATACGAATAAAACCAATTATAAAATCTGGACCGGCTTAGATTGAGGGTGAAATTGCAAGATTGCAAAATAAGTTTAGGGAACTAGGGTGTTATTTTAGAAAGTGAAAACCCTTTCCGCGTGTAAATAGGGGGACGCGAAAGGGTTTATGACGCTATAAACCCATTTTAAAAATAATAACCAGTAAAAAAACGAACCTTAATTCCTTTTTTAAAAAAGTTGCCTTTATTAACGAAAATCCTCTGAAACCTCGGATGAACACCATCGTGGTGTTCTTCCTGCAAACCCAAAAATCGGTGGTTCGGCTACTCCGACCACCGTAAACTGCCTTGTCGGCTGCACTAGTCGGCGCGGGCAACTGAGAAAAACATTTCCCGAACCCTTTTTATGTCTTTAAACCAAAAACAAAACCAGATCTAGAAAAAAACGAAACCAAAATCCTCATTTCCTTTTAACAAAAAAAAGAACCCTTTTTTTGTTTAAAATCGAAACTCCATACAACCAATTCACCTTCTTTGGTTCAAGATGAACCCCAAAGGCTTGTCATCGATGGCCGAGGAAACAAAACGACGGCAGTCGCAACTCCCCCTTTTTTGAGTTAAAACAAATCTGACCTCTCTTTTCCTTTTTTTTCATATATGTATGCAATAGCGAGAAAGAAATACCTTCAAACTTTTTTTGTATTTCTCTAGATAAATCCCTCGTTCGAGTTATATGTGTTGGGGTTCGGTTTTTATAACCGAATAGTATTACATGAAAAGAAAAACAAAAACAAAATGGAAATTGCCCATTGGCTCTATGTTGCTTTTTGGCCACACTCATGTTGTGTTCTGTGGCATGTTGGTTTGTCTCCTCTGATTCCTAAAATTCTGTAATGCTTGTATATGTGTGTGTGCGGCTCTAAAATTTTTCATTCTGTTTTTGTTTGCGTGCTGGCGATTGCTGTGAGGAGGAGGGGACCAGTGGACGTGGCCGGTGAGGAGGAAACTATCCTTGTTGGCCGGCAGAGATGGAAGACGAGGGGACCAGGAGGAGCTGAAGCATCACGCATGGACTTCACGCGCGCGTGAAGGAGTGTAAAGGATGGGCGCGTGAGAGTGTGGAGGTTCTGGAAGGCTCTTCCGACTTAATCCTTGACCGTTAGATCTAATCCAGATCTAAAGGTTGTGAATGAGGCGGTTGCATAGAAACCAAAGGGTAGTAGGATTTTTATTTTCTGGTGTAATTAGGGTTGTAATATCCCAATTTTTGGCTAGTGGCCAAAATGAAAATTTTGAAAGTTTTGTAGCTAAAGTGTAAACTTTGGAAAAGTTTAGGGACCAAAGTGTAATTTTCAAAAGTTATATATTTTAACCACGTAAATGAATAGTTTACCCCCAAGAGTGACATTTCCGTGTTACTTGGATTTTTCATACGGAGCTTGTATTTTTGGCTATAAAGCGATAAAGTTTGGAAGAATATTCGAATATTTGAATAACCAGATCGAATTAAATATTCAGGATATTTTGAAGGATGATAAGCCAGGGTTGATTATGTCATTTTATATGTCTAAGACATTTTCTTTGTGTTGGAAGAATATGAAGACTTGGATTTAAGTTGATTTTCCATACTAAATATGAGTCGTTGGATGAAAAATGCAAGATCGTAATTTTGAAAAATTACAAGGGCAAAGTTGATAAACTACTAACTCAATATTAAATCTAGGTCATTGGATGAAGGATGATGATATGAGGAACATTATGGAAATATAGAATTTTCGGAATAGATCCAATAGCTCGGTAAAGGTAAAATAGTAGTAGAAGTATTTTGTGAATATCGAGAAATCAGATTTAATTGAAATTTCAGAAGCTATTCCATAAGCCATGGAAAATCATAAAATGATATTTATGGAATAGTGGCCGGTTGAGAAGGAACTAATTTAGTTAGATTATAATGGAATGGCAATTTTGAAACAAACTAGTAAATAAAGACTAGTTGGAGGGCAAATTGGTCATTTGGCAAGGATGGAAATTTTGAAATATTTTTGAAATGTTGAGGACGTTTTTGGAACATGAAATATACATGGATTTAATATTGGCTCTTGATTTCGGATGAGATTAAATTAGACATTGGATTTAAAGGATAAATTGGTAATTTCACTATTAAATGAATTTAAAATTCATTTAATAGTTACAAGTGTAAATTAATAGTAAAAAGATGAAAAATGTTCATCTTTTCCAGCCATAAACCATGGAGAAATAGGAGAAAGAAGAGGGAAATTTCCAAGCTCGATTTAAGCTCCGAATCTCGGTTTTAAGGTAATCTTCCGAACTACAAAGTTATTATACTCTTCGAGCTGTATCTTTTGATGTAAATAATTCGTAGAATACTTGCTTGGTTGATGAGATTTTATATGAGAAAGAAATTAGGGTTTATGAACAAAATTGGGGCTTTTATGATTTTATGACTCCATGGTTGAATTCAAGTTGGAATCAAGCTTATATGATGTTAAAATCATGTTATTGAGTTGGGATTTAAACTCTACATATTTTGGTTTGTATGGAGAAGATTAGGGTTTATGTATTTAAGTCTAACTTAGGGTTTGTGATGTTGAATTAATGATCTAGTAAGCTTGATTTGTTGTTTGGAAGTAAAACCCTAAGTTAAATATATAAGGACCAATTCGGCAAGCTTCAAAGTTAAGGGACCGAATCTGAATTTTATGAAATTGGGGTGTATTTATGTAATTAGTGATATTGGAAATGTGAAATTGATGTTAGAATGCTAAACCGATGTTGAATCGAATTAGTGACTATTTTGACAATTTTTCAAAATCAAGTGACCAAATAGGAAATGAATTCTTGGATGGGGATTAAATCTGATTTTTAGTTAAAATAATAGAATTAAGGTAGTAATGTTGATTTGAGCACTAAATTGCAAAGTTAAGAAGTTTGAATCCTTACCTTTGCATTTTAGTGACTATTTTGGCAAAGAAAGAAAAATTAGAGGGAATTATTTTGAATAATTATTTGATGAAGAAGATGATGAATTGTTGGTTTGAAGCAAGTGATGGGACTAAATTGACAAGTAGAAAAATAAGAAAAAGTTAGTATAAATTAGAAGTTTATTATGGAAAGCTATGTAGAAGATTGAATTTTGATAGTGACTTTGAAAATTCACCATAAATTCTAAAAAACTTTTTAGATGATGAATTTTATACCGTTGTAAATATTTGTTCGTCTATTTCACCTCCAACAAACGGAAACTGATTTCAAGTTCTGAGTTAAAAGATATGAATTTTTAATCGAATGAAGGTCAGAAAATTTATAGAGCAGTTTTGGTCAGGACAGCTCTGTGACGGGAGTTTGAAGAATTTTCATAATTTTTGTAGATTTTATTAATTTATGTGGCTTATACCGTTAGAACCTTTATCGAATCTAGTTTCTTCAGTATAAATGAAAAAGATCCATTATGTATTCTGTCATGTATAAGTAAATATTTGAAGGTAGCGCAAGTTGCCAGAAAATAGAATTTGATACATTGTGTATCTAAATGTTTGATAACAATCTCGGAAGAATTATTGGAAGTTCAGAATCGTCATTAAGGACCAAAATGATTTTTTGGAACAATACCAGGAAGAAAGGAAAAATATTTGGAAATTTTATATTCGAATGATTATATTTAAAATCACGGTTAAGGTATTGTTAGATTTGAATCTAACAAATATTTTATCTTATTCATGTGATTAATGAAGTCAAGTCTGATTTAAAGAAGGTTCGAGGTTCTATAAAGGAAAGGATCGAGTAGAATTTAGTGAGGCATGCGAATAAATGGCCCAGGTGAGTGCAATGCATACATAACATGATACATGAATGTTTTATACATCATTGGGAAAACTTACGATAAGTCTACCTGTTTTACATATTGGCATGATATTTATGTTATTGATCATATATTTGACATATTTTAAATATGTCAAAGGTTGAATACAAATGCATGGATCACTAATTATATATGATGGTATACTATGAATGTTATTTCGGGTATGAGTTGCCCAATGTTAAATTATATTGATATACATTGTCATGGATGGAATAAATATGGAAAATATGCACAAATAAGTCATTGAGGGACAGGGTATAGTTGGCATGCCATAGAGTCCAGCAGCACGCTGCATAATTGGGAATTTAGGATCGCACTATAGTGTTTAAAGTACACTTAGTGTATATGGTTAGCACAGCCATAAAATGTGCAGCATATTCGGTTATCCGGGATAGCACTATAGTGTTAGTATTTGACACTTAGTGTATGGTTAGCACAACCTTATAAATGTGCGGGAGCACTTCGATGCATATTTGACTCGCGTACCTAGGGTCCTCAAGGTTTATTTTTGGGCTATAAATGAAGGGGTAATAAATGGTAACAGGTTAGGGAGTATATGAACTCTTGGGACATATGGCAAGTATATCGGTAAGGAAATTTATATCCGGTTTATATTATGTTGATATATGATGGTAATACTTATCTAGTGATCATGATACATTTATTCATATAAGGCATATTATGATAAACGGGCAAGCGTAGAAATCTTATGACATTGGTATATAGTAAATAATTACTAATACAATGCGAAAGTGGATGCATTGGCATATATCATGCTATATAAATGTAGCCATGAACGTAAATAAAGTTTAAATATTGTTATTACTTCCTTTACTGCCTCACTAAGTTCGTACTTAGCGTGTGTTTGATTGTACACACGTAGGTAAACGAAGATGAGAGTAAGAAGAGCATTGCATCAATATTGGAAAGCTCAACTGGTAATCACAGTAATGACATCCTAATTAAGGTTTGGTTATTATAGTGGCATGTATACTTGCTAAACTTATTCGAGTTGGGATTGGCTTTTAAAGTTGTTATGGGTTTGAAGATAATTGGCGATTCTAGAAAGATTCAAGGTTAAGAATAATCTTTGATGATGGGTTGCTTGCTAAGATAATTGATTTAGGATTGGAACTCTAATAAATAATTTATGTCGATTTTAAATAAAGTTAAGCGTGTTTGGGCTAGAGAAATTTTAGGATGAGTGACCATGGAGAAGATCTCTGAAAATTTTAAATTACCCTGATCTTTGAATAAAGAATTCATAACATTTTCGACTCGTATCAGGTGTATGGATATGGGAAGAGGGTGTTACATTTATTGGTATCAGAGCTATAGGTTTAACCGGTTCTAGAGATAAATAAAGTACGGTAAAGGTAAAAAATGTATACATGCTACTAAGATGTCAGAATTACTGATGATTTTTCTTGTTGGAATATATGCAATTGCTTACTTCATTATAATAATAATGTTAAATTCCAATGTGTGAGGGTAAAAGAATCGTGTCAGGCGATTAGGCGAGTGGATCAACAAGAGATTCACGAGAGTGATAAGGTTAATGATAGTATTCTACTCTCAACTTAGCATGGTGTTGAGGCACCAAAGTAATATGATATGCATGCTCTGGATTAAGAGTTTTTCTTTCAGACATTAGATTCGATTATGAATCAGCCTGCTTAGGCACCGGTTGCAAAAGAATTAAGAGTTTTGACACACTAGAGTTTTAGAGAAATATTAATGGAGATCATATGATTGTTAATTTATGGTTTAATAATATAAAAGTTATATTGAAGGAACTTCGTATTGATGATCAGAGGAGACTGAAAAGAAAGGGTATTATCTCATCTGAAAGGATTAAACCCGTATTTGATAAAGTAATATTATGGTACATACTCAAAAGTCTGTTAGCTAAAAGTTCTTTCTTTGAGTGTTCCGTAACAAAGTTTATTCTAGATATGCAACGGAGTTCTTGCATCTTAAATTGGGCAATTGGATTATCATGGATATGAGTGCAAGTTTAATAAACTGAGTTGCTTTGCATCTAAATTGTTTCTTACAGACAGAAAGAGAACATGTTATGATAGCTCATAGAGGGTTAGAGGTCAGGTACAAAGAAGTACTGACTGCCCTATGTATTTCATAATTATATGAAGTAGTAAATTACGTTGAAAGCTTTGCAAATGATTCAGAATGAGAAAATATCTAAATAGAGGTCACAGTTAGTAAAGAGGAATAGTGAATCATTATGTATTTCACCACTTCTAAAAAGTGGTGAGGATTCCCGGCAAAAATATCAAGCTAAATTTATAGTTCCGCTAAGAGATCGGGACAAGGAAAATTAATAACTCTTTGACATTTATAATTAATGTTGAAGATTCAAGAAAACCACAAAATCAAGCATGTGAGTGTTGTGATAATTGGCATGCATGAGCATGCAGAGTTTTTATTGGAATTTATTACCAATGTGAAAATGATTTAACTTATGTTATGGATACCGAGCATCAAGGGTAAGCTGGAAGAGTATTCCTATTATTTGTGAGTTTTAAATGGGTTGCTCAAGAGGAGCTGTCAGGCTTGATGCTTAACCAGAGACTAAGTTCGATTGGATTTAATCCAATATTGGACCTATATTGATTACACTCTATAGAATGGCTCTTACTAGATTAAGGAAGCTAAAGACCTAGTTGCAAGGGTCATTAGGTTGAGGTTTTATATGACTCGTATATCATGTTGGGAAGCTCCAATGAGGTTGTAATATTCCTCCAATATTAAATTACGATTATATTATTACAAGTAGAATAAGATTTGATAGTAGCACTAGTATTAGTACAGTATGAATCTAGTAAGGATTCTATCTTATTCAATAATACATCCCATAACAGGTTGGGATGTTCATATTATTAAGGGGTAATTTATATCCCCGATAATAATGAGTTAGAAAGAAAACTAAAAGGTTATTGAATCTGATTTATTTCAGGATGTGAAAAATAAAGTATTTCATAAAAGTTTATTTTTGGGCTATAAATAAAGGGATAATAAATGGTAACAGGTTAGGGAGTATATGAACTCTCGGGACATAAGGGAAGTATATCGGTAAGGAAATTTATATCTGGTTTATATTATGTTGATATATGATGGTAATACTTATCTAGTGATCATGATGCATTTATGCATATAGGGCATATTATGATAAACGGGCAAGCGTGAAAATCTTGTGACATTGGTATATAGTAAATAATTACTAATACAGTGTGAAAGTGGATGCATTGACATATATCATGCTATATAAATGTAGCCATGAAGTTAAATAAAGTTTAAATATTGTTATTACTTCCTTTACTGCCTCAATAAGTTGATACTTAGCGTGTGTTTGATTGTACACACATAGGTAAATCAAGATGAGAGTGAGAAGAACATTGCATCAATATTGGAAAGCTCAACAGGTAATCACAGTAATGACATCCTAATTAAGGTTTGGTTATTATAGTGGCATGTATACTTGTTAAACTTATTCGAGTTGGGATTGACCTTTAAAGTTGTTTTGAGTTTCATGATAATTGGAGATTCTAGAAAGATTCAAGGTTAAGAATAATCTTTGATGGTGGGTTGCTTGCTAAGATAATTGATTTACGATTGGAACTCGAATAAATAATTTATGTCGATTTTAAATAAAGTTAAGCGTGCTTGGGCTAGAGAAATTTTAGGATGGGTGACCATAGAGAAGATCTTTGAAAATTTTAAATTACCGTGATCTTTGAATAAATAAGTCATAACATTTCTGACTCGTATCCGGTGTACGGATATGGGAAGAGGGTGTTACAAGGGTTTTTCTAGAATATTCAAGCTCCCAAACGGGCCACTTGTAATATATATATATATATTGTTTTGTAAATGTATTGGACATGGACTTTATATTAAGATGAACTTGGGCTTTATTTTATGGGTAAAACTTTAATACATAGGCTGCGTAAAATTAATTTTACACAAGCCTGTGTATTTACACTATAAAAACCAAAATCCTAAATCCCTAACCCTAAAAAACTAAACCCTATACACTAAATTCTAAACACTAACATTAAATTCTAAACCCTACAACCTAAACCCCTAAACCTTAAACCCTAAACTAAAACCCTAACCCATAAAACTAAAAGGCACGTGTAAATTAAAATTTACACGGCATGTATCAAAGTTTTTTCCTTATTTTATTATGATTGTATATTATTTAATTTTTTGTTTTTTTCAATTTTTGTTTAATAATAATAATATAACAAAAATATAATAATAATAATATAATAATAATATGATAATAATATTAATATGATAATAACGATGGTAACTGAAAATATACTTATAATAATAGTTAGTAATGATAATAATAATAAATAATAATAATAATAACAATAATAATAATGATATTAAGCAATAATAATACTAATATCTTATAATAACTAAAGTTCAGTTATAAGTTAAAAAAAGCACGGACAAAATTAATGATTATAATCTTTTATTACATTTTTACGTATAATTTAATACAATGTATGAGCTATCCAGACCCTTCAATCATAAATTAAATAATATTAAACAACTAAATACATTCAATTCCACTTTCATCTGCATATTGTACTAAAATTAAATTTAATACAATAAAACAAAAGATACGAGAGTGATAAAAAGGAAGAAAAAGGATATATTTTTGCATATTAACTAAGGATAATTTTAAAGTAAATGTCATGTATTAAATTATACGTAAAAATGTAATATTCTAAAGTAAATGTCATGTACTGATACATACTATTAATTATATGTATTGATATATATTATTAATTTTTTTAATTACTTTTAAAATTATAGACACCTAAAGTGTTATTATACATTTTAAAATAAAATTTATTAAAAATATTTTTATATTAATTTTTCAAAATTTTTAAATTAACAAAATAATAAAATTTTATTATGTTAATATTTTTTTTCATAAAATGATTTCTAAAAATTATTCGTACATAGATAATCGATATGACTTGATCTGTACATAGATAAAATGATTTTTTTGAGGTTACCTTTGGTCGTTCGATGGAGACCCACTCTCCCGGCACAATGTGGTTTATCTCTAGGAGCCATGATGAGTTGTAAAACAAGCTTTTTTCTCGTCGGAGGCTGTTGAAGAGGGATCGTCTGGGACTGTAATTTTTTCGCTATCCACCACCATTGTTGGCACGTCAAGCTTGGTTTGTGACTTCGCCCGTTTCTTCCTTTGTTTCTTCTTCTTCACCGTTCGCCTCCAAAATCTCTCTTCAACTCTGCGGTTTGAGAAGTTTTTCGAAATTTCATTTTTCATCTCAAGCTCTTGAAGAAATTTTCTTCTGTAACTATTTATGTGTTTAACAACATAAAAGCTGGTTGGTCTTTTTTGATGGTTCTTTTGCCCTCTTTGCTCTGTTGCTGAGCTCGTTGTTGCTCGAGGGCGGTTTTCACCGCCTCTAAGTGTTGTGTTGCCTCGTCGTACGTTTGTCCTCGTGGTTTTTGTCGGTGGTCTCTGGTGAAGCAGACATGTAACTTTAGAGTTCAAGCAGTCAGTCATCTCCGATCAAGGAGGTCTCTCGGATCAGACTTTCATGTCACCGGAAATGTGGATGTGATCTTTCGGTCTGTGGCGGCCGTTTGTTCCTTGAACCGGTTTTGATTGTTCCTCCCCTATCAGATTAGAGTTGACTTTTGGGCTTTGCTGGCCTTGTATTGTTCTGGCCTTTGGGCCGTTTTATTCCTTGGGCTTCTGTCCCGATTTTCTTGTACGTGATTTTTATGGTAATAAATTTTTCTTTTAAAAAAAAAGAGAGAACATTATAGGATATACATGTAACTTAGCTAATTTGCAATATGCATGGATTTATGTTTGAAAAATGTAAATGTTGTTTGAATGACACGTTGGTTTATCTTGGTCCAATGTGTTTTACAGCTCGAATCATGAGCGAGGAGCTCGATAAACCGTTTCTGGATCTCGAGAATTTCAACCGGGAATGGATCGATTTGGTTAACTTTATTATTTTTTGAACTAAAAACATGTGAAAAAAGTAATATAAAAAATTTGTTTTAATAGATTTTATTTAAAAGGATTTTCAAAAGTACTTTAAATAGTTAATAGTACATATCTTTAGTAGCACATATTACTCTTACGCTGTAAACGAACTGAAAGTTCAACGAACTGTTCGGCGGAAAGTTTGTTTTTGTTCGTTTATTTATTAAACGAACGAACATGAACAAGATTTTATGTTCGTTTAATTAAATGAACGAACACAAACAAATGGCTCGTTCGTTCATTTACGTTCGTGAACGTTTGGTAATCCGTTCATTTATGTTCGTTTAAATTTATTCACATATGTCTATTTATATTTATTATTTTTCATAACAAAAGTATTATATTTAAGAAATTTTAAAAATATATATTAAAAATATAAAATAAAAGGGAAAAAATTAAACAATAAGACTTCTTAAGAAAAAAATTAAATAATACTTAATGTTTATTTGTGTTCATTTATCATTTTAACAAATGAACATAGACAAACTACATTCCTTAACGAACGAATACGAACAAGAAATTATGTTTGTTTAGTTGTTCTTGTTCGATTAAAATTAAATGAACGAATATGAACATACCATCGTTCGTATTCGTTTGATTCATTTATTACTCTAGAACTTTTCTATTAACCAATGATATTGGAATAATTAGATGGTATTCAGGGCAGAACCGTTTGGTTTATCTTCGCCTCGTCACTACTGCTGAAAAGTGGGGGATTTATGAATTTCATATTTAATAATAAAAATAAATCCAGAATTTTGAACGGGCATCTGAGTCGCCACGTGTGAGCTTATGCTTTGTCTCTTCCGGAAGGCAACTCAATCATAGAAGTGAGAAGACACCATTTCAACTGCAGCACTTGCTTTTCTGCTGAATTTGGAATGTGATATTAGAATAAACCAAACTAATTCTGCTTTTTTTACGTTGAATAACCAACGGCCTAGATTTTATTCAATTATTTATTCAATCAAATAAATATGGGATCTGGCGCTAATGCCAATCAATTCCGTTTGTGCTTTGCTCTCTGCTTAAACCATTCTTTGCTTAAAACAGACAATGGAGCTGAGCTTTGCTTGAGAGGCTGAATCTTGGATTCGCAAAGATGTTGGGTTCGTTGAGTATACTAGCTACGCCGTCTGCTTTTCGACCTTTCTCGACTTCATCCAACAAGAATCGCTCTCTGGTAATTTTACTCTGATTTTTCAAAATACTAGACCATTTGCATGGCGTTTATACTCCTTCGATGGCTGTTTAACTTGTTTATGCTTCCACAGTGTTCAACAACGAATCATCAACTTGCCAAACAGCTTGCCGCTGAGTGCCGCCGTGGATCCCGAAATTTGCTTCGGCGACATGTATTTCCCTGTAACTCTGCGTATCGAAGGGTACGATTTCTCCTTTCGATTTATTTTCGTGAATATTTTAGTCCAAACCAGCGCTAGTGAACGTATTTCTAATTTCTCGCACTACGAAATGTATAATTGATTGAAATCCTTGGTTTCACTTTGTTCTCAAATGTGGAATTGTAAGTGTTTTGGTGTTGATTAAGTCATCGTCTCTGCTCTACTCTACTTTCCCCTCCAGGTCAGCTATGGTTCGCCAATATCAGCTGCTATGGTTCAGGATACTTCAACGATGACAATCTCCGAGGAAGACGCAGAACACATCCATATATTGGATGTTGATACTGCACTCCGACCGTTTAAAGATCACTTTCAATTTAGAATTAAGAAATATGTGGATCAGAAAATTCTCTTTGAAAAGCATGAGGGAGGGTTGGAGGAATTTGCAAAAGGTCACTTCAATGCTATCCGCTTATTGATTTGCTTTTATCAAGGGAACTAGGCTATTTCGATGATGAAATTTCTTGCTAAGTAGTAAAATCAATATTTTATATGAGACTGTTCAAACGAAACCTGTCTTTTACCCTCTTTTATAGGTTATTTGAAATTCGGATTTAACAAAGAAGATGATGGAATTGTCTACCGTGAGTGGGCTCCTGCTGCTCAGTAAGTTTTTGGTTTCTGAAACACAGATATACTAACTTTTGTTATTAGCATGTTATGTATATTTGATTGCTTAGCTAGAGTCTTTTGCATCGTGCAGGGAAGCTCAAGTTGTTGGAGATTTTAATGGATGGGACGGTTCCAACCACCAGATGGAAAAAAATCAATTTGGCGTTTGGAGTATAAAAATTCCGGATTCTGAGGGGAAACCTGCCATTCCTCATAATTCAAGAGTCAAGTTCAGATTCAAGCACGGTGATGGAGTTTGGGTTGATAGGATTCCTGCATGGGTTAAGTATGCCACTGTAGACCCTAATGCATTTGGAGCACCATATGATGGCGTGCATTGGGATCCTCCACCTTCAGAAAGGTGCAGTTTTTTCATATTTTTTATTTATATTTATACTCATGATTCCATTTAAAGAAGAAGGAACAACTGTGTGGGTTTTGGACATTGTAGTATTCTGTATTCTTTTAATCCGGAATTTAAAAACCATTACTAAAATCAGTTTGATATTGCTTGAGATTGGAAACATGCTGCCTTATTCTTTTGATATTGCTGATTTTCTAATTGTAATATGTGATTTAGAAATTGTTCCTTTTAATGTACTTTTCATTGATAATGCAGGTATGAGTTTAAGTATCCTCGTCCTCCCAAACCTAAAGCCCCAAGAATATATGAAGCGCACGTTGGAATGAGTAGCTCAGAACCACGTATTAATTCATACAGAGAATTTGCTGATGAAGTTTTACCCCGTATTAAGGCAAATAACTATAATACTGTACAATTGATGGCTGTAATGGAGCATTCCTACTATGCATCATTTGGGTACCATGTTACAAATTTTTTTTCTGCAAGCAGCAGATCTGGAACTCCTGAGGACCTCAAATATTTAATTGATAAAGCTCACAGCTTAGGTCTGCGGGTCTTAATGGATGTTGTTCACAGCCATGCAAGTAACAATGTCACTGATGGACTCAATGGTTTTGATGTTGGCCAGAGTTCACAGGAATCGTATTTTCACACTGGAGAAAGAGGTTACCACAAGTTATGGGATAGTCGATTGTTTAATTATGGAAATTGGGAAGTCCTTCGCTTCCTTCTTTCAAACTTGAGGTGGTGGCTTGAGGAGTTCAAATTTGATGGGTTTAGGTTTGATGGAGTGACCTCCATG
Organism: Hibiscus mutabilis; assembly: GCA_019671005.1. NCBI lineage: Eukaryota > Viridiplantae > Streptophyta > Magnoliopsida > Malvales > Malvaceae > Hibiscus > Hibiscus mutabilis. Next base: position 39,475,128 of record CM033732.1, read on the forward strand.
TTGTATCATCACCATGGTATCAACATGGCATTCACAGGGAATTACAATGAGTATTTCAGCGAGGCAACTGATGTTGATTCTGTTGTTTACTTAATGCTGGCCAATTCTCTGATACATAGCATCTTGCCAGATGCGACTGTAATTGCTGAAGATGTTTCTGGTATGCCTGGACTTGGTAGGCCTGTCTCTGAAGGGGGAATTGGTTTTGACTACCGCCTTGCAATGGCCATCCCTGACAAGTGGATTGATTACTTGAAGAATAAGAATGATGAAGAGTGGTCAATGAAGGATTTATCCTGGAACTTGACAAATAGGAGACACACTGAGAAGTGTATATCCTATGCTGAAAGTCATGATCAGGTATAAACAGCGAGGAATTGTTTTTCTCACCAATCTATTTCTAAATTTAGTTAAATCATTTCTTGATGACACCAGAACTTCTTTTCCTGCGGACTTTGTTTTTCTCACTTTTGGATGATGACAGAGAGAGGTATAACATAAAGAAAACTTGAATAATAAAATGCTTACTATCCTCTTCCTTTTCTCCTCTACCCCTGCGCAAAGCCTGAAAGGTTGAAAATCATAAATGGTTAATCATAGCTGATCTCCTTGCCTGAATCTGACACCATATTTGCACTTCTTAATGTCTCCTTTCCTTTTATTGTTTGAATATTTTGCCATTTGTCATGCTTCTCTGATATCACTCTTGTTTGGTGTAGTCTATTGTAGGTGACAAGACAATAGCATTTTTCCTGATGGACAAAGAAATGTACTCTGGCATGTCATGTTTAACAGATACTTCTCCTGCCATTGAGCGAGGGATTGCACTTCACAAGGTTGGTGGTAGCTCAAATCTTAGAGGCGTTTCTCTGTTGTTTCCGTAATGCCTTTACTTGATGAATTAAAGCAACCATGAATGTGCGTGTTGTTCTGAAAACTGCAAATATGGAACTTTGATTATTTTACTCGGCCATCATATTTTGCGTCTGCATAGATCATTTTCTTTATTTAGTCATTATTTTCATTGTTACTTTCTCACCCTAACATTTTTCCTTTATTTAAAATTACTTTTGCAGATGATACATTTTATCACTATGGCATTAGGAGGAGAGGGCTACCTCAATTTTATGGGAAATGAGGTAAACATTCTGGCTCAACTTTTTTCATACTGGACAGTACATCAAAATTTTATCTGGGTGGATATTGGAGACAATATTAAGTCTAGGAAAGTAGGATGAACCGATGAAGATCTGCCCACGCCATTTAAGTCAAAAGGACACTAAAATATAAAGGGTGATAGGCTATACCTGTTTAGAGGGCAATTTTATAATATAAGAATTTGTTTTCTCTTTTAAAATAAGTTTATTAGATATCTCTTCTGCATGTTTGTACAGTTTGGACATCCTGAATGGATTGACTTTCCGAGAGAAGGCAATGGGTGGAGTTATGAAAAGTGCAGAAGACAGTGGAACCTGGTGGATACCGATCACTTAAGATACAAGGTCCACGGTCTTTTCCTTGTTAAGAATTTGTTTCTGTGCATTATTTCCAGTGGGCAGATCATTGTGGAAACACAGACACTGCTCACCTGCCTGCCTTTTTAACTTTGAAGGCATCTGTATAATCCGTTTTATAAACTGAAGTTTCTTCACTATTAATCATATTGTTGTTATCTTACTTTTTATCTTTCTCCATTCTGGAGTGGTTTGCTCCTCCCATGCAATCTTTACCTAAACTTTTCCCTTTGCATTTGGCTTTGCAGTTCTTGAATGCTTTTGATAGAGCTATGAATGCACTTGATGATAAATTTCCATTCCTTTCATCGACAAAGCAGATAGTGAGCTGCACTGATGAAGAAAACAAGGTAATCTACAATGGAAGTTGGTGGTTAGAGTAAGACCATTGCAGCAGTCCAACTGATTCATGATGCAAAATACATGCATACTGTTGATAATCAAAGTTATTTGACATTGTTAGGATTGAACTTTTAAATTTTAGGAATAAAAAATGTTTATTTATTACTATCTTCTTGATGGCTGTCCAAAAACCAAAAGACTGAAATGGCCAGCAAACAAGATTATTATTTCCTTTTATGAGTTTCAAACACGTATGGTGTAATGGATGGTTTCATGTTATTTCATCATGCTGGTGTATTTGTTTCTTTCTTCTTTTTACTTCCAACGTATAGAGATAATGTCACAACACCCTTGTTTAGTTCTTCTCTGCTTTATAACCTTCTGTTGCCATGTTTTAACCACTTCAGTTTTGGTGGATTCAATAATGATTTCGTGATTTAGGTTATCGTCTTTGAGAGGGGAGATCTTGTTTTTGTGTTCAACTTTCATCCAGAAAAATCGTATGATGGGTATGTATGCTTCGAATCATGAAAACGTATATTTTTTATTTGTGTTTGTACAAGGATCCATTTATGGATGGAGACTAATCTTACTTATCTATATATGCCAGAAAGTAATTACTTGCACCTTAAAACTTTTCGAGTGACTAGTGTGTGAAACATGCAGGTGCAAAGTGGGGTGTGACTTGCCAGGGAAGTATAGAGTTGCGTTGGATAGTGATGCTTGGGAATTTGGTGGGCATGGAAGAGTAAGGAACTCCTGCTATTGTTGTTATTCTTGCCTTTTGCTATTGGTATAAGAGTCATGTTATCTGGCTTGATTTCTTCCAATATAATTGGAAGTTTACAGCTACTAATTTCATGAATTTTCTTGGGACATGAAAACAAATTTGATTGTTTCCTTGGGTCTAGGAATGGGTTGTGGTCCTGCAAGTTGGTAACCACAATTTGTCTACCCTGATACCGGCTACTAATGAAGCAGTAGCATCTAAAGCCTCTCTTTCTCATATATGCATTGTTTTCTCTCCTGGTAAATGCTATAATTAATTATTCTGGTAGGTGGCTCATGATGTGGACCATTTTACATCTCCCGAAGGAATTCCGGGTGTGCCTGAAACTAATTTCAACAATCGCCCTAATTCTTTCAAAGTACTGTCACCATCTCGCACATGTGTGGTATGATTATCTCTTCCTGGTCTTTCTGATTATATTATATTATATCCGTCACAGCCCACTAACAACGCAATTCTTTCTTTTAATGGCACGGAAATGCACCTGACTTCCTACTTACCATACTTTGCATTGGATAGTGTATATTTATTATTGTGCACTTAGGCTTTTATAGCTTTTGGAACTTCAAATGGCATCAAATCTCTACCTGTATCTATGGTCTTTGTGCCTTCCTTAGAAGGAAAACGTAGACCGACAGATTTCTTACAAATTTCCCACAGGTTTATTATAAAGTGGACGAAAGTCTAAAAGAAACTAATGAAGCCAACGTAAGCGGTGTCAATGTTACGTTAAAAGTTGATGCACCAGAGCAGGAGAACGTTGAAGAGTCGACTATCTTGGTAGGTGATCAAATCTATGCCTGTTTGTATGGCCCTGAGCCTAGGGTTGAAAACTTGAATTGACAGATTTCTTAAGATTCTCCCCAGGTTTCTCATGGAGCTGAAGAGAATCCAGGAGAAAGTAATGACCGTCACTTGGCCAGTGGTGACGAGAAATCGCAAAATGAGGGAGCAAAGCAGGAAAGTATTGAAGAGACAGCTTCTGTGGTAGACAAAACGATAGTGGCTAGTAAGCTAGATGATCCTGAAGTGGAAGAGGACAACAAAATGTCGGATGAATAAGCTTTTCGGCTCCAACACGAATCCGCTGAAGCCTATGCGTAATAAGTGCTTAGTTTTTGTTTTGTGAATAATAATAGTGTGAGGACCGAGTAAGCAGGGAAGTTTATTATCTTCTGCAGTTGTAAATACTATGTAGGGAACAGAAATAGTCTGGTTAATTACTTGTTATGCTATCTGAATATTGGAATAAAAATCTGTTCGTGTTTAGCACCATATTTGTTGTAGCATTGGAACCTCATCAAACCATGATTGCGTTTACGAATTATCTACAAGAGGATGAATAACAAACACACATTGGATTAAGCGGGAAGGAGCTCCGTGTCTAATCGTCTACTTTATTAGTATTTGAATCGGATGACGAATTATAATGTATTTTGCTACCGGAATCAGAGCTAAGATTGAATTTTACAGGTTTGTTTGTGGGATCTTTGAATGAATCGAGAGAATCAAAACCTGAGTCGAATTATAGTGTTCGAACATGGTGTTAGAATTCAAACTTGATTTGAATTCTTAAGATAACTACAAAGCAAAACGTGGCACAAATGCTTAGCAATTAAGCTATGGATAATGGCTACGTGGAAGCTTCATAAAGAAATTAGTGGCATGGACAAATCAAGAAGATTATGGCAGCAAATGAAATGTGGCAGCAATTGGCACAAAGTCTTAGCAATTAAGTAATGCTAATTATTAAGATTGGCAGCAAAGATAAATCTACATAGGCGGTTAAGAACACTATAAATATAGTATGGTGTTAGTGTAGTGTATGTATAAGTTGAGTGAAAATTGAGAGAAAAAAAGTGTAAGCTGAAAAAAAGAGGGAGTTAAAGCTTAGCAAAGTTTTATAAGAAAGACGTGTTTGTAAAACATAATCGAAATTAGTGTTTGTGTTGTACTCGTATTTTGTTTGTATTAATAATATTCTGAGTTATAAAATTTATTAAGTGTCCATTTACACTTCCAACAAGTGGTATCCGAGCTAAGTTCGAGTATGAGTTCAAGCTACAAAAAAAAGGATGGAGCACATGATCCAGCCACAAATCCCGAGATTGACAAAGACGAATTATGAAAACTGGAGTATTCAAATGAAGGCGCTACCTGGTTCGCAAGATTGTTGGGATATCGTTGTAAAAGGTTACACCAAGCTAGAAAATGCAGTAGCAGAAGTGGCTCTATCCAATAAAGAAAAAAGAACACTAAGAGATGCTCGTAAAAAAGATCAAAGGGCATTATATTACATTTTCCAAGCAGTAGATGAATTTACCTTTGAAAAAATTGTAGAAGCAACGACCGCGAAGCAAGCATGGGAAACTCTGCAAAAATCACTCTAAGGAGTTGAAAAGGAAAAAGGGTACGTCTTCAATCACTCAGAGTCGAGTTTGAAATGCTGAAAATGAAAAACACAGAAAGCATAGACGACTATGTCAATCGTGTGAAAGCCGTAGCAAATGAAATGAAAAGAAATGGCGAAGCGCTCGGCGAGGTCAGAGTGATGGAGAAAATTTTATGATCGCTGTCACGTAAATTTGATTACATGGTCGTTCGATAGAAAAATCAAAAGATTTAACTCAAATGGCTATCGATGAGCTTGTGGGATAACTCCAAGCCCATGAACAGAAAATGAAACTAAAAAAAAGACAGAATCTGGAGCAGGTCTTTCAAAGCAAATTAAATATCAACGAAGGTGAAGCCAGCAGCAGCTACACACGAGGCAGAGGAAAACGTGGTGGACATCGTTAAAGATATAGAGGTGGATGCAGTGGTTGTTCATATGGCGACATTCGAACAAGTGAAGATTACCAGTCTCCAAACCGTGGACGAGGATATAGAGGCAGAGGCGGATATCAATATGGAGATAAATCTCAAATACAATGCTATAATTGCAATAAGTATGGCCACTATAGTTACGAGTGTAGATTAGCTCTTAATCCTGAAGAAAGAATTAATGTAGCAACAGCTGAAGAAGAAAATACCGAAGAATCTCATGTATTCCTCACTTATAAAGGAAATGATGAATCAAAAGAAAATATTTGGTATCTCGATAACTGTGCCAATAATCATACGTGTGGTCGAAAGGAGTTTTTGTGGCGTTAGACAAAACGATCCATGGGCGAGTGAGTTTTGGTGACGACTTGTACACAGAGGTCAAAGGTAGAGGTAAAATCATGATTACACGGAAAAATGAAGAAATGAAATATATATCAGATGTTTACTATGCACCAGCCATGAAAAGCAACATTATTAGTCTTGGCCAACTTCTAGAAAAAGGATATGAAGTGCATATGAAAAATCGCTCACTTGTCATCAAAAACAATAATGGTGAATTAGTTGTCCAAGTCAATATGACGAAGAATCGTCTCTTCTCCATTGACATCGAGTCGGGAGAAGTAAAGTGCATGAAGACTGCAATCAAAGATGATTCGTGGCTGTGGCATTTGAGGTATGGACATCTTGGATTTTCTGGCTTGAAGCTATTGTCGAAAGCAAAAATGGTAAATGGTTTACCAGAAATCAACCCTCTAAATCAACTGTGCGAGACCTGCATCAAAGGAAAACAACACAGACAAAGACCGACCATTGGAGATAGTCCACACTGACATAGCCGGTCCTTTCAATATATCATCACTTGGAGGAAACATGTACTACCTCACTTTTATTGATAATTATAGAAGAAAATGTTGGGTATATGTTCTTAAAGAAAAATCAGAAGCATTGAATAAATTCAAAGAATTCAAAGCAATGGCGGAAAAGCAAAACGGCCAATACTTAAAGATACTCAGATCTGACAGATGAGGCAGTAAGGTTATTTGAAGATTTTTGCAAGGAGCATGGTATCATTCATCAGCTGACAGTTCGATATACGCCTCAACAAAATAGAGTTGCAGAAAGAAATAATCGCACTATTCTCGACATGGCAAGGGGCATGGTAAAAGGTAAACATCTACCAAGAAATTTTTTGGCCGAAATAGTTCGATGTGTTGTTTACCTATTGAATCATTGTCCAACAAAGAGTGTGAGGAACATGACGCTGAATGAAGCATCGAGCGGTAAAAAACCAGGAATTGGTCACCTCAAGATTTTTGGATGCATCGCGTATGCCCAAGTACCGGAGCAGATAAAAAGGAAGCTTGATAATATAGGAGAGAAATGCATTTTCATCGGCTATGATGAATGAAGTAAGCTTACAAACTCTACAATCCACTCAACAAGAAGATGATAATCGCAAGAGATGTTGAGTTCGATGAAGTGAAGCACTGGAAATGGAGCTCAGAAGAAAAGAAAGTTGACGAACTATTTTTTAACGAAGATAAAGACGATGATGACCTCATCAACCAAGATGAACAAGGTGATGATCAAAGTCCTCAACAAAATTTGACTGAACCGTCTTCATCAAGCAGCAGTAGAACAGAGAATCTTGAAGTACAACCGACTGAAGTTCGAAGATCTACAATGGAGAGAAGAGTTCTAGAAAGGTATATGGATTACAAAACTCAAAATAGTTCACTTTTCTGTTTACTTGCAAGCAGTGATCCAATAACATATGAAGAAGCAATTGAAGATGACAAGTGAAAGAAGAAATTGCATCGGTAGAAAGAAATGATACGTGAGAGCTCACAAGCCTACCAAAAGGATAAAATCCAATTGGAGTCAAGTGGGTGTACAAGACGAAGACAAATAAAGAAGGACAAGTAGAGAAATACAAGGCGAGACTAGTTACCAAAGGAATAGACTATGATGAAGTATTCGCTCCAGTAGCAAAGATCGACACTATCAGACTTATCACAGCAGTTGCAACACAAAACAAATGGAAGATTTATCAGATAGATGTAAAGTCGGCATTTCTAAATGGCTACCTAGAAGAAAAGTTTATATCGAGAAACCACCCGGGTACATTAAACAAGGACATGAAGATAAGGTCTACCGCTTGAAGAAAGCCTTATATGGATTAAAGCAAGCACCAAGAGCATTGAACACAAGAATAGATGAATATTTCCAGAAAAATGAGTTTATAAAGAGTCCATACAAACATACCTTATATAGAAAGAAAAATAAAGATGGTGATATCATGATCGTGTGCTTATACATGGATGACATGATCTTCACCGGAAACAACCCAGATATGTTTCAAGATTTTAAGAAAGCTATGACTAAAGAATTTGAAATGACAGATATTGGCGAGATGTCATACTTTCTTGGAGTTGAGGTGAAGCAAATGGAAGAAGGAATTTTCTTATCCAAAGAAGTATGCAGAGCAAATCTTAAGCAAATTCAGAATGAAAGATTGTAAGCCGGTAGCCACTCCTGCAGAAACAAGTACGAAATTAAGTGTTGATTCAACAAGAGAGTCAGTGAATCCAACATTGTTCAAAAGCATTGTTGGGAGTTTGAGGTATCTAACTATCACACGACCAGACATAACATACGTTGTGGGACTTGTATGCAGATTCATGGAGAATCCAAAACAAGGTCATTGGATTGCAACAAAAATAATTTTGAGATATGTCAAAGGTACATTTGATCATGGATTATTCTATAAGCATTCACAAAATTCAAAGTTAGTTGGATATTCCGACAGCGATTACGGGGGAGACATAAATGATCGAAATAGTACTTATGGATACCTGTTTAATATCAGCTTCGCAGTATTGTCATGAACATCAAAAAAGCAACAAACGGTAGTTCTCTCGACATGTGAACCAAAATACATAGTCGATACAATGAGCACCTGTCAAGCAATTTGGTTGAAGAATATTTTGGACGAATTAAATTTTGCACAAGAGGGACCAACTACAATTTGTGTCGACAACAAGTCCACTATATCTCTGGCAAAGAATCTCGTCTCTCATAGCCGAAGCAAGCATATCGATACAAAATATCACTTCATAACAGAGCATGTGAAGAACAAAAATGTGGAGCTAGTCTATTGTAAGACAGAAGATCAATTAGCAGATATTTTTACGAAGTCAGAGACTAAAAAAAATTAGGGATGAAGAATCAAGTTTGAGGGGTATTAGAATTCAAACTTGATTTGAATTCTTAAGATAACAACAAAGCAAAACGTGGCACAAATGTTAGCAATTAAGCTATGGATAATGGCTACGTGAAGCTTCATAAAGAAATTAGTGGCATGGACAAATCAAGAAGAATATGGCAGCAAATGAAATGTGGCAACAATTGGCACAAAGTCTTAGCAATTAAGTAATGTTAATTATTAAGATTGGCAGCAAAGATAAATCTACATAGGCGGTTAAGAACACTATAAATATAATATGGTGTTAGTGTAGCGTATGTATAAGTTGAGTGAAAATTGAGAGAAAAAAAGTGTGAGCTAAAAAAACGAAAGAATTAAAGCTTAGCAAAGCTTTGTAAGAAAGACGTGTTTGTAAAATATAGTCGAAACTAGTGTTTGTATTGTATTTGTATTTTGTTCGTATTAATAATATCGTGAGTTATAAAGTTTATCGAATGTCCATTTACGCTTCCAACACATGGAAGATACAAAAAATCCGAAAATTCAACAAAAGGAAAAGATGTAGTGTTTCATAATCAATCTGTAAGTTTGGCATCACTTTGCTTACAGTGCAGCAACAAAATGTAATAAACCTAAATGAATACGATACGTTCATATTCAAATATTGGGAGAAAAAAACAAACATCTGGTAGAGTAACCAGAAACCAAACACACTTCGGAGATCGAAACATCTGTCGTCTAAATTCAAACATTCAAAAATACTTGAAATTGAAGGGGAAAAAAATCCCAAATTCCCAATTTTCAGAGCTTACCAACTCTTCTAGCCGCTGTTTTCTTCTGAGTGGCAGTGACAGACACAGCGAGCGGAGGCTTCTTATTCTCTTTGTTCATGCTTCGTAGCTGATACCTCGGAGTCTCCATCTCCATCGCCGACTTCCTCAAGCTCTCAAGCTTCTTCGATGACCCTCTTCTCTTTGAAGATTCAACTGTTACTCCAAGATGATATTGATGCCCGGTCTTTGGTTCGGTCTCGGTTTCGCCTTTCTTTCTCTTAAGCCTCTCGTTTCTCCTCGCCGAGTACTCGTCGTAAAATCGGCCTCTCTCAAACACCGGACAAGATTTGTTGGCGCTGAGAATAGTCTCCTCGCCTAAACTAGCCTTCTCTTTTTCCTCATTCCCAAGTTCATCTTTCACTTTCCGAGCCAAAGCCCATAACTCGCAGGAAATGGAGTGGTACTCGGGTCGGATCTCAGATTCTTCAACACCCCATGTGCAAATCGGCTTCTGGGATTTCGTTAAAGAACCTTAACAAACAAACAAAGATGAAATGAAATGGAATGAAAAGTATTGATTGTTTTACAGTAAAAAGAATTAAAAAGTTGGGTACGAGTTCTTGAGCGGAGATAACCTGGTAGGGTTTGAAGAGAGGCGGAGTTTGATAGGAGGGAGCGGCGGGGACGGAGGCGGATAGGCGGCTTAGCGGCAAGCGGTGGCTTCCGATCATATTTCATCTTCGACATGATGATTGGAAGATTTTTTTTTCTCTTGCAAGAAGAAACTGCGGAGATTCAAAGAGGGAATTGACGAAAAGTTTAGAAGTTTGAAATTTAAATTTGCATTGGGGCTGGAGCGTTTCAAACGGTCATATCCCATGATTTGATCCGACGGTCAGCAATTAACTCAGTTTCAAATGTGGATAAAATTTGGGTAAACTACACTTGTGATAACTTAAGTTTTAGAGTGCTTTCCATATGATCATCAAAATCGAAAAACTTTCATTAAAGCCATTATTGTTAAGATAAACTTTCATTTTTGTCACTGGACTGTTAAACGACTAATGACAACTAAACCACTTAACTTTCTATAGTTAAACGACCAATCATCAAAATCGAAAAACTTTCATCAAAGTCATTTCAAATCATAAACACTCATTCTTAGCCCAAACCTTATTAGGCTTAAAATGGAATTTAGGGGCTTAATTGAGAAATTTTGAAATTTAAGAACTAAATTGTAGTTTTTGAAGTTTAGGGGTACTTTTTTTTGAAAAAAATCTAGAAGTGTGATGGTTAAATTGCGAATTCTAACAAAATTAAGACCAAATTGCAAGGTTTTAATAATTTGAAGTTAAAAGTTCAAAATCTTGCCACTTCTAAAATCTCTAGAAAGTTAAGTGGCTCATTATGTAATTTATCGAATTTTAAAAAAATCTGGAAGTGTGATGGTTAAATTGTGAATTCTAACAAAATTAGGACCAAATTGCAAGGTTTTAATAATTTGAAGTCAAAAGTTCAAAATCTAGAAAAGTTTGATGCCACTTCTAAAAACTCTAGAAAGTTAAGTGGCTCATTATGTATTTTGTCTAATTTTAAATTCTACCATGTTAACATTTGATCGTGTCACGTCAGTTCAGTCGTTTAATAGTCTAGTGATTGAAATAAAAGTTTATCTTAACAAGAATGACTTTAATGAGAGTTTCTCAATTTCAGTGACCATATTAAAAGTGTCCTAAAATTCGATAACCACCAATATAGTTTTACCTTGATTTAATATAGGGTAAACTACATCAAATGCCATTAAGCTATTATTACTGACTCAAAATGTCACCGAACTACAAAAATATTCAAATCTAACACTAAACTTTACTTTCTAACTCGTTTATGTCACTCGGCTGTTAAATCTTAACGGAATCGTTAACTCAAAACGACGTCGTTTTTGGTGCGCCTGTTTTAAAGCCTAATTTAGGTCGAAAACGGCGTCGTTTTGCTGGAGAAAAAATAATAAAACCCATGCAATTAAGAGGGTTTGAACCCAACAATTTAGATAGAAAGGGTAAGCTTTAACCACTGAACCAAATAGAATAATATAACATTCACAAATTTAATATATGTCAAACTACGCTTGAGATTAATTCAAATTATTTTATGAAATAAATAATACTATATATAAATAAATATTTTTTATATATTATTTATAATATAAATATATTATTTAAAAAACACACAAAATATTCATATAAATAATGTATTTATATTATAAATAATATAAAAAAACTATAAACACTAAACATTAAACCCTAAACTCAAAACCACAAACCTTCAACCCCAACCTTGAATCTTAGGGTTTGAAGTTTTAGAATTTTTATATATTATTTATAATATAAATATACTATTTTAATAAAAATAGTATATTTATATTATAAATAATATATTTTTATTTAAATAATATAAACCTATTCAGTTCGTTCAACCAAATTATTTTATAAAAAATAATACTATAAATAACATTAAGATATACATAATATAAAATATATTATTTACATATATCAATATATATAATATATTAATTTTATATTTCTACTTATTATTTAAAAAACACTCAAAATATTCATAAAATAATATATTTATATTATAAATTATATATAAATAGCCATAAACTCTAAATTCAAGCCCCAATCCTAAACCCACACCTTAAGATTTAGAATTTTTTTTATTTGGGGTTTGGAGTTTAGGGTTTATGGTTTTTTATATATTATTTATAATATAAATATATTATTTTATAAATATTTTGGGTGTTTTTAAAAATAATATATTTATATTACAAATAATATATAAAAATATAAAAATAATATTTTTATTTTTATATATTGGTATATATGTAAATAATATATTTTATATTATTTATATTATTATTTATTTTATAAAATAATTATAATTAATCTCAAATGTAGTTTGACATATATTACAGTTGTGGTAAAATATTATATAATTGTATGTTGGTTTAGTGGTTAAGGTTTACTTTTTGTATTTGAAAGTCCTGGGTTCAAAGCCCCTCAAGTGCATGAGTTTTATTATTTTTCTCTAGCAAAACGACGTCGTTTTGGGCTAAATTATGCCTTAAAACAGTCGCACCAAAATGACGTCATTTTGAGTTAACGATTCCGTTAAGAGTTGATAGCAGAGTGGCATAAACGAGTCAGAAAGTAAAGTTTAGTGTTAGATATGAATATTTTTAAGGTTCGATTTTATTTTCGAGTCAGTAGTAATAGTTTAGTGGCATCTGGTGTAATTTACCCTTTAATATATTACTTAAAGAAAAGTTAGGGAGGAACGGAAAAGATTAGCAATTTTCCCCTAATTTAACAAATTGTCTGCCCTACCTAAATAATTTGATAATTTCATGGGCAAAGTACACAAATGGTCATTAAACTATTCTAAAAAATACAAAATGGTCACCAAACTTTCAAAAATTACATAACGGACATTAAACTTTAATTTTTGTTACAAATGGTCACTGAGCCGTTAACTGTTATTAATTGGGTGACATGGTAGTTACAAAAGTTTGTATGACTGTACATTTAATCCTCCATATTTACACATTCAAACAATTTAAACATCAATAATGAGGGTTAAATTAGGACTAAATTGATTGAATGTGTAAAATGGAGGATTAAATTTGTTATTATTCAAATTATCATAATTGCCATGTCATTCGCTTAAAGACAGTTAATGGCTCAGTGACCATTTGTAACAAAAACTAAAGCTTAATGTCTATTATGTAACTTTTTAAAATTTGGTGACCATTTTATATTTTTTGGGATAGTTTAGTGATCATTTGTGTACTTTACCCTGATTCATTTTCCTCAAAAAAAAAATCTGGCCAACAAACAGTAAAATTAGGAAAGACAATTAACTATAAAATCTACAATTAAATCTTCATTTAATTAAAAATTAGGTAATATATAATTAAAAAGTTACGGCAATTAGCTACACACAAATCACTAAAAGAATAAAACAAGAATATTTTAATTAGGAGAGGTAATGATTACTGAATATTTTTTTATTAAATATAGATGTATTATATTCTCATACCGAGATTTAAACTCATATAAAATAAAATAATATGAACATCTTACCAATTAATAAATTTCGATTACTGAATATTTTTCTTATAATTATCTGAACTTTTTTCGACGAGAAAGGGAAAGAGCAACCTGCTCGACTAAGTAAGATAAACTAACTTAAGACATTTCCATGCAATGGAGGACCTAATGTGGACGACGGGGTTGAGAAAACAAATATTTTAGTTATCGGATTCATTGCCTAGAACCCTCAACTCAAGAATAAGATACCTATCCAACTCAGTAAGGTGCCTTAACTTAATAATTAGTTTTATTATATATATATTTTAAAATTTATTAGCTTTATTATACATTGTTATGAACAAAAAGTAGCAATAATTAGCTTTATTTTTTATGTTTGTTGTCATGACCAGGGCCGTTTCTGAGATTTTAGTGGCCTTAGGACGAAACTTAAAAATTGGACCCTAAATTAGGGATTTGAATTGCGGTTGCGATCATATATTCGGTCATGTTGCGTTTATCACGGTTGCAGATATAACGAATGTTATTTCTATCACTGCGGGTATCGCAGTGATAGAAATATTTTTAATAACATATGATATTGTGGACATAACGGTTGCAGGTATTGTGATTTTGGATGGTGTCTCTACCGTTATATAGCGATCTCTGTTGCGGTTACATATCTCTATTGAAATACATGTCTATAATATCAAGTACTGAAAAAAATAAATTTTAAGAGCACGTCTATAATAACAAGTATTTAAAAATAAATAAATTTTAAGAGTATGCTCAATAATAAATAGTGAGAAAATAGATCCCTAATAATAAGTATTAAAAAATTTAATTTTAATATTTGTTATTACGAGCATACTCTTAAAAATTGAATTATTTAGTACTTATTATTAGGGGCTCAATTTCTCTCCAATATTTATTAATATGAACATACTATTACGATTTAATTTTTTTAATACTTGTTATTGGTACCTCGAAACTTATCCAGCTATATATACATATATATTTATTATTGGGTTCTTTTTTTATCCACTCGTAAAAATTAATAACTACCAGGACGCCTCTGGTCATGACGCGTTGAATATATAAATAAAGTTCAGAATATTGCATCAACCAAAACAATTACACAATTATAATGGTCATCAACCGCTCTCATTTCCAATGTCTATTACTTTTTAAGCTTAAATTAGTAAAAAGGTTCCCTACAAAAGATAAGTCTTAATCAGAAACAACATTCAATTAAGCCCTCTAAATTATGAATTGCAGTCAATTGAACTCTTTTCCAAAATGGAATTCTTTGTCTCGACACGAACGGGCTAAGATCAAGGCTATACAGAGGTCGAATCATCTTGGTTTAATTTTATTTTAAATTTTTTCGAGTCGAGTCAAGTTTAAGAAATTCGAGTCGAGTTGTTCGAGTTTTTGTTCAAATTTAATTGTAAACAGTTATAATGTTATGATACTAATTAATTTCAATTTAAACGGCTTTATATAACCCTATACAATTCACATATTCATTTCTTTGTAGTTCTTCATATGTGATATATATATATGGTAATTATTTCATGCACACGCGTTTGTGGAAATATTGTTTACACAAGCGCCTTAGTTTAGGGTTTGGGGACTCTGTTTAGGGTTTAGGGCTTTAAGTATAGTAATTTTGAATTTAGGGACTATTGATAGAATTTTAGGTTTATGGTTAAAATTTAGGGATTATAGGTTAAAACCTAAATCCTTAATCATATTATCCCAAAATTTAAACCCTAAATTCTAACCCTAAGTCCTAAATTTTAACTATGAACTCTAAATTCTAAACCCCTATACTAAAACCCCTAAAATTAAGGCACTTGTAAAAACAAAAAAATTTCACCACTTGTGTATGGGATAATAATCCAGATATATATATATGGGATATGATCCACTTACGCAAAATGTAAAAATCATAGTTTTACACGTTTTGTGGATTGTTGGATGAGTGAAATAGATGGTTAATCTTCACATAACCTATTGTTAATCTCAGCCATCAATTTCACTCATCCAATGATCCACAAAACGTGTAAAAGTTAAAAACTCTTACACTGTGTAACTAGATCCTAACCACACACACATATATATATATATATATATATATATATATGGGTTAGGTTTCACTTACATTGTGTAAAACTGAATTAATTTTATACTTTTTTTGGACCGTTGGATGATGGTAATAAATGACTAAGATTATTTCTTTATTTTTTCCTAAGCAATTATCTTCACATTTTTCTACTGTTAATCTCATCCATTCATTTTCCTTCATCCAACGGTCCAAAAAATGTAGAAGTTTCAAGTTTTACATAGTGTAAGATGATCCTATCTCTTATATATATATATATCACATATGATTGAGGACTCGACTCAAACTTTAAAATCGATCATTGATTACTGAAAATTTTGAGTTATTCGAATTTTTATTTTACAACTTAAACTCTACTTGAAACTTTTTCAAGTCGAGTCAATGAAATTACGATTTGAATTAAGACGGGTTGAATTTTTTTCGTGTTAAATCGAATATTTTTTTGAGTCTGAGGTCGTCTTCACCATTGCTTTTAAAAAGCATTTTTAGGGCTAAAAGTACTTTTAGAGCCATAAACAATGCTAAACAGATAGTTTTTTGGAGAAAAAAACTGTGCATGAAAAGTGCTTTTCAACCCAAACGCAAAAGCTGAAATTCTAACTTTTGCAATTAAAAAAGTGTTTTTAGAAGTCAAATTACAATTTTAACCTTCGTTTACTATCTTATGTTGTGTTTATTTTATAATTTATAAACTTATAATTTTTTTACCAAAGAATAATTATATAATTATTAAATTATTTACTATTTTAAATATTTTATATATTTTTCGGTCAATTTTTTTTAAATAAAAATTATTTATTTATTAATAAAAATATTATAATATAATTTAAATTGATATTATAACATTAAAAATTTTAAATGTCATTTATATATATATTTTAACTTATAATATTATGTCTAGAATAATTATTTATCTTCTCAAAAGTACTTTTTTTTACAATAATACTAAACATTTATATCTTAAACTAAAAAAATTGAAAAACACTACAAAAATATTTTTATTGTATTTTTATCGTATTTTTCAAAAGCAAATGGTAAATAGTCGAAGTTTACGCACCGCGGTTGCCCGCACACTCTTCCACGCGAGAAATTATATTATGGGTCATTCCCGCCACGTCATCCATGAGACCAACCAATCAAATACATCCATTTCATTAATTTATCCATCTCATCTTTTTACCGAGTAAATTTCATTTGGTAAAAACTGTTTTTAAATTTAATTTACAGTAAATATTAGTGAAGATTCACTTGGTAAAAAAATAAGATGAAAAAAATTAATTAAATAGATATATTTAATTGGTTAGTCTCATAGATAACGAGACAGGAATGACCCATGATATAATTTCTCCTTCCACGCGGTCCTCTGTTTTCTTTTTAATTATTTCGTTATCCCGTCATCTTCATGAGAAATTATATCATAGGTCATTCCCGTCACGTCATACATGGGATCAACCAATCAAATGTATTTATTTTATTAATTTTTTTATCTTATCTTTTTATCAAGTGAATATTCACTAATATTTACTGTAAATTAAATTTAAAAATAATTTTTACTAAGTAAAGATTAATTTTATAAAAAAATAAAATAAAAAATTAATAAAATAAATATATTTAATTAATTAATAACGTGGTGGGAATGATTTCTCCATCTCCATTGAATCTCAAAATGGCAAAATGCAACTACTCTTGTCCTTATTTTCACGCCCCATCACATAGCCTCTACTGCTAAGATTCACTGCCAAGTAATGTTGTCGGAGTTATACTCTGTGCACGCAGATCTTATCACTTCTCTCCCTCTCCCTCTCCCTCTCCCTCTCCCTCTCCCTCTCTTTTCTTTTTAGTTTCTGTTTGGGCAAAGAGTGTACAGCCGTACGATGGCCTTGCCTCGGCGGCGCAAACTTCATCACCACCGCCACCGGTCTCTGGTTCAGGTTGTATCCGCCGTCTCCGGTGCTCTTCTAATCCTCTTCGCCATCCTTTCCTTTCTCTCTCTTTCTCCTGACGAATCGGAACACTTTAACCTTGGACGCCACCAGACCTCTGTATTTCCTCTCTCCCTCGCTATGTTTTTTTAATTCTCTTTGAATTTGTGTTGATTATGTGTATGTATAATTTAATCTATTTTCCTCTTCTAGGCTAACGCAGTCGTCCAGGATCCAGTTACAAATGGAGGTTCTGTTTTTAGTATTCCAGTTAGGGCTTGTTCTTTACTTGTATTGTCATTTGCAGTTTTAGCATGATTATGCGTTTTGGTTTAGTTTTCATTGGATCCTTACCATTGGTTAATTTGCAATATTGTTTTTTTTGGAAATCAGAGTTACGGAGGAAAATTAGATCGTGATATATGGAGTTCGAGAAATGCTAAATTCTTTTATGGATGCAGCAATGCCAGCGCCAAATTTGAGAGTTCGTATAATCATTTTTCCTCTAATTTCGCTAATTAGTTGTACATTTTTACAAATAAAAAAAGTATACATATTTTATTTGTAACGTGTAAGGTTTTATGAAAATGGATTTGGAAAATATCAAATACGCTGATAGGATGAAAGAATTGAGACAATTAGGGTTTTTAAACTGCTTTGGACAAATATGAAATTGCATAGAAACCTAATGCAGTAGAGACACATAACTCATTGATTGTATTGCAGAAGCTGAAGCTGTTACGTATCCCACTCGATACCTGGCTATTGCCACAAGTGGAGGTTTGAACCAATAAAGAACTGGAGTAAGTGTGGTGGCTACTTTCCGATACAGTTCTTTTATCTGTTGGTCTTTTGTAGATTTTTCCAGTCTTGTTTGATGTCATAAACCACAGTTAGTATGAGAAGCTGCAACCTGCAACTGTAAGTTAAGATTTATGCTGATTGGTGCTAAATGTATATAGATTTAACAGTTATATATTGGCAGAGCTCAAAGATACATGCTCTTGATTATTGATCAGTGTGGAGTTGTGTACTATTCTATTTGAATTGCAACTGATTATATAAAATGGATTAAAATTGTACAATGAAGCGGCTGCTGGACTGATTGGCCCCAATTGGGAAGTTATATTGTTCAAAAAGAATTTTTACAATTACTGGGTTGAGAGTCAACAGAAAGCTTTGGAAAAGCACATGCATGCTTTCTGCTGATTCGAACTGATGGAAAATTTAATGATTTACTCCCATGCTAAAGCTATTGTTCTATCAGAACATACTTTGAGCTTTGTATTAGTATTTACCATCCATGGGATCATGTCTCAAGACCACAATGATATGGATACATTTTTTACCCCTTTATTAATGCTTTTTTGTAGTTAAGCTTACCATCAATGCATGTGGCAGATTACGGATGCTGTTGTTGCTGCTCGAATTATGAATGCTACTCTTGTTGTTCCAATACTGGACCAAAAATCATTTTGGAAGGATGCAAGGTTTGTAATAGAATGAAAGATATTCACCATTTAAGTTTGTAACTTTGTTTAGTGATCTTATCTAAATTAAGAAAATCGGGATGAATTGAGCTGTTAAGTTGTTATGTGACAGTTTCTACTTTTTCATGTCCAGTAACTTCACAGATATCTTTGATGTTGATTGGTTCATATCATTTTAGTCAAAAGATGTTAACATCATAAAGCAGATGCCTAAAAGGGGAGGGAGGACTTGCCATACACAATGCGTGTTCCACGGAAGTGTAGTGAAAGATGTTATGTAAATCGTGTATTGCCAGTTCTTTTAAAAAAGGCATGTAAGATTCTTATTCTCAAAAATTTCAGTCAATAATATATGTCGCCCCTAACTGGTCTCAGAATACTTTTGAATTGCTTGTGCTTTCATTGTGTTTGTATTAGTTGCCTTGTCTTTTCTCCCTTATTCTTTTCCTTGTAGAGAAAAATAGATGACAAATATGTTGCTTAAGCATGCTCATAATTTGATGCTTGTTTACAACTTTCCTGGACCTGGATGGCGTTTTGACATGTAATTTAGCCACTACTTCATATTTCATTATGTCAATATTCCAACATAGTTGTTTCTGTTTTCATTAGTCAATACAATCTCTGTCTATTGTACTCATAGTTCTGGTTTTGTGTGGTTTAGATTCTAGTTTTACCTAACTAAGCTTCTCTATCAATTAAACACAAAAAACTGTTCAGTCGATATTGTACATGAATATCTTCTTTCCAACATAACTTTTGTGTGTCATCATTGTTCTAAGTTATACATTGTCTTAAAAATGGTTTACCAACATCATTTGAAGTTGCTGCTTTGTAAACCAGAGGTTCATGGTTCTCATGTTTAAAATGTTCTCTTTTACTATAAGTTCATGTTTTCGGATAAAATTGAGATCTAGCTATGAGATTAATGTTATGAACTATTTGAACTATAATCACTCATGAGAATTGTAAAGAAAAAGAGTGATGTATGATTTTGACCTCTTTCATACATCACTGGAGCCGATATTTGGTGTATCCCTTTTGATTTGACCCATCTAATGCACAGGTGGGAATATTTATAGGGACCTCTGGTTAGTAGGTAGCATCATTAATTGGAGTTTGATCCATTTGTGATGTCAGTGTTTGAAAAATATATGCATTTTTATGTATATAATATGTCCATGAAACAATTATACATGAATGTGCATTTCTTGCATTTGAGCTGAAGCTGATTGTGGTTGGTCCAGCCCATTGAGCTTATGCATGAACCAGATAACGAGGCCACTGTCCTATACTCTTGTCCTCTAAAACTGTCTTACATCTGATGGTTTAACTAATGCCACTGACCTATACTCTTGTCCTCTAAAACTGTCTTATATCTGATGGTTTAACTAATGCACATCTTGTTATCACGTGAAGAATGCAGTTCAGCTCAACAAGTTTGATTACAGACTTGCAAATAAATTGGATACAGAGTTGCAGAAGCTAAGATGCAGAGTTAACTACCATGCTCTTAAGTTCGCTCACCCTATTCTAGAAATGGGTAAAATGCTAGTTCAGCGAATGCGGATGAGGAACAAGCACTATATTGCTTTGCACTTACGGCATGTATCATTTATCTTTGGTCCTGTATACCTAACATGCTATTCTTAATCTTACAGCTGTATGCTCCATGCCACGTAGACTTTATATACCTTAACTCTTAAGGTTTATAACAGCTTAACTTTCATGCGTGATACAGATATAAGAATGTATTATCTAAGTATATTAGATATCCTTCCAATTTCTTTACACTTGGTATATGGAAGCATGACCATTTGAGTGAAATATCAAATTTCATTACTTTTGAAGCAATGGCTTTTCCATTCAATAATAAAGGACAGATTTGAGATTATTGATGCAGCCAAACAAATTTGTGACAGGTTTGAGCCTGATATGCTTGCATTCTCGGGCTGTGATTATGGTGGGGGTGAAAAGGAAAGGAACGAACTAGGTGCTATACAGAAGAGGTGGAGGACTTTACATGTAAGGCTTAAGTTCCATACTCTAATAATTTTATGCATCCTGATTCTTATTTTTTACCGGCCAAGAAGTTGAAACTTGGAAAGTAAATTCCTACCTAAGTTTCTGTTGTTACGGTCACCCAACATTAATTTTCTGTTTAAAAATATCATTGTCTATTCGATGAGGTGGAGACATCCTAAAAGGTTCGTGTACAGTCAAGTGAAAATTTTATGAAGAGCAGGAGAGGCTAAAAGCATCGCATATAAAATCCTGAAGTGATTTGCTAGAATGGGAACAGTAGGGGTGTGCAAAAAAAACCCGTTACCGTTATCCGTAACCATTAACCGGTATAACCGTTCATTTTATAGGTTAATTAACTTAACCATTAAGGTTAAACGGTTTTGGTTAACCGAACCGCTAAAAAAGATGGTTAATGGTTAACCTATAGGTACTTTTTTTAAAAAAAAAACTAAATATGAATTTTGTGTTTAAAATCTCTCTATTTAAGTTTTTTTTTTTGAAAAATTTAATACAATATTTATCGGAGAGATAGATTTATAATTCTAAAAAGAAATAATGAACATTTGAAAAGAAATAATGTAATAGGTTACAGGTTAACCTGTATACAAACCGTTTCTTAATGGTTAACCATATCTAACGGTTAGGTTACGGTTAATAACCGCTATAACGGTTAACCAACCGTTTAAGCTAAACGGTACGGTTAACCTACCATGAACACTCCTAGGGAACAGAAGTTGCTGTGTCCTTTTAAATTCTCCAATTGTATTAAATGTATTCCCATCATTCCGGCCCAATCTGAGATCTAATGCATATGCTGTATGGTGTCTGTGTACTGGTTTGCAGAAAAACAATCCGGATAAGGAACGGAGGCAAGGAAGATGCCCACTTACCCCAGAGGAAGTTGGTCTGATGCTTAGAGCTCTAGGATATGGCAGTGATGTTCATATCTATGTGGCATCTGGTGAAGTTTATGGAGGGGAGGAAACTTTGAGACCCCTGAAAGCACTCTTCCCGAACTTCTATTCAAAAGATACCATTGTCACAAAGGAAGAATTAGGTCCATTTTCCTCGTTCTCTTCTAGAATGGCAGCACTTGACTTCATTGTTTGTGATGAGAGTGATGTGTTTGTCCCCAACAACAATGGTAACATGGCTAGAATACTAGATGGAAGAAGGTAAAAACGTCCTGCTTTGAATCCTTCTACTCCGGAGCACTATAACTGTTGACTTTTTCCATTGTGTTATTGCAGGAAATATTTTGGACATAAACCTACTATTCGCCCAAATGCTAAAAAACTATATCGCGTGTTCTTAGGCAGAAACATGGCATGGGAAGAATTTGCCTCTAGGATTCTTACTTTGCAGAGAGGTTTTATGGGGGAGCCAAAGGAGGTCAGGCCAGGAAGGGGTGAGTTTCATGAGAACCCATCCACGTGTATATGTGAAGATTCAGAGGCAAGTAAAAAGGTGAAGGCAGATTCAAAACACAAGAAACATAGGAAATTGGATGATTCATCCAGAAAAGATGTTATGGCCCTTGATGATCAGAATGGTTATGATGAAAACGATGTGCCAGAATGGCCTGATTTGGAGGATGAGGAAGAGGATCAAAGTGGGCCTCAAGAGAAGCTCCTTTATAATGCAACAGGTTCGGATTATGATGCTTTCAGCTCTGATGAACCTGAGTTGGAAGTGATGCTTTCAGACTGAAAAAAATGAGTGACAAATCGGTTCTTGAAACTCCTCCCCTCTCCTTCGGTTATAGAGGCACATTCATATTTTGGCTGATGGAAATGCAAAATGCCCCCTGGATATCTCAGCAGTTGCTTTCTGTTTTGAGTTTTTTTTAATTTCCAGGAACATTTGACTTATGAAGCAAAAAATGGACGGCGGGTCAAATATGGAACTTTCTACTCTATTTAGATGATGTTCCAGGACCATGGCATTTGCTTTTATCAAGTCATGGAAAGAAAAAGATAGAAATATCAAATATGGGTATGGTTCAAAAGTATTACTAGTAATATTTTTCTTTCATTTCCCCTCGTTTACTTGTATTTACTGAGAGATCATTCATATTCATATAGTTAGTTGGTTTGTGTGTATTAACAAAGTTGGTGTAAATTTTGTCTTTCACTTTGATATCCGTTATAATCCAACTGATCTTATCCTACATGAAAACGATAGGCGGCAGCTGTAGTAACCAAGTTGATAAGTAGTTTTGTTTACTTTCTGTAGGCAAATAATTTAAATAGATTGAATATTTGGGAAAATAAGGTTTGACGATATTTTGAAATTTACGACAAATTTTACAGTGCAGGTGAAGTCGCCACCTACAGATGGCTACTTAAGAGAAGACGTCAACTGCAGGTGGCGATTTTCCCTTGACTTGTAATAGTTTAATATTTTTTATCGATTTAAGACAAAATCAGGGTGAAGTCGTCACCTATAGATAAGTCTTTCCTTAAGTCGCTATCTGCAAGTGGGAATTTTTTGCACTGTAAAATTTGCTGTAGATCCTAAAATATGCCTCAACGTACTCCAAAATCCAAAATATTATTTGGGTTTGCATTATTCCCAAAATACTTTGAAAATCATTCTCTTTTTACTGAATTTTGATGCATTTTATTTCTATATTAGAATTTAGCACTCCCTCTGTGAAATGTCCCTTTTTTAAACATGATAGCCATATTTCAGCTACATAATAGTATCCATCTCTAAGAGGAATCTGCATAATAGTAAATAAAAGCTTAATTATAAAAATAAATGTTAACTGTATTTATTTTATATAATAAGTGTTTAAAGTTTTTTAATTTTTTTCTTCTGTGAAGAACATTATGAAAGCTGTCTAATTATAACGTGATATATGACTTTTTTTATTTTACTTATTTAAAATTTAGAAATCTTAGGGTGTGTTTGGCTTTAGAGAATACATGCCATTTTCGTTTTTGTTTCCTTGGAAAATAGAAAATAATAAAGAAAAAGTGTTTGGTGTAAAATTTGAAAACGTTATGAATATGTGGATGTTTATCATGATAAGAATTTTATCAAAGATATTTGATTTACTTTATCATCATGAATATTATCTTTATTAATTAGAATTTAATGTATTATGTACTTCTTATGCCTATAAATAGATGATTTGATGAAGACATTGTACACAAGTCTTTAAGAATAATACAAATTTTCCTTTTTCTCTCATCTCTTTGTTCTTTTATTCTTGCTCTTTGTTCTTCGTTATTTTATTCACAACACGTTATCAGCACGAGAGTCTAATCAACTGAGGTATTCATCGTTCGAATCTAAAAAAAAGTTATTGGAAATAATTTGATTATAGGATGAACCAGAGATAAGTTTTTTTTCTTCTAATTTGTTTAGTTATTGATCGTCTTTCTCTTTATATTTTAACTTGATTTTTAATTTTTTTGAAAGGCATGGAAGCATGTTTGATTGTATTTGAATTTTGAGCATTGGGCAAAGATGAATTTGCGATTTCTCACAAATCAAAAGACGATTTGACAGAGATGATCCGGCCGTGTTTGGTTTGTACTTAACGCCTAAAGCATGTTCTTTAATTTAACGTCTGGTTTAACATATATGTTCTTTGTTCTGTTAGTCTAATCCAAGTATATTGGCTGGACATTCCGTTCTGCGAGGCTATTGGTCTCAAAGGAGGTTTTTAAAGGACCTTGTGAACTGATTTAACAATGTCGCTTACGATGATTAAATCTTATTTCTCAAAAGCAATAATTTTTATGCGTCGAAAAACTCGATAATAGACTTCTCCCAAGTTCAAGTTATGAAAATTCATCTTGATCCAAAAATTTTATGGGAAGAATTCCCTGAAGTGAATGCAAGCATGATGTTTATTCCATGCGATTATTGGATAAGTTTCATTCCCTGAAGTGAATGCAAACATGATAATTCACTATATGGTTAGTGGATAAAACTCGATTATGTGGATGTTTCAAATTAAATTGAAATTTTATGGTCGACACTTATAGGGATATGCTTAACTTTTCACGCAAACAATGTCGTCCTACAGACACAATATCATGAAAAAAGGTTTTTGGAAAGCCCACTAGCTCCACTCCATTCTCTGAAGTGAATGTGATATTATATAACGGAAGAATAAATGTCACATTATTAATTATGAGTACGGTGGATGCCATTGGCATAGACATGATAATTATTTTAAGAATGCTTATAACCACCAAAAGTGGGTTTATAAAGATGACAAGAATATATTAAGAAAATAATTTTTTATGCAATTGTACAAACCATTAATCTCGTACTTGTCATACGCCGACGAATTATGGATCTTTATCCACAATCATGAATGATAAAGGAAAGAAAATATAAACAAATTTTCTTTATGAAAATGGCAAAAATAGTTATGGCGTTATTGGTCCAACTCAATTGGATATTGTTAATTTACTCATAACCCTTGAAGGGAATAATTCATAATTTATTTTATTTCCTTATAATGGAATTATTAACATTTTTCATTTATTTTGCTTTTATATTAATTTGTTTTACATATTATATATATTTAAATATGTTAATTTGTTTTACGTATTATCATTTGAAGAATATGTTTACTTCCAGAATAGAATATGCAATGAATTGTGACGATTTATGCTTAGCAAACAATGCAAGTACTCATTCTATACTTAAGCATAAGAAATATTTTTCCCATTTAAATGCAAAGGAAAAATTTGAGTACTATATCTCAAAGTACTAAATTATCAATGATCCGGAAGAGTAATAAGTTCTTGTGACATTATCTTTGATAGATAATTGATTCGATATGTGCTATATTTAATATTTTTTCATTCCCTGAAGTGAATGGTACAAAGCACATATTTTTCATTCCCCGAAGTGAATGGAACAAAGCACATATTGAAAGGAGCATAATTATGCATATTTTCTCATTTAGCAATGCAAGAGAATAATGCGAGTACTATATTCGGAAGTACTAACATCATAAAAGGCTCGAGAAGAGCAAATATATTATTGCTAAATGGAACTCAATTCCATATTCACAATGCGTTTTACTCGCCAAAGTCGCAAAGAGACTTATTAAATTTTAAAGATATTCACATAAATGGATATCATATTGAGACTATTAGTCAATGGGATGCTGACTGTCTCCATATTACGAGTATAACTAAAGGCAATAAGAAAATCTTGACAAAATTACATGCACTGTCATCCGAATTGTACTACACAAGAATTAGTACAAAATTGAAGCTCATGCTATTGTAAACCAGAAGTTTACTAATAACTTTATTATTTGGCATGACCGGTTAGGCCATCCCGGTTCAATTATGATGCAAAAAGTTATTGAATCTTTATGTGGTTATTCATTGAAGAATTGATAGATTCTTCAAAGTAATACTTTTCATGTGATGCTTGCTCTCAAAGCAAATTGATTATTCAACCATCACCAGCTAAGATAGATTGTGAATCTATTATTTTTTTG
Organism: Hibiscus mutabilis; assembly: GCA_019671005.1. Taxonomy (NCBI): domain Eukaryota; kingdom Viridiplantae; phylum Streptophyta; class Magnoliopsida; order Malvales; family Malvaceae; genus Hibiscus; species Hibiscus mutabilis. Next base: position 39,501,710 of record CM033732.1, read on the forward strand.
GAACGAATACAAGGTGATATATGTGGGCCCATACACCCTTCTTACACATCATCTAGATATTTTTACAGTTTTAATTAATGCATCAACTAGATGGTCACATGTATCATTATTATCAACTCGTAACCTGGCGTTTGCGAGGTTACTTGCTCAGTTGATTAAATTACGAGCACATTTTCCACATTCTCCTATAAAGATAATTTGTCTTGATAATGCTGGTGAATTTACTTCCCAAGCTTTTGATGATTTTTGTACGTCAATTGGAATAAGTGTTGAACATCCTGTAGCTTATGTTCATACACAAAATGGTCTTGCAGAGTTATTTATTAAACGTCTTCAATTAATTGCAAGACCGTTATTGATGCAGTCAAAACTTCCAATTTCTGCTTGGGGACATGTCTTATTACATGCAACATCACTAATTCGCATCAAACCAACAAGTTATCATAAGTTCTCCCCATTACAAATGGTTTTTGGTTAGGAACCAAATATTTCCTATCTTAGAATTTTTGGGTGTGCGGTATATGTTCCGATTGCTCTACCAAAACATACAGAGATGGGTTCTTAAAAGAGGTTGAGAATATATATTGGATTTGAATCTCCTTCAATAATTAAATATCTCGAGCCTTTAACGGGAAATTTATTTACAGTTCAATTTGTTGACTGTCATTTTAATGAGTCAGTTTTCCAACATTAGGGGGGGAGAATAAACAGCTGGGTAAAGAAATAAGTTGGAATGAATTATTATTATCTCATTTTGATCCACGTACCCAACAGTGTGAACTAGAAGTTCAAAGGATAATTTATTTACAAAACTTAGCAAATAAATTGCCAGATGCTTTTACTGACCCTAAAAGAGTGACTAAGTTGCATATACCAGCTATGAATGCTCCAATTGAAAATTGATGTCCTAGAAGGACAAACTCTAGTTGTTAACGAGTCTAACTCACGCCTAAAACGTGGTAGACAAGTAGGTTCCAAAGACAAAAATCCTCAAAAAAGAAAATGAGCTATATCTTATGATGGTCCGATCGAGGAATCAACGAATTATGAAAATCTCTAGAAGATATTAAAAGGTCTCCAACAAAGACATTATACATGACTCAGGTACCTGATAATAAAGAGATCTCAATAAATTATGCCATGTCTGGAAATAAGTGGAACCGAAATCAAATCGACGTTGATAATCATTTACATGCAATATAACACTAGAAATTTTGGATTTTGATATGGATCATGAACCATTGTCAATTGGACAATGTAAATAAAGAAATGATTGGCCAAAATGGAAAGAGGCAATTGAGGCAGAACTAAAATCTCTTTCGAAAAGGGAAGTGTTCGGACCAGTAGTTCGTACATCGGAAGGTGTAAAACTTGTAGGATATAAATGGGTTTTCGTGAGAAAGAGAAAGGAAAAAGGGGAAATTGTGAGATATAAAGCTCGTTTGGTTGCACAAAGTTTTTCACAAAGACCTAGGATCGATTATGATAAGACATATTCCCTAGTGGTGGATGCAACTACTTTTAGATTTTTGATTAGTTTGGCAATAAAAGAAGGATTTACTTTCTGCCTAATGGATGTTGTTACATCCTATTTGTATGGGCCTCTTGATAATGATATTTACATGAGACTTTCAGAAGGATTTAGACTGCCAGAAGTAGTTAATTCAAGTTCTAGAGAACAATATTTAATCAAATTGAATAGATCCCTTTATGGATTAAAATAATCTGGATATATGTGGTATAATCGCCTCAGTGAATACTTATTAGTGGAAGGCTATAAGAATGATCAAATTTCCCCATACATTTTTATTAAGAGATTTAGCTCCGGATTTGTTATTATTGCTGTGTATGTTGATGATTTGAATATCATTGGGACTCCTGAAGAGATCTTAATGACAATGGAATACCTAAAGAAATAATTTGAAATGAAAGATCTTGGAAAGACAAAATTTTGTCTTGGATTACATATTGAGCACCTAAAGGATGGAATCCTTGTGCATCAATCAACATACATAGAAAAAGTGTTACGAAGATTTTACATGCATAACGCACATCCGTTAAGCACCCCAATGGTTGTTAGGTCGTTAGATGTAAATAAAGATCCTTTTCGTCCCCCGGATAAGGATGAAGATCTTCTTGGTCCGGAAGTACCATACTTAAGTGCCATTGGTGCACTAGTATATCTTTCTAGTCATACATGACCTGACATATCATTTGCTGTAAATTTGCTATCGAGATTTAGTTCATGTCCAACCCGAAGACATTAGAATGGGGTCAAACATATATTTCGTTATCTTTAAGATATGAAAGACATGGGATTATTTTTTCCTAATCTATCCAAAACTGAATTGATTGGTTTTGTAGATGCAAGGTACTTATCTGACCCTCATAATGCTCGATCACAAACCGGTTATGTATTTACATATGGTGGTACTGCAATTTCTTAGAGCTCTATGAAGCAAACAATTATTGCCACTTCCTCTAATCATACTGAGATTTTAGCTATTCATGAAGCTAGTCGTGAATGTGTATGGTTAAGGTCTGTAGTTCATTATATTCGAGAAAATTGTGGCTTATGCTCCGGAAGAGTAACTCCGACGGTCTTATATGAAGACAATACAACTTGCATTGCTCAACTGAGAGAATGATACATAAAGGGTGATAGAACAAAACACATCTCACCAAAATTTTTCTTCACTCATGATTTACAAAAGAATGGAGACATTGATGTCCAACAGATCCGTTCAAGTGAAAATTTAGCAGACCTATTCACCAAAGCTCTTCCTACTTCTACATTTGAGAAGTTGATTTTTAACATTGGATTGCGTCGTCTCAAAGATCTTAGTGATGCATAAATGAGGGGGAGTAAATACGCGTTTGCACTCCTTTTTCCCTTAACCAAGGTTCTGTCCCAATGGGTTTTCCTGGTAAGGTTTTTAATGAGGCAACTTGTTATGCGTATCAAAAGATAATGTACTCTTTTTCCTTCACCGGGTTTTTGTCCCACTGGGTTTTTCCTAGTAAGGTTTTAACGAGGCACATAGTTTAGGACATCCAAGGGGTGTGTTATGAATATGTGGATGCCTATCATGATAAGAACTTTATCAAGGAGATTTGATTTACTTTATCATTATGAATATTATCTTCATTAATTAGAGTTTAATGTATTATATACTTCTTATGCCTATAAATAGATGATTTGATGAAGACATTGTACGCAAGTCTTTAAGAATAATACAAATCTCCCTTTTTCTCTCATCTCTTTGTTCTTTTATTCTTGTTCGTTGTTCTTCATTATTTTATTCACAATAGAAAATAATTTGTAGAACATAAAAATAAAAATGAGTGAAATTTAAAAAAAATAAAAAGATGTTTTATTATTTTTATTGAAAATGTTTTAGAAAAGTGAAAAAGATAAAAATAAGGGTTTTAAATTTAACTTTATTTAACCCGAGTTCGAATCTTTCTAATATCAATTTTAAAATTTTTGTTTATTTAATTATATTTTATCTGTTATTATAATAAAATTTTTCTAATAATTATATTTTAATTTAATTATTTAATGAGTAATTATTTGTTTGTTTTTTTTTTGAAAAATTAGATATCAAACACATTTTTATTATTTTTATTTTTGAAAACAAGTTTTTATTTTTATTAATCATTTTTTTTAATTTTTGAAAAACTGAAAATTAAAATCATTTTTTTGAAAATAAAAATAAAAAATATTTCTAGAACGAAACGGACCTTAATTTCTATTTTTTTAACAGAACTCAAATCTCATCTCCCTTGGACATCTTTCATTGTCCGTCCTCCTTAACCTTGTCGGTCATTCACTGCTCTCTTATCACTCATTGTCGAAGCATAGTGTGTCAACTTACAACAAATAAAAAATTCAAGCTGTTTTTTCTTCTTGTTTTTGAAACTTGTGGTTAATAATACTTTTGAGAAGTATTTTATAAAATATTTTTGAACTGTTTGGTTCAAAATAGGAGCATTTGATTGTTGTCAAAATGTACTTTTAAGTAGATAAGATATATATGTTAAACTTTATTTTAAAAGTATAAAAGAACTGGTGATTTAAAATAGAATAAATGAGTAGTTTTATTTAAAATATTTTGAAAAAAAATAAAAGTTAAAAATTTTAAATTTTAAAAAGTATTTTTAAACCAAACTGAAAAAGACGGCTGGCATAAGAATTTATATGCTTTGCATTGTTTTTATTTTTACTCTAAAAAATTCTTTATAAAAGTAATGTAGAACGAGAACCAAATTTAAGTTTAAATTATTCTTTGATGTGTTTAAAGATTAATTTGTTTATGACACTCATTGTGTATCTTAATAATAGGTACATAACTACATATGTACAACTCATATTTTGATGTTCTAATGACCTATTAATTAGGAAGATGAGTCATGTATGATGTAATTTTGTTTATGGATACTAATCACAACTCTCACAAAGACTTAAGATTATTAAAAGCAGGGAAAATTACATATTTAGTACCCAACTATGCTCGTGTTACTATTTTGGTACCACAACTATTATTTTTGGCAAAATAATACCTAACGTTACGTTTTTTGTTCTATTTTGGTACCCGACTGTTAAAAACTAACGAAAATGATGACGTAATCACTTTTTTAGTCCAAAAATACTTATATATATGATCAATTTAGTCCAAAATCCATCAATTTAAAACACCATCTTAATTTTGGGAATTTGCAATTTTAATCTAAAAATTGATAGATTGTGTAAGTTTTTGGACTAGAACTGCTATTAACCCAAGCCATATCACTATTTCCGTTAGTTTTTAATGGTTGGGGTACCAAAACAGAACAAAAGCATAATATTAGGTATCATTTTGTTAAAAATAATAGTTGAAGGTACTAAAACATGAATACGGGCATAGTTAGGATACTAAATATGTAGTTTTCATATACGACTAATGAAATGGACAAGACATAAAAGGGTGGATTGTGTAATTTTCACCAACTTCAAAACGAGTTAATAAATAATTCTTATTATATTTATTAAAGAAATCAACCAGTACCAATGGATTGGTTCATGTGGTAAGCAGTTTAATATCGTTTAAGTATGTCATGAGTTCGAGGCCTTATGTATATATAAAATCCCAAATGGATTGGTCCAATTTAGAATCAGACACATACACACAAACTTATGGATAGATAGATATAAAGAGAGAATTGCAGAGAATGTCCATAAGAAATAAATGCCACTACAGAATAGTTATTCGCGGCGTTTGTAAAAACAAATTCCACTACAGAACAGTTATTTGCGGCGTTTGTAAACACAAACGCCACTATAGAATAAGTTTTTTGTGGCGTTTGTAAACACAAACGCCGATATAGATCTTGAACTTTTGCGGCGTTTTTAGAACTGTTGCAGCGCTAGTTTCAGCGCCATTTCTTGCGGCGCTTTTTTAAGCGCCGAGAAAGTTTTTAGCGGCACTAAAAAATTTCGCTATAGGACTAAAAAACGCTGCTAAAGACCTATTTTGCTGTAGTGATGGGTTGATCTAGATTAGTCGGGATAAAACCATGGAGAATCGAAAGGGCAACAAAAAAAATCAGTTGCACTTTCTACGTAGCAATCAAAGAATTTGTTGACAATGCAAGGGATGGTGAAACAAAATGTCAAGTGGGAAGGAGAATAATGGCAATCTTTGGGCATTGTAGTATTCAGTCCCAGTAAATCTTTATTTTTAAATATTAACTTTTGCAAGATGTGTATTTATTCAAAGCAATTTGTCATGAATATCACGTATAAACAATGAGCATTCGTTTAATCCTCTGAATTAATGTATTAAAAAAGTTGGAATTGATGGCGACCTGAACAAAGGATGATGCACAAGATGCCAACCATAAATGAATGTATCATTACAGAACCTAATTTATTCTTTGCAAAAGGCAAGAAAAATAAAAAAATAAAAAAAATAAAAGAAACATTTGTTTTCCTTCAACATTATTCTTAACTTATTTAAAATAATGTAACCTTGTATGAAATCAAGTTTTTGTTATACGGTTGACAAAATTAATATTTAAATTAAATTATGACCGGTATAAATTTTTTAATAAAACTTATTAAATTTAAGGAATTCAAGCTTAAGATTTAATATATAAGTAACACTTAACTATTCAATTAAACAATCATCACATGGTTAACAAAAAATATTATATTGTGCAGTGCTCACGCTCATTATTGTTATGTCGATTGGAGTGCTCATACTTTTTCCTTTACAATACTGCGACTTACTTTTTTTTATTTGAATAGGAGAAAAAAATTAAATTTTATTAGAGAAAATATACAACAAATACAACACATTTGAGTTATATATATAAAAAATTAAAAATTAAGTCTACCAAAAAAATTCTTGAAGAAAGAAAATAAAAATATATAAATTTAAAGGGCATGAATAAAAAACGGTTGAACATTCCTTTAAATACGTCATTCATCTTCTATAAAAAAATCTAACAACCATTGTAAAAATTTGTCTCTTCCAGCTAGAAAATTAATTTTGTTTATTGTTCTGTTAATGGTTTTAATTGCATCGCCAAACTACCACAAAGGGGGATATGACCATATTAGACTATTGATCTTCATTGATAAGAAGGTATTTCGTGATGATCACTACACAGATGTCAAACTTTTATAAAGATAGACAAAATTGTGTCACAAAAATATGAACAAACACAACAAGATGTGTGAAAAAAAATATAAAATAAAGGTGATTCTTATTTGAGACTAAAAGGAAACAGAAAAACAAATAAAAAAAGTAATTAAATTTTTTTAGATGGCTACACTAAAACTGTCACCACAAATTACACTCTTCAAGAAAAATTAGAGAAAGACTTTAGAAAAAAAAAACTAGCGGCTAAGTATATACCGTAACTTACTAAGAATTCATAATGTGCTTAATAAATGTTTACTAAGATTCATAATAGGGTAAAAAGATTTATGTGTAATAGTTATTTGAATTTTGATTAAGCGAATAAAATCGTAACCGGTTTTAAGGGTCGAATTAGATAGATAAATTTTGAGAAATTATATTATGGGTCATTCATGTCACGTCATTCATAGGACCAACCAATCAAATATATTCATTTCATTAATTTTTTCATCTCAGCTTTTTACCAAGTGAATCTTCACTAATATTTACTGTAAATTAAATTTAAAAACTCATTTTACCAAGTGAAGATTCACTTGGTAAAAAGATGAGATGGAAAAATTAATAAAATAGATGCATTTGATTGGTTGGTCTCATGGATGACGTGGCGGGAATGACCCATAATATAATTTCTCATAAATTTCAGAATAACACTTGATTGTATTGATAACTTTTTCACGAAAGTCATCTATGCTTCCAAAACTCTTGATTTTTTTTGTTATTCAAGCGCACAAGAGCGGATTTTGGTGTGATAGTTTGGGAGCTTAATCAAAATTTTTATAACTTTTGAGAATTTGATGAGATTTTTTTATAAAAAATTAAGGGTCTAATTAAAATTTTCAAAAAAATAAAAGAAACTTAATGAAAATTTTAACAACTTAAGGGTGTTTAATTAAAAGTATTTTAAAAATTAAAACTCAATAAAAATTTCTAACAAATTTGAGGAGGGCTAATTAAAAATTCTAAAAGATGAGGAGTGTATTTTAAATTTCACCAAACCTTGGGTGCCAAGGCTCCCTCTGACACAACTCATGATCCGCCTCTGATCAAGCATGTTGGTTGTTTATTTTCCTATTTTTGTTGTTATGATCGGTTCAATTAATACCATTGAGTGGTTAAAGATTTGATGTTGAGTTTTTTTGTATAGTACATGTTTGAGATTCGTGACTCCCTCAATAATATCGTTTTTAAAATTTGAACGCGTTGTCATTGCACAAGTACCGTAATCGAAGACTTGTTGATTGTGCAACATTGTAGGAAAGTTCACCGGTTGTTTTTAGATAGTGCGGCCTGTACAAATTGTTTGATTCTGTTTATGTTTCGGTTATTGTTTCCCCTGCTATGATTTGTATGTTGAATTTTATAATGACTAACAAAGGTTACCTAATAAATAAAAGTTTGTTCTAAGATTGTTTTAAACATTGGATCAATTGGGTTCGTTTTGACGGTCCTATGTGACACTTAAGATTCAGTCAAATTGTGTGGATCTGATTTGGGGTGTTGCAATTCTTTTATCATATGTGAAGGCATGTAGAAAATAACAAAACAGGCGTCAACATTTATGTAATGACAAACTAGTTTATGTTAGTTTAGCGGTGCGTTATTATTCCATCATGTTTAGGTCAATTTATTAAAATATAAAAGTTTAAGGGTCAAAACAAGGTGTAATAAAAGCTTAAGGGCTAAAATGGCTACGTTAATGAAGTTAAAGGACCAAAAGGATTATTTCGTGGAATCCAATTGACAATGCCAACCACGTTCTCTCGTTCAACGCTTGTCCCCGTCGCTCGCTCTTTCCCTGACTTCTGTCCCTATCTTATTGGATGGGATATAATGACGCAGTGAGTTGAGACATGTAATCACTCATTTTTTATCGGGTTTTAGTGTTATTAGTATTATTTTAATAATAATATTATTAATATTAATGAAAAATAAAAAAAATATATATATTAAAAAAAAGGAAAAAATTGTGTGGAGCAGGGTGCTACACGTCACCCATTTCACCCACCCCTTGCCTATAAATACAAGGCAGGGCAGCCACAATTTCACGCCCAAATTACACAACAATTGCACGCCAAATTGCCATAAATTGGCAAGGCAATTGGCTCCCCAATTGGGAGCATGGCCGGCCGCGAGGCTGGCCGGGGTTGGGGGCAGTGCGCTCGGCCCCAGTTGATTCAATCCAACATTTGATCGGGGTCCTATTTTAGGTCCAATCTAGTTAATAATTTTGGAGAGGGCGTGGTAGATCCCGGTGAGGTTCAGTCGGGGTTCGTCATTCGAGCTCATAGTTAGGTATATTTTCTTTTCTTTTTATTAGTGTTGTAATTTTTATAATTTAATGAAGTATTAGTTATTTTAAAATGGTAGTCTTATTTTTTAGTTTGTATGTTTATGTTTTAGATTAGTATTTAATATGTTTGTGTTTTATATTAATATTTTATTTATGTTAGATTCATTTTTATTTATGTGTTAGAATAATATTTATTTGTGTTTTAGATTAATATTTATGAATGTTAGTATTTTATTTATGTTAGATATGTTTTTATTTATGAGTTAGATTAATATTTATATATGTATGTTTCGGATTAGAATATTATTTATGTTAGATTAGTATTCTATTAGGTTAATATTTATTCGTATTGTATTAAATTATTTTACATGTTTTATATTTTGCTCACTAAGATTGCATATCAAGATATAAATTGTCAATGCGGTGCCCTTTTATCCGAGCGTAAACGGGGCCAGTATCAGGCGTAGTGATAGTGGTTGGGCCTTTGCTCTCGGATAACGGGGCCCTTGAAATTTACTCGCAATTATAACCGTATTTTAAACCAATCGTCACTTTAACCCGGAAAATCTAATATTAATAAAGCGGTAATTATTAAAGTACCAATTTTGGGCGGTGTGGGGGTGCTAATCCTTCCCCATCCGTAACCGACTCCCGAACTCAAAGTTTTTAAATCTCTGGTTTTATGGTGTCCAGCCTATCTAAGTGGCCGGTGGCGACTCCAATTTCTAATATAACGCGTTTTTCAAAACCCCCACGGATAAATATTTTTATATCCGAAAGACAATTAACACTTCGAAATTCGTTTTTTAGCGAAACAGACATCGCTACAGATGGCGACTCCGCTAGGGACTATTTTTTGTTTTTAACAAAATAAAGAGAGTCAAGCTTTTTCAAATAATTACCGCTTTAATAATATTAGAAGTTCCGAATTAAAGTGACTCTTAAATTAATATTAGGTTGTAATTGCGCGTTTATTTTAACGCATTTAAAATTTGGCATATAAACCCGTTTTTAAGTGGGGGGAAAACGCTAAGGCTTTCGTGGAGATATCGTTCTCCCGTATAGGCCTAGCAAGTACCTTCGGGGCTCGAGTACCTTATGCTTTCGTAAGGATATCGTTCCTTTGTGCAGGCATAAGCGAATGGGTCCCCCTGAATTGAACCCGATTGAAAGGAGCCTATAATGGGTGATGATCGGGGGCCTTGCTACTCTTAGTAGAGGACAACAAGGACAATTCGGGTACCTCCTAGCACCAACACTACATGTAGAGAACATATAGAAACCCACCCCTTTAGAGCCATGCGGATAACCTTAGGTGTTTTAGACGGGATAAATAGGGTTGTTTTTTGTTTACCTTATTTTATTTGTCATTTTATTTATGTATTTATTATTTTTATCCGGTACTAACTCATTTTTGTGTTTTATTTTTATTTTACACATATTGTATCCACATTACATAGAGGCGTTGATTAAGTGGTTTGCCCGATTAGAAAATCTTTCATCATGGAAAAAAGGTGTCTTAGGAAAGGACGACATCAATCCAGTCGCGCGACATCGGTCAGAGATTAACCAACAGATCTGAAGTAATGATTTGTCGAGCAAGCGTGTAGTGCCAAAGTATACACACGAGACCCTGATGGTGGACATACAATGAGCTACAAGGTGTGTGAATGACTTAGCTACCGAAGCCGCGACTCTTCGACCTTTCGTAACCCCGAACATGGAAGAAGCACCAAGGTTTATCAAGTTGCTCAGAGCTGTCGAGGAGCTATGAGGTAGAGCTAGGGCTTATGTGTAGAAATTTGTTTTGTAATTAAGACTTTTTGTAATAGAGACTCTTTTTGTAATAGGGACCCCTTTTGTAATATGGACCTTTTTTGTAATCTGGACCCTTTAATTCCCATGAAAGTCGTTCGAAAGGGTGATTACCAGCGGAATCAACGCCTTTATTTGCATTCATGTTGCATATCATGACATGGTGTTGATTCAAGAACAGTTCATTAAAAGGCTTTCAAAATAGAAAAAGTCTGTTTTGCCAGAAACGATAATATTACAGTATCAAGTTAGGCCGAGCAAAGACCAATCGCGAAAGAAGACGGTACGATAGTAAGGCACGTGCGACGCAGAAGATTCAGTCAGGGCCGCAGAACCCCAATTTTAAATCTTCACATTTGACCATTTTATAAAAAATCTCAGATTTTAATTTAAATCATTAATTTTTTTTTTAAAATATTATTATTTCGCTTTGAAACTTCTTCCCTCATAAAACTTTTAGAATAATAATAATAACAAAAAGAAACCTAAACGTTTCATTTTTTAAGTAAGTTAAAACTTTTTGATAATAAAAGGGGGAATTTTTAAACCAAATGATCCTTGAAAATTTTAATTTAAACCCCAAAAAGTTTTAAAGTACTCCTCTAGGATCGATAGAATCCATCCCTGTTTAGACGTACCCAGATCTACAGAAGAAAATATATTGTCAGATGTCCTTTTCAGAAGCCACAAAAATAAAGATCATGACGTCACGAGTCCATAGAATAGAATAAGAGGAGAAGACGGAGTCATCCACCATCCTGAAGACGACGTCGAGACGTGGAGCACAGGTTTTGCTTCCCGAAGGCAAGGTCTCCAGAATAAATTCAACTGTTGACTGTAATTCATTATTAATTTCTTGCAAACATACATTTTCTCTATTGAAAGTTTTTCAAAGACTGTTCGAGAATCAACATCGCATTTGCATGCATTCTCGCATTTACAGGGTATTGATTCCCGAAGTGGTTCCTCAAATCTCAGAAATCATTCATAATTGGCAAAGGGTCGTCTGGTCAGATATTAGAGGGCACAGATCCAGGGTTTTATCCCAGAACAAGATCGGAAACAATAGAAGAGGAACCATCTGAAGACTTCAGGTCAGACACGGTACTGGTAATGAGCAAAGTAAAGTGCAAGAGTTGAAAGAAGCATAGGGAAGACGTGATGAATCAGATGAATACTTTGACGAAAGGTAAGCGATCTATCAAACCGAAAGAATAACTGGTTAAGGATCAAAATAGAGAGCGAGATAGTCAGAATTCTACCTCCAAGTCAGCCAAATACGACAAATTGGACCCCTTTTGTGATCTGCATCAATAAACAGGCGGAAGGTATGTTTGAGTCGGGCTTTAAAAAAATAGAGCTCGGTCCAGAAGAAACTTGAGAAGTAAGTAATGAAAAGAAGTATATCTCGATTCCTGTGAGGTACACCGAACTACTACTAATGTTCATCGACAATAGCCTTATTACCTCGGTGAAGTCTCTAGCGAAGAGACCGTCTTATCCGAGAGATTACGACACACGTGCTAGAGGCAGTTACCGTTTAGGAAGTTTAGGTCACGGTATTGAGGATTGCGGGGCCCTAAGGAATGAGTTCAAGATCTTATCGCGATGAGGATTTTTGGTTTCGAAGACGGAGTTCCCCAATTCTATAGTGAGCTAACAATCACCCGAGGGGCAAAGTTGAGCAGGAATCGATATCCAGGACAAAGTTCGAGTAATACCGAAGTAGGTCACTCAAGCGAGTTAAATTTAAAGATCAGAGATAGGGGCATCCCAGGAGAGAGATATTCTTTCTAGTTCAGCCAGCTCAGATAAAAGAAAGATAACTTGGATAAAATTGAATTTGCAGAATGATCATCAGAAGCTTTCCTGAGTGTTTAAGAATATCAGAATAGATGAACGGTGTTGTCCAGTTGAAAGACGACTCATAATATTGAAAGAAGAGAAACTAGTCAAGCAAAAATCAAGTCAGGCTGTTATCAGGTAAGTTTGAGGAAATTAGGAATAGGTACGACAGTCTCCAGAGATGAGCTACAAAATAACTTAGCCATTCACAAGAGTTTTGGAAACAAGTTTACGACAGAGCAATGACAATTCAACACTCTTCAGTTGGAAAAGGGCAACTTCTAAGCTACGAAAGACTAAGCAGGGGATGGATGAAGACCCGAAGATCGATATTACTCGAACAGGTAAGGCGACTCAACAAGGTGGCAGGCTTTGTCAGAACATGGATCAAGTGTTGGACTACAGAGGCAAGCTGACCAGACTACTGGATGAAGTTAAGAAAGTAGGCACTGAAGCTTATCAGTAACTGTAAATATCTAATATCTGATATAATGAAACCTTTTAGCCTCAATGAACGTCGTTCTATGGGGATCACTTTTGGAATCAATACCTTATTGCATTCATGTTTATATTTTAGGATTGCATTGTATTGCTTTCCACGATCCTGGCATGTTTTACATGACATTATCATTACCTTGCATTATTATTACCTTGCATAAATTTTATGAGGAGTAAGTCAAAGACCAATTAGGGTTTTATCATGGATAAAAGAATCGAAGACACTCAAAAATCAAGATTTGAGCAGTTAAAAGATGGGCTCGAGAGAAAAAGAGAAAGGAAAAAGAAGTTTGATCCTTTGATGCAAGAAAGCTCTGTTTGAACCCTGATTTGGTCGTTCCTCCGGATTCCAAAGACTCCAGATTTGAGAATGATAACGGAATAAGATGCCCCAAGATTCACGTGACCATATTCTGCAAAAAAAAGATGGGGGGCTGCATTGAAAAATTGCCGATCCACTACTTCCCCGATAGTCTAGCAGGACCTACCGTGATATGATATGCTTTGGACCTAGCACCGAGTCGTCAGTATCTCCAGGGTACAAAGATGAAACCTGATAAAGCTTCAAGGAATGTGCTTTGAGGTGTTTGTGTTTAGTGACCCAGGTGCAGCCTCCCGTAGATGAAGAGAAAAGTGACTTACATGCCACATTTCTTATTTCTTCTTTAATAAGATGCTCGAGAAAACGAAGGTCAGCTTTGAGGACTTCATGACATTCGGAGAGAGAAACAAACATGCACTCTGGGACCTAAGTTTGAAGACCAGACCTACCTAGGAGCAGAAGGAAAGAAAAAGATAAATGGGTACCACTTTCGAAGGTTATCGTGATCGTAATAGAAGAAGACAGGCAGATTCCTCCGAATCACCGAGAAAAATTCCTCGAACAAGTACATATTTAGAGATATTCGGAGTATTCCATCTCAAACATATGGCCTTATCTGGTCAAGGTATATGTGAGTTCTACGCTAACGCACCGGGGCATGACACCAAGAAAATTGGGGTCGTTAATAGAAGAAATCAAGAAGATGGTTGACGAGGGAGTCATGACAAGAATTTATCCAGCAAGGAAAAACAAGAGAAGTGGCACAAGCCTACACTACCTTGAAAGGGCCGGAATGAGTTAGTACTCTGGAGATAGTTCAAAGGTCCCTACGGTTTTCTCATCATTTCACAAAGAAATTCTCAACAAAAAAAAACTCATTGTTTGTCAGAATAACAAATCACATTTCCATTTAGAAAGCATTTTTACATTCTTGATTCTTTAAACATTTTATTTTTATAAGGTAGTTTTCCCATATGCATATACACGCATTTTTGAATGGACATACGTATATATCATTTCTATATAAGGTCCTCGAGTTTTGAATGCAACAGTACATTTGCTTCAGAACCAAAGATCAACTCTAAGTTGCATATATTTAGAAGAGATTGAATGTTGTGGGGATACTATAAATGTGAGTATCTGCTAGTTTACTTAGGCCAACAGAGGAACAAAGTGAGCGTTTAGACAATGGGCAGTTTCCATTTTAGGAATTTATCTTCTCAGGCGCTTGTTGTTTAAGATCCTTGTAATGAGAGTTGACCCTAAACCTCTACCCCCTGAAGGCATTCTCAGGACATCTGTGAATTTGACAACGAATGATATTCTTTTACTTTACCAGAAGAAAGAGATGAGTCCAGACAGATTGGATACGAAGATCAGAAAACCATCAGAAGAAAGTGGTTGAAAACAAGGATATGTCTAAGCGAAAAACCAAAAAAAAAACGAGAAATGGTAATCAGAAGGCCGAAGCAATCCAGATTGAGTAAATATCAGAAGAGCTGCAGAGAGGCAAGTAACTTCGAGCAGAAGATATCATCAATACCAGTATAGATACGTGTTGATTCGAGGATACATTTATAGACTCGAATAAGAAGAAAGAAGGCTAAAAACCCAAAATGGGCAGTCTAAAATAAAAAAGAAAAAGAAAACAAAACAAAAAAAGAAAAGAAAAAAAATAAAAAAAAGAAAGAGAGAAAAAAGAAAGAAAAAAGAAAAAAGAAGAAAAGAAAAAGAAAAAAAGAATATTGTATATGCTCCACACACAGATCAAACAATACAAGAACGAGACTTCAACTATGTGCATGAGACACAAAGAATCCACATTTCAAGTAAATATCAGTTTTGAAAATTAGTATAGAAGCTCGAATTGAAGCCAAGTCAGCCCGAAGATTGCCAATTTCGAAAAAGGAAATGAACTCTAGGGTGAAAACCCAAAAATGGGCAGTCTAGAGTGATCCTGAAAATGAAGAAAAAGAGTAGTCTGCCTGAGCCTGCTGACATCAATATCCAACCAAAATACACTGATCTGAAGGTACAGAAGAAGGAAGTGACCTTTAGGGTGAAAACCTAAAAATGGACAGTCTAGAGCGATCCAAGAGAAAAAGTGAAAAAGAAAAAAGAAAAAAAAAGAAGAAAGAAAGGATAACATTTCATCTGGGCGTGCCAATCACAAGAATTCCCAGAAATGTATTCGTAGTCCTTCATTCAAGAAATCTCAGTTCCGAGGAGTTTTGGAGGATCAAACATTCTTGAACAGAAAACGAACATTAGTACATAGCCAGTATGCAAGACAGCCTACAATAAAAAAGAAAGGAAATGAACTCTAGGGTGAAAACCCGAAAACGGGCAGTCTAGAGTGATCCAAAAAAGGGAAGGAATAATGGGCATATCCAAGTTACACAAGTACAGAAATACTGTTCCACTTAACCATAAACAAAAGGCCTACATTACAAGCCCCAAAGACCATTCTGGTCATCCATAGATATCCAAGTTGAATAAGAATGTCTTCAGATTTCATTCCGCCTATAAGGGTTAACTTTGCTTCAAGGAACGTCAAACTTCGAAGTGCTTGATCGACACCCAAATGGGGGAAAGATGGGGCATGGTGAGATAGTGAGATTAAGAGTGCCACCTTAAACGGGGTAGAAACTAGGTAGGGTTGTTCCTCTCAAAAGCCTATTAGACCAGAAGAAACTATACATTGGCATATATCTCCACAATGGTCAAGATCTTCTAAATATGCGCTTCATTAGAGCTGATCTCTGGCAACTTGAAGCAGATGCGCTATGGTGTTTGATATTTCGGGGCAAACATTTAAAATATTTGACATTTTCTCCCAAAGTTTTGATGTTTACCATTTCCCCCAAACATTAGTTTTTTTTAAAAAATGTTGGGCAATATACTTCGAATTTTGTTTACCATTCTCCAAACATTAACTTTAAAAAAATGTTTGGTCCTTAAAAAAGAGAGAAAAATGTTTACCATTTGTTCCAAACAATGTTTTCAAAATGTTTGGTATCCCGTCCAAGTTGTGATTTTCGAAATGACTGTTATCTTTTCAAACAATCATTATTTTTTGAAATATACACAAGTAAATTGCCTTTTGCATTACTTTAAAAATGAATGATGATGAGATTTAAAGCATAGGGACTGAGAGTTAGTTCCCGTCGAATTGCTACGAGAAGATCAAGGATGAGCTCAGGGGATGGAAGCATTTTGGCTCACCCTAGTGACTAGAAATAGATCAAGGCTCTGTATGATGGGTCAGAAAATTCAAAGCAGTGGAGCCCGTGGTTGAATGGGGCAACGCCAAGCGAAGAAGATGACAATGGTTCTTATAAGAATAATATAAGAACCAGAGGATCATTTATGAAGACAAGTGATAACCCTGAAGACAAGAAAGCCTTTCTCACAAAAGGTTTAAAAGCATGTTCAAATGAGGATTTAAGAGCCTATAGTGAAGAAGTAAAGAGATGAAGAAATCTGAGGAGCGACCTTTTAGGGTGTAAGACTTTAGAAGAAAAAAGGGGCTGAAAGAAAAAAGAAAAAAGAAGAAAAGAAAAAGAAAATGAGAAGAGAGAAAAGAGAAAAAGAAGAGAAAGAAAGCATTACCTTGCATGCATCATATAGATAGAGGCATGTCAATTTTTGCTTGTTTTGGACAGGTACTTGAAGAATTATCAAAGAGTATTAAGAAGTGGATTTCGTTAAATGAAGAAAGAGTTTGGTAGCCATTTTCGGCGTGAGCCCCAAATTAAAGAAAGATTGACAGCCATTTTCGGCGTGAGTCCCCAAAATTTGAAGAAAGTTTGGCAGCCATTTTCGGCGTGAGCCCCAAATTAAAGAAAGATTGGCAGCCATTTTCGGCGTGAGTCCCCAAAATTTGAAGAAAGTTTTGGCAGCCACCTTCGGTATGAGTCCCTAAAATTTGAAGAAAGTTTGGTAGCCACCTTCGGCGTGAGTCCCTAAAATTTAAAGAAAGTTTGGCAGCCATTTTCGGCATGAGTCCCTAAAATTTGAAGAAAGTTTGGCAGCCACCTTCGGCGTGAGTCCCTAAAATTTGAAGAAAGTTTGGTAGCCACCTTCGGCGTGAGTCCCTAAATTTTGAAGAATGTTTGGCAGCCATTTTCGGCGTAAGCCCCAAATTAAAGAAAGATTGGCAGCCATTTTCGGCGTGAGCCCCAAATTAAAGAAAGATTGGCAGCCATTTTCGGCGTGAGTCCCCAAAATTTGAAGAAAGTTTGGCAACCATTTTCGGCGTGAGCCCCAAATTAAAGAAAGATTGGCAGCCATTTTCGGCGTGAGTCCCCAAAATTTGAAGAAAGTTTTGGCAGCCACCTTCGGCATGAGTCCCTAAAATTTGAAGAAAGTTTGGAAGCCACCTTCGGTGTGAGTCCCTAAAATTTGAAGAAAGTTTGGCAGCCACCTTCGGCGTGAGTCCCTAAAATTTGAAGAAAGTTTGGTAGCCATCTTCGGCGTGAGTTCCTAAAATTTGAAGAAAGTTTGGCAGCCATTTTCGGTGTGAGCCCCAAATTAAAGAAAGATTGGCAGCCATTTTCGGCATGAGTCCCCAAAAATTGAAGAAAGTTTTGGCAGCCACCTTCGGCGTGAGTCCCTAAAATTTGAAGAAAGTTTGGCAGCCACCTTCGGCGTGAGTCCCTAAAATTTGAAGAAAGTTTGGCAGCCACCTTCGGCGTTAGCCCCTAAAATTTGAAGAAAGTTTGGCAGCGACCTTCGGCGCGAGTCCCCAAAATTTGAAGAAAGTTTTGGCAGCCACCTTCGGCGTGAGTCCCTAAAATTTGAAGAAAGTTTGGCAGCCACCTTCGGCGTGAGTCCCTAAAATTTAAAGAAAGTTTGGCAGCCACTGTTGCGCGTAATAAGTGCTACGCAAATGTGCAAGTATACACGTCGCAAGTTATAGTATAAAAGATATCGTCTCCACAGGGATTGGTGCTACTTCAAGAATCTAGTCTCTTGCACTGTAAAAGTAAAAACACAAGTAAAGGATTATAGGAATTTAACTAATGACTAATCTAGAAAGCAATAAAGTAAAAGAAAAGATGAATTCAAATGAGAGAGATAGGCCAGGTTATCGTGAGTTGAGGTGTGATAGCCGATTGGATCGTCTTGGTAAAAGAGTGCATGGGCAACTTAGTTGCCGTGGCAGCTTGCTCAGTGGGGTTGCCTTGGCAACTAATCGATGGTTGCCTGGGCGACTAGTTGGGCAACTACTTGGGCTTCTGGGCAGTAACCTTCAAGGTTCGACAGAGCGTTCTTCAATGGTTTCTTCTTATCCCTAAGTCAAAACTCTAGCTACTTGTGCATGCCTTGATAATACATCCCTGCGTGAATCAAGGGTGAACAACAACCAATCTTGCGCTCCTCTTAGCCGTTGAAATCCTTAACTTATTCCTAAGCCGGATTAATCTTCACCATCAATAGATTGAATAAAGATCATATTCATTCGTTTCTTGAATCTAACTCTCCTGATATTAGATAAATAGATGAAATCACGAGATCCTCTCCCAATTCACTCGCAAACAAGAATAAGAACCAAGAATGAATAAATCTTGAAATAGAAAAGTGCAAACTCTTATTACCTAAACAAAAACCAATAGTTTCTCACAACCACAAAACACAATAACCATAGCCAAGTAGATTTAGTTCATGGCTAGGTTCCAAAGAAACACAAGATAAACAATCCCTAGCATGAACCCAATCGAACAAGAAAGAAAAGGATGAAGGAGGAGGCTTGTCGAAATCCTCATTGCCCTAGATGCTTGTCAAAAATTCTCTCCTCTTACCCTCCTTGGACTTGTCAAAATTTCCCTCTTGTTCTCTCCCTTGGATTGTCGAAATCTCCTTGCTATTTATAGGGCTAGGCCAAAGTCCTTCTTTGAGGAGGAGTTTAAGTTGGAATTAAATTATCTTTAAAGAATATAATTCTTTATTATAATTGTAATCCTACTAGAACTTCTCCTATATTCTTGGAATTTAATTATTCTTTAATCTCTGCATGGCAATCAAATTCCTTTGGGTTTGGGCTTTGCTCCACGTCATCTTGAGCTTGTTTACTCATCAATTTCGCCTACCATATCACCTTTACTCTTGTCGAAAATTGCCATGGCAACTGGCTCGGCATCTCATTCATGTATTGCCCTGGCAACTAGCTTGGCATCTCCTTCATGCATTGCCCTGGCAACTAGCTCGGCATTGCTTTGGCAAGTGATCCTGCACATACACACACAAAGCACACCAAAGCAGCATCTTTTCCATAAAAACTACCAAGTTATGTAATCAAGCTCAACGATTGAAGGAAACATGGATTAATGCATTAATGGCTAACTATGCAACTAATATGAGTCTAAGTCTAACAATAATATGAGTAAAAAGGGTAAGAAAAATAGTACTTTTGAACACTTATCACACCCCCAAACTCGAACTATTGCTTGTCCTCAAGCAATGCAAACTTATAATTACCTGCCAAGACTTCAATTTTCACAAACTTAGCTTTGAACTTGATTTCAATTCTCTGAACCGGGGCACAAAGTATGATTGGATTTTTTATTTTTCAGAAAACTTAGGAGTTACTCGGAATCAAACTATAATGCTTGTGAGTGTGTGCGGAGTTGTGTGCATGTTGATTTTTCAGATTCTATGCAAACAATAGGTTTTCAAATTACTTCATTGGGTTCTTTTTAACATGTTTTAACTAGAGCCAGTTTTGGGCAGCTCTAGTGTTTTGTTTTTAGTTTTCTTAAGTTAATTTAATCGACTAGAGCCGGTTTCGGGAACTTCTAGTTAAATTTTTTTAACACATCCTAGAGCCAGTTTCGGGCACCTCTAGTGATCCTAAGTTTTAGCACATGCTAGAGCCAATTTCGGGCACCTCTAACATTCATCCAATTTTTATTCTAATCCACCAATTTGTTAATTATCAACCTAAGTTTACTAGAATTCCTTAAATCAATCAAACCACAATAGTGTTTCATCAAATTTAGCATCATAGTAAAATTCTAAGTTTTTCCATGGTTATCCTAGAATAAAAATTCTATCAATTAAGTGCATTGGCAAAGTCATCATCGAATATTCATCAAATCTAAGCAATTCTTGTTCGAATTAAAGGCATGGCAAGCAATTTATGTATCCTAAATGTAATATTTTAAGATGAATGTAACTAAACATGGTAGATACTAATAACAATCCCCCCCAAACTCGAGTGAGGCATTGTCCTCAATGCATGCATAAAAATAACGAAAAATAAAAATTGCATACGAGGACTTACTCCGAGAGTTCATCATCGTAGATGATTAGTTTCCTTCTAGTTGGTGTCTTGATTCTCTTGCTTGAACGTGATGGTTGTTTTCTTGTTGCCGGTGGTGGAATCGATCCTCATACGGGGTTGTCCTCATCGTCCTCTTCATCAATGTCAATGGCTTTTCGTTTGGAGGATTCAATTGGTGCGGCCTTTATTGGTTCAATGGAGGACTCGTCCGAATCTGAAAAATCAGAAAATGATTCCGTAGGAGTTGATTTGGGCATAGGTGCTTTACCTTTGGCTTTTGCAGTGGTTGCCGGGATGTCTTTAGCTTTGGTTGCCGTGGCATCTTCAAGGTTGGTTGCCGTGGCGACTACTTCATTGGTTGCAGGGGCAAGGATCTCGGTGGGAAAGATTGGGAACGACACGCGATTGTCCGGGTACTTTTCTAGGATGACTTGGGTGATGGCATTGTTGTGCTCCTTCATGTACCGCATGAACATTAGTTGCCGATCTTCAATTTGCCTTAGGCGGCTTGCCAATGGGTGCAAAAGTGCTTCAAAGTGTCCCGGGAATAATGGCCGAGTTGCCCTGGCATTAGGTGCTTAGGCATTAGGGATTCCGCGGTGGCAGGAGTTGCCGTGGCAATTGGAGGCCTTGAAGAATCTCCCGGTGCCTCTCCCATTAGCTTTCGGATTAGTGCTTGATTCCAACCAGACTTGGGTAGGGCCTTTTCATCGGTGGACTCACTCGGGACATGCATCTCCTTGCAAAGATTAGAAATTAAGCAAGGGAAGAAAAGAGAACCCTTATCTTTTGAACTGCATACAAAAATCTCATCACAAATAATTTTTCCATTGTTAATGATGCGACTATGCAAAATAGAATGTATGAGCAAAAGACGTGGTATATCAACGGTAGTATTGTGTGTGGAGGGCATTAAAGAAGTTTTAACAAACTTATCCCATGGTTTTGCCTCGGGTTTAAGCCGAAGGCGATTTACCGTGCCATTGTATTTACCGTCGTTCCAATGAGTTCCCAGTTGAGTGAGTTCTTGAAGCACCTTATCGAGTTGCTTGGGATTGATTTGTTCAACAAAGGCTTGATGCTCGTCCTTCTCATTGTAAAGTCCGTAAAAGGTGTTGATGCTTTCGGGACTTATAAGTATGGCCTTGTCACGAACAAAAACATAAGGATTATCCGGGTTAGGTGAGTGAGCATAGAATTCTCTTACCCATGAGATGTTACCCGGTTCCGGTTGATGGCAAAAGATTTGCCACTTTTGATGTGCAATCCTCTTGAAGATGAATGGTTCAAGGCCGAAATCTTGATGAGAGTTGGAGTATTCAAAGCCTTGTTCTTCATGAATCTTCCGGCTTTCAAACTTGGATTGAAATCTTTCTTGAACCACCGGTGTAGCAAACTTCTTGTATCTTGATTCTTTGGATGAACTTGGATGAACTAAAAGTTTAATCTTAGATGCCATGGATGATCTTGGTTGTGAGTAAAAACAAAGAAAAGAAAAGAAAAGAAAAGAAAAGAAACTAAAAAGTTGCAAGATATAAAGTAGGAATAGGTTAAGGGTGATGGGTTTTATAGAAAAGATAGGTGGGTGGGATTAGGGGAAAACGAAAAAGGGGTTAGGGTTTGGTAGAAGTTGTCGACAAGGGGGTTTTGGTTAGGATGAATTGGAGGCTTTATACAAGCCTTAGATTCAGCCCATTAGTTTCCTTGTTGAAGATGTTTTCCTACTTGGTTTAGAATTCCTTCTTTATCTTGAACTTCTTTTCCTACAATTCAAAGACAAATCAAATAAGGATTAAAATTAAATATAAACTAATAGAGAAAATAAATAAAGATGTGTAATAGGATTCTTAAACTTAAATAATAAAGAAAATCTATCCTAAAAACTACTAATAATCGAAAAGGAAGAAAAATAAAGAAAATAAAAAAATTCGACAAAAATATAATAATAACTAATTAATCGAAAAAATAAAAATAAAAATAAATAAATAAAAATAAAAATATCAAAAGGGAGAGCATGCTCATGCATCTCCTAAGTTGACCACTTCCTTGTTACGTTCCACATGGGCACCATTGTAGTGCTTCAATCTTTGTCCATTAACTTTGAATTCATGGTTGTCAGAGATGGACTTGATTATCACGGCACCATGAGAGAATGGTTTGACGACTTTGAATGGTCCCGACCATCTTGATTTCAGCTTTCCCGGGAAAAGTTTTAGCCGAGAATTGAATAGGAGAACTAGTTGCCCTGGCGTGAATTTCCGTGGCAATAGTTTCTTGTCGTGCCATCGCTTTGTTTTCTCCTTGTAAATTCGTGCATTGTTATAGGCTAGTGCACGGAATTCTTCTATCTCATTGAGATCCATCAAACGCTTTTGTCCGGCACTTTCCCAATCCATATTCACGGTCTTGATTGCCCAGTATGCTTTGTGTTCGATTTCCACCGGTAGATGGCATGTTTTTCCATAGACAAGACGGAAGGGGGACATACCTAAGGGTGTTTTGAATGCAGTGCGATATGCCCAAAGTGCGTCATCTAGTCTTAATGACCAATCCTTCCTTGAGGGATTTACAACTTTCTCGAGTATTTCCTTCAATTCCCGGTTGGAAATTTCTGCTTGCCCGTTGGTTTGTGGGTGATATGCCGTGGCGATCTTGTGTGATATGCCGAAGCGTTGCAACATCTTGGCAATTAGTCTGTTTTCAAAATGCTTGCCTTCATCGCTGATAATTGCTCTCGGCATCCCAAACCGTGTAAATATGTTTTTCTGCAAGAATCTTTGCACGGTCTTGGAATCGTTGTTGGGAACTGCAGCTGCCTCAACCCATTTAGACACGTAGTCGACGACAAGTAGAATGTATAGGTTGCCGAATGAAGATGGGAAAGGTCCCATAAAATCGATCCCCCATACATCGAACAATTCTACCTCGATGATGTTCTGGAGCGGCATCTCATGTCGTCTAGAGATATTGCCTGTCCTCTGGCAACGATCACATTGCTTGTAAAAGTCTTGGGCATCTTTGTACAATGTTAGCCAATACAAACCCGATTGCAAAACTTTGGCCGCGGTACGAGTTCCTCCAAAATGTCCTCCATAGGGTGAAGAATGGCATTACCGGAGTACATTCTGTTGCTCTTCTTCAGGGACACATCGGCGTATAACCTGATCTGCACATTGTTTAAATAAAAGAGGCTCGTCCCAAAAGTAATGCTTAGCATCATGGCGGAACCGCTTCTTCCCTTGGTGAGTAATGCCATAAGGAAAAATACCACAAACAAGGAAGTTAACTAAATCTGCGTACCAGGGTATTGCCGAGGCATGTGCTGCCGTGGTGACTGCTCCCAAAATTGCCAAGGCATGCGCGTCCATGGTTGCCGAGGCAACAAAAATTTGTTCATCCGGGAATGCATCGCATATCTCTAGATCCGCGTCCTCTTCCCTATTGCCTTCTTGTGTAGCATCAACATTTTTGATCAACTTCTTTTCCTGGTCGATTGACTAGCCAATTTGCCTTTTCTTGTTGTTCCCCATTGACCGGTTCTTCATACTCCTCAGGTTCCTCTTGTTTGGCAATGTAGTCGCCGAGGCAACTAAATTTCTCGCCGAAGTTAAACTCTGTCGTGGCATGAAGAAGTTGGCATTCTTCTGGATCATCAGCATGCCTTAGTGTCTGGAACACATTTAGTTTAACTTGCTGGTCATTCACCCTTATTGTGAGTTCTCCCTTTTCAACATCGATCAGGGTTCTCCCTGTTGCTAGGAATGGTCTCCCGAGAATGATGGGTGCATGCTCATCTGCTTCACAATCCAAAACAATAAAGTCAACGGGAAAAATAAATTTATCAACTTTTACCAGTATGTCCTCGATTTTTCCCTCTGGATGCACATAGGATCTGTCGGCTAGCTGTAGCATAACTGTTGTAGGTCTTGCCTTCCCGATTCCTAGTTTCTTGAAAACTGATTTAGGC
This sequence comes from Hibiscus mutabilis, assembly GCA_019671005.1. Lineage (NCBI taxonomy): Eukaryota > Viridiplantae > Streptophyta > Magnoliopsida > Malvales > Malvaceae > Hibiscus > Hibiscus mutabilis. Next base: position 39,526,418 of record CM033732.1, read on the forward strand.
ATCAAGTTTATGCTAGCCCCAAGGTCGCATAGTGCTTTCCCGACATAGTGATTTCCAATGGAACATGGTATTGTGAAACTTCCGGGATCCTTCAACTTGGGTGGCATACGATTGTTCAACATTGCCATGCATCCTTCCGTTGCGGCAACTGTTTCAAACTCTCCTAGCCTTGTTCTCTTGGACACAATGCCTTTAAGGAACTTGGCATAGTTTGGCATTTGTTCAATTGCTTCCACCAGTGGCAAGTTGATATGGACTTGCTTTAGGATATCAAGAAACTTCTTGAATTGGTATTCTTGCTTTTGTCGCTTCAACCTTTGTGGGAATGGTGGTGGAAGTCGGATATCTTCGATCCCGTCATTGGTTTGAAACCTGATTGACGACATTACCGGGACATCTGGAGTTGCCGAGGCGTTATCAACTGGGGTTGCCGAGGCGTCTTTATTGTCGGTTGCCGAGGCATGCTCATTGCCGGTTGCCGCGGCAATTCCTGGTTCAGCATCTGAGGCTTTGCCGCTAGGTTCGTCTTGATCTTTTTGTGGAGTTTTGTTTGATGAGCGGGTTTGAACCTCTCTAAGTTGTTGGCCACTTCTAGTGGTGATCGCCTTACATTGCTCATGGCCAGTTCCTCTTGCGACTTCAGTATCGCTAGGTAAACCTCCATGTGGTCTAGTATTCAGATTCTGAGCAAACTGTCCGACTTGATTTTTCAATGATTTGATTGCCGCCTCTTGGTTTTGCAATCTCATCTCGGTCCTGTTAATAAAAGCATCAGTTCTTTTTATGAAATTACTATTCTCAGCCATATAAGATTCAGTTTTCATCATAAAAGCATTTAGAGAATTTTCCAAAGAACTAGATGTCATCGGTTGTTGCTGCAGCATCTGTTGCCGTGGCATATTATGCTGGAATCCCGATGCTTGTGCATTCTGATTGTTCTGGTTTAGAGCATTGTTGGGATTACTCCATGAAAAATTCGGGTGCTTCTTCCAAGCTGGATTGTATGTATTGGACATCACGTTATTGCTCCGATTGTAATTCCCCACATAGAAGCTGGATTCCGGATTCTGCATACATTCAAAAGAATTATGGTTATCACCACATAACTCAAAAAAAGAATCCATTACCTTGACTTCATGTGTGTTGTTTTGTTTTTGCATGTTTTGGACCATCTTGGTTAAAGTGGCCAATTGTACCGAAATTGAATCTGATGATCCTAGTTCATGTATTGTGGCTTGGCGTCTAACTCCTCCTCTTCTAGTAGATGGGAATTGATAGTCATTATTGGCCAGCCTGTTTAAAATTTGCATTGCTTCCTCCAGCGACTTATCTAGGAGTATGCCGTTTGCCGAGGCATCTAGCATCATCCTTGTTGGTGTATTCACGGCGTTGTAAAACATTGTTACTTGAGTCCACACCGGGAATCTGTGTAGGGGGCATTTGTGTAGAAGTTCTCTATATCGCTCCCAAGCCTCGTACATGGATTCATCATCTGCCTGCCGAAAAGAAGTAATGTCGTTACGAAGCTTATCAGTCAAATTTGTAGGATTAAATCTAGCAAGGAAATCACGACAAAGATCAGTCCAAGATGCTATGGATCCGGCAGGAATGCTATTCAACCATGCTTTCGCCCTATCCCTCAGTAAATAGGGGAATAATCTTAATCGTAATACATCAGGGGTGACTCCATGTATCTTGAACGAGTTGCAAATCTCGAGGAAAGATTTTAGATGTTGCCGTGCATCTTCAGTTGCTGAGCCGCCAAATTGACCAATTGTGTTGATCATATTAAGCATTACCGGTTTCAACTCAAAGTGGTCGGCTTCAATTTCAGGTGCGACAACTCCTGGGTTAAGTCCATCAAGATCTTCTTCAAGATAGTCTCGAATAGTTCTGTTTCGTGCAAGAATCACTCCTCCTCCTGCTCGAACATCTTGATTCATATTGCCGTCTTGATTTGCCATTGCTTCTCTTATCCTTCGTCTAAGTCATTGTAAGGTTCGTTCGATTTCTGGACCAAAGGGATATTCTGGTGAAGTTGGTCTCGCCCTGGTCATATACCAATGCAAAACCAAAGTTTGTTAGCCCTTTGAATCTTAAACAAGAAAAATAAAAAGAAAGTGCAAGAAAATAAAGACAAAGTCGCTATTGCCAATCCCCGACAACGGCGCAAAAAACTTGTTGCGCGTAATAAGTGCTACGCAAATGTGCAAGTATACACGTCGCAAGTTATAGTATAAAAGATATCGTCTCCACAGGGATTGGTGCTACTTCAAGAATCTAGTCTCTTGCACTGTAAAATTAAAAACACAAGTAAAGGATTATAGGAGTTTAACTAATGACTAATCTAGAAAACAATAAAGTAAAAGAAAAGATGAATTCAAATGACAGAGATAGGCCAGGTTATCGTGAGTTGAGGTGTGATAGCCGATTGGATCGTCTTGGTAAAAGAGTGCACGGGCAACTTGCTCAACGGGGTTGCCTTGGCAACTAATCGATGGTTGCCTGGGCGACTAGTTGGGCAACTGCTTGGGCTTCTGGGCAGCAACCTTCAAGGTTCGGCAGAGCGTTCTTCAATGGTTTCTTCTTATCCCTAAGTCGAAACTCTAGCTACTTGTGCATGCCTTGATAATACATCCCTGCGTGAATCAAGGGTGAACAACAACCAATCTTGCGCTCCTCTTAGCCGTTGAAATCCTTAACTTATTCCTAAGCCGGATTAATCTTCACCATCAATAGATTGAATAAAGATCATATTCATTCGTTTCTTGAATCTAACTCTCCCAATATTAGATAAATAGATGAAATCACGAGATCCTCTCCCAATTCACTCGCAAACAAGAATAAGAACCAAGAATGAATAAACCTTGAAATAGAAAAGTGCAAACTCTTATTACCTAAACAAAAACCAATAGTTTCTCACAACCACAAAACACAATAACCATAGCCAAGTAGATTTAGTTCATGGCTAGGTTCCAAAGAAACACAAGATAAACAGTCCCTAGAATGAACCCAATCGAACAAGAAAGAAAAGGATGAAGGAGGAGGCTTGTCGAAATCCTCCTTGCCCTAGATGCTTGTCGAAAATTCTCTCTTCTTGCCCTCATTGGACTTGTCAAAATTTCCCTATTGTTCTCTCCCTTGGATTATCGAAATCTCCTTGCTATTTATAGGGCTAGGCTAAAGTCCTTCTTTGAAGAGGAGTTTAAGTTGGAATTAAATTATCTTTAAAGAATATAATTCTTTATTATAATTGTATTCCTACTAGAACTTCTCCTATCTTCTTGGAATTTAATTCTTCTTTAATCTCTGCATGGCAATCAAATTCCTTTGGGTTTGGGCTTTGCTCCACGTCATCTTGAGCTTGTTTAGTCATCAATTTCGCCTACCATATCACCTTTACTCTTGTCGAAAATTGCCATGGCAACTGGCTCGGCGTCTCCTTCATGTATTGCCCTGGCAACTAGCTCGGTATCTCCTTCATGCATTGCTCTGACAACTAGCTCGGCATTGTTTTGGCAAGTGATCCTGCACATACACACACAAAGCACACCAAAGCAGCATCTTTTCCACAAAAACTACCAAGTTATGTAATCAAGCTCAACGATTGAAGGAAACATGGATTAATGCATTAATGGCTAACTATGCAACTAATATGAGCCTAAGTCTAACAAAAATATGAGTAAAAAGGGTAAGAAAAATAGTACTTTTGAATACTTATCAGCCACCTTCGGCGTGAGTCCACAAAATTAGAAGATCGGTAGCCATTTCGGCATGAATCCCCAAATCTGAAGAAAGGTCGGTAGCCATTTTCGGCGTGAATCCCAAAATTTGAAGAAAGATTTCGGCAGCCTTAGCAGCGTAAGTCCAGAAAAATCGACAGCCATAACAGCGTGAGGCCCATATGTTAAATCCTTTGGGTCATCGGTAAGTCCTTTGGACACGGTGTTAAGTCCTTCGGGCCACCAGTAAGTCTTTCGAGCCTGGTGATAAGTCATTCGGGCATGATGCGACAACCTTAGAAGCGTAAGTCCAAAGATATCAACAGCCTTGTAAAAAAAATAATGAAAATGAGATAAAAAATGATGAAAATGAGATAGAAAAAAAAGAGAGAAAAGAAAAAGAAAAAGAAAAAGAGAGAAAAAGAGCTGAAAAAGAAGGAAAAAGAAAAAAGGAAAAAGAGAAAAAAGAAAAAAATCGAAGATAATGGTTCTATATAGAAAGGGCCTATATTTTCAAGCTCCCGTAGCGAGAGGTTCTATGTAGGAAGAATCTACCGCTCCGAGGCTTCAGAAGCTGAATGTTTTATATAGGAAGGGCTTGCAGCTCCAGGGTGAAGACTAGCAGTTCTATATAGGAAGAACTCCCAGCCGAAGGAATTCACCCATGACACATAAGGTTTTATATAGGGAAAACCTGCTGTGTTAAAAGCGAAGAGTCTTATATAGGAAGGACTCCGAGCTTTACTGTCTTAGAGTGAGAGGTTCTATATAGGAAGAACCCGTAGCTCCGAGATTTCAGAAGCTAAAAGTTCTATATAGGAAGGACTGACGGCTCCAGGGTGAAGACTAACAGTTCTATATAGGAAGAACTCCCAACCAAGGAATTCACCCATGATACACAAGGTTTTATATAGGGAAAACCTGTTGTGTTGAAAGCGAAGAGTCCTATATAGGAAGGGCTCCGAGCTTTACTGTCTTAGAGTGAAAGGTTCTATATAGGAAGAACCTGTAGCTCTGAGATTTCAGAAGCTAAAAGTTCTATATATAGGAAAGACTGACGGCTCCAGGGTGAAGACTAGCAGTTCTATATAGGAAGAACTCCCAGCCGAAGGAATTCACCCATGATACACAAGGTTTTATAGGGAAAACCTGTTGTGTTGAAAGCGAAGAGTCCTATATAGGAAGGGCTCTGAGCTTTACTGTCTTAAAGTGAGAGGTTCTATATAGGAAGAACCTGTAGCTCTGAGATTTCAGAAGCTAAAAGTTCTATATAGGAAGGACTGATGGCTCCAGGGTTTGAAGACTAGCAGTTCTATGCAGGAGGAACTCCCAGTCGGAAGAATCCATCAGCGGCGCAAAAGGTTTTATATAGGAGAAACCAGCATTGAAGGTGAAGAAGTTCTATATAGGAAGAACTTACAAGCTTGAAGATTCAGCTAAGGAAGAGCGGAAGGTTCTAGAAGAACACGTGATTCTGAAGCCAAAGACAAGAAAGTAGGTAAAAAATGAGTGCTTTTGATCTTTGCTTTGTCCTTGTTTCACAAGAACAAGCAAAGAGGGGCAACTGTAATCACTCATTTTTTATCGGGTTTTAGTGTTATTAGTATTATTTTAATAATAATATTATTAATATAAAATTAATGAAAAAAATATATATATATTAAAAAAAAAGGAAAAAATTGTGTGGAGCAGGGTGCTCCACGTCACCCATTTCACCCACCCCTTGCCTATAAATACAAGGCAGGGGGCAGCCACAATTTCACGCCCAAATTACACAACAATTGCACTCCAAATTGCCATAAATTGGCAAGGCAATTGGCTCCCCAATTGGGAGCATGGCCGGCCGCAAGGCTGGCCGGGTTGGGGGCAGTGCCTTCGGCCCCAGTTGGTTCGATCTAACATTCGATCGGGGTCCTATTTTAGGTCCGATCTAGTTAATAATTTTGGAGAGGGCGTGGTATATACCGGTGGGATTCAGTCGGGGTTCGTCATTCGAGCTCATAGTTAGGTATGTTTTCTTTCCTTTTTATTAGTGTTGTAATTTTTATAATTTAATGAAGTATTAGTTATTTTAAAATGGTAGTCTTATTTTTTAGTTTGTATGTTTATGTTTTAGATTAGTATTTAATATGTTTGTGTTTTATATTAATATTTTTTTTATGTTAGATTTGTTTTTATTTATGCGTTAGAATAATATTTATTTGTGTTTTAGATTAATATTTATGAATGTTAGTATTTTATTTATGTTAGATATGTTTTTATTTATGAGTTAGATTAATATTTATTTATGTATGTTTCGGATTAGTATTTTATTTATGTTAGATTAGTATTCTATTAGGTTAATATTTATTCGTGTTGTATTAAATTATTTTACATGTTTTATATTTTGCTCACTAAGATTGCATATCAAGATATAAATTGTCAATGCGGTGCCCTTTTATCCGAGCGTAAACGGGGCCAGTATCAGGCGTAGTGATAGTGGTTGGGCGTTTACTCTCGGATAACGGGGCTCTTGAAATTTACTCGCAATTATAACCGTATTTTAAACCAATCGTCACTTTAACCCAGAAAATCCAATATTAATAAAGCGGTAATTATTAAAGTACCAATTTTGGGCGGTGTGGGGGTGCTAATCCTTCCCCATCCCTAACCGACTCCCGAACTCAAAGTTTTTAAATCTCTGATTTTATGGTGTCCGGCCTACCTAAGTGGCCGGTGGCGACTCCAATTTCTAATATAACGCGTTTTTCAAAACCCCCACGGATAAATATTTTTATATCCGAAAGACAATTAACACTTCGAAATTTGTTTTTTTAGCGAAACAAACATCGCTACAAGACCATATAATAATTTCTCATCCAACAAAAAATTATTAGATAGATCTGGCTCACCACGTCATTTATGGTCTTATCCAATAATAATTTTTCATTTCATTTTTTTAATGTGAATCTTCACTGCTTTCCTATATATCATTAAATGAATGAATCTCATTGGATGAGACTATGGATGATGTGGAGAGGCTAAGACCATATAATAATTTTTGCTCTCCAACAAATTCTTGGCCATAATTACTCTATTTACTGACGATGTCTGAATTATTCAATTTTTTATTTATAAATTAAATATATATTAGTATGTACTTTAACAATCGAATTTCCATATTTTAATACGTCACAATTAAGGGTGTGTAAAAATATTTAATCTTATTGATATGATTGTTTATACGTTGATTTGATTTAAAAATTATAATATCTGATCTATTTTATTTTTGAATTATCCAAAAATTTAAAATTAAATAGATATGAATCTTGTTATATCTAACAATTTGATACTTATTATATTTAAAAGTTCAAAAATACGAAATTTCTATAGATGTAAATATTGTTATATTTAAAAATCAGAAATTTCCATAAAAAAGCCCGTCAAATTTATAAAATTATGGATATCTAAATTTCTAATCCGAATATTCAATATCCGAATAACCACATATCCATTTTTTGGGGGTCGAATACGGATTGTTTTTTTTTATCGATTTGACAATCCTCTCAAATTATCCTATACACATTTTTAATAATGATATTCAATTTTAGAGTTAAAAAATTTAGATTAATGCGTTGTTTCTTAAGTAGTATTTTTTAATATTTTTATATGAAATATTATAAAAAGACTTTTTTTAATAGTCTAAAGGTGATTATAAGGTAATATTTGTTCGTAGATATTTTTAATCCTTTGACAATGTGTATACACCTCGTAGACATAGCAATTTAAACTCATATCTTCTAGGATGAACATTATCCGCTTTTTTCACTGGGATACTTATTGGGTTATGTAAAAGATTTTTTTTAAAATGTGTCAACTGACATTCATTTTATGTCGTTATTTCACCCGTGGCGATATATTTATTAAGGTAAGATCGGTTCAATAATTTTCGTATATATATATATATTCTTTAATTTAATTATTTGTGTTATATATAAATCTTGATAATTTTTTTACATGCATATTCCATTCCTATTTTTTATATTACGTTGCAACCAAATAATTATATAATTAAAATATCTGAAATGGGTATGTAATTTCTCTATTAATAAAAAAATAATTATATAATATCTTAACAATATTGAATCTTGTTAAGATGATGAGCAAGGGAGTAGTAGCAATTAATATAAAAGAATGAAACAGAAATTCAAACTAGTTTGAAAAAAAACCAAAGTATAGCTGGGAGCTGAACTTTTTTAAGTGCAAAGATTAATCAAATCCTCTGCCGACATCACAAATTCTTTAATGGTTACTGAATTTTAATAAATTATTTAATTTGGTACCAAATTTTTAATTGTTTCAATATTAGTATTAAATTTTAAGTTTTATTTTAATGTTACTATTCACCCGTTAAACACCGTTAATTCTCTAACGGTGTGCTGACATGGATTGTTCACCACACCAAACATTTCTACATCATTTTAAAATAAAAATGACACATTATTTTAAAATATAATAAAAAAATTAAATTAAATAACCTCTTAATCGAAAATTGTACAACCTCTATTCCCAAAACTATTCATCATCGCCTTCTATCTAAGACATGGCTGTGAAATTTTTTTCCAGTACCAAAACTGATGCTCACAAATGGAGGTGGTTGTAGGAAGGCACACGAGTATTGGGTTGGGCGAACATATGGTGAAAAAGGAATAGTGAGCAGTTTAGGGTTTGCGAACGGCATACGAGTAGTGATTGTGGTCGAGGGGATGTAGCAAGTAGAGATTTGAGTTTTGTTTACCGAATAATCCGTGTTTTATGGGTTTTAGATTGATCCTTTGTCGTTTCATGTTAGAGTTAAGATCCATAATTTGATATGGTTTCTTCATCAATTGAATGAATGAAAATTTGTTGAGTTTTCTTCATCTTCCTCTGTAGTTTCTCTTTCTTTGTGTTTGTTAGATCTCTCTTTTATATCTGTTCCTAGCTTGCATAATAGGGTGGATGCCAAACTACGGTTGAATGAGTACAACAATGGTCGATGAAAAATACCAGACGACGGTAGAGCTAGGGTTAGAGAAAGAAGAAGATAAGATTTTAGTTAAATTGATAACTTGGTTGGATGATTGGGTGTTAAGTTAATCACCTCTTAGGCGTGACTTCAAACCCCTTCAATGCCCAACATGACGTGGAAATGTTTGATGCGGTGGACAGCTCAGTCAACACACCGTTAGAGGGAGAGAGCTGAAGAATGCGCTCGATACGCTCTTCCGAAATCATAAATTCAAAGAGCCTCTCCTGCAATAAGGCTTTTTTCTCCCAAATAAGAACTTCACGGTACTCCATGTCCATCGCTGATCTGAGGTGATCAACCGAAATTGATTGATCAAAATGCTGTCGGACAATGGATGCATATTCCCCCGGACGCGTTTGCCGCGAAATGTTGTAATAATCCCCATTCTCTAGCGATTGAATTCGAGCAAAGATACTCTGCTCGTAATCAGCTGCATATGTTTATCGGGTGAGTGATAACATTGAAGCAAAACTTAAAGTTTAATGGTAACATTGAAGCAATTGAAAATTTGGTTACTAAATTGAATAATTTATCAGAGTTCAGTGACCATTTGTGAACTTTACCCTTCTTTCTTTCATGGTTTACATCATAAATTATTATTATTATTCAAAATTTACATTAAGTTTAACGGCAAGTAATTATTTAAAAAAACACAATTTAGCCATTCAATTAAAATTTTGTAGAAAACATGTCACTTTATCACTAAAATTGAAATGGACGATTTGGTATAATAATAATCTTAGTCCCTAAAACATATATTTTTTTATTAATTTGGTCCTAATACAAAATTTGGTCCTAATACAAAATGATTCAATGAATTTAACTCTTCATATTTCAAAATTCCATTAGTAAAGTGACTATGTCTATTAGCATGACGACATTAAGGTCATAATGATTTTGTTCCATTAGTTTGTCAACCGTTCCGTAGTAAAGTGATTGTGTCTATCGAGATATCACATTTATCGATAAATCGAGATGAAGAACATTAGTATGAAGTGTGATAAGTGGTCGAAGAGTGTGTCATGAGGATACAATGACGAAATTTTTAGATATGAAGTGTTAAATTTAAAGAATTATTTTTGAATTGTGACCATAGAACGCATAAATTTTTGAAACAAACTTCTAAAATACCATGTCATGTTTTATTTTAACAATAAAATGACATGTTTGTCACAAAATAATAAGATGTTGTTCATATATAGAATTGAATAGTTTAAATTACAATTTTATTGTAATTTAAGATAAATATAAAATATAATTTAATATTTATCGGATTGTATCTATTTAATTTTATGTTTATTTGTTATATAATTTTAAAAATAATGTATTAAGTTAAAGTGAATTATAATTTATGATGAATATAAATTGTAATTTAATACACTATTATACTTTTATATATTCAAATTTTATATTTATATGTAATACATAAATAGTTTTATTTTCTTATGTTCAAATTAGGGGTGACGAGCCGAGTCAAGCTTGAGTAGTGCCGAGCTCAACTTAGCTCGTGAAGAATTTGAGTCGAGTTCGAGCTTGAGTAGTTTTTAACGAGCATGAATAATCTGAGCTCGACTCGGCTCGTTAAGAACTTGAGCCGAATTTGAGCTTGAGTTGAGTTCAATCGAGTCGAGTGTTGACCGAGTCAAACTCTAGTAGCTCGCGATTTGTCTCTTCTCATTTAAAGCCCTATTAGGAAAAAAACTTTGATACACAAGTTGTGTAAACTTTAGTTTACACAAGCTTGTTAATTTTAGGGTTTTGGGTGTTAGTTTAGGTTTGGAGGTTTAGGTTGTTGGGTTTAGAATTTAGGATTTAGATTTTTAGGGGTTAGGACTTATGTTTAGGGTTTTAGGTTTAGGAATTTAGATTTTAAATTTAAAAAATAAAAAAATAGTATATTGTATTTTTGAGTAGCTCGTGAGCTTTTCGAGTCGGGTATCGAGTAGCTCGAATTAGCTCGTTAAGAACTCGAACCGAGTTGAGCTCGAGTTGAGTCCAATCGAGTCAAGTGTTGATCGAGCTTTGACCGAGTCGAACTCGAGTAGCTCGCAATCTGTCTCGTCTCATTTATAGCCCTAGTTCAAATAATAAATAGTAGGGTAAAATAGGTAAATAACCTTAGACCATAAAATATTTTTTTAGTTGAGTCACTCGACTATGAAAAATTAAAAAATAGATACCCAACTTTTGTCTAAATATTGACAGATGATAATATGTCAGTTAATGAAATAGACATAATAACATTTTAACCTTCAACTTTTACAATTTGTTTTTGATTTAAACGTATTTCTAAAAAGCTTAACCCCAAAATGTTAATATTTTATGTAACAATTTTTTTGATTAATTGATGCAATATGTCGTGTTACAGTGTTATCGCTTGGCATTTTTACAATTTTTTATTTTATTTATAAAATTCATTAAAAGTTCCAAAAATTTTAAAAAACTTAAAATAGTTTTCTAACAAATATGTAAATGTCACATAAAAGAACTGCAGTTGTAACATGTAACACTTAAAAAATGGAGAAGTTACAGGTCAGGGGATTCGAGCCCATGACCTATGGCTTATGGGACCCTTCACCCAGCTAATTGAGCTAAATAACTCTTAATGTTGGTTTTCCCAAAAGTTTGTTTTAAACTATAGTTGGGTTGGGGTATCAAATATTAAATAGACTAGTTGACCCCCCCATTTTTGAAAAATTGGAACCAAATACCCAGTTTCCAGAATCATCACCTCCCACCTAACCCTACCGGCCGCAGTTCGTTTCTCCCTCGTCGTCCGTGTCGTGCACCACCGGCGTCAGTGTGCTTGCCGTGGAGCGCCGACCAAAACCCCTCTGGTCACGCGTGCATTAGTGGTTCCGTTTGCCGGTAATCGAGGTTCAAAGGTTCGACAAACCTGGGTTTTAAACCCATTCGAACCGCCGTTGGTTTCGGCCGTCTCGGACCTTCGTTCGAGGTTCCACCGCCGCTGCCACCTTTCTCTCGTTGAGGCGATCAAAACCCCTAGCCGCCAGTTGCCAACCGCCGCCGTTAAGACCCCCGCCGGAGTTTGAATCAGTTTGGGGTAAGTGGGTAAGTTTTGGTACGTTTTCGTGCTGTTCTTTGTGTTTTGGTCTGAAATGGGTGTCTTAGGGGCGAAATTCGGCTAAAGTCGAGCATTTTAGGCCATTTTCTGACCATTTTGGCCGCGCGTGGGGAACACGTGCCGCCTGGGGCGATTCCCGGCCGCCCTGGACGGTGACCGGCCTGAACCTGGTCCCGAACTGGCCTCGAACCCGTTCGACCTTGAACCAGTTCTAAACCGACCTGACCCATTGACCCGATCCGACCCATTGACTTGATCTGACCCGTTAACCTAATCTGACCCGTTGACCCGTCGATCTGACCTAACCCGTTGACCGAGTCAATCTAGTGAGTCAACTCGACCAAGTTAACTCAGGGAGTTGACCCGACCGAGTCAACCTAGTGAGTCAACTCACCTGATTCAAACCATTGACCGCAGCGTTGACTGCTAACGTCAGCATTGACCGTTGATTGATTACGTTAGCATTGACTACTAACGTCAACGTTGACTTTGACCAAAAAGTTAAATTTCCAAAAACCCCTATTTTATGTTTTTCGACGTCATGAATCCGTTTTTGAAGATCGTTTCGCCAAATTCTAACCCGAAAGCTTCCGAATTGGACCTTAAACTTAATCATGCATAAGTATTTAATTTATTCTTTTTGAGAGCAAAGTTTCGGATAAAGGTTCTGACTTGGTCAATTATTTTGATAAAGGTACTCGAGATACGTTTGATCGATCATCTTTTCAACCAGGCTCTTCCCGATCAGCACCTCCACGTGCTCCTATAGTTACCAGTATGTTTAAGCTCCACAGATTATTTATTAAGCTAAAAGTTATTTGTTCCTGATAAGTGTTCAAAAGTACTATTTTTCTTACCCTTTTTACTCATATTATTGTTAGACTTAGGCTCATATTAGTTGCATAATTAGCCATTCATGCATTAATCCATGTTTCCTTCCATCGTTGAGCTTGATTACATAACTTGGTAGTTTTCGTGGGAAAAGATGTTGCTTTGGTGTGTTTTGTGTGTATGTGCAGGATCACTTGCCAAAGCAAGGCTAGAGTTAGTTGTCAGGGCAATACATGAAGGATATGCCGAGCTAGTTGCCAGGGCAATACATGAAGGAGACGCCGAGCCAGTTGCCATGGCAATTGTCGACAAGAGCAAAGGTGATATGGTAGTCGAAATTGATGACTAGACAAGCCCAAGATGACGTGGAGCAAAGCCCAAACCCAAAGGAATTTGATTTCCATCCAGAGATTAAAGAAGAATTAAATTCCAAGAAGATATGAGAAGTTCTAGTAGGAATACAATTATAATAAAGAATTATATTCTTTAAAGATAATTTAATTCCAACTTAAACTCCTCCTCAAAGAAGGACTTTGGCCTAGCCCTATAAATAAGATGGAGATTTCGACAATTCAAAGAGAGCAAGAGAGGGGAATTTCGACAAGTCCAAAGAGGGCAAGAGGAGAGAATTTTTGACAAGCATCTAGGGCAAGGAGGATTTCGACAATCCTCATTCATCATCCTTTTCTTTCTTGTTCGATTGGGTTCATGCTAGGGATTATTTATCTTGTGTTTCTTTGGAACCTAGCCATGAACTAAATCTACTTGGCTATGGTTATTGTGTTTTGTGGTTGTGAGAAACTATTGGTTTTTGTTTAGGTAATAAGAGTTTGCACTTTTCTATTCAAGGTTTATTCATTCTTGGTTCTTATTCTTGTTTGCGAGTGAATTGGGAGAGGATCTCGTGATTTCATCTATTTATCTAATATCGGGAGAGTTAGATTCAAGAAACGAATGAATATGATCTTTATTCAATCTATTGATGGTGAAGATTAATCCGGCTTAGGAATAAGTCAAGGATTTCAACGGCTAAGAGGAGCGCAAGATTGATTGTTGTTCACCCTTGATTCACGCAGGGATGTATTATCAAGGCATGCACAAGTAGCTAGAGTTTTGACTTAGGGATAAGAAGAAACCATTGAGTAACGCTCTGCTGAAGCTTGAAGGTTGCTGCCCAGACGCCCAAGTAGTTGCCCAGGCAACCATCGATTAGTTGCCAAGGCAACCCCGTTGTGCAAGTTGCCATGACAACTGAGTTTCCCGTGCATTCTTTTACCAAAACGATCCAATCGGCTATCACACCTCAACTCACGATAACCTGGCCTATCTCTCTCTCATTCGATCTCATCTTTTCATTTACTTTATTGCTTTCTAGATTAGTTATTAGTTAAACTCCTATAATCCTTTATTTGTGTTTTTACTTTTACAGTGCAAGAGACTAGGTTCTTGAAGTGGCACCAATCCCTGTGGAGACGATATCTTTTATACTATAACTTGCGACGTGTATACTTGCACATTTGCGTAGCACTTATTACGCGCAACAAGTTTTTGGCGCCGTTGTCGGGGGATTGGCAATAGCGACTTTGTTTTTATTTTCTTGCACTTTCTTTTTACTTTTCTTGTTTAAAATTCAAAGGGCTAACAAACTTTGGTTTTGCATTGGTATATGACCAGGGCGAGACCGACTTCACCAGAATATCCCTTTGATCCAGAAATCGAACGAACCTTACAAAGACTTAGACGAAGGATAAGAGTAGCAATGGCTAATCAAGACGGCAATATGAATCAAGATGTTCGAGCAAGAGGAGTGATTCTTGCACGAAACAGAACTATTCGAGACTATCTTGAAGAAGATCTTGATGGACTTAACCCAGGAGTTGTCGCACCTGAAATTGAAGCCGACCACTTTGAGTTGAAACCCGGTAATGTTTAATATGATCAACACAATAGGTCAATTTGGCGGCTCAGCAACTGAAGATGCACGACAACATCTGAAATCTTTCCTCGAGATTTGCAACTCGTTCAAAATACATGGAGTCACCCCTGATGTCTTGCGATTAAGATTATTCCCTATTCACTGAGGGATAGGGCGAAAACATGGTTGAATAGCATTCCTGCCGGATCAATAGCACCTTGGACTGATCTTTGTCGTGATTTTCTTGCTAGATTTAATCCTACAAATTTGACTAATAAGCTTCGTAACGACATTACTCCTTTTCGGCAGGCAGATGATGAATCCATGTACGAGGCTTGGGAGCGATATAGAGAACTTCTACACAAATGCCCCCTACACGGATTCCAGGTGTGGACTCAAGTAACAATGTTTTACAACGCCGTGAATACACCAACAAGGATGATGCTAGATGCCTCGGCAAACAGCATACTCCTAGATAAGTCGCCAGAAGAAGCAATGCAAATTTTAAACAGGCTGGCCAAGAATGATTATCAATTCCCATCTACTAGAAGAGGAGGAGTTAGACGCCAAGCCACAATACATGAACTAGGATCATCAGATTTAATTTCGGCACAATTGGCCACTTTAACCAAGATGGTCCAGAACATGCAAAAACCAAACAACACACATGAAGTCAAAGTAATGGATTCTTTTTTTGAGTTATGTGGTGATAACCATAATTCTTCTGAATGTATGCAGAATCCAGAATCTAGCTTCTATGTGGGGAATTACAATCAGAACAACAATGTGATGTCCAATACATACAATCCAGCTTGGAAGAAGCACCCAAATTTTTCATGGAGTAATCCCAACAATGCTCTAAACCAGAACAATCAGAATGCACAAGCATCGGGATTCCAGCAGAATATGCCACGGCAACAGTTGCCACAACAACAACCGACGACATCTAGTTCTTTGGAAAATTCTCTAAATGCCTTTATGATGAAAACTGAATCTTATATGGCTGAGAATAGTAATTTCATAAAAACAACTGATGCTTTTATTAACAGGACCGAGATGAGATTGCAAAACCAAGAGGCGGCAATCAAATCATTTGAAAATCAAGTCAGACAGTTTGCTCAAAATCTGAATACTAGACCGCAAGGAGGTTTACCTAGCGATACTGAAGTCGCAAGAGGAACCAGCCATGAGCAATGTAAGGTGATCACCACTAGAAGTGGCCAACAACTTAGAGAGGCTCAAACCCGCTCATCAAACAAATCTCCACAAAAAGATCAAGATGAACATAGCGGCAAAGCCTCAGATGCTGAACTAGGAATTGCCGCGGCAACCAGCAATAAGCATGCCTCGGCAACCGACGATAAAGACGCCTCGGCAACTTGTGAAAAGCATGCCTCGGCAACCCCAGTTGATAACACCTCGGCAACTCCAGATGTCCCGGCAATGCCGTCAATCAAGTTTCAAACTAATGAAAGGATCGAAGATATCCGACTTCCACCACCATTCCCACAAAGGTTGAAGCGACAAAAGCAAGAATACCAATTCAAGAAGTTTCTTGATATCCTAAAGCAAGTCCACATCAACTTGCCATTGGTGGAAGCAATTGAACAAATGCCAAACTATGCCAAGTTTCTTAAAGACATTGTGTCCAAGAGAACAAGGCTAGGAGAGTTCGAAACAGTTGCCGCAACAGAGGGATGCATGGCAATGTTGCACAATCGTATGCCACCCAAGTTGAAGGATCCCGAAAGTTTCACAATACCCTGTTCCATTGGAAACCACTATGTCGGGAAAGCACTATGCGACCTTGTGGCTAGCATAAACTTGATGCCTAAATCAGTTTTCCAGAAACTAAGAATCGGGAAGGCAAGACCTACAACAGTTATGCTACAGCTAGCCGACAGATCCTATGTGCATCCAGAGGGAAAAATTGAGGACATACTGGTAAAAGTCGATAAATTTATTTTTCCCGCTGACTTTATTGTCTTGGATTGTGAAGCAGATGAGCATGCACCCATCATTCTCGGGAGACCATTCCTAGCAACAGGGAGAACCTTGATCGATGTTGAAAAGGGAGAACTCACAATGAGGGTGAATGACCAGCAAGTTAAACTAAATCTGTTCCAAACACTAAGGCATGCCGATGATCCAGAAGAATGCCAACTTCTTCATGCCACGGCAGAGTTTAACTTCGATGAGGAATTTAGTTGCCTCGGCAACTACATTGCCGATCAAGAGGAACCTGAGGAGTATGAAGAACCGGTCGATGAGGAACAACAAGAAGAGGCAAATTGGCTAGTCAATCGACTAGGTACATACTTTGAACCACTGGATTACTCAGGTAAGGAAGGTAAGCTAAAAAAACCCTCTATTGAACAACCACCGATTCTTGAGTTGAAACAATTGCCAGAGCAACTAAAATATGCATACTTAGGAACCGATAATATATTGCCTGTAATTATTTCTTCTAAGTTACAGCTTGAGCAGGAAAAGAAGCTGATCAAGATATTGAAGCTACACAAAAAGGCAATAGGGTGGACAATTGCCGACTTGAAGGGAATTAGCCCGACAGTGTGCATGCACAAGATTCTGTTGGAAGATGATCACAAACCTTCAATTGAGGCCCAGAGAAGACTGAATCATGCCATGAAAGGGGTTGTAATGAAAGAAATCATCAAGTGGCTTGACGCTGGCATTATATACCCTATCTCTGATAGTACGTGGGTAAGTCCGGTACAATGTGTACCGAAAAAGGGAGGTATAACGGTGGTAAGTAATGAAAATAATGAACTCATTCCAACCAGGACTGTGACCGGTTGAAGGGTTTGTATGGATTATCGAAAGCTAAACAAAGCCACTAGGAAAGATCACTTCCCATTACCCTTTATTGATCAAATGCTTGACCATCTTGCAGGTAAACCCTTTTATTATTTTCTTGATGGTTATTCAGGTTACAATCAAATTGCCATAGCACCAGAAGATCAAGAAAAGACAACCTTCACATGCCCATATGGTACTTATGCCTTTCGAAGGATGCCGTTCGGATTGTGTAACGCCCCGACAACCTTCCAAAGATGCATGATGGCGCTCTTTTCAGACATGGTCGAAGACTTCCTTGAGATCTTCATGGATGATTTTTCTGTTTTTGGTAATGACTTCGACAGCTGTCTCGGCAATTTAGAGAGGGTGTTGGCAAGATGTGAAGAAACGGATTTAGTCCTCAATTGGGAGAAATGCCATTTTATGGTAGATGAAGGAATAGTGCTCGGCCACAAGATTTCATCCAAGGGAATTGAAGTAGACAAAGCCAAGGTGGACGTGATCGAGAGATTACCCCCACCAAGTTCAGTTAAAGGAATTTGAAGTTTTCTCGGACATGCAGGTTTTTACAGGAGGTTCATTCATAATTTTTCTAAAATCACTAAACCCTTGTGTAATCTGCTTGAACAGGATAAAGTCTTCGATTTTGATGATTCTTGCACCCAAGCATTCAAAACCCTAAAGAAAAAGCTTGCCTCGGCACCCATTGTCGTTCCACCAGATTGGACGCTACCTTTTGAGCTCATGTGTGATGCAAGTGATTTCATCGGTAGGAGCAGTCCTAGGCCAACGCACAGGTAAGACCTTCCATGTGATATACTACGCTAGTAAAACTCTTAATAGTGCTCAAGTGAACTACACAACAACGGAGAAAGAGTTACTAGCTGTAGTTTTCGCATTTGACAAGTTCCGATCCTATTTGATTGGTACAAAGGTAATTGTTCATATGGACCATTCGGCAATCAAATACTTATTTGCTAAAAAAGATGCTAAACCTCGTTTGATTCGTTGGATATTACTTTTACAAGAATTTGATATTGAAATTAAGGACAAGAAAGGAACAGAAAATCAAGTGGCCGATCACTTATCACGTTTAGAACGCAACAGGGAGGAGGACACGGATCTAGAGATATGCGATGCATTCCTGGATGAACAAATTTTAGTTGCCTCGGCAACCATGGACGCACATGCCTCGGCAACCATGGATGCACACGCCTCGGTAACTCTCGACGCCGCAGCAGCCTTTGACACGCACACCTCGACAATTTTGGGAGCAGTCACCATGGCAGTACATGCCTCGACAATACCCTGGTACGCGAATTTAGTTAATTTCCTTGTTTGTGGTATTTTACCTTATGGCATTACTCACCAAGGGAAGAAGCGGTTCCGCCATAATGCTAAGCATTACTTTTGGGACGAGCCTCTTTTGTTTAAACAATGTGCAGATCAGGTTATACGCCGATGTATCCCTGAAGAAGAACAACAGAATGTACTCCGGCAATGCCATTCTTCACCCTATGGAGGACATTTTGGAGGAACTCGTACCGCGGCCAAATTTTGCAATCCGGTTTGTATTGGCCAACATTGTACAAAGATGCCCAAGACTTTTACAAGCAATGTGATCATTGCCAGAGGACGGGCAATATCTCTAGACGACATGAGATGCCACTCCAGAACATCATCTAGGTGGAATTGTTCGATGTGTGGGGGATCGATTTTATGGGACCTTTCCCATCTTCATTCGGCAACCTCTACATCTTACTTGCCGTCGACTATGTGTCTAAATGGGTGGAGGCAGCTGCAGTTCCGTGCAACGATTCCAAGACCGTGCAACGATTCTTGCAGAAAAACATATTTACACGGTTTGGGATGCCAAAAGCAATTATAGTGACGAAGGCAAGCATTTTGACAACAGACTAATTGCCAAGATGTTGCAACGCTTCGGCATATCACACAAGATCGCCACGGCATATCACCCACAAACCAACGGGCAAGCAGAAATTTCCAACCGAGAGTTGAAGGGGATACTCGAGAAAGTTGTAAATCCCTCTAGGAAGGATTGGTCATTAAGACTAGATGACGCGCTTTGGGCATATCGCACTGCATTCAAAACACCCTTAGGTATGTCCCCCTTCTGACTTGTCTATGGCAAAACATGCCATCTACCGGTGGAAATCGAGCACAAGGCGTACTGGGCAATCAAGACCGTGAATATGGATTGGGAAAGTGCCGGACAAAAGCGTTTGATGGATCTCAATGAGATAGAAGAATTCTGTGCACTCACCTATAACAATGCACGAATCTACAAGGAGAAAACAAAGCGATGGCATGACAAAAAACTATTGCCGCGACAATTCACGCCAGGGCAACTAGTTCTCCTATTCAATTCTCGGCTAAAACTTTTCCCGGGAAAGCTGAAATCAAGATGGCCGGGACTATTCGAAGTCGTCAAACCATTCTCCCATGGTGCCGTGATAATCAAGTCCATCTCTGACAACCATGAATTCAAAGTTAATGGACAAAGACTGAAGCACTATAATGGTG
This sequence comes from Hibiscus mutabilis, assembly GCA_019671005.1. Lineage (NCBI taxonomy): Eukaryota > Viridiplantae > Streptophyta > Magnoliopsida > Malvales > Malvaceae > Hibiscus > Hibiscus mutabilis. The sequence goes on from CM033732.1 coordinate 39,546,385, forward strand.
CCCATGTAGAACGTAACAAGGAAGTTGTCAACTTAGGAGATGCATGAGCATGCTCTCCCTTTTGATATTTTTATTTTTATTTATTTATTTATTTATTTTTAGTTTTCGATTATTTATTTATTTTATTTTTTCGAATTTTTCTTTTTTCTTTTTTTATATATTTCCGATTATTAGTAATTTTTAGGATAGATTTTTTTTATTTAAGTTTAAGAATCCTATTACACATATTTATTTTATTTTCTTTATTAGTTTATCTTTAATTATAATCCTTATTTGATTTGTCTTTGAATTGTAGGAAAAAGGTTCAAGATAAAGAGGAATTCTAATCCAAGTAGGAAAACATCTTCAACAAGGAAACTAATGGGCTGAATCTAAGGCTTATATAAAACCTCAAATTCACCCTAACCACAAACCCTTGTCGACAACTTCTCCCCCACCCTAAACCCTTTTTCGTTTTCCCTTAATCCCACCCACCTATCTTTTCTATAAAACCCATTACCCTTAACCTATTCCTACTTTCTATCTTGCAACTTTTTAGTTTCTTTTCTTTTCTTTTCTTTGTTGTTACAAAACTCACAACCAAGATCATCCATGGCATCCAAGATTAAACTTTTAGTTCATCCAAGTTCCTCCAAAGAACCAAGATACAAGAAGTTTGCTACACCGGTGGTTCAAGAAAGATTTCAATCCAAGTTTGAAAGCCGGAAGATTCATGAAGAACAAGGCTTTGAATACTCCAACTCTCATCAAGATTTCGGCCTTGAACCATTCATCTTCGAGAGGATTGCACACCAAAAGTGGCAAATCTTTTGCCATCAACTGGAACCGGGTAACATCTCATGGGTAAGAGAATTCTATGCTCACTCACCTAACCCAGATAATCCTTATGTTTTTGTTCGTGACAAGGCCATACTCATAAGTCCCAAAAATGTCAACTCCTTTTACGGGCTTTACATTGAGAAGGACGAGCATCAAGCCTTCGTTGATCAAATCACTCCCAAGCAACTCGACAAGGTGCTTCAAGAACTCACTCAACCGAGAACTCATTGGAACGACGGTAAATACAAGGGCATGGTAAATCGCCTTTGGCTTAAACCCGAGGTAAAACTATGGAATAAGTTTGTTAAAACTTCTTTAATGCCCACCACACACAATACTACCGTTGATATACCACGTCTTTTGCTCATACATTCTATTTTGCATAATCACATCATTAACATTGGAAAAATTATTTGTGATGAGATTTTTGTATGTAGCTCAAAAGATAAGGGTTCTCTTTTCTTCCCTTGCTTAATTTCTAATCTTTGCAAGGAGATGCATGTCCCAAGTGAGTCCACCGATGAAAAGGCCCTACCAAAGTCCGGTTGGAATCAAGCACAAATCCAAAAGCTAATGGGAGAGGCAACGGGAAAATCTTCAAGGCCTCCAATTGCCACGGCAACTCCTGCCGCCCCGGCAATCCATAATGCCCAAGCACCTAACGCCAGGGCAACTCGGCCATTAACCCCGGGACACTTTGAAGCACTTTTGCACCCATTGGCAAGCCACCTAAGGCAAATTGAAGACCGGCAACTAATGTTCATGCGGTACATGAAGGAGCACAACAATGCCATCACCCAAGTCATCCTAGAAAAGTACCCGGACAATCGCGTGCCGTTCCCAACCTTTCCAGCCGAGATCCTTGCCCCGGCAACCAATGAAGCAGATGCCACGACAACCAAAGATAAAGATATCCCGTCAACCACTGCAAAAGCCAAAGGTAAAGCACCTATGCCCGAATCAACTCCTACGGAATCATTTTCTAATTTGTCAGATTCGGACGAGTCCTCCATTGAACCAGCAAAGACCACACCAATTGAATCCTCCAAGCGAAAAGCCAATGAAATTGATGAAGAGGACGATGAGGACAACCTTGTACGAGGATCGATTCCACCACCGGCAACAAGAAAACAACCATCGCGCTCAAGCAAGAGAATCAAGACACCGACCAAAAGGAAACTAATTATCTACGATGACGAACTCTCGGAGTAAGTCCTCGTATGCATTTTTATTTTTCGTTATTTTTATGCATGCATTGAGGACAATGCCTCACTCGAGTTTGGGGGGGATTGTTATTAGTAGTTACCATGTTTAGTTACATTCATCTTAAGTATTACATTTAGGATACATAAATTGCTTGCCATGCCTTTATTTGGAACAAGAATTGCTTAGGTTTGATGAATATCCGATGATGACTTTGCCAATGCACTTAATTGATAGAATTTTTATTCTAGGATAACCATGGAAAAACTTAGAATTTTACTATGATGCTAAATTTGATGAAACACTGTTTGGTTTGATTGATTTAAGGAATTCTAGTGAACTTAGGTTGATAATTAACAAATTGGGGGATTAGAATAAAAATTGGATGAATGCTAGAGGTGCCCGAAATTGGCTCTAGCATGTGCTAAAAAAAATTGATCACTAGAGGTGCCCGAAACTGGCTCTAGGATGTGTTAATTTTTTTTTAACTAGAGGTGCATGAAACCGGCTCTAGTCGAATAAATTAACTTAAGAAAACTAAAAACAAAACACTAGAGGTGCCTAAAACTGGCTCTAGTTAAAACATGTTAAAAAGAACCCAATGAAGTAATTTGAAAACCTATTGTTTGCATAGAATCCGAAAAATCAACTTGCACACAACTCCGCACACACTCACAAGCATTATAGTTTGATTCCGAGTAACTCCTAAGTTTTCCAAAAAATAAAAAGCCAATCATACTTTGTGCCCCGGTTCAGAGAATTGAAATCAAGTTTAAAGCTAAGTTTGTGAAAACTGAAGTCTTGGCAGGTAATTATGAGTTTGCATTGCTTGAGGACAAGCAATAGTTCGAGTTTGGGGGTGTGATAAGTGTTCAAAAGTACTATTTTTCTTACCCTTTTTACTCATATTATTGTTAGACTTAGGCTCATATTAGTTGCATAATTAGCCATTCATGCATTAATCCATGTTTCCTTCCATCGTTGAGCTTGATTACATAACTTGGTAGTTTTCGTGGGAAAAGATGCTGCTTTGGTGTGTTTTGTGTGTATGTGCAGGATCACTTGCCAAAGCAAGGCTAGAGTTAGTTGCCAGGGCAATACATGAAGGATATGCCGAGCTAGTTTCCAGGGCAATATATGAAGGAGACGTCGAGCCAGTTGCCATGGCAATTGTCGACAAGAGCAAAGGTGATATGGTAGTCGAAATTGATGACTAGACAAGCCCAAGATGACGTGGAGCAAAGCCCAAACCCAAAGGAATTTGATTTCCATGCAGAGATTAAAGAAGAATTAAATTCCAAGAAGATAGGAGAAGTTCTAGTAGGAATACAATTATAATAAAGAATTATATTCTTTAAAGATAATTTAATTCCAACTTAAACTCCTCCTCAAAGAAGGACTTTGGCCTAGCCCTATAAATAAGATGGAGATTTCCACAATTCAAAGAGAGCAAGAGAGGGGAATTTCGACAAGTCCAAGGAGGGCAAGAGGAGAGAATTTTCGACAAGCATCTAGGGAAAGAAGGATTTCGACAAGCCTCATTCTTCATCCTTTTCTTTCTTATTCGATTGGGTTCATACTAGGGATTATTTATCTTGTGTTTCTTTGGAACATAGCCATGAACTAAATCTACTTGGCTATGGTTATTGTGTTTTGTGGTTGTGAGAAACTATTGGTTTTTGTTTTGGTAATAAGAGTTTGCACTTTTCTATTCAAGGTTTATTCATTCTTTGTTCTTATTCTTGTTTGCGAGTGAATTGGGAGAGGATCTCGTGATTTCATCTATTTATCTAATATCGGGAGAGTTAGATTCAAGAAACGAATGAATATGATCTTTATTCAATCTATTGATGGTGAAGATTAATCCGGATTAGGAATAAGTCAAGGATTTCAACAGCTAAGAGGAGCGCAAGATTGGTTGTTGTTCACCCTTGATTCACGCAGGGATGTATTATCAAGACATGCACAACTAGCTAGAGTTTCGACTTAGGGATAAGAAGAAACCATTGAAGAACGCTCTGCCGAACCTTGAAGGTTGCTGCCCAGACGCCTAAGTAGTTGCCCAGGCAACCATCGATTAGTTGCCAAGGCAACCCCGTTGTGCAAGTTGCCACGACAACTGAGTTGCCCGTGCACTCTTTTACCAAAACGATCCAATCGGCTATCACACCTCAACTCACGATAACCTGGCCTATCTCTCTCTCATTCGATCTCATCTTTTCATTTACTTTATTGCTTTCTAGATTAGTTATTAGTTAAACTCCTATAATCCTTTATTTGTGCTTTTACTTTTACAGTGCAAGAGACTAGGTTCTTGAAGTGGCACCAATCCCTGTGGAGACGATATCTTTTATACTATAACTTGCGACGTGTATACTTGCACATTTGCATAGCACTTATTACGCGCAACAGTTCCCTTATAACCCTGATTCATTATGTCGTAGGATCTAGCACTGCCGCAGATTGTAGCGAGGAAGGTGCTCGTTAGACCGGACCAGCTTTTGAGGTATGTTCCTTGTGTGCTAAATTACCGTTTATATAAATTGTTTGAAATGATTCTCTAAATTGTTATTGATATGTTTTCCAAAATATTAGATGCATATATGTACGATTTGATAGCATGCTCTCCAGTTATTGTTACTAAAATGTATACCTATTAAGTGGTTCTTGATATTACTATTTACTGTATAAACTGTTTAATTGGGGTTATTCAAAAAGTGATTGGAGATTCTCAGGTACAACCCTGATCCAGCTGTGCCTCTAGATAGGCTTTGTGCCTCCAGTTAGGCCTCCTACTCTTTCTAGCCTATGACCAGCCTCCAGTTAGGCCTCTTATGCCTTCGGTCCTAAGACTAGCCTCCAGTTATGGGTATAATATATTTTGGCGTTCGGTTGGAGGGTAGCTAGGTTTAATTGAAAACTTTGGTTGCCCTATAGCATGTTTTACTAATATAATTTTATAATTAATTGAATTGTTTTAAATATTTTGTTATGCACATGTTGGGACACACCGAGCCTCTAGCTCACACCTCAACTCCTTTCTTTTCAGATATCTTTTTGGGATAGGCTACCGGACCTGGCACTTGGAGGATCGACATATTTTGTACTCTTTTTGTTATAATATTTCCATCTTCCAGTCTGTCTATTTCGGTGACATGAGCCTATGTTTTGTTACTAAATGTTCTATTATGATACTCTATGGGATTTATGATGTAATATCATTTAATAGGGTTATTTTGGTTAACTAATTTAACTTGTGTTTGAATTAATTATTATTTTTAGAGATTTTAAACTTTTAAACATTTGAACGTTTATGTGAAAAGTTTTGGTACATAATGTGATCTCTTAGATTTGGACTTTAAGCATAGGCCGGTCTAGGGGGTTACATTTAGTTGTTATCAAAGCTTTTGGTTTTAAAAGCCTCAGACTGTGAATGGGTCCTAAATGAACTGTTTTATAAAATGTTTTACGAATGAATTTTAAAAAGGCCATGTCACCAAGTTTCGTATGTTTATAAATATGCGGTACTCTAGTGCCAGTTCTAACCCTAAAATTTTACCTTCTGTAGAGTGACTGAGTTCATCCGTTATGAGCACCCATAGAGGCTGTCGACCATCCCGCGGGCGTGGTCGAGCTGTTAGATTCTCCAGCCTAGTAGATGATGTGGCTGTAGATCCTTCTGCCCTTGTAGATCTTCCGGCTCCTATAGGTCCCCCTACTCCTATAACTCATACAGCCTCAACAGATCCACCACTCGTCTCTAGTATTGGTATAACGACTCCAGTTAGAGGAGCATCAGTGTCGAGTTCTGAACCGACGACAGTGACTGATGAGACACTTAGTAGGCAATTTATGCAGTTGATCCAAAGCATGGTTAGAGCGGCAGACACCATACCTGAGGTGCCCATATCGCAAACTCTTATTTTGAATGGAGCCAGGATATTCGAGGGCACCACTAGAGGTTCCCCATTAGAGGCGATGAGTGGTTCAGTGATTTGGAGAGGTGCATGGATTCGTTGTGACTTGATTCATCCAGACGGTACCTGGGTGCTGCCTTTATGCTCTATGAGAACGCCTACAACTGGTGGGAGTCAGTGATTAGTAGTGTCCCTGCTACCCGTTTGACCTGGGAGTTCTTCAAGGAACGCTTCAAGAGTCGCTTTATTAGAGAGCGATATTTGAGGGAGATGCGAGAGCTGTTCCAGAATTTGAAGCAAGGAGATATGACTGTATCTGAGTACGAGACAGAGTTTTTGAAGCTTTTGAAATTTGGTTTAAATCTGGTCACCTCTGAGAAAGAAAAGTGTCGCAAGTTCGTTCTTGGTCTCATGCATGATTTGTGTGAGAAGATCATCGCCTTCTAGGATGAGGTATTTGATACAGTGGTAGGGCAGGCGAAGGATCTGGGGGTGGTTAAGGTGATGACTGCTGGTAGTGATAGAGCAGATCGTGAGCAGTATAGAAGGCCTTCAGGTTCTGAGTCTTCAGTACACCCCGGTAAGCGGGCTCGTACTACAGCTCCTCAGAGGAGTACTTCAGGTACTAGGCCTGCAGCTCTACTGCCTCCTACAGCTAGTAGAGGTGGTTCGTCAGGTTCCTCGCAACCCAATCCTTGTGAGCATTGTGGAAATTGGCATAAAAGAGAGTGTAGGAAGATGTTAGGTGCCTGTTTTCGATGTGGGTCTAAAGATTATTTCAAGAAGAATTGCCCTCATCCATCTCCTTTGGCTCGAGCTTCTCCCCTGACCCCTGTACGCTCACAGACATCTATACAGACTCCGGTCAGGGGAAATCATCAAAGTAGGGTTTCTGGTTCTGCTGTTAGGTCTGATAGCAGAGGTAAAGCACAACATAGTGAATGACCAGTTATGTCTGAGGCCAGGCAGCCTGCACTTGTTTATGCTACTAGGCGTCGTGATGATAGAGATGACCTGACGTCATTGGAGGTACTTTTACCATCTTTTTTATTCCATATTTTACATTGCTTGACAACGGCTCCACCCATCCTTATGTGTCCAAATCTGTATCTTGAGATCTTCAGATTCCGGTTGAGATCACAGAGAGTCCAGTTACCATCATGAGCCCTGAGGTCAGTCTGTTGTTGTGAACAAAAATTTTCGGCGATGTCCTTTTGAAGTTAAAGGAGAGATTTTCCTAGTCGATCTAATGGTTCTACAGTTAGAGGAATTTGATTTGATTCTGGGTATGGGTTGGTTGACTAAGCACCATGTTAGTCTGGATTGTGAGTTTAAAAGAGCAACTTTAAAGACTTCTTATGGCAGGATAGTGGTTCTTATAGGAGAAAGACGCGGGTATCTGTCCAATGTGGTATCTGCCCTAACTACTGATAGAATGATCCAGAAAGGGTACGAGACCTTTATTGCCTGTATTCTGAATACAAAGGGGTCTTTATCAAAGATCGAGGAAATACCTATAGTAAAGGAGTTTCCTGATGTGTTTCCTGAAGAGTTACCTGGTTTGCCACCGGATAGAGATGCAGAGTTTGAGATTGAAACTTATCCTAGATTTGCGCCAGTTTCTATGAACCCATGCCGTATGGCTCCTAAGGAGCTTAAGGTTCAGTTGCAAGAGCTCCTCGACAGAGGTTTTATTCGATCTAGCTCTTTACCTTGGGGAGCTCCAGTCTTATTCGTTAAGAAGAAGGATGGGTCATTATGGTTATACATTGATTATCGAAAGTTAAACAAGTTGACCGTAAAGAATAAATGTCCTCTAGCTAGGATTGATGATTTGTTCGATCAATTTCAGGGTGCCTCAGTTTTCTCAAAGATTGATCTTCGCTTCGGGTACTACCAGCTGAAGATAAAGGGGACAGATGTTGCGAAGACGGCTATCCACACCAGATACAAGCATTATGAGTTCCTAGTTATGCCTTTCGGTTTGACTAATGCCTCTGCCGCCTTTATAGATTTGATGAACCATGTATTTTTGCCCTATTTTGATCAGTTTGTGGTGGCATTTATTAATGACATCTTGGTTTATTCTCGGACTGAGGCAGAGCATATTGAGTATTTGAGGATTGTTTTGCAGACTCTTAGGGAGCATCAGTTATATGCTAAGCTGAGTAAGTGTGAATTTTGGCTCAATGAAGTGACTTTTCTCGGGCATGTCGTTTTGGCTCGAGGTATTCAGGTTGATCCGAGCAAGAACGAGGCCATTGTGAGTTGGAAGCAACCCAAGAACGTATCAGAGATCCGTAGTTTATTGGGTTTAGCTGGGTATTACAGACGCTTTATCGAGGGTTTCTCTATCATTGCCACCCCTCTAACAAAGCTGTTGAGGAAGAACGTACCCTTTGTTTGGTCTGATGCTCAGCAGGAGAGTTTTGAGAAATTTAAGACAGGCTTGACACAAGCTCTAGTTTTGACCCAACCTGAGTCAGGGAAAGATTTATAGTTTATAGTGATGCCTCATATTCTGGGCTTGGTTGTGTTTTGATGCAAGATGGGAAGGTGATTGCTTATCCATCACGCCAGTTGAGACCGCACGAATGTAATTATCCTACTCATGATCTAGAATTGGTTGTTGTGGTTTTTGCATTAAAGATTTGGAGGCATTATCTCTACGGAGAGAAGTGCAATATCTATACTGATAAAAAAAGTTTGAAGTATCTTCTTACACAGAAAGAGCTTAATCTCAGACAGCGGCGTTGGTTAGAGCTTCTTAAAGATTACGACTGTGAGATTGAGTAAAACCTGGGGAAAGCTAATGTGGTTGCCGATGCTTTGAGCCATACGCTATTTCATATCTGAGGTCTCTTATCGCCAGGATGAGTATTTACGATGATGGCAATTTATTGGCTAAATTACAGGTTAAGCCGACCTTGGCCGAAGAGATCAAGGCTAAGCAGCTTCTGGACAGTTCTTTACTTCATGTTATACAACAGGTTGAGCAGGGATCTATATCTGTTTATGCTTTTGATCCGGACGGGGTTTTGTGCTTCAAGGGTCGCTATTGTGTGCCCGACGACGCCGAGTTGAAGCAAACCATTCTCAATGAGGCTCATAATAGCCCTTATGCGATGCATTCCGGTGGGGATAAGATGTACCAAAATTTGAGGCAGAGATACCGTTGGGTTGGCATGAAGAAGGATATTTTAGATTATGTGGCTAGATGTCTGACTTGTCAACATGTTAAGGCAGAACATCAACATCCTTCCCCGTATCTTGCAGCCTATCAAGATTCCTGAGTGGAATGGGAACGAATCACGATGGATTCTGTTACTGGATTTCCCATGACTCATTCTAAAAAGGATTCGGTCTGGGTGATTGTTGATCGACTCACCAAGTCTACTCATTTTATTCCTGTTTGAGTTACCTATTCTCTGGAGAAGCTGGCTAGGTTGTATATTTCTGAGATTGTCACGCTTAATGTTGTGCCATTGTCCACCATTTCTGATCGAAACCCGAGGTTTACCTCCCATTTTTGGTAGGCCTTGCAGGAAGCTTTGGGTACACATCTTAATTTCAGTACGTCTTTCCATCCGCAGACTGATGGCTAATCTGAGAGGGTGATTTAGATTTTGGAGGATATGTTGAGAGAATGTGTGATTGATTTCTGTGGTAGTTGAGAAGATTTCTTGCCACTGGCTAAGTTTACTTATAATAATAGTTACTAGGCGAGCATCCGTATGGAACCGTATGAGGTTTTGTATGGTCGTAAGTGTCGTACCCCTGTCTGTTGGACAGAGTTGTATAATAGAAAGACTTTGGGTCCAGAGTTGGTACAAGAGACTAAAGAGACTGTCAGATTGATCCGAGATCGTTTGAAGGAGGCCTTTGACCGACAAAAATCTTATGCTGATCGGAGGAGGAAGGATATTGAGTTTGAGGTTGGTGATTAGGTCTTTTTAAAAGTATCTCCGTGGAAGAAAGTTCTGAGATTTGGGAGCAAAGGCAAGCTAAGTCCAAAATTCATCGGGCCTACCGTATTTTGAAGAGAGTTGGGCCTATTGCTTATCAGCTTAAGTTACCTCCTCAGCTTAGCCGTATCCATGATGTATTTCATGTATCTATGTTGAGGCAATACCATCCGGATCTGAGTCATGTTATTCAAGTTCATGACGTCGAGCTAAGACCAGACTTGTCGTATGAGGAGGAGCCTGTACAGATCTTGGATTTTGATGATAGAGTTTTGAGGAACAGGCGCATCCCTATGGTTAAAGTCCAGTGGAGTAACCGTAGTCCTGCAGAGGATACCTGGGAGACTGAGGAATCTATGAGAGAGCAGTTTTCGCACCTGTTTAAACCAGGTAAATTTCAAGGACGAAATTTCTTTTAGAGGGGGGAGTTGTAATACTTAAAAAAAATTGAGGAGTTGCAGGTCAGGGGATTCAAACCCGTGACCTGTGGCTTATGGACCCTTCACTCAGCCAATTGAGCTAAAAAACTCTTAATATTGGTTTTCCCAAAAGTTTGTTTTAAACTATAGTTGGGTTGGGGTATCAAATATTAAATAAACCAGTTGACCCTCTATTTTCGAAACATTGGAACCAAATACCCAGTTTCCAGAATCATCACCTCCCACCTAACCCTACCAACTACCGTTTGTTTCTCCCTCATCGTCCGTCCGTGCCATACACCGCCAGCGTCAGTGTGCTTACCGTGGAGCGCCCATCAAAACCCTTCTGGTCACGCGCGTATTAGTGGTTTCGTTTACAGGTAATCGAGATTCAAAGGTTCGACGAACCTGGGTTTTAAACCTATTTGAACCGCTGTTGGTTTTGGCCGTCTCGGACCTCCGTTCGAGGTTCCACCGTCGCAACCACCTTTCTCTCGTTGAGGCGGTCAAAACCCCTAGCCGCTAGCTGCCAACCGCCGCCGTTAAGACCCCCGCTAGAGTTTAAATCAGTTTGGGGTAAGTGGGTAAGTTTTGGTACATTTTCGTGTTGTTCTTTGTGTTTTGGTCTGAAATGGGTATCTTAGGGGCAAAATCTGGCTAAAGTTGAGCATTTTAGACCATTTTTCGGCCATTTTGGCCGCGCGTGAGGAACACGCGTCGCCAGGGGCGATTCCTGGCCGCCCTGGTCGGTGACCGGCCTAAACCCGGCCTAAACCAGCCTCAAACTGGTTCTGAATTGACTTGACTCGTTGACCCGATCTGACCCATTAACCCGTTGATCCGACTGACCCATTGGTCGAGTCAACCCAGTAAGTCAACTCGACTGAGTTAACTCAGTGAGTTGACTCGACCGAGTTAACCCAGTGAGTCAACTCACCCGATTCAAATCGTTGTCGAATCTGGTTTCTCTAGTATAAAGGAAATTAAGATCCATTGTGTATTCTGCCCCATACAATTAAATCTTTGAAGGTAGCGCAAGCTGTCAAAAAATAGAATTTGAAACATTTTGTATTTAAAGGTTAGTTAGCAAGCTCGTAATAATTATTGGAAGTTTAAATTAGTCACTAAGGACCATAATGAGTTTTCAAAAAGTACAAGGAAGAAAGGAAAATAATTGAAAATTTTATTTTCGAATGATTATGTTAAAAAGCAAGTTTAAGGTATTGTTAGATTTGAGTCTAACAAATATTTTATTGTATTTATATGATTAATGAAGTCGAGTCCGAATCAGATAAGGTTCAAGTTACTATGAAAGAAAGGATTGAACTAGGACTTAGTGAGGCATCATGTTAAGTGGCCAAGGTAAGTGCATTTTTACCTATTTTAATTATGTGATATGAGGAAGACTTGCGATAAGTTGACCTTGATATTAATGAAAAAGTATATTGATCAAAGTTATGCAAATGACATGAAATATTAAATGTATATGTGATACATTGATGTGGCACAAAGATATATCTAAGATAAATCAGATTTTAGATATTGGGTATGAACTGCCTAATATCGACTATATGATCTATATTGATGCTTTGAACATGGAATATTGAAATGCCCATGTAATATGATATGAGAGTCCATGGTATAGTTGGATATCAATAGAGTCCTTAGCAGCTGCATCATACAAGATGATATGATTTCATGTTTTGTGACTACTATGGTGTCACACCTACCTTGGGGAACCAAGCCCTTGGTGTTGCACTCTAGGGATCCAAGCCCATGGTGCCAAGTGCACTAAAGAGGTTATTTTATGAGGAGCAAAGACCGTCCTCAAGTACGTAACAGAAACTTTAGGGACCTAAGCCCTTAGTGTGCACCCTGGGGATCCAAGCCCATAGTGCTAATAGCACTAAAGCGGTGCCTAAATGAGGAGCAAATAGCGTCCTCGAGTATGTACTCATTTACAAGTTCAAGTTAGACACTCAAGTGTCTTATACACGTGACTCGCGTACCTTAATCTCATATTATTTACTTTGGCCTATCTTTAAAAGAAGGTTATACTGTAAATGATTACATGATGACTGATAAATACTGATAACATGATATTTATACTTGTTTTATGATATGATATAAACTGTATTGGAATCACTTGTCATTTTGCAGGAAATATGTTGCACTATTATATGTCAGAGAATTGACTTTGATAAGTTTATTTTATATGATTCTTTACTTTGAAGAGATTTACTTTAAATATAGTTACCTCAATAAGTCATTACTTAGCGTGTGCTGTTTCACACGTAGGATATCGAAAACTTACCAGAAGAGGAATCAAGCATGTTAATCAAGCTACAATCTGCCAAACATCAGTAAGACATTCTAATTTTATGATATTCTCTAGCGGGTATGTAATTATTTATTCGTTAGTTGTTTTAAAGATAAAATTTTAATTGTTGTTTATCGCGTAACAATTTTAAATCCAAGAAAGGGATTAGGCAGTGTACCTAGTTTTCACCCTGAGTTACATACTTATTTAAGTAACTAACTTATAAATTTTACAAACTAGTTCAGGGTCGAAACTAGGTTTGCTTTCCTGATATTGTTTTAAATTAGAAACCGAGAAAGGGCCAACCACTGGACTAGTTAAACAAGAATAGTATAAATTATTTTACAAGTCAAGAAATCAGTTAAATAATACTGTGAAATCTTCAATGTGTATTTAATCATCGAATATACATTGAGGGTGTTACATTTAGTGGTATTAGAGCTATAGGTTTAGCCGGTTCTAGATGCTAAACCAAGTTTGTTATAAGTTTGTCAGTAAATACATGCCCCTAGAATGTCATATTACTGATGTGTTAATTGTATGACTTGAAGTTGCTCCTTATTAGTATAATATAGAATAAGATTATAGTAAGAAAAGTAAGATGTTACTGAATTTCTTCAATCGACGAATCTCAGAGGTCAAGAAAGGACTCATAGTGAGTATAATGAAGTAAAATAGGTATTGTAATCAACTTCAGTTCAAGTTAAGTTATCTGCATTGGAAGGAATTGATACAGTAATTATAAGATGTTAGTCCTTAACACCTGTATTTGTATTTATATTTATAATAGTATAAGATACAAAGAAACTTAGATAGTAAGGACTCATACACATTTTAAGGTAAAAGACATTCGTAAGACAGTGAAATTATGGCTAAATGATACTGAGATTGTCTTTGATAAAATAAGATATGCGAATAAAAAAAATTTAAAAGAAGAAGAAGTATCTTTATTCTGGAAATATGTATATATTAGATGAATAGATTTGAAATGCTAGAGATTGCTACATAAGTAACCTAGCAGTTTGCTTAAGACAATAGCTAAGGGTATGAGTGTTTTAAGTATGATGAAAAAGATTCAGTAGTATCTAATTGTAAGATATCTATACTGTTAATACTTATGAGTAAAGACTGACTAAGAAGAAAAATGATACTGCTGAGATAGTTGATAAGGGAGCTAAAAAGACAATGGATTTTGGCAAGAAGATGGATTGCCAGTAAATTGAAGCTAAAGGAATTCAATCTGAATGATTGTGGATAGTTAAAGTGAATTGTTCAACCTTTAAGGACATATTAAAATGTGTATTATTGAAATTTTAGGAATTTAGAAGGGATACTTAACAATAGCTAAATTGACATATGATATTAAGATTAGTCAAGTATCAAGAAGATACATCTCAGGTAAATTATTCAAGTAGGAAAGGTGAATTAAACCTCATTTGAATGAATAGTAAGATGGGTTTATAAAGAACAAAATTTAAGAAATCAGAAGATTCTATTAGTATCACTTCTCTCAAGGAAGGAAAGATAATAGAAAGATTGAGACAAATCTGACAGGAGTAGTACTTGTAATAGTGGATTAAGCATGAGTTGAAAATTCAAGGACAAATTTTCTTAAAGAAGGGGAGAATTGTAACACCCCAGAATTTCGTTAAATATTATTAAGGTCATTTGGTACTAAGTTAGTAGCTTAAAAACTAACTTAGTGACTAAAATGAAAAAAATGGAAAAGTTAGGATTTCTTTAATTAGAAACTTTAGAAAAGGAATTTATGAGGTTTAAAAGTATCATAAGATAGAGGATAAGCAGATTAGAGTACATGCAAAGTTTGGTTGTTAAATCATAAAGAAAGGAAAAGTTTAAATCCTTAATAAAGAATTTGCCTAATAACTAAATTTTATTCTGTAGATGGATAAATTTGGTCAGTGAGTAAAATCTAATATAGGTCCCGGGAATGAAAATGCAGTATAAGGTATCAAATTTCGATATAATAAAATTATTAAGTGTGCTCAGACCAGGGAAACACTAGGGTGAGTGACCTTCGAGAATGTTCCATAAAGTGTTTTTGATCGATATTGTGTACTCATTAAGAGTAGAGAATATTCATATGAATTTCCGATAAAAGGATTTCTAAGAGAAATTTTACTCGATGAGGATTTTCGATAATTATTAGAATAATAGACTGAGTTAGGAAAATTCAGTCTAAGTCTTTAGGAAATGAAGTTTTTTATGAAATAATAGTATCAATTTTCTGAATATGGAAATATAAAATTTTGGAATAAATCCGATAGCTCGGTAAAATCGCAATAGAAATGTTTTGTGAATATCGGGAAATCATATCGAATTGAAATTTTAGAGGCTATTCCATAAGCCATGGAAATATTAAAATAATATTTATGGAATTTAGAGATGTGATATTTTTGGATTAGTTTCGATAGTTCGATCAATGGAAATTCGTATTAGGTGATTATCGGGTAATTTTATCGAATAAAAATCATAAAATAAAATTTTATGATTTCTTTGGGAATGACCGGTTATGAAGGAATCAAATTGGTTCAAATGTAATGGAATGACAATTTTAAAGAAGATTTGTAAATATGAGTTTGGTTGAGGGACAAATTAGTAAAATGGATTAAAATGAATTTAAAATTTATTTTAATTATACAAGTGGCAATATTAGATTAAAACAAGTATATTACTTTACAAAATGAACAAAATTTTGTTCATCTATTCCTACATATGACGTGGGGGAGAAGAAGAAGGGAGAAAAAATACATCAAATTTCAAGCTTGATTTGGAAGGGTTAGAAGTAAAATCAAGGTTAGTTCATGAAGAAAAATCAATCCTTGTTCAATTTTCTTTCATTTGGTAGTAATTTTACATGGTACTATGAAGAAGTGTTCATGGTTTGAGGAGAGAGAAAATTTAGGGTTTATGGATTTGTTTGAATTAAGGCTTCATTTAGTTGAATCAAGTATAGAAATGATATTTACAAGTTTTGATTTGAATTAATTCCATGTCTATATACAAAACCCCTAAAATTTGAAAATTAGGGTTTATGTTAGGTATGGAATTTTAGAACATGATTGAAGGATAAATGGTTCTATGTGTTGTTTTAAGGTGATTGGAATGAAAATCCCTAATTAGAATTGTAATAGGGACCAAAATGTCAACTTTGTAAAGTTTAAGGATTTGATTGTTGAGTTTTTATTTGATGAATGCTATGTTGGAAAATTAATTTAAGTGATTGGAATTGAAGAAGTTTAGGGATTGAAGTGTGATATTGAAAATTTATGAGTACTTAAGTTAGATTATTGATTTAAGTACTTGAATTGAATAAAGGAAGGGAATAGTAGCTTAATTACTTGAAGGACTAATTCGGCTAAGTATGAAAGTTTAGGGACCAATATGGAAATGTAGTTTTTGATGAAAGATGTAAGGAGAACTTATGAAAACAAGCTTCATTTTGTCATTTGAAGTAAAATAATAGGACTAAATTGAAAAGTAAAGAAATAAGGAGAAGTTATGGTAAATTTAGAAACCAATTATGGGAAGTTAGGTTGAATTTAAATTATGGCAGTAAGTTTAGAAATTCACCATAAATTCTATAAAAATGGTTAGATGGTGAATTTTATACCGATATCAAGGTATGTCGGTCTAGTTTTGTTTCCAACAAACAGAAACTGATTCCAAGTTTCGTGTTAAAAGATATGAATTTTTATTCGAATGAAGGTCGGAAAAATTACAGAGCAGTTTTCTGCCTGGATAGTCTGTAACGTGAATTCAGTGATTTTTCATAATTTTTCTAGATTTTATTAATTTACATGGCTTATACCGTTAGAAGCGTTATCTAATCTAGTTTCTCTAGTATAAAGGAAATTAAGATCCAATATGTATACTGCTCTATACAAGTAAATCTTTGAAGGTAGCGCAAGTTGTCAGAAAATAAAATTTCAAACATTTTGTATTTAAAGGTTAGTTAGCAAGCTCGGAAGAATTATTGGAAGTTCAAATTAGTCACTAAAGACCATAATGAGTTTTCAAAAAGTACAAGGAAGAAAGGAAAATAATTGAATTTTTTTTTCCGAATGATTATGTTAAAAAACAAGTTTAAGGCATTGTTAGATTTGAGTCTAACAAATATTTTATTGTATTTATATGATTAATGAAGTCGAGTACGAATCAGAGAAGGTTCGAGGTACTATGAAATAAAGGATCCAACTAGGACTTAGTGAGGCATCATGTTAATTGAACAAGGTGAGTGCATTTTTACCTATTTTAATTATGTGATATGAGGAAGACTTGCGATAAGTCGACCTTGATATTAATGAAAACATATATTGATCAAAGTTATGCAAATGGCATGAAATATTAAATGTATATGTGATACATTGATATTGCACAAAGATATATCTAAGATAAATCAGATTTTGGATATTGGGTATGAACTGCCTAATATCAACTATATGATCTATATTGATGCTTTGAACATGGAATATTGAAATGCCCAAGTAATATGATATGAGAGTCCATGGTATAGTTGGATATCCATAGAGTCCTTAGCAACTAAATTACACAAGATGATATGATTTCATGTTTTGTTACTACTACGGTGTCACACCTACCTTGGGGACCCAATCCATTGGTGTTGCACCATGGGGATCCAAGCCCATGGTGCCAAGTGCACTAAAGAGGTGCTTTTATGAGGAGAAAAGAACGTCTTCGAGTACGTAACATACACCTTGGGGACCTAAGCCCTTGGTGTGCACCCTGGGGATCCAAGCCCATAGTGATAATGGCACTAACGCGGCGCCTAAATGAGGAGCAAAGAGCTTCCTCAAGTATGTACCCATTTACAAGTTCAAGTTAGACACTCAGGTGTCTTATACATGTGACTCGAGTACCTTGATCTCATATTATTTACTTTGGGCTATCTTTAAAAGAAGGTTATATTGTAAATGATTACATGATGACTGATAAATACCGATAACATGATATTTATACTTGTTTTATAATATGATATAAACTGTATTGGAATCACTTGTCATTTTGCAGGAAATATATTGTACTGTTATATGACCGAGAATTGAAAAGAATTACTTTAAATTATAGTTACCTCACTAAGTCGTTACTTAGCGTGTGCTGTTTCACACGTAGGATATCAGAAACTTACCGGAAGAGGAATCAAGCATGTTAATCAAGCTGCAATCTGCCAAACATCAGTAAGACATTCTAATTTTATGATATTCTCTAGTGGGCATGTAATTATTTATTCGTTAGTTGTTTTTAAGATAAAATTTTAATTGTTGTTTATCGCGTAACAATTTTAAATCCAAGAAAGTGGTTAGGCAGTGTACCTAGTTTTCACCCTGAGTTACATACTTATTTAAATAACTAACTTATAAATTTTACAAACCAGTTCAGGGTCGAAACTAGGTGTGCATGCCTAATATTGTTTTAAATTAGAAACCGAGAAAAAGCCAACCACTGGACTAGTTAAGCAAGAATAGTATAAAACTTTTTTACAAGTCAAGAAATCAGTTAAATAATAATGTGACATTTTCAATGTGTATTTAATCATCGAATATACGTTGAGGGTGTTACAGTAGTATTTCATGTAACTGTTGTAGAGACTCATTTCTGTCTGGGCCCTTTAAGTCCAATCGCCCTTTACATTTAACCAGACACATTAATTCAAATATACCCACCAGGCCTAAAGACTAGATTTGGCCTAAACTCAAATAACTAAGCTTAAACCTAAATCAACTAAACCCTAATCTACCCTTCCTTAGCCACCGCCGCCATTCGCCCAGCCACCATGCCAACCGATGCCGCTGTCACAAGCCGTCATCACTGTAACACCCTAGTTTTGGGCATGGAAGTTTTAAAAGTTGGTTCGAGGGTCCGGTGGACCGGTGTTAGAGGTTAGATTTAGTTTCAGGATTAAATTGAATTAAATATTTTTGGAATTAATAAAATTGTGGAAAAATATTCTAAAATCATTATTAAATATATTAATGATTTTTGTGAAATCAATTTTGGAAAACGAGTTTTGGAAATTGGACATTTTGGACTAGTGACCAAAATGCAAACTTTGAAAACTGTTTTTAGTGTCTGTTTTGTAAAGAGTCAAAACTTAGAATCTTTAAGAAGCTAATTACCCAAAAAGTCTAATATCAAACTTTATCCTTTAATTGACCATTTTTAAAGTGTTTTGGAAAATAAAAATAGGTTGGAGAGAATTAATTTGGTTATTAAACATTTTAAACAAAAATCACGTAACTAACTTTCTCAAATATTTTCTCTTAAAATCTCTCTAGCCAAACATCAATTTCTTCTTCTAAATCTTCAGGTAAACCTTTATTTTCTTAAATATTTTGTTGGTAAATGATTTCTTGTTGTTAATCTACCAAAACCTTATTGTTTTAACTTTGTTTTCTCATGTAAATCATCTAATTAAGGGAGAAAGCATCCATTAGAGGTAAGGTTCGTTCACCTCCTATAATGAAAGGTTCTTTACTGAAATTCCCAAGTTGTTGACTCTTTACAATTGTTTTCTAAGGTGTTCTGGTAAATTAATTAAGGAAAATTGGTTTAATTGTGTTTTGATTGATGGAATTTATGGATCTTCGTGCTTATTCTGTTTTGATGGGATTTTGATCAGATTAGATCATTATTTTGATGTTTAATTGAGTTGATAACTTGGTTTTAATATTGAAATCCCGAAACAAGTTGAATCTTTAATGTCTAAGGTTGTTAATCAAGAGTTTTAGGGGTGATAGTTGAGTTTAATCATTGCTAGAAGTAAAAGGATGTTGGGAAAGGTTTTTAGATGTTAATTGATGATGTTTGATGGATTGAATCGTTATATTATGGCTGGGCTGAGTTTTGGAAGTGTTTGAGGATGTTTTCGATAGGTTTCAGATGGTTTTTGAGTGGGTAACTTAAGGGTTGCGGGTAATTGCTTGTAGGAAATGGTTTGAATGCATAATAATGCATTTATCCTCTGGTTTTATGTGTTTAAAATAGGGGATGGTCAAGGTGATGAAGCACGATGTTGTTTGTTGCTTGTCGGGAGCTCTATTCACGTTGGCGAGCAAGGCGAGGTGTATCGGTGAGTGGAAACTGGTTTTAAATGTCTTTAAAAGGTTTGCGAATGATGTTGGGAGTTTAGGATAAGCTTGAAACACTTACCTAAGCCCGAAAGAAAGTTTCCCTTATTTTGCTCTTGAATATCGGATAGGAAATGAGCATGCTTCGTTTTAATGTTTGGTTTAAACATGGTTTGACTTACTTACTGTAAATGCATGGTTTTGAACACATATGCAATGGATTTAAAGTATATAAACGCTAGAGAGCATTGGTTTTTATTCAGGTTGGGAATGGTGTTATTGCGTTAGCAATGTGGTTTGCAAATGTGGTGATTTTTGTATAATGCATTGTAAAACAGTGAGTAAATGGTTTTGTGAATGTTATATTGTCTATGTGACACTTTGAGAAAACAATCGGATATAGTTGGCATGCCATAGGATTAAGGTGCACTATAAAAAATGAATAAAATCGATCATGGCCATGGGTCCTTGAGGTATGGCGGTTTAACAAGGTGACTCTGACCGTTGGGACATCATTTGGGGCGTGCGGTTTAACAAGGCAACCCAAATTGATGATAAACTTGCAGTTTAACTAGGCAGGGAAGTAAAACTTGCGGTTTAACTAGGCGAGGTTGTCAAATCTTGTGGTTTAACAAGGCAATGATGGTACACTTGTGGTTTAACTAGGAAAGGTTGGTAACTTGCGATGTAACTAGGCAAGGGTGTTAAGCTCGTAGTTTAACTAGGCGAGGGTGTCAAATCTTGCAGTTTAACTAGGCAAGGTTTGGGATATCATGTTGTTTAACTAGGCATGGTATGAGAGATCTGTGTATCTGATTTGTGTTGATAGAGGGTAGTCTATCCGGGTCACTATAAATGCCAATATATGAGAAAGTTCATGTGTTGAACTGTAACACCCCTTTCTCGTATCCATCACTGAATACGAGTTAGAGATTTCACATGACACTTGTACAATTGTTCTTATTTCAAAATCGATAAAATTTTGTTTCTTTAAAATATAAATAATTTACCATTTTCTAAAAGAATATTTATTCGCTTAAAATTTAAAACTAATATTTTTAAGTTAAATTCGAACCTAGATTTAAGCAGCAACTAGGCAGTTCACTTCTAAATCATATGACTAATAAAACTACTTAAAATTTACCTAATTTACAAATCATTTAGATAGTAAATAAAATATGATTAAACTGTCTCTTTTCTTACCACATACATATCAGAGCAGCCAAAACATTAATAAATATACATGTCAACTAGTAATATCAAAAGATAACATCAAAGATGTCATACTGATACTAATTTTTGGCTCTCCAAAATATGATTATGTCCTTTGCTGCTCCTTACTCCTTGTACTCATTAATATCTACGCGTGAAACAATCACACGCTAAGTATATACTTAGTGAGGCAATGTAAAATAATTAAAACATTTCTTTGCAAAGTAATAATGGAAATAAATAGAGTGCAATATAACTATCAAAAAGGATTTGAAAACTATAAAGACTAACTTATCAAACCCATTCCCCTTTTTCGTAACTTGTAAAAATCTCAATATTCATATATATGTACAATACATGTTATATCAATACGATCCATTGTACTTTCAATTTCAATATAGCCCAATGTACTATGGATGAGAATACATGGTATGCGAGTCAATGGTGAGTATGCACATGTGCTGACATCAACCAATTTGTTGTGCCATAATAAAACAATATATCAATGTATCGATATCAATGTATGAATGCCAATGTATCAATGTAAACACTACCGTTACTTAACTGCATCAGTAATAACCATAGGTCATAGTTCTAGAACACAACTCACTGTATCACCACCGTAACTTAACAGCAATATTAACTGATAGGTCTTAACTGTAAAACATAGCTTACTGTATCATTATTGTAATTTGACAGTAATAATATATCGATATACTCCACCTCTTTGGCTTGCCAATATACCAAGACTCTCAATAATCATACAATGGGTTTTTTTTGAACAATTCACTATTATGAACCTTTCATGCATTTCGATAATATCAATAGATCAAAATCAATAATTTTAACATATAAAAATATGCATAGGGCAGTTTATACCCGAAATCATTCACAAAACCATTCAAAACCATTTAATATAAATCAAATCCTTTTCTTTCAACATTTGAGGTTGACTTATCACAAGTCTTCCTCGTATCATAATTAAAATAAATAAGATTGCACTCACCTTTGCCTCGCTAAAAAGCTGTATTATTACTTCCAACCTTACTCTTGAATTTTATCTTTATCAGCAGCCTTGCTTGTATCCCGATTACGATCTACACAACATTTCAACAATACATAACATTCAAAGTACATGTTAGTATCGTACTATCATTGATACATATTAGGAATAATATTTCCTAATAATTCTTTAACTTTCCAAAATATTCATTTTAGTCCTAAGGACTCTTTTTAAACTTCTAACCAACATTTTCAGGTCCAAACCTTACATTTCTCATTCTTTACACTTGAGGACCCAAACTTTAAAAAATTACACACTAGTCCTTGAATTTGCCGAAATTTCAAATTGGTCCCCAAAGTTAACATAACTTCAAAATCAACCTTCTAATCACTTTAACTTAATTTTCCAACAAAATACACTTCAAAAACAAGCTTAACAACCAAACCCCTAAACTTCCCAAATTTACAACTTAATCCTCAACGCTTTATAAACTTCCACATTAGTCCAAATAACTTTCTAAAGCTTACAAAATCATCCTTACACTATTTATATCCTTAGGAAAATTTTCCATAATTTTCCCAATAATTTCTACCATAGCCGAATACCAAAGGCCACTTTGACCAAACTTTACATTTTGATTCTAGCATGAATTCAACCTCAAAACAACATATTCAAGCTTCTAACATCATTCTCACTTCAAATAAAAATTTTGCAAGAGTTTCCTCTAATTTTTCCATTTTCCCAAATTCAACTTACATCATAATTCATGGATTTTTCACTATTTGCAAGCTTGAAACAACATCACAACATCATATTTAATCAAAAGAATCCATAAAACATGAAAATCCAACTTGTTCTTCATAAACCGTAATCTCCAATCTCAACATATAAGTATGGAAACTATGCAAAAATTATACCAAATGAAAGAGAATTCAATGGAGATTAATCTATTTCATGTCTTAAACCAAAAACCAATCGAATCAAGCCAAAAATTGAATAAAAAACTTTCTTACCTTGGCTAGGATGCTTTCGAAATGAGGAAGAAGATGGGAGAAAATTTCTAGCTTTTTCTATCATTAATTAACATGACAAATGGCATTTTAATTCTTTAAATCCAATATAAAAATCTCCATCAATAGTAAAATTACCATTTTACCCCTCAATTATGACCAATTAGGTGTTGACACCTAACCTTATCACTTTTCCATAATCATCTTTAATTAAAAACGTAGGGGCAAAATGACTAAAATGCCATTAATGAATCCAAGTATTCACAAAAATGCCATTTCTGCACTATTTCAAAATACTATCTTCAATCGATTAAAAATGATTCCAAAACAAAATGTCATGCTCTTCAAGTCTTCTTACAACTCCCTTCAAAATTTCATCACATTCCGAGCTCATACGATTACCCAAATCACATTTAAACTTTAACTGTAATTTCCCAATAATAGAAACATCGAATCGAACCAACAATTTTATATTCGATTCACACCTTTATGTGAACTATTTAACTATAAAATAAAAATAATTATTGGGAAAATTACCATGTTGGTCCTTGAACTTTTCTCAACCTTTCACTTTGGTCACCAAACTTTAACATTTTACATTTTAGTCACTGAACTAAAACCACCAACTTTTGATTCTTTGCAAAATAGTCACTAACCAAAAATTGGGGTATTACATGAACCTACGTTATAATGCTTTGGGATGTAAGCATGGTTTATGATTTAATGCTTTGGGATTTAAGCATGGTTGATGATTTAATGCTTTGGGATTTAAGCATGGTAAAATGGTTTAATGCTTTAGGATTTAAGCATGGAGTATGTATATGATGTTGCTTAAAGGCTGTTGTGCATTGTTTTGGTTGAAAACAAGGAAATGCTTTGGTTGTAAGCATGTTTTTAGAAATAAGTGTTTAGTTTTCAAATGGTTTTAATTGCATGATTGTTTTATGAGCATCCTCACTAAGCATGTGTGCTTACCTATCTTTTTCCTAATGATGTAGAGCATTAAGGTTTGGAGGCAGCAAAGGCAAGGTTTAAAGTGATCCAAAGAGAAGGACTATCTTGAGTATGAACTCGGTCTATGTTTTCGGTTAATAAGGCAATGTGTTCGCCATGTTTTTCTTTGGGATTGTATTCTATTTTTCCATGGTTTAAGCATGTGAAGTGATGGATTGTAAAGTTGTTTTGATGTTGATAAGTTTGATGATGATCTTTGCTTATAGTTGAGGCTTGATGGTTGCCTAGGTATGCATCTAGTTAACCTTTGGTGGTTACCAAGTTTTGATGATTCAAGCATGTTTGTTGTGATGCTTTAGATATGAAAGCATGTGGTGTATGCCTTAAGTGTGACAAATGTGAGTAATGGAAGTTTGGTAAAATGATATTAGGAATCATGATTATAGAATATTTTGGGGTGTAAGAATGCTATATAATAATGTTGATTCTGTGATGTTTTGGTTGGCATTGAACCTTAATAATGTTGCATAAGTGTTTGAAGCATGTTCAAGTGGTTTGGTTATCATTAGAGTATGTTTAGATAGCAATTTGGGACATTACAGGTCTAGGCGTATTGAAACAGGTGTCCCCGTACCAGTACAACTAGGCCATTTCAGGCTTAGCATTTCGATACGCTTGAGGGTGTTTCGATACGGACAAGCCTTTTCAGGCATAGCGTTTTGGTCCTCGAGCAAGCGTTCCAATACGACCTTAGGCATTTTAGCTAGGCGTTTCGATACGCAGACAAGTGTTTCGGCACGTATTTTGGCTATTGGAATCTGAGTTTTAGAAATCGTTGAGGTGTACTGAAACACCTGTAGGCGTACCGGTACTGTTGCAGTTATTTCAGTTAAATGGAATATTTGAAGTTCTATTTTCTTTCATTCGTCCCTGAGTTTCGTGAATGCAATTGTATGGGTTTGGACGATCGTTTTGAGATTTGACAAGTAAGCATGAAATTGGACTAATTGAAGATTGGTAAACTTAATTTTATTTTTGGTCTTTTAACTTATCAGATTTACCTTTAAGTCCCTAAAATGTATGTTATGCAATTGGATGCCTTTTTGTGGTCCGTTTCTTTTGAAAATTCACCTGCTGAAAGTATGTACATGTAAGATTAATAATATGCATCTAGACAAGATAAAAAGAAAAAAGGACCATTTTTTATAATCTTTCTCTGGTTTACTTCGGCAAACCTAATGTAGTTCTCTTGGTTCGGTTGAGCGTCTCGGTCGGGTCAAAGGGGTTGCTGTCACCATTAATTGTCTCTATCACCTCCATCTATATCATCTAAGATCCCAAATATCCCCAAATAAATCCCAATGGAAACCCCAAATCCAACCCATTATTTCCAAATAACCTAACCTCATCACATCTCTGCCACCATTGCCTCAATTAAATCCATTGCCCTAAACCCAATTTTAAATCCCCCTCATCTCACTGCCTCTATTGTCCAAATCCGACCTCATCAAACCTCTACCTATCCCCATACTTTCCAGATAACCCAACCAAGGTCTTATATAAAGGGTTCGCCTGCACCAAAAGAGAAGCTGAGAGAAGATTAAAGAAAAAAAGAACAAAAATAGATTTAAAAAAAGAAAAAAGGTAAAAATATATAATAGCCCATCTATTTTTTGTAGATGGATGGAAATAGAATATTTTTTAGGAAAAGACGAGTGCAGATCGGTGTTTAAGAGACTAACCTGAACCGTTTGAGCCATTTGCATGAACTTTGACCGCTAGAGATAGCGGTTCTCTATCGCTGATGAACGGTGACACAAAGCGACTCACGGAAGAGAGACGATCGACGTCTGGGGTTGGGCAGAAGAGGTTGAGAGAGTTTTTAAATTTTTGTGTGTTACCAAATGATAAAATGAAGTTTTTGGATGAATACTTGTATTTAAGGGGATGCAAAACGGCATTGTTTTGCCCCTATTGTACCCGTGTGTAGACCCGACCCAAGATAGAGAATCCACACATTTCAGATGAATGAGAAAATTACGTTTTTGATCCCTTTATTTTTGTATCCTTCACAATTTCGCATTTCTGTTCTTACTTTATCTCATTTTAGTCACTTTTCCCTTTTAAGTTATTATTATTATTATTATTATTATATATGTACGTTATATATATATATGCTAACTAATGAATATTATATATATTTGTCAACTATTATATATGATTAAGTTTTATAGATATTATTATTCTATTTTATATTTTTACCTAGTATATTAAATCTATCATTAAATCGCTTTATATATATATAAATATATTTTATCAAAATTTATCTTTGATATTTTACAATCGAACTTTTTATCAAAATAAAGTAAGGATCTTTCATCTAGATTTCCGATAATCATGTCTCAAGCATAAATAGATGTTTTTTTTTTATAATCTTAAATAAAAATAATATTTTAACTAAAATATTTTATTTGGGATTCTCGATAAAATCATGCATCGAGCTTAAAAAGACGTGGTTGTTTTTTGATAATCCTAAATAAAATACATTTTAATCAAATAACAACGTTTAAGAAAATATTCCTTTTATCTGGGAATCTCAAGAAAATTATGTCTCAAGCTCAAAGAGGTGTATTTTTTTCCGTTAATCCTAATTGAAGTATTATTCATTCGAATATTTTTGAACAAAATAATTTTTACGCATTCAAGGATCACAATTTCCAAATTAAATTTGAATTCATAATTTCCATCGTTAAAACACTACGTAATGAACTAGGTACTAATTTTTGGGCGTTGTGGGGGTGTTTGCCCTTCCTTACACGTAACAGACTCCCGAACTCATTTTTCTGGTTTCGCAGACCAAAACTCGTTGCTTTAATAAAAATGACAAAAATAAGTTTTATTAAAATAACTGAGTTTTTAGGTGATCCAATCTCACCTAAATCAAAAGATTGATGGCAACTCTATTAAAACCAAATTAAAAAAAAACGCACCAAGCACCAGGGCCAATTATTACAGCTTGACGACTCCATAAGGGACTTTTTCTTTTAGAGAGTCAAGCCACAAGTCGTTTACTTTTTGTCTTAATAGGTGGAAAGTATGTCTTCGATTTAATTTAATTTGTGATCCCTGCCTTTTTATTTCTGAATTTTTTACAAAAGTTTTTATAAAATTTGTTTTTCTAATTTTCATATCATGATCTCTGCACCCGAGCTTTATCCTTTTTAAGTAGGATTGAGAAGTTATTCCTTTGTGAGGTCTCTGCCTCCGTACAGGATAGTGGATTGCTTTCGAGATACATTCGTACCTTTGTCTTCGTGAGATCTTCATCACCGTGCAGACCTAGGGAGATGTATCCCCCTGAATTGAACTTGCTAGCCTTAGCAGACGACAATGAGGAAAGTTCAGTTACCTCTGTTAGAACCGAGCCACATCTATTGTGTAACACCCTTAACGTATATTCGATATTCGAATACACATTAAAGATGTTACTAACTGATTTACACTGATTTTTAGACTTAATTTTTTATGAAAAACTAATTTAATTAAACAACCCTTTCACGGTTTTCGTTAAATTATAAATCTGTCTAGAGTCACCTAGTTTTGACCCTGAATTGGTTTATAAAATACTTTAAGTAGTTATTAAAATGAAAATATAATTCAGGGTGAAAACTATGTGTGCTGTCTAGACTCTTTCTTGATTTTAAAATCGCTACGCGATAATCAACCAACTAAGTTTAAAATCATTTGAAGCATCTTTTCTAATATTCTTAATTTCTCAAAACTTAGTCATATTTATAGTTCATACAAAATAGATACTTACTTAAATTCGATTCATGCCCCTCTAGACTAGGATGTGGTTATACTTACTGATTATACAAGCGAACTTTATCCAACGATGTGCAACTCCTCTTTTGCTATCTAATCCGAAGTACCTACATGTGATATAAAACACACGTTAAATACAACTCAGTGAAACATAATCATAATAATATGAACAATAATTATGATAATACAATTTTGCAAGATGGCAAATGATTTTCATTTGCAATTGTTAACATTTTATCATATATAGAACTTCCTTACTTGTATAGTTCATTTGATCAATATAATATTCCAATCACAAGATTTGATCTGTTTTACCAGTTTTATGTACATTAAGCTTTTTAGCTTAACTACTTGCATAATTGTATTTCAAGTATTATAGCCAAAGTATTAAATCAAGCTATCT
This sequence comes from Hibiscus mutabilis, assembly GCA_019671005.1. NCBI lineage: Eukaryota > Viridiplantae > Streptophyta > Magnoliopsida > Malvales > Malvaceae > Hibiscus > Hibiscus mutabilis. The sequence continues at coordinate 39,574,544 of CM033732.1, forward strand.
ATATATGTGGAATTAATCATGTATCATGGCTAACTTAAGAGTCATGTCATCATTGTTCTATGTTCATCAAGTGTTCATATTATAAAAATTTCTTCAACATAAACATGCTTTCAATATGATTAATATCATCAATCAAATTTGTCATAAAATCATAATATCATCAGTTCATGATCATCAAGTAGTCATACTTTTATCGCGTAATCATTTGCATATCATATTCTTTAACATAACCATGCTTTCATCATGCAATCATTTGCATATCATATCCTTTAACATAGTCATACTTCCACAATGCAATCACTTGCATGTCATATGCTTTATTATAACCATATTTTCATCATGCAATCATTTGCATATCATTTCCTTTATCATAGTCATACTTCCTTCATGCAATTATTTGCATATCATTTCCTTTATCACAACACAAAGTACAAAATCATGTGAAGCTATGGTACGTGAGTCATCATAACTAACATCGTAGTGTCTACGACGCCTTAGCGTCTGCATCGCCGAAGCGACTGAGATGAGTACGTACTCGAGGATACCCTTTGCATGTCATATCCTTTATTATAACCATATTTTCATCATGCAATCATTTGCATATCATTTCCTTTATCATAGTCATACTTCCTTCATGTAATTATTTGCATACCATTTCCTTTATCATACCACGACGTATAAAATCATGTGAAGCTATGGTACGCGAGTCATCATAACTGATATCGTAGTTTCTACGACGCCTTAGCGTCTGCATCGCCGAAGCGACTGAGATGAGTACGTACTCGAGGATACCCTTTGCATGTCATATCCTTTATTATAACCATATTTTCATCATGCAATCTTTTGCATATCATTTCCTTTATCATAGTCATACTTCCTTCATGTAATTATTCGCATATCATTTCCTTTATCACAGCACGACGTACAAAATCATGTGAAGCTATGGTACGCGAGTCATCATAACTGACATCGTAGTGTCTACGACGCCTTAGCGTCTGCATCGCCGAAGCGACTGAGATGAGTACGTACTCGAGGATACCCTTTGCTTCTCATCCAACACCTTAGTGCCTTTCTCAGCACCGTAGTGCCTACATTATCTCAGAACCGTAGTGCCTACATTATCTCAGCACTGTAGTGCCTATGACGCAGCTCTAGGACTCTATGGATATCCAACTATACCAAAGATTCTCAGGTGAACCTATGGTATACGAGTCATCTCGACATCGTAGTATCTATAATGCCGTAGCGTCTGATGGTGAGTACGTACTCGAGGAAGCCCTTTGCTCCTCATACTCACACTTTTTGTGCTATATAACACTGTAGTGTTTGAACTCGACTCCGTAGAGTCTATCTCGACCCCGAAAAGTCTATCTCGCACCGTAGTGCTATGGCGAAACTGCTAAGACTCTTTTTGGATATCCAATTATACCAATGACTCTCACACTAGTACTTGGGCAATTTATTTCCTTATATATCAATTATCATTGTTCATATAATAGGGCAATTCACATCCCATATTTCATCTGCAATATCCAATTCATCAAAACTATCAACCATAATTCGATAATGGGCATTTCAAACCCAAAATCTAAAATCCGATTTAACTTAGATAAATTATTATTCCATATCCATGTATCTCATATGTCACTTAATACTTCATGCCATTTACATAACTTTGATCAACATACATTTTCATTTATATCAAAGTCAGCTCATCTCAAGTCGTCCTATTTATCAATATTGCATAAATATATATAATGCAATCACTCATATTACATATATAATAAATAAGTAAAAATGCACTCACCTGGGCCATTTATTAGATTGCCTCACTAAGCTCTATTTGATCCTTTCTTTCATAGTACCTCGAACCTTCTTTTGATTCGGATCCAAACTTCATTAATCACATGAATGTAAACAACATTTGTTAGATTCAAATCTAACAATTTCTCAAACATGCTACCAAATCTAATCATTCGAATATAAAAATTCCTCTTTCCTTCCTTATATTGTCCAAAACTCATTTTGGTCCTTAATAACCATTTAGAACTTCCATTAACTCTTTTCAAGCTTATTAATTAACCTTAGATACAAAATGTATCAATTCTCATTTTCTGGCAGATTGCACTACCTTAAAAGAAATATTTCTATAAAATAATCTACAACTCAGAATTCGATTCCGCTTGTTCTGAAAGAAACTAGATGCAATAAGATTTTCAACCATATAAATTAATAGCCCAAAGTCAACTTGTATGATTTATGGCGAATTTTCAAAGTCAATTACAATGCTGGAATTCGGAACAGACTGGCGCTCTGTTTTCTGACCTTTCGTCACTTAAAAATTCATATCTTTTGACTCGAAACTCGAAATCAGTTTTCGTTTGTTGGAGGAAAAACTAGACGAGCAAATCTTTACATCGGTATAAAATTCACCTTCTATCAAATTTTGTAGAATTTATGGTGAATTTTCAAACTTACTGCCATAATCTAGTTTTCTACACAGCTTCCATAATTAACTTCAACTTTTATACTAATTTCTCCTTACTTCTCTACTCGTCAATTTAGTCCCATTATTTTCTTTAAACCACCAACTTATCACCTTCTTCATCAAATAATTATCCACAATAGTTCCCTCAAATTTTCCTTTTTTATCGAATGGTCACTAATAATGCAAAGGTAAGGATCCAAATTTCTTAACTTTGCAAATTAGTCCTCAATTCACATTACCACCTTAATTCCATCATTACAACTAAAATTCAGATTTAGTCCTTATCCAAAACCGCATTTCCGAATTGGTCACTTAACTTTGACAAATTATCAAAATGGTCACTAATTCAATTTAACGTCGGTTTAGCATTCTAGCATCAATTTCACATCTCCAACATCCTTAATAACATAAATACACACCAACTCCATAAAAATTCAGATTTAGTCCTCTAACTTTAAAGAATGTCGAATTGGTCCTTCAATTTTTTCCTACTTGGCCGAAATGGTCACATAAAGATACAAGCTCTCAATTTTTAAATTTAAGCAGTCTATTCATAAATTCAATCCAAGATCATATCATTTCTAGCCATACCAGATCAGCCCCCCAACTTTACCTAATTTTCATTTTGGTCACTTAATGCAATTCAACATAATTCTTCATTCCAATCACTAAATCAAGCATGTACAAGCCTTAATCTTTCATAAACATCCTTTAATTTCAATTTCCTAAATAAATCCCCAAATTTTGGGGTTAGGGTTCTTAACTTCATCATGAAATTAAACACAATCCAAGCTTAATTTCATCAAAACAACATTGAATTCATGTAACTCAAGTCCTAACTTCAACTTAGCACATCAATTCCCTAATTCTTTCTCATCAATAATTCAAGTAGTTCTTCACAACACCATGCAATATTACTACTAAAATGTAGAGAATTGAATGTAGAACAAATTATTCTAAAGGATCATACCTTGAATCTTGCTTTAAAGCCTTCAAATTAGCTTGGAATTTGAAATTCTCTTCTTCCTCTCCTTTCTTTCTTTCTTTCCCACGAATGGATAAAAACTGATGAACACCTTTTTGTTCATCTTTTAATTAACATACATAAAAATGTGATTTTGCCACATGTTAACTAAAAAATGAATTTTAAATTCATTTTAACCCATTTTCCAAATTTATCCTCCAACCAAATCCTTATTTACAAGTTTCCATTCTAGTTCAATTCCAACCAAATTCCATTCAACTCTAACCAAACTAGAGTAATGCTTTCACATGAGAAATTACCATATTTCCCATGGTACTTTCAAAATATTTCAAAATTGCCATTTTGTAAAAATCTAACTATTCTAGTTAGACCACAATCAACCAATTAATAATTTATTCATAAAATAACATTTTATGAATTTTTCGTGACTTATGGAATAACCTCTGAAATTTTGATTAGATCCGATTTCCCGATATTCACTTAACTTTGACAAATTATCAAAATGGTCACTAATTCAATTTAACGTCGGTTTAGCATTCTAACATCAATTTCACATCTCCAACATCCTTAATAACATAAATACACACCAATTCCATACAAATTCAGATTTGGTCCTCTAACTTTTAAGATTGTCGAATTGGTCCTTCAATTTTTTTCCTACTTGGCCGAAATGGTCACTTAAAGATACAAGCTCTCAACTTTTAAATTTAAGCATTCTATTCATAAATTCAATCCATGCTCATATCATTTCCAGCCATACCAGATCAGCCCCCCAACTTTACCTAATTTTCATTTTGGTCACTTAATGCCATCCAACATAATTCTACATTCCAATCACTAAATCAAGCATGTACAAGCCTTAATATTTCATAAACATCCTTTAATTTCAATTTCCTAAATAAATCCCCAAATTTTGGGGTTAGGGTTCTTAACTTCATCATGAAATTAAACACAATCCAAGCTTAATTTCATCAAAACAACATTGAATTCATGTAATTCAAGTCCTAACTTAAACTTAGCACATCAATTCCCTAATTCTTTCTCATCAATAATTCAAGTAGTTCTTCACAACACCATGCAATATTACTACTAAAATGTAGAGAATTGAATGTAGAACAAATTATTCTAAAGGATCATACCTTGAATCTTGCTTTAAAGCCTTCAAATTAGCTTGGAATTTGAAATTCTCTTCTTCCTCTCCTTTCTTTCTTTCTTTCCCACGAATGGATAAAAAATGATGAACACCTTTTTGTTCATCTTTTAATTAACATACATAAAAATGTGATTTTGCCACATGTTAACTAAAAAATGAATTTTAAATTCATTTTAACCTATTTTCCAAATTTATCCTCCAACCAAATCCTTATTTAGAAGTTTCCATTCTAGTTCAATTCCAACCAAATTCCATTCAACTCTAACCAAACTAGAGTAATGCTTTCACATGAGAAATTACCATATTTCCCATGGTACTTTCAAAATATTTCAAAATTGCCATTTTGTAAAAATCTAACTATTCTAGTTAGGCCACAATCAACCAATTAATAATTTATTCATAAAATAACATTTTATGAATTTTTCGTGACTTATGGAATAACCTCTGAAATTTTGATTCGATCTGATTTCCCGATATTCACTTAACTTTGACAAATTATCAAAATGGTCACTAATTCAATTTAACGTCGGTTTAGCATTCTAACATCAATTTCACATCTCCAACATCCTTAATAACATAAATACACACCAATTCCATACAAATTCAGATTTGGTCCTCTAACTTTTAAGATTGTCGAATTGGTCCTTCAATTTTTTCCTACTTGGCCGAAATGGTCACTTAAAGATACAAGCTCTCAACTTTTAAATTTAAGCATTCTATTCATAAATTCAATCCAAGCTCATATCATTTCCAGTCATACCAGATCAGCCCCCCCAACTTTACCTAATTTTCATTTTGGTCACTTAATGCCATCCAACATAATTCTACATTCCAATCACTAAATCAAGCATGTACAAGCCTTAATATTTCATAAACATCCTTTAATTTCAATTTCCTAAATAAATCCCCAAATTTTGGGGTTAGGGTTCTTAACTTCATCATGAAATTAAACACAATCCAAGCTTAATTTCATCAAAACAACATTGAATTCATGTAATTCAAGTCCTAACTTCAACTTAGCACATCAATTCCCTAATTCTTTCTCATCAATAATTCAAGTAGTTCTTCACAACACTATGCAATATTACTACTAAAATGTAGAGAATTGAATGTAGAACAAATTATTCTAAAGGATTATACCTTGAATCTTGCTTTAAAGCCTTAAAATTAGCTTGGAATTTGAAATTCTCTTCTTCCTCTCCTTTCTTTCTTTCTTTCCCACGAATGGATAAAAATTGACGAACACCTTTTTGTTCATCTTTTAATTAACATACATAAAAAATGTGATTTTGCCACATGATAACTAAAAAATGAATTTTAAATTCATTTTAACCCATTTTCCAAATTTATCCTCCAGCCAAATCCTTATTTACAAGTTGTAATTCTTGTTCAATTTCAACCAAATTCCATTCAACTTTAACCAAACTAGAGTAATGCTTTCACATGGGAAATTACCATATTTCCCATGATACTTTCAAAATATTTCAAAATTGTCATTTTGTAAAAATCCAACAATTCTAGTTAGATCACAATCAACCAATTAATAATTTATTCATAAAATAACATTTTATGAATTTTTCGCGATTTATGGAATAACCTGTGAAATTTCGATTCGATCCGATTTCCCGATATTCACTTAACTTTGACAAATTATCAAAATGATCACTAATTCAATTTAACGTCGATTTAGCATTCTAACATCAATTTCACATCTCCAACATCCTTAATAACATAAATACACACCAATTCCATACAAATTTAGATTTGGTCCCCTAACTTTTAAGATTGTCGAATTGGTCCTTCAATTTTTTCCTACTTGGCCGAAATGGTCACTTAAAGATACAAGCTTTCAACTTTTATATTTAAGCATTCTATTCATAAATTCAATCCAAGCTCATATCATTTCCAGCCATACCAGATCAGCCCCCCAACTTTGCCTAATTTTCATTTTGGTCACTTAATTCCATCCAACATAATTCTTCATTCCAATCACTAAATCAAGCATGTACAAGCCTTAAAATTTCATAAACATCCTTTAATTTCAATTTCCTAAATAAATCCCCAAATTTTGGGGTTAGGGTTCTTAACTTCATCATGAAATTAAACACAATCCAAGCTTAATTTCATCAAGACAACATTGAATTCATGTAATTCAAGTCCTAACGTCAACTTAGCACATCAATTCCCTAATTCTTTCTCATCAATAATTCAAGTAGTTCTTCACAACACCATGCAATATTACTACTAAAATGTAGAGAATTGAATGTAGAACAAATTATTCTAAAGGATCATACCTTGAATCTTGCTTTAAAGCCTTCAAATTAGCTTGGAATTTGAAATTCTCTTCTTCCTCTCCTTTCTTTCTTTCTTTCTTTCCCATGAATGGATAAAAAATGATGAACACCTTTTTGTTCATCTTTTAATTAACAGACATAAAAATGTGAGTTTGCCACATATTAACTAAAAATGAATTTTAAATTCATTTTAACCCATTTTCCAAATTTATCCTCCATCCAAATCCTTATTTACAAGTTTCCATTCTAGTTCAATTCCAACCAAATTCCATTCAACTCTAACCAAACTAGAGTAATGCTTTCACATGAGAAATTACCATATTTCCCATGGTACTTTCAAAATATTTCAAAATTGACATTTTGTAAAAATCCAACTATTCTAGTTAGATCACAATCAACCAATTAATAATTTATTCATAAAATAACATTTTATGAATTTTTCGTGACTTATGGAATAACCTCTGAATTTTCGATTCGATTGATTTCCCGATATTCAGTTAACTTTGACAAATTATCAAAATGGTCACTAATTCAATTTAACGTCGGTTTAGCATTCTAACATCAATTTCACATCTCCAACATCCTTAATAACATAAATACACACCAATTCTATACAAATTCAGAATTGGTCCTCTAACTTTTAAGATTGTCGAATTGGTCCTTCAATTTTTTCCTACTTGGCCGAAATGGTCACTTAAAGATACAAGCTCTCAACTTTTAAATTTAAGCATTCTATTCATAAATTCAATCCATGCTCATATCATTTCCAGCCATACCAGATCAGCCCCCCAACTTTACCTAATTTTCATTTTGGTCACTTAATGCCGTTCAACATAATTCTTCATTCCAATCACTAAATCAAGCATGTACAAGCCTTAATATTTCATAAACATCCTTTAATTTCAATTTCCTAAATAAATCCCCAAATTTTGGGGTTAGGGTTCTTAACTTCATGAAATTAAACACAATCCAAGCTTAATTTCATCAAAACAATATTGAATTCATGTAATTCAACTCCTAACTTCAACTTAGCACATCAATTCCCTAATTCTTTCTCGTCAATAATTCAAGTAGTTCTTCACAACACCATGCAATATTACTACTAAAATGTAGAGAATTGAATGTAGAACAAATTATTCTAAAGGATCATACCTTGAATCTTGCTTTAAAGCCTTCAAATTAGCTTGGAATTTGAAATTCTCTTCTTCCTCTCCTTTCTTTCTTTCTTTCCCACGAATGGATAAAAAATGATGAACACCTTTTTGTTCATCTTTTAATTAACATACATAAAAAATGTGATTTTGCCACATGTTAACTAAAAAATGAATTTTAAATTCATTTTAACCCATTTTCCAAATTTATCCTCCAGCCAAATCCTTATTTACAAGTTGTCATTCTAGTTCAATTTCAACCAAATTCCATTCAACTTTAACCAAACTAGAGTAATGCTTTCACATGGGAAATTACTATATTTCCCATGATACTTTCAAAATATTTCAAAATTGCCATTTTGTAAAAATCAAACAATTCTAGTTAGATCACAATCAACCAATTAATAATTTATTCATAAAATAATATTTTATGAATTTTCGTGACTTATGGAATAACCTCTGAAATTTTGATTCGATCCGATTTCCCGATATTCACTTACTACTTCTACTACGATTTCCCCTTTATAGGGATATGAAATAAATTCTAAAAAAATTCCTTATTTCCATATCTGAAAAATAAATAATATTATCAAATAAAATATTCCATATTTATGAGGTCAAACTTAAAAATTTTAACTCTGTCCAATATAATGATAATTTACCCGAAATCTTTATCGGATAAGATTCTCTTAATAATCTTTTATCAGATATCTATACGAATAATATTAACTCCAACTGATTCTTTTTTATCAGTCTCAAGTACTGACATAAGACCTTCCCAATAGGTCACCCATCTTATGCCCTGAGCACGCTTAACTTTCCAGTTCAATCAAAATTCAATATCTCATACTGCATTTTTATTCCCGGAATCTCTATCATATTTTTCTCCATGATCTATTTAATCTACGTACAGGATAAAATAATTACTGATAAATTCTTCAACAATTGGAAATGACTTTTATAACCTTTTTCTATCATATGGTAAAATTTCATAATTTTTCCAGTTCTATCCGGGTATTCGAATTCCACTTAAACTTTGACTGCAATTTCCCAATAATCAAAATATCAGATCAAACCAGTAATTCCTCATTCGATCCACACCTATAGGTTCTCTATCTATTTATAAAATAAAACACCTAAATTTTAGGAAATTACAACTTTGGTCCTTCAACTTTTCATATTTCCACTTCTATCACCCAAGTTTTAAAACTTATCATTTTGGTCACTAAACTTTAACCTTGAATTCTCATTCCAATTCTCCTTGGATTTTAACCAAATTTTGCGAGTATTCTATTTTACTCGTTATCTATCACAATGCACCTTAAAACCTCATAAACTTCTTTTCTACAGTCTATGATTAAGAAAATCCTAACTTTTGCATTTTTGTCATTTTAGTAACTAAGTAAGCTTTTAAGTCCTTATCTTAGTACTAAATGACCTTAAATTAACATAGCAAATTTTGGGGTATTACATATTGAACCATGAGAGCCACCCTTTAGAGCCATAACGAACCTCTGCCCATTTAGAGGGTCACCCAATAAGTGTATAGCAGAGAGAGATTTAATATGTTAAATTTCTTTCAATTTATGCTCTTTAATTTCAGTATCATTTATTTTCCCGTAATGAAGCATAAAACTAGATACCATGCGAATATGGCTTATTTTTACAATATAGTATGCGGGTAGAAAGCATGTTTGGGTATGACCCACTTCTTGTTCAAAATATACGGGTAGAAAGCATGATTGGGTAGGATTACTTTTAAACGAACAAATCATATCAACCTATAGGTTCTATACCTTCTAATTTTTGCAATAGATTATTGATTATTCTATTCGTACTAACTTGTTTTATTTTTTGCATTGCATTAACCTCTCATTTTGCATACATTTGCATCACATCATATTGCATAATCATTTCTTGGTTGAGCTTCTAATTCTAAGAGAATTTTGATCACAGTGATTTTGGGGCATCCAAGTTAGTCAAGTTAACATCGGTTTTTCACTCGAAACAAAGTTAAAGAAATGGATGACTGTTGCGTGTGATAAGTGCTACGCAAATGTGCAAGTATACACGTCGCAAGTAATAAAGTGATATGAGTATCGAGTATCGTCTCCACAGGGATTGGTTTGGGCCACTTTGCTTAAGTTCTTGACTTTGTGAAAAGTAAAAACACAATTAAAGGATTATGGGAGTTTAACTAATAACTAAACTAGAAAGCAATAAAGTAAAAGAAAAGATGAGAGAAAAAGAGAGAGATAGGCCAGGTTAGCGTGAATTGAGGTATGATAGCCGATTGGATCGTTTTGGTAAAAGAGTGCACGGGCAACTCAGTTGCCGTGGCAACTTGCACAACGGGGTTGCCTTGGCAACTAATCGATGGTTGCCTGGGCAACTAGTTGGGCAACTAGTTGGGCGTCTGGGCAGCAAGTTCAAGGTTCGGTAGAGCGTTCTTTAATGGTTTCTTCTTATCCCTAAGTCGAAACTCTAGCTACTTGTGCATGCCTTGATAATACATCCCTGCGTGAATCAAGGGTGAACAACAACCAATCTTGCGCTCCTCTTAGCCGTTGAAATCCTTAACTTATTCCTAAGCCAGATTAATCTTCACCATTAATAGATTGAATAAAGACCATACTCATTCGTTCCTTAAATCTAACTCTCCCGATATTAGATAAATAGATGAAGTTACGAGATCATCTCCCAATTCACTCGCAAACAAGAATAAAAGCCAAGAATGAGTAAACCTTGAATAGAAAAGTGCAAACTCTTATTACCTAAACAAAATCCAATTGTTTCTCACAACAACAAAACACAATAACCTTAACCAATCAAGTTAGTTCATGGTTGGGTTCAAAAGATATACAAATAATAATCCCCAAACCATGAATCTAATGGAAGCAAAGAAGAAGAAGAAGTCGAAATTTCCCCTAATGCTCTCTCTGGAGTTGTCGAAATTCCCCTAGCCTTCTCCTTTGATTGTCGAAATTCCCTTCTTATTTATAGGGCTAGGGCAAAGTCCTTCTTTGAGGAGGAGTTTAAGTTGGAATTAAATTATCTTTAAAGAATATAATTCTTTATTATAATTGTATTCCTACTAGAACTTCTCCTATCTTCTTGGAATTTAATTCTTCTTTAATCTCTGCATGGAAATCAAATTCCTTTGGGTTTGGGCTTTGCTCCACGTCATCTTGGGCTTGTCTAGTCATCAATTTCGACATCCTTATTGCATTTTCTCTTTGTCGACAATTGCCATGGCAACTGGCTCGGCGTCTCCTTCATGCATTGCCCTGGCAACTAGCTCGGCATTGCTTTGGCAAGTGATCCTGCACATACCCACACAAAAACACACCAAAGCAGCATCTTTTTCCACAAAAATCACCAAGTTATGTAATCAAGCTCAACAGTGGAAAGAAACATGAATTAATGCATGAATAACTAATTATGCAACTAATATGAGCTTAAGTCTAACAATAATATGAGTAAAAAGGGTAATAAAAATAGTACTTTTGAACACTTATCACGCCCTCAAACTCGAACTATTGTTTGTCCTCAAGCAATGCAAACTAACAATTACCTGCCAAGACTTTAATCATCAAAGACATGCTTCAAACTTGAATTCAAACCTCAGAACCGTGGCACAAAGTATGATCACCTTTTAATTTTTCGGATAACACAAAAATTACCCGGAACCAAACTATAGTGCTCGTGACAATGTGTGTGCGTAGTTGTGTACAAGTTGATTTTCAAGATTCTATGTGAATAGTAGGCTTTCATCAATTTAATTCTTTGGGGCATTTATTTTTAATTTTCACTAGAGCCAATTTCGGGCACCTCTAGCGATTCTTTAATGTGCATTAACTACTAGAGCCAGTTTCGGGCACCTCTAGCAAGAAAGTGCATTTACTACTAGAGCCAGTTTTGGGCACCTCTAGTAAGAAATTAACTTTTAATTTTCAATTTTAAATTTACCCAAATTTTAAGCAACCTAAGTTCACTAAGTTTCTTTCAATCAACAACCCACAACCGTGCAAAAAAAATTCAGCATCATAGTAAAATTCTAAGTTCTTTTCATGCAATCCTAAAATTAAAGGTTCTTTCAATTAAGTGCAGTGGCGAAAATTCATCATTGGGTATTCAACAAGTCTTAAGCAATTAAATCCAATTAAAGGAATGGCAAGTAACATATGCAACCTATATGTGATTGCTAAAAATGAATGCAACTAAACATGAAGCTAACTAGAAACCAACACCCCCCCAAACTCGAGAGAAGCATTGTCCTCAATGCATGTAAGAGTGAAATAAAATTTAAAAGAAATTAAATGAAATGAGTTAGTCGGAGAGGTCGTCACCTCGAGTGATAAGTTTCCTTCGTGCCGTTTGCTTGATTCATTTTTCATTCGGTGGTTGAATGCTGGTGCCGCGTGAATAGCATTGCTTTGATTTGATCCATGTTTGCCGATACAGGTTCACTTGCATGGGCATCAGTAGTTGCCGAAGCCATTGTTGTTGCCTGGGCATCACCAGTTTCTGTTGTGGTTGCTGTGGCAAGTAGTCGGCAGTGAATTTCCTTAGCATGGTGGTTGTGAGTCTTGTTGTGGAAAAGAAAATAAAGAAAACCTGGAAACTAAAGATAACGAAGAAAAATAAAATATCTCCCAAAAATAAAAATGAAAATAAAAAGAAAAGGAAAAAGAAAATATTGAAAGGAGAGCATGCTCAGGCATCTCCTAAAGTAACCACTTCTAATTTTAATGCATATTTGAGAAAACTTGAGGAGAGTCGTTTCCGATACTTCTTATAGTCCATCCGTACCCTCCATCGGGTGACAATATTGCCCAAAAAGAGTTGGGCCAATGTGCTCCCAGCTACTCCCTTTTGCATTACCATGGTGGAGGTGTCTTTCTTCTTTGTTCGCTTGTAGTCCATGTATACTCTCCACCTTGCTACTATTCCTGAAGGCACGAATATATTAATAGGAAAAATTATATCCATTCTCAACCATTCAATTACCTCATTCTTGTCAACTTCTATCATGGTTGGATGTAGCCTTTGTTGTCGTGGCAATTGCTGCTCAAGCCAATTGCCGTGGCAATCAGTTGCCAAAATTTGCTGTAAGTCAAGGGAATAATCAATTTTCTGAAGAGCTTTATGAATCCAAACACCGTTTTCTTTTGGCCTCTCAAACATCTCTATCAGTAGAGATTTCGATGGCTTCAAATCTACCAACCTCGGTTCCTCAAGACATACCTGCAATGGACGAGGTGAGTTTTTAAAGAATTCAAAAGGTTCAACTATTACCTGCTCATATTCCATTGGCAAAGTATTATCATCTCGTTGATCTTGCATGTGGTCATGTAATTGCCGTGGCAATTGTAGATGAGAGCAATCTACAGATTCATGCTTCAACATCAACGTTGTAACCTTCTGGGCATCAGGTTCCTCAGAATTTGCTGTAGTATTGTTGTTCTCAGCTTCACTGAGTGTTGTCGCGGCATTGCTCTGTTCAGGCTCCTTAATCATTGCCGAGGTAATTTGTTGTTCAGGCTCATCATGTGTTGGGCAGTCTCTCTCATTGACATCCTATTGACTTTGAGGTTCTAGTTGTTCCCCACACATCGGAGAGCTTTCTTTGCATTGCTCCTTATCCTCTTGCCTTGGGACATCAGTATCCATAGGAATGAATTGTTGGTGCATGTTATCCATGACATATGTGGATCTCCCCAATTGATCTTCTGCATCCCCTAAGGTTGCATCCCACTGAGCTATCCTCGTATCCATAGACTTTGATAGCTCTCGAATCTCTTCAATTGATCCGTCAAGTCTAGCCAAGGAAGCTACTAACGTTTCCTCCAAGGAATTGGAATGCTCTTGAAAAGGACTACATTGCCATGGCATATATTCTTTGCTTGGCAAAATTGTTATGGTAAAAAAAATTTTGAGCTTTTTGATCATACCATGAAGAATTTTGCTGCTGGTTCCCTATATGGTCCTCCATGTAGTTATATGCACCGAAAATGTGAGGGCAATTTTCAAACACATGATGTTCTCCACACATAGCACAAGATTTTTCCATGGTATAAGTTCTTTGGGCTTTTCTCGGTTGGTATAGGTAATCATCAAAGGGTGCAAGGAACTCTTGATTGGATTGATTCATATCTTCCAACATCATCTCTCGAATAGATTGGCTTTTATTTCCCGACATGTTGATGTTCCTTAACTTGTAAGCGCAACATTTTTTTTTTTTTTTTGATAAAACAAACAAAAAGAAAAGTTAGTAAAACTAAGAGAGAAAAAAATGCAATAACAAAAAACAACTAACACCAATTGCCAATCCCCGGCAATGGCGCCAAAAAAACTTTTGCGTGTGATAAGTGCTACGCAAATGTGCAAGTATACACGTCGCAAGTAATAAAGTGATATGAGTATCGAGTATTGTCTCACGAGGATTGGTTTAGGCCACTTTGCTTAAGTTCTTGCTTTGTAAAAAGTAAAAACACAATTAAAGGATTATGGGAGTTTAACTAATAACTAAACTAGAAAGCAATAAAGTAAAAGAAAAGATGAGAGAAAAAGAGAGAGATAGGCCAGGTTATCGTGAATTGAGGTGTGATAGCCGATTGGATCGTTTTGGTAAAAGAGTGCACAGGCAACTCAGTTGCCGTGGCAACTTGCACAACGGGGTTGCCTTGGCAACTAATCGATGGTTGCCTGGGCAACTAATCGATGGTTGCCTGGGCAACTAGTTGGGCAACTACTTGGGCGTCTGGGCAGCAACTTCAAGGTTTGGCAGAGCGTTCTTCAATAGTTTCTTCTTATCCCTAAGTCGAAACTCTAGCTACTTGTGCATGCCTTGATAATACATCTCTGCGTGAATCAAGGGTGAACAACAACCAATCTTGCGCTCCTCTTAGCCGTTGAAATCCTTAACTTATTCCTAAGCCGGATTAATCTTCACCATCAATAGATTGAATAAAGACCATACTCATTCGTTTCTTGAATCTAACTCTCCCGATATTAGATAAATAGATGAAGTTACGAGATCCTCTCCCAATTCATTCGCAAACAAGAATAAAAGCCAAGAATGAGTAAACCTTGAATAGAAAAGTGCAAACTCTTATTACCTAAACAAAATCCAATTGTTTCTCACAACAACAAAACACAATAACCCCAACCAATCAAGTTAGTTCATGGTTGGGTTCAAAAGATATACAAAGAATAATCCCCAAACCATGAATCTAATGGAAGCAAAGAAGAAGAAGAAGTCGAAATTTCCCCTAATGCTCTCTCTGGAGTTGTCAAAATTCCCCTAGCCTTCTCCTTTGATTGTCGAAATTCCCTTCTTATTTATAGGGCTAGGGCAAAGTCCTTCTTTGAGGAGGAGTTTAAGTTGGAATTAAATTATCTTTAAAGAATATAATTCTTTATTATAATTGTATTCCTACTGGAACTTCTCCTATCTTCTTGGAATTTAATTCTTCTTTAATCTCTACATGGAAATCAAATTCCTTTGGGTTTGGGCTTTGCTCCACGTGATCTTGGGCTTGTCTAGTCATCAATTTCGACATCCCTATTGCATTTTCTCTTTGTCGACAATTGCCATGGCAACTGGCTCGGCGTCTCCTTCATGCATTGCCCTGGCAACTAGCTCGGCATTGCTTTGGCAAGTGATCCTGCACATACCCACACAAAAACACACCAAAGCAGCATCTTTTTCCACAAAAATCACCAAGTTATGTAATCAAGCTCAACAGTGGAAAGAAACATGAATTAATGCATGAATAACTAATTATGCAACTAATATGAGCTTAAGTCTAACAATAATATGAGTAAAAAGGGTAATAAAAATAGTACTTTTGAACACTTATCAATGACCAATTGGCAAAAGTTTAAAAAGTAGTAAAGATCATAATGAACAACCTTTGAGGAGATGTTGATTTCTTTTTAGGAATTCTTTGTAGTTTAAATATCTTTTTGAGTAATGCGTGAAACCATCATTTTACTTATTCCCGAAGGTAAAATGGACTCTTTTGTAAGGGCATATGGCTATTCTTTTTAATGTATTCTTACAAAAAAATTTCTCAAGATTTAACTCATTCATGCATTTGTCATGAGCTTTTTCTTCTATACATACATGTATATATTTTTTTTCAAGAGTGGCACCGGTTCCAATCTAACGGTTGATTCCGAGCAACCATGTGTCTAGAGGAAATTGGAAGACTATGAAGATGAGGGGGATGTGACCTATCTTCCAATCTACTTAGGTTGATAGAAGGACAACTAAGTGTGCTAGGGAGTGATGAAAACGCCCAAACATAAACTTTGAGTGAATATTTCCTCTCAAGCATTGTTGCCTAAGATTTTTGAATATGGTGTTAACTCCAAACATCTATCCAACTGAAGACTACCCATCCTCGATGATGTTTGTGTATGACATAATATTTGTCGTTTCCTAACCAAGGATCACCGCTACACTAGGGCAAGAGATAAGAAAAGCATCTTTAAGTAGAAGACGAATAATTTTGATCGTCCCGAAAAGACTCATTCGTCAAGAAGCATGCAATGAAATGATCTACATCAGGTGCAAGAGGTAATCTGTGCTCGAAGAGCTTGCCAAGTCAAATTGAGAACCTTAAATTCAGAATCAAGAAAAAAGAAAAAGAAAATAATATCTATAACACCCCAAAACCGGGCCTAGTTAGAATTTAATTCTAGTAATTGGAAATCTTGCACCAAAAAGTCAAATTATAGAGTTGACCTTTGACCAAGTGGTCAATTGTTGGATTATTGAATCCCAATTAAGTATGTATATTGTTTAAGGACCCTATTGTAAGCTTTGAAAATTGTTTTAGTGACTAAATTGAGAAAATTGAAATTTAAGGGACAAAAGTATAAGTTTGAAGAGTTGAGGGACTAACCTTGCAATTAGCTCCTCCTTAATATTAATCACCACATATGTGGTGTTTTGGGATGAGCTTCTTTCATCCAAAGGAAAGTTCAACAATTAAAATTAGTAAAAAGAAAGAAAAAGGTTTAGAGAGCTTACCTGGTAAAGACTTCAAACAAGCACCTCACTATCTTTATCTTCTTCCTTCCAACCTATCTAAGCAAGCACCTCTATTAGAGAGTTATCCAAGCTTTGATTTTCTTAAGTTTTTTAATCCTAGATTGTAGCTATCGATTGGGTAAGCTTTTCCCCTCAATTGGTTTATTGATTCCATGACAAAACCATGTTTAATTTCAAGTTCAAGAATCAAGGAACCCTAGAAATTCTCTAGGGATATCATAGCCTACTTGTTATTGTTTTTCATAGCTAATAAGTGCTATGAGTTTAAAATCGATATTGAAATTGTTGTAAATTTCTATTTCTTTGTAGCTCAAAAAAATCAAGGTGAAGAATCACTAACTCTTTTCAATTCTTCCAAGCTCAAGAATAAATGAGTCGTCATTCAGGAGCCTTGAAAGCCTTGAAAATATTGCTGAGTGCAGTCAGAGTCAAGGGATTGGCTAGGTGCTTTTCCCGAATTCATTGACATTAAATTATTGCATCATCATCATTGATCAAGGTATGAATATAAGAGAACCTTGTTAAAGGTGTCGTTGTTAAGCTTATTACATTGTCAAGCTAATTGTTGAAGCATTGCATTGCTATTGATATTATTGAAATATTGAGAAAGATTATATTGATCATGTATATAGTATTGTCATTGCTACCGTTATCGATATCGTTATCGTTATTGTTATTGATATTGGTAAGTATTGAATCCTTGGATGTGAATGGACATGGGATACAGTTGGCATGCTATAGAATTCATGAGCTCATTGGTACAGAGTGGACTACGGTCCTTGAGCTAAGGCTCTATTTTGCGATGTTAGCGGGATGTGTTGATATTGGTCTTATTGGCGATGTTGGAGGACATTGAACATTTATTATTGGCAATATTGGTTGGAAATTCACGTATCCACATTACATGTCGATCCAAGGAAAATAAATAAGAATTTGCAAGTATTGTTAAACTTGACTTGAGATGCATTTATATTGCTATACATGTCATTGTTATCATTGATATTCATATTGTTGATATTGACTACCTTACTAGGCTAAGTAAGCCTAATGCATCTCATTTCCATGCATTTTCAGGTTAAAGATTAGTCAGATCGAGGATCAGAGCAAAGGCGTTTTTGAAGCAAGTCACCAAGTTACATGTAATGTAACCTTTGTCCTTAAACTCCTAGAAAGGTGGCATATGGTCTAGACAAGTTAGTTTAACCCCAATTTGTTGTACATATGGTCTACTATGTTAAATGAGTCAAGACTTGATATATTGAATGTTAATGTTTTGATAAATAGAGTTTAATGGCCTAAAATGCACCAATGAGGAAAAACATGGTAAATGGATTTGTTTTGGCATAAAATTTGACATGCATGTAGATTTATGGTGTATAAACTTGCTGGTAAAGTTTCAGTGAATTTGGATATGGTTCGGTTGGTCAAAATGATAATAAACCAGATAAAATTGACATTATAGGTCCTGTCGTATCGTTACAGGTGATGGATTACCGATATGGGCTTATGTTTCTAGAAATGGTTTAGAGGGCGTACCGATACAGGTGATGGTGTATCAGTACGGTGCCTCGACACTGGAATTAGGGGTTTAGCTTAGTATCAATACGGGTGGGGTGCGTATCGATACACCCTATTTAATCTTTGAATAAAATCAGTCGCGCACCAATATGGTTTGGTCACGTATCGATACGGGCTCATGAAATATAACGGTATTAACGACCATTGCTAGGTGTACCGATAACCCTTAATGTGCATAGGTACGGGTCCTTAACACTGTAATTTTCGAGTATCATTTTACTCATAGCGTATCGGTACGGTAATAGGGCGTATCGATACCCTAGCTCTAAAAATTGATAATCACCTTGGTAAGTCATCGAAGATTATTGCTTAAGACCATTAAGTCTATAAAAAGGTTTAATTTAATCCGATTTCATGATATATGTGTCTAAGGTTCCTTAGAAATATCCCTCAATTTGTATAAGTCATTAAATAAAGTATCGTATCGGTTACTGTTTTCGTTCCAGTAATACTTTCCGAACTGGTTCTCTACCAGACCGGGTAGGGGTGTTACAATATCTAAGGTGAAAGCCCAAAAAAGCCGCATTAGATAAAAAAGAAGACAGAATAAAGAAAAAAGAGAAAAAGAGAAACCAAGGTAAAAACCCGAAAAGACGCTTTAGAAAAAAAACTTTTGAAATATCTAGAGCGAAAACCTAAAAAAGGCAATTTAGATAAAAAAAAAAAGAAGAAGAAAGAGAAATAGAAAAGTGAAAGCACCAATTCAAAAGTAGAGCTTTTAAGGGAAAAGCAAATACATAATCTTTCATCCCAACAAATTCATTTGGAGGATCATTCATCTGCAAAACGAAGCATGCATTAATATTTGATCTGAATACAAGTTGTAAAAATCCAAAATAAAAAAGGAAATGAAATCTAGGTTGAAAACTCGAAAACGGGCAGTCTAGAGCGATCAAAAAAATGGAAAATAAAGTAATGTATAAAATCAGGTTAAAAGCAAGCATTGCAAAAACATCATCTCTTTCATAAATTGCAAGCTCTGCCTACATTATGCCTCTTTAAAGACCATTTTGTTCATAAATGGATATCTGAGATGGAAGATTTTGTCTTTAGATTAGATCCCGCCTTATGGGGTTATCCTTTATTCAAAGATATTGAAACTTCTAATGTTTGATCGAGATTAGAAAAGAGAGAAAAATAGAATGGGGGAGTTCATGAGTCAAAGAGAGCCACCCAAATTGGTTAGAAATTAGGCATATGAGAAATGACCTTCTCAAAAGCCTAATAGCCCAGAAGGCACTTCAAATCTTCAAACATCGGCACAACATTTGAGGTCTTCTAGACACAAGCTACGTTTGGGATGACCCTCGGCAAGTGGGTTCGAAGACACTTCTACACATATGGGGCCCCTATTTTTTTTATTTACATATGATTATTTTTTCACTCTGTAAAATATCATATTGTTGAATCAATTCTTTGCTCATTCATATAAGCATCTTTCATTGTTAAGAAACAAAATATTTCTTGCATTACTCTTCATAGAAATTTAAAGTACAAGGACCTGAGACAAATGTCTACTCAGATCAAAAGTTTGAAGCCTTCGAAGATATTCAACAAAAATGATATCCGAGCCTAAGAAAATGTGGGGGCATCAAAGCAGAGCTTAAGAAGATTTTACCAAGGATAAAGTTAATTTTCCTTGAGAAGAAGATAGATGACGTCCATGTCATTCAGCTTAAAAGTTCAAATTTAGAAAAAATAAGGATAATGAAATTTGGGGGGGGGGCAAACTTTTGCTAGGGCAAATTTTGAAAAAGAATGAAAACAAAAGATTAAGCTGAGGTTGAAGAAGAAAGCTTCTGCAACTATTTCATGAATCTTCATTAAACATACATGAAAACATATGCATTGTTGCATCACCAAACATGTTCATACATCATGGCATCTAGTTTGTCATAAAGCATTCATAACTTGAGATTTTGACACGAATTCCATACATCTTTGCATCATCACGAAAACATGCGCATGCATATCATTCGCATAAATACATTACCAGAAAGTAATTTTGCATTCACTGCTCAATGAAATTTTCTACATTTAATTCTTCATAAGGACGTTTTTTTCAAAAAAAGAATTTTTTAATTCCATCCTTCCATAAAGATACTTTTTTCTCAAAACAAGAATTTCTCAATTTCATCCTTTCTCAATGACATTTTTCTCAAGCATGAATTTCTTAATTTCATCCTTCTATAAGGATACTTTTTCTCAAAAACAAGAATTTCTTAATTACATCCTTTCTCAAGGATATTTTTCTCAAAACATGAATTTCTTAATTCCATCATTTCACAATAAAGTTTTTCTCAAAACATGAAATTCTTAATTCCATCATTTCACAATGATGTTTTTCTTAAAATATGAATTTCATAGTTCAACCCTTTTCATAAGGATGTTTTTCTTTAAACAAAATTTCATGATTAAATCTTTTCTTAAATCAACTTTATATTTTCCTAAAGATATTCAATCCTTTCTTAAAAGGACAAAAGATTTACAAGTATAACATCCTCAAATAGGAAAGAGCATATTGTCGTCAACAAATTCTAGCATCCTTGTCACGAAAGAGTAGAACGAATATAAAAATATTGTATGGCGTCTTCAGCGAAAAAGGAACAGAAAATCATTAACAAGATCCAACATCCTTGACATGAAGAAGTGGATCAACCAAATCATAACATTCAAATCAAACATTTCAGTTTTGTAATTTTTAATTTATAACTCATTTTAGCCAGGCACTCTTTTAACTTTTGCATGTCCTATCTCACCCGTAACATTGTGTAACGGGTCAACTTCTCTTTGTTAGATCCCGTGTCTTCGTCAATGTTGTAGCAGATCAAACTTTCTTCTCAAGATCCTGCCTCTTCATCAGTATTGCAGCAGATCAAACTTTTTCTTCAGATCTTGGCTCTCCGTCAGTGGTGTAGCAGATCAACTTTTTTTTTCCAGATTTTGCCTCCCCATCAGTGGTGGAGCATATCACCCCAATTTACAAATTCTAAACTGAATCTTAATTTAGATCAAACCTTTTATTTTTGTAGTTTTAAATAAAACAAGTTGAAACTCAGTTTAACATAACTTTCATTTACTCTTGCAGATCCTATCTTCCCAGAAGGAACGGGAAGTAGAATAATCGACCAAATTCTATCTCCGAAGTTGCAGTGGAATGTACACCAAAAGTTCATCTCCCTAAAGATGCAGCAGAATAAACCCAACGACAAATCTGTCTCCCTAAAGATGTAGTAGAATAGATAAAGGTACAGTCTCATCTCCCTATAATTACAACGAAATGAGCACAATGACAAGTTCATCTCCTTGAAGATACAATGAAATTAGCACCATCACAAGTTCATCACCCTGAAGATACAACAGAGTGAACCCAATGACAAATCCGTTTCCCTGAAGATACAATGGAATAGATAAAGCTACAATTGTCTCATCTCCTTAGAATTGTAGCGAAATAAGCACAATGACAAATTTATCTCCCTAAAGATGCAGCTGAATGAGCACAACCACAAGTTTATCTCCCTGAAGATACAGAGGAATGAACACAACGACAAGCCTGTCTCCCTAAATTTACAGTGGAACAGATAAAGCTATGACAAGTTCATCTCCCTGAAGTTGCAATGGAATAAACACGATGGCAAATCTGTCTCCCTAAATTTGCAGTGGAATAGATAAAGCATGATAACAATTCCATCTCTCTAAAGTTGCAGCGGAATGAAAACAATAACGAGTTTATCACTTTGAAATTGTATTGCAATGAACACAACAACAAATCATGTCTCCATGAAAATGCAATGGAACAAGTCACCTAGTTTATGTATCTAAAAGCAGAGAAGAAGATTGATCGAAGACAGAAGATGTCGTACGAAGTGTAGCCGAACTGAACTGAACATAATTGGTTCTCTTTTAGTCTTTTCTCCATTTTCGTTTCATAATAATGAGCAAAGAGGGGCAGCTACAGAGACTTATTTCTGTCCGGGCACCTTAAGCCCAATCACCCTTTACATTTAACCCATACACATTAATTCAAATATACCCACCAGGCCCAAAGACCGAATCTGGCCCAAACACAAATAACTAAGCCTAAACCTAAATCAACTAAACCCTAATATACCCTAACCCTAGCCGCCATCACCGTTTGCCCAACCATCATGCCGACCGACGCTACTCCACAAGCCACCGTCACCGTCAGCCATCTCGATCGTTGTTGTCTATATCATTTGAAATACCAAATAGCCCCAAATAAATCCTAACCAAAACCCTAAATCTAACCCATTATCCCCAAATAACCTAACCTCATCACATCTCTGCCCCACGCCTCAATCAAATCCACCGCCCTAAACCCAATTTCAAATCCCCTTCATCCTCATCTCAGTGCCTTCTCTGCCCAAACCCGGCCTCATCAAACCTCCACATGTCCCTATACTTTCCAAATAACCCGAACCAAGGCCCTATATAAAGGGTCCTCCTATACCAAAAGAGAGGCTGAGAGAAGATTGAAGAGAAAAAGAACAAAAATAGATTAAAAAAAGAAAAAAGGTAAAAATCTATAATAACCCCTCATCTTTTTGTAAATCAATAAAAATAGAATGTTTTTTTTAGGAAAAAGTGAGTGCAAATCGGTGTTTAAGAGACTAACCTAAGCTGTTTGAGTCATTTGCATGAACTCCGGCCGTCGAAGGCGACAGTTCTCCGTCACCGATGAACGACAACACACGACGGCTCACGACAGAGGGACGGTCAGCGTCTAAGTTGGGCAGAAGAGGTTTAGAGAGTTTTAAATTTTTTTTGTGTTACCAAATGATAAAATGAATTTTTTGGATGAATACTTGTATTTAAGGGGATGCAAAACGACATCGTTTTGCCTCTATTGTACCCGCGTGTAGACCCGACCCGAGAGGGAGGATCCGCACATTTTGGATGAATGGAAAATTACATTTTTGGACCCTCTTTTTTTGTATCCTTCACAATTTCGCATTTCAGTTCTTACTTTATCTCATTTTATTCACTATTATTTATATATATATATATATATATATGTCAACTATTATATATGTTTAGGTTTTATATATATTACTATTCTATCTTATATTGTTACCGAGTATATTAAATCTATCATTAAATTACTTTACATATATATATATATATTATCAAAATTATATTTGATATTTTACAATAAAACTTTTTTTTATCAAAATAAAGACCTTTCATCGGATTTCCGATAATCATGTCTCGAGCTTAAAGAGATGTGGTTGTTTTTTGATAATCTTAAATAAAAATAATATTTTAACAAAAATATTTTATTTGGGATTCTCGATAAAATCATGCCTCGAGCTTAAAGAGACGTGGTTGTTTTTTGATAATCCTAAATAAAATACATTTTAATCGAATCACAATGTTTAAGAAAATATTCCTTTTATCTGGGAATCTCAAGAAAATTATGTCTCGAGCGCAAAGACGTGTAATTTTCTCGTTATTCCTAATTAAAGGATTATTCTTTCAAATATTTTTGAAAAAAATAATTTTTATGCATTCAAGGATCACAATTTTGAAATTAAATTCGAATTCATAGTTTCCATCGTTAATACAATACGTAATCTACTAGGTACCAATTTTTAGGTGTTGTGAGGGTGCTTGCCCTTCCCCACACGTAATAGACTCCCGAACTCATTTTCTGGTTTCGCAGACCAAAACTCGTTGTTTTAATAAAAATAAAAATAAAAACAAGTTTTATTAAAATAACCGAGTTTTCAGGTGATCCAACCTCACCTAAATTAAAAGATTGGTGGCGACTCTATTTAAAACCAAAATTTTTGTAAAAAAATGCGTCGAGCTCGAGGGCCCGTTATTACAACTGTAATATGTCAAGAAAAAAACCGTCTAAAATTGATAATGAAAATCGATTAAAAGGCTGAATTGATTCAATTTAGTGGTTGAAAAAAAATCAAGGATTGAATTAATTTCCCCCCAAAAAATCTAAGACTTTGAACTCCCTTAAGCCTTTTTGAAACTATAGGTTATTAACTATTTTCATTTAACTTTAAAATTTTTAAATTATTGATCAAGTGCTGGAAAGTACTTGTTTAAAAAATAACTAATGAGAGCCACTAAATCAAATCTGATGCATACCACACGACACAATGGTGTGTTTTTTATTTTTGGATTAGGTTAGACACTCAACTAGAGGAAATTGCAAAAAAAATGTCAAACTAACAATGAGATACAATCATTCGATTTTTATGTAAAGTCTTTCCTTTCATTCTTTATGATTATCCCATAGATTGTTCGTACTTATGGCTAGGAAAGTTAACTATGACAATATTAAGTCATAAGTGGTAAATAGGTGTCCAAATTATACCTTTTTCTAAATAGGTGTCTAAAGTATTTTCGGGTCAAATAAGTGTCAAACGTTTTTAAAGTTTTCATTTAGGTGCCTTGCCATTAACAGCCGCTAAAATATTTCAGTTAGTCAATAAAAACATGACACGTGGTAGTATTAAACATTTTTAAAATTTTAAAAAAAATAAATCAGAACTTTTAAAATATCCTAAAATTTTTAAATAGTCCCAAATCCCTAAACCCCTCAAATCCGGCCACTCCCACCTGTGTTGGTCGCATTTTCGATGACGAAATTAAGCGCCCTCCCTTGCCGAATGACCCACACACCGTTCATCGTCCGTTATGCCGCCGTTCGTTGTGAATTATTCGAATGAACCATTCTATGATTTTGGAATTTCGCACGACGTCGGTCGATTTCTGGCGACGATGTGGTGGGGTAAATGGTCGTGATAGTCCGACAACAGATGTGATGAACGACAGCGTGACAATCGGCGGCAAAATTAGGTCAAATCGATATTTGGGTTTTTGGTGATAGGGATTTCAAAATTTGGGGCTATTTTGTGAAATTTAGGGTTATTTTGTTTTATTAATTTTTAAATATAAATTCAAAATTTTAAGAAGCTGATATGTGATAGATAATGGAAGTTAACGGTGAAAATTAACGTACAGTAACGACGAGACACCTAAATGAAAACTATGAAAACGTTAGGCACATGTTTAGCCTGAAAAATACTTTAGGCACCTATCTAAAAAAGTATAATTTTGGCACTTATTTACGACTTAAGCCCAATATTAATTATAAAAGTAGATTAAATATAATTTAAGATTATTATTATTATTATTATCAACGATCACTCTTTTTAAATGAGTACTTTGTTTGTTCTACGAATCAAGAGTACTAAAAGTAGAAATATGTCAATGATTGAAAAAATGAATGATTTGTAAAAAAATAAATTGTGCGGGTGGTATTTAAGTGTGACCTAATTATGAATGAATTATTTTAAGGAGACACAAATTTATCTTTGAAAAAAGGGTATAGTAAACAAATGGTCACTAAATTATTCCAAAAAATACAAAATGGTCACCAATCTTTTAAAAGTTATATAGTGGGCATTAAACTTTAATTTTTGTTACAAAATGGTCACTGAGCCGTTAACTTTCGTTAAGTGAATGACATGACAGTTACAAAAAATTGAATAACAACACATTTAATAATCCATATTTACACATTCAATCAATTCAGTCCTAATTTAGCCCTCATTATTGATGTCTAAGTTGATTGAATGTGTAAATATCGAAGATTAAATGTGATGTTATACAAATTTTCGTAACTGGCATGTCACACAGTTAACAACAGTTAACGGATCAATGACCATTTTGTAACAAAAACTAAAGTTTAATTCTCATTATGTAACTTTTGAAAGTTTGGTGAGCATTTTGTATTTTTAGGATAATTTAGTGATCATTTGTGAACTTTACCCTTGAAAAAATTGTAAAATTTTGATGTGTATCATGTGGCCCGAAATTGTGAGTATCTAATATTTTTAGATTGATATTTTTAATACCCAAAAATCTCAACTACCCAAAATTACTAGTACTCAATTTTGAACATCCCTAATAGGGGTGATAACGAGTCGAGCCCGAGCCGGGCAAGGCTCGGGCTCGAAGCTCATCAGCCTCGACTCGGGCTCGTCAGGCTCAGCTCGACTCGGCTCGAAATGGACAATTTTGCTATTATTTTTTTTATAAAAGATAGGACCTCGTTAAAAACCCTTTTCATAACCAACACTAAAATGAAACTCAATATCGAGGAAGGGGAAAAGAGTGCCCAATTTATTTTAGTTAATTTTTTTTTAGTGGATTTTCCCCTAATTTATTTTATTGCTTTTCTTTTGCTAAAGAGATTACTTTTAGTGTATATATAGCATATATATATAATATATATATATAATTATTTCGAGCCTATTCACGAGATTTTCGAGCTGAGCTTGGGTCGGCTCAGCTCAGCTTGTTAAGGTTTCGAGCCGAGGCCGAGTCGAGCTCACTCGAGCCGAGCTTTGACCGAGCCGAGCCCGAGTAGCTCGCGAGCCGGTCAGGCTCATTATCACCCCTAATCCCTAATAACAACTACCTCCTCAACCTTCCTCGGTTTGTAGCATTGCAGAAAATTTGATACTTCTCCTCCATACTCAATTAAAAAAATATGAATTCAGAACTGGATAATTCAAGTGCTGAAACATTTTTTATTCACTTAACAATAAATTATAATGACAATAAATTTTCTTTCCTTTTCTTTCAAATCAATCAAATTCAAAACATTAGAGTTTCAAAACTTTCATAAGATGAACCCTTTGAGATATGATAATTTGATAAGAGATAATTATAGCATTGGTCACTTATATTTTATAAGTGTTCAATTTTGCTCATTAAATTAAAAAAATAGTAATGATGTGGTCACTTATGTTATTTATTTATATAATTTTAGTCACTAAACATTAAAGGTTGTTAGTTTAATGAACTGACACGTTAGTAAACATGATAATTTTTAATTTGACCCATTAACTTTAGATAGAATACTAATTTGACATCAGAACTTTAGATGAAATATCATTTTGACCATTGAATTCGACCAATGTCTTCTATTGTTGGCAACCATTCCTCATTGTCATCGGTCACCGCCAGTCACCATCGACCACCATTGTCGACCATTAGACCCCAAGTTTGAGCCTCGCTAACAACCCCTTTGGCTTAGTCGAGAAAAAAATGGCTTCAATATGGCATTCTTTCTTTCACTAAATTAGTTATGAGCCTTATCGTGGAAACCGATTTGTAGAATCTTTTGGTCTCTCCCAAGTCCGAAACACTAAATGGAAGATTGGTGGGTTGATAGGTTATCTAAAGAAGATTGAGTATTCATGTAATTTTGGTTCTATCTACTCAGAAAAGTATATCTTGAAACATAAAGTATGTTCAGTGGTTTATATGGTTTGCTGGGGAATACATATAAATAGGTTCCACTTTACAAGTTAATATGTATTTTATCCATGGACAATGTTGGGATGAACAATCAATGCAATTGGTCAATAGGGGTGAATTGGAAAATAAAAAATTGGTGGAAGGAAATGGAAAGGCAAGAAAAATTGGGACACAAGATTTATAGTGGTTCAACCTTCTAAACAAGGCTTACATCCACTACCTTATCTATCCACACGAAGGATTTCTCGAATCCACTATATTTGCTTTCCTTTTGAGGCTCAAGGAGACAACCTTACAACTCCCTTAAGGTTTATACCCTAAAACCTTAAGAACACTCACAAAGAGAAATACAAATTTTAGCAAACTGAAAATCCTCACAAAGGCAATATGTTTGCATAATTTTAGGCTCACTCAACCCCAAACACTTGAGTACAAAGATTACAATGAAGAACTCTCAAGTGAGTTTACAAGAAATTTGACAATAAAAGCTCAAAGATGTTGAATGTGTGCTTGAATGCTTTGTACTTGATGAATAGTTGTTGAAGAAGCTTTGAAGACTTGATTTTATCCTCCTCATTTATTTCTATCTATTTGGGTAGTTGGGATATTGATTATAGCCGTTGGGCTGTATTTTTCCCGCAATAAATACCGTCTGGCAACACTGAGTATCGATACACGAACATACGTATCAGTACCTGCCATAAGAAGAAAAAGTTGTTGCAACAAAGGAGTATCGATACGCGAAGGGGCGTATCGGTACCGAGTGAATATTTTACAAGGGGTATCAGGACGGGCCTTATCGTATTGATATCGATTTTGCTCACTGGAATCCTTGGAAGTTTTGGTTGAAAAGCCGTATTGATACGCCTAAGAGGGTATCAGTACACATAAACGTTTTTCAAAACTTATGGTTCTCATAAACTGACAAGGCAACGGTCAAAAATTAAGTGCGAAGATTTATAAAATCTTTAACCTCGTACCGATACGCTATAATCTGTACCGATACTCAAAA
This sequence comes from Hibiscus mutabilis, assembly GCA_019671005.1. Lineage (NCBI taxonomy): Eukaryota > Viridiplantae > Streptophyta > Magnoliopsida > Malvales > Malvaceae > Hibiscus > Hibiscus mutabilis. The sequence goes on from CM033732.1 coordinate 39,603,581, forward strand.
ACAAATTTGGTTTACAGGTTTAATAAGGTGTACCAATACGGCTACATGTGTATTGATACCCTATAGACATTAAGTGTAAAATAGTTTTCCAGTAGCAAAAAATCATACCGATACGCCATAGGCCGTATCGGTACTCCTTTACCAAATTGGCTATTTTGAGTACCAAAACACTTAGAAAAGCTTTAAGGATTTCAGGTTTTGAATTAGAAATTATTTTAAGTTCGAATGCTGTCAATTTAATGAGTAAAATAAGTACTTAAAAAAATTATTCCTTTTTACAAAATAGTCCTTGTTATATCAAATATAGGTTTAACAATCTCCCTCTTTTTGATATAACAAAACCAAAATAAATTTTTAGTTCACTCCTCCTTTCTTTAAGGCTAAAAGATAGTTTCTTTTGAAAAACCTTTGAAAATTTTATATCCTATGCTTCTCCCCTTTTTGTTAACTCAAAATCAATAGGGCAAATAAACACAAGTATAAAGCAAAATAACTCCAAAGATAATCAAACAACATAAATATTATAAATTCAAAGCATCATAATATCCAGCTTAAAATTAAAAGCATAAAGCATAATGTCATAGGAAATTCAAAAGAAACAAAGGTGCATAAACTCAAATCCTAATAAAAATGATATTATATGAATGAAATGGAATGCAACGCCTAAGAATCATCCTCATCTTCTTCCCCATATTCGTCTTCCTCATCCTCATCACCAAGAGCATGACCATGTTATTCGATATGGAAAGCGGTAAGGGCCATGTCCATCGAAGCCACACGATTCTCAACGAAGGTCACTCTAGTATCCATGGAAGCCAAGCGAGAGTCAATGACGTCAAGGCGAGTATCCATGGTGGAAAACTTCCCATCAAGGCAAGCCATGAGTGCATCAAGGGAAGGTTGAGCAACTAGAGCAGCAAGAACATTCCCAACTGGATCAACATCTATGGGAGCATCATGGGGAAGATCCACATTGTGAGCCCATTCTCCACTGTAAAATATGAGAGATTTATCATCAATAGGGTCTGTAAGAGGAACCCCAAGATCTAGAGAGTAATCAATCTCGAGCTTGTGGAAGATGTAGCTAAGAACAGTTTCATAGGTGAAGGATGAGACAAGGGTGGTATGATAGTTTTGGACCAAAAAGACTAACTTGGTGAACATGATTTAGGAAAAGTTTGGACATTTTCTCTCACGGAAACAATTAAGCCAAAAGTCATCCACCATGTGAATAGTGAACCACTTGCCACCGGATGGTCGAAACTACCAAGTGATAAGAAGATGAAAGAAATATTGGGCATCAAGAACGGTTACCAAGCCACTATAGGTTTGAGGAAAAGCATTTTCATCATCTATTCCTATATTTTCCATCCCCAAATTATTAACAATTTTTTTTTTGAATCAAGAGTAAAATATTCTCATAAGATGTGATTCAATAGCCATAACTTTGGTTTCCTTTTGATTTATAATACACCGAGCATTTGAGCAGAAAATACGAACAAGATTTTTGTAAGAGATGCCTAGTATTTTCTTGCCTCATCAAATCAAGATATTTGAATTTAAACTCATCGGAGCACATATAGGTAAAACTAACAACTCGCTCACGATGGAATTTGTAACTTTGAAATTGTTTGAAATAATCCATGGCATTTGGATATTTCGGTTCATTAAAACAATAAATAAAAAGTTTGTTAAGATTGGGTTTGGTACCATTGTTTTCAAGATTGAGATTTGGATTGGAAAAACTAGCACTCAAATCTTTTCTACATCTTTTCTTAGGAGGCATGGTTAAAATCCTGCAAAATTCAAACCACAAAAAATATGTATGCAAACACATTAAATTCAATCCAATAAATCAATCCAATGATCAAGGTATATAGAAAAATCTATATTGTATAGTTTAAAACCATATACAAATATACAAATTTTTTGATAGCTTAAAAACTAGAAAATAAAATATACGAGTATAATTATATATTCGAACAAAAAAAATTCAATTTTGAAAAAGTGTTTGTAAAATCTTTTAAAACATGGATATATACATCCTAGATATACAAAAAGTATACCTAAAAGCTATACAAATATAAAGAAATTTGAAATAGTATAAAATATGGTTTTTAACTTGAATATGGATGAATGGATGAATGAAGAGATGATTTGCAAAATGCTTGATGATCAAAATTTGGGTTTGATGTTTTCAGTAAAAGTCCCTAAGGATTTTGAAGAATTTTGATGAAAAACCTAGAGATCTAGAGGGTTTTTATAAGGGATAACCGTTTAGGGGTTTTAGGAAAAAGTTGTGTTTGATTTGAATAAGGAAACCCCTATTTATGGCTCTAGCGGATATGCGTACCAATACGTATGAAGTGCATACCAAAACCACGTATCGGTACGGATATACTCCGTACAGATCCTTGACTTATACCGATACAGACTCGTCTATATTGAAACATTACCCATGATACCCCCGTATCGATATGGCTACCCCCGCATCGATACTCTCTAACCAAATTTGTAACCCCTTTGACCTGGCCTAGATGCCAGACCGAACTGAGCGAGCTACATTGGGTTTGCCGAGATAAACCCGAACGATTTACTTAGAAAATGGTCCATTTTTTCCTTTTATCTTGTCTAAATGCATAATTTAATCCTAAGGTGATCATGCTGGCAGCGGGTGAAATTCACAGTTAAATCGGGCGTCAATTTGACATCCAACTGATCGAAATCGTATTCCAAGGACCAAATTGTAATTTTCGAAAATTGAGAGGACTTACTTAAATCCAAAGTTACCAACCCTTAATTAATCATGTTACATGTAAGCCGGTTAAATTTCAACTTAAAATAATCATCCAAGCTCATTTAATTGTATGGCCAAGATACAGGGACTAAACTGCAAAGATTCAAACTTCAGCAAAGCATAATACTAGAAATAACTAACTAGGTACCGATACATAGTGTATCTATATTGATACTGGTCTTTTTATGCAAAGGGTATGGGTACGGTCCTCATGCGTACCGATACCAGTTGTTCGATATCAAAATAGGGAATTCTAGTAACTAAAGGGCGTACCAATATGGTTGCCCGTGTACTGACGCCTAGTGTAATTTTTTAGGGGCGTACTAATATGGTTACCAGGAGTACCGATACCCCTGTGCAATTTTGCATAATTTTGAGCTGTAACAAACCCTGTGTACCGATCTCTGAGGACCCGTACCAGTATGACTTCGTCTGTAATGACCTCTTGGTCGAACATATGACATTTTGACTCAATCTAACTGCCTCAAACATCATACAAACACCATATAACATTCCAGACAACATTTCCACAACCAAATAAGCATGCTAGAAGATCATTCAAACCATAGCAAATCAATTCAAAGTTCCTATAGGCATGATCTCTACCCAATCATGCAATTCACATCCCAACCCTTCAAATCAAAACATACAACCTCATACAAGTCTAAAAGACCAAATGAAACATGTACAAAATAGAAAGTAATCAAAACAACCCTCCCAATTACAACTTGGTCACATTGCCATTAATTACTACGTAGTGTTTATAAAACCGTACTTGAAATAGCTTTGCCCTTGGATTCCTCCTTGCTTGCTCGCTGTCCAAAATGCTTACTTTACTGCATTGATGAGAAAAGAGAGCGTATGCGTAAAAAGATTAGTGAGTGAGTCTCAAAAACACTCATCAATGCATTTAAAACCATTTGCTTTCAAACAAGTATGGAATCTCATGCCAAAACATCTCATGCTTCTATTGTCTTTCCAAAATATGCGCAGTTAAACATTTTGCCACGCATGTATCATGGATTTCTAGCATAAACCTCAATTTAAGCTTTCTCGTGCTAAAAATCAAAATAACAAAGCTTAAAGAGCACCACATGTATAAACCATATTATACAAAACATAATCCACTTAACATGATACATTAAATCATATATTGGCATTCAAGTGACCCAAAACTAAGTCATTCTATTTATAAAAACACATTGGATACACGGATTTCCCAAGTGGTTCCTTCGACCACTTCACATACATCCTCAAAACCGGAGCATGGTAATACTACCCCTCAATGGTTATGATGTATAAATCCACCAGCGGGAGAATTGGCACACTCTTGACCCCTTGACTACTGCGGTTCTCATGGTGGAGCATGGCAAACTCTTGACCCCTCGACACACATGAGGTGAATTATTATAGTGCACTTTAAACCCTATGGCATACCAACTATATCCGATAATATTTAATCATTGTCATTTGCCAATATATTCTATTAAAACACATTACCTCATTATTTTACATATGCATCAAACCAAATAATCTTCAATGCAATAACCATGCATTACTTATTCTCAAAATCCTTTTCATAATCATTTGTCCAACTCATATAGCATAAACATATGATCATTTATATCATATTCCATTTCAGAACATGCATATAACAGTAGGTAATCTAAATCATAAACATGTGCATGAGATTATGTTTTGCAAAACCAAAAATGAGAACGTCCAATACTTACTTTCGAGCTTAGACAAGCGTTTCAAGCTTAAATCTAAACCCCCAAAATCACTTTCAAACCTTTATAAAGCAGTAAACTTCATATCCACTAACCGAAAATACAAAGCTCTACTTGCCGATGCGAAATCAAGCTTTTGAAGCCTCTCCAATTGTCGAAGGATCCGTCTCCCCTGTTTTACCCACACAAAAACATAGCATTAGTGCATTACTATTCATCTTTAATCCCAGAAACATCTATTCTCAACTTCGCCTCACTAAAAACCATCAAACACTTCCTTAACACAACCAAAAACATCACTGATCTCAACCTAAACAAAGCTCAGCCATAACCTAACGATTTTAACATCTTAATAACATCAACCAACATCTAAAACATTAATATATCTACCTTACATCTCCAGCAACCCTTCAACACCAACAACACCTCAAAATCTAGCTATTTACAACATAGAAAATTAGCAATTCAATTAGTTTTGAGATTCCTTTTATTAATCTCTTCTCATAATATTAAATCATATCTCAAATGTGATCTATATCAATTAAAACCAATACAAATTAGATCCATTATCAAGATCTACCAAATTCCTTAACAAAACTCAATTAAAACCTTTTTATCATGATTTATTCATTAACACATAACAAAATTCAATTGTAAAGGATTAAGAACTTGGAATTTCAGTAAAGAACCTCTAATTAAAGGAGAGAAACGAAAATCACCCTAATTGTTAACTTCCCCCTTAATTGGCAAGACTTGAGTGATATTCTCTAAGAAAACAAATAGGATTTGATGTAGAAATCAAAGGAATCAATTGAGAAATCAAGATGAAATCAAAAAGAGATAATTCATGATCATTTTAGAGTAAAATTGGTAGTTTGGCTGCTAAGAAAGTTGAGAGCAAAAGTAGTTACGTAAGTGTAGCGGCCTCTTTTTTTTCTTCAAAGTCAAATGATCGCTAAAAAGGAGTAGTTGTTTTCCTTTCGTTTTTGGGAAAATATTTGGAAAAAAGTGGGAGTTCTTTAAAAATTCGTAATTTTGAAAAACAAAACCTGGAGTCACCACCGGCCACTAAGGTAGGTCAGACACCATAAAAACTAGAGATTCATTTAAAAGCAGGTTCGGGAGTTGGTTACGGATGGGGAAGGTTTTGGCACCCCCACACCGCCCAAAATTGGTACAAAAAAAGAAAAAAAAATACCGATTTGCTAATATTAAATTTTCCTAGATAAAGTGACGATTAAATCGAAATTTGGTTATACATGCGAGAAAATTTTAAAGGCCTTGTTATTCGAGAGTAAACTGAAAAACCACCACCACTTCGTTTGGTACTAGCCACGTTTACTCCCGAATAAAAAAGCACCACATTGAAAGTTTATATATCTGGATGCAATATTAAATAAGGCATGGTATATATATGTGAAAGGGACAAAAATAAAATCATAAAATAATCACGAACATGAAATGACACCGAACCACATGCTATACGAAAACAATAAAAACATACCTAAAATTATACGCATATATGTACTAATTTGAATGCAACCATAAATAAAGCATACACATCATCCAACAAATAAAATAAAAAACATAACACAAACAAATAAATTAAACAAAAACATATAAGATAGAAACTTAAATAAATAAAGAGGATTGCCAACAAATCTCATCAATATTTCATTAAACCATAAGAAAGGTTACACAATAAATAAATAAGGAAGAAAATACCAAAACTCAAATATACGCTTGATCGATCAATCTACGGATCGTTGTCGTTGGGGTTGAAAAGCTTGATTTAAGGGTTGGTGGTTCTAATGGGTCTGCGTTTTTTTTTTGAACTTCGAATGGTGGGGTGGTGAATAGGGGTAAGCACGATGGGTGTTAGGAACGAATTTTTTGGGAAAATGAAAATGTCGTGGGGATTTTGTGTATAGGTTTTAGGGTAGGAATGATGAAAATAGAGCCGTCTGTTGGTAGTATTTTTTTTTGGGGGAATTCTAATGGTCGTGTAATGAGAGTATTATATATATATAATTTTTTATCCCATAAAATATAACCAGTGAGGTTTAAGACCTTGGTCACCAAGTAATGATTTATCCAATGGGAGTGAGGCATCTATGCATCGAATGAGAGTAAAGACTTAATGAGAAAGAAGTTGGAATATTTGTTTTTTTGTATTTTTATTATATAAAATCAAAGGTAATAGGCCATATTTGATGTGGGCTACTGGTTAGGGTATAAGGTTTTGAGTATTAAAATGGTGATGTGGATTGATCTTATTTCGAGCATTTTAATTTAAACTCGGACAAAATTTAGTGTATACAGTAAGAAAATAAATTAGCTATTAAAAACCTTTTTAATTAAATCTATTTTATTTTTATTTAATAAAAAATTTAAAACTATTTAAAAATAGCCTAAATTAAGGGAAAACTGATTAAAAACTTTAGTAAATTAGCTCCTTAAAGATTCTAAGTTTTAACCCTTTTACGATTTAGTCACCAAAATAGTTTTGAAAACTTTACATTTTGGTCACCAAACCAAAATGTCCCTAAATCCAATCTTATTTCTTCAAATTGAATTTCTCAAACCCTTAACATATTAATTAAACATTTTCTAGTATTTTTTCCATATTTTATTTTAACTAAAAACAATTTATTATGAATTAATTCCCAAAGCTAGCACGAATCACCTAATCTGGTTCCCCTGAACCGTCTAATCTATTTATCTAACATCTAGGCCCAAATTTGGGGTGTTACAAAATTTGTCAGATTTGGCTGCAAATGACCCAAAAATTCAATTTTACTCGAATCGAAATGCATCATTATGATATGAGATCATCATGAATGGGAAAAAGCAGATACATACTCCCCCTAACAACATGAATAGATGCATATAGGAACAAGATCACACAAACATGAATATCAACCAAATACAAGAAAAATTTACTGCAACCAAAAGCTCTAAGGTTCAAGATAGGCTTGTAAGCCTAACTCTCTCTTAAGAGTGCAAAAATGCTCTTTATCTAAAGGTTTGGTAAATATATCCGCTAGTTGGTGAAGGTGTCTACATATTCTAGAACAATATCATTTTTCAAGACATGATCTGTAACCCACTTAGCCCAGCCTAGCAAAAACCGAACTAAAAGGATCACATTAGGTTAGCCAGAGAAAACTCGAACTAATAACCTAAACCGGTCCATTTTTTCCTTTTTATCTCTTCTAAATGCATTTAATTAGCCTTTTAGGATGATCATACTTCAGTGAAAATGTTACATTAAAATAGATTGCAAAACAGGATTCGTTTGCACAACGATTCACATTAGGGACCAAAACATAAATACTGCAAATTTCAGGGTATATTCCACAATTAAGATTACCAAACCTTAATTATTCCAATTTCATGCTCACAGGTTAACTTCCATTCCAAAACAATCACCCAACCCCAATCAATTGCATTCATAACAATCAAGGACCAAATTGCAAGATTTCCAAACTCCATCAAACAAAATTACACAGACTCAACAGGGTGTATCGATACAGGCAAGCCCGTACCAATACAGACCAACTAACAAAATAGCTTCCCGTACTGATACACGTTTTACCGTATCGATATGGTTTGTTGACAAACCCATACCATATGGCCTTAACCCGTACGATCCCCCTTTAAGATTTCAAAACTCAAAATTCCAGTAGCTAAAACCCGTACAGATATGGTACCCTGTGTATCGATACGATATGCTTAAACTTGAGGGGTCGTACCGGTACACTATCCCATGTACCGACACCAGTCTTGTTTTCTCTTAAGGCGTACTGATACGGTGGCTAGGCGTACCGGTACCCTATGCTTAAATTCAACGATTTGAGCCTCAAATAGACCCTGCGTACCGATCCTTGGGTAACCGTACCGGTACGTAGAGGCCTATAATGACCTCTAGTTCCAACATATGACACTTTGGCTCACTTCAATCAACCTTAACACTTAACTAATCAATATATAACATCATCAACATGCTTGAACACCAACGTATTAACATTTTAAGCAACCATGGTAAGACTAACACATTCATCCACAACATCTAGAGGCATGCTTCCTACTCAACATTCAAAAACATAAAACCATCCACATCTTAAGCACATTAAACCTTTTACAAGTCTAAACCAACATATAAAACTTGTACAAACATGGAGTCTAGCAAACAACCCTCCCAAATATCAAGCGACCACATTGCCTTTATTACTACAACTCCATTTTGTATTCATACTTTGCAAACACAAGTCCTTGGATGTCCCTTAGCTTGCTTGCTGCCTCCGATCTCTAATTCTTTGTATTGATGGAAAGAGAGAGCGTAAGCACACTAGGCTTAGTGAGGAGTGCTCTAAAACAAAACACCTTCAATGCATTTAAAACCATTTATAATCTTTTTCATAAACCATTTATAATCTTTTTCATTTAAATCACTTTTAAAACATCATTTCAACATCATGTCTTAACAAAACCATACACTTAACATTTCTGATACTTCCACATTAAAACATATGCAACACGTCTCATGAATTAACAACAGTATTCCAATTGATATCCTTGATTTAAGCTTTCCCAAGCATACTACCAATGCTAGGCTTAAAGAGTAAAACGTGTTAAATTAACATTAAATAATATCATCCATCTCATGACACGTTATCAATTATATTGTCTTACGAGTGATCTTTCCCCACAACTCCATTTTACAAATTATTTTCCCACAACTCCATTTTACAATCCATTTCTCCACAACTCCACTTAACAATTCATTTCTCCACAACTCCATTTTACAATCATAACATAACATCAGATACACGGATTTAGCAGGTGTTCACCCAACACTTAACATACAAGTTACCGATTTCTAAAAGGCCCACCAACGGGAGTTTTCGGTACATATAAACCTCTCCACCGTTGTGATACCCATGATAAATTTTTCGGTACACCATATAAACCCCTCAACACCACCCATCGGTAGATGTATAGCCCATTAATGGGAGTCTTCAGTACACATAAACCCCTCAACCGTTAGGGTATTTGGATGGAGTATTCGGTACACGTTTAAACCCCTCGACATACAAGGCGACTTTTTATAGTGCACTATCAAATCCTATGGTCGGCCAATTATATCCGATACACTTCCCAAAAACTTAACATACCACCACTTGCCAATATAATTCATTTCATTATCGTTTACTCACTGTTTTCATATGCATCATCAAACTCATTAAACCAATGCAATCAACCTTGCATTAAACAATGTTAAAAAAATAACAACACTTGCATTACCTCACAATGCATCATCATCTTTCTAAAATCAATTTCCAACATTAAACCATGCTCAAAACATGCATATACAGAGGGTAATTAAACCATTTAAAACAAGTGCATAAAATTAATTGCCAAACCGAGTTCGAGAGAGAATTCATCATTTACTTACTTCTGAGCTTAGACCAGCATTTCAAGCTCGATCTAAACTCTCACACACAATTTTCAAACATTAAAAAGCTGAAAACACGTTCTCACTCACCGACACGCAAGGCCTCACTTGCCAACACAGTAAACATGCCTCCAAAGCTTCTAAAATGTCAGTTCAAGCTTGAGGACCAACCTCCCCTATTTTAACCATCACAAAACAGAGGTTCTAACACATCAAAATGCATTCACAACCTAACAACATCAAATTGCAATAATCCTCATCAAACCTCAACAATTACCCTTCCATACTAATCGAAAACATCACCAAACAACTCACAAACTTTACCCAACCACAACCTATGGATTTCATCTATCAATTAACATCAATTACCATCCAAAAACACATTAACATCATCATTATGCCTCCAGCAAACATTAAACACACACTGCAACACCTCATACTCGTATTTGATTACCGAATATGAGTTAGAGATGTCACAGAAAAATAACACGATTTTTATTCAAAAATTTCATAAATTTAAAACCTTTGAAAATATTTATATCACAAAATTGGAGCTCCTTTACTTTAAAAAAATAAATTCGACTGTTCAAAAAATATAGGACGTTGAACTAAAATAGAAAAAATAATCCCATTTATACATGCCACTAAAATAAATTAAAAACCTCAAGTAGGATGTCATTACTGTGGCAGCTGGATGAAAATTTCTAAACTTGATACAACTCTTTGCTTCTTCCAATGATTCGAACCACCTACATGTGCACAACAAACACACGCTAGGTACGAACTTAGTGAGGCAATAAACGAAGTTAATAACGATAATTTAAACTTACTCAACTTCATGACGATGTTTATATAACATATAAACAGTATTAAGGTCATTTGGTACTAAGTTAGTAGCTTAAAAGCTAACTTAGTGACTAAAATGACAAAAATGGAAAAGTTAGGATTTATTAGGAGCTTTAGAAAAGAAATTTCTAAGGTTTAAAGGTATCATAAGATAGAGAATAAGCAGATTACAGTACATGCAAAATTTATTTAAAATTCGATAAAAATTAGAATGGGAATTAAAGGCTAAAGTTTAGTGACCAAAATGACAATTTTCAAAAGTTGGTTGCTAAATCAAAAAGAAAGTAAAAGTTTAAATCCATAATAAGGAATTTGCCCAATAAATAAATTTTATCCTGTAGATGGATAAATTCGGCCAGTGAGTAAAATTTGATATAGGTCCCGAGAATAAAAATGCAGTATAAGGTATCGAATTTGGATAGAATAAAATTATTAAGTGTGTTCAGACCAGGGAAACACTAGGATGAGTGACCTTTAGGAAGGTCCCATAAAAGTGTTTCTAATCGATGTTTTGGACTAAATATGAGTAGAGAATATTCATAAGGATTTCTGATAAAGGATTTCTAAGAGAAATTTTACTCGATGAGGATTTTCGATAATTATCAAAATAATAAAATGGGTTAGGAAAATTCAGTCTAATTCCTTAGGAAGGAAGCTTTATGAGATAATAGTATTAATTTTCTGAATATGGAAATATAGAATTTTCGAAATAAATTCGATAGCTCGGTAAAGGTAAAATCACAATAGAAGTGTTTTGATTATATTGGGAAATTGGATCGAATTGAAATTTCAAAGGTTGTTCTATAAGCCATGGAAAATCATAAAATAATATTTATGAAATAGTGGCCGGTCGGGAAGGAACTAATTTAGTTAGATTTTAAGGAATGGCAATTTTAAAACAAACTAGTAAATAAAGACTAGTTGGAGGGCAAATTGATCATTTGGCAAGGATGGCAATTTTGAAATAATTTGAAATTGGTATGGGAATTTTAGTAATTTCCGATCTCAAGAATTAATCCTAGCCATTGATTGAAGATAAGATCAATTTGGAGACTTGGATTATAAGGGTAAAATGGTCATTTTTCTATGTAAGAGATATTTTAAATTAAAAGGTGAGAAATAAGATATTTGGCATAATAAAAAAAGTCAAAATAAAGAAGAAAAATTAGAGTTCTTTGGGTGTTGCTACCGCGAGGTTTCGGGGAGGAAAAAAAATATTTTTCAAGTTTAAATTTAAAGAATTTCAAGCAAGAATCAAGGTTAGTTCATGAAGGGAAAATTAATCCTTGTTCAATTCTTTTTCATTTGGTAGTAATTTTACATGGTACTATGAAGAAGTGTTCATGGTTTGATGAGAGAGAAAATTTAGGGTTTATGGATTTGTTTGAATTATGGCTTGATTTAGTTGAATCAAGTATAGAAATAATATTTACAAGCTTTGATTTGAATTAATTTCATGTCTAGATGCAAAACCCCTAAATTTTGAAAAATAGGGTTTATGTTAGAGTATGGAATTTTAGAACATGATTGAAGGATAAATGGTTCTATGTTTTGTTTTAAGGTGATTAGAATGAAAATCCCTAATTAGATTGTAATAGGGACCAAAATGTCAACTTTGTAAAGTTTAACGATTTGATTGTTGAGCTTGTATTTGATGAATACTATGTTGGAAAATTAATTTAAGTGATTGAAATTGAAGAGTTTGATATTGTACAAGTTTAATTTTGATGTTTGGATCAAAATAAAGTTCTTGAATGATAAAAGGACCAAAATGGCAAACATGAAGAAGTTTAGGGATTGAAGTGTGATATTGAAAATTTATGAGTACTTAAGTTAGATTATTGATTTAAGTACTTGAATTGAATAAAGGAAGGAAATAGTAGCTTAATTACTTGAATGACTAATTCGGCCAAGTATGAAAGTTTAGGGGCCAAATCGGCAATGTGGTTTTTGAAGAAATATGTAAAGAGAACTTGTGAATACAAGCTTTATTTGGTCATTTGAAGTAAAATGATAGGACTAAATTGAAAAGTAAAGAAATAATGAGAAGTTATGGTAAATTTAGAAAGTAATTATAGAAAGTTAGGTTGAATTTAAATTATGACAGTAAGTTAAGAAATTCACCATAAGTTCTATAAAAATGGTTAGGTGGTGAATTTTATACCGATATAAATTTATGTCAGTCTAGTTTCATTTCCAACAAACGGAAACTGATTCCGAGTTCCGTGTTCAAATATATGAATTTTTATTCGAATGAAGGTCAGAAAAATTGTAGAGCAGTTTTTTGCTTGGATAGTCTGTGACGTGAATTCAGTGATTTTTCATATTTTTTGTAGATTTTAATAATTTATGTGTCTTATACCGTTGGTTTCGTTATCGAATCTAGTTTTTACTATATAAAGGAAATTAAGATCCGGCATTTATTCTGCCTTGTAGAAGTATTTCTCCAAAGGTAGCACAAGTTGCCATAAAATGGAATTTGATACATTTTGTATCTAAATGTTAGTTTAAAGAGTTTGGAAGAGTTGCTAGAAGTTTGTCACCAGTGATTATGATAAATATTTAGCAAGTACAAGGAAGAAAGGAAAATATTTGGATATTTTATATTCGAATGAATATTAGATAATATGTTTAAAGTATTGTTAGATTTGAATCTAACAAATGTCTTATTATATTTATGTGGTTTATGAGATCAATTTCGATTTGAAGGAAGTTCGAGGTTCGAGTAAGAAAAGAAAAGAAAAGAAAATGGTTGAACTAGTGTTTAGTGAGGCATTCTATCAAATAGCCCAGGTGAGTGCAATATATGTATATTAAGTTAATAGAAGGGAAGACTTGTGACGAGTCAACCCTTAGAAATCATATCACAAGTATATGTTAAATCTGGTACATAAAATGTCAGTAAAATATAAAATAAACTTGATATGCTATGTTACTCAAGGTAAAGAAATGGTATGACCCGATTGGCACCTGATCATTGATTTAATAACTATTTGCGAAACATGATGAAAGCTATTGTATTTATATGATTTGTTACACATGATGTAATATGGGGTACGAATTGGCCAATGATGATTACTGAATATACCAGATATGATTATTCTGAACATGACATGATATTTGATATGATCATTTTGAACATGATATGATAGCTGAATGTCCAAGTATTACAACATGAGAGTATTTGGTATAGTTCGATATCCATAGAGTCTTAGCAGCTGCATCTCATGTATGATACAAGTATGTTTCGTGACTACTACGGTGTCACTTCCACCTTGGGACCCAAGCCCTTGGTGTGCACCCTGGGGATCCAAGCCCATAGTGCTAATGACAATAACGAGGTGCTTTTATGAGGAGCAAAGAGCGTCCTTGAGTACGTACTCATATGTTATATTCAAGTTAGGCACTACGGTGTCTTATTTCAGACGACTCGCATACCTTGATCTCATATAGTATACTTTGGGCAGTTTTGAAAGTTAATGAAAATGTAGGTAGTCGAGTTAATAAACTTGACAATCCAGTTCATGACGCATTTCAACAGAGGTTTGGTATTAAGTACAAGAAATAACAGGTTCTCTTTACTTTTGTATTTTCTGCATCTTCTATGGTATCTGTATTTCTTTGATTATGTTAAGCTCCATGCTGTCAGTATATCTTTGTTTGCTCTTCTAAGTAAAGAATTATAACTATGTCAAAGTATGACTTGGCACGTTAATTGAAACTAATCATAGTATTTTATAAAAGGTGTATTGATTTATGACAAGTAGTGATGTTGCACCTAGAATAGCATAATTTGTCAATCAATTTAAGATAATTCAGACATAATATTAAGTCCTGTAATTATATGATTTTTAGTTATTTGATAATTTAATAAATTTTTGCTTCACTAAGTGAATACTTAGCATGTGTATGTTTCACACGTACGTTGTCTGGAAGCATATTTGATGAGGAGTCAGACATGCTGATCAAGCTGCAATCTACCAAACATTAGTAAGGCGTTCTACTTTATGATATTTTCTAGTGGGAATGTATCTCTTATACGTTAGTATTTTGTGAAGCCATGATTAGACTAAAAGCAAGCTTAAATAATCAGCCTTAAAAATGAATCTTAACTTGATAAAAAAATAATATGAAGAAATAGTAATGTGAGAAATTAGTTTGAGTAGTATGGATATTAAATCATGGTAATAAAGACTGTTAGAAAGTATGTGAAATTCTGGTAAATGAGTTTAATCAATTAAAATTTTTATTTATCGGTTATCGCGAAATGGTTTTGAATTCAAAAAAGGGTCTAGGCAGTGTACCTAGTTTACACCCTGAGTTATATTTTTAGTTTAATAACTGATCAAAATGTTTTATAAACTAATCCAGGGTCGAAACTAGCTAACTGCACATAGGTTACATGTTCATTGATACCGAGAAGGGTTTAAAATTTTTATACTAGTTTGGTGTCAAATGAATGTGTTTAAAAAAAGAAAGAAAGAAAAAGAGAAGAAATTTACGAGTCTAGAATTCTATCCGAAAATGTAGTGACATCCTTAAAGTGTATTTGTACTACGAGTATACGTTAAGGGTGTTATTTTATTGGTATCAGAGCTACAAGTTTAGCCGGTTCTGGATACTAAACTATATTTATTATAAGTTTATCAGTAAATACATGCCCCTGGGATGTCATATTACTGATGTGTTGATTGCACGACTTGATGCTGCTCCTCAATAGTATGAGTTGGCATAAGGCTGATATAAGAAAAGTAAGATGTTGCTAGATTTCGTCAATTGATGAATTTTGGGATCAAGGAAAGATAATAGAAAGATTGGGACAAATCTGACAGGAGTAGTACTTGTAATAGTGGATCAATCATGAGTTGAAAATTCGAGGACAATTTTTCTTAAAGGAGGGGAGAATTGTAACTCCACAAAATTTTGTTAAACAATGTTAAGGTCATTTGGTACTAAGTTAGTAGCTGAAAAGCTAACTTAGTGACTAAAATGACAAAAATGAAAAATTTAGGATTTCTTTAATTAGGAGCTTTAGAAAATAAATTTCTGAGGTTTAAAGATATCATAAGATAGAGAATAAGCAGATTATAGTACATGCAAAATTTGGTTGAAATTCGATAAAAATTGGGATGTAAATTGAAGGTTAAATTTTAGTGACCAAAATGACAATTTTCAAAAGTTGGTTGCTAAATCATAAAGAAAGGAAAAGTTTAAATCCATAATAAGGAATTTGCCCAATAACTAAATTTTATCATGTAGATGGATAAATTCGGTCAGTGAGTAAAATCTTATATAGGTCCCGGAAATAAAAATGTAGTATAAGGTATCGAATTTGGATATAATAAAATTATTAAGTATGCTTAGACCAGGGAAACACTAGGATGAGTGACCTTCGGGAAGGTCCCATAAAAGTGTTTCTGATCGATATTTTGGACTCAGTAAGAGTAGAGAATATTCATATGGATTTTCGATAAATGATTTCTAAGAGAAATTTTACTCGATGAGGATTTTCGATAATTATCGGAATAATAGACTAATTTAGGAAAATTCAGTCTAAGTCCTTAGGAAAGGAAGTTTTATGAGATAATAGTATTAATTTTCGGAATATGGAAATATAGAATTTTCGGAATAAATCTGATAGCTTGGTAAAGTCAAAATCGCAGTAGAAGTGTTTTGATTATATTGGGAAATCATATCGAATTGAAATTTCAAAGGTTGTTCCATAAGCCATGGAAAATCATAAAATAATATTTATGCAATAGTGGCCAGTCGGGAAGGAACTAATTTAGTTAGATTGTAATGGAATGGCAATTTTGAAACAAACTAGTAAATAAAGACTAGTTGGAGGGCAAATTGGTCATTTGGCAAGGATGGCAATTTTGAAATAATTTGAAATTGGTATGGGAATTTTAGTAATTTTCGATCTCAAGAATTAATCCTAGTCATTGATTGAAGATAAGATCAATTTGGAGCCTTGGATTATAAGGGTAAAATGGTCATTTTGCTATGTAAGTGATATTTTAAATTAAAAAGGTGAGAAATAAGACATTTGGCATAATAAAAAAAAGTAAAAATAAAGAAAAAAAATTAGATTTCTTTGGGTGTTGCTACTGCGAGGTTTTGGGGAGAAAAAAATATTTTTCAAGTTCAAATTTAAAGCATTTGAAGTAAGAATCAAGGTTAGTTCATGAAGGAAAAATTAATCCTTGTTCAATTCTCTTTAATTTGGTAGTAATTTTACATGGTACTATGAAGAAGTGTTTATGGTTGATGAGAGAGAAAATTTAGGGTTTATGGATTTGTTTGAATTAAGGCTTGATTTAGTTGAATCAAGTATAGAAATGATATTTACAAGCTTTGATTTGAATTAATTTCATGTCTAGATGCAAAACCCCTAAATTTTGAAAATTAGGGTTTATGTTAGGGTATAGAATTTTAGAACATGATTGAAGGATAAATGGATCTATGTGTTGTTTTAAGGTGATTGGAATGAAAATCCCTAATTAGATTGTAATATGGACCAAAATGTCAACTTTGTAAAGTTTAAGGATTTGATTGTTGAGCTTGTATTTGATGAATACTATGTTGGAAAATTAATTTAAGTGATTGAAATTGAAGAGTTTGATATTGTACAAGTTTAATTTTGATGTTTGGATCAAAATAAAGTTCTTGAATGATAGAATGACCAAAACGGAAAACATGAAGAAGTTTAGGGATTGAAGTGTGATATTGAAAATTTATGAGTATTTAAGTCAGATTATTGATTTAAGTACTCAAATGGAATAAAGGAAGGGAATAGTAGCTTAATTACTTGAAGGACTAATTCGGCCTACTATGAAAGTTTAGGGACCAATCTGGCAATGTAGTTTTTGATGAAAGATATAAAGAGAACTTGTGAATACAAGCTTGATTTAGTCATTTGAAGTAAAATGATAGGACTAAATTGACAAGTAAAGAAATAAGGAGAAGTTATGGTAAATTTAGAAACTAATTATGGAAAGTTAGGTTAAATTTAAATTATGGCAGTAAGTTTAGAAATTCACCATAAATTCTATAAAAATGGTTCTATGGTGAATTTTATACCGGTATAAAGTTATGTCAGTTTAGTTTCATTTCCAGCAAACAAAAACTGATTCCGAGTTCTATTTTAAAAGATATGAATTTTTATTCGAATGAAGGTGAGAAAAATTATAGAGCAGTTTTCTGCCTGGATAATCTGTGACGTGAATTCAGTGATTTTTCATAATTTTTGTAGATTTTGCCATGTAGAAGTATTTCTCTGAAGGTAGCACAAGCTTCCAGAAAATGGAATTTGATACATTTTGTATCTAAATGTTAGTTTAAAGAGTTTGAAAGAATTGCTTGAAGTTTAAGTTAGTCACCAATGATTATGATAAATATTTAGCAAGTACAAGAAAGAAAGGAAAATATTTGGATATTTTATATTCGAATGATTTTATTAGATAATATGTTTAAAGTATTGTGAGATTTGAATCTAAAAAATGTCTTATTGTATTTATGTGGTTTATGAAGCCAATTTTGAATTGAAGGAAGTTCGAGGTTTGAGTAAGAAAAGAAAAGAAAAGGTTTGAACTAGTGTTTAGTGAGGCATTCTATCAAATAGCCCAGGTGAGTGCAATATATGTATATTAAGTTAATAGAAGGGAAGACTTGTGACGAGTCAACCCTTAGAAATCATATCACATGTATATGTTAAATCTGGTACATAAAATGTCAGTAAAAGATAAAATAAACTTGATATGCTATGTTACTCAAGGCAAAGAAATAGTATGACATGATTGGTACCTGATCATTGATTTAGTAACTATTTATGAAACATGATGAAAGCTATTGTATTTATACGATTTGTTACACCTGATGTAATATGGGGTACGAACTGCCCAATGATGATTATTGAATATACCTGATATCATTATTCTGAACATGACATGATATTTGATATGATCATTTTGAACATGATATGATAGATGAATGCCCAAGTATTACAACATGAGAGTCTTTGGTATAGTTGGATATCCATAGAGTCTTAGCAGCTGCATCTCATGTATGATACAAGTATGTTTCGTGACTATTACAGTGCACTTCCACCTTGGGGACCCAAGCCCTTGGTGTGCACCCTGGGGATCCAAGCCCTTGGTGCTAATGGCACTAACACGATGCTTTTATGAGGAGCAAAGAGCGTCCTCGAGTACGTACTCATATGTTATGTTCAAGTTAGGCACTACAGTGTCTTATTTCAAACGACTCGTATACCTTGATCTCATATAGTATACTTTAGGCAGTTTTGAAAAGTTAATGAAAATGCAGGTAGACGAGTTAATAAACTTGACAATTCAGTTCATGACACATTTTAACAGAGGTTTGGTATTAAGTACAAGAAATAACAGGTTCTCTGTACTTTTGTTTTTTCTGCATCTTTCTATGGTATCTGTATTTCTTTGATTATGTTAAGCTCCATGTTGTCTGTATATCTTTGTTTGCTCTTCTAAGTAAAGAATTAGAACTATGTCAAAGTATGACTTGGCACGTTAATTGGAACTAATCATAGTATGTTATGAAAGGTGTATTGATTTATGACAAGTAGTGATGTTGCACTTAGAATAGCATAATTTGTCAATCAATTTAAGATAATTCAGACATAAGATTAACTCCTGTAATTATATGATTTTTAGTTATTTGATAATTTTATAAATTTTTGCCTCACCAAGTGAATACTTAGCGTGTGTATGTTTCACACGTAGGTTGTCTGGAAGCATATTTGATGAGGAGTTAGACATGCTGATCAAGCTGCAATCTACCAAACATTAGTAAGGCATTATACTTTATGATATTTTCTAGTGGGCATGTATCTCTTATACGTTAGTATTTTGTGAAGCCATGATTAGACTAAAAGTCAACTTAAATAAACAGCCTTAATAATGAATCTTAACTTGATAAAAAAATAAGATGAAGAAATAGTAATGTGAGAAATTAGTTTGAGCAGTAAGGATATTAAATCATGGTAATAAAGATTGTTAGAAAGTATGTGAAATTCTGGTAAATGAGTTTAATCGATTAAATTTTTTATTTATCGATTATCGCGAAATGGTTTTGAATTCAAAAAGGGGTCTAGGCAGTGTACCTAGTTTACACCCTGAGTTATATTTTTAGTTTAATAACTGATCAAAATGTTTTATAAACTAATTCAGGGTCAAAACTAGCTAACTGCACATAGGTTACATGTTCATAGATACAGAAAAAGGTTTAAAATTTTTATACTAGTTTGGTGTCAAATGAATGTGTTTAAAAAAAAGAAAGAAATACGAGTCTGGAATTCTATTAGAAAATGTAGTGACATCCTTAAAGTGTATTTGTACTACGAGGATACGTTAAGGGTGTTACACCCACAACTCCTCAAAAACTCATAACTAACAACCTAGAAAATTAGAGATTCATATAGTTTCGGGATTCCATTGTCAAAACCCAATTATTAACATCATAATCATGTTCTAATTCAATCAAGAACACAACAAATCAGATTCAATTCGAAATCTCGTCAATTTCGACAAGTAAACCCAATTAAACCAATTAATTCCATTATAACTATAAAATCTCATTAGAAATCACATGTAAAGGACCAATAACTTGGGAATTTTTGTAAAGGACCTTGTATTAGAGGAGAAGGACGAACCTCACCTCTAATTGATGGCTTTCCCCTTAATTTGATGAATTTACATAAGAAAACAATAAGATTTGATAAGAAAATCATTATATAATCACTTGAAATCAAAAGATTAATTAAAATAAGATTTTACCTAAATATTTTGAAGAAGGAAAAAGTGTTTGGCTGGAGAGAATTGGAGAGAAAATCTTTTGGAGCAAAGTTAGCTACGTTAAATTTGTTTTAAGCTTTAATTATCCAATTAATTTTCCAAGCCCATTTATTATATTTTAAAATCACTTAAAATAGCCAAATTAAGGGAGAAAGTCTGATATTAGAATTTGGGTAAATAGCTCATTAAAGATTCAAAGTTTTGACCCTTTACATTTTAGTCACTAGAAAAACAAATTTTACAAACTTTATATTTTGGTCACTACTCCAAAATGTCTCACTTCCAAAACTCATTTTCCAAAATTGATTTCACCTTATATCTTTATATATTAAATAAAAATTTTAAAACATTTTCCTATATTTTTAACTCCTTTAAAAATATTTATTTTGAATTAATCTCAAAACTGACTCGAATCCTCTAATCCGGTTCCTCAAACCGTCTATTTGACCTAATTAACACCTAGGCCCGAAACCGAGGCGTTACATGATCCCTAATGAAATGATGTTTTATCTTTATATGTTTTTTTCTAGAATGTTGGATGGGATTTTTAGTGAGACAAATAATACTACTATTGTTACACTTTAAAGGGATGATACCTACATCAATTTCATAATCTAAGAGTTGTTGCTTCATCCAAATGACTTAAGCAAAACAACTACTGGCCGAAATATATTTCTCCTCGATGGTAGATAGCGCTACGCTACTTTGCTTCTTAGAAAACCATGCGATTAACATGTTACCTAGGAATTGACAGTATTGGAGGTACTTTTTCTATCTATCTTACAACCTCCATAATTTGCATCCGAATAAGCATGCAAACTAAATGATGAGTCTCTAGGATACCAAATGCCTAAACAAGGGGTATCTCTAAGGTATCTAAAAATTCTCTTAACGGGTTGCTAATGCAATTCTCTAGGACTAGCTTGAAATCTAGCACACAAGAAAACACTAAACATAATATTCAGTCTACTTGCGGTAAGATAAAGCAAAGATCCTATGATAGATCTATAAAGCTTAAGATCAATACATTTACCTGCTTCATCTTTTTTAAGCTTTGTAGATGAGCTCATTGGAGTGGCTTGAGGCTTCACATTCTCCAAGCCAAACTTCTTGAGCATATCTTTGATGTACTTTGCTTGATTGATGAAGGTTTCATCATTCCTTTGTTTGATTTGGAATCCCAAGAAGAATGAAAGCTCCCCCATCATGCTCATTTCAAATTCACCTTGCATTAACTTAGCAAAATCTCGGCAAAGAAGTTCATTAGTAGAACAAAAAATAATATCATCAACATAAATTTGAACTACTAAAATGTCTTTACCTTTTCTTTTTATAAAAAGTATAGTATTAACCTTCCCCTTTTCAAAACCTTTTTCAATTAAAAAATTTGACAATCTTTCATACCAAGCTCTAGGAGCTTGTTTCAAACCATATAAAGTTTTTGAAAGTTTAAAAACATGGTTTGGATATTTTGGATCTTCAAAACCGGGTTGTTGTTCTACATACACTTCTTCATTTATAAAACCATTTAGAAAAGCACTTTTAACATTCATTTGAAAAAGCTTGAATTTATGATAACATGCAAATGCAAGCAACATCCTAATAGCTTTCATTCTAGCTACGGGTGCATAGGTTTCATCAAATCAATTCCTTCTTCTTGAGTGTAACCCATTTAGTACCTATAGTAGATTTATTACTAGGCCTATCAACTAATGTTCAAACTTTACTCCTCTCAAGTTGATTTAACTCTTCTTGCATGGCTAATATCCAATAATCACCATTTAATGCTTCTTTGATATTTTTAGGCTCTATGCATGAGATAAATGCAACATAATTACATGTATTTCTAAGAGATGATCTAGTGGTTACCCCTTTGGATGGATCACCCAAAATCTCACCACCTTTGACATAGTTGAACTCTCTTGGGTAGGTGACCTCCCTTTCCTCTAGAGATATATCCTTCAAGGCTTCTAGAGGTGGATCTTGTGGTTCTTCTTTTGGTGGAACTTTTTCTACCTTTGATGATTGTCATCCATCATCATTGGCATCAAAAATTCCTACATCATCATCATTACAAGTATCATTCCTCGGAAGGAGGCTATCGTCGAAAACAACATGTATAGACTCTTTAACCACTAAAGTTCTTTTGTTAAATACACAATAGGCTTTAGAGTTTAAAGAGTAACCTAGAAAAATTGCTTCATTACTTTTTGCATCAAACTTGCCTAAATTTTCTTTTCCATTGTTTAAAAAAATATTTACATCCAAAATGATGAAAATAGCTAATGTTAGGCTTTTTATTTTTGAAAAGCTCATAAGGTGTTTTATTCAAAATTGGCCTAATAGTTACACGATTGACAATATAACAAGCTGTAGTTGTGGCTTCTGCCAAAAAATACTTAGGCAAATTATTTTCACAAATCATGGTTTTAGCCATTTCTTCTAAAGTTCTATTTTCCCTCTCTACAACCCCATTTTGTTGAGGTGTTCGATGAGTCAAAAAATTATGGCCATTTGAGTTACAAAACTCTTTAAATCCAAGATTTTGAAATTCGGTTTCATGGTCACTCCTAACATGAGAAATACAGTAACCAACATTGTTTTGGTTTGCTTTTAAAAATGTAATAATTTTTTCTAAAGCCTCATCCTTGGTACTTAAAAAGAGAACCCCAAGTAAATCTAGAGTAATCATCAACTAAAATAAATGCATATTGTTTTCCATCCAAGCTCATAGTTCTAATAGGGCCATAAAGATCTATATGGATCAATTGTAAAACTCTACTTGTAGATGCATCATTAATAGATTTAAAAGAAACTTTTTGTGTTTGCCTTTTGCACATGCATCACAAATTTTGTCAAGAGAAAACTTGATTTTTGGCAAGCCTCTTACTTGATCATTTTGAAATCAATTTTTCCAAAACACCCATGCTTGCATGTCTTAGTTTTCTATACCACAACCAAGAATCATGCTCATCTTTTGCATCAAAACATGCATTTGAAATATGAATGTCATCTAGATGCACCATGTATATATTTCTTATTATTTGACCAATAAGCACAAATTTATTAGATACAATGTCAATAAAGTTGCAACAATTTAAATCAAACATGACATTGAAACCTTTATCACACAATTGGCTTATGCTTAAAAGATTATGCTTAAGACCGTTAACATATAAAACATTATTAATGAGTATAGAAGAGTGATTACCAATAGAACTAATTCCTTCAATATGGCCTTTGGAGTTGTCACCAAAAGTCACTACTCTTCCACTTTTTGGTTTTAGCTCCAAGAATCGACTCTTGTCTCTGGTCATGTGTCTTGAGCATCCACTATCAAGGTACCATGAGTTTGCACTTGAAGTTTTGGCATTGTAGCAATGCCCCCTACAAACATAGAATCAAGTCTTAATTTTTGGTACCCAAATTCTTTTGGGTCCATGAGTATTAGCTCCCAAAATCTTGGTTTCCTTGAGAATCTAAGAAGCAATGGCATCAACATTTTTAGAAGCAACTAGTCCCTTAGGAACCCAAACACTTCTAACTCTCTTACCATTAGAGGCCTTTGAAAGCCTCATATTTGTAGCCATTAAAGTTTCTTCTCACATGGTTGTGTTTTGAATGATTTCCTTTTTCAAAACGAGGTGTCCCAACCTTGTTCAAAGAAGCTTTAAGATCACACACTTTCTTTTGGTGATCATCATGAGCTTTTGAAAGCAGGTTATGCAAGTCTTGGTTTTTCTTTTCAAAATCTGTTTGTTTTTCTTGCATATCCACAACATTCCTTTCAAGTTCCACATTGGTTTTGGATAAAGAATTATTTTGGATTTTCAAATCCGAAATAGTTTTCTTATATTTCAAAAGTGATTTTTTACACTTCAAAACCAATTCGTCATACACCTCTGGTAACTCATCATAAGCTTCTTGAAGCTCATCAAAAGTAAAATCAAAATTAGATGAGTTTGAGGTTACCTTAAGATCCCCCTCTAATTCCATAAGACAAATATTAGCTACATCTTGCTACTTCTCATCGGATGAGTCTTCATCGCTCCAAGTAGCTACATGTACCTTAAGCTTCTTATTCTTTTCAAAGCTCTTCTTTTTTAGTTGGGGACAATCGAACTTGATGTGTCCCAGCTTTTTGCACTCATAACAATCGATTTGGTCATTCTCTTCTTCCTTTAATTTGTTCTTGAAACCCTCCCTTCGTTGGAACTTCCTTCTACGGTTAAATTTCACGAACCTTGTGAATCTCTTGGCTAGCATAGCCATTTTTTCATCTTCTTACTCACTTGAATCGCTCTCCTCTTGTGAGGCTTTGAGAGCAATTCTCATCTTCTTCTTTTTTATTTTCTTCTTCTCCATCTTCTTCTTTTCATTTCTTCTTCTTCTTCTCATGAGTGAAAAGAGACCTCAAAAGAGCATCAAGCTTCAAGGTCTTTAGATCCTTAGCTTCGATGATGGTGGTCTTCTTTGATTCTCATGACTCAAAAAGAGAGTAGATAAGCTTCCAAACAAGCTTGTCTTTCAGAATGACTTCTTCATAACCTTTAAGCTCGCCGATGATGATGGAGAATCTATAAAACATCTTGGTGATGCCTTCATTCAGTTCCATCTTGGAGTTCTCATAATTTAGATTGAGGAGTCCAATCTTGGTCTTCTTCACTTTATTGGTACCTTTATAAGTAACTTCTAGTTTGTCTCATATCTCCTTCGTACTTGTACAAAAAAACATCTTGGCGTACTCATCCACCAAAGTGCACAAAAGAGAATATGCATGGCTTTATCATTGATTTGCAACTTCCTCTGATCTTTATCGGTTTATTCTTGCCTTGTCTTGGGAATGCGCCGATCTCCTTCTTCCTTCATCGGAATAGTCGGTCTATCTTTCACTACATCACAAAAGAGGTAATCATTTGATTTGATAAAGATCCTCATTCTATTCTTCCAAAAGGGTAGTTTACCATATTGAAATAAGGCAATTTGGAGATAGATTATGATTCCTTGAAGTGGTGTTCGAAGGTAGAAGTCATGGCTTGATTTGTTGGTTGATTGAACATCGGTAGGATCTACTCAAGAGGATATGAAGCCTTCTAATGACTGTAGCTCTGATATCGATTGTTGGGTTGAACAATCAATTCAATTGGCCAAGAGGGGTGAATTGGCAAATAAAAAATTTGTTGAAACAAATGGAAAGGCAATAAAAATTGGGACACAAGATTTATAGTGGTTCAACCTTCTAAACAAGGTTTACATCCACTACCTTAGCTATCCACACTAAGGATTTCTCAAATCCACTAGATTTGTTTTCCTTTTTGAGGCTCAAGGAGATAACCTTACAACTCCATTAAGGTTTATACCCTAAAACCTTAAGATCACTCACAAAGAGAAATACAAATTTTAACAAACTGAAAGTCCTCAAAAAGGTAGTATGTTTACACAATTTTAGGCTCACTCAACCCAGAACACTTGAGTACAATGATTACAATGAATAACTCTTAAGTAGGTTTACAAGAAATTTGACAATAAAAGCTCAAAGATGTTGGATATGTGCTTGAATGCTTTGGACTTGATGAATAGTTGTTGAAAAAGCTTTGGAGACTTGATTTTATACCCCATCGTTGATTTCTAGCAGTTTGGGTAGTTGGGATATTGATTACAGCTATTGGGATACATTTTCCCGCAATAAATAACATGAACAACCATATCGGTATCTGCCATAAAAAGAAAAAGTTGTTGCAACAAAGGGGTATCGATATGCGAAGGGGAGTATTGGTACCGAGTGAATATTTTACAATGGGCATTGGTACGGGCCATACCGTATCGATACCAATTTTGCTCACTGAAATCCTTGGAAGTTTTGGTTGAAAAGCCTTATCGATACGCCTAAGAGGGTATCGGTACGCATAACCGTTTTTCAAACTTATGGTTCCAATAAACTGACAAGGCAATAGTCAAAAATTAAATGCAAAGATTTATAAAATCTTTAACCTCATACTGGTATGCTATAATCTGTACCGATACTCGAAAGCAAAGTTGGTTTCTAGGTTTAGTAAGGTGTACTAGTACGGCTACACGTGTATTGGTACCCTATAGACATTAAGTATAAAATATTTTTCCAATAGAAAAAAATCGTACCGATATGCCATAGGCCGTATCTGTACTCATGTACCAAATTGGTTATTTTGCGTACCAAAACATTTACAAAAACTTTGGGGTTTAAGGTTTTGACTTAGAAATTATTTTATGTTCGAATGTCTATCAATTTAGTGAGTAAAATAAGTACTTAAAAATTTATTCCTGTTTATAAAATAGTCCTTGTTATATCAAAAATCAAATATAGGTTAACAAACAATACTGGCCAAGTCCAAAGAAGTACATCACTTCCCTAGGAAAAATTATTAGATGAACTCGGTTCACATCATCATCCGTGATCTTAGTCAATAAAATCATCCATCTCATGTTTTTTAAAGTAAATCCTCGTCTCTTTCCTATATATAAATAAGGAGTGAGTAGTTACTTGGAAGTTACTTTAAGATGAATAGATCTTAATAGCTTAGACTATGGATGACGTGGTCATTTTAATCCATCTAATAATTTATCCTTCTTTAGGAACCTTTGCCTTTGAAATAAACAAATAATATTATTTTCTTGGGTTGTTTGTTTGCAGTTGCAAGGATTCATCAAACAAGTAATGCAAAGAAATGAAGTTGCTGCCGCTTTTGTTAATGATGAACTGTTTTTCTTTCTGGTATGTTCTTTTGTATATGCAGTCTTCTTTTGCGGGTGAGTTTACGGTACAATAGTCTAATTTACAACTAAAAAGGTATAATTGAAATGTTAGAAAATACGGTACCTAAAATATTACCCACACAATCGAAATATTATACTTTTTGATAACATTTTAGCTTGGTGACAAATTTCAAAATTCATAGACAAGTTTTGAAACTTGTCATGAAAAAATATTTGGGTAATAGTTCAGGTTGCAACCTAAAATGTTATATTTTTTTGATAACATTTTAGGTTGGTGGTAAATTTCGAAACTCATAGATTAATTTCAAAACTTGTGGTGAAAAAATATTTTGAGTAACATTTCGATTGGTGTGAGTAACATGTTAGGTTCCATATTTTCTAATATTTCGATTATGCCGTTTATTAGTCATAAAATTAAGGCGTCGCACCATAGACTCACCTTTCTTTTGTATCGTAAAAATGAAATGAAGTTGTAGCTTTTTTCGATGTTGAAAAAAAGAAGGGTAAACAACACCATTGGTCACTCAACTATTTTCGCTTTCCTGTTTTGGTCATCAAACTATTATTTTTGATAAAACTATCATTTATGTAGCGTTTTCTCATATTTTGGTTATTAATGTTACTTTTTTTCCTGTTTTGATCACTAATCTATTACTTTGTTCCTTTTTTGATCATCAAACTATTATTTTTTGGTGACGTTTTTAACGGCGGGTAATCGAAATAAGAAAAACGTAACTTAATTGATAATTTTTGCCAAAAATAATAGTTTGGTGACAAAAACAGAAAACCTAATAGTTTAGTGACCAATGGTGTTGTTTACGCAAAAATTTGATAAAATTGTCGCATAAGCGTTCTTACTTCATCTGGCATGATACAATTACGCCTCATTTGGTACAACAGATGTAAAAGAGATGTGTTGTATTAAATAATACTTGTATATTAAAAAGATTAATGAAAGATGGTTGTTACTACATCAAGGTGTTTGGTTGTAAAATTTGTGATAAAGTTAAAAGATAAATGTTATGTATGAATGTACCCTTTTACCCTTAAAATTCTAGCTTCATATTTTCTCTTGTTTTAACTTTAAATATTATATTATTTTTAGGGTTTAGGATTTATGGTTTGGAGTTTAAGGTTTTGGGTTTGTGATTTTGGGTTTGAGGTTTAGTGTTCAAGGTTTAGAGCTTTGAGTTTTAAGGTTCATGATTTAGGGCTTAGATTTTAAAGTTTGGAGTTTAGTGTTTAAGGTTAGGGTTTAGAGTGTGTAATTTAGGGTTTAAGGGTTGGGGTTTATTGTTCAAGGGTAGGGATTTATTGTTTATGGTTTAGAGTTTGGGGTTTGATGTTTGAGTTTTAAGGTTTATGTTTTGAGGTTTGGGGTTTATGGTTTGATGTTCATGGTTTAGGATTTAGGGTTTATGGCTATGATGTATTGTTTATGGTTTAGAGTTTGTGGTTTGATGTTTGGGGTTTAGAGTTTAATGCTTAGGGTCTATAGTTTGGACTTTTTGTGTTTAGGCTTCGAGGTTTGGAGTTTGAGAGTTGATGTTTATCGTTTAGGATTTAGAGTTTGTGACTTGATGTTTTGGGGTTTAGGGTTAGGGCTCATTGTTTAGGGTTTAGGGTTTATGATTGAGTGTTGGGATCATTATTTAGGGTTTAGGTTTAGCATATTTACAATGATGTAAATACGTGAAAAATAGTATAAGAGTATAATTGACAAAACTGGTGTTTTAAATAAGCACCACTCCCTTGATAGATATCCCCAACTTGTGTATAAAATAATACACCGTATTAAATTTCACATCTACTAAACGCACATGTAAAAGTAGGTTTCGTAATAGAGTTAAATAATATAACACGCTAGTTACAACCCAACCAAACGAGGCGGTAGAGGGTGTAAAAAATATCATATCTGAGTAATAAGATGATATGATCTGAAAGTTTAGATATTAGATTTTTTTTAAATTTTTTTAGATATTTTGGATCGAATATTCGGTAAAAAAATCGGATAATCATTTTTGATATAGATCAAAATATTTTGAATTTCGAATTATCCAAAAATCTGAAAAAGTAAATACCTTTTGTTATTTTGGTGTTAATTGTTATTTTAGTCGCTCCACTTTTGAATGTAGTGTAATTTCGTGTAATTACTTATTGTTTTGTCCTTTTAAAGTTTTATTTTTATTCAATTTAATCCCTTATCATGTTTATTTTTATTTTTGTCATTTATTTATTACATTGTATATTTATTATTAGATTATTGTAAAGCATTATTATTATTTTTTTGACAAATTTTATTTTTAATCTTACCAAGAGGAGAGAGAAAAATAAAAATTTTAGGGGAAGAAAATAGGTGTTCGTAGTGGGCTTTAAAACCATGATATAAGGGAATGTGATATAACAAAGATAAATAGCTTAGTTAGTATAATAATTAAAAATATTTTTCTCTATTCTACTACATTTATTATGATTATTATTATTATTGTTATTTTTATCATTATTATTATTATTGCTATATCTATTTTAAGAATTAGGATATCGAATATAACAGAGGTCTAGAAAATGTTAAATAATGTCATAAAATGTAAAATTTAATTTTTCTGATCGAATTAAGTCATATTAAAATTCAAATGTCGGATTCAAAATTTTAAATATCTAAAAAATTAGATATCTAATCTTTAATTGAATGAAGATCATTATTTTAGTTATTCAAGAATTTAGATATCCAAAAATTTGGAAGTTATATTCGAAAATACATACCCCAGCAGGAGAGTGGGAAGGTGGATTCCTAACCATACGAAACTATTTTTATATTTGTCAAATATTATAAATATAAAAATTGTTTCTAAGCAGGAAGTGAAAGAGGATAAGACAAAAACATCCTTGAACGGAAGCAAACAAAAGAGACCCAAGAGAAGCACGTAATAAGGACAATAATAGCATAGGCATTAGCAGACTATTTGACATTAAAAGTAAATAAAAAAAGGAAAAGAGACCATACCACAGAGAAAGGGACAGAAGGTTTTGTCAGTGCAGAAGGAAGGGCTGAAAGAAAGAGACGAACGAAAGAGAAAGCTCTGTTGCTGTTTCCCTCCTCTGCTTCTCTTTCTTTCACTCTTTTTCTCTCTCAAACGGCCCAAACCAAACCTTCTCTATCCATTCCCTCGTCCTTTCGTTTTTAAAGATCGAACACGAAGAGGTTTCTCTCTGGTTATAGTTTTTTAATTACTCGTCTGAGTCTACTCACCCCCCGAGTTATGGGCTGCTGCGAATCGATCTTTCTCAGGAAACCCGACTCAGTGCACAAATCCAATTACAGCCAAAACAACCGTGTCACCCAGACCAATAACGGCCCTTGCTCCTCGTCAAAAGGAGGAAAGGATTCCCTTGCCGGTAAGGCTTCGACCTTCTCCGATTTCTCCGAGTTTTCCCTAGCTGAGCTTAAGGCTGCCACCAACAATTTCAGCTCCGAATTCATTGTCTCCGAAAGTGGTGAGAATGTCCCCAATGTGGTCTACAAAGGCCGCCTCCAGAACGGCAATAATCACCGTTGGATCGCGATCAAGAAATTCCCCAAATTAGCCTGGCCCGATCCCAAACAGTTTTCCGTATGTTCTCTTTTTCTCTCCCAAGTCATTGTATTGTTTCCGTTTTGGGGTTTCCCACCTTAGTGTTCTTCTGTTTCTCCTTGAAGGATGAAGCTCGGGGTGTTGGCAACTTGAGACACAAGAGAGTGGCTAATTTGATTGGGTATTGCTGCGATGGCGACGAGAGGTTGCTTGTTGCCGAATACATGCCCAATGATACCCTTGCAAAGCATTTATTTCACTGTATGGTTCCAGTTTTTGCTATCATTTTGTTTTCTGAACAAAAAGAAAATTCAATTTAATTAAATTTGGGTGCAGTTATTGCTTTCTCCGACCTAGCTGTGTTGGGTGTTTATTGATGTGTTTTGTTAAACTTGTTTCCAACTAAAATAACTCTCATCTACTAAGATCCTGCATGATAATATCTCAAGTTTTATTTTGTCAAGTAATTTAAATAAAACCATGTTGTTTTGCCATATTGTCCAGTGGAAGCAGAATTTTTGGCTTACTCTTTAGTTTTAATGTTTCATTTTGGCTTGAATATAATTTCAGTTCTTTATTTGGTTGGCAGGGGAGAACCAGACTATTGAGTGGGCTATGCGGTTGAGAGCTGCTTTATACATGGCTGAAGCATTAGAATATTGTAGTAGTCAAGGCCGCCCATTGTACCATGATTTGAATGCATATAGGGTTCTCTTTGATGAGGTATTGCAACAAATTTCCTTATTTAGGTATCTGTATTTCTTTTGTAGAGCATATTGAGAACTCTTTTAATGGTTTTGGCAGAATGGTGATCCGCGACTCTCGTGTTTTGGCTTGATGAAGAACAGCAGGGATGGGAAAAGTTACAGTACCAATCTTGCATATACACCTCCCGAGTATCTAAGAAATGGTAACAGCCTTTTAATTCATATAATTTTTTAACTTCTCCCTCATTCTTGTTAAGAGCAAGATAACAATCTTGCTTTGAGTGTATGTTTCATTTAATGAGCAAGTGTAAATCTAAAACTTGTTTATTTGGTCAAGTGTTTTGAAATGTTTAGATCTGAATTATCTTTCATTTCTTCTCATAAGCTAGAAGGGAGGAGTTCTAGTTTTATACAAACCTACATAAACAAGCTTTTTGCAAACACCTCTAGTAAGTGAGCGATCCTTGTCAAATTAGCTATGATCATGTGTGTATTTTATAAATGAATTAAACTTACTTAAACTTGCCCTTGATAGATTACGTGAGAATTGCTGCCATAAATTCATCTTTATGAAATATGGGGAAAAGGGAGGGGGAGATGCTGGAATAACCACCTATGGATGGATCTTTTTCTTTTGCCGAAGTTTCTAGCTTTGCCTTGGGATTGATTGTGCGTCTGAGAGCTTCGTCCATTTGAGATATTTATTGAAGATCATAATGCCTTAAGCTTCAATGGATTCCAAGTGTGCAACTGTATAATTTGATAAAGATACAAGTGAACTAAGTCTATCGTGAAAATTGATTATTTAGAGCTTTGAAGTTTCTAGGACTGAAAATTCTAACCATTGATTATTTGTTTTAGAATTGCTCTTAGCTTGAATGATTGTTCTGATTTGATTAAATTATTAACATCTGTGTTCTAGGAAGGGTTACTCCTGAAAGTGTAATATTCAGCTTTGGAACTGTCCTTTTGGATCTTCTCAGTGGAAAACACATTCCTCCGAGTCATGTAAGTATTATCCATTTACTACTCTTTTGTTGCTTGGAAAGGTGTAATCTATGCACATAATGAAGTGATTCCAGTATTTCAGCTGTGCATATTTGTGGTGTTTAGACCTAAGGGAAAATTTGAATGACCATTTAAAATGGGGTTCTGGTTTCAAAATGTTGGATATGTCGATACCAAGGGTCTGTGATTTCTCACGGATGGTCAAATTATAACAACACATGTTTAGCTTTGTTTTGATTGTACATTTTCAAAGTTTGGATATGATGACTCCGCCTAATTTATGCATGCTGATTTTTCACGAAGAATAAGGGATAAAAATATTATTTCTGTGGCCACTTCAGTTCTCCTGTCTTTAATTCTACCTCATTATTTGTAAATTTTGGAGAATTATTTTCAGAAAAATATTTATTCGTATATTAATTGTATGCAGGCTCTTGATATGATACGGGGCAAAAACATCCTTCTCTTGATGGATTCACATCTAGAGGGAAACTTTTCTACTGAAGAGGCAACCGTCGTCTTTGATCTTGCCTCACAATGTTTGCAATATGAACCAAGGGAGCGGCCAAAGACCAAAGATCTTGTCACCACACTTTCCCCATTGCAAAATAAACCTGATGTGAGTCCCGCTTTTGTCCTTCTTCACTCTTCCCCCAAATTTCCACATCTTTTGTGAAAATATTGTTTGCATTTGCTGTTTTGTTCTTATGGAAATATCAGAATTTGTATTTTATCAGACTTTGAGGACTCGAGTCTTCATTTGTAGGTTCCATCTTATGTGATGTTGGGAATTCCCAAGAATGTAGAGGGGCCTCCTCCCCCTCCTCAACAACCTCTGTCTCCAATGGGTGCTGCCTGTTCACGGATGGATCTCACAGCTATCCATCAAATTTTGGTAACGACACATTACAAAGATGATGAAGGAACAAATGAGGTAATTGTATCATTCAATGTAGATTTATGGATGCCTGTGTATTATGTGGTGCTAAATCCCTTTGGATATGGACTGGTTCAGCTCTCCTTTCAAGAATGGACTCAACAAATGAGAGATATGTTGGAGGCAAGAAAGCGAGGAGATGTAGCATTTCGTGACAAAGATTTTAAAAATGCTATAGATTGCTACTCTCAGGTATACATTTTCACTTCTTACTGGGATGAAGAGATTACATTCAATTCACAGAATTTGTCTGGTCTGAAAAGGTTCAGAGCCTGTTTCTCCAATTAATTTACTTCACGGTGCTTCTTGTAAGTTATCAGTTGGAACCTGGGGACTTTTTGCCCAATAGAAAAATGAGGGTGGGGAAATTTGAGACTCTTGTTGCTTGTATCCAAGCATGTTTAGGCAGCACCATAGATAATTGGTAGAAGGAAAAAGATGTCATTTTTATGCAGTAATGCTTAATTTTATCCATTTCTTTGCAGTTCATAGATGTTGGAACCATGGTTTCTCCAACCGTTTATGCACGTAGAAGTCTTTGCCATCTTTTGTGCGATCAACCAGATGCTGCCCTTCGAGATGCAATGCAAGCACAATGCGTGTTCCCCGACTGGTCAACAGCATTTTACATGCAGGCTGTTGCCCTGGCCAAGTTGGACATGCAGAAGGATGCAGCTGACATGTTGAATGAAGCTGCTGCACTAGAAGAAAAACGGCAATGGGGCGGGAGAGGATCTTGAGAAGTCGGTTCAAGTTTGTGGCTCTGTAATATTCTTAATTTTTTGTAAGGGTGGGGCTAAAGATCAAAATCGATTGTGACTGTTCTTGTTGTACACGCCGAGATTAATGTATGGTGGAAACTGGGATGGTGGTTTTGTGCAAAAAATTGGAATACTGTAACGTCCGGGGAGAGGAAGGCATTTGTTTTGCAGTGCCATCACTTGTTCCTATTTTTTTTTTGTGATTTTAATGAAAATAATTGATTTGTTGATTATATGGTTCTTTCTTGTCAGGTGTTTCCAGATATCTAAAATGCCAAAAGTCTTGCAGGTTATCGATTTGTTTGATTACAGGAGATAAAGAGATCTCAAAATATTAGTATACGTTTTGGCAGATGAATTAGGAAATTTCATATACTCTTCTATTACAATTTTGGTTCTTTGATTTCTGAAAATATTTTTCGTTCTTTTATTTTTATTTCAAAAAACAATTTTCATTTTTTATTTTCTAGAAATGAAAAAACATGATTTGGTAAATAAGAAAATATTTGTAATAATGAAAATATGAAAACATATTTGATTATCTATTTTTTAGGTCTTTCTTGGCTCATAGTATTGCTTCGCTGCTCCAACGTTAATGGGAGGTTCATGTGGTGTATGTTTTTTCGAGAAGAAAATAAAGTAGCCGATAGAATGGCTAGATTTGGGCGAAGAGATGATTTTCTTTGTCATCGTTTCTTATTTCCGCCCAATGAAGTACTATCTTTGTTGCACAGTGACTCTGTGAGGTCGACCGTCAGGAGCACTTAGTAGTTTTTTTCTTCAGCGGTAGTCTGCGACTTCTTGCATGGGGATGGATACAATTAGGTGGTTCATGTTGGCAATTCATTTGTTTCGACGAGGTTTTGCTTTGTAATTTGACTATAATTATTATTATGTGTATTATTATTTTTTGACTAGGTTTAGAGCATTTTTCATGAGGCACGTGCTAATAATCCTTTTATTATAAAAAAAATAAAACCATAAAAATTGTTGAAAAAATATTATTTTGTTTATATGGATTTGAATTCGGACTAATTCAGTTTTAACAAGAACACGACCCCAGATCACTGGCCAATCATTTTTTGTTTTAACCTTACAAAATATATATATTTTTAATAAATTTTTAGCTTGCCAATAAAAAACTGAATTCAACAAAAAAAAATCCTTGAACTGAACTGAATATCACTTCTTCCATGGGTGTAAATGGGAAAGTGGGATCAACCACTCTTTCATTACTCTAATTCCTAAAGTTAAGAATCTGAAGTCGCTTGAAGAATATCGTCCGATAAATTTGGTGGGGGGCATGTACAAATTACTACCAAAGGTGTTGGCAAGAAGACTTAAGTTGGTTATAGGGAAGATTGTTGGAGAGTCACAATTTGCCTTTATTCCCGGAAGACAAATCTTGGACTGTTCCCTGTTGGCAAATGAAGCGATCGACTTTGTTAAAAAGTCAAGAAACAAAGAAATTGTTTTTAAAATTGATTTTCAGAAGGCGTACGACACAGTGAGCTGGGAATTTTTTATTTGTGTCATGAAGGAATGTGGCTTTGGGGAGAAATGATGCGACTGAATCTTTAAATGCATTTCTTCAGCCTCGATTTCTGTCCTAGTAAATGGTTCTCCAACATAGGCTTTCTCTATTTCGAAAGGTCTCAGACATGGATGTTCACTCTTGCCGTTACTTTTTAATTTAATTGGGGAGGCTCTTAATCTGTTGCTGGAGAAGGCAGCTAGACTGAGATTGTTTACAGGGTTTAAGGTAGGAAGGCCTGAGGTCGCTATTGAGATTTCGCATCTTCAGTTTGCAGATGATCTACTCATTTTTTGTGGAGGATCAGAGGTTCAGGTCTGCAATATCAAAAGGGTCCTACGGGTGTTCGAATTGGCCTCGGGCTTGAAATTAAACCTTAAAAAAAGTAGGGTGTTTGGCATCAATATACAAAAAGATGTTGTGAAGAGCTGGGCATCGGGTTTGGGATGCTCCTATGGGAATTTTCCGATTGATTACTTAGGCTTGCCGTTGGGGGTGAACCGTAACTCTGCTGCACCATGGGAACCTGTCTTTACAAGTTTTTCAAATAGACTTGGAGGATGGAAAGCTAAATTTCTCTCCATTGGTGGTAGATTGACTTTAATTAAAGCAGTATTGACAAGTTTTCCGGTCTACTTTCTTTCTTTATTTAGGATGCCTGGAATGGTTGCAGCAAGGTTGAACAAGTTAATGGTTGTATTCTTATGGGGGTGATATCGAAAAGTCAAAGGTTCGCTGGGTTAAATGGACCCAAGTGTGTTTGCCGAAAGGAAATGGTGGGTTAGGGGTAGCCAATCTAGAGTTGATGAACCGAGCTTTACTTGGTAAATGGATATGGCGTTATGGGAATGAGCAATCAAGTCTATGGCGTCGCCTATTGGCCGCAAAAATCCCGGGGAATAACCATAATCTTATTCCTTTGCAGGCAACGACCAAGTATTATTCGTGCATTTGGAATGGTATTGCCAGATCGTTCTTTGCTAACGAATTATTTGGGCAAACTATGAGATCAAATCTGACATTACAGGTGGGTGATGGTAACTCCATTCTTTTTTGGACTGATTTATGGGTGGGTGAGGCTACCTTAAAGGAGAAATATACCAGAATCTTCGCCTTGGCAGTGAATAAATCAGGGTCTATTTCCAAGTTTAGTAAAAAGGTGACAATGGGTGGGTTTGGTGCATCACTTTGCGACGTCCATTGTTTGATTGGGAGATTCCGCAATGGAGTAATTTGATGGATTGTCTTCGAAACTTCAAGGCATCTAGCTTGGAGCAAGATTGGGTAAGATCTAGCGATGGAGCTTTCTCGGTAAAATCATTACGAGAGATCACAGGAAGTAATCAAAATGATGACCTGATTTGGAAGGACATTGTTTGGCGTGGTTTTGCGCCCCCGAAAGTTGAGATTTTTGTTTGGCTAGTGATCTGGGGTCGTGTTCCAATTAAAACAGAATTGAGAAAGCGTGGAGTGTCGACCATTGAAAATGATTGTTGTCCATTATGTAAGAATTATTCGGAGACGGTTGCGCATTTGTTTATGAACTGTAAAGGGGTTTGGCTCATCTGGATGAAGATAGCTAGGGTCTCAGGTGTGACAACTGCTTTGCCCCGGGAACCAAGGCAGTTTCTGCAAGCATGGAACGAGTTGGGCAACAGTAAAAACAAGTATTGGCAGCCGGTTATCCCATTTGCTATTATATGGACGGTGTGGCTATTTAGGAATGAGGTAGTTTTTAAGGGAAAAGAGGTAGATTGGTTACAAGTAGATTATTTGGTCAGATTCAGATTTGCTTCTTGGTTAAAAGCTAAGGTCCCAGGAAGACATATTTCAGTTGAGGATTTGGTGGCTGATATTTCCTTGGCTTTAAACCTCGGTAAGAATGGTAGGAAAAAGAATCCGATACAGCAGTGGATTCCTCCTCCCCCGGGTTTTTAAAAAATGAATGTGGATAGCGATGTGAATAGAAGGTCTTCGATGAGTGGAATTGGTGGGATTCTCAAAGATAGCAACGGTTCGTCATTACTAGAATTTTCAGAATCGATTGGGCGTGGCCCTCCAGCTTTTGCTGAGTTTGAGGCAGTTAAATATGGAATTAAGATGTTATTATGTCTTTATGGTCAAAGAGTTATAGATTGATCGTGGAAGTGGATTGCAAATTGGTGTCGGATTGGATCTTCGGATTGGTGGAACCACCTTCAATTGTTTCTTCTGAGATACAGGAAATAGCTGAGCTGATTAGGGAGAAGGGAATACTAGTATGATGCATCACTAGGAACTGCAATGTGAAAGCAGATTGCCTAGCAAAAAAGGGAATTGGGTAATTGTTGTGGGTAGGATTTGAGGCTGATGCATGTTAGGTTCTGGCGTTGTCAAAAGTTCCAGAAGATTCCATATTCGTCTTTGACATGCAATACGATTCCATGGCAGCCTTTGAACTGTGGTAAAGCTTGTAAGCAACCGTTTAAAAATGATAGTCTTCTTTCAAGGTCTGGGACTGTTGGAACTTTTGAAAAGATTTCCATTACAGGGAATTTGTTTTGTTTGAGGTAATGGATTGGTCGGTCGGTCGGTCGGTCGGTCGGTGTTTAGTTGAAGAGTGATGTTCAGTTCAGTTCAAGGATTATTTTTTGTTGAATTCAGTTTCTTATTGGCAAGCAATAATGGTAGGGAAGATGGTGGAGGGGAGAAGAAATAAAAAATTATAAATATGAAAGATTAAATGTGTAATTATACAAATTATTTTTATTTCGGTGGTCAAAATAGAAGTAGTGTAATACTTTAGGGACTGTCTAGGTAATTTATCTTTTTTTTTTACTGTACCAACTCAGCACGCTATCGGTGTCTAACGACAATTAACACCCGAGTGACTAAATGTTTAAAAAACGAAAATGTAAGTGACCATAACAATCAGTTTTTAAAATCGGTGACCAAAAGTGTACACTTACTAAATTTAAGTGACCATTCCAATAGTTTACCCTAAAATAATTCCATAAAATTTTACAGAAATTATTAACTTAAAAGATAGAGTAAATTTGTACACTTTAGAAAACAATCATATTTTTTTCGACTGAAAATGATAAGTTGAATTTTATTGAAACAAGAGAGTAGGTGCAACATGAACATCATAACCAATCAAAAAGATATTCTGGAATTAATTCACCAAAAAACTCATATAGATAAAACCTTATACATTTCTTTAAAACTGCCATCCATCATCTATAAAATCTCAGCGATCATCAATAAAGTTCTTTGTCTCTTATTTAATATACAACAATTAATTCACCAAAAAACTCATATAGATAAAAATAACTTAATTGGATAACTCATAATTAAGTCTACATAGCAAGATTTTTAAATTAAAGATTCTTAATAAGATAAAATATTAATAAATATTTAATTTATTAGATAACATCAAATGATTAAAAATATAATAGTCAATTATATAATTTTAATGGTAAAACCCATATAAGTTTTTTCTTAATAGAAGTCACTAGTCTTATTAAAAAAAATAACCAAAATTACAATAAGGGTTTACAACTATCATCATAAACTAAATACATAATTTGGACATTTTTCTATGACATTGACACAAGAAACTAGCCACTTTAGATCACACAAGGACTATACATGGAAAATGTTAAAAACCCAACCAAAAGAATCGAACGGAAAAAGATATAAATAAATCTAACTGCATCAGCAAATGAACCACAAAAGGGAAATAAGTTATTGAAAGACCACCGAGAATCGTAAATCAAAGCCGAAAGTCGTGAGAAACTATTCACAAATGTAAACCGCATATCCAAATTCAATCCAAGGGTCCAGAGCGAGGAAGATCAACAGGATTATAAATAAACGTCATCTTGATCAGTCATGGCGTCGTCAAATCCAACCATGAGAAAACATAAAATAAAAGCTGACCTAAACGACCGAGAAAGAAGACGAAAAATGTGCCAAAAGGCAGAGATAAATGTGCCACAAAGATAGAGGAAAATGTACCACAAAGGCAGAGTTATTCTTATTAAAAAACTAAAAAGATGTAACACCCTCGACCCGGCCTAGTCGCAAGACTGAACCGAGCAAGCTACATTAGGTTTACCGAAGTAAACCGTGAAGATACAACTCAAAATGCGCGCATTTTTTTCTTTTTATCTTGTCTAGATGCATAATTATTACTCTATGTGTACATACTGATCTCTAGTGAAAACCCAACTCAATCGGGCATCAAATTGACATCCAATTGAACACAAATGCAATTTAGGGACCAAATTGCAATTTCACAAAACTACGGAGACTTAGCTCATTCTTCTATTACCAACCTTTAATTAAGTTGGTTTCATACTTACATGTCAAAAACCAGACCAAAAAGATCATCCAATCTTATTCAATTGCATCACCAAGACTCAGGGACTAAAACGCAAAAAACATAATCATAAACAACTTTAACGGCCACCTGTATCGATACGCCACTAGCTGTATCGAAATGGCCTAATAGCCCCGTTTCGATATGTTGTAAGATTTATCGGCACGCCATGTCGGATTAAAGCATAATTTAAAATTTGTCAAAGGTTGTACCGATACGGGTTGCATGTGTTTCGGTACAGGGGAAACATCCCAAAAAGCATTTTCCAGTAGCGTAAGACCGTACCGATACTTGAACACCCGTACCGATCCCAGGTGCCTAAATTCGCCTAGCCGTACCGATACGGTCCTCCGCGTATCAGTACGCCTGGGCATGTAATGTCTTTTTAGCTAGTTTATTATACATTCATCCATACTAAAACATCCTAACATGCTCCTAGCATACGTCCAACCTATTCAAAGATCACTTCACACCATAACATCACAGATTTCAACATCATTCATGTCATCTTGTATCAAGTGATAAACTAGAGCCATGCTTCCTAGAAAACCAAATAGGCAAAGCATGAAACTCCAAACCATCACCAATACCAAATCACAAAGGCTATTTACAAATCAAGAGTAGCTAGACAAACATGCTTAAACAGGGAGTTCAGCAAAACATCTCTCAAATAATAACGAAAACCCCCATTGCCCTTATTACTTATAGTCTAACTCAAAACATACTTTGGTTACCAAGTCTTGTACCGATCTCTTGCTTCCTGCTGCCTTTCAAGCTTTCAATTCTCTACATTGGTGGACAAAACGAGTGTAAGCACACTAGGCTTAGTGATGAGTGCTCAAAAACAATACACCATCAATGCATTAAAATCATTTCTCAACATTACATTAAAATCTCATTTCAAACATCCCTTAAAACATTACCATGCGTTTAAAACCATGCACTTAACATATTTTAAAAACTAGCATATTAAACCATATGCAACTTGTATCATTAACCAACAGAAAGTCTCATTGTTCAACCTCAATTTAAGCCTTCCCATGCATAACAACAATATGCAAAGCTTAAAGAGTAAACATGTATAAATCACATTATACAACATAAACTTTTTAATGATACATCAACAATTATATTGGCTCACAAGTGATAATTAACCAAGTTCCATTTCCAAAAGAGTTCATTGGATACACAGATTCAGCAAGTGTTTGCCCAACACTTCAAGCCATCTCAACCGAAAATAGCGATACAATTACAATCGCGATACCTAACAACCGGGTACACTTTCAACCCACGGGGACACCAACCCTTTACCTCAGTTAGATGCTTAATCCACTAACGAGAGTATACGGTACTGTAAAACCCCTCTACCGTTAGGGTACATGGATGGAGTTTTCGGTACACGGATCTAAACCCCTCAACATCCAAGGCGACTTATTGCAGTGCACTAACAATCCTATGGCCGGCCAACTATATCCGATAACAATTTTAAAACCACATCACTTGCCAATATAATTAACCATTTACCTCACTATTTTTAACAAGCATTAAACCAAACCATTTTCCAAAGAAACAACCATGCTTTAAACCACAAGTATAATCCATATACTTACAAGGATCACTTATCATGTGCGTCCTTCAGCATTTCATGCTTAGAAACAGTATTTCAAATACTTTAAATCATGCTTAAACAGTAGGCTCAATGTAAATTAAAATAAGTGCATGAAAACCATTTTACACTACCACGACCAAGAGAGAAAAACCATATTTACTTACTTCCGAGTTTAAACCAGCGTATAAAGCTAAGTTTAAACTCCCATAACCACCTTTAAAACTTTCCAAAGCTATAATCCACGTTCTCACTCACCGATACGCAAAACCTCGATTCGCTGACGCGAAATCAGGCGTCCG
Organism: Hibiscus mutabilis; assembly: GCA_019671005.1. NCBI lineage: Eukaryota > Viridiplantae > Streptophyta > Magnoliopsida > Malvales > Malvaceae > Hibiscus > Hibiscus mutabilis. The sequence continues at coordinate 39,645,788 of CM033732.1, forward strand.
AAGCCTCCAAAGCTTCACCGATCACTTTTGTACCAACCTCCCCTGTTTTAACCACATTACAACAGAGAATTAATGCATCTCAATGCATTCAAAACACTGCAACAACAATTCCTCACGGACTTCCACAATCCTCTCAAAATTACCTAACCACAACAATCGAAATCATCACCTAAGCCTTTCCAACCACAACCCAGCCACAATCTAACAATATAACACTTCCATAATCATCAATTAACACTCAAAAATAGGATTAATTCATCCAAATACTTCCAACAATTAACAGCCACAACAACTTCACAAAACACCAATCTAACAACCTAAACAACTAGGGATTCAAGAGTTTCGGGATTCCATTGATAAAGATAACTTATCAACATAATAATACATCCAAAATATGATTATAACCAATCTCCAACATTAGAAAATAGATCCAAAACGAAACTTTCACTCTTCTATCAATTTCACCCAATTAAATCAATTAATTCAATATAAAATCACAAAATCAGATTAGAAACCATAAATCAAGGATCAAACACTTGGTAAGATCAATAAAGAACCATTCAATAGAGGAGATCATAGACCTTACCCTTATTGTGTGATTTCTCCCTCAATTGGCTTGTTTAAAGCTAAGAAAACACAAGATTTCAATGAGGTTTTGTAAAACAAAGTTAAAGAATCAATTACAAATCAATAATCTGAGTAAAATGATCTCTCGCCTCTGATTTTTAATGAAAACTTGAGTGTTTGGCAGAAGAAAACTGGAGAGAAAAGTTACGTCAATTTTCTTGAAAATGATAAGTAACTTTTTAATAAACAAATCCTCTTTAATTAACTTTTAAAACACATGTTAAAAAGGTTTAATTGATAGGAGAAATCACCAGTAAAAACTTGGTAAAATAGCTCATTAAGGATTCTAAGAGTTTGATCCCTTTTATTTTAATCATCTTTAAAAACTAATTTTCAAAAATTGCATTTTGGTCACTAACCAAAATGTCACACTTCCAAAACCCATTTTCCAAAACTGTTTTTACCAATATTAATCATATATTAAAATATGATTTTTTTAATCATTTTTCCAAATTTTTATCTTACCGAAAAATATTTACTCCCGAATTTGACTCGAATCCGTAACCCAATCCATTGGACCTTCTAACAAGCCACAAAACCGCTTGGCCCAAAATCGAGGCGTTACAACTCTCCCCCTCTTAAAAATTTCTTCCTCGAAATTTTAACTGAAGGAAACAGGTGTGGAAACTGTTCCAACATATCCGACTTGCGTTCTCACGTGGCCTCCTCAACACCGCGGTGCCTCCACAACACCTTAACAAGCTCGATTGTCTTGCCACACAGAACCTTATTGTTGGTATCCAGAACTTTTACTGGTTCCTCATCTTAAGATAGATTCGGTCTCAACTCAATATCCTCCACTGGCATAACATGCGAGGGATCTGACCGATACCTCCGCAACATCGAAACATGAAACACATCATGAATCCTCTCCAACTCATGAGGTAACCTCAAACGGTAACCAACAGGACCCAGACGCTAAACAACCTCGTATGGTCCAATAAACCTCGGGCTAAGCTTCCATTTCCGCCCAAAATGCATCACCTTCTTCCAAGACAATACCTTCAAAAACACCCGGTCACCAATCTCATACTCAACATCCCTACGCTTCAAATCCACGTATGATTTTTGACGATCCAAAGCCGCTTTCAAGCGCTCACATATCAAAATCACTTTCTCATACGTGCCTTTCAACACATCAGGCAAGGAAAGATGCTTTTCCCCAACCTCCGCCCAACACACAGGCGTACGACACTTTCGGCCATACAACGCCTCATACGGTGCCATATGTATACTAGTCTGGTAAATGTTATTATAAGAAAACTCCACCAATGGAAATTGCTTTTCCCACGTTCCCTGGAATTCAATAATACAACATCTTAACATATCCACTAGAACATGAATCACGCGTTTCGACTGACCATCCATCTGAGGATGATACGAAGTTCTGAAATTTAGCCGAGTTCTCAGAGAACGATGCAAGCACACCCAAAACCTTGCCGTGAAATGTGGATCTCTATCTGAAACTATGGATTTAGGCACCCCATGAAAACGTACAATCTCGGAGATGTACAGATCAACCAACATATCTAAGGTATACGTAGTATGCACAGGCACAAAATGTGCACACTTCGTAAACCGATTGACAATCACCTAAATGGAATCCTTTTTTGTCGGCGTCAAAGGCAACCCAGACACAAAATCCATGGTGATTCTCTATCACTTCCATTTCGGTATCCTCAACGGTTGCAACAACCCGGAAGGAAACTGATGCTCAGCTTTCACCCACTGACATACCATGCATCGAGAAACAAAATTAGCCACATCTTTCTTCAGGCCAACCCAATAGTACTCCTCCTTCAAACCATGATACATCTTAGTACTATCGGGATGCATAGCAAAAGGACTAGCATGAGCTTCAGTTAGAATGGTACGCCTCAACTCATCATCTTCAGGCACCACAATTCAACCTTTAAAACACAACACTTCCTCATCATTGAAATAAAAATCCGTAGGATTCCCATCCATGATATCCTTCACACGCGAAACCAAACTCTCATCATGCGGTTGTCTCTCCTTAATCAACTGTGACAAGGATGGTTTCACTTGTAACTCAGCTATCAACCGAGCGAACATAACTCTCAACTCTATAGCAGCCTTCATAATCAAAGCATCTGCCACCACGTTAGATTTGCTCGGGTGATACTCAATAGAAAAATAATAATCTTTAAGCAACTCTAACCACCTCCGCTGTGTAAGATTCAGCTCCTTCTGGGAAATCAAATACTTCAGACTTTTATAATCTATATAAACCACACATTTCTCCCCATAAAGGTAATGCCTCTAGATTTTCAAGGCAAACACAACTGCGACAAGCTCTAGATCATGAGTAGGGTCATTACGCTCATGTACCTTCAACTACCTCGACGCATACGCAACCACCTTACCTTCCTACATCAACCGCAACCAAGCCCAACATATAACACATCACTATAAACAACGAACTCTTTTCCCGATTCAGGATGAACCAAAACTAAAGCTCGTGTCAAAGCTTCCTTCAATCTTTTAAAATACCGCTGCTTATCGTCCATCCACTCAAAACGAACATTCTTCTGCAACAACTTGGTTAAAGGAACCGCCAAACTAGAGAACCTTTCCACATACCTACGGTAATAGCCAGCCAACCCAAGGAAACTCCGAACTTCTGTCATCAATTTAGGCACCTTCCAACTCATCACAGCCTCAACCTTGTGCGGATCAACACGTATTCCTTCAGCTGACACAACATGCCCAAGGAAAATAACCCCCTAAGCCAAAACTCATATTTTCTTAACTTGGCATACAACTGATTAACCAACAACGTCTGAAGCAAAATCCGTAAATGTTTATCATGATCCTCCTCGGTACAAGAGTACACAAGGATATCATCGATAAACACAACCACAAACTGGTCTAAAAACTCATAGAACATACGGTTCATCATGTCCATGAAAGCAGCCGGTGCATTAGTCAAACCAAATGACATCACCAAAAACTCGTAATGCTCGTACCTCGTACGAAAAGCTATTTTGGGTACATATACATCCTTCACCTTCAACTGATAGTACCCAGACCTCAAATCTATCTTAGAAAACACCGAGGCACCTCTGAACTAATCAAACATATCATCTATCCGTGGCAAGGGATACTTGATCTTTATCATCAACTTATTCAGTTGCCAATAGTCTATACACATCCGCAATGTTCCATCATTCTTCTTTACAAACAACACCGGTGCTCCCCACGGTAAAATACTAGGTCTAACAAAACCTCGAATAAACAACTCTTGCAGTTGCATTTTCAACTTCTTCGAAGCCATGCGATACAGAGCAATGGACACTGGTGTTGTATCTGCAAAGACCTCGATGCCAAACTCAACCTCACGGTCTGATGGCAACCCCGACAACTCTTCTAGAAAAACACCTGAAAACTCATACATGGTGCTAATATTCTGCACCTTCAACTCTTTTGAACCCTGATTCATAATGTAGGCCAAGAAAGCATGACATCCAGAATCTAACATTTGACTTGCTTCCAAAGCCGAAACAACATTGGACAAAAACTTAGCATTCTCACCAACAACTACCACCTCAAAATCATATGATAACCTCAAGGATATTTGTTTGGTCTCAAAGTCCACCACAACCCTATGTTCGATTAACGAATCCATACCCAAAATCACATCAAAACCATGGAATGGCAACTCCATCAAGTCCACGATAAAATCATATCCCTGAACCATCAGCGGACACCTATGATACAACCTCCTAACCATGGCTGTCTCCCCAAGAGAACTAGTAACTCTAACACCCACATTAAGAGTTTCAACAGGTATATCAAGAAACTGTGCATGCTCACTCAAGATGTATGAATGGGTAGAACCAGAATCAACCAACGAATACAACGGTAAAGACTGTAAAGATAATGTACCTACAATCACATCGGTGTCATTGTGACCTTCTCGGTGCACATACACCCTAGCCAGTCCACCTCCCTCAGGCTGAATAGCAACGGTATGAGCCACAGTCATCTGCCCACCATCTCTACGCTGAAATGATCCACGGTAACGACCACAGCCTCTCTACGGAGCACCAACAGGTACAACACCCTACCCACCTCCAGCCAACAAATGACAATCACCTTCTGCCCACAACTCCAACAAGCATTTGCCGCAACAAGCGCGGGGGTCTGACCCTCTCTGGCCAAACGCGAACAATCTCGCCTCAGATGATCTCAGGATCCACAAACCCAACAGGTGTTAAACAAAGCTCTAACCTAGGCACCCTACTCCTGGACTCCACGTCTAACAACACATCCGCCATGCCTCAACTCCGGGCAAAACCTTCGATCATGGTGTCTCTTAGCCTGACCGTCACCACTATTAGAATCAGCTGCCCTCTTACCAGAGCTAAAGCCCTGAGACCCAAAAGCCGTACCCAAATTCTACTCAACATCCTTAGCTTGGGAAACTAACACATCAAAATCTATGTAATTAGCAGCAAGCATGTATGTCTCAACCTCTTGCACACACCTATAGCGAAAACGATCACATCGCATAAACTCGTCGAAAACTAACTCAAGTGCATACCGAATCAACCTCACGAACTGCACCTCGTACTCTGTAATAGACATACTGCCCTGCACCAAATTTATAAACTTATGCTTCTTATCGTCCTGATATCGGACTCCCAAGTACTTCTTCCGGAAAGCACCATACCGAATATCGTGGTAGTCCACCATGTATACGTATCACCCTGTAATAGGGACACATCACAGCCCCGCTTACAGGCATTAGAACAGCCCATCTGGCCCAATATCCTCTCAATACTAGCCAACCATCCATCAGAAGCCTCATGTGACAAACCTCAGAACTCAAATCCGCCCAAACTACGAAGACGCTCTAGCGGCAAACCTTGCCCAACTACTGGTGGTGCCGGCACATGGACACCCGCAATTGCTACCTGAAAAGAACCGGTCATGGCCTGAATCAACGGCACCATATCACTCATCCCTAGCCTAGCCGTTGCAGGTGGTACTTGCTCCACTACCTTAGGTGGATTAGGTGGGGATGGTGGTAACCTTCTAGGAGGTATAACATTCTCCTCAATCTCCTACCTAGTGGCAGCAATAATCATACCAGATCACAACTCTCTCCTCGGTCCCATCATGCTAGCAATATATCTAAGGCGTGATAATCATTCAAATACAAAATAATTAGGCCAGCATCAAGCAAGGATCCAAGACTTCCATTTCAAAATCATAGCATTTCAAACTATAATAATAAGGAAATGGTTTTCTGAATTCCCCCCAACATGGCATAAATCAATCAATGTATATTTTACAATTACCGTACATAGCAAATAATAGAGTACAACTCACAATAACATCACATCAATCATACCAACTCCTAATTATCGTAAACCTGGCTCTGATACCACCAAATGTGACCCCCTCAACCTGGCCTAGTCGCAAGACTGGACCGAGCAAGCTACAATAGGTTTACCAAAGTAAACTGTGAAGATATGACTCAAAATGAGCACATTTTTTCTTTTTATCTTGTCTAGATGCATAATTATTACCATATGTGTACATACTGATCTCTGGTGAAAACCCAACTCAACCGGGCATCAAATTGACATCCAATTGAACAAAAATGTAATTTAGGGACCAAATTGCAATTTCACAAAACTATGGAGACTTAGCTCATTATTCTGTTACCAACACTTAATTAAGTAGGTTTCATGCTTACATGTCAAAAACCAGACCAAAAAGATCATCCAATCTCATTCAATTGCATCACCAAGAGTTAGTGACTAAAATGCAAGAAAACAGAACCTTCTTTCCATAACATAAACAGCTTTAACGGCCACATATATCGATACACCACTAGCTATATCGATACGGCCTAATAGTTTTGTTTCAATACATTGTAAGTTGTACCGGATATACAGGTCAGAGGTGTTTCGGTACACGGGATCCATCCCAAAAAGCATTTTCCAGCAGCGTAAGACCATAGCGATACCCCTGAGCCCATACCGATACACTTAAGCTTATATTGCCTAACCGTACCGATACCCAAACACCCATACCGATCTAGGTGACTGAATTCATCTAGCCGTACCGATACGGTCTCGTACGTATCGGTACATGATAAGTGTTCAAAAGTACTATTTTTCTTACCCTTTTTACTCATATTATTGTTAGACTTAGGCTCATATTAGTTGCATAGTTAGCCATTCATGAATTAATCCATGTTTCCTTCAATCGTTGAGCTTGATTACATAACTTGGTGATTTTTGTGGAAATAGATGCTGCTTTGGTGTGTTTTTGTGTATGTATGTGCAGGATCACTTGCCAAAGCAATGCCGAGCTAGTTGCCAGGGCAATGCATGAAGGATATGCCGAGCTAGTTGCCAGGGCAGTGCATGAAGGAGACGCCGAGCCAGTTGCCATGGCATTTGTCGACAAAGACCAAAAGCAATATGGATGTCGAAATTCATGATTTTACAAGCCCAAGATGACATGGAGCAAGGTCCAAGCCCAAAGGAATTTGATTACCATGCAGAGATTAAAGAAGAATTAAATTCCAAGAGGATATGAGAAGTTCTAATAGGAATAAAATTATAATAAAGAATTATATTCTTTAAAGATAATTTAATTCCAACTCAAACTCCTCCTCAAAGAAGGACTTTGGCCTAGCCCTATAAATATCAAGGAGATTTCGACAATTCAAAGAGAGAGAGCAAGAGGGAAATTTCGGCAAGTCCAAGTAGGGCAAGAAGAGAGAATTTTCGACAAGCATCAAGGGCAAGGAGGATTTCGACAAGCCTCTTCCTTCATCTTTGTTCGATTGGGTTCATGCTAGGGATTAATTATCTTGTGTTTCTTTGGAACCTAGCCATGAACTAAATTTACTTGGCTATGGTTATTGTGTTTTGTGGTTGTGAGAAACTATTGGTTTTTGTTTAGGTAATAAGAGTTTGCACTTTTCTATTTCAAGGTTTATTCATTCTTGGTTCCTATTATTGCTTGCAGTGAATTGGGAGAGGATCTCGTGATTTCATCCATTTATCTAATATCGGGAGAGTTAGATTCAAGAAACGAATGAATATGATCTTTATGCAATCCAATGATGGTGAAGATTAATCCGGCTTAGGAATAAGTTAAGGATTTCAACGGCTAAGAGGAGCGCAAGATTGGTTGTTGTTCACCCTTGATTCACGCAGGATGTATTATCAAGGCATGCACAAGTAGCTAGAGTTTCGACTTAGGGATAAGAAGAAACCATTGAAGAACGCTCCGCCGAACCTTGAAGTTGCTGCCCGATCGCCCAAGTAGTTGCCCAACTAGTCGCCCAAGCAACCATCAATTAGTTGCCAAGGCAACCCCGTTGTGCAAGTCGCCACGGCAACTGAGTTGCCCATGCACTCTTTTACCAAGACAATCCAATCGGCTATCACACCTCAACTCACGATAACCTAGCCTATCTCTCTCAATTGAATTCATCTTTTATTTTATTTTATTGCTTTCTAGATTAGTAATTAGTTAAACTTGATAATCCTTTACTTGTGTTTTTACTTTTTACGATTGCAAGAGACTAGATTCTTGAAGTGGCACCAATCCCTGTGGAGACGATATCTTTTATACTATAACTTGCGGCGTGTATACTTGCACAATTGCGTAGCACTTATTACGCGCAACAAGTTTTTTTGGCGCCGTTGTCGGGATTGGCAATAGCGACTTTGTTTTTACTTTCTTGCACTTTCTTTTTATTTTTCTTGTTAAAAATTCAAAGGGCTAACAAACTTTGGTTTTGCATTGGTATATGACCGGCGAGACCGACTTCACCGAGAATATCCCTTTGATCCGTAAATCGAACGAACCTTACAAAGACTTAGACGAAGGATAAGAGAAGCAATGGCAAATCAAGACGGCAATATTAATCAAGATGTTCGAGCAGGAGGAGGAGTGATTCTTGCTAAAGCAGAACTATTCGAGACTATCTTGAAGAAGATCTTGATGGACTTAACCCCTGGAGTTGTCGCACCCGAAATTGAAGCCGACCACTTTGAGTTGAAACCGGTAATGTTTAATATGATCAACACAATAGGTCAATTTGGCGGCTCAAAGAATCAAGATGCACGACAACATCTGAAATCTTTCCTCGAGATTTGCAACTCGTTCAAGATACACGGAGTTACCCCGATGTCCTACGATTAAGATTATTCCCTATTCACTTTGAGGATAGGGCGAAAGCATGGCTAAATAGCATTCTGCCGGATCCATAGCATCTTGGACTGATCTTTGTCGTGATTTCCTTGCTAGATTTAATCCTACAAATTTAATCGATAAGCTTCGTAACGACATTACTTCTTTTCGCAGCTGATGATGAATCCATGTACGAGGCTTGGGAGCGATATAGAGAACTTCTACACAAATGCCCTCTACACGGATTCGGTGTGGACTCAAGTAACAATGTTTTACAACGCCGTGAATACACCAACAAGGATGATGCTAGACGCCTCGGCAAACGGCATACTCTTAGATAAGTCGCCGGAGGAAGCAATGCAAATTTTAAACAGGCTGGCCAAGAATGACTATCAATTCCCATCTACTAGAAGAGGAGGAGTTAGACGCTAAGCCACAATACATGAACTAGGATCATCGATTCAATTTCGCACAATTGGCCGCTTTAACCAAGATGGTCCGAACATGCAAAAACCAAACAACACACATGAAGTCAAGGTAATGGATTCTTTTTGTGAGTTATGTGGTGATAACCATAATTCTTCGAATGTATGCGAGAATCCGGAATCTAGCTTCTATGTGGGGAATTACAATCGGGCAACAACATGATATCAAATACATACAATCCAGCTTGGAAGAAGCACCGAATTTTTCATGGAGTAATCCCAACAATGCTCTAAACGTAACAATCAGAATGCACAAGCATCGGGATTCCAAGAGAATATGCCACGGCAAATGGATGCCGCAAAGCAACAACCGACAACATCTAGTTCTTTGGAAAATTCTCTAAATGCTTTTATGATGAAAACTGAATCTTATATGGCTGAGAATAGTAATTTCATAAAAAGAACTGATGCTTTTATTAACAGGACCGAGATGAGATTGCAAAACCAAGAGGCGGCAATCAAATCATTGGAAAATCAAGTCGGACGGTTTGCTCAAAATCTGAACACTAGACCACAAGGAGGTTTACCTAGCGATCTTGAAGTCGCAAGAGGAACGGCCATGAGCAATGTAAGGCAATCACCACCGAAGTGGCCAACAACTTAGAGAGGTTCAAACCCGCTCGTCAAACAAAACTCCACAAAAGATCAAGATGAACCTAGCGGCAAAGTCTCGGATGCTGAACCAGAATTGCTGCGGTAACCGCAATAAGCATGCCTCGGCAACCGATGACGCCTCGGCAACTTGCGATAAGCACGCCTCGGCAACCCCGGTTGGTAACGCGATCGGCAACTCCGGATGTCCCGGCAATGCCGTCAATCAGGTTTCAAACCAATGAAAGGATAGAAGATATCCGACTTCCACCACCATTCCCACAAAGATTGAAGCGACAAAAGCAAGAATACCAATTCAAGAAGTTTCTTGATATCCTAAAGCAAGTCCACATCAACTTGCCATTGGTGGAAGCAATTGAACAAATGCCAAACTATGCCAAGTTTCTTAAAGACATTGTGTCCAAGAGAACAAGGCTAGGAGAGTTTGAAACGATTTGCCTGACAGAGGGATGCATGGCAATGTTACAATCGCATGCCGCCCAAGTTGAAGGATCCCGAAAGTTTCACAATACCTGTTCTATTGGAAATCACTATGTCGGGAAAGCACTATGCGACCTAGGGGCTAGCATAAACTTGATGCCTAAATCAGTTTTTCAGAAACTAGGAATCGGGAAGGCAAGACCTACAATGATTATCTGCAGCTAGCCGCCACAGATCCTATGTGCATCCGAGGGAAAAATCGAGGACATCTTGGTAAAAGTTGATAAATTCATTTTTCCGTGACTTTATTGTTTTGGATTGTGAAGCGAGATGAGCATGCACCTATCATTCTCGGGAGACCATTCCTAGCGGCAGGGAGAACCTTGATCGGCGTTGAAAATGGAGAACTCACAATGAGGGTGAATGACCAGCAGGTAAAACTAAATGTGTTCCAAACACTAAGGCATGCCGATGATCCAGAAGAATGCCAACTACTTCATGCCACGACGAATTTAACCGATGAGGAATTTAGTTGCCTCGGCAACTACATTGCCGATCAAGAGGAACCTGAGGAGTATGAAGAGCGGTCGATGAGGAACAACCGAAGAGGTAAATTGGCTAGTAAATCGACCCGGTACATACTTTGAACCTTTGGACTACTCGGGTAAGGAAGGTAAGATCGAAAAACCCTCTATCGAAAATCCACCAATTCTTGAGTTGAAACAATTGCGGATCAACTAAAATATGTATACTTAGGGATTGATAATACATTACCTGTAATTATTTCCTCTAAGTTACAGACTGAGCGTGAAAAGAAGCTGATCAACATGTTGAAGCTACATAAAAGGCAATAGGGTGGACAATTGCCGACTTGAAGGGAATTAGCCGGCGGTGTGCATGCACAAGATCTTGTTGGAAGATGATCACAAACCTTCAATTGAGGCCCAGAGGAGACTGAATCATGCCATGAAAGGGGTTGTAATGAAAGAAATCATCAAATGGCTTGACGCGGCATTATATACCCTATCTCCGATAGTACGTGGGTAAGTCCGGTACAATGTGTGCGAAAAAAAGGGAGGTATAACAGTGGTAAGCAATGAACATAATGAACTTATCCAAACCAGGGGTGTGACCGGTTGGAGGGTTTGTATGGACTATCGAAAGCTAAACAAAGCCACTAGGAAAGATCACTTCCCATTACCCTTTATTGATCAAATGCTTGACCGTCTTGCGGGTAAACCCTTTTCTTGTTTTCTTGATGGTTATTCAGGTTACAATCAGATTGCCATAGCACCGTAAGATCAAGAAAAGACAACCTTCACATGCCCATACGGTACTTATGCCTTCGAAGGATGCCGTTCGGATTATGTAACGCCCGGCAACCTTCCAAAGATGCATGATGGCGCTCTTTTCAGACATGGTCGAAGACTTCCTTGAGATCTTCATGGATGATTTTTCGGTTTTTGGTAATGACCCGACGGCTGTCTCGGCAATTTAGAGAGGGTGTTGGCAAGATGCGAAGAAACGGATTTAGTCCTCAATTGGGAGAAATGCCACTTTATGGTAGATGAAGGAATAGTGCTCGGCCATAAGATTTCATCCAGGGAATTGAAGTAGACAAAGCCAAGGTGGACGTGATCGAGAGATTACCCCCACCAAATTCGGTTAAAGGAATTGAAGTTTTCTCGGACATGCGAGGTTTTACGGGAGGTTCATTCATAACTTTTCTAAAATCACTAAACCTTTGTGTAATCTGCTTGAATAGGATAAAGTCTTGATTTTGATGATTCTTGCACTCAAGCATTTGAAACCCTAAAGAAAAAGCTTGCCTCGGCACCCATTGTTGTTCCACAGATTGACGCTACCTTTTGAGCTCATGTGTGATGCAAGTGATTTTGCGGTAGGAGCAGTCCTAGGCCAACGCACAGGTAAGACCTTCCATGTGATATACTACGCTAGTAAAACTCTTAACGATGCTCAAGTGAATTACACAACAACGGAGAAAGAGTTACTAGTCTGTAGTTTTCGCATTTGACAAGTTCGATCCTATTTAATTGGTACAAAGGTAATTGTTCATACGGACCATTCGGCAATCAAATACTTATTTGCTAAAAAGGATGCTAAACCTCGTTTGATTCGTTGGATATTACTTTTACAAGAATTTGATATTGAAATTAAGGATAGGAAAGGAACAGAAAATCAAGTGGCGATCACTTATCACGTTTTGGAACGCAATAGGGAAGAGGACGCGGATCTAGAGATATGCGATGCATTCCCGGATGAACAAATTCTAATCGCCTCGGCAACCCTTGACGCCTCGACAGCCCATGACGCCTCGGCAACCATGGAAGCACACGCCTCGGCAACTCGACGCCCGCAGCGGTCTTTTTGACGAGCACGCCTCGGCAATTTTGGGAGCGAGACACTACGGCAAAGACATGCCCGGCAATACCGTACGCAGATTTAGTTAACTTCCTTGTTTGTGGTATTTTTCCGTATGGCATTACTCACCAAGGGAAGAAGCGGTTCCGCCATAATGCTAAGCATTACTTTTTGGGACGAGCCTCTTTTGTTTAAACAATGTGCAGATCGGGTTATACGCCGATGTGTCCTGAAGAAGAGCAACAGAATGTACTCGGCAATGCCATTCTTCACCCTATGGAGGACATTTTGGAGGAACTCGTACCCATGCCAAAGTCTTGCAATCCGGTTTGTATTGGCCAACATTGTACAAAGATGCCCAAGACTTTTACAAGCAATGTGATCGTTGCGGAGGGACGGGCAATATCTCTAGGCGACATGAGATGCCACTCCGAACATCATCGAGGTGGAACTGTTCGATGTATGGGGATCGATTTTATGGGACCTTTTCCATCTTCATTCGGCAACCTCTACATTTTACTCGCCGTCGACTATGTGTCTAAATGGGTAGAGGCAGCTGCAGTTCCCAACGACGATTCCAAGACCGTGCAACGATTCCTGCGAGAAAAACATATTTCACGGTTTGGGATGCCGAGAGCAATTATCAGCGACGGGGCAAGCATTTTGACAACAGACTAATTGCCAAGATGTTGCAACGCTTCGGCATATCACACAAGATCGCCACGGCATATCACCCACAAACCAATGGGCAAGCAGAAATCTCCAACCGAGAGTTGAAGGGAATACTCGAGAAAGTTGTAAATCCCTCAAGGAAGGATTGGTCATTAAGACTAGATGACGACTTTGGGCATATCGTGACCGCATTCAAAACACCCTTAGGTATGTCCCCCTTCCGGCTTGTCTATGGTAAAACATGTCATCTACGGTGGAAATCGAGCACAAGGCGTCTTTGGGCAATCAAGACCGTGAATATGGATTGGGAAAGTGCGGACAAAAGCGCTTGATGGATCTCAATGAGATAGAAGAATTTCGTGCACTCGCCTATAACAATGCACGAATCTACAAGAAGAAAACAAAGCGATGGCACGACAAGAAACTATTGCCACGGCAATTCACGCCAGGGCAACTAGTTCTCCTATTCAATTCTCGGCTAAAACTTTTCCCGGGAAAGCTGAAATCAAGATGGTCGGGACCATTCGAAGTCGTCAAACCATTCTCTCATGGTGCCGTAATAATCAAGTCCATCTCTGACAATCATGAATTCAAAGTTAATGGACAAATATTGAAGCACTACAATGGTGCCCATGTGGAACGTAACAAGGAAGTGGTCAACTTAGGAGATGCATGAGCATGCTCTCCTCTCAGTATTTCCTTTTTCTTTTTCTTTTTATTTTTATTTTTATTTTTAGGAGATATTTTTTTTTCTTCATTATCTTTAGTTTTCAGGTTTTCTTTATTTTCTTTTTCACAACAAGACTCACAACTACTATGCTAAGGAAATTTACTGCCAAGATCCTTGCCCCGGCAACCAATGAAGAAGATGCCGCGACAACTTACTTCATGCATGCACAAGCTGATGCCACGGCAACCAACCCTGAAGATGCCACGACAACCAAAGCTGAAGACATCCCGACAACAAGAAAACAACCATTGCATTCAAGCAAGAAAATCAAGACGCCAACTAGAAGGAAACTAATCATCTACGATGACGAACTCTCGGAGTAAGTCCTCGTATGCATTTTATTTTTATTTTGCGTTATTTTTATGCATGCATTGAGGACAATGCCTCACTCGAGTTTGGGGGGGATTGTTATTAGTAATTACCATGTTTAGTTACATTAATCTTAAGCATTACATTTAGGATACATAAATTGCTTGCCATGCCTTTAATTGGAACAAAAATTGCTTAGATTTGATGAATATTCAATGATGACTTTACCAATGCACTTAATTGATAGAATTTTTATTCTAGGATAACCATGAAAAAAAAACTTAGAATTTTACTATGATGCTAAATTTGATGAAACTTTGTTGTGGTTTGATTGATTTAAGGAGTTCTAGTAAACTTAGGTTAATAATTAACTAATTGGGAGATTAGAATAAAAATTGGATGAAGGCTAGAGGTGCCCGAAATTGGCTCTAGCATATGCAAAAAAATTGATCACTAGAGGTGCCAAAATCGGCTCTAGGAGGCGTTAATTTTTTTTTTTAACTAGAGGTGCCCAAACCGGCTCTAGTCGATTAAATTAACTTAAGAAAACTAAAAATAAAACACTAGAGGTGCCCGAAATTGGCTCTAGTTAAAACATGTTAAAAAGAACCCAATAAAGTAATTTGAAAACCTATTGTTTGCATAGAATCGAAAAATCAACTTGCACACAACTCCGCACACACTCACAAGCATTATAGTTTGATTCCGAGTAATTCCTCGTTTTTGAAAAATAAAAAGCCAATCATACTTTGTGCCCCGGTTGAGAGAATTGAAATCAAGTTCAAAGCTAAGTTTGTGAAAATTTGAAGTCTTGGCAGGTAATTATGAGTTTGCATTGCTTGAGGACAAGCAATAGTTTGAGTTTGGGGGTGTGATAAGTGTTCAAAAGTACTATTTTTCTTACCCTTTTACTCATATTATTGTTAGACTTAGGCTCATATTAGTTGCATAGTTAGCCATTCATGCATTAATCCATGTTTCCTTCAATCGTTGAGCTTGATTACATAACTTGGTGATTTTTTGGAAATAGATGCTGCTTTGGTGTGTTTTTGTGTATGTATGTGCAGGATCACTTGCCAAAGCAATGCCGAGCTAGTTGCGAGGGCAATGCATGAAGGATATGCCGAGCTAGTTGCCGTGGGCAGTGCATGAAGGAGACGCTGAGGCAGTTGCCATGGCATTTGTCGACAAAGACCAAAAGCAATATGGATGTCGAAATTCATGATTTTACAAGCCCAAGATGACATGGAGCAAGGTCCAAGCCCAAAGGAATTTGATTGCCATGCAGAGATTAAAGAAGAATTAAATTCCAAGAGGATAGGAGAAGTTCTAATAGGAATAAAATTATAATAAAGAATTATATTCTTTAAAGATAATTTAATTCCAACTCAAACTCCTCCTCAAAGAAGGACTTTGGCCTAGCCCTATAAATATCAAGGAGATTTCGACAATTCAAAGAGAGAGAGCAAGAGGGAAATTTCGGCAAGTCCAAGTAGGGCAAGAGGAGAGAATTTTCGACAAGCATCAAGGGCAAGGAGGATTTCGACAAGCCTCTTCCTTCATCTTTGTTCGATTGGGTTCATGCTAGGGATTAATTATCTTGTGTTTCTTTGGAACCTAGCCATGAACTAAATTTACTTGGCTATGGTTATTGTGTTTTGTGGTTGTGAGAAACTATTGGTTTTTGTTTAGGTAATAAGAGTTTGCACTTTTCTATTTCAAGGTTTATTCATTCTTGGTTCCTATTATTGCTTGCGAGTGAATTGGGAGAGGATCTCGTGATTTCATCCATTTATCTAATATCGGGAGAGTTAGATTCAAGAAACGAATGAATATGATCTTTATGCAATCCAATGATGGTGAAGATTAATCCGCTTAGGAATAAGTTAAGGATTTCAACGGCTAAGAGGAGCGCAAGATTGGTTGTTGTTCACCCTTGATTCACGCAGGGATGTATTATCAAGGCATGCACAAGTAGCTAGAGTTTCGACTTAGGGATAAGAAGAAACAATTGAAGAACGCTCCGCCGAACCTTGAAGTTGCTGCCCAGTCGCCCAAGTAGTTGCCCAACTAGTCGCCCAAGCAACCATCAATTAGTTGCCAAGGCAACCCCGTTGCAGCAAGTCGCCACGGCAACCGAGTTGCCCATGCACTCTTTACCAAGACAATCCAATCGGCTATCACACCTCAACTCACGATAACCTAGCCTATCTCTCTCAATTGAATTCATCTTTTATTTTATTTTATTGCTTTCTAGATTAGTAATTAGTTAAACTTCGATAATCCTTTACTTGTGTTTTTACTTTTTACAGTGCAAGAGACTAGATTCTTGAAGTGGCACCAATCCCTGTGGAGACGATATCTTTTATACTATAACTTGCGACGTGTATACTTGCACAATTGCGTAGCACTTATTACGCGCAACAGTACACCTGGGCATGTAATGTCATTTTTAGCTGGTTTATCATACATTCAACCATACCAAAACATCCTAACATACGTCCAACCTATTCAAAGATCACTTCACACCATAACATCACAGATTTCAACATCATTCATGTCATCTTGCATCAAGTGATAAACTAGAGGCATGCTTCCTAGAAAACCAAATAGGCAAAGCATGAAACTCCAAACCATCACCAATACCAAACCATAAAGGCCATTTACAAATCAAGAGCAGCTAGGCAAACATGCTCAAACAGGGAGTTCAGCAAAACATTTCCCAAATAACAACGAAAACCCCCATTGCCCTTATTACTTATAGTCTAACTCAAAACATACTTTGGTTACCAAGTCTTGTACCCATCCCTTGCTTCCCGCTGCCTTTCAAGCTTTCAATTCTCTACATTGGTGGACAAAACGAGCATAAGCACACTAGGATTAGTGATGAGTGCTAAAAAACAACACACTATCAATGCATTAAAATCATTTCTCAACATTACATTAAAATCTCATTTCAAACATCCCTTAAAACATTACCATGGGTTTAAAACCATGCACTTAACATCTTTTAAAAACTAGCATATTAAACCATATGCAACTTGTATCATTAACCAACAGCAAGACCCATTGCTCAACTTCAATTTAAGTCTTCCCATGCATAAAACCATATACAAACTTAAAGAGTAAACATGCATAAATCACATTATACAACATAAACTTTTCAATGATACATTAACAATTATATTGGCTCACAAGTGATAATTAACCAAGTTCCATTTCCAAAAGAGTTCATCGGATACACGGATTCAACAAGTGTTTACCCAACACTTTAAGCCATCTCAACTGGAAATAGCGATACAATTACAATCGCGGTACCTAACAACCGGGTACACTTTCAACCGATGGAGACACCAACCCCTTACCTCGGTTAGATGCTTAATCCACTAAGGAGAGTATACGGTACTATAAAACCCCTCTACCGTTAGAGTAATTGGATGAAGTTTTCGGGACACAGATCTAAACCCCTCAACATCCAAGGTAACTTATTATAGTGCACTATCAATCCTATGGCTGACCAACTATATCCGATAACAATTTTAAAACCACATCACTTGCCAATATAATTAACCATTTACCATTGACCTCACTGTTTTTAACAAGCATTAAGCCAAACCATTTTCCAAAGCAACAATCATGCTTTAAACCACAAGTAAAACCCATATGCTTACAAGGATCACTTACCATGTGCATCTTTCAGCATTTCATGCTTAGAAACAGTATCTCAAATACTTTAAATCATGCTTAAAGAGTAGGCTCAATGTAAATTAAAACAAGTGCATGAAAACCATTTCATACACCACGACAGTGTTCATCCTAGTTTGAGAGAATTTGCCATAAATGGGGGGTAAAGCTTTCTAAAAAATAAAGGCTCTAATTTTTTTGCCTAAAATATGTCTTTTATACCAGCCTTTGTTTTTTAAAAAACGGCTTATCACAACATAAACCCTTCCGTGTCATTGTATTTACACGCGGAAGGGTTTTCGCCTTTCAAAATAACGCTATCGGTGCCTCTTGGTTTTTCAAAAATTACAATTTCACCCCTAATTAAGATCGAGCCTAATTTTCAAAAATGGTTTTATTTTATTTATGCCTTTCCGCGTTTTTAAAATTCTTTTTAAGCCATTCTACATTTTTAAATTACTTCAGCAGTTCCTCATAGCCGTTTTTTTAATTTCGTCCCTGTTTTCCAATTAAAATGGTTTTTGAGGGGTTAATTCCCGATTTAGTCCCTAAAGGTTTTGATTTGTTTTAATTTTGTCCTTTTCCAGTGTTGAAATCACCTTTTAGTCCCCCTGTTTTTTATTTTTGTTTAGATTTAGTCTTTTGCATTGCATATCTATTTTCTGTATTTAATTTATATTTTTTAATTTAACCTCTATTTATTGCTAATTCTTATTATGTTCGATTTATATGCTTGTTTCTCCCTTGTTATTTGATTTGAGGGTTGGGCCTCTTTAGTTTAGTTTAGGGCTCAATTTAATTTAATTAATTTAAATTACACCCATGGCTTATTTGGGTATAAGTTTAAATTAATTAGATTGAATTTAGGATTAGGTTAGGGGAAAACTTTAGGCTTTTAGTTCGAATTAATTTAAATTTTTCCTTGACTCATTGGGATAAGTGTTAAATTAGTTGAATTAATTGCACCACTTCTTAATTGTTTTAGGATAAAATTTGCATTCGACTTAGATGGAAATTTATTAAAATCATGATTATTAATTTGCTTAATTTTGAATAGTGTCATTGGCTTAATGGGATGCTAGTTTAAAATTAGTCAAATTAATTATTTTGATTCAAGATAATCCAAAAAATGTTAGGATTTTCTAGTTTTTTAGCATTTAATTAATTTAAGGTTAATATTGGAATAACCTAGCTAGTAATTAGATCACTAATGATATTTTCTATAATTTGGGCCTTTTAGGTTAGGACTTTAGTGGGCCTAGGGTTTTATTTCAAGCCTTTCCTTGTCATTGTTAAGTGTGTAAAAGTACTATATTTCTGCCCTATTTACTCTTAATTATTGTTAAACTTAGGCTCATTCTAGTTGCATTTTTAGTCATTCATGCATAATTGCATTGTTTCCTTTACTGTCATGTTTGATTACATAATTCGGTTGATTTTTGTGGAAAAGGTGCTGCTGGTATGTGTTTTTGTGTGTGCAGGATCTAATTGCCCAAGCAAGTAGGAAATTGCCGAAGCAATTGAGGATAAGAAGAAGGGAGCTACCGATTTTGATAGGATAAATCCAATTTAATTACAAGAAGCAAGGATAAATCCTAGAAGAGTTGGAGTTCCACAAAGAGATCAAAGGAGATTAAATTCCAAGAGTTTATGAGGAGCTTTTGGAGAATAAATAAATAAAAGAGATTTATCACTTTTATATTATTTATTTCCAACTTAAACTCATCCTTATCAACAAAGAACTTGACCTAGCCATCTCCTTTAAATAGAAGACAAGCCGCCGCCCTCTAAAGAGAGGGAGTGGGAGAGAAAATTAGGGCTGCTCGACATCTTCTTCTTTCTTCTTTATTCCATTCGATTCATGTTGGGTAGATTTTATCTTGTATTTCTTTTGCACCCAGCCATGAACTAAACTTTACTTGGATTGGGTTATTGTGTTTTGTGGTTGTGAAAACGTTTGGATTTGTTTAGGTTTTTGAGTTCCAATTCAATTTCAATGTTTGTTCATTCTTGGTTCTTAATTTCAATTGCGAGTGAATTGGGAGAGGATCTCGTGAGTTCATCCATTTATCTAATATCGGGTGAATTAGATTCTGTAGCGATGTCCCCTTTCACTAAAAAAAACCAAGTTTTCGAAGTGTTTGTGGTTTTTCGGATGGGGAAGGCCAGACAACGCTACAGAATCTAAAAAACCGACTACCGCATTTTATTTAGAAATTGGAGTCGCCACCGGCCACTTAGGTAGGCCAGACACCATAAAACCAAAGATTTGAAAACTATTGGGTTCGGGAATCGGTTACGGATGGGGAAGGATTAGCACCCCCACACCGCCCAAAATTGGTACTTTAATAATTACCGCTTTATTAATATTAGACTTTCTGGATTAAAGTGATGATTAAGTTAAGATTCAGTTATAATTGCGAGTAGATTTTAAAGGCCCCGTTATCCGAGAGTAAACGCCCAACCACTATCACTACGCCTGATACTGGCCCCGTTTACGCTCGGATAAAAGGGCACCACATTGACAGCTTATATACCATTATGCAACCTTAGAAAGCAAAGATAAAACGTACCATTTACATTAACATGACACTAAAAGATAAAAACATGAATTTCATAATATTAAACAAAGGGTAACAAACTACACCAACCAAGAAAACCTAGTATATCATAATAAAAGAAAACAAACTAAGCATGAACCTATGGAAAAGAAAGAAACATACTTCAAAATGAATTAATTATATGCATCACCTGTTTTAAAATAAATAAAAAAGTATGCATGACATAGATAATATATGATGTTAAACTAATGTATCGAGGAAACATGCTAGCATATATATAGACTTAACATTTAACATACGACATAATATACATGCTTAAATTAAAATCATGGCATTAATATGTACCAAAAAATCATCCATTTTTAACATAAAACTTAAAAACGAAAATAAAACATTCTAGAATACATATTGTAATCACTCATTTTCACTAATACATATTAGTATTGCATGTGTACTTACTATATTATATGTTTATTATTTGCATGAGTGTTACTAGTATATATAAGGTGTGGTGTGTGTGTATATTATAAGCTATGTATGTATACGTACTAATGGTGTATGTGTGTCGCGTATGTATCTATAGAGTACGAGCGTATTTGTTTAATGTGTGTAGATGTTATGTTAGTATGTTACATTAATATTTGCATGTGTATTCGTATGTTACACTTATATGGGTGTGCAAGTGTACGTATATATATAACGTTGTATTATTATTATTATTATTATTATTATTGGACTAGTGTAAAATAAAATCTAAAATATAAAACCCAAATATTAATTAACAGTCCAATCCAATTTATTACAAAAACCCAAAAATATATTACAAGGCCCATATTGGTCTGACCCAATATATTAAAAACCCTAAAAATTAAGTCTGATACCCCTCTTTTATCTTGCATCCGCCGTCATTTGGACCGTTGGATCAAGTCTTGATCCAACGGTCCAGATCAGTCCAAGATAATCCAGCTGGCGCGTGTGATGTCACTCTCCAGACCGTTCGAATGCTCACTCGCGCGTGCGTTGCACGCGCGAGACCGTTCATTACCCCTCTGCCACGTGTCGTCATCTCCAGCAAGTACCACGCATTTCAAGGCTCGATCTAGGCCGCTCATCCCCCATGTAATCACAGCCGTTGGATCAGATCTGATCCAACGGCCGTGAGATCTGGCAGAAGACACCACCACCATGACTTCCCCATGCCGACACCACTCCGCCGTACTGTCAGCTCAACCACCGCGCTCAGAGAACGTGCAAAAGCACCAAAAAGATGGATTGTCAGTACCAAAAAATCAGATCTGATATATATTTCATGTAATAGACGCTAGAAAAAGGCAGGCAGAAAAGATCCAAAAAAAAATTGTATTATCACAACAAGTTTTCAGAAATACAAGGAAAGGAACGCAAGTTCAGTGGTAAAAAAAAAAAACTTCTTGTCTTTCTTTCTTACTTACATGCATATAAAAATGGAGAGTTTACAATAAAAAACCTTTCCTTTGCCGGCGATAAGCTCTGAGGAGTGAGACACAAAAAAGGGGGTTCTTCTTTGTTCTTTAGCTTCGAAATATCATAGATCTAGGGTCTTGGTGGTCTCAAAATAAAAGCGTAACAGTTTTTGTGAGGGTTTTGGGGTTCGGTCGTTTCAAAGATGGAGTTTTTGTTCTCGAAGAGGGGTCGAGGTTAGGTCTTAGAACCGATAGAGCGTAGAGGGTGGTGGCCGGAGTAGCCGGACCATCACCGGCCTCGAGAACCATGGCGGCTAAAAGGTTCGGGCTTGGGTTTTTTCTGGTATAATAGAGAGGAAACGAGAGCTTTTGCTCTTTGCCAAAAAAAATTGAAAGGAAAAATGAAAATGGGGTCTGATTATCGGGTCTTATAGACCTAAAATAAAATAAAAATTGTCTAATTACATCATAAATCCTCCCTTGTCCCCTATATTTTCGTTTTGAGTTTTCCGCATGGGTTAATCACGATTCTGGTCCTTGTTCTTTTCCATTTTGTTTCGTTTTGATCACTAAATTAGCCGAATTCATATTTTAAATGGTAAAATTACCCCCTTAACCATCCCGCGTTTTTGAATTTTTCATATCGGGTCTGCCCCTTGGTCTAATTACAGTTCCAGTCCTTTCAAGTTTGATCATGATTGCATTTTCGTCCTTAAATTGCATATTATTATCCTTTAATTTTTGTCACTGATGTTTATTTCTTTTCATTTCAGTCCTGTTTTCATGTAAATATTTATGTTCGTATTATAATCGTGTATGTTGATGTAGTCTTTTGCCCTATTATATATCCCTCATACGTACCTCGTATTTTGAGTTTCCATGTATATGTATGTTTTAGTTTAGTATCTTATTTATGTTAGATTAGTATTATGTTATGTCAATACTTATTGCATTTAAATATTTTGCCATGTTTTATATTTTTGTCACTAAAGTTGCATATGATATATAAATTATTAATGCGGTGCTCTTTTATCCGAGCGTAAACGGGGCCAGTATCAGGCGTAGTGATAGTGGTTGGGCGTTTACTCTCGGATAACGGGGCCCTTAAAATTTATTCGCAATTAGGACCGAATTTTAAAATAATCGTCACTATAATCCGGAAAGTCCAATATTAATAAAGCGGAAATTATTAAAGTACCAATTTTTGGGCGGTGTGGGGGTGCTAATCCTTCCCCATCCGTAGCCGACTCCCGAACCCTGTCTTTTTGAATCTCTGGTTTTATGGTGTCCGGTCTACCTAAGTGGCCGGTGGCGACTCCATTTTTCAAAATTACGGTTTCTTTAAAACCCCCATGGAATAAATATTTTATATAAAAAATCTCGAACGTCTTTCAAAAACACCTTCGAAAAATCAATCGTTTTTATTTTAGCGATGAAAATTAAAAAAGACATCGCTACACATATATACATGGTAAGTGCTTAAATTAATTTGATCACTAAATAAAATACATGTATGCAACATAAACAAACAAGCTAAATGGTGCATTAGCATGATAATATACATATATGAAAACGTAAATAAATGCATGTAACATGCCTACTAAAATAAAAAAGAAGAACCATATAAACAAGATGTACAAAAAAAACAAGATATAACACATAACATAGACGTATATATGACCCAAACAAAATAAATTAAAACACAAGAAAACATGATGTCACAAATAAATACACATGATAAAACATAAAATAGACATGTAACGATACAAACATATATATAAAAAGACCTAAAATGTAACATGGTAATATACATACCAAGAGCAAAACATAACATTAAATTAGACAAAGGGACTAAAATGAGAAAATCAGAATTAGAAAACCGAATTTAAATGAACAAAAACAGATTTTAAGGATTTAATTACAGCCTGACATAAACTTGTAAGGACCAGAGTTGTAATAAACCCGAGGGGGAAGCTTGAAGTGAAAATTTTCAAAATGCAGTGGGACTTGGAGCATAATTTCACCATTTACACGCTGATTTGGGTTAATCTCGGGATGAAATTGAAAAATTTTAAAGGATAAGAGGGACCAGACTTGCGATTATACCAAGGGGCATGCTCAATTTGAAAAGATCAGAAACGTGGGAGTCCTTATGAGGGGATTAAACCATTTTTAAAATAAAAGGCTCTATAAATGAGACCCATCAGACCCAAATTTGGCCATTTGCCATTTTAAAAAATCGGTTTAAAAAAATAAACCCTCTCTGCCTGTGTTATTTTTCTTAAACCGAAACCCCAAAACCATTGGCCGCCGTCTGTTCCAACGTTGGCCACCGTACTTTAAACCCAAAAATGAAACGCTTTTCACTCTAGAAGCCAAATATCCCTCTGGATTTCAAAAAACTAGCACACTCTACCTTAGATCTAGAAAAAACCGAGGCCATTTTGAAAAACAAACCCTAAAACTACTTCCCCTTCACCAGCTCACCTTATTTGACTCAAGAGCCGGACGGCTTGTTGCCGGTGAAAAGGGTTCAAACGGCGAAGGTAAACCTACATCCCCTCTGCATTTTTTTACTATTTCATGTTTGAAGCATGCATGCGAAGCTAAAAGAAGGATGTATACCTTTTCAATTTTTTTTTGTGTTAAAAAATAAACAAGTAGATAGGATTTTTTTGTATTTCTGAAACTGATCTCCCGATATTACACTTTTTGGTTTACATATATCCTCCTTTTTTTGTTTGGCATAAAGTTTTATAAAAATACATATATTTTTAGATCTGAAATGAAACTGACATAGCTTCTTTTGGTGATTTTTCTGATGCATCTGGCACCCTGAGTGCAGTGGTTGGAGGCCAGCATGGTGGAGGTGTCCATCCGCTCAGATTCGTTTCTGGCCGTTGGATCAAATCTGATTCAACAACCAGGATTTCTTGAAGCTTGGACGGCCGAGATGCATGCTTGAACGGGCGAGCTTGCAAAAGATGATGCCGCATGGGGTATGATGATCTGAAAGGCCAGTGCGTGCTCCACACGCGCGCGTGGAAGTCAGCTGGATGGCGAGTAGGCTTACGCGCGACAGATGAGTGGTCTTCATGCTTCAACCGTGGCCGTTGGATCTAAATCTGATCCAACGGCCCTCGTGCAGCTGTGCAAAATAAAGGGAGGGTATTAGGGCTATAGTTATCCAATGTATTAGGGTTTTAATTATTGGGCTGGCCGGTTTGGGCTCTGTAAATATTTTTGGGTTTTGATTTGTAACAATGGACTTGGACAATTTTAACAAATAGTTTGGGTTTTTAATATGATATGCCATATATATATATAATTAATAATAATAATAATAATCGATAATCATATATACATATTTATTCACATACACACAAACACATACTATATATATATATATATGCATACACGCATCATACATGCTACAAACGTACGTAATACATGCACATGCAAACTACCTATATATCACATAGACACAAGCATATGTATATACGTGCATACAAAATTATTATAACCAAGTACACCCTAGTACATATATAAAATATTAAAACATACATGACATGTGACACACATACACCATACATAGTATATACATGCACACATCCCACATTCTACGTACATTAATCACACGTATATAAACACATAGTATAACACGTCCACATGCAGTAATAATACCCTTTAATTATTATATTAACAATATTCAAAAACCGGATAAAAATGAGTGATTACAGTTACCCCTCTTTGCTTGTTCTTGTGAAACGAGAACAAAGCAAAGACCAAAAAGCACTCATTTTTATCCGACTTCCCTATTGGTGGCTTCAGAATCATGTGTTTTTCTGGAACTCTCCACTTTTCCTTGGCCGGATCTTCAGGCTCGTAAGTTTTTCCTATATAGAACTTCTTCACCTTTGGTTTTCTTTTTGAAATTCTGGGGTTAGGGCTCTTCCTATATGGAGCATTTCACTGGGGCTCGAAAACGTAGTCTTCTCCTTTGTATAACCTTTGTCTTCGATTTTTCTTTTCTCTTTTCCTTTTTCTTCTTTTTCCTTTTTTCTTTTTCCTTCTTTCTCTGTTCTTTTTGTCCTTTTTCTTTTTTTCTCTTTTTCTCTCTTTTTTCTCTTTCCTTCTTTCTCTGTTCTTTTTGTCCTTTTTCCTTTTTTCTTTTCCTTTTTTCTTTTTCATTTTCATTTTTTTTCTTCTTCTTTTCTCTCTCTTTTCTATTTTTTCATGAGGCTGTTGATATCTTTGGACTTACGCTACTAAAGTCGTCGCATCATGCCCGAATAACTTATTGATGGCCCGAAGGACTTATCACCATGCTTGAAAGACTTAATGGTAGCCCGGAGGACTTAACACCGTGCTCGAAAGACTTACCGATGACCCGAAGGATTTAACATCTGGGCCTCATGTCGCTATGGCCGTCGATCTTTCTGGACTCACGCTACTAATGCTGCCGCATCATGCCCGAAGGACTTACTGATGGCCCGAAGGACTTATCACCATGCTCGAAAGACTTATTGGTGGCCCGAAGGACTTAACATCGTGCCTGAAGGACTTACCGATGACCCGAAAGATTTAACGTCTGGGCCTCACGCTGCTATGGCTGCCGATCTTTCTAGACTCACGCTACTAATGCTACCGCATCATGCCCGAAGGACTTACTGATGGCCCGAAAGACTTATCACCATGCTCGAAAGACTTATCAGTGGCCCGAAGGACTTAACATCGTGCCCGAAGGACTTACCGATGACCCGAAGGATTTAACATCTAGGCCTCACGCCGCTATGGCTGCCGATCTTTCTTTTCTTTAGTAAATTCTTTGACAATTCTTCAAATACCTGTCTAAAAACAAGCAAAAATTGGCATGTCTCTGTCTATATGATGCATGCAATGTCGTGCTTTCTTCTTCTTCTCTTTTCTTGTTTCTTTTTTCTTCTTTTCTCTTTTATCATTTTTTTGTTGTTCTAAAGTCTTATGCCCTGGAAGGTTATTTCTCAAATTCCCTTCCTTCTCTCATGTTGCAATATGCCCTTTGATCAGTTATTTATATGATTCATGCCTTTTAACCCTTTCGCGATATAATTCTCTCTTTTTTAGACATGTTTTAAAATCCTATGCCCTGATAAGTCATTCTTCAGATTTTCTCCGTTTTCTTTCTTTTTGTTTGCAGTATGCTCAGTTTTGATCTTCATTCCTGCCAATGAGTACCTGCTCTTGTTCTTTTGCAAGAGCACTTGCCTTTCTTCTTCTGGGTCTCTGCCCACTTCACAAACAAACTCTATATCATGCATGTGCTGAGATTCTTACCATTCTTCCTGCTCTGCATTGCCCCACTTGATCATGAGCTCGGCTACCTTTCAATTCCTTTGACCCAATATCCTGAGTATTTTTTAGTTTCGTCATCGGGGTGAGCAAAATGCTTCTATATTCTGAACTTAATCTCAATCTTCTTGCTGCCTCTTGACGGGAACCATTTCTCGATCTCTGTACTTTAATTCTTTGGAGACTCGATGTTTACCTCTTACCGTCCCCCGTATTTTGTAATCTCATTCTCGTCCTGGTTCGTCCTTCATTTTCTTGAACCAACCAAGGCATTATGGCTGAAACCCGCTTCTTGTTCTTGAACTTTCTGACATATATGCTCTTGTCATCATCTTCATCCTATACATTGTGGGGTCGTTTCTGATTAGGCGCTCCAATAATATCTGCAACCTTGTGTTCTGGATCTTATCTCTGAAGTAATACATGGAAATCTTTGTTGCTTTAACTTGTCAATTTGTTGATTGGTATTCCACTGAAGGGTATCATTCAGATTAACATACAGGATCTTGAAAACACATCATAGGTGCTCTGGATATCAAGTGCAAGAGCGGCTTAGATTCAACCATTCAGTAATTTAAGGCTGTGACATCTTCCCAGGTGACTCGGTTCATCCTCATGATTACCACGTTGCTTTAGAACACTACTCTTTCTCAATTCTCATTACATGTTCTGCCCCCAAAAAGGGTGGGCTTGTATGACCACTCAAACGCATAAATATTACTCTAGGAATAGAGTTCTGGGTGGTGCGAGTTTTAATTTTACCTATGCTACCGTTTATTTTCTTTTCTCTTCCTTTCTCCACCTTTTTCTCTTTCCTTTTTTCTTCTTTTTCTCTTTTTCTTTTTCTTCTTTTTCTTTTTTCTTCTTTTTTTATTTTTTTACGCTTTTATCATTATTTGAGGAAATCAATTCGTCACAGTCCTTTGTCTTGAGGACAACGATGAGAAAACAACATTGCCCCAAGTTACTCGGCATAGTTACGATTTGAAAATATTACCATCACTCATGAAGGTAAGGTTTCTTGAATTGGATGATGTATCTCCACCTTATCGCTTCAGCGGAGTGCCCTAAAATTCCCACACTCTTATCCGAACAAGCCTATTACCAGGTTTCAAACATAGGAGTGGTTTTTATTTTTCTTTTCTTTTTCTTTCTCTTTTCCTTTCTTTCTTTTTCTTTCTTCTTCTTTTTTTTTCTTCAATTCTTCCCCTTTTTAATTCCTATTTTTACTTCTTTACTACCTAGAAGATTATGCCTAGAGTTTCAATTTCAAGCAACTCTACATGGTTGACATTCAGAGCTCTTTCATCCTTGACATCATCGAAAGAGTAGTAATCTTGCTTTGCTGACCATAGTCTGGTAGGGAATATCACACCTCATCGTTGTCACAACATCTATCTAATGTCACATCTTGCAATTGATATCCAGTGTCCTACAACGGCGAGAAAATATACATTTATGTGCTTTCAAGAACATTATATGCTAAGTGAAATGTGTTTTTCATTGGAATAAAAATCAACCAACATGCCCCTTCACAAAAGATTTTTACCACATGTGGGCCACAAGTAGTAAAGTTGATTCCTTGCATTACTTCAGGGAAGTCTTTTCATGTAGAGACATATCTAGCTTCCTTAGTACTATGCAGACTTGCCCCTCATCCTTGGTCCTCCACTACTGGATCAGCTCTTGTGTCAGGGTTCCTTCAATGATCAGCTTCTTGATTTCCTCTAATAAAGGTCTACATTTTCTGGCGGGATGCCCCGGTGCCCCCATATAGAATTCGCATGTGCTACTCGAGTCAAAACTATGGGCAGACGGATCAGGTGCAATCTTCATCGGCCTATGAGCAAGATAGTGACCCCTTGCCAAATATCTGCGATAGATGTTCCGAACACTTCCAAATTTGTGCTCGTCCGAGGAATTTTCCTAGATGACCCCGATGTGTCAGTCTGTCTTCTTCTTTTACGGCCACGCGAACCCTGGAGATGACACTCATTTACCTCTCCGTCTTTATCTATCTTATTTTCGATTCGGTCCTTAGACTTAAACCCCAATTTTCCTTATTTGATTGCGTATTTTATCCTCTCTCCAATCGTCATGAAATCTTCAAATCTGTTTCTCGATTTCTCTAACATCACATCGAAGAAAGGGGATGGAAGTGTTGCATGGAACAAGGGAGTCGACTTTTCTTCCGCTATAGGAGGTTGGACTTGGGTCGCCAAACATCGCCACCTTAGTGCATATTCCCTGAAGCTTTCATTTGGTCTCATTTTCTCATTCTGAAGAAACTGACGACAGGGCGCTAAATCTAAAGCATATTTGTATTGACTCAAGAAGGCATTAGCGAGGTCACCCCATGAACTAACTTGGTTTCTGTTCAAACGGTTATACCACACTATTGCAGGTCCCGTCAGGCTATCGTGGAAGTGGTGGATCGACAACTCTTCATTCTTCATGTGTCCCTCCATTTTTCTACAGAACATGGTTAAGTGAATCTTCGGGCAGCTGGTTCCGTCATACTGTGCAAATCTAGGAACCTTGAAATCTGGAGGAATGACCAAATCAGGGACTAGGTAGAGTTCCCTCGTATTGAAAACATTTATCTTTTCTTTCTTATTCAACTCTTTCTCGATTCTTTCATCTAGATGGTCAAGCCTCGACTCTTCGGTTCGTTCTATTTTCCAACTAATTCTGCCATCGAACCCTAAGTATTAAATGATGAAGTGCCATGCGATGATAAAATTATTAAACAATGCAAAGGACGTGATGCAAATGCAATGCATGAATGCAATAAAGCATCGATTCTGCAAGTGATTTGTCCCTATAGGACATCTTTCATTCAGACCAAAAGGTTTCATTACATCCGGTATTAGGGGTTTACAAATAGCAGTGGGTCCTAGCACCTAATTTCTTGATCCCATTCAATAGTCATGTCAACTTTCCTTCGCGGTCCAACGCAGGATCCATATTCTGGCTTATCGGCGCTGCTGCATCGGCTAAGTCTGCTACCTGTTAAGCTAGTTGTCGAGCTTGAGTCATAATGATCTTCATGTCTCGGTCTTTCTCATGTATTGTTTGCTCGGCCTTTTGTAGCTTAACGGTCATTGCCCCAACACGGATCTCGCTGGTACGTAAAGAAGTCTCGAGCCTCACTATCTGTTCTTTGAGTGCTGCGTTTTCTATTTGAAAGGCTTTTGATTCATTCCTTTCCTGCTGCAAACTTGATTTCAGGATATCTTCCATGGCCAGACTACTTTCCAAATCACTTTGGAGAATGTCGCGTTGGCTCTCAGCTTCTTCCAGCTTCTGTAATAATGATCTGACTTTATTCTTACTATTCTTGCATTTCTGCTTCCAACAATCTGAACCGTTCTTCAGCTGAATCATATCATTGATCCACTCTTCTGTGGTGTCACCCAGACCGACATTCTTGAATTCAAAGTGCAGCTTCTGGTACTCGTCTTGTACACTCTTTAATTTCATGCTCAGATTGTGCCTCTCATGCTCGAGCTGGCCGTACTTGCTTGCAAGTTCATCTTTTGAGACGCTTTTATTCTTGACTCCTAAATTTATCCCGTTTGAGTGACCCACTTTTATGTTACCCGAACCTTGGGCTGGGCATTGACCCTCATTCGACTTTTCCCCTCGGGCAACGTCTGGCCCGCTGTAGAATCGGGGTTGTTCATCTTCGAAACCCAAAACTCCCATTCTAATAAGATCTTGAACTCTGTCCTTCAGGGCCCTACAATTTTCAGTGTGATGACTCGAATTGCCTATGTTCACCAGACACGACCGTTGTGACCCTTCGGATAAGGAGATTTCCTTGGTACATACTTCACTGGTATGATAGGGCTCCTCTTGACAAGCAACGGAAGTAACTCGGTGTATCTCATGGGTATAGGATAATGCCTTCTGATGTCATTGGATTCTCGAGCTTCCCCTAGTTTTGCCTCTGTTCCCTTGGTATCTACCCCAGATATGCTGCTGGTCTGCTTCTTGAGATTGATTACAAAGGGATTCAATTTGTCGTATTTAACAGTATTATCTGTCTCGATATTCTGACCATTATGTTCTACATTCTGATCCTCGATCGAATCTTTTCTAAGTTCGACAGGCTGCTTGCCTTTCATCATAGCATTCATCTGGTCCATCATCTCGGATATCTGTTTCTTTAGTTCTTGTATTTCAGCTTGCTTGTTACCAGAACTGACACTGCTTACCGAATCTGTTCTTAAGTCCCTGAACGATCCTTCTTTTGCTGTCCCTGGCCTAGTCTCGGGATGGAACTCTGGAACTGGACCCCCTTCCTTCAGGTCAAAGAACCTTTGGTCCTTCATGAACAATCTTCTATTATGGGAGAAACCGCTTGGGAATCAATGCCTTGTGTAATGCGAATGCGATGATATGCAAAAACAAAACAAAAAGAAAACAAGTCAGTACCGGACAAAAATGATAAATACATAATAAAAGGGCAAATTAAATGCGATAAACAAACAAGGCAATCCTATTTACATTCCATCTAAGACACCTAGGTTATCCGCATGGCTCTAACATGGTGGGTTTCTATGTGTTCTCTACATACAGTTTTGGTTCTAGGAGGTACCCGAATTGTCCTCGCTATCCTCTACTAAGAGTAGCAAGGCCCCCGATCATCACCTATTATAGGCTCATTTCAACCGGGTTCAATTCAGGGGGACCCATTCGCTTATGCCTACACGAAGGAACGATATCCTTACAAAAGCATAAGGTACTCGAGCCCCAAAGGATACTTGCTAGGGCCTACACAGGAGAACGATATCTCCACGAAAGCATTAGCATTTTCCCCCACTTAAAAGGACGGGTTTATATGCCAAATTTTAAATGCGTTAAAATAAACGCACACTTATAACCAAATTTTAATTTAATCATCATTTTAATCCGGAAAGTTTAATATTAATAAAGCGGTAATTATTTGAAAAAGATTGACTCTTTTTTTTGTTTAAAAAAAAACAAAAATGGTCCCTAGTGAAGTCGCCATCTGTAGCGATGTCCCCTTTCGCTAAAAAAACCGAGTTTTCGAAGTGTTTGTGGTTTTTCGGATATAAAAATGTTTATTCCGTGGAGGTTTTAAAAAGCCGCGTTTTATTTAGAAATTGGAGTCGCCACCGGCCACTTAGGTAGGCCGAACACCATAAAACCAGAGATTTGAAAACAATTGGGTTCGGGAGTCGGTTACGGATGGGGAAGGATTAGCACCCCCACAATGCCCAAAATTGGTACTTTAATAATTACCGCTTTATTAATATTAGACTTTCCGGATTAAAGTGACGATTAAGTTAAGATTCGGTTATAATTGCGAGTAGATTTTAAAGGCTCCGTTATCCGAGAGTAAACGCCCAACAACTATCACTACGCCTGATACTGGCCCCGTTTACGCTCGGATAAAAGGGCACCGCATTGACAGCTTATATACCATTATGCAACCTTAGAAAGCAAAGATAAAACGTACCAATTACATTAACATAACACTAAAAGATAAAAACATGAATTTCATAATATTAAACAAAGGGTAACAAACTACACCAACCAAGAAAACCTAGTATATCATAATAAAAGAAAACAAACTAAGCATGAACCTATGGAAAAGAAGAAACATACTTCAAAATGAATTAATTATATGCATCACCTGTTTTAAAATAAATAAAAAAGTATGCATGGCATAGATAATATATGATGTTAAACTAATGTATCGAGGAAACATGCTAGCATATATATAGACTTAACATTTAACACACGACATAATATACATACTTAAATTAAAAACATGGCATTAATATGTACCAAAAAAATCATCCATTTTTAACATAAAACTTAAAACGAAAATAAAACATTCTAGAATACATATATACATGGTAAGTGCTTAAATTAATTTGATCACTAAATAAAATACGTGTATGCAACATAAACAAACAAGCTAAATGGTGTATT
This sequence comes from Hibiscus mutabilis, assembly GCA_019671005.1. Classification (NCBI taxonomy): domain Eukaryota; kingdom Viridiplantae; phylum Streptophyta; class Magnoliopsida; order Malvales; family Malvaceae; genus Hibiscus; species Hibiscus mutabilis. The sequence continues at coordinate 39,679,197 of CM033732.1, forward strand.
AGCATGATAATATACATATATGAAAACGTAAATAAATGCATGTAACGTGCCTACTAAAATAAAAAAGAAGAACCATATAAACAAGATGTACAAAAAAAAAACAAGATATAACACATAAAATAGAAGTATATTTGACCCAAACAAAATAAATTAAAACACAAGAAAACATGGTGTCACGAATAAATACACATGATAAAACATAAAATAGACATGTAACGATACAAACATATATATATAAAGACCTAAAATGTAAGATGGCAATATACATACCAAGAGCAAAACGTAACATTAAATTAAACAAAGGGACTAAAATGAGAAAAAATTGAATTAGAAAACTGAATTTAAATGAACAAAAATAGATTTTAAGGATTTAATTACAGCCTGACATTAACTTGTAAGGACCAGAGTTGTAATAAACCCGAGGGGGAAGCTTGAAGTGAAAATTTTCAAAACACGGTGGGACTTGGAGCATAATTTCACCATTTACACGCTGATTTGGGTTAATCTCGGGATGAAATTGAAAAATTTTAAAGGATAAGAGGGACCAGACTTGCGACTATACCAAGGGGCATGCTCAATTTGAAAAGATTAGAAATGCGGGAGTCCTTATGAGGGGATTAAACCATTTTTATAATAAAAGGCTCTATAAATGAGACCCATCAGACCCAAATTTGGCCATTTGCCATTTAAAAAATCGGTTTAAAAAATAAACCCTCTCTGTCTGTGTTATTTTTCTTAAACCGAAACCCCAAAACCTTTAACAGGCCGTCTGTTCCACCATCGGCCACCGTACTTTAAACCCGAAAATCGAACGCTTTTCACTCTAGAAGCCAAATATCCCTCTGGATTTCAAAAAACTAGCACACTCTGCCTTAGATCTAGAAAAAACTGAGGCCATTTTGAAAAACAAACCCTAAAACTACTTCCCCTTCACCAGCTCACCTTATTTGACTCAAGAGCCCGACGACTTGTTGCCGGTGAAAGGGGTTCAAATGGCGAAGGTAAACCTACATCCCCTCTGCGTTTTTTTACTATTTCATGTTTGAAGCATGCATGCGAAGCTAAAAAATGATGTATACCTTTTCAGATTTTTTTTGTTCAAAAATAAACAAGTAGATAGGATTTTTTTTTGTATTTCTGAAACTGATCTCCCGATATTACAATTTTTGGTTTACATATATCCTCCTTTTTTTGTTTGGTAGAAAGTTTTATAAAAATACATATATTTTTAGATCTGAAATAACACTCACATAGCTTCTTTTGGTGATTTTTTGATGCATCTGGCTCCCTGAGTGCGGTGGTTGGAGGCCAGCATGGTGGAGGCATGGTGGAGGTGTCCATCCGCTCAAATCTGATTCTGGCCGTTGGATCAGATCAGATCCAAATAACCAAGATTTCTTGAAGCTTGGACAGCCGGGATGCATGCTTGAACGGGCGGGCTTGCACAGGATGATGTCGCGTGGGGTATGATGATCTGAAAGGCCAGTGCGTGCTCCACACGCGCGTGTGGAAGGCAGCTGGATGGCGAGTAGGCTTACGCGCGGCAGATGAGTGGTCTTCATGCTTCAACCGTGGCCGTTGGATCTAAATCTGATCCAACGGCCCTCTCGCAATTCAACGCGCAAAATAAAGGGAGGGTATTAGGGCTATAGTTATCCAATGTATTAGGGTTTTAATTATTGGGCTGGCCGGTTTGGGCTCTGTAAATATTTTTGGGTTTTGATTTGTAACAATGGACTTGGACAATTTTAACAAATAGTTTGGGTTTTTAATATGATATGCCATATATATATAATTAATAATAATAATAATAATCAATAATCATATATACATATTTATTCACATACACACAAACACATACTATATATATATATATATATGCATACACGCATCATACATACTACAAACATACGTAATACATGCACATGCAAACTACCTATATATCACATAGACACAAGCATATGTATATACGTGCATACAAAATTATTATAACCAAGTACACCCTAGTACATATATAAACTATTAAAATATACATGACATGTGACACACATACACCATACATAGTATATACATGCACACATCCCACATTCTACGTACATTAATCACACGTATATAAACACATAGTATAACACGCCCACATGTAGTAATAATACCCTTTAATTATTATATTAACAATATTCACAAACCGGATAAAAATGAGTGATCACAGATTCAAGAAACGAATGATCATGGTTTTCATACAAACGAATGTTGGTGAAGACTAATTCGACTTAAGGATAAGTTATGAATTTCAACGGCTAAGAGAAGCGCAAGATCGGTTGTTGTCCACCCATGGTTAACGCATGGATGTATCGCCAAGGCATGCACAATTAACAGTGTTTTGAGTTAGGGATAACGAGAAGCCATTGAAGAACGCTTCACCGAATTTTGAAGGAAGTCGCCCAGTTGCCCAGGCAATTGCACCATTCCCAGTTGCCCAGGAAATTACAATTGCCCGGGCAATTTGATTGATGCTAATTGTTAAGACGATTGAGTTACTCTTGCAATCAATTACCACGACGGTCCATTCAATCATCACACCACAACTCACGATAACTCGGCCTACTCTCTCATTCAATCAACATCTCCTTTGTTTACTTGCTCTTTTATTTTACTTGTTAATTCAATTCCTATTATCACCACCAATTACTTTTCTTTTTAGTAAAAGAAGTTAGAATCCAGAAGTTGCACCAATCCCTGTGGAGACGATATCTATTCTATACTATAACTTGCGACGTGTACATTTGCACCAATTGCGAAGCACTCTAAACACGCAACAAGTTTTTGGCGTCGTTGTCAGAATTGGCAATAGCAACTTTGATTTTTATTTCTTGCACCGTTGTTTCTTTTTATTTTTGTTAATCGGTTTCAAGGGGCTAACATTCTTTGGTTTTGCATCTGTGCATGACCAGGGTGAGACCAACAGCTCAAGAATACCCACTTGAACCTGAGATAGAATTAGTTCTTTAGATAAGAAGACGAGAACAACGAGCAGCAATGACAGAACAACCTATTAATCAAGTCGGCAATCTGAATGCGCAATCAGAATATTGCAGCAAGAGGAAGAGGGGCTCAAATTTAACAACTAGTTCGTGTCAGGAATAGACCAATCCGAGATTACCTAGAGGAGGATCTAATCAATCTCAATCCAGGATTTGTCACACCCGAAATAGAAGCCGCCCACTTTGAATTAAAACCTGTGATGTTCAACATGATCAATACGATTGGTCAATTTGGCAGATCAGCCATTGAAGATGCCATACAACATCTCAAATCATTCCTGGAGATTTGCAATTCATTCAAACTACAAGGAGTCCATGAGGATATCCTAAGGCTGAAATTATTTCCCTATTCACTGAGGGATAGGGAAAAGACGTGGTTAAATAGTATTCCATCTGAATCTATAGGATCTTGGACAGATTTACGTCGTGATTTCATTACTGGATTTAGTTCTACAAATATGAATGATAAATTGCATAATGATATTACTTCTTTTCTGCAGGCAGATGATGAATCCATGTACGAGGCTTGGGAGCGATACAGAGAGCTTTTACGCAAATGTCCCATGCATGGATTCCCAATATGGACACAAGGGATGATGTTCTACAACTCAGTGAATACGTCGACAAGGATGATGCTAGATGCCTCAGCAAATGGCATACTCCTTGACAAGTCACCTGGGGAAGCGATAGAGATTCTGAACTGTCTTGCCAAAAATGACTATCAGTTCCCAACTACACGAAGGGGAATAGTCAGACAAAACGCCACGATAAATGAGCTTGATTCATCGGGATCCATTTTCGCACAATTGGCTGCTCTAACCAATTTGGTTAAGAATATGCAGCGTCAAACAACACATAGGAGATCAAGGTAGCAGATTCAATTTGTTATTTATGTAACGGTAACCATGATTCTTCTGAGTGTCCACAGAACCCAGAATCTAGTTTTTACGTTAGAAACTACAGCCGGAACAACAATGTGATGTCCAAAACATACAATCCAGCCTGGAGGAAGCACCCTAATTTTTCATGGAGCAAACCAAACAACGTCATTAATCAAAATAGTCAGAGTACACAAGCATCGGGATTCTAGTAGAACATGCCACGGAAAATTCTCTTAATACTTTTATGTTAAAAACTAAATCTTATATGGTTGAGAATAGTAGTTTCATGAAAATGACTGATGCTTTCATTAACAGGATTGAGATGAGATTGCAAAATCAGGAGGCAACCTTGAAATCCTTGGAAACGCAAGTCAGGCAATTCACTCAGAACTTTAATAGAAGACCCCTAGGCGGCTTACCTAGCAATACTGAGGTCGCAAAAGGAGTAGGCCACGAGCAGTGTAAAGTAATCATCACTCGGAGTGGCCGGCAGCTTAAGGAAGATCAAGCTCATCCAATGAAGAAAACTCAACCAGCAGAACGATCTCCTATGCAAAAAGACACCAAAATTGATGAATCAACAATTGCCCTGGGAATTCTTCATGCCCAGGCAATTTGCGACAAAAATCCTAAATAGAAAAGGCAGGAAGAGGAGATCTGAATTCCACCACCATTCCCACAAAGGCTAAAATGGCAGAAGCAAGAATATCAGTTCAAGAAATTCCTTGAGATCTTGAAGCAAGTTCACATCAATTTGCCGTTCGTAGAGGTGATAGAGCAAATGCCAAACTATGCTAGATTCCTTAAAGACATTGTCTCTAAGCAAATAAGGCTAGGTGAGTTTGAAACAGTGGTCGTGATAGAAGGATGCATGGCCATGTTGCACAACCGCATGCCACCTAAATTTAAGGATCCCGACAGTTTCACTATACAATGTGCTATCGGAAATAACTACACGTGAAGGCCTTGTGTGATCTTGAAGCAAGCATAAACCTCATGCCGAAATCTGTTTTCCAGAGATTGGGAATAGGGAAGGCAAGGACAACAACAATGATGCTACAGCTTGCAGACAGATCCTATGTGCATCCAGAGGGAAAAATCGAAGATATTCTAGTAAGAGTTGATAAATTTATTTTTCCCGCTTATTTCATTATTTTGGATTGTTAAGTAGATGAATTCGCACCCATTATTCTTGGGAGACCGTCATCAGGAAGAACCTTGATCGATGTTGAGAAAGGAGTAATTAAAATATGCTTATTTGGGAAACGATAACACTTTTCCCGTGATAATTTCTTCTAAGTTGCTGCCTAAACAGGAAAAGAGGTTGATTGACATGTTGAAGCTGCACAAAAAAGTAATAGGTTGGACAATTGCAGGCTTGAAGGGAATTAGCCCGACGGTATGTATGCACAAAATCCTATTGGAAGATGATCATAAATTATCAATTGACGCACAAAGAAGACTTAACCTTGCCATAAAGAAGGTTGTGATGAAAGAAATCATCAAATGGCTTGACGCTAGTATCATATATCCTATCTCTGACAGTACATGGGTAAGTCGGGTACAATGTGTACCGAAAAAGAGAGGTATAACCGTGGTAAGTAATGAAAACAACGAAGTCATTCCAACTAGGACTGTGACCAGTTAGAGGGTTTGTATGGATTACCGTAAGTTAAATAAAGCTACTAGGAAAGATCACTTTTCTTTACCCTTTATTGACCAAATGCTTGATCGTCTTGCAAGTAAATCATTTTATTGTTTTCTTGATGGTTACTCAGGTTATAACCAGATCGCCATAGAACCAGATGATCAGGAAAAGACCATTTTTACATGCCCATATGGTACATATGTATTTTGAATAATGTCGTTCGGATTATGCAATGCCCTGGCAACCTTTCAATGATGCAAGATGGCAATTTTCTCCGACATGGTGAAATATTTCCTTGAAATCTTCATAGATGATTTCACAATTTTCGGAGATAACTTCGACAATTGCCTCGACAATTTAGAGAAGGTGTTATCACGATGCGAAGAATTCGAACTAGTGTTAACTTGGGAGAAGTGCCATTTTATAGTGGACAAAGGTATTGTGCTCGACCATAAAATCTCATCCAAAGGAATCGAAGTGGATAGAGCCAAGGTGGATGTGATTGAGAGATTGCCGCCACCAACTTCAGTCAAGGGAATCCGAAGATTTCTCGGATATGCAGGTTTTTACAGAAGGTTTATTCATAATTTTTCTAAGATTTCTAAACCCTTGTGTAATTTTCTTGAGCAAGATAAGGCTTTCAAATTTGATGAATCTTGTGCCACGGCATTTGAAGACTTGAAAAAGCAACTTGCCTCGACGCCTATTGTTGTCCCGCCCGATTGGACCTTACCTTTTGAACTCATGTGCGATGTAAGTGACTTCGTGGTAGGAGCTGTTTTAGGGCAGTGCACAGGTAAGATTTTCCATGTGATTTACTATGCTAGTAAAACTCTAAATGGTGCGCAATCAAATTACACCACGACGGAGAAAGAATTACTAGCAGTAGTTTTCGCATTTGATAAGTTTCGTTCCTACTTGATTGGTACTAAGGTAATTGTTCATACTGATCATTCAACAATTAAGTACCTATTTTCTAAGAAAGATGCCAAACCTCATTTAATTCGTTGGATTTTACTTTTACAAGAGTTTGACATCGAAATTAAGGACGGGAAAGGAACGGAGAACCAAGTTGCCGATCACTTATCAAGGTTGGAAAAAGGCGATGAAGATTCAGACTCCTTGGAGATCCACAACACATTCCTGGATGAGCAGTTATTAGTTGCCACGGCAACCCCATGGTATGGCGATTTGGTTAATTTCTTGGTTAGTGGTATTTTGCCTTATGACTTGTAACACTCCTTTCCCGTATCCATCACTGAATACGAGTCAGAGGTATCACAAAACATTTGTAAAACCCTCTACATTTTTAATTCGGTAAAATTTTGTTTATTTAAAAAATATTAAAATTTATTTTTTTAAATCTACTTAATCGCGTAAAGTTTAAACATAATATTTTCATCTTCAAATCGAGTTTAATTTCAGGCAGCAACTTATTAATTTAATTTTTCTTTATATAATTAATAGAACTGCCTAAAAACTACCTGATTTAAAATTCATCCATATACCAAATAAAATACAAATTCTATCATAGCATGCATATCCTTTTAATATACATGCCAACTAGTAAATATCAAACATTGTCAAAAGATATCTTACTGATATTGACGTACCTGTTATTGATTGATGATGTCCGTATATGCTCCTTACTCCAACTATTTCTTATTTCCTATGTGTACAACAGTTACACGCTAAGTATTTACTTAGTGAGGCAATAATTCAAATTCAAGTGCAATTGTCATAATATCAATATTAATGATTAAAAATGTATATGGTCACCTTACCATTACATGTTCGTTACCATAAATAAATATGTATATCAAAGTGATAAGATTAGATCTTACCAATATCGTTGTCATTTCCATCTGTAAGCTTTCAATGCTTACTAATACCTTTTTCCATTTCTATCTGCAAGCTTTCAAGCTTATCTTCCTATTTCTTTTTTATTCTTTTCAATTTATTTAGCCCAAGGTATCGAATTAAGAAATTCTATGTACACGAGTCATCCCCTCATACCCAACCTTTCTTGAGTATGTGTATTATTTGCACTCTACCGAGAGTGCTTAGCACCAAAGTGCTTCTATATACTTACCGGAGTATACAATATATCCCTCATTGAGTTTTTATGAAATTACACTGAAGTGCTTAGCACCCGTAATAAGTCTGTATACTTAAACCATGCATGAGTATACTTCTCAAAGAGTATTTATAAAATTTGCACTTTACCTGAAGTGCTTAGAATCTTTATACAGCTGTTTATGACTCTATGGCTAGCCAACTATACCTTTGAACCTCTATATCATACTTGGGCTTTATATCATCAAATATTTCATCCATGGCAATGTATATCAATTTATATTAACATGAAGCGGTTCGTAACCGAATAACATTAATAGTAAACCATCATCAATAACTAGTGACCAATGCATTTATTTTCAACCTTTGACATATTTAAAGTATGTCAAATATATGATCAATGGCATAATTATCATGACAATATATAAACCAGGTAGACTCATCGCAAGTCTTACCGGTGATGTATAAAACATCCACGTATAATGTTATGTATGCATTGCACTCACCTGGGCGATGTATTAGTATGCCTCACTAAGTCCTCTTTGATCATTTCCTTCATTGTACTTCGAACCTCCCTTGATTCGAACTTAACTTCATAATTCAAATAAGTAAAATATTTGTTAGATCCCAATCTAACAATATCTTAGACATATTGTCTAATATAATCATTTGAATACAAAATCTCCAAACATTTTCTTTTCTTCCTTGTATTGTTCAAAAACTCATCATGGTCCTTAGTGACCAATTTGAACTTCCATTAACCCTTTTCAAGCTTACTAATTAACCTTAAATACAAAGTGTATCAATTCTCATTTTCTGGCAGTTTGCAGTACCTCCAAAGAAATATTTCTATAAAATAATCTACAACTCGGAATTCGATTCCGTTTGTTCTGAAAGAAACTAGATTCAATAAAATTTTCAACCATATAAATTAATAGCTCAAATTCAACTTGTACGATTTATGGAAAATTTTCAAAGTCAATTTCCAGTATTGAATTTCGGAACAGCCTACTATACTGTTTTCTGACCTTTCACCACTTAAAAATTCATATCTTTTTACTCAGAACTCGAAATCCATTTCCGTTTGTTGGAAACGAAACTAGACGAACAAATCTTTACATCGGTATAAAATTCACCTGCTAACCATTTTTTTTAGAATTTATGGTGAATTTTCAAAGTTACTGCCATAAACTAGTTTTTCTACACAGCTTCCATAAACAACTTCAACTTTTATACTTACTTCTCTACTTTTCAATTTAGTCCAATTACTTGCTGTAAACCATCATATTATGACCTTCTTCATCAAATAATTATTCACAATAATTCTCCTTAATTTTCCTTATTTACCGAAATAGTCACTAAAATGCAAAGATAAGGATTCAAGCTTCTTAACTTTGCAAATTAGTCCTCAATTCAACATTATTACCTTAATTCCATCATTACAACTAAAAATCAGATTTAACCCTCATACAAAACTTCAATTTCGATTTGGTCACTTAACTTTGACAAATTGTCAAAATGGTCACTAATTCAATTCAACACCAATTTGGCATTCTAACTTCATTTTCTTATCTCTAACATCATTAATAACACAAATACACTCCAAATTCTAAAAATTCAGATTTGGTCCTTCAACTTTTCAAGTTTCCAAAATGGTCCCTACACAATTTAACTTAGGGTTTTGCTTCCAAACAACAATTCAAGCTTACTAGATCATTATTTCAACATCACAAACCCTAAATTAAACTTGAATCCATAAACCCTAATCATCTTCATAGTAATCAAAACATGTAAAACTTAAATCCCAACTCAATATCAAGATTTTAACATCATACTAGCTTGATTTCAACTTGAATTCAATCATGGAATTATAAAATCTCAAAAGCCCCAATTTGATCCATAAACCCTAATTTCTTTCTCATGTAAATTCTCATCAATCAAGCATGGATTCCATGAATTATTGACATCAAAATATAGAGCTTGAAGAGAAGAACAACTTTGTAGTTGAAAAGATTACCTAAAAATCGAGTTTTGGGGCTTGAATCGAACTTGAATTTTTTCTCCATTTTTTCTTTCTTCCTCCCTTAAAATTCGAAATTCAAGATGAATTTTATTCATATTTTTGACCATTTACTTTTATTTCCTCCAATTTATGCCACATGTATCTTAAAAATGAATTTAAAATTCATTCAAATAGTGAAATTACCAAATTGCCCCATTATCCAACGGTTGAGATTGATTTTATCATCAATCAAGGGCCAAGATTTAATCTTCAATTCCATTATTCCAAAATTTCCCTTTATAACTTCCAAATATTTCAAAATTGCCATCCTTGCCAAAAGACCAAATTGCCCTCCAACTAGTTTTTATTTACTAGTTTGTTCCAAAATTGCCATTCCATTACAATCTAACTAAATCTATTTAGAATTCAACCAAACATAATAAAATATTCTTAAAATACCATTTTGTGACTTTTCCATAGCTTTTGGATCAGTCTCCAAAATTTCCATTCGATCCAATATACCGATAAATAATCTTTTACTTAGAAATAAACAATAGGATTCATCTTGACTCAAACTAAAAATATCTCCAACACTTGGAAATGACTTTTATAACCTTTCTCTATCATATGGAAAAATTTCAAAATTTTCCATTTCGATCCGGGTATCCGAATTCCACTTAAACTTTAACTGCGATTTTTTCAATAATCGAAGTATCAGATCGAACCAATAATTCCGCATTTGATTCACACCCTTAGGTGATCTATTTATTTATGAAATAAAAACCCTTAACTTTTGAGAAATTATAACTTTAGTCCCCAAACGTTTCTAAGGTTTATACTTTAGCCATAAAATTTTCAATATTTACATTTTGGTCACTACCTTTTTAAACTTCAATTCCCATTCCAATTTTTCTTGGAATTCAACCAAAATTTAAGAATACCTTATTCAATTCACTATCTATCACATGAGACCTTTAAACCTTAGAAATTTCCTTTCAAAAACCCATAATTAAAGAAATCCTAACTTTTGCATTTTTGTCATTTTAGTCACTAAGTTAGCTTTTAAGCTATTATCTTAGTACTAAATGACCCTTAATCAACTTAGTAAAATTTGGGGTATTACATGACCTTACTCACCAAGGAAAGAAGCGGTTCCGACATGATGCTAAGCATTATTATTGGAACGAGCCTCTTTTGTTTAAACAATGTGCAGATCAGGTGATAAGACGATGTGTTCCCGAGGAGGAGCATGACAATGTGCTTCGACAATGTCACTATTCACCCTATGGAGGCCATTTTGGAGGAACTCTCACCGCGGCCAAAGTCCTAAAATCCGGCTTGTATTTGCCCACTCTTTACAAAGATGCTCAAGAATTCTACAAGAGGTGTGATCGTTGTCAGCGAACGGGTAATATTTCGCGACGACACGAGATGCCACTACAGAATATCCTTGAGGTCGAGTTGTTTGACGTGTGGGGGATCGACTTTATAGGACCCTTCCCATCCTCATTCGGCAATTTGTACATCCTACTTGACGTGGACTACGTGTCTAAATGGGTAGAGGCGGCTGCAGTTCCCCGAAACGATTCAAAGACCGTGAAAAAAATCTTGCAGAAAAACATATTCAAGTGATTCGGGACACCAAGGGTAATTATCAACGATGGAGGCACACACTTAGGTTGATTGCCAAAATGTTGGAGCGATTTGGAGTAACACACAAAATTGCCACGATATATCATCCACAGACAAACGGGCGGCAAGCTGAAATTTCCAATCGTGAATTGAAGGCTATCCTTGAATAAGTTGTCAATCCTTCTTGAAAAGATTGGTCTCAAGAATTGATGAAGCACTATAGGCCTATTGAACAACATTCAAGACAACTTTAGGCATGTCGCCTTACAGACTTGTTTACGGCAAGACTTGCCATCTTCCGGTGGAGATCGAGCATAAGGCTTATTGTGCAATCAAAACCGTTAACATGGATTGGGAAAGTGCAGGGCAAAAACAATTAATGGACCTCAACGAGATCGAAGAAATCCATGCCATAGCTTACGACAACGTGAGAATTTACAAGGAGAAAACAAAGCGTTGGCACGAAAAGAAGCTATTGCCGCGATAATTTTTGCCCGGGAAATCAGTTCTTCTCTTCAATTCTCGGTTAAAAATCTTTTCGGGAAAACTAAAATCGAGATGGTCTGGGCCATTCGAGGTAATAAAACCATATTCCCATGGTGTCGTGATAATCAAGTCTACCATTGACGGACATGAATTCAAAGTTAACGGACAAAGATTAAAGCACTATGCCGGCACCCATGTTGAGTGAGACAAGGAAGTGGTTACTCTAGGAGATACATGATCATGCTTTCCTTTAGTATTTCTTACTTTTTAGTTTTGTTTTAAATTCGGACTTATTTTTAATTTTGGTTTTATTTTTATTTCGTATTTTAAGTTTTAAATTTTATCTTTCCATATACTTTTTAGGATAATTATTTCTTATAATTTTCAGTTTATCTTATTTATCTTTATCTTTATTTATTTAATTTCATTTTTATCTTTAATTAATGTTTATCTTTTTTATTTGTGTTTGAATTTTAGGATAAGAGTTCGAGATAAGTAGGAGTTGGATTAAAAATTGAAGTTTATCCTTAAGAGGGAATAATGGACTGATTTTGGGGGCTTACAAAGGCCTATTTAATTATTAGTTTTTACCCTAATTATCATCCCTTTTATCCCTCTAGCCGTATACCCCTCTACATTCCCCCAATCCCCTTTTGCCGCATACCCTAACCAATTCCTTCATCATCTCTTATTTCCATCATTCTTTCCTACTTTCTTTTTTTTCCTCCCACTAGCCGAAAATCACCATCATCCTTACCACATCCTACTTCACCATTAAACTTTCAAACTTCATCTACTCTTTCTTCTACTCTTTGAACTCTCAAAACTTTCTTTCTTTTATTTTATTTTCTTTGTTTTTACTTCCTATCACAACCACAATCACCATGGCCAAAAATCTCAAACCAATGGCTCACCCGAGTTCATCCAAGGAACCACCATTCCGTCGATTTGCAACACCAACCATTGAGGAGAGATATCTAGCCAAGTTTGCAAACCGCAAGGTATGGGAGGAGCAATGATTCGCCTACACCATCTCCGTAAGAACTTCTGCCTTGATGCGTTCATCTTCAAAATTATCGAGCACCACAAATGGAAAATCCTTTGCCATCAACCAAATCCCGGTAATGTATCACGGGTAAGAGAATTTTATGCTCATTCTCCTAACCCAAACAACCCCTATGTTTATGTTCGTGGCAAGGCTGTCCTTATTGTTGCCGACACCATCAACACTTTCTACGGGATATACATTACGAAAGATAAACATAAAGCCTTTGTGGAAAACATCACGGCCGAAGAAGTCGAAAAGGTTTTCAAGGACCTCACAATCGAAGGTGTCGAATGGAACCAATGAGCCTTAAAAGGGATGGTAAACTTATGTTAAAACCTGAGGCAAATATGTGGAATATATTTGTTAAAACTCGCTTAATGCCCACTACACACAACACCACAGTTTCATATTCTCGTCTTTTGTTATTGCATTCTATTTTAAACAAGCGAATTATAAATATTGGATAACTTATTTGTGATGAGATATTCGCTTGTAGTCAAAAATATGTAGGTGCTCTTTTCTTCCCAAGCTTAATATCCCAACTATGCGAGAAGGAAAAAATACCAAGTGATCCAACATACGAGAAATTACCTTCTAGAACTGGGTGGAATCGCACTCAATACTTGAGGATTATGGGTGAAGAACCGACGAAAGAACATGCATTGCCAAAGAAATCCCCTGCACCGAAAATTGCCCAGGCAACCAAAGATGGCTCGGCAATTCCTGATGCCTCAGCAAGTCCTGATACCCAGGCTAATGAACCTGCCTCGGCAGGCATGGATCGAATCGAAGAGATGCTCCACCCACTATCCCACCGATTAGAGCGAATGGAGGCCTATCAATTGCAATTCATGTGGTACATGAGGGACCATAATGTAGCTATCACACGAGTGATCCTTGAGAAGTAACCCGACAACACCGTGCCTTTCTCGGTGTTTTCTGCCAACCTACTTGCCCCGGCAACTGAGGATGCCACGAAAACTATTGCACAAGATAAAGGTAAAACCCCTATGACTGAACCTTCTCGGACTGAATCTTTACATGGATTTACATATTCGGACGAGAGCATATCTGAACCAATAAACTCGCCACCGGTCGAGCCATCAAAGTCGAAGCGCAAAGCTTCTATCATCGAAGAGACCGAAAAAGAGGATGAAAAAATCAATGAGGTTCCAAAAATGAGGGCTCAAGCCGCGCCACCAGCCACACACACTCAACCATCGCGAACCACAAAACGAATCAAGCATACATCCCGAAGGAAACTCATCATACAAGGTGACGACATTTCCGACTAACTCATTTGCATTTTAATTTTAATTTTTTGTACTTGTAAGCATTGAGGGCAATGCTTCCCTTGAGTTTGGGGGGTATTTGTTTCTAGTTAGTTTCATGTTTAGTTGCATTCATCTTTAGTAATCGCATATAGGTTGCATATATTACTTGCCATGCATTTGATTGGATTTAATTTGCCTAGACTTGTTGGATATCCTATGATGAGTTTGCCACTGCACTTAATTGATAGAACTTCGATTTTAGGATATGTAATACCCCAAAATTTGCTAAGTTGTTTAAGATTCATTTAGTACTAAGATAAGAGCTTAAAAGCTAACTTAGTGACTAAAATGACAAATTGCAAAAGCTAGGATTTCTCTAATAATGGATTCTAGGAAAGGAATTTATAAGAATTAAGAGTATCGTGTGATAGAGAGTAAGCAAAATAGGGTACTTGCGAAGTTTGGTTGAAATCTGATGGGAAAAGTATATGCACTTGATGGATAATTTTACCATTAAATATTTGTATTCCACAGAAAAGTAGTACAGGTTACAGGAAGTTAATCTGTATAATTAAATTTTCGGTATGGGATTTATGTAGAAATCTATTTTTGATCGAACAATTAAGGGATAAGCATATATTTGATTCGAATAAAAATGCAGTATACGATTCGAATTTCGATCGAACTACAAAGTTAAGCGTGCTCAGGGCATAGGATGGGTGACCTCTTAGGAAGGTCTCATGTCAGTACTTGAGACTGATAAAAAGGAATCAGTTCGATTTAATATTATTCGTATGGATAACTGATATAGGATTATTAAGAGAATTTTATCCGATAAAGATTTCGGGTAAATTATCAGTATATTAGACCAAGTCAAAATTTCAAGATTTTTATTTTTACAAAATTATGAAATATTTTGTATATCAACAATATTTATTTATGGAAATTAGAAATATGATAATTTCAGATTTAATCTGATAGTTCGAAAAACTAAAAATCGTAGTAAGTGATTATTGGGTAATCAGATCGAATTAGAATTTTAAAGACAGTTCCATAAGCCTTAGAAAATTCATAAATTATTATTTTTATGAATATTTTAATATTTCTAGTTAGATTCTAACTAGATTTAGTTCTACTTTTCCAAAATGGCAAATTAGAAAATAATACTTAGTTGGAGGGTTATTTGGAATCAAGTAATTAAATGAATTTAATATTCGTTTAATTAAATACAAATGGCATTAATAAGATAAAAGATGAACAAAATATGTTCATCCTCTCCTCCTCCATTTCGAAAATACAAGAGAGAAAATGGAAAATATACAAAAAAAATTCCAAGGCATTTTGAAGGGTTCCAAACAAGATTCAAGGTATGTTTTTGATAGAAAATTAATCTATGTTTAATTTTCTTTCATTTGATAGTAATTTTACAAAGAGTTATGAAGATTTATTCATGTTACTGATGAGAGAAAAATAGGGTTTCATGTTCTATGTTGAGATTGAAGCTTGATTTAAGTAAATCAAGTGTTGTGGAGTTGAAAACAAGCTTAGATTTAGATTAATTTCATGATTGAAGACATAAACCCTAACCCTAGAATTTGGGATTTTATTTAGGGTTTTGAAATTAAGGATGAATATGGAAGATTTATGATTATACAAGCTTGATTATGGCATTAGGACCAAAAATAAAGTCCTTGAAAAGCTTAGACACCCAAATCAGAATGTAGGAATAAATTGGGGTTTTAAGTGTTAATTCTTAGAAATGAAGAATACATATTGGAAAAATTATTTTGAGCATATTAGAATGTTGCTTGATGAAAAACAACCTTGGGAAGGTCTAGTGACCAATTCGGCGAAGGGCTAAAATAGAAGGAAAATTTTGAGAAACATTGTAAAAATGTTGGATTGATTAATTAGTAAAAGTTTGCAAACTTTTGTGTGAAATTAGTGATTAAAATGTCACTTTAACAAAGGTTAGTGGATTGAAGAGTATTGAATAAAAGTTAGTGAAAATGATAGAATTATGAAGTAATTGTGATTCGAGCTTGAATAAATTGCAAAAAGGTGCAAAATGGTCACTAGGGACCAAATTGGACTATTCGGCTACTAAGGGAGAAAAAGGGAAAATTTTAGGAAAAATTTCTATATTTGAATAATTATACTAGTATTTTATAGTTAAGCAATGTTAGATTAAAAAATCTAACATGTATGATATTGTATATGTTCGATGGGTAAATTTTGCAGCAGTCGAGCATGACAAAGAAACACAAGATAAAAGAGGCAAGGAAAAGTAGTGAACTAGCTTAGTGAGGCCCAGTATTTTTGCATAGCCCAGGTGAGTGAATTATATGCATGTATGGCATGTTACATATAGGACGACTTGCGATAAGTCGACTTTGATATTAATTAAAATGCCTGTTAATTAATAATTGTATGAATGTTATGAATTAATAATGTGACATGTATGATACATTGTCATAGTTTACAGATTTATCTAAGATAAATCAAACTTTTACATTTTGGGTATGAACTGCTCATTATCGAATTATGGATGATAGTATTTATAGATTGGGTATTGAATGTAAAACTATTAAATTGTTATGCCCGAGTACTAGTCTGAGAGTCTTTGATATAATTGGATATCCATAGAGTCTTAGCAGCTGCATTCCAGCACTACGATGCCTTCCAGACACTTCGGTGTTGACTTCAGACACTACGGTGTCGTTTAGACACTTTGGTGTCAACTAGCACAAAAGGTGCGATAATGAGGAGCAAAAGGGCATCCTCGAGTACGTACTCACCATCAGACGCTATGGCGTTGCAGACACTACAGTATCGTTATGATGACTTGTATACCATAGATTCACGTGAAATTGTACTTTGGGCTATAATTCATGAAATGCTTTTATGCAGATGGATAGGCCAGTAAGTCTATCGTATTAACTACTGATAAAGTACGAATGATACTATGACTTTGGACATATACATACAATTATGATTCATTGAAATAAGTTAGTTTCTCATTTACTATGATAAATGATGAAATGTTATAAATTGCTCGGGGAATCACTTGCCATTTTTGCAGGGATTGTGATATTTATGTTATTTGTTTATATTGTTATATTTATGCCTCACTAAGTTATACTTAGCGTGTGTTTCGTATTACACGTAGGTCCATCGGGCTAGTATTATCGAAGAAGGAGCTGCACTTTTGGAAATTGAGTTATCGCTTATAAGCAATAGTACGTACTCTTACATCCTAGTCTAGTGGGCATATACTCATATTTTTAATTAACAGTTGTTTTGTATTACTAAACTTATAAGTTAGTTTACTTATTTAAATGGGCTTGTAACCTAAGTATTATGGATGAATAGTATGGTTTTAAACTCTTAGCTATGGGATTTGATATAATTATTACGTAGTTAATGCTAATCGCGTAGCGATTTTAAAATCAAGAAAGGGTTTAGGTAGCACACATAGTTTACACCCTGAACTATATTTTCATGTTAATAACTGTCTAAAATATTTATTTAACCAATTCAGGGTCGAAACTAGGTGACACAAGACAGGTTTGTAATTTAATGAAAACCGAGGAAGGGTTACTTTACTAAACAAGTTTTGCAAATAAAAAATAAAAAAAATCAAGTCGGGAAATCAGTTAAAAACTTTAGTAACATCTTCAATGTGTATTTAATCATTGAATATACGTTAAGGGTGTTACATTTGGTCGTATCAGAGCAAAGGTTTAGCTGATTCTGGAGGTTAAACTGAGTCCAATGTGATTTGTTTAAAGTGTACATGCCCCTAGGATGTTATGTTACTGATGTATTGCTTATATAACTTAATATGGCTCTTTACTAATATGATTCTAATTTTTTTGTAATAGAGAATGTCAGACGCTGAGGGATCACGTCATGCGACGGATCACCAGGGCCCGAAAGAGGCTCATAGTGATAGTAATGAGGTGCAATATGTTCCACCTCCAGCTCCTGCCCCAGCTGAGCCACCTGCGCAGTAGGGAGTTCCTGCACAAGAATATGGAGCGTTATTGCAAGCGTTAGAGGCGATGATTAATAGGCTGCAGCCACTTGTTCCAGTGCCTGCACCCACACGAGCTCCGGCTCTTGCACCTGTAAGAGCATCAACTACTAAAGAGCTTAAGAAATTGGGTGCGCATGAGTTCAATGGAGAAGGTGGTCCTATGGCCACAAACTTATGGTTAAATGATGTCAAGGTTATGCTGGATGAGTTAAATTGTTCTGATGCTGAAAAACTAGAGGGAGCTGTATCTCTTCTAAATGAACATGCTTGTATATGGTGGTCGAACGCCATATAGTTGGTACCTGCTGAACAAGTGACTTGGACATTTTTCTAGGAAGCATTTAAAGCCAAATATATTGGTGATCAATTCAAGAGAGAAATGCTTCAGCAATTCCTGAATCTCAAGCAACGCAATCGTTCAGTTTATGAGTACGAGTTAGAGTTTAACCGATTGAGCCGATATGCAGCCGATTTAATGCCTACTAAAAAATCTCGCTGCAAATGGTTTATTGAAGGCTTCACCCAAAACCCAAGAAATTCTTATTAGGCATTAACCTATCAGTTTATCAAGATGCGGTGAACAGAGCAAAGGCTATAGAAAGGGCCAATCTAGAGCGAGTCAGAGCTCAATCATCTCGATCAACTAAAAGATCTGGAGAATCATTTGTCTTAGTACAATCTAAGTGAGGTAAAGGTTCTCGTCAACAAAGCAAGACTGGAATTGGATCTACACGCGGGATTCCTTTTTCTAAAAGAGCCCAAACTTGTCAGATGTCTACTACAGGCTCGAAGAAGTCAAAAAAAGCTTCTTACCCAGAATGTGAGCACTGTGGGAAAAAATGGAGGGGTTTGCTAGATTATTATAGGAGCCTGTCTGCGATGTGGTCAAATGGGACATTTTGTTAGAGAATGTCTGCAAAGACAGACACAGAACCCTATCCAGTCAGAGTGATCTGTAGCAGCTCCACTTAGAGGCCGTGGTGGAACGGGACAAGCTAGAACATCAAACCAAGCTGGATCAGATGCGACATCAACATAGGAATGTTGAACCTTAGCTTGAGTGTATAATATACGCACAAATGAGGACAAGCATGATTCAGATATTATAGCAGGTACTTTCTGACTTTTTGGTGAATCTGTGTTTGTTTTAATTGATCATGGTTCTACTCATTCATATATTAGCTCCAAACTAGTTACTAAAAGAAGAGTTCCTATGGAGACTATTAGTAGTGATGTGATTGCTAGTAATTCGCTTGATCATAGTGCTAGAGTGACCCGGATATGTAAGAATTATCCTTTAGTGATTCAAGAAATTGAATTTCCAGCAAACTTAATGGAGCTACCATTCCATGAATTTAAGATCATCTTGGGGATGGACTGGCTATCTACATATGATGCAGATGTTAAATGTAAAAAGAATTAATTATTACTTCAAGGACCGGATGGTTCTAGGGTGGTTGTAGTGGGAGAAAGAAATGATTGCCTAGACTCAATAATCTTTGCAGCGATGGCTCGGAGAATGTTAAATAATGGGTGTGAATCGTATTTAGCTAATGTGGTGGATACACAAGCATCTAACAAGAAATTGAAAGATATCTCAACTTTGTGAGAATTTCTAGATGCATTTCCAGATGAGTTGCCAGGGTTACCTCCAGATAGAGAGGTACAATTTGGAATAGATGTGTACCCCGGAACAGAGCTGGTATCGATAGCGCCAACAAAATTAAGGGAGCTAAAAGCTCAATTACAAGAATTATTAGATCGAGGTTATATTTGACCGAGTGTGTCACCATGGGAAACCCTAATGTTATTCGTAAAGAAGAATGATGGAACTTTACGATTGTGTATAGATTATCGACAACTGAATAAGGTGACGATAAAGAATAAGTATCCATTTCCAAGAATTGAAGATCTATTTGATCAGCTCAGAGGCACTAATGTGTTTTCAAAGATTAACCTTTGATCAAGCTATTATCAGCTAAAAGTTAAGGAAAAAGATATACCAAAGACACCATTCAGGACTAGCTATGGACACTACAAGTTTTTAGTAATGCCGTTTGGACTCACAAACGCCCATGCCACATTTATGGATTTGATGAAGATGGTATTTTAACCCTACTTGGACCAATTTGTTGTGGTGTCTATAGATGATATCTTGGCATATTCTAAGACTAAAGATGATCACGATCAACATCTCCGAGTGTTATTACAAACACTAAGGGATAAGCAGTTTTATGCAAAGTTTTCCAAATGTGAATTCTGGCTATCCGAAGTAACTTTTCTCAGACATGTTTTATCTGCTGATGGAATAAGAGTAGACCCCAAGAAGGTACAAGCTATTCTTGAATGGGAAGCACCAAAGAATGTCTCGAAAGTCAGAAGTTTCTTGGGATTAGGTGGATACTATAGACGATTTGTCCAAAACTTCTCTATCATCGCCATGCCACTTACTCAACTGTTAAGGAAAGGTACTTCTTTTGTATGGACAAAGAAATGTCAAGAGAGTTTCGAAAGATTATAGAAAGTTTTGACAGAGGCACCAGTATTAATTCAACTAGAGCCAAGAAAAGAATACATTCTGTATAGTGATACATCCCATAATGGTTTGGGTTGTGTATTAATACAAGAAAGACGCATTGTAGCTTATGCATCACGACAGCTCAAAGCTCATGAAAAGAATTATCCGACTCATGACTTGGAGATGGCAGTAGTGATTTTTGCACTAGAAATTTGGAGACATTATTTATATGGTGAAAAGTGTCATATCTACACTGATCACAAAAGTTTGAAATACTTGATGACACAATGAGATCTAAATCTTAGACAATGAAGGTGGGTTGAATTCCAGAAAGATTACAATGTGATCTAAATTTGCAGCAGAATTTCATCTTAAACTAGCCTTGTTGGATCGCATTAAATATTTGCAAATTGCAGATGAAGAATGCCTTGAAAAGAGGAAACAAGTTGAATCTGGGGAAGTGCAAGACTATGAAATCAAGTTTGATGGTTGTTTATACTATCGAGGAAAAGTTTATATTCCTGACGATGGTGAATTAAAGAAAGAGATTTTAACAGAAGCTCACTATTGTCCATTAACTATGCACCCAGGAAGTAATAAGATGTATCAAGATTTGAAAACCCGCTATTGGTGGCCGGGAATGAAAAGAGCAATCTCAGAGTTTGTAGCAAAATGTCTAATATGTCAACAAGTTAAAGTAGAGCATCAAGTACCTTCTGGACTGTTACAATCTATCTCCATTCCTCAGTGGAAATGGGAAAAAGTGACTATGGATTTTGTAACAGGGCTACTAGTTAAGCCCAGCAAAAAAGATTCAATATGGGTCATCGTGGATCGTCTATCGAAGTCTGCGCATTTTATTCCAGTTCGTATGGATTATTCAATGGATAATTATGCATAATGTATATTAGAGAAATAATACGACTACATGGTGTCCCAGTATCGATTGTATCGGATAGATACCTGAGGTTTACCTCGAGGTTTTGGGGAGCATTACACGAGGCACTAGGTACTAAATTAAATTTTAGTACTACATTCCATCCGCAGACAGACGGGCAGTCAGAATGAACGATCCAGATTTTAGAAGACATGTTGCGAGCTTGCATTATTGAGTTCACTGGATCATGGGAAAGGTATTTTCCATTAGCTGAATTCGCATATAATAATAGTTACCAGACAAGCATCAAAATAGCACCGTTTGAAGCACTTTATGGACGAAAGTGCAGAACTCCCCTTAATTGATTCGAATTACATGATTGAAATGTTCATAATGACCCAAAAAATAGGTAGGATTGATTTAACCCGGGAAATGGAAGATAAAGTGAGGATTATTTAGAATAATCTCAAAGCAGTCGTAGATTGACAAAAGGCATATGCAGGCAAAAAGAGAAAGAATGTTAAATTTAAAGTTGGAGATAAAGTATTCCTGAAGGTCTCACCTTGGAAGAAAGTACTACGTTTTAATCAAAATGGGAAACTAAGTCCCAGATTCATTGGACCTTATGAAATTCTCAAAAGAGTTGGACCAGTGGCTTATCAACTGGCCCTACCTCCAGAGATGAGCAAGATCCAAGATGTATTTCATGTATCTATGTTGCGAAGGTATCAATCAGATCCCTCGAATGTTATCACTCCAGAAGAGATTGAATTGCAACCTGATTTAACATATGAAGAAGAACCAGTGGAGATTTTATCGTATGGAGTCAAAGAATTAAGGAATAAGAAAATTTCATTGGTCAAAGTCCTTTGGAGGAACCACAAAGTGGAAGAGGCAACTTGGGAGGCTGAGGAGAAAAATGAGAGAACAGTACCCACAATTATTTAAATCAGGTACGTTTTAAAATTCGAGGACGAATTTTCTTAGGGGGAAGAATTGTAATACCCCAAAATTTGCTAAGTTGTTTAATAGTCATTTAGTACTAAGATAAGGGCTTAAAAGCTAACTTAGTGACTAAAATGATAAAATGCAAAAGCTAGGATTTCTTTAATTATGGATTCTAGGAAAGGAATTTCTGAGAATTAAAAGTATCATGTGAGAGAGAGTAAGCAAAATAGGGTACTTGCGAAGTTTGGTTGAAATCTGATGGGAAAAGTATAGGCACCTAATGGATAATTTTACCATTAAATATTTGTATTCCACAGATAAGTAGTACAGGTTACAAGAAGTTGATCTGTATAATTAAATTTTCGGTATGGGATTTATGTAGAAATCTATTTTTGATCAAACAATTAGGGGATAAACAGATATTTGATTCAAATAATAATGCAGTATAAGATATCGAATTTCGATCGACCTACAAAGTTAAGCGTGCTCAGGACATAGGATGGGTGACCTCTTGGGAAGGTCTCGTGTCAGTACTTGAGACTGATAAAAAAGAATCAGTTCCAGTTAATATTATTTGTATGGATAACTGATAAAGGATTATTAAGAGAATTTTATCCGATAAAGATTTCGGGTAAATTATCAGTATATTAGACCGAGTCAAAATTTCAAGATTTTGATTTTTAAAAGATTATGGAATATTTTGTATATCAACAATATTTATTTGTGGAAATTAGAAATATGAGAATTTCAGATTTAATCCAATAGTTCGAAAAATGGAAAATTGTAGTAAGTGATTATTGGGTAATTGGATTGAATTGGAATTTTAAAGACAGTTCCATAAGCCATGGAAAATTTATAAAATATTATTTTTATGAATATTTTAATATTTCTAGTTGGATTCTAACTAGATTTAGTTTTACTTTTACAAAATGACAAATTAGAAAATAAGACTTAGTTTGAGGGTTGTTTGGAATTAAGTAATTAAATGAATTTAATATTCATTTAGTTAAATACACATGGCATTAATAATAAAAAAAGATGAACAAAATATGTTCATCCTCCATTTCGAAAATACAAGAGAGAAAAGGGAAAATATACAAAAAAATTTCCTAGGCATTTTGAAGGCTTCCAAACAAGATTCAAGGTATGTTTTTGATAGAAAATTAATCTATGTTTAATTTTCTTTCATTTGATAGTACTTTTACAAAGAGTTATGAAGATTTGTTCATGTTATTGATGAGAGAAAAATAGGGTTTCATATTCTATGTTGAGATTGAAGCTTGATTTAAGTAAATCAAGTGTTGTGGAGTTTAAAACAAGCTTAGATTTAGATTAATTTCATGATTGAAGACATAAACTTTAACCCCTAGAATTTGGGATTTTACTTAGGGTTTTGAAATTAAGGATGAATATGGAAGATTTATGATTCTACAAGCTTTGGAAGATTTATGATTATACGAGCTTGATTATGGCATTAGGACCAAAAAAAGTCCTTGAAAAGCTTAGACACCCAAATCGGCATGTAGGAATAAATTGGGGTTTTAAGTGTTAATTCTTAGAAATGAAGAATACATATTGGAAAACAACCTTCGGAAAGTCTAGTGACCAATTCGACGAAGGGATAAAATAGAAGGAAATTTTTGAGAAACATTGTAAAAATGTTGGATTGATTAATTAGTACAAGTTTGCAAACTTTTGTGTGAAATTAGTGACTAAAATGTCAATTTAACAAAGGTTAGTGGATTGAAGGTTATTGAATAAAAGTTAGTGAAAAATTATAGAATTATGGAGTAATTGTGATTCGAGCTTGAATAAATTGCAAAATGGTCACTAAGGAAAAAATTGGACTATTCGGCTACTAAGGGAGAAAAAGGGAAAATTTTAGGAAAATTTTATATATTCGAATAATTATACTAGTATTTTATAGTTAAGCTGTGTTAGATTAAAAAAATCTAACATGTATGATATTGTATATGTTCGACGGGTAAATTTTGCAGCATTCGAGCAGGACAAAGAAACACAAGATAAAAGAGGCAAGGAAAAAGTAGTGAACTAGCTTAGTGAGGCCCAGTATTTTTGCATAGCCCAGGTGAGTGCATTGTATGCATGTATGGCATGTTACAAATAGGACGACTTGCGATAAGTCAACTTTGATATTAATTAAAATGCATGTTAATTAATAATTGTATGAATTTTATGAATTAATAATGTGACATGTATGATACATTGTCATAGTTTATAGATTTATCTAAGATAAATCAAACTTTTAGATTTTGGGTATGAACTGCCCATTATCGAATTATGGATGATAGTATTGATGGATTGGGTATTGAATGTAAAAATATTAAATTGTTATGCTCGAGTACTAGTGTGAGAGTCTTTGGTATAATTGGATATCCATAGAGTCTTAGCAGCTGCATTCGAGCACTACGGTGTGTTCCAGACACTTCGGTGTTGACTTCAGACACTACGGTGTCGTTTAGACACTTCGGTGTCAACTAGCACAAAATGTGCGATAATGAGGAGCAAAAGGGCATCCTCGAGTACGTACTCACCATTAGACGCTACGACGTTGCAGACACTACAGTGACGTTATGATGACTTGTATACCATAGATTCACGTGAAATTATACTTTAGGCTATAATTCATGAAATACTTTTATATAGATGGATAGGCCAGTAAGTCTATCGTATTAACTACTGATAAAGTAAGAATGATATTATGACTTTGGACATATACATACAATTATGATTCATTGAAATAAGTTAGTTTCTCACTTACTATGATAAATGATGAAATGTTATAAATTGCACGGGGAATTTCTTGCCATTTTTGCAGGGATTGTGATCTTTATGTTATTTGTTTATATTGTTATATTTATGCCTCACTAAGTTATACTTAGCGTGTGTTTCGTATTACACGTAGGTCTATCGGGCTAGTATTATCGAAGAAGGAGCTACACTTTTGGAAATACAGGTATCGCTTATAAGCAATAGTACGTACACTTACATCCTAGTCTAGTGGGCATGTACTCGTATTTTAAATTAACAGTTGTTTTATATTACTAAACTTATAAGTTAGTTTACTTATTTAAATGGGCTTGTAACCTAAGTATTATGGATGAATAGTAGGTTTTAAACTCTTAGCAACGGGATTTGATATAATTATTACGTAGTTAATGCGAATCACATAGCGATTTTAAAATCAAAAAAGGGTTTAGGTAGCACACATAGTTTACACCCTGAATTATATTTTCATGTTAATAACTGTCTAAAATATTTATTTAACCAATTCAGGGTCGAAACTAGGTGACACTAGACAGGTTTGTAATTTAATGAAAATCGAGGAAGGGTTACTTTACTAAACAAGTTTTGCAAAAAAAATAAAAAAAAAAATCAAGTCGGGAAATCAGTTAAAAACTTTAGTAACATCTTCAATGTGTATTTAATCATCGAATATACGTTGAGGGTGTTACAGGATGCGCATGGATAACACTTAGAATTCGACTATGATACTGAATATAATTTGACACCGTTGTGACTTGATTGATTAAAGGAGACTTAGTGAACTTAGGTTGCTTAAAAATTGGGTAAAAAGTAAGCTTAAAACTGTGAGCTAGAGGTGCCTATCCAGCTCTAGTCTCAGCTAAGATTGATTTAAAAATAATTTCTTACTAGAGGTTCCTGAAACTGGCTCTAGTTATCACACATTAGAAATCGCTAGAGGTGCCCGAAATTAGCTCTTGTTGATTAACATTAAAATAAAAAAAATTGCATGCTTTGCTAGAGGTGCCCGAAATTGGCTCTAGTAAAAATAAAATACCCCGATAATTAATTTGATAAAAAAAACCTACTGTTCACATGGAATCCTGAAAATCAACTTGTACACAACTCCACACACACATTGTCACAAGCATTATAGTTTAATTCCGAGTAAATTCTGTGTCGTCCGAAAAATTGAAAAGCAATCATACTTTGTGCCATGGTTCTAAGGATTGAAGTCAGATACGAAGCAAAATTTTTGATGATTAAAGTCTTGGCAGGTAATTTTTTGTTTTGCATTGCTTGAGGACAAGCAATAGTTTGAGTTTGGGGGTGTGTTAAGTGTGTAAAAGTACTATATTTCTGCCCTATTTACTCTTAATTATTGTTAGACTTAAGCTCATTCTAGTTGCATTTTTAGTCATTCACGCATAATTGCATTGCTTCCTTCACTGTCATGTTTGATTTACATAATTCGGTTGATTTTTTGGAAAATGTGTTGTTTGTATGTGTTTTTGTGTGTGCAGGATCTAATTTCCCAAGCAAGTAGGGAATTGCCGAAACAATTGAGGATAAGAAGAAGGGAGCTGCCTATTTTGATAGGATAAATCCAATTTAATTACGAGAAGCAAGGATAAATCCTAGAAGAGTTAGAGCTCTATGAAGAGATCAAAAGGAGATTAAATTCAAAGAGTTTATGAGGAGTTTTTGGAGAATAAATAAATAAAAGAGATTTATCTCTTTTATATTATTTAATTCCAACTTAAACTCATCCTTATCAACAAAGAACTTGACCTAGCCATCTCCTGTAAATAGAAGACAAGCCGCCGCCCTCTAAAGAGGGGGAGTGGGAGAGAAAATTATGGTTGTTTGACATCTTCTTCTTTCTTCTTTATTCCATTCGATTCATGTTGGGTAGATTTTATCTTGTATTTCTTTTGCACCCAGCCATGAACTAAACTTTACTTGGCTTGGGTTATTGTGTTTTTGTGGTTGTGAAAACGTTTGGATTTGTTTAGGTTTTTGCGTTGCAATTCAATTTCAAAGTTTGTTCATTCTTGGTTCTTAATTTTAATTGCGAGTGAATTGGGAGAGGATATCGTGAATTCATCCATTTATCTAATATCGGGAGAGTTAGATTCAAGAAACGAATGAGCATGGTTTTCATACAAACGAATGTTGGTGAAGACTAATTTGACTTAAGGATAAGTTGTGAATTTCAACGGCTAAGAGAAGCGGAAGATCGGTTGTTGTCCATCCATGGTTAACGCAGGGATGTATCGCCAAGGCATGCACAATTAACAGTGTTTCGAGTTAGGGATAACGAGAAGCCATTGAAGAACGCTTCGCCAAAATTTTAAGGAAGTCGCCCAGTTGCCCAGGCAATCGTATCATTCCCAGTTGCCTTGGCAATTACAATTGCTCAGGCAATTCGACTGGTGCTAATTGTTAAGACGATTGAGTTACTCTTGTAATCAATTACCACAACGGTCCATTCAATCATCACACCACAACTCACGATAACCCGACCTACTCTCTCATTCAATCAACATCTCCTTTGTTTACTTGCTCTATTATTTTACTTGTTAATCCAATTCCTATTATCACCACCAATTACTTTTCTTTTCAGTACAAGAAGTTAGAATCCAGAAGTTGCGCCAATCCTTGTGGAGAAGATATCTATTCTATACTATAACTTGCGACGTGTACACTTGCACCAATTGCGAAGCACTCTAAACACGCAATAGTCATGCACTTTAATTGTCATTCATTTGACTTTAAATATTAAACATTAAACATGTTAATAATTGATTGACTTAAATCCTAAGAATGAGGTATTTATTAATTCCAATATTTGTGTCGTAACAATCCGGGCTAAATGGATGTTGACCAAATATTTGAGTTAATTCTTACCATTCGAAGGTAAGATTTAATTTGGAATAAAATTTGACAAGTCATGACATCATATTTAAATGCTTGCATCATGCATAGAGGTGATGTACTTGATTCCAATCGTAAATTAACACGGCAATCAGTCTTATTTAAAGTCGGTTTAATCTACGGTCTGATATACAGCTGCCCTTATTAATTAAAAGTTTAATTAATTCAAGCCCACCAATTTGACAAAATCTCGTTTAATTAAAGCACATGTCTAATTAAGACCATTAAATTAAATTTATTTCGAATTTCAATGATTTCCATCAATTAAAAGCAACATATATTTTGGTATCGATTTTCGGGAGTGATGGGGGTGCTAATCCTTCCCCACACGTAACCAACTCCCGAACTCATTTTCAAATGAATCTCTTGTTTTATGGTGTACGGCCTACCTTAGTGGCCGGTGGCGACTCCAACCCTCATTTTATTTTCAAAAATGCCACAATCCTTCATTTTCAAAACAAAAGAAAGTTTTTTAGAACAAAATCCCTAAAATTTCAATTCACCCCAATTTTCAAAAATTTTCAACAAAAGTGGAAAAAAAAAGAAATTATTTTTCTAGCAATTCCAAAAAGGTTGCTACGTCAGAAAATAGTTTTTTTGACAAATCCTAATCTTAATTCTACCTAGAGGGGAGGGGAAGAGAAGACTATAGGGGAGAAAGGGGGAGCTCCTAGTGTGTCTAGAACCCATGACCTAAAGGAAAGTGAGGGAACAAAGATGAACATTTTAGCCAACCAGCCAAATGTACTTGCTCTAAAATAGTTAAAATATAGAAATAATATTAATAATATCGTATTGAATAATAGATACATATTAATCTAATAATTCATAACATTATATGTTGGGTAAACAACACCATTAGTCACTTAACTATCCTAGCTTTTATGTTTTTGGTCACCAAACTATTATTTTTGGCAAAGCCGCCACTAACGTACCATTTTCCCTATTTTTTTAATCACAAATGTTACTTTTTATTCTTGTTTTGGTCACCAATCTATTGCTTTTTTCATGTTTTGGTCACCAAACTATTGCTTTTTTCTATGAGTTTTTTAACGGCAGATGACCAAAATAAGAAAAAAAATATAACGCTAGTGACGATTTTGTCAAAAATAATAGTTTGGTGACCAAAACAGGAAAACAAAAATAATTTAGAATTAGTGACCAATAGTTTTGTTTACCCTTATATGTTTATAAATTTTATATTTCTAGGATCGTTAATTAACAATTAATAGAAATATAACAAACACGTATTAGTAATGAAAAATTAATAATCATAAATTGATATGATTGATAATAAAAAGATCACATATGATCAGTCAATTAGTTGGGAGGTTTAATTTGACCATGAAACTATTATAATGATCATCGTAAACATCAAAATGAGTATACTAAAAAGTTTGATTACTCTATCGTTAATTAGTTACTGATATTTTGATAACATGTGAATGTAATAACATCCATCAGATGATACATGAAATTCCGCAGTATCTAACATAGTATCCACATTTGCATTTTGATATAATATTAAAGTGGTGACGTAGTACAACTTACATATAAGTTTCCGTGAAATTTTTAAAAAATATAGGTTAACTTATTGGTTAGGCACTTCAAATCTTCCTAGTGCCCAAGTTGTTTCATTTTCTTTTATTTTATTCCACCAATAAGGTGGTGTCATGCAGTAGTAGTTCCATAAATATTTTTGAGAGTGGGCACATATATTAACACCATGTTCGAATTGGTTCGTTTATTACTTAATATGTACGGGTTCGGTTCTTTTAGCTTTCGCGAACATGTTCGTTCAACGTTTGCCAACATAAACGACTAGGTAAAAATAAGTTAACAATGTTTATTTACAACAATGTGAATAAGTTTATCAATGCAAACCTTAGTGAACCGGGAAACAACGGTGTAAAAAACTTGCACATTGACTATATGGTGGATCTGTTATTGTGGTTAAAACGTACATAATTTAAGGTTTGTTTAAAAAACAGAAAATAATGTCTTATGTTACAACTTACAAAGACAAACCTATATAACACCTTCATGAAGACGTGGACAATTTTATGCAAACATTTGCTTCCCCATGTCGTGGTGATTGAGTACAATCATGCATAATAAAGCGGCGAAAAAGCATACCTTTCACGCTATCCATAAAAAACACATTAGTGAATCAGAAATCTCCAATTTATAATTTACAAAGCAATGTGATATATAATACGTACAAGGCTACAACAAATTCGAAACAACTCAATTTGTGCCTATTACCAATTTATATTCAATCAATAAAAATCAAGGACAAAAATAAATGTTTCGTTAAATTGATTCAACAAAAGTAGTATAAAAAATTATTAATTCATAAAGTCATATTTCTGCTTCTACTCTCAATTAATTTAACCTCTAACTCAAAACTTAAAGTTAGAAAAGGAGAAGGTAAACATAAATTAACTAAATATTTAATTATTTTATCCCTATTTGTATTACTACAGTTATTAGAGAAAGAACAAAAAGTCTTGAACTCTTAAAATCTTGTAGAATAAAATTTAAATAATAATTGAAATATACTTTTATATATTGAATAAATGAAGAGTTTAAAAATATAATTTTTTCACACTTTCAATCTTGAGAGATTTGAAGCTATTGAACTTTGAAAACTGAGAATTTTGTGTCTAGGAAGGAAAATGTTTATAAGAATAAGCAGAAGTAGCAGAACCTGAAGAAATTTTATTTTTAGTGAGCTTCCCTTTTTCTATGTAATTAGTTATTATTTTTTGGGGCTTTTATATAGGGTTGTAAATGAACTAAACCTAAATGAATTGTTTGTGGACTCTTAGAAAAGAATAAGTTAACATCTTTAGCTAGTATTTTATTATAATTTATATGTGAGAGAGACAAATCAATTTTTAGGGTGGGCACAAATAAAATTTCATAAAATTCAGGGTGAGCACAAATAAAATTTCAGAGTGGGCACAATCAATAAAATCGATAACTAATAGAAGAAAATTTTGAATTCCAGAGTAGGCACGTACCCACCCTAACCATAGTGTGAATCCGCCATTGGTGTCATGTGTCACCACAAGTGGTGAAACTTGAGATAAAAGTTAAGGGACCAACTTAAATTTTTTAAAAAAAATTGGAGGCTTAAACTACATTTTTCAAAAATTTTGAGAGTTTAACTAAAATTTTGAATAATTTTGAAAGACTAAATATGAAATTTTAAAAATTACAAGAGGGATTTAATTAAAAATATTCAAAATTTTAAAGTTTAATTTGAATTTTATAAAATCTTAAGGGTTCATGTAACACCCTCAACTTGGATGTCACATTTGGGCTTTAAGCCCAACCCGTTACCATAAAAATTTTCAACTCAGTTTAGTACAAACAAAATATTTTCCAAACACATTTAAATCAAACAGTTAGAAATATAAATAAATAATTAAATCGTTACAAAGGAGCTCCAATTTAATTTAAAATATTTGAACATTCGACTTGATAAGAGTTACAGACTCGGCCACGTAAGGACCTGTGAATACACAACCCACTAAATACAAGTAACGTACTCTGGCAATCACTGCTTGCTTGAATCCCAACTGATAATGCTCCTCGAGCTCCCTATCGATATACTAACCTACGTACGAAAACAACGATCCGAGCGATGAGCTTACAAAGCTTAGTGGTACACATCCACTCTACTATACTTCGTGCTAATCATAAACATAAGCATTCAAGCTAGTACGAGCAATAAGGAGAGATAAATAAACATGTGGCGCTACCACTAGTCGCCTAAACACATGCTCTCATAATGCAAGTCATCATACATGGCACACAAGGCCCAACCATACCCGTGATCTTACCAGATCATCCGGGCAAAAACACACAGTCATAACCACAAACCTGGAGTGAGGCCCGGTGTCACACAACCTCAGGAACGTACACTCTAAGAGAGGCCCAATGTCACACAACCTCGCTAACGTACATTCATACTCAGTATCTCTCCCCAAGTATCTTCGAATGAGGTTCGGTGTCACACAGCATAGGGAACGTACATTCGGCATCTCTAACCATGGTGTTGCAACACTCTCTCATTGAGTATCCGGATCCCATCAACCAAAGGTGACTCAACCAATCAGGTGTCCATACAACACACAACATTGAAACGATTTCCATACAACACACAACATTGACACGATTACCATAACTCTATGGTTTTTATCAATTATCTAGTCACCTCATTAAGTTAGCAAGTTATTACATATTATGCTCATATATTAGAGTTAAATCTCAGTTTCTCAATTTTACAGCTCTTACTATCTCATTAGAGGCCTGTTGGGTCACTTTCCATACTTTTTAAGCCCCATGGGCTCAAACTTAACATTTTGGGCAGAAAGCCCAGTTGGTACCAGTACTGACTCTCGCGTACCGGTACGATACCCCTGGGTATCGGTACTCTCACGCGTACCGATGCAAAAGTTACTTACTAGAAACCTCAAGTTCCCCGGGTACCGGTACGAGTCGACCCTTACTGATATGACAACAATTAATGTACCGGTACAACCGAAGCTCGTATCGATACTCCACTCACAATTTCTACCATATTAGTGAATTACAATATTTATGAGACTTAAATCAATCCCTAAAGCTTATGGAAGTCATTAGGATTTGTTAGCTATCACATTTAATTATTTAATAACAATTATTGTCTTTATGAACGTTTAGTCGAGTATTTATCGGTGTTATTTCTTAAGCATAATTTCCATTATATCTTGTCAACCATTCAAACTAGCATACAAGACATCACCAATTATCAAACAATCAACCAAACATCAATTACTTATATGATTATTTCAAACGACCCTACACGGTCTCTAAAGCCTCTACGAGTCTCGACATATTCTTAGCATCACCATACATCTCATAATTATCAAGTCTCATAATACCGGTCACTACGCATGCTCATTTCTCATCGACCTATTTTGCAACCACTAAAATACAAGACAATTATATTTATGATGCTCATGAAGCATTTGGAGGCTTGCGGCGGTGAGCATTGAAAGGTTGTTTTTCAACAAATCTGAAACTTCCCGAGCTTCACCCGGCGAGTGGCAGTGGCGACATGGCGACCACTGGTGGATGCGTTTCGGCAATACCTTTCCAATGATGCCAGTGGTATCGTACACGGCGGCCCGGACGACGGCCAAACATGGTTTCAAACTTCTTGTCCTTACTTTTTCTGTCTTTCACTATTTCTCTCTCTTCCCAAATATCTTCCCCCTCTTTTCTTCTTTTTCTCCCACCACCCACAACCATTTTAATTCAAATAACACCTCTCTCTCCAACAATGGGTAAATTAATTAAATGAACATTTATCTTCATGCTTGACTCCCCTTTGGGGCCCCAATAATATCTCTTATTCATTTAAGTCCTTAATTTCCTTAAACCGAGCTTTAACTTTAATTCTTCTTAATTTATTTCACCAACTTAAAGGATCTGAACCCAGATCCGAGGCCCAATTTATTAACCCAGAAATTGGGTCGTTACATGCCAAAATATAATTTTCCAAAATTTTGGAGGCCATGGCCCCTAGTCCCTTAAAGCTTCCGCCACTGTTCACGTTGTATTGGTCAAATAAAATTATTGAAAAATGACACATGGTTGTTGATGCATAGAGAGAACATGACGTGAAAAAATTAAAAAATATCATGTAAGTATTGTTGTTAAATTTTTAACGGCTAGTGGCCAAAATAAAAGGTAATATTAATGACGTTTTTAAAAAAATAATTTTGTGACCAAAATAGAAAGGCGAGAATAGTTTAGTGACCAATAATATTGTTTACCCAATAATAAAATGATTTTATTAAAATAAAATTTTAATTGACAATAAATTTTAAGGTTGATGCATGAGCATTCCATACTAACACGATAAGTTTTTTGAACTAATAATAATAGCTAGTGCTATTGAACAAATAAGAAATACAATAAACTTTTAAGAAGAGTAAGCAAAAACTAGAGAAAACTAAGAACATTAACCTATTATTTCCCCCCAAATAATCGAAGTGCACAAATTAGCTAGTAAATAATAAGCATACAAGGAAAAATGTTAAAAATACAACCAAACAACTCAAAAAAATATAGATACAAATAAATACTATTGTCAGTGGTGAATGATAAACACCATCAATACTAACATAAAAATGCATATAACAATGATGACATGCTGACGAATTGGTTTTATCACAACTCAACCATTACCTACATTTGGTTAATGCGAAGACCTATCAATATAAGAGAATCAAAAGGGTCCAAAGCAAATAAACACAAAATTAAAGAGACAATGTCAAGTTTAACCCTAAAAAAAGAAAAGGTGAACTACAAGAGCCTTTAAAATTGTGCTACAAGAGCATACAA
This sequence comes from Hibiscus mutabilis, assembly GCA_019671005.1. Classification (NCBI taxonomy): domain Eukaryota; kingdom Viridiplantae; phylum Streptophyta; class Magnoliopsida; order Malvales; family Malvaceae; genus Hibiscus; species Hibiscus mutabilis. The sequence goes on from CM033732.1 coordinate 39,713,772, forward strand.
AATCATTCACTATTTTTATAAAAAAAAAAAGACAAATTAAACAAAATAAAATAGGATAAAATACAGCCCATGTCAGTCAAAATTATGTTTTTTGGTTGCAAACGAGTCACTTTTTTCTTCTAAAAGTTATAATTTAGTCACTCAATTAAAATCTTGCTACAAATATGGTAAATTTTAGTTAAAAGTTTAAGGGATCTAACGCCTTTTCCTTTTAGAAAATTCGAATAATATTACAAAAATTAATTTAGTCAATTAATGAATAGAATACCGATAATTATATATAAAAATTACTATAATCATACTTTTATTTTATAATTTTAATTTTTCTTATAGATTTTTTTAGAATTGTTGTAATGTATATACTTATATTTAATTATTTATAAGTAATAAAAAGGGTAAAGTTCACAAATGGTCATTGGACTTGGTAAAATGTTCATTTTGGTCACATAACTTTCAAATGTTACAAAATGGTTATTAAACTTTGGTTTTTATTACAAAATGGTAACTAAACCGTTAATCGCCGTTAAGGGAGTGACATGGCAGTTATGAAAATTTTTATAATAGCACATATAGTTCTTCATATTTACAAATTCAACCAATTCAATCGTAATTAAAAAATTAATAAATTTAGCCCTCATTATTTACACATTCTATCAATTTAGTCTCATTTTTAATTAGAAAAAATTTAATAATTATAGAAAAATGAGACCAAATTGATGATTTAATAATTATAAATAATTTAATAATTGGAGGAAAATGTTTAAATTATTTCTAATTAAAAATGAGACTAAGTTAATATAATGCGTAAATAATGAGAGTTGAATTTATTGAGTTATTTAGAAGTATGACTAAATTGATTGAATGTGTTAATATGGAGAACTAAATGTGTTAGTATACAAATTTTATAACGGTCACGTCACTCTTTAACATCAATTAATGACTCATGATCGTTTTGTAACAACAATCAAAGTTTAATGACTATTTTATAATATTTAAAAGTTGGATAACCAAAACAAGTATTTTACCATGGTTTATTGATATTTTTGAATTTTACCCATATTATTTTTAACTTTTTCAAAATTTTCATTATTTTCAAGGATTTTTTAAAATATAATTATTTCTAATTTGAAACAATTTTGTATTTTTTATATAAAATTTATAATTTTTTAATTTTTAAAAATTAGCTAATTAGGTTATGTCACATCAACATGTTAATGACCAATGAAAAGTTACCATGGTACCACTGTGATATTCACTATCTATTTAAGGAGACATTTGAAATGTTTATTTTAAATTGATAATTTATTTGATCGTAATTCTTTTTTAAAAAATCACTTTAAAAATTTTAGTTTAAATGTTACTTTACAAGAACCTATTTAATTATTGCTTAATTCACGATGCTCAAATTGTTCTATAAACATAGTTATAATTTAAAAATATAGATTGAATCTCAATTATTTTTATTATTTTAATAGTAATATATTATTTTAAAAAATGTGCCCAGTTGATTTTTTTTAAATTGATTCTAATGAGTGCTCAAATGAAAAAAATTATGATGTTTATCTTATAAAATTTAAATTTTAGCAAATTTTATCTATAAAATATATGTTATTAAAAGATTAAAAAATATATAAAGATATACTATCTTATAATTACATTAAGAGTTAATACTATACAATGTTATAAAAAAATAGTTAATACTATTTAAAGAATATATATTTTTTATAGTTTGAGCTAAAGTATCCACTGCTAATAGCAGTGACTAATTTTCTTGTAGCAAGTACTCTCGCTAGAAAGTAAACAACTGGCCATGAAATATACTTATTCTCATTGATAACAATCTAACTCCTAATTTTATAGTTCAAGAATGAGGTGATCAGTCATCACATCTATGATTAAAAGAATATGTATTTTAAATTAAATTAAAGAAAAAACACAGGAGTGACAACTGCCAACCATTTATAGTGCTATATAGATAATTTCACACGTGCACAACAGTCAGACACGTTTCTCAATTACTCAATTTGATCTAACGACGGCAAATTCAACTTCCAACGTTTCGTTTGCATTCAACGACCGCTATCTTGCCACGTAAGTATTCCGACCACGGTACTGTTTAGGTCAAACTAGCTCACTTCGCTCACGGGAAAGGGACCACTTCTCACGTTCTTACAATATAAAATTGATTCTTTCAGCAGCCGACTCTATTCCAGTCTGGAAAATTTTGCTCCAAAAGTAAACCAATCTAGAGTGAAGCATTGTAACAGCAAATCCATGGCGGAAAACATGAGCTTGACAATCGATCCAAGAAGTGGCTTCTGCCGGTCCAATTCTACCTTCTACAGCAAGCGCAACCCCATTCCTCTCCCCCAGAACGATTCCCTCGATGTCACCACCTTCATTTCTGCTCGAGCCCACCACGGTCATATTGCCTTCATCGACGCCGCCACCGGCCAACACCTCAACTTCTCCGAGCTATGGAGGGCCGTCGATTCCGTCGCCACGTGTCTTTCCGATATTGGGATCCGGAAAGGACACGTCATCTTGCTCCTTTCACCAAACTCCATCTTTTTCCCTATTGTTTGCCTCTCGGTTATGTCCCTCGGCGCTATCATAACCACCACGAACCCTCTCAACACGGCCGGCGAAATCGGGAAACAAACCGCCGATTCAAAGCCGGTTCTCGCCTTTACTATCGCTCAGCTCCTCCCTAAATTAGCCGGTTCCACCATCCCAATCGTGCTTCTAGATGATCACGTGAACAGAAACGCTACGGGAGCGAAGATCGTTACGACTTTACATCAGATGATGAAGACGGGACCGAGTGGGAGTCGAGTCAGGGACCGAGTCAACCAGGACGATACGGCGACTCTGCTTTATTCGTCTGGTACAACCGGTGCCAGCAAAGGGGTGGTTTCATCTCATCGAAACCTGATAGCGATGGTACAAACGGTGATAAACCGGTTCAGTCTAGAGGTAGGAGAAAGATTCATCTGCACGGTTCCCATGTTTCACATCTACGGCTTAGTAGCGTTCGCCACCGGGCTGCTGGCGTCTGGATCTACAGTCATCGTTTTATCGAAGTTCGAGATGCACGACATGCTGTCAACGATCGAGAAGTACCGCGCCACCTATCTCCCTCTGGTGCCGCCGATTCTGGTGGCAATGGTAAACGCCGCCGATCAGATACAGAAAAAGTACGATCTGAGCTCGTTGCATTCGGCGTTGTCGGGTGGGGCACCGCTGAGTAAAGAAGTGATCGAGGGGTTCCTGGAGAAGTATCCGAATGTTAGGATTCTCCAGGGGTACGGGTTGACCGAGTCGACCGGGATTGGTGCGTCGACGGACTCATTGGAGGAGAGCCGGAGGTATGGAACGGCGGGGATGTTGTCGCCGAGCATGGAGGCTAAGGTTGTGGAGCCGGAGAGTGGGAAGGCTTTAACGGTGAATCAGACGGGTGAGCTTTGGCTTAGGGGCCCCTCCGTTATGAAAGGTACTGCCACTAAAATAAGATTTGTCCTTTGACGGTATTAAAATAAGTAAAAATGTCCCTTTCATTATAATGGTTGAACGCGTGCATTTCTTTACTATTATTAGATTAAGAATTGTTAATCAGGGTTGGTGATTGATTAGCATTGAAATGCCAGCTAAGCTTAATTAAGTGGTTTTTGCATATGGCTGTGCTTTCGTCACTGGCAACAACTGCTATACAATTACAAGTGGGAGTTGAGAGCCGAATTAATTGGCTGTTGACAGTGACACTTGGAGCATGAATTAGAGATTTCTGTATGTTGGTATTGTAGGTTATTTCAGTAATCCAGAAGCAACCACGTCCACTCTTGATTCAGAGGGATGGCTGAGGACCGGAGATTTATGCTACATCGACGAGGATGGCTTCATCTTTATAATTGATAGGTTGAAGGAGCTGATCAAGTACAAGGGATATCAGGTGAATTAAACTCCCCACATCGGCCTTGCTTTGTTTTTGATTATGTAGAAGCTTACTCATATAGTTTTGTGGTAAATTTGATTTGGCAGGTTCCTCCTGCGGAGCTTGAGGCATTGCTCCTTACCCACCCTGAAATTTTAGATGCTGCGGTTATTCCGTAAGTTGTCTGTTTTCCTCTTATAAACACTATGTTGATGAAAATCATGTCTAACGTATGTCATGTGTTGTGGTTCTATGGTTGGGTGTTTCAGGTTTCCCGATAAGGAGGTGGGGCAGTTTCCGATGGCATATGTGGTTAGAAAACCCGGAAGCTATGTATCGGAGGGTCAAGTAATGGAGTTCGTGGGTAGACAGGTATGTTTCAACTCTCAAGTATCAACCATCATGAATTATGAGTAGATGAAACTGAGATGAATGTGGAAAATGGCATGAACAGGTTGCTCCATACAAAAGAATCCGGAGAGTGGCTTTCATAGATTCCATACCCAAGAACCCATCAGGCAAGATTCTTAGGAAGGATCTAATCAAGCAGGCCACTTCCAAACTTTGAACATTTTTGGGTTAGGCTTTGCGAATATGATGCATGTGTTTGCAATAATGTAGTATTCCAATTCATAGCTTCTCTTTCTTTCCCCCAAGACATGTATGCTGTAATACAATTTCTGTGTGTGTTAATAACAGTAAGAAAACAAGGGCTATGGTTTTATGAGATTGAATTTAAAGTTCAAGATAATATTCTTTGGATTTTCATTTTTTTTTTTACTTTTTACTAACTCAAGTAACACAAGATTCAATTTTCTTTATAATATAGGAGTATTAAATATGTAACATCTCGGTAAAATACATTTTTATATAAGTGTTTATAAGAACTTATTAAATGAATGACTATAGGTAAAAAAAAAAAGTATTGCGTGTTTGATTCTCAATAATGGTTTTTTGTTGTTTTATTTAAGTAATATATTAATCTATGAAAAAAATAGAAACACTTTTATGATAATATTAACCAACTTAGTCTACGCATTTAAGCACACACACATATATATATATATATATATATATATATATATATTAAAAACACATTTATATAAAAATATTAAATATTTTCAAATAATGTTATATATAATTTTTGTGTAAAATAATAATGTAATTATTTTATACACTGGCGGTGAAAACTAAAAGTTTTTAAAAGCGCCTTAGTTTTAGGGTTTAGGGGCTTAGTTTAAGGTATATGGTTTAGGGATAAGAGTTTAGAATTTAGAGATGATTATAATTTAAGGTAGTGTTAGAATTTAGGGTTTATAGAATTTAGGGTTTATAGGTTAAAACTTAAATCCTTACCATATTACCCTATAAACTCTAACCCTAATACCTCAGGCTGTGATACAAAAAGTGAAACAATTATGTAGTAGATTTCTTTGGAAGGGGAACAATGCTTCAGCGCAGGGGGCTCGAGTCAGTTGAAAGCACATTTGCCTTCCAAAAAAAAAAGGACTTGGAGTAAAAGATCTGCAATTATGGAATAAAGCTTGTATGCTTCATTTGATGCAGGATCTCCTCAATGGCAGAGACTCACTGTGGATTGCATGGCTCAGAAAATACGTTATCTGTGGAAGGGATTTCTGGCAGGTGAAAAGCAAACCACATTTTAGCTGGTGCGTGAAGAAAATGCTGAAAATAAGGGAAGAAGCCCAATCTTTAATTACTGTTGGGTGCTCTAAAACAGTGGCACAAATCTGGGCTGAGATACAAGTGACAAATGAAAGGGTTGAGTGCATAAGATGGTATGGTTCGCTCTTCATGTTTGTAACCCCTTGACCTGGTCTAGACGTCAGACCGAATCGAGCGAGCTACATTAGGTTTGCCGAGACAAACTCGTACAAAATACTTAAACCAAGGTTCATTTTTTTTCTTTTATCTTGTCTAAATGCATAATTAATCCCTAAGGTGTACATACTGGCAGCGGATGAAATATTGAATGAAACGGATGTCGATTAGACATCTAATTTAACGCATTTGCTCTTTAGGGGCCAAAATGCAATTTTGGAAAATTGAGGGTACTTACTTAAATCCAAAGTTACCAAACCTTAATTAATCATGTTACATGCATGTCTGTTAAATTTCAACATAAAACAGTCATCCAAGCTCGATTAATTGCATAGACAAGAAATAGGGACTAAACTGTAAAGATTCAAACTTCAGCAAAGCAATTACCAGAAATAATAGACTTGGTACTGATACACCTTGTGCCCGTATAGATACGAGTTTATTTTGCAGAGGGTATCGGTACGCGATAGGACCGTACTGATACTAGTGGTTCAATATCAAAACAGGGGATTATGGTAGCTAAAATGCGTACTTGTACACCAAGTGTATTTTTTTGAGGGGCGTACCGATACGAAGCTAGGCGTACCAATACCCCTGTGAAATTTTGCACACTTTTGAGCCGTAACAGACCCCGTGTACCAATCCTTGAGGACCCTTATCAGTATAACTGGGTCTGTAATGACCTCTTAGTCGAACATATGATACTTAGGCTCAATTAAATACGCTTTAAACATCATGTAAACATCATACCAACTAATGAACTACAAAACATCACAAAAACACTGAAACATAGGCATCATAGAAGCATAAGCAATCATCAAAGCAAACCTATATGCATGACTTCTACCCCACATGTTTAAATTTTCTCAAAGCCTCCAATTCAAACCATATATCAATATACAAGTCCAAAATACCAAATAGAACATATCCAAAACAAGGAGTAACCAAATCAACTCTCTCAATTACAACTTGGTCACATTGCCATTTATTACTACGTAGTATTTATAAAACCGTACTTGAATTAGCTCAACCCTTAGATTGCTTCTTGCTTGTTTACTGTTCGAATGCTTACTTTTCTGGATTGATGAGGTAAGAGAGTGTAAGCACATACAGCTTAGTGAGGGATGCTAAAAAGCACTCACCAATGCACTTAAAATATTTTGCTTTCAAACATGTACTGATTCTCATGCCAAAACATCTCATGCTCCTTTTGTCTTTACAAAATATGCACATTAAACTCTTTGGTCACACATTTATCATGGATTTCTAGCATAATGTAACACCCCGGTTTTGGTCTTGGATGTTTTAAAGGTTGGTTCAAGGTCCGGTGGACCGGTATCAGAGATTCAAGTCGGTTTCGGGATTAAATCGAATTAAATATTTTTGAAGGTGATAAAATTGTGGAAAAAATTTCTAAAATCATTATTACATATATTAATAATTGTGGATAAATCAATTTTGGAAAACAAGTTTTGAAAATCAGACATTTTGGACTAGTGACCAAAATGCAAATTTTGAAAACTATTTTTAGTGACTGTTTTGTAAAGAGTCAAAACTTTGAATCTTTAAGGATCTAATTGTAAAAAAAGTTTAATATCAGACTTTATCCCTTAATTGGATATTTTTAAAGTGTTTTGAAAATAAAAATAGGTTGGAGAGAATTAATTTGATTATTAGATCTTTTAAACAAAAAATCACGTAATTAACTTTCTCAAAATATTTTCTCTCAAAATCTCTCCAGCCAAACATCAATTTCTTCTTCTAAATCTTCAAGTAAACCTTTCTTTTCTTAAATCTTTTGTTTGCAAATGATTTCTTGTTATTAATCTACCAAAACCTTATTGTTTTAACTTTGTTTTCTCACGTAAATCATCCAATTAAGGGAGAAAAGCATCCATTAGAGGTAAGGTTCATTCTCCTCCTCTAATGAAAGGTTGTTTACTGAAATTCCCAAGTTTTTTACTCTTTACAATTGTTTTCTAACAAGTTTTGATAATTTAATTAAGGAAAATTGGTTTAATTGTGTTTTGATTGATGAAATTTATAGATATTCGTACTTGTTCTATTTTACTGGGATTATGATCAGATTAGATCATGATTTTGATGTTTAAGTAAGTTGATAACTTGGTTTTAATATTGTAATCTCGAAACAAGTTGAATCTCTAATGTTTAAGGTTGTTAATCAAGAGTTTTCGGGGTGATAGTTGAGATTGATCATTGTTGGAAGTAAAAGGATGTTGAGAAAGGGTTTTTAGATGTTAATTGATGATGTTTGATGGATTGAATCGTTATATTATGGCTGGGTTGAGTTTTGGAAGTGTTTAAGGATGTTTTCGATATGTTTCGGATGGTTTTTGAGTGGGCAACTTGAGAGTTGTGGGTAATTGCTTGTAGGCAATAGTTTGAATGCGTGATGATGCATTTATTCTCTGGTTTTATGTGTTTAAAATAGGGGATAATGAAGGCGACGAAGAGCGACGTTGATTGTTGCTTGTCGGGAGCTCGATTCGCGTTGGTGAGCAAGGCGAGGGGTATTAGTGAGTGGAAACTGGTTTTAAATGTTTTTAAAAAGGTTTGCGAATGATGTTGGGAGTTAAGGATAAGCTTGAAACGCTTATCTAAGCTCGGAAGTAAGTTTCCCTTATTTTACTCTTGAATATCGGCTAGGATATGAGCATGCTTCGATTTTATGTTTTGGTTTAAACATGGTTTGATTGACTTACTGTAAATGCATGGTTTTGGACACATGCAATGAATTTAAAGTATATATTTCTAGAGAGCATGGGTTATCATTCCGGTTGGGAATGGTGTTATTGCGTTGGCAATGTAGTTTGCAAATGTGGTGGTTTTTTTGTATAATGCATTGAAAACAGTATGTAAATGGTTTTGGAAATGGTATATTGGCTATGTGATAGGGTAAGAAATAATCTGATATAGTTGGCATGCCATAGGATTAAAGTGCACTATAAAATATGAACAAAATCTATCATGGCCATGGGTCCTTGAGGTATTGCGGTTTAACAAGGCCACTCGAACTATTGGGACATCATTTGGGGCGTGCGGTTTAACAAGGCAACCCAAATTGATGATAATCTTGCGGTTTAACTAGGCAAGAAAGTAAAACTCGCGGTTTAACTAGGCGAGGTTGTCAAATCTTGCGGTTTAACAAGGCAAGGAGATAAAACTCGCGGTTTAGCTAGGCGAGGATGTCAAATCTTGCGGTTAAACAAGGCAAGGATGGTAAACTTGCGATTTAACTAGGCAAGGTCGTTACACTTGCGGTTTAACTAGGCAAGGGTGGTAAAACTCGCGGTTTAACTAGGCGAAGTTGTCAAATCTAACTAGGCAAGGTTTGGGATATCATGCGGTATAGCTAGACATGGTATGAGAGATCCGTGTATCCGATATGTGTGGATAGAGGGTAGTCTATCCGGGGTCACTATAAATGCCAATATAGGTGGAAGTTCATGTGTTGAACCTATTTTAATGCATTGGGATTTAAGCATGGTTTATGATTTAATGTTTTGGGATTTAAGCATGGTTCATGAATTAATGCTTTGGGATTTAAGCATGGTTTATGATTTAATGTTTTGGGATCTAAGCATGGAAAATGTACATGATGTTGCATGAAGGTTGTTGTGCATTGTTTCAGTTGGAAACAAGAAAATGTTTTAGTTGTAAGCATGTTTTTGGAAACAAGTGATTGGTTTTCAAATGGTTTTAATAGCATCATTGTTTTATGAGCATCCTCACTAAAGATGTGTGCTTACGCTCTCTTTTTCCTAATGATGCAGAGCATTAAGGTTTGGGGCAGCAAAGGCAAGGTTTAAAGTGATCCAAAGACATGAACTACTTTGAGTATGGACTCGGTTTATGTTTCTGGTTAATAAGGCAATGTGTACGTCATATTTTGGGGATTTGTAATTCTGTTTTTCCATAGCGTTTAAGCATTGAAGTGCTTAATTTTATGATTGGATTGATGTTGTTAAGTTTATTGGTGATCCTTGCTTATGGTTGATGCTAGATGGTTGCCTAGGTATGCATCTAGTTAACCTATGGTGATTGCCATGTTTTGTTGATTCAAGCATGTTTGTTGTGATGCTTTAGATATAAAAGCATGTTGTGTATGCCTTAAGTGTGTCAAATGTGAGTTATGGATGTTTGGTAAAGTGTTATTAGGAAGCATGCCTATAGAATATCTTGGGGGGGTATGAATGCCATATAATGATGTTGATTCGGTGATGTTTTGGTTGACATTAAACCTTAGTATTGTTGCATAAGTGTTTGAAGCATGTTTAAGTGGTTTGGATGTCATTACAGTATGTTTAGACAACAATTAGGGACATTACAGGTCCAGGCGTATCGAAACAGGTGTCCCCGTACTGGTACGGCCAGGCCATCTCAGGCATAGCATTTTGATACGTGGGAGGGTGTTTCGATACGGACAAGCCTTTTCAGGCATAGCGTTTCGTTACTCGAGCAATTGTTCCGATACGGCCTTAGGCACTTTGGCTAGGCATTTCAATGTGCGGGCAAGTGTTTCGGTACAAGTTTTGGCTACTGGAATCTGAGTTTTAGAAATCATTGAGGCATACTGAAGAACCTGTAGGCGTACCGGTACAACTGCGGTTATTTCAGTTAAGTGGAATATTTGAAGTTCTATTTTCTCTCATTTTGGTCCCTGAGTTTTGTGAATGCAATTATATGGGTTTGAATGATCGTTTTGACTTGAAATTTAACATGTAAGCATGTAATTGGACTAATTGAATAATGGCAACCTTAATTTCAGCTTTGGACGTTAAATTTATCAGATTTACATTTTTGTCCCTAAAAGGTATGTTTTGCAATTGGATTTCTTTCCGTAGTTCGTTTTCTTCGAGAATTTACCTGCTGCAAGTATGTACATATAAGATTAATAATATACATCTAGACAAGATAAAAAATGGACCAGTTTTTGAAATCTTCTTCTGGTTTGCTTTGGCAAACCTAATGTAGTTCTCTTGGTTCGGTCGGCCGTCTAGGCCAGGTCAAGGGGGTTACACATAACATCAAGCAAACCTCAATTTAAGCCTTCACATGCTAATTTGTCCAATAGCAAAGCTTAAAGAGCACTACATGTATAAATCCCATTATACAATGTAATCCATTTATAATGATACATCAATTCATATATTGACATTAAAGTGACCCAAAACCAAATCTTTCATTTTATAAAACACATCGGATACACGGATTTCCTAAGTGGGTCCTTCGACCAGTTCACATACATCCTCGAACCAGAGCAAATGGTACTACTACCCCTTAACGGTTATGATGTATAAATCCACCAGCGGGAGAATTTGGCACACTCTTGACCCATCGACCATTGCGGTTCTCTTGGTGGAGAAAATGGTACAATCACAACCCCTCGACACACATGAGGCGACTTATTACAGTGCACTTTAAACCCTATGGCATGCCAATTACATCCGATAACATTTAATCATTGTCACACGCCAATATATTCTATTAAAACATATTACCTCACTGTTTTACATATGTACCAAACCAAATAATCTTCTACGCAATAAACCATGCATTACTCATCCTCAAAATCCTTTTCATAAATCATTTGCCATACTCATAAATCATCAATATATGATCATTTGAATCATATTTCTATTCAAAATCATGCATATAACATTAGGTATTCTAAATCATAAACATGTTCATGAGAATGTATTTTGCAAAATCGAAAACGAAAGCGAGAGCAATACTTACTTCCTAGCATAGATAAGTATTTCAAGCTTAATCTAAACTCCCAAAATCACTTTCAAACCTTTATTAAGTAGTAAACCTCGTTTCCACTCACCGACAACACAGCCTCACTTGCCGATGTGAAATCAAGCGTCTGAAGCTCCCGAAACTTCACCGCTCGCTGCAAGATCAATCTCCCACATTCTAAACACACAATAACATATGATTAATGCAGCATTGTGCATCCATAATCCCAGCAACACCAATTCCCAACATCGCCTCGCCAAAAACCATAAAACGCCTCTTTAAAACGACCGAAAACATCACCAAACACAACCTAAACAAAGCCCAGACATAAACCAATGATTTGAACATCAAATCAACATCAATTAACATCTAAAAACACCTCCAACTTCAGCTTATACCTCCAGCAACCTTCTAACACCCTAATCACCTCAAAATCTAATTATTCACAACCTAAAAATTAGCAATTCAATTAGTTTCAGGATTTCTTTTATAAATCTCTTCTAATAACATTAAAACATATCTTAAATGTGATCTACAACAATTAAAACCACCACAAATCAGATCTATAACAAAGATCCACCAATTTCTTATTAAAACTAACTTTGAACCTTTTAATCTTAATTTATTCATCAACACACATCAAAAATCAATTGTAAAGGATCAAGAACTTGAGAATTTCAGTAAAGAACCTTTGATTAGAGGAGAGAAATGAAAATCACCTCTAATGGTTGGCTTCTCCCTTAATTGGTATGATTTGAGTGAAATCTCCAAGAAAACAAGTAAGATTTGACGTAAAAATCAAAGAAATCAATTAAGAAATCAAAATGAGATCAAGAATAGTTGATTCCTGATTATTTTGGAGCAAGAGAGGTAGTTTGGCTGCTGGAAAAATTGAGAGAAAAGTTGAGAGCAAAAGTGGTTACGTGAGAAAAGTAAATCATCTTTTAAAAATCTTTTTAATAAAATCTATTTTATTTCTATTTAATAAGCATTTTAAGAATATTTAAAAATAGCCTAAATTAAGGGAAAAGACTGATTAAAAACATTGGTAGATTAGATCCTTAAAGATTCTAAGTTTTGACCCTTTTACAATTTAGTCACCAAAATAGTTTTGAAAACTTTACATTTTAGTCACCAAACCAAAATATCATTTAATTCGAAATTATTTCATAAAATTGAGTTTACCAAAACCCTAAATATATTAATTAAACATTTTCTAATATTTTTTCATATTTTTAACTCACACTAAAACATTTTTTGTGAATTGATTCCCGAAACTAGTTCTAACCGCCTAATCTGGTTCACCCGAATCGTCTATCTGCCTAGCTAACTTGTAGGCCCAAATTTGGAGCGTTACAATGTTCCTAAGCATGCCTTGATTGTATGGATGACAATTCTCAATAGACTTCCTACAAAGCACCGGCTCTATCGTATGGGAATGACAGTTGAAGGATTATCTGTGAACTGCGGTGAGGAGATGGAATCTCGGGACCACATTTTTTTCACATGTTTGTACTCGAAGACTATTTGAAGAGATGTGCTCAGATTGTGTGGCTTGAATCGGGATGTTCTTGGTTAGAATGGTGAGCTAAGCTGGGCTATTGCTTTGCCCAAGGGAAAGTCTCTCATAGTTTTTGTTCTTAAACTAGCATGGCAGGCTTTTACATACTTTGTGTGGGAAGAAAGAAACCATAGGCTTTATAGAGGGAAACATCGGACAGGGGATGATTTATTGCATTGCCTAAAAATATAGTTTGTAATAGAATACATCATAGGAATATACGAATGGAGGATGTAAATAGATCACTGAATTCTCTAAGGAGATGGTTGTCCAAGGGCTCGCATAGGTGTTTTGTAGCAGCTCATTGATGCTTCTTTGGATAAATAAAAGCAACACTTATCCAAAAAAAACTATAAACCCTAACCTCTAAACCTTAAATTCTAACTCTAAACCCTAAATTTTAACCACTATCCCTAAATTCTAAATCCCTACTCTTAAACCCTACACCCTAAACTAAGTCCCTAAACCCTAAAACTAAGGCGCTTGCAATATTGAATACAATATTAAAATGATATTCCTTACAGAATGTTGTACTTTGGTGATCGTATATTGTTATAAGTATAATAAACTACTAAAAAATTTAATAAATATTTATCATATTAATTTCTTATTTATCAATAATATAACGTGTTAAAAACATTACATATAAAATTTAATCTCATTAAAAATATTACATACAAATATATGTAAATAAAATATTGAATTCTAATCTAAAGGTAAAAATGTCATTTTCAATCTATTCCTTGTCTATTTTCAATATTTTTTTCACTCAACCAAACAATGAAATACATATTATCACATCGTTTACATATTATCACGTCGTTTGGTACAACGAATGTAAAAGAGATGTGTTGTATTAAATAACACTTGTGTATTAAAAAGATTGGTGGAAGATGGTTGTTATTTTATCAAAGTGTTTGGTTGTGAAATTTGTGATAAAATTAAAAGATAAGTGTTATGTAAAAATGTACCATTTTACCCTTAAAATTCTAGTTTATATTTTCCCATTATTTTGACATTGACTATTATATTATTTTTAGGGTTTATGATTTAAGGTTTAGAGTTTAGAGTTTAAGCTTAGGGTTTGGGGTTTTGGTCCATAATTTAGGGGTTTAGGGTTTAGAGTTTTGGGTTTTAGTTTTTGGGTTCATGATATAGTGGTTAGTGTTTGGGGTTTATGGTTTAGAGTTTAAGCTTTAAGGTTTGGGGTTTCATGATTTAGGGTTTAGGGTTTATAATTTGGGTTTAAGGTTTACGATTTAGGGTTTAGGATTAGGAGTTTAGTGTTTAGAGTGTATGGTTTGGAGTTTAAGGTTTAGGGTTTAGTGCTTTTAGTTTAGGGTTTAAGGTTTAACATTTGAGGTTTATGGCTTTAGTGTTTAGGGTTTAGGGTTTAGTTATTAAGGTTTTGAGTTTGGGGTTTATGGTTTGAGGTTCTAGGTTTAGGAGTTTGGGTTCCAAGTTTAGGGTTAGGAGTTGGGTTTAGGGTTTAGTGTTTTTAGTTTAGGATTTAAGGTTTATCATTTAAGGTTTACGGCTCTAGGGCTTTAGTATTTAGGGTTTAAGGTTTAGTTTTTATGGTTTGAGGTTTATGTTTAGGGTTTGTGGTTTCAAGTTTGGGGTTTGTAGTTGGGGTTAGTGTTTAGGGTTTGAGGTTTATATGTTAGGGTTTAGTTGTTCGTGTTTAGGGTTTAGGGTTTAAAATTTAGGGTTTGAGGTTTATGGTATAAATATATGAAAAATAGTATGAAGCTATAATTGACAAAACTTGTGCATTAAATAAACAGTACATCCACATTGTGATAAATATCACCAACTTGCGTATAAAATAATATGCCGTATTAAATTTTACATATACAAACGCACATTCTATTCTATTTAATCAAACCAAACTACCATTATACTTGTTACAACTCTATTCAATTCCTACATAATAGCATTTCATCACACCCTTTATTCCTTGCGGTGAACCAAAATACCGTCAGATCTTTACTTAAATTTATGGAAATCTATAGTGAAACTAAGTTAAACACGCCCAAGGATCGAAATGGACGACGTAAGCGATCGAAACGTTTTTTCTTTCTTGTATTATGTACCCACACAGTTTATTTGCAACAGATCAAATAGTATACAGGACTTCAAGTTTTCTCTGTCATTGGAAGAGTTAAATTCTTGAAAACGTGGACTTTTATTGTCAAACTAATGACAAAATGAAGCAAATAATGTTCACTATAGGATAAGAATTATAATATAATTCCATTGACCCTGGCATACAAAGGTGGTGAGAAAGAAACCGTACCTTAAAACCAACTGCTATATGTTCCATAAGGACATCCCAACTTCCAATTTCAAATCAGTAGGCTCACCTTGGTTCTCCATTTTTCGAGGTGACCATATCGAATCGTATACCTTCATTAGCTAGCTTCAGGCACAATGACATTTAACCTCATTCAAGGTTCATGTAGTTTTAAATTGATAATGAAGAACCCAACAAGTGGTTTCAGTGAAAAAATGAATGATGTTCCTCATAAATGACCCGGGTTTAAATCAAAGTGTATGTATATGCCTAAAATAGAAAGAAACGGCTGTAAAAAATCAGAAAAGCTAAAACGACGAGTTCTCATATGACAAAGACCATAACATCCACCCCCCAAAACATAAAGAAAGCATAACTGTTAGAATTGATCATTTGCTGAGACGGAGAAAACCAAATAGCAGAATGAAGATGCAACTAGCGTATCCGAATAAAACAACACAGGTATTCTCGGCATCATGTTCATTAATCTAAGCCATAACCTTGAAAAAAAACATGTCAAAACTTATTGAAACTGGGACAAATTACAAACATATCAAATCAGCAATGTTTCCACGAATAAGTAACACGGAATCTCAAAACATCGACAGATCTGAGCTAAGTCCAATAAATTGAGCACATCCAAAAAAATAAAATAAAAATAAGATAACAATCAATATCAAGGTTATTGTCACCGTCGACGGCAAAAAAAAGAAGTGACGACGTTGGAAAGAAAAATCTAGGCTCTTTATTGATAATTAAATACGGAGTAAATAGGAATACTGTGATCTTATATAATAGTATGTTTAGTTCTCAAAATTTATACATCTTATTAATTTGATACTAATTTGAAATGATTCGATAAATTTAACCTTTTTATATTTAAAGATTTTATCATTTTAATCTTTGTTCTTCTCTTAAATTGATTGTTCTTATCCCAAACACATTATATTACTTTCCTGGTATAATAACATATTGTTGTTTTATGACAGAATGCAATTATCTAACTACAACTTTGATATGAAGGGTTCGCTTGTTTTTATAGTATCGTAAAAAATACTAAATCGATGAAGTTTTTAAAGACGAATGTTTAAATTTATTAAGTTGTTTCAAATTAAGACAAAATTAATCGAATGTATAAATTTTTTGACTAAAAATATTATTATTTTGGGTCACATTAATCGTCTGTTTCAATTTTAACAATAAAGTGACATGTTTGCAACAATAATTTAATTGAATAACATGATCGTAACTCATTAAAAATGATTTTTTTACCAAACTCATGATAAATTGATCTTAGGTGTACTTTACCTCTTTTTCTTCTCTGTTCTAGCCGGCTCATAAAATGTTATAATATGATTTGATTTTAATAATTAGTGTATTTTAGAGTAAAATAAACTCCAAGTAGGCGTATTCAAAACCGGGTAACCGAAGTGTCGGGTACTTAATTTTTCGGGTAGCATATTTGTCGGTTCGTGTCTCGACTCATAATTATCGGGTATCCAGTTCATATTTTTTATTTATTTTTTTTACTTTAAAAAAAGCACTAGTAAATACATAAAATTTAAAAGTTCATAATACATAATCCAAACACAAATATTAGTAATTTGAAGTTAGTTTTAAGATAGAAATATTTGGATATATATATATATTGGAAAAAAAAACTTTGATATACAGGCCGCGTAAACTTCAGTTTATATGTGCTTTTTAGTTTTAGGGGTTAGGGTTTAAAGTTTAGGGGTTTAGATTGTAGGGTTTAGAACTTAAAGTTAGAGCGTATAATTTAGGGTATATGGGTTAAGGTTTAGGGTTTAGTTTTTTAGGGTTAGGTTAAGAATTTAGGATTTGTGTTTTATAATGTAAATATGCAAGCTTGTGTAAAATTAGTTTTACACAACTCGTGTATCAAAATTTTACCCATATATATTAGCCAAATATTAGTAATTTGAAGTTAGTTTTAGGACAAAAATATTTGGATATATAAATATTAGAGTTTATAACCAAAAGAAGACATTAAAAATATTATTAATCTCGTTTTTTCTTCGAATCTTGTATTAACAAATTAATACAAATATTTTAAAAAAATTAAAATTTAAAATTACATAATACAAACATAGAAATAATTTAAAGATTTAAATTTAATTTTAGGGTAAAAATATTAAGGAAACTAAAATAAAAATATAATTTAAAATTAAAAAATAAATATATTAAAAGTACTCAATCAAGTACCCGGTTTCAAAAAAAAATTCGTCCTAGACCCAACCCAACTACCCGGGAAAAACATCTCAGGTCAGATAATTTTAAAAAATGATTTTTTAATGTTTCGGTCAACGGGTCGAGTCAAATGGGTTGAATCATTTTAGTCCTTATTTTTCTTTCAAATTGCTTGTTTTCACCGTTCATCATCATCATCCCTCAACACTCGCTAGAAATTGCTTAAAATTGCTTCTAAAATCTTATATAATGTTGAATTTTACCGAGGCAGTGTGTTAACTGCACTGTGTGCAAGGACAAAGCTAGGTGCATGAGAGGGGCCGTGCCCCCAATTTTTTTGTCTATTGATAATTTTAATCTCTGCCTAGTTTGAATAATTGACAAATTAAGTCTTTCTCTCTTAAAATTTTGATTAAGTACTTCTTAGGTCATTTGTTGACAATCATATGATGATACACAATTTGTGTTCATATTGACCGTTGTTAAAGGAGAGAGAGCAAGGAAGAAAGTGGAGGATTATGTCAAAAAAAAAGAAGGAAGTGGAGGAACGTTGTGCAATCCCTCATTCGGAAGAAATAAGATGGTGGTGGCTGCAAAGTTTGTAAAAAGAATAAAGGGGAGTGGGGAGTAAGGCATCTTTGCGCTTGGAGAAATGACGCAGCTCATGAGGTTCTAACCGAGGCGCCTCTGTTGCTGGTTGAAAACTATTTCCAAACTCCCTTGTCGGCCTTCAAGAATCTCTGGTAGAGTAAAACCTACAATCGAAGACAATTATGCTTAAGTGCATTAAAACCCATGAAGATGAGATGCTTAACTGAACTAAAACTCAATCAACACTCTCGATTTATATTTAGGATTACATTATAGAAGAAAATTTCCTTCTGATCCTTTCGTCAATGATTATAGTCGTGTTCCGAAATTTTCTGAGAATATTAGCAGCAGATATACAGACTAACTAAAATGCAATACAAATATATAAATGTTCCAAAATTCAAATAATACAAATTATTAACTTATCAAAATTTATGTAAATATAAAATTTATCAGAAATACAACATACAGACGAATTGCCAATGACTTACTTCTGGAGCATCCTTCATACCAAACAAAGCCTTAATTGTATAAAATTAAACAAGAATGCTTCAACACCTATGGTCTATCCTATGACCTAAACCTTACAGCGAAACTCACCCTAAACAAAACCTTGTCAAGTTCTGGAATGACCTGGATTAGATAACAGGAACACTCGAAATCGAATGATCGAGAGTCTTCACGAAAGCTAGTTCAGGCCGTGGAAGAAACGGTGCTTTCTCCTCTTAGAAT
Source organism: Hibiscus mutabilis (assembly GCA_019671005.1). Lineage (NCBI taxonomy): Eukaryota > Viridiplantae > Streptophyta > Magnoliopsida > Malvales > Malvaceae > Hibiscus > Hibiscus mutabilis. The sequence goes on from CM033732.1 coordinate 39,732,699, forward strand.
GTCTCCCGGAACCCTTTGAGACAACATAGGGTAAAAAATGTACCTGCAATAACACATCTCTGCAGAATGACACCAAAGTATGATCATAATATCTAACAGAAAAAAAATTCTTCTTGTTTACATTTTTTAATGGTTCTTGAAATAAATCTGTTATGATTACAAAATGTCGAGGTAGTTCGTTTCACTATAGTGTTACATGGCACCTACGACTAGACATTAAAACTCTCCTAATTGGAAATGAGAGCCAAATAAGTGTATAAGTCACCCTATCCAATTTTTATAGTGCGATGGTTGGCTGTTCACGCATTTCTTTTTTGGGGGTCAATAAAAACAATGCAGTTCATCCACCGATAAACCTAATTTGAATTAATTATAGAGCTATGACACAATCAAACTCGAATAAACAAAAATGTTGAATTGAATTGTACATCATTCATTTGTGTATAAGTTGCGTGAAGAAGCACACAAGTTGATATATGCAGTTTAAGTGGATTTAGAGCTCCAGAGTAAGATCATAAGCATGAAACTAGCAAAGGATGACCCTAAGAGAAGCCATTGCGAATGTAAAACCTCAGAGTTATTTCGGACCCCAAAATCCAGAAGTGCAGCGCCGTCGTCAAGGAGCTTCTCATTTTGGTGTGCTAGGCAGAAATTGGACCAAACGTGCCTCCTACAACCACAACCAAAGTAAGACTAAAAAAGGCTAATCTTCATAAACGAAACTCTATGGTAATTCCTGATAAATTGGACAACAAGATAAATGCTGAACCATGAAATATGTCGATGACCCATCTTTGACTGCTCCAATTCGATCACTTTATTTTTAATAGCGAGCTTCAAGTCTTTCACGCTGGCCGAATTCATCATCGCGACGTCTTCAATTCAAAGAAAACCAATCCAAATAAGCAAAAAAAACTTTCAATTTCACAAATAGCTTCTTAACGATTCAAACACATATTAGGTGTTTGTCTAAATGCCTAGCTGAAAGATATAGAGATAGAGATAGTATTTCAAGTACCAAAGGAGGTTCAGTCTAATTTGAGGATAGAGATCCGCATGGCACTCCCCAGTTCAAGGCTGATGAGGGTATCGACATCGGACAAAGTGGGTTTCTTAGGGACATCGGCGAGAATTGGATCGTCAAGGAGTGCGGGCAGTGTTGAAAGTAACTTGGCTTTCTTCACGTTGTTGCTGTTGTATCCCACCACGTTCTCTTCCTCCTTAGCCCCCTACTCCATTTCTCTATGACACTATACGATATAATCACCGTCACCGAAAACCAATCGGAAAGGTATCTTCCATAAACTGATTGCCGATCTGCTTCATTGGGTTTTGGAGATTTTGAGTCGAATTCAAGGGATGGGCCAACACAAGACTACGAACCGTGGGCTAAAACTATTCGAACTTTGCTTGCACTACTATGTTAGCCCAAGAGAACCCATTGAACAGCTCTCGCGCTCTCAACACCCGTTCATATGAATTAGGATTTTTTGTCGGCATACATGAATTGGGATTTGATTTAAGGAAACTAACAACCTTTTGAGATATATGAATTAGGATTCAAACAGCAGTAATGGTAACAGTATCATCTGAAATCATTACTACAAAATAGTGATCTGCAATAATCATAATAGTATTTGTTAAGTTCACAGCCGTAAAAAAAAATCGTAACTGAAAACACAATTTGAGTCCCTTGACTGCAGTCAACTAAAGGATTATTTATTGGGATTAATTATAGTATCTTTTATTCTCATAACTAAATGTTATGATTTGCTCCGAGAGTAACACCAAGGAAATCCAAGAGTATACAAGTAAGGCAACATAAAAAGATCCAAATATAACAGAAATCCCTCAAGCAGTCTAGTTGAACTTCAAAGCAGATAACCATGTATGAAAAAGCCAAGGAAACCATGGTTCTAAGTGCTCTGATTCTGTATATCAACGACCTTCTTCCACGAATCACGGCTCGAAATCTCACCCCACCACCTCCCCACATTCTCCTTGGAAGTAAACAGTTCTCCCCTATCAGCAGCATTCACCAAATAATGCGCGTTGGGCAAGTGCGAAAGATCGGCTAAAGAGAACTCATCGCCGGCCAGGAACCGACTTTCTCCCAGCCTCTTCTCGTACACTTCCAGCACTTTCTCCAGCTTCGCTTCATTTTGGCTGATCAAGGACTGGTCTTGCTTAAGCTTCATCCGGAGTGCAAATGCGAGTTGGAAGACCAGAACTGAGCTGGGAGGGTTAAAGCTCTGCCCTTCAGCTTCCACCCACTGATCTATGGAAGCTTTCGCCAATGGGTTGGTCCCGTACAACCCTTTGTTCCCTTTCTCTGCATATTTTTCACATATGTACCTGCAAATTGCCCTGGACTCTAGACTCCCCCAACCAAGATTTTAGACAAGCCTGTTCGAATTAAGAGTAAAAACAAAAGGCAAGTTGAGAATGATTACCAAAGAGGGAGGTGGTTTCATCTTGAAAAGCCGGCACTTGACCAAATGGCCGTTAAAACCAAGAAATTTTTAGTGAATTTCATTTTGCTTTAGTTAAGTTCGAGGAATTAGAAAAAGAATGTATGGAGCTGGATCTTGAGGAAATCAGGAGTCTTGTGCTCGCCTTTGGCCATGTTAAAGGGGATAAGCTGGAATGGAACATCTTTCTCAATGAGACAAGCTAAGACTCTAGATACAGCGGTGGACAACGGGGGGCCGTGCGCTTTCACCGGAGTTGTTACCATTGGGAAATGCCTTCTTCTAGTAAAGTGGTTGTTGACTGATCCAGTCTCCACCATATAAAAGAATTTGCACCTAATCCTCTACGACTTTATCCCTTGCTTGATGAGTGCACTTATACGGGTCCACCTAGGGTTGGACAAAGTTTTAAAGAGAAGGTAAATGGGTGATGTGTACCAGCAGGGTTGTGGGCTGTGTTGGGCTGCGTTTGGGGTTTCATATATGTTGCCCCATGTTCTATCTATGGTCATGAAAATTCCTGAAGAAAAGAACTACGAGCATAGATAGTTATTTAACCTAGACCAGACGATATTATAGGGTCAGAAAAGAAAATTTTAAGTTTGGATCAAGTTCGAGATTGATTTTTTTGAGGATGTGGCCAGGTTGATATATATATATATATTTCAATTATCTTACTATTTTGTCTAATAAAAATAGAATAATTATTATAATGCTCCATCTCTATTTGTATTTTTTTCAATTAACTCCCTATTTTATTGAATAATAATAAAAAACGATAATTTTTATTTATGTCGGGCAGAGTCAGGTCGTGTTCGGAATTTTACTCTAAAATTATAGTCTGGTTCAGGTCACTGTGACATCATAAAATGTCGGATCGAGTCGAGTTTGGGTGAATGTGTTAAATTTTCGAGTCGAGTGCGAATTGACCAAAAACTCAACTTAACCTTCCCATGACCATCCCTAACTACGAGAGAATTTTTTTGTTTTCGTATGTACTATGTTCCTATGCAAAAATCTTTATGCTTTTCCTTCCTATGCTTCATGCAGATGTTCATTAATTCAGCTAGGTTGGAACAGTTAATCAGTTTAAGGTAAATTATACCGGTAGTCACAGAACTATCGCTTCTTTTCTATGTGCTGCTTCATAATATTTTTATTCTAACCAATATGTTGATGACACATGTCACCATTTATTAGTGGAAGAGCTTTGCCACCAAGCTAAGTATGGAACTTTGTTGAAGTTTAACTAAAATTTTATTAAACTTAAACTATAACACCATCTGGAATAAAATGAAAAGAAAATAAACTCCAAATAAAATTCGAACACAGGTGATTCGAGATCTGAAACGATTTCTCATACCTTGACTAGTCTGATGGAATTCCCTAAAATCCTCATTTTATTTTCCTTAGAGTTAGAACTGAGAGGCTTATTTTCAAAACTGTAGCAATGTTCGTAAACTTCTTTGCACTTGATTTTTTCCCTAAGAAAGCCTTAGCTTTGCTCATACTGCTGTTGGTGATTGAAAAAATTGTTAGATTCTCATTAAAGATTGCTCTTTGCCCAAAATATGTAGCTACGAAGCAACTTCTTCTAAACTAAATCGCAGCCTTGCAAATGGGCTCACCACTGGTGGAGTGGAATCTGTCTTCCTGGTATAGCATTCTCTCTATATGTTTTGGTTGGGTTTTCTCATATATTCTTCTAGTAATGTTCATTGCTGATGCTTGATTCTTAACATCCTTGCAGGGATTTGGATCATTGTATTCCAGATAGTGTTACGGTTGACGAACTCTAATTCTTAGCTTGGTGGCTAAGTGTTGGGATTTATTCCCAGGTGTCCTTGGATAGAGTCCTTCTGATGGCAAGGCAGTGATTTTTTCTTCATTTTAATCCACCGATAGGGGTGACATGTGTTATCAACTTATTGGTTGGAATAAAAATATTATAAAACAACATATAGACGAGAAGAGAGAAAATGATATGAAAAATTTTAAAAATAAAATCCACGTCAGCATCGCCGTTAATTATTTAACACTGATGACCAAAACAAAAATAAAAAATAACGTTAGTAACGTTTTTGTCAAAAAAAATCGGTAACCAAAATAGGAAAGAAGCAATAGTTCGGTGACTACCGGTGTAGTTTACCCATTAGTTTATAACCAAAAAATAATTCGGTGACCAAAACATACACGAAAGATAATGTTAGTGACGTTTTTACGAAAAAATAATTCGGTGACCAAAATAGGAAAGAAGCAATAATTCGCTGACTATTGGTGTAGTTTACACATTAGTTTATTACCATTATTGGCTGGTCTAGGGCTGTAAATGAGACGAGACAGATTGCGAGCTACACGAGCTCGACTTGATTGGACTCAACTCGAGCTCTTAACGGGCTGAGTCGAGCTACTTGATACCCGACTCGAAAAGCTCGCAAGCTATTTGAAAATATAATATACTAACTTTTTATTTTTTATAATTTAAAATCTAAAATTTTAAACTTAAAACCCTAAAATATAAACCCTAAACATAAGTCTCAAACCCTAAATTCTAAATCCTAAATTCTAAACCCAACAACTTAAACCTCTAAACCCTAAAATTTTTAGATCCGCATGCTTTGTACATTGGTTGATAATTAATAATTTATTATCGAGAAAAAAAGTTTTTTTGACATTTAAAAGATTAAACTATAAGATCCATTGTTGATTCAAACAAAACTTATCAGATTGATTAATTGGTTTACTGATCATGGAAGCTTATCTATTGCTCATCTTACGTTGTGTGGGTTTGAATATCGATATTTACATTGAAAATATTATTGTAACACTATTAAATAAAAAATAATTATGATGACACGATACTTTTATTTTGGTCACAAAAATAATTTCCACAACTGCGTTGCACAATCACTGCACACAGTTGAGACATTCGATATGCAATTGACAATAAATAATTTCCAGGTTAAACTAACATTGAAATTATTTACATTTATTCTATAAAATATGGAGTATTAATTATAATATAAATTACAATATAATATTTAACAAATTATAACTTTAATTAAAATATATTAATTAAATAATGAAAAGTCTATTAAAACAGTTTATGGAAATGTAAAATGAGGAAGACTATAGAACTTCAATGTTAATTTCAATGTTGGCTTGGATTGAAGAGCTTAGGTCCAATTAAGCTGTTTGGTGATAGTAAATCAGTTTTATAAGTTTCGATAAATCTTGTGTTTCATGAAATAATTAAACACAAAGAGATTGTGTAACACTCTGATCCCGATCCGGATCTGAAGTGTTACACTCGGGTTACCCAAATATTTGACCCCTCAAAATTTCAATTGAAAACCATAAGTTTAGCCTTTATTTTAAAAAAATATTAAACCATCCATAATCTCATATAATAAATCAAACAATAAAATTATTTTACAAAATAGAAACTCTGAGTTTAAACCATCGTATAACAAAAGAATAGTTCAATTATAATTACAGACTCCACATGTATAAGGTCTTGTGAATACAATAGCCCAAAACTAAACATCAAGTATTGTACTCTGAAGCGACGTGATGCTGGGAAATCCCTTCTCGATGTGCTCCTCGGCCATGATCAACCTACTAACATGCAAACGAAAACAACGATTCCAAACGCTGAGCTTACAAGACTCAACGGTACATTTCTACTCTACCACAATTCGTGATTATCATAAAATAAGCATGCATGATAAATATAGTCTAGAGAGCATAGTTAAGGCTTCATTATCTATGAGTCATCATCTAACTTACCAAGATTAATATGGCCATAAGCTATCATCTATAGCATCCATAACTACATACATGATTTAATCCACACGACGATAGTCAAACCTGTTTAGCCCAAGATCACCTAGCATCAATCTAATCACACATGTACCCGAGACCACCTAGCATCGGGTTACAAAAGCCACTCGAGATCACATAGCATCGAGTGTTGTATCGTGCCACCCACCCGGGATCACCTAGCATCAGGTGGTGCTTATCACATACCCGAAATCACCTAGCATCGATCATAAGTGCCACTCGGGATCACCTAGCATCGAGTGTGTAGAAGGATACAAGTACTGCAGTATGTACCTTTGGGTATTCTAGATCCCATCAATCAAGTGACTAGACAAGTCAAATGCCTACCCAACATACAAGCAAATATGATCTCATGGATTTCTATTGTTGCTAAACATTGTGCATCACCACATTACATTACCGAGTTATTTCACATTATAAGGGAGAGTACCTAGTTGTTCTCATCTTTATATTTATAATTATCAACCACTAATGTGCCCACTCGGCACATAGGGGCAATATGACACCAAGAATCATCTAGGAAACTATTATAATTATCTCTTTTACAAATACAGAGTTATTACATGTTATGCTCTTATTTAGAAGTAGAATCTCGATTTCTCAACTGTACAATTCATTTTACTACCTTAGAATCCCATTGGGCCATATACCTCGAATTATTAACCCCTCAAACTCATTTTCAACATTTACAGGCAGATTTCTCAGTGGGTATTAATACCCAACCTTGAGTACCGATACGGGTCTCTAGGTATCGATACCCAGCCCTAGCGTACCGATACTCACTCTTTACAAGACAGAGATTGGCCGTTGACCCCGTATTGGTACATGGACCCCGCATACTGATACCCCCCTTTAGTCTATCTTCTATACCGATACTCTCCTACGTATACCGGTACCCCTTTTCACTATTGGAATTCTAATAAAGCAGGGGATACCGATACCCACCCCAAGGGTACCGATACGCCCCTCATAAAATGCTTTTGCTCAACCATAAGAACATAGGGTATTGGTACAGGCTCCCTGTGTACCGATACCGAAGCCTAGAAATGGCTTCTAAGGATTGGGAAATCACTTTCCAAGCCACCAAAACATATCATTTAACCCCTTAACCCAATCCTACATCTTATGAGATTTAATTAGGGTGGCTTGCCACCCTTTTTACACCTTATTAACATTTAATCCGAGATTTACCATTAACAAGGCTTTAAGCTACCATAAGCCAAAATTAGAAATCATACACCATAAATCAAGCAAAGCAAATCACTTTATGATCTTCAAGAAGAGTAGGAGTCTGAGATGTACTGACCTTAAGCAACAAACACGAATTTGCTTCACACACTCACGATCCTCAACTTCTTCTCTTTGGCTCTAACTTGAATAAACCCCAAAACACCTCATTTTCACCTCACAACAAGAAAATGAATCAAGACTTCAATAAACCTTTTTGGGGAAGGCCTAACTACGAATTTGCACCTTTAAATCCAAAGGAAAAGACCACAAAGCTTTAAACTTCCAAAATCCATAAATGCAACTCTTACCTTTCCACCACAATACTATGCTTTTCATGAAGCTCAATAAGAGGGGATTAACATACTCCAATCTCGGACCTTGGTTGGAAGAAATGATACACCAATGTGGGATTTTTAGTTTTTAGAAAGGGTGTTTGGGTAGAGAGAAAATGGGAGTGTAGGAGAGAATGAATGAGAAAGAAAGATGAAATGTGATCATCTTGCTCCTCTTTTGGTTTAAAAGGGGTAAAATTGCAACATAGAACCCCCAAGCTTCTCCCATTTTACAAAATGGTCACTTGCCTAACCTAATTAGCTTAAAGCTCATTCAACAAGGCTCAAACTTGGCCCAATGGGTCCAATTACTCCAACCAATGTAAAGGTCCATAACTCGGGTCAACGCCTAATTGTTGACTCGAAAAATCGAGTCGTTACAGGTTGAGTGTCATTTTGTTCGAGAAGAAAAAAAATTCAAGAAGGTCTGATACAAAACTCGTGTCATCCACAGACTACCTGGCTAGCATTTCTAACCAAGGCGTTAGGAATACAACAAAACAATTACTTGATGTGCATGTTGAAGGTTAAACCACTAGTTTGAGGGGAGTATTGAAGAAGGAGATTATGTAATTAGATAGAAGATGGTTATAGTAGTTATAAGCTTCTAGAGTTTTTCGCGAGCAGAAAACCATCATGTAGCTAGGATTGAACGCTCCTAGTAGTCCGCAAACACAAGTTTGCTTAAATATGACCAGGTTTATATGGTGTCGGTAGTCCAAAGATGCCAACAGTTTATTGAATATAAAAAAGAGCAAAAAGATAATTCAATTATAGACGTCTAATGATGTCCCATCCTAAAACCCTGCAATGGTTATAATACTTACAAATATAATTCAATTATAGACGTCTAATGATGCTGTCCCATCTAACGCTATATAGTATATACAGACCTAAACTCTAAACTCATGCTATTGTTATAATATTATAAAATTTTAGTGTGTTGTTATCGAGGATAAAATTATGATCAAATATTGGGAGAAACGAATTTATTAAGTCTTTAAATTTAAAAATTAGAAGGAAAAAAATCTTACTTAAGTAGTATTTAAACTAAAAAAACCCGAAATACTATTTTATCCAGAAATTTTGATTGTGGCAAGAGCACCTAATTTTCTCATAGAATAATTGTTGTTTAGTCCCTAAATTTTCAGACTATTTATAAGATCGATCTTTTGAGTTCAACTATAAGTAGGCTTAATCATTTCAACATCAAACATCCCAATATCTCAACCATCTCTTATTTGTTTCTCTCTTATCTCATTTCTAATATTTGATCATTCTTAAAGATTTTCATTTGTTTGTTCCATTTTAGTAAAAGTGAAGTTATCGTCCGGTGGTGGTGTCTGAGAAGTTGACGATATTTTACTGAATCTCGTAAATTTGATTTGTTATTTTTATTACTTATTTTCTTTTTTCAATATTAAGTTTTTCCATTGTACTACAATATTTGATAATTTAACGAATTTTTGTACTATACATTTTAGTTCAGTTTTGAAGCTAGTTCCTGTGGGAAATACTCGATTTCCCAACAACAAAAAAATGGTCTCGGCTATGTTGAAAGATGGTTCGACTGCTTTTATTCAGTCGATCATTTCCACCGAGCAAGAGTCGAAAGAACCGTTTTACGTGCTTGATTTGAGTGTTGTCGATGCCCTCTTTGATGAGTGGAACGTAACCTTCCTACGGTCCAACCTTTCTACGCCGTCAAGTGTAATCCCAACCCAGATTTCCTTGGGGCGCTGGCTGCCCTCGGCTCTAACTTCGACTGCGCAAGCAAGGGCGAGATTGAATCCGTTTTGTCTCTTGGTGTTTCGCATGACAGGATCATTTTTGCTAACCCTTGCAAAACAGAGTCTCACATCAAGTACGCAGCCACGGTCGGCGTTAACCTAACAACTTTCGACTCTAAAGAGGAACGTGATAAGATTAAGAAATGGCACCCTTAATGTGCATTATTGATCCGAGTCAAAGCCCCGGATGATGGCAGGGCAAGATGCCCTTTAGGTGCCAAATTTGGTGCACTCCCCGAAGAAATCACGCCTCTTTTTCCTGGCCGCTCAGGCACGACGGCTCACCGTCACAGGAGTCTCCTTCCACATTGGCAGCGGAGCCATGCAGTTTCGAGCCTATCGAGAAGCCATTGCAGAGGCTAAAATCGCGTTTGAGATCGCCGCTAGACTTGGCATGCCTAAGATGCATGTGTTAAACATCGGTGGAGAGTTCACAGCCAGCTCACAATTCGACGAAGCAGCGTCAACGGTGAAAGCTGCTCTCAAAGATTACTTTTCAAATGAGCCCGGCTTAATACTAATGGCTGAGCCAGCGCCAATTCTGATATTTTGGAGGCTCGGGGCAAACAAAAAAAATTAAACCCTTAATAATAAGTGTTAAAAAAATAAAAATAATAAATTTTAAGAGTACGCCCATAATTATAAATATTAAAAAAATTTAAATTTTAAGAATAAGCCTTTAATAACAAATATTAAGAAAAAAATCTAGCCTCTAATAGCAATTATTAAAAAAATTTGCCCCCAATAAAAAATATTGAAAAAATAAATTTTAAGAGTAGGCCCTAATAAATGTTATTGAAATTTTAAGAGTATACCCTAATAAAAAAATATTTGAAAAAATGAGCCTCTAATGACAAGTATTAAAAGATTTTAACCTCAAATAACAAGTATTAAAGAAATTTGAACCACTAATAACAAGTATTGAACAATTTAGACCCCTAATAATAAATGTTGAAAAAAAATTTAAAAGCAATCCCCTAATAACAAATATTGAAAAAAATTGAATTTTAAAAGTAGCTTATAATAACAAATATCAGGAAAAAATGAGTCTCTAATAACAAATATTTTAAAAAAAATTGGGCCTCAAATAACAAGTATTGAAAAAAATAGACCTCTAATAACAAATACTAAAAAATAAATTTTAAAAGTAAGCCCCTAATAACAAATATTGAGAAAAAAATTAAGTCTCTAATACCAAGTATAGAAATAAAATGAGCCACAAACAACAAATATTGAAAAAACAAACCCATAATAATAAATATTAGAAAAAAACTAAATTATTATTAACACCTCAATTATGACACTAAGATTCATTAATGTTTTGATTAAATATTTTTTAATTAAGGATGGTGGACTCTATTAATAAATATTTAAATTTTGAATATATATAATTTAAAATAGGCTTAAATGAAAAATAAGTGCCCAAATTATACATTTTTCGAACTTTAGGTACCTAAAGTATTTTTTGCTAAAAATAGGTGCCTAAAGTTTACACCGTTACAATTTTAGGTGCCCGATAGTTAACTACCGTTAAAAAAAATTATTAACCAATCAATGTTTGACACGTGACATGTTCATTTTATTTTTTTAAAATAAAAAATTTAAAACATTTTTTACACAAAAATTTTAAATTTTCAAAAAATCCCGAAATTCTCAATTTTTTACAAAATAGTCCCTAAATTCCTAAAAATTCCCAAACTCGTACCCTCAAATCGCCGCCCCTGAGCACACCCCTTCGGTTGCCAGACCTAGCCGATCATTTCCCCTAATACGACATCGTCGGAAACAACGAACGACGTGCCAGCCAAAATAATTTAGCCCTTGGACTTTTTTTGCTTCCAATTAAGCTTTTGGACCGAGGAATTAAACCAATTAAGCCTTTGAACTAAAAATATACACCAATTAAACTCTTGTACCAAATTTGATTGTTAAGTCTTAAAGATTTAAAATTATTTATCACATAACAGTACTGGAGTGCATCACGTGAGACGCTCTAATGATGTCACATTACATTTTCAGAATTCTTTAAATTTTATTTTAAAAATATTTTCAAATTATAAATATATTAATTTCTTTATGTTTTGAAAATTATTTAATAGTAATATTAAATACGATTAATATTTAAATATAAAAATCTAAAATATCATAGAATTATTTTAAAACTATAAAAATATTACAAAATTATTATAAAATATAAAAAGAATTATTGAATAATTATAAAAATATCTAAAAATTCTTATGAATTGCCTATGAATGAATAGATTACAAATATTTTGTCAATAAGTTTGTGTGATTATGATTTGAATTATAACTTTAGGTCTTAAAAGGTGCCTAAAAATATTTTTAAAATAGCAAGTAAAAATAGATTTGAATTGTTACGTTACGAAGTCATAGATCCCTTTGAGGGAGAATTGCTAAGCAGATTCCCTAGAGTCTGGTAGAGAAGAACCATCGAACATAGTGTCGTTGATCCCTTCGTTTAATTATATATATTAATGATATTTATTTTTAAAATAAATCTATAATATTTTAGATTTTTTAAAAATAGATTTTAAAAAAAATAGGATTGTTAACTATTTTTAAAACGATTTTTTTTAAAAAAATTAGAAATACTATGTGACTTCGCCTGTCGCAACATGTAAAAAAAATTAAAATAAAGTCATTGCAATTAACTATTAATGTTGGTTAAAAGGTCATATTTCTGTGTTTAAAAGGCAAATTAGATAAAATATTTGGGATTAATTATTTTTTAAAAGTTTGAAACATTTTAAACACTTAAACCTAATTTTAATTTTGAAATTGTTTTATTAAGATCTGTTTTAGTCCATAATCAAGCAGAGAGACCGAAATGTCTGGCTGAGCTGCTTGGTGTGAAGGGACGTTGCTTGTGGAATGAATGAAGCTGCCTGCAGCATGGTATTCGAGGGGTTGAATATATAGAAAATTTTCATTAAGATATTTACCTGTTAAAGTTAGGTATGCAATGCGGGTTAGTTTAAATTATTTAGAGTAAAATCCTAAAAACTAGAAAGGCAATCAAAAAAATATCTTTTATTAGTAATAATTAATAATATTATAAAAATACTTTTTTTCATATTGTTATACGAGTATTTTTTAAATAAATATAAAAGTACTAAAAATCTTATAATCATCTATTGAAATTACTTTTACAAATATATAAAACTAATAAATTCATATATAAATCTTGTCACTTTATCTATGTCATCTATTGAAATGATTTTCTTAAATATATACTTTTTTAAAAAATCATTCATTATCTCGTGAGTATAAAAAAAATCTAATATATAAAATATAGTTTTGAAATGATTTATTTGTTAATTTTTAATTTTATATAGAAACTTAAAACATCAGAGATAACATTATACTATTTTTTTACGAAAAGGGGATTATCACTATGTGCCTCATTAAAAACCTTCACAAACCTAGTTGAAGGGAAATAGTATACATAGTAATAATAAATTATATAGTCTTAAACAAAGCCAAACCGGAAACACACCTAATAAACCATATAGAACGAACCACAAACAACCATAACCGAATAAAAAGCAATGCACAGTAAACTATGAATTGCTCTCTTCAAGGGAGTCATCTGCAGACAGAAACAGTAGCAAGGAAGCCAACGGTGCGTCAATCAAATGAATCTCAAAGTCTGAAGTCGTGTAAAAAGAAAATTTCGTCCTCGAAATTTACCTGTTTTAAACAGATAAGGGAACTGCTCCTTCATCGATTCTTCAGTCTCCCAAGTGGCCTCTGCATGACTACGGTTACTCTATTGAACCTTAACCATAGGGATGCCCCTGTTTCTCAGGACTCTGTCATCAAAATCCAAAATCTGCAAAGGCTCTTCCTCATACGATAAGTCTGACCTTATTCAACATTCTGAACCTAAATAATATGGCTCGGATCCGGATGGTACTGTCTCAACATAGATACATGAAATACATCATGGATACGGCTAAGCTGAGGAGGTAACTCAAGCTGATAAGCAACAAGTTTGACTCTATTCAGAATGCGGTATGGCCCAATAAATCTCAGACTCAGCATGCTTTTGCGCCCAAATCTCATAACCTTTTTCCACGGAGATACCTTCAAGAAAACCTGATCACTTACCTCAAACTCAATATCCTTTCTCCTCCGATCAGCATAAGACTTTTGTCTATCAAAAGTCTCTTTCAGGCAGTTACAGATCAATCTAACAGTCTTCTCAATCTCTCGAACCAACTCAGGACCCAAAGTCTTCCTATCATTTAACTCAGTCCAGTAGATAAGAGTACGACATTTGCGACCATACAGAGCCTCATACGGTGCCATACAGATGCTAGCCTAGTAGTTGTTATTATATGCAAACTCAGCCAAGGGCAAGAAATTCTCCCAACCGCCACGGAAGTCGATCACAAATCCTCGTAACATATCTTCTAAAATCTGGATCGCTTTCTCTGACTGGCCATCTGTCTGCAGATGAAAGGATGTGCTAAAATTCAGATGTGTACCTAAGGCCTCCTGAAGGGCCTTCCAAAATCGAAAGGTACACCATGCAATCTAACAATCTCAGAAATATATAATCTAGCCATCTTTCCCAGAGAATAAGTAACTCGAACATGGATAAAATGGGCTGACTTAGTGAGCCGATCAACAATCACCTAGACAGAATATTTTTTAGAAGGAGTCAGGGGTAATCTGGTAACAAAGTCCATCGTGATCCACTCCCATTTCTACTCAGGAATCCTGATAGGCTGTAAAAGGCCAGATGGGTGTTGATGTTCTGCCTTAACTTGCTGGCAAGTCAGACATATAGCCACATAATCAGATATATCTTTCTTCATGTCAATCCAACAACATCTCTACTTTAGGTTCTGGTACATCTTATCCCCACGAGATGCATATCATATAGAGGCTACTGTGAGCCTCACAAAGAATAGCCCGCTTCAACTCAGCATCGTCAGGCACACAATAATGACCCTTGAAACATAGAACCTCATCCTGATCAAAGGCATAAATAGCTGTAGAACCCTGCTTAACTTGCTGTATGACAGGAAGTAAGGAACTGTCCAAAAGTTGTTTAGCCTTAGTTTCCTCGACCAAGGTCGGTGTTGCGTGTAATAATTGCTACGCAAATGTGCAAGTATACACGTCGCAAGTAATAAAGTGATATGAGTATCGAGTATCGTCTCCACAGGGATTGGTTTGGGCCACTTTGCTTAAGCTACTGCACTGTGAAAATAAAAACACAATTGATAATAGAGGTTTTAATTAACGAGAAAAGTAAAAGCAATAAACTAAAAGAATAGATGAAGAAAAAGAGAGAATAGGCCAGGTTATCGTGAGTTGAGGTGTGATAGCCGATTGGATCGTCTTGGTAAAAGAGTGCAAGGGCAACTCAGTTGCCGTGGCAACTTGCACAGTGGAGTTGCCTTGGCAACTAATCGATGGTTGCCTGGGCAACTACTTGGGCGTCTGGGCAGCAACTTCAAGGTTCAGCGGAGCGTTCTTCAATGGTTTCTTCTTATCCCTAAGTTAAAACTCTAGCTACTTGTGCATGCCTTGATAATACATCCCTGAGTGAATCAATGGTGAACAACAACCAATCTTGCGCTCCTCTTAGCCGTTGAAATCCTTAACTTATTCCTAAGCTGGATTAATCTTCACCATCAATAGATTGAATAAAGACCATACTCATTCGTTTCTTGAATCTAACTCTCCCGATATTAGATAAATAGATGAAGTTACGAGATCCTCTCCCAATTCACTCGCAAACAAGAATAAAAGCCAATAATGAGTAAACCTTGAATAGAAAAGTGCAAACTCTTATTACCTAAACAAAATCCAATTGTTTCTCACAACAACAAAACACAATAACCCCAACCAATTAAGTTAGTTCATGGTTGGGTTCAAAAGATATACAAAGAATAATCCCCAAACCATGAATCTAATGGAAGCAAAGAAGAAGAAGAAATCGAACTCTCTCACTCCTTGTTATCTTGTCAAAATCTCTTCCTTCTTGCCCTTTGGAGTTGTCGAATATCCTCTCCTCTTGCTCTCCATGGAATTGTCGAAATCTCTTTCTTATTTATAGGGCTAGGCCAAAGTCTTTCTTTGAGGAGGAGTTTAAGTTGGAATTAAATTATCTTTAAAGAATATAATTCTTTATTATAATTGTATTCCTACTAGAACTTCTCCTATCTTCTTGGAATTTAATTCTTCTTTAATCTCTGCATGGAAATCAAATTCTTTTGGGTTTAGGCTTTGCTCCACGTCATCTTGGGCTTGTCTAGTCATTAATTTCGACTACCATATCACCTTTGCTCTTGTCGACAATTGCCATGGCAACTGGCTCGGCGTCTCCTTCATGTATTGCCATGGCAACTAGCTCTAGCCTTGCTTTGGCAAGTGATCCTGCATATACACACAAAACACACCAAAGCAACATCTTTTCCCACAAAAACTACCAAGTTATGTAATCAAGCTCAACGATGGAAGGAAACATGGATTAATGCATGAATGGCTAATTGTGCAACTAATATGAGCCTAAGTCTAACAATAATATGAGTAAAAAGGGTAAGAAAAATAGTACTTTTGAACACTTATCACACCCCCAAACTCGAACTATTGCTTGTCCTCAAGCAATGCAAACTCATAATTACCTGCCAAGACTTCAATTTTCACAAACTTAGCTTTGAACTTGATTTCAATTCTCTGAACCGGGGCATAAAGTATGATTGGTTTTTTATTTTTTGGAAAACTTAGGAATTACTCGGAATCAAACTATAATGCTTGTGGGTGTGTGCGGAGTTGTGTGCAAGTTGATTTTTCGGATTCTATGCAAACAAGAGGTTTTCAAAGTACTTTATTGGGTTCTTTTTAACATGTTTTAACTAGAGCCAGTTTTGGGCACCTCTAGTGTTTTGTTTTTAGTTTTCTTAAGTTAATTTATTCGACTAGAGCCGGTTTTGGGCACCTCTAGCTATCAATTATTTTTAACACATACTAGAGCTAGTTTCGGGCACCTCTAGCGATCAATTTTTTTAGCACATGCTAGAGCCAATTTCAGGCACCTCTAGCATTCATTCAATTTTTTATTCTAATCCCCAAATTTGTTAATTATCAACCTAAGTTCACTAGAATTCCTTAAATTAATCAAACCACAACAGTGTTTCATCAAAATTAGCATCATAGTAAAATTCTAAGTTTTTCCATGGTTATCCTAGAACAAACATTCTATCAATTAAGTGCATTGGCAAAGTCATCATCAGATATTCATCAAATCTAAGCAATTCTTGTTCCAATTAAAGGCATGGCAAGCAATTTATGTATCCTAAATGTAATACTTAAGATGAATGTAACTAAACATGGTAACTACTAATAACAATCCCCCCCAAACTCGAGTGAGGCATTGTCCTCAATGCATGCATAAAAATAACGAAAAATAAAAATAAAATTGCATACGAGGACTTACTCCGAGAGTTCGTCATCGTAGATGATTAGTTTCCTTTTGGTCGGTGTCTTGATTCTCTTGCTTGAACGCGATGGTTGTTTTCTTGTTGTCGGTGGTGGAATCGATCCTCGTACGGGGTTGTCCTCATCGTCCTCTTCATCAGTGTCATTGGCTTTTCGCTTGGAGGATTCAATTGGTGTTGTCTATGTTGGTGCAATGGAGGACTCGTCCGAATATGAAAAATTAGAAAATGATTCCGTAGGAGTTGATTCAGGCATAGGTGCTTTACCTTTGGCTTTTGCAGTGGTTGCCGAGATGTCTTTAGTTTTGGTTGCCGTGGCATCTTCAGGGTTGGTTGCCGTGGCATCAGCTTGTGTAGGCACGATGTAGGTTGTCGCAGCATCATCTTTTGTGGTTGCCGTGGCAAGTAGTCGACAGTAAATTTCCTTAGCATGGTGGTTGTGAGTCTTGTTGTGAAAAAGAAAATAAAGAAAACCTGGAAACTAAAGATAATGTAGAAAAATAAAATATCTTCTAAAAATAAAAATGAAAATAAAAAGAAAAAGAAAATATTGAAAGGAGAGCATGCTCATGCATCTCCTAAAGTGACCACTTCTTACGTTCCACATGGGCACCATTATAGTGCTTCAATCTTTGTCCATTAACTTTGAATTCATGGTTGTCAGAGATGGACTTGATTATCACAGCACCATGGGAGAATGGTTTGACGACTTTGAATGGTCCCGACCATCTTGATTTCAGCTTTCCCGGGAAAAGTTTTAGCCGAGAATTGAATAAGAGAACTAGTTGCCCTGGTGTGAATTACCGCGACAATAGTTTCTTGTCCTGCCATCACTTTGTTTTCTCCTTGTAGATTCGTGCATTGTTATAGGCGAGTGCACATAATTCTTCTATCTCATTGAGATCCATCAAACGCTTTTGTCTGGCACTTTCCCAATCCATATTTACGGTCTTGATTGCCCATTGGTTTGTAGGTGATATTGCCCGTCCTCTGGCAACGATCAGATTGCTTGTAAAACTCTTGGGCATCTTTGTATAGTGTTGGCCAATACAAACCGGATTGCAAAACTTTGGTCGCGGTACGAGTTCCTCCAAAATGTCCTCCATAGGGAGAAGAATGGCATTGTCGGAGTACATTCTGTTACTCTTCTTCAGGGACACATCGGCTTATAACCTGATCTGCACATTGTTTTAACAAAAGAGGCTCGTCCCAAAAGTAACGCTTAGCATCATGGCGAAACCGCTTCTTCTCTTGGTGAGTAAGGTCATAAGGTAAAATACCACAAACAAGGAAATTAACTAAATCCGCGTACCAGGGTATTGCAGAGGCATGTGCTGCCGTGGCGACTACTCCCAAGGTTGCCGAGGCGTGTGCGTCTAGAGTTGCCGAGGTATACACATCCATGGTTGACGAGGTATGCGTATCGGTAGTTGCCGTAGCGTCGAGGGTTGCCGAGGCATGCGCATCCATGGTTGCCGAGGCGTCAGGGGTTGCCGAGGCGTGCGCGTTCATGGTTGCTGAGGTGTGCGTATCAGGAGCTGCTGCGGCGTCGAGGGTTGCTGTGGCGTCAAGGGTTGCCAAGGCAACTAAAAGTTGTTCATCCAGTAATGCATCGCATATCTCTAAATCCGCATCCTCCTCCCTGTGAGTTGGCCTAGGACTGCTCCTACCGCGAAATCACTTGCATCACACATGAGCTCAAAATGTGGCGGCCAATCTGGTGGAACGACAATGGGTGCCGAGGCAACTGTCGAACTCATTACCAAAAACAGAAAAATCATCAATGAGGTCTTCGACCATGTCTGAAAAGAGTACCATCATGCATCTTCTAATGTTACTGCATATCTGAGAAAACTTGAGGAGAGTCATTTCTGATACTTCTTATAGTCTATCCGTACCCTCCATCGGGTGACAATATTGCCCAAAAAGAGTTGGGCCAATGTGCTCCGAGCTACTCCCTTTTGCATTACCATGGTGGATGTGTCTTTCTTCTTTGTTCGCTTGTAGTCCATGTATACTCTCCACCTTGCAACTATTCCTGAAGGCACAAATATATTAATTGGAAAAATTATATCCATTCTCAACCATTCAATTACCTCATTCTTGTCGACTTCTATCATGGTTGGATGTAGCCTTTGTTGTCGTGGCAATTGCTGCTCAAACCAATTATCGTGGCAATCAGTTGTCAAATTTTGCTTTAAGTCAAGGGAAGAACCAATTTTCTGAAGAGCTTTATGAATCCAAACACCTTTTCTTTTGGCCTCTCAAACATCTCCATCAGTAGAGATTTCGATGGCTTCAAATCTACCAACCTCGGTTCCTCAAGACATACCTGCAATGAACGAGGTGAGTAGTTTTTAAAGAGTTCAAAAGGTTCAACTATTACCTGCTCATATTCCATTGGCAAAGTATTATCATCTCGTTGATCTTGCATGTGGTCGTGTAATTGTCGTGGCAATTGTAGATGAGAACAATCTACACATTCCTGCTTCAACATCAACGTTGTAACTTTCTGGGCATCAGGTTCCTCAGAATTTGCTGTAGTATTGTTGTTCTCAGCTTCACCGAGTGTTGTCGCGGCATTGCTCTGTTCAGGCTCCTCAATTATTGTCGAGGCAATTTGTTGTTCAAGCTCATCATGTGTTGGGCAGTCTCTCTCATTGGCATCCTCTTGACTTTGAGGTTCTAGTTGTTCCTCACACATCGAAGAGATTTCTTTGTATTGCTCCTTATCCTCTTGCCTTAGGATGTCAGTATCCCTAGGAATGAATTATTGGTGCATGTTATCCATGACATATGTGGATCTCCCCAATTGATCTTCTGAATCCCCTAAGGTTGCATCCCACTGAGCTATCCTTGTATCCATGGATTTTGATAGTTCTCGAATCTCTTCAATTGATCCGTCAAGTCTAGAAAAGGAAGCTAGTAACGTTTCCTCCAAGGAATTGGAATGCTCTTGAAAAGGACTACATTGCCATGGCATATCTGTTGCTGCAGCAAAATTGTTATGGTAAAAAATTTTTTGAGCTTTTTGACCATACCATGAAGAATTTTGCTGCTGGTTCCCTCTATGGTCCTCCATGTAGTTATATGCACCGAAAATGTGAGGGCAATTTTCAAACACATGATGTTCTCCACACATAGCACAAGATTTTTCCACGATATAAGTTCTTTGGGCTTTTCTCGGTTGGTATAGGTAATCATCAAAGGGTGCAAGAAACTCTTGATTGGATTGATTCATATCTTCCAACATCATCTCTCGAATAGATCGGCTTTTATTTCCCGACATGTTGATGTCCCTTAACTTGTAGCGCACCTAATTTTTTTTTGATAAACAAACAAAAGGAAAAGTTAGTAAAACTAAGAAAAAAATGCAATAACAAAAACAACTAACACCAATTGCCAATCCCCGGCAACGGCGCCAAAAACTTGTTGCGTGTAATAAGTGCTACGTAAATGTGCAAGTATACACGTCGCAAGTAATAAAGTGATATGAGTATCGAGTATCGTCTCCACAGGGATTGGTTTGGGCCACTTTGCTTAAGCTACTGCACTGTGAAAATAAAAACACAATTGATATTAGAGGTTTTAATTAACGAGAAAAGTAAAAGCAATAAACTAAAAGAATAGATGAAGAAAAAGAGAGAATAGGCCAGGTTATCGTGAGTTGAGGTGTGATAACCGATTGGATCGTCTTGGTAAAAAAGTGCAAGGGCAACTCAGTTGCTGTGGCAACTTGCACAGCGGGGTTGCCTTGGCAACTAATCGATAGTTGCCTGGGCAAGTAGCTGGGCAACTACTTGGGCATCTGGGCAGCAACTTCAAGGTTCAGCGGAGCGTTCTTCAATGGTTTCTTCTTATCCCTAAGTTAAAACTCTAGCTACTTGTGCATGCCTTGATAATACATCCCTGAGTGAATCAATGGTGAACAACAACCAATCTTGCGCTCCTCTTAGCCGTTGAAATCCTTAACTTATTCCTAAGCTGGATTAATCTTCACCATCAATAGATTGAATAAAGACCATACTCATTCGTTTCTTGAATCTAACTCTCCCGATATTAGATAAATAGATGAAGTTACGAGATCCTCTCCCAATTCACTCGCAAACAAGAATAAAAGCCAAGAATGAGTAAACCTTGAATAGAAAAGTGCAAACTCTTATTACCTAAACAAAATCCAATTGTTTCTCACAATAACAAAACACAATAACCCCAACCAATTAAGTTAGTTCATGGTTGGGTTCAAAAGATATACAAAGAATAATCCCCAAACCATGAATCTAATGGAAGCAAAGAAGAAGAAGAAATCGAACTCTCTCACTCCTTGTTATCTTGTCGAAATCTCTTCCTTCTTGCCCTTTGGAGTTGTCGAAAATCCTCTCCTCTTGCTTTCCATGGAATTGTCGAAATCTCCTTCTTATTTATAGGGCTAAGCCAAAGTCCTTCTTTGAGGAGGAGTTTAAGTTGGAATTAAATTATCTTTAAAGAATATAATTCTTTATTATAATTGTATTCCTACTAGAACTTCTCCTATCTTCTTGGAATTTAATTCTTCTTTAATCTCTGCATGGAAATCAAATTCCTTTGAGTTTGGGCTTTGCTCCACGTCATCTTGGGCTTATCTAGTCATCAATTTCGACTACCATATCACCTTTGCTCTTGTCGACAATTGCCATGGCAACTGGCTCGGCGTCTACTTCATGTATTGCCATGGCAACTAGCTCTAGCCTTGCTTTGGCAAGTGATCCTGCATATACACACAAAACACACCAAAGCGACATCTTTTCCCACAAGAACTACCAAGTTATGTAATCAAGCTCGACGATGGAAGGAAACATGGATTAATGCATGAATGGCTAATTGTGCAACTAATATGAGCCTAAGTCTAACAATAATATGAGTAAAAAGGGTAAGAAAAATAGTACTTTTGAACACTTATCATACCCCCAAACTCAAACTATTGTTTGTCCTCAAGCAATGCAAACTCATAATTACCTGCCAAGACTTCAATTTTCACAAACATAGCTTTGAACTTGATTTCAATTCTCTGAACCGGGGCACAAAGTATGATTGGCTTTTTATTTTTCGGAAAACTTAGGAATTACTCGGAATCAAACTATAATGCTTGTGGGTGTGTGCGGAGTTGTGTGCAAGTTGATTTTTCGGATTCTATGCAAACAAGAGGTTTTCAAAGTACTTCATTGGGTTCTTTTTAACATGTTTTAACTAGAGCCAGTTTTGGGCACCTCTAGTGTTTTGTTTTTAGTTTTCTTAAGTTAATTTTATTCGACTAGAGCCGGTTTCGGGCACCTCTAGCTATCAATTATTTTTAACACATACTAGAGCCAGTTTCGGGCACCTCTAGCGATCAAATTTTTTAGCACATGCTAGAGCCAATTTCAGGCACCTCTAGCATTCATCCAATTTTTTATTCTAATCCCCCAATTTGTTAATTATCAACCTAAGTTCACTAGAATTCCTTAAATCAATCAAACCACAACAGTGTTTCATCAAAATTAGCATCATAGTAAAATTCTAAGTTTTTCCATGGTTATCCTAGAACAAAAATTCTATAAATTAAGTGCATTGGCAAAGTCATCATCAGATATTCATCAAATCTAAGCAATTCTTGTTCCAATTAAAGGCATGGCAAGCAATTTATGTATCCTAAATGTAATACTTAAGATGAATGTAACTAAACATGGTAACTACTAATAACAATCCCCCCCAAACTCGAGTGAGGCATTGTCCTCAATGCATGCATAAAAATAACAAAAAATAAAAAAAATGCATACAAGGACTTACTCTGAGAGTTCGTCATCGTAGATGATTAGTTTCCTTTTGGTCTGTGTCTTGATTCTCTTGCTTGAACGCGATGGTTGTTTTCTTGTTGCCGGTGGTGGAATCGATCCTCGTACGGGGTTGTCCTCATCGTCCTCTTCATCAGTGTCATTGGCTTTTCGCTTGGAGGATTCAATTGGTGTTGTCTTTGTTGGTGCAATAGAGGACTCGTCCGAATATGAAAAATTAGAAAATGATTCCGTAGGAGTTGATTCAGGCATAGGTGCTTTACCTTTGGCTTTTGCAGTGGTTGCCGGGATGTCTTTAGTTTTGGTTGTAGTGGCATCTTCAGGGTTGGTTGCCGTGGCATCAGCTTGTGCAGGCACGATGTAGGTTGCCGCAGCATCATCTTTTGTGGTTGCCGTGGCAAGTAGTCGGCAGTAAATTTCCTTAGCATGGTGGTTGTGAGTCTTGTTGTGAAAAAGAAAATAAAGAAAACCTGGAAACTAAAGATAATGTAGAAAAATAAAATATCTTCTAAAAATAAAAATGAAAATAAAAAGAAAAAGAAAATATTGAAAGGAGAGCATGCTCATGCATCTCCTAAAGTGACCACTTCTTTGTTACGTTCCACATGGGCACCATTATAGTGCTTCAATATTTGTCCATTAACTTTGAATTCATGGTTGTCAGCGATGGACTTGATTATCACAGCACCATGGGAGAATGGTTTGACGACTTCGAATGGTCCCGACCATCTTGATTTCAGCTTTCCTGGGAAAAGTTTTAGCCGAGAATTGAATAGGAGAACTAGTTGCCCTGGCGTGAATTACCGCGGTAATAGTTTCTTGTCCTGCCATCGCTTTGTTTTCTCCTTGTAGATTCGTGCATTGTTATAGGCGAGTGCACGAAATTCTTCAATCTCATTGAGATCCATCAAACGCTTTTGTCCGGCACTTTCCCAATCCATATTTACGGTATTGATTGCCCATTGGTTTGTAGGTGATATTGCCCGTCCTCTGGCAATGATCAGATTGCTTGTAAAACTCTTGGGCATCTTTGTATAGTGTTGGCCAATACAAACCGGATTGCAAAACTTTGGTCGCGGTACGAGTTCCTCCAAAATATCCTCCATAGGGAGAAGAATGGCATTGTCGGAGTACATTCTGTTACTCTTCTTCAGGGACACATCGGCTTATAACCTGATCTGCACATTGTTTTAACAAAAGAGGCTCGTCCCAAAAGTAATGCTTAGCATCATGGCGGAACAGCTTCTTCTCTTGGTGAGTAAGGCCATAAGGTAAAATACCACAAACAAGGAAATTAACTAAATCCGCGTACCAGGGTATTGCAGAGGCATGTGCTGCCGTGGTAACTACTCCCAAGGTTGCCGAGGCGTGTGCGTCTAGAGTTGCCGAGTTATACACATCCATGGTTGCCGAGGCGTGCGTATCGGTAGTTGCCGTGGTGTCGAGGGTTGCTGAGGCATGCGCATCCATGGTTGCCGAGGCGTCAGGGGTTGCCGAGGCGTGCGCGTTCATGGTTACCGAGGTGTACGTATCAGGAGCTGCTGCGGCGTCGAGGGTTGCCGAGGCGTCAAGGGCTGCCGAGGCAACTAAAAGTTGTTCATCCAGTAATGCATCGCATATCTCTAAATCCGCATCCTCCTCCCTGTGAGTTGGCCTAGGACTGCTCCTACTGCGAAATCACTTGCATCACACATGAGCTCAAAATGTGGCGGCCAATCTGGTGGAACGACAATGGGTGCCGAGGCAACTGTCGAACTCATTACCAAAAACGGAAAAATCATCCATGAGGATCTCAATGAGGTCTTCGACCATGTCTAAAAAGAGTGCCATCATGCATCTTCTAATGTTACTGCATATCTGAGAAAACTTGAGGAGAGTCGTTTCCGATACTTCTTATAGTCTATCCGTACCCTCCATCGGGTGACAATATTGCCCAAAAAGAGTTGGGCCAATGTGCTCCCAGCTACTCCCTTTTGCATTACCATGGTGGAGGTGTCTTTCTTCTTTGTTCGCTTGTAGTCCATGTATACTCTCCACCTTGCTACTATTCTTGAAGGCATAAATATATTAATTGGAAAAATTATATCCATTCTCAACCAATCAATTACCTCATTCTTGTCGACTTCTGTCATGGTTGGATGTAGCCTTTGTTGTCGTGGCAATTGCTGCTCAAACCAATTGCCGTGGCAATCAGTTGTCAAATTTTGATTTAAGTCAATGGAAGAACCAATTTTCTGAAGAGCTTTATGAATCCAAACACCTTTTTCTTTTGGCCTCTCAAACATCTCCATCAGTAGAGATTTCGATGGCTTCAAATCTACGAACCTCGGTTCCTCAAGACATACCTGCAATGGACGAGGTGAGTTTTTAAAGAATTCAAAAGGTTCAACTATTACCTGCTCATATTCCATTGGCAAAGTATTATCATCTCGATGATCTTGCATGTGGTCGTGTAATTGTCGTGGCAATTGTAGATGAGAACAATCTACACATTCCTGCTGCAACATCAACGTTGTAACTTTCTGGGCATCAGGTTCCTCAGAATTTGTTGTAGTATTGTTGTTCTCAGCTTCACCGAGTGTTGTCGCGGCATTGCTCTGTTCAGGCTCCTCAATTATTGCCGAGGCAATTTGTTGTTCAAGCTCATCATGTGTTGGGCAGTCTCTCTCATTGGCATCCTCTTGACTTTGAGGTTCTAGTTGTTCCTCACACATCGAAGAGATTTCTTTGTATTGCTCCTTATCCTCTTGCCTTGGGACGTCAGTATCCCTAGGAATGAATTGTTGGTGCATGTTATCCATGACATATGTGGATCTCCCCAATTGATCTTCTGAATCCCCTAAGGTTGCATCCCACTGAGCTATCCTTGTATCCATGGATTTTGATAGTTCTCGAATCTCTTCAATTGATCCGTCAAGTCTAGCCAAGGAAGCTAGTAACGTTTCCTCCAAGGAATTGGAATGCTCTTGAAAAGGACTACATTGCCATGACATATCTGTTGCTGCAGCAAAATTGTTATGGTAAAAAAATTTTTGAGCTTTTTGACCATACCATGAAGAATTTTGCTGTTGGTTCCCTCTATGGTCATCCATGTAGTTATATGCACCGAAAATGTGAGGGCAATTTTCAAACACATGATGTTCTCCACACATAGCACAAGATTTTTCCACGGTATAAGTTCTTTGGGCTTTTCTCGGTTAGTATAGGTAATCATCAAAGGGTGCAAGAAACTCTTGATTGGATTGATTCATATCTTCCAACATCATCTCTCGAATAGATCGGCTTTTATTTCCCGACATGTTGATGTCCCTTAACTTGTAGCGTACCTAATTTTTTTTTGATAAACAAACAAAAGGAAAAGTTAGTAAAACTAAGAGAAAAAAAATGCTATAACAAAAACAACTAACACCAATTGCCAATCCCCGGCAACGGCGCCAAAAACTTGTTGCGTGTAATAAGTGCTACGCAAATGTGCAAGTATACACGTCGCAAGTAATAAAGTGATATGAGTATCGAGTATCGTCTCCACAGAGATTGGTTTGGGCCACTTTGCTTAAGCTACTGCACTGTGAAAATAAAAACACAATTGATAATAGAGGTTTTAATTAACGAGAAAAGTAAAAGCAATAAACTAAAAGAATAGATGAAGAAAAAGAGAGAATAGGCCAGGTTATCGTGAGTTGAGGTGTGATAGCCGATTGGATCGTCTTGGTAAAAGAGTGCAAGGGCAACTCAGTTGCCGTGGCAACTTGCACAGCGAGGTTGCCTTGGCAACTAATCGATGGTTGCCTGGGCAACTAGCTGGGCAACTACTTGGGCGTCTGGGCAGCAACTTCAAGGTTCGGCGGAGCGTTCTTTAATGGTTTCTTCTTATCCCTAAGTCAAAACTCTAGCTACTTGTGCATGCCTTGATAATACATCCCTGAGTGAATCAATGGTGAACAACCAATCTTGCGCTCCTCTTAGCCATTGAAATCCTTAACTTATTCCTAAGCCGGATTAATCTTCACCATCAATAGATTGAATAAAGACCATACTCATTCGTTTCTTGAATCTAACTCTCCCGATATTAGATAAATAGATGAAGTTACGAGATCCTCTCCCAATTCACTCGCAAACAAGAATAAAAGCCAAGAATGAGTAAACCTTGAATAGAAAAGTGCAAACTCTTATTACCTAAACAAAATCTAATTGTTTCTCACAACAACAAAACACAATAACCCCAACTAATTAAGTTAGTTCATGGTTGGGTTCAAAAGATATATAAAGAATAATCCCCAAACCATGAATCTAATGGAAGCAAAGAAGAAGAAGAAATCGAACTCTCTCACTCCTTGTTATCTTGCCGAAATCTCTTCCTTCTTGCCCTTTGGAGTTGTCGAAAATCCTATCCTCTTGCTCTCCATGGAATTGTCGAAATCTCCTTCTTATTTATAGGCTAGGCCAAAGTCCTTCTTTGAGGAGGAGTTTAAGTTGGAATTAAATTATCTTTAAAGAATATAATTCTTTATTATAATTGTATTCCTACTAGAACTTCTCCTATCTTCTTGGAATTTAATTCTTCTTTAATCTCTGCATGGAAATCAAATTCCTTTGGGTTTGGGCTTTGCTCCACGTCATCTTGGGCTTGTCTAGTCATCAATTTCGACTACCATATCACCTTTGCTCTTGTCGACAATTGCCATGGCAACTGGCTCGGCGTCTCCTTCATGTATTGCCATGGCAACTAGCTCTAGCCTTGCTTTGGCAAGTGATCTTTCATATACACACAAAACACCAAATTAACATCTTTTCCCACAAAAACTACCAAGTTATGTAATCAAGCTCAACGATGGAAGGAAACATGGATTAATGCATGAATGGCTAATTGTGCAACTAATATGAGCCTAAGTCTAACAATAATATGAGTAAAAAGGGTAAGAAAAATAGTACTTTTGAACACTTATCAGTCGGCTTAACCTGAAGCTGAGCCAGCAAATTGCCATTGTCATAAATAC
The DNA here is from genome assembly GCA_019671005.1 of Hibiscus mutabilis. NCBI lineage: Eukaryota > Viridiplantae > Streptophyta > Magnoliopsida > Malvales > Malvaceae > Hibiscus > Hibiscus mutabilis. The sequence goes on from CM033732.1 coordinate 39,760,647, forward strand.
TCATCCTGACGGATAAAGACCTCAGATTTGAAATAGCCTTTTAGCTCAAAGCATCAGCAACGACGTTGGCCTTCCCCAAGTGATACTCAATCTTACAATCATAATCTTTAAGAAGCTCCAACCAACGGCATTGTCTCAGATTAAGCTCTTTCTGTGTAAGAAGATACTTTAGGCTCTTATGATCTGTATAGATGTAGCATTTTTCTTCGTAGAGATATTGTCTTTAAATCTTCAAGGCAAAGACTACAGCGGCCAACTCCAGATCATGGGTAGGATAGTTACATGCGTACGGTCTCAACTGGTGTGACGTATAAGCGATCACTCTCCTATCTTGCATCAAAACACATCCCAGTCTAGATTATGAAACATCATTATAAATTGTGAAATCTTTTTTAGACTCAGGCTGAGTCAGAACTAGAGCTTTTGTCAAAGTTGTCTTCAATTTCTCGAAACTCTCTTGTTGAGCATCAATCCATATAAATGGAACATTCTTTCTCAACAATTTCGTTAGAGGCCCAACAATGATGAAGAAACCCTCAACGAAGCATTTTTAATACCCAGCTAAGCCCAAGAAATTGCGAATCTCTAAGATATTCTTGAGTTGTTTCCAACTCACAATGGCCTCAATCTTACTCAAATCAACCTGAATACCTCGGGCCGATACTATGTGTCCAAAAAATACTACCTCACTAAGCCAGAATTCATATTTTCTCAACTTAGCATATAAGCGATGCTCTCTGAGAGTCTACAAAATAATTCTCAGATGCTCAGCATGTTTAGCCTCAGACCAAGAGTAAACCAGAATGTCGTCAATAAACACCACCACAAACTAATCTAAGTAAGGTCAAAACACACGATTTATTATATCCATAAAAGTAGCAGGGGCATTAGTCAATCCGAAAAGTATCACCAAGAACTCGTAATGCCCATATCTGGTATAAATGGTCGTTTTCTCAACATCAAACCCCTTAATCTTTAGCTGGTAATAGCTAGATCGAAGATCAATCTTAGAGAAAATAGAGGCTCCCCAAAATTGATCAAACAAGTCATCGATCCTGGGTAGAGGGTATTTATTCTTGATTGTCAGCTGATTCAATTTTTGATAATCGATACACAATCTGAGAGATCTGTCATTCTTTTTAATGAACAAAACTTGAGCTCCCTAGGGTGAAGAGCTTGGTCGGATAAAGCCTCGATCAAGGAGTTCTTGCAACTGAATCTTAAGCTTCTTAGGAGCCATACGGTAGAGATTCTTAGAAACTAGCGCAGATCCCAGATAAGTTTTAATCTCGAACTCTACGTCTCTATCCGATGGCAGTCCAGGTAACTCTTTAGGGAAAATATCAGAAAACTCCTTCGTTGTAGAAATTTCCTCAATCTTGGATAAGGAACCTTTCGTACTTAGAATATAAGCAATAAAAGTATCGTATTCCTTCCTATCCATTCTATCAATAGTCAAGGCGGATATTACATTCGATAGATACCCGCGCCTCTCACCAATTAAGACAACTATCCGATTGTCAGAAGTCTTCAAAGTTGCCCTATTGGACTCACAATCAATATTAGCCCGATGTTTGGTCAACCAATCCATACCATGAATCAGATCAAACTCCTCTAAAGATAACTCTATAAGGTCAGCTAGGGAGGTTTCCCCTTGAGCCTCAATAGGACATCGTCTAAAAATTCTATCTACAATCACTGACTAACCCATTGGGCTCATAACAATAACTACATCTTCGGTGATCTCAGCTAGGATTTAAATATCTCGAGACATGGATCTCGATACATAGGAATGGGTGGAGCCGTTGTCAAATAATATAAAATACAAAATAGAATATATGGTAAATGTACCTACAATGACGTCTGCCTCATCTCTGTCATCTCGATGTCTAGAAGCATAAACCAATGTAGGCTGTCTGGCCTCGGTCAGTACTGGTCCTCAACTCTGGTGTGCTCGGCCCCTACCATCAGACCTAGCAGCATATCCATATGTTATACCCTGATAACATCCTGTAGTCAGAGTCTGAACAGATGCATGCGAACAAGCAGGAGTCTGAGAACGAGTAGAGGTCTGTGAATATGCTCGGGCTGTAGAAGATGGATGTGGCAATCTTTCAAAAAATGATCCAAAGATCCACATCAAAAACATGTGTCAGTCAACTTTCAATAGTCTCCTTAATGCCAGTTACCACAGTGCTCACATGTATGTAGAGAAGAAAATCCTGAAGAATCACCTCGACTGATAGCTGGGCTCGGAGGTACCAAAGACCTAGAACTCGTATTACTTTTCTGAGGTCTTAAAGTACGAGCCCTCTTATCAAGACGTGTAAAAGACTCAAGAACAAAAGACCTCCTAGATCAACCTCGCTCTCGGCATCGATCTCGATCTCTACCGATCTGACTAGCTGTTAATTTCTCCATCTCTTCTACAGTCTTGGCCCGATTTACTAGGTCCTCAAACACTTCATCATGATGTGTAGCCACCCAATCTCATATCCCAATACAAAGGCCCTCTAAGAACTTGTTGCATATGTTTTTATCAGTGGATACTAAACCTATACCATATCTTAGCAGATCTAAAAATTGTAACTCATACTCGGCCATTGTCATAGAATCCTACACCAAGTCCTTAAATGTTTGGCGCAACTCTCTCAAGAACCGCTTGCCCAGAAAATAATTCCTAAAATGCTCTTTAAAGAAGTCCTATATCAACCTCTCTGGGGGCACGATGCTCACCACAGACTCCCACCAGGTGTGGGCATTCTCGTCCAGCATAAACATCGATCTTAAATATTTTCTGGCTGGCTCTAAGCCCAACTGGTCCATACGTCTCTCAGTGTTATATAGCCAACTCTTGGCCTCAGTTTGTGACCTACTAAGAGAACCAAAAAAAGTTCTGACCTTATTGGCAATCAAATTCTGGAGATAGGAACTTCTAGTACAATGCTCGATGCTCTCACTGCTCCTTGGATCAGATGAAAAACTGTCTACTCAAAGTCTCATCGGTCACTATCATCAATGGCTCAGAACTAACTGCTGGTACTCCTCTAACTGGAGTAGATATATCAATACTAAGAATAGATGGCAGATCTATTGGGGCTGTAGGGCCTCTAGGAGCAGGATGATAAATAGGAATGAAAGCTGAAGGATCTATCACTGGATCATCTATAAGATCAGCAAACCTAGGGTTCAACCTCGCCCATGAGCAGGTCAACGACCTCGACGGGTGCTCATATCAGAGAATATCTGTATGGATACAATTTAGGGTCAGAACTGGCACTAGAGTACCGCACACAGATAAACATATAAAACTCGGTGACATGATTTTTCAAACTCATTTATAAAACGTTTTTATAAAAATATTTCATTTAGGACCCATTCACAGTCCGAGGTTTATAAAATTGAAGGCTTTAATACCAAATTAAATGTAACCCCCTAGACCGGCCTATGCGTAAAGTCCAAATCTAGGAGACCACATTTTTAACAAAAATGTTTAGAGATTTAAAATAAGAATTGATTAATAATTAATTCGAACACAAGTAAAAAATTAACCAACTAAAATAAATTATATTAAAATATAATACATTATAAACCACATAGGGTAACGTAATAAAACATTCAGTAACAAAACATAGGCTCATGTCACCGTAAATAAGACATTCTGGAAGATAAAAATATTACAACAGAAGTCGAGTACATAATATGTCAATCCTCCAAGTGCGAGATCCTAGAAGCCTATCCAAAATCTGAAAGGGGAAAGATTTGGGGTATGAGCTTGGAAGCTTAGTGTGTTCCAACAGTGCGAAAGTAGACAATTTATAAAATATCGGTTAAGCAGTAAACAATTCAGAAATCATATTATAAGAGCAACCAAGGTTTCCATGCTAACCTATCTACCCTCCAACTGAACTCCAAGATACAGTTCCCTAGAACAGTATCGTATACAGGCATTAACCCGAGCCCAATGGGTGTGGGTACCATCCTAAGAAAATACTTTAGGTCCAGTAGGAATCACCCTAGCCGAAGCGTAGGAACCTGAACAGTAGGAATCACCCTAGCAAAAACATAGGAACCTGAACAGTAGGAATTACCAGCCGAATCAAGGCTGAACATACAACAGCTTCATAATCTATCCCAAGTACCTTAGTAACAGTGTAGGCAGTAATTCAAGTATGTAGTAATTAAACAGTAGATATAAGAAGACAATTATTTTTAGTAAAATAGTAACCAGAGAACATGCTTTCAGTCAAACATGAATCAGATATACGAATCAGTCATATTTGAACCAAAAAATATGATTTTTTCAAATAATCTGATTATCATGTATGTACAAAGAATTATTTCAAAAAACAGTTAAAAACATGTATATAGCACACATGGAACACATCTCAAAAGGTTAGGTTGTTAAACGACTACTAGGCACCAGAGCTACACTCCGCTGTGGTGCTGGAACCTAAGTCAAAAGAATTTAGGTTACTAAAAGAATTATATTTTTATCAGGATAATTCACTAAGTATTAAAAAGCATACGAGTCACTATGGGTTCATGCAGCTGAGTAGATCAGGACGAACCTAGCTGGGTAAAAACACGATCAGGAGAGCCTTGATCACTTATAGCCAAATAATTATTCATATCACTCCTTTATTTGATAGAAATATACTACATAAATTAACTTGAAAACATGCATGCTCGAGTTTAAGGTCAAATTTAGAAGCTTTCGAGTTAGAATTTCGTGAAACGGACTTTAAAAACAGGCTTAGAACATCAAAAAATGTAAAATATTCAAAAATTTTAAATTTTAGGTCAAAGTTAATGTTGACGTCATCGGTCAATGGTCAGAGTTAACTGAGTTGACTCGGTCGAGTTAACTCGGTTGGGTTGACTTGGGTCAAACGAGTCTGGCTCGAATCGAGTTTAGGCTAGACCGAGTCAGATCGGGTTAGCGGGCTTGGGTTTGGGCTTGATTAAACGGGTCAAGTAAGGTTATTGGGCCTTCATAGGCCGGTATGTTATAATTGATTCAAATCGATTCAAATAGCTCGGCTCGATTTATAGACTGAACTGGGTCTGGCTAGGCGAGCTTAAGTTGGTTCACTTACCCAGAATTTTCATCGTTTGCTCGCTGGAAATGTTGACGGAAGGACTACGGCGACCTTAAAATGCTCGAATCTACCGGATTTTGAAAGCTCATCAACACCAGAATTCAACCAACCCAATAACAAAACGAAAACACACAGAAAATACATCGTTTTTACATGATATACAAGGGGATGATCAAAATATTTTGAATACCGATGAAGCCTCTCCTAGTGTCGGAACAACGATCGATTAGAGGGGTTTTACTCTCCTCACCTTGCTGATCTCGCCTAGACCCTCGAGGCACCCAAACGGCGACGGAGGCGGCCAAAAATAGAGGAAAATAATATTGACAATGTTTAAGGTCAATTTTTGTCAATATCAGGGAGACGTACTGGCGATTAGGTGGTAGGGTTAGGACCGAACAATGACGACGAACACGATGACACCAGTAGTGTATGCTACGAACTGATGGTGGCTAAGATCGGCCAATGGTCTAATTTAGGGAGGTAGAGAGAAAATTCTAGATTCGCATTTGAATAAATAGACCATTAATGGGGTAGGTGATGGGTCGGTTGGTTTATTAAATCTGATTTAATATACTTTCTAAAAATGTCTTTAATATATATTTCAAGTAACAATAGAAAAATGTGAGCACTTGGCTTAGTGGTCTAGCACCCAAGGGCGTGTTGGGGGTGAGGTTGTGGGGTTTGAACCCACAACCAGCAATTTGTTCCCTTTTTTTAAATCGAAGGTGTTACATCGTGGGATCCCGAGCAATTGTATCAACAACCTAATTGCCAGATCTGCCAATATGTTGGAAGCATAGAACCCATTGACGTCGGGTGAGCTCTTCGATGTGCAACAGCATATTCAATGATCCAATATTAGCTATTCTATAAGTGAGGATCCGAATAACGTCCAAGCAGTCAGACTCCACAATGAGTGAAAAAATGCCAAAGTCCCAATCACACACCAATCCAACATAGATATCCTATAGCTCCGCCTCAAGAATGGAACAAACTCTAATAAATTTTGAGAATCCCAAAATTCAAAAACCCTAATTGTTACGGATGATTCCACCACAAAACGTACTCCCATCAATCACCCTTCTTGCACTGTCCACATTAATTTTATGCCAGCCCAACAGTGGCCTAGTCCAAAAGCTCGGACCCGATACCAATGTCCGCGCATACTGCACTGAAGGATTTAAGATAGCCGCGTTCATTATCAAAAGTTGCATCCATTTACTATACTCAAGAATAAAGTTTGTGTCTTCCTTCGGAGTATTAAAAACAATCGCGTTGCGCTGCAACCATAAATTTCATAAGATTACCACGAGAAGAAGATCCCAATCACTCTTGTCCATTGCAAATGGTGATGGGGATACTATGTTCAACTTTATCCACTCAATGAAATCCAGTGTAAAAAACTCGCTCAACTTGTCAGGCCTAACTAAACCAACTCAGATCGTAAAAGCCATAGGACATTGGCGCAAAACGTCATTGACATCCTCTACACCAACATGACATATTGGGTAGCTACTATCCATTGTAAAGTGTCGACGCACACGCTCCTGATTAGTCATCAGTTTATTACTACAAGCCAACCACATAAAAATTTTAATCCTCTGCAACCTCTATATTTATGCACCAACTTTCAAACATCATTGTGAACCGATAGAATTGCCTCACACTTTGCTTTATAGGCAAATTTGATCATAAAGCGCTGATCCATACTTTTATTCCAACCAACCATATCCTTCTAAAGCCAAGGTCTAGGACATTTGATTGATGCTATCCTAAGCAGAATGGGCAACAGTAGCAAGTGTTGGATTCGAGACCAAGTCCAGTCACCACTAGGATCCACCATTGCAACTAAAGAAACATCCTCGAGCGCAGCTGTTTGATTTGGGAGTAGGAAATTATGAAGTGGTCAAATGTCTCGAAGCCAAGAATAGTGCCAAAACTTAACGGTTTTTCCATCACCAACTGACCATACGATGCTATTTTGAACATCATTCCACACCATACTCAACTCTTTCCAAAGTCGTGAAACATTCCTATCGCGCAAAGTTTTCAAAACCCTCTCATGACATTTATACTTAGCGTAGAGAAATCTCACCCATAAAGCATCATGTTGTGTAAGCAAATTAAAAGCTAGTTTCATAATAAAAGCTTCATTCATGACATCGAGCTTTCAAAAACCAAGCCCTCCCTGTACAACAGGCCAACAAACCTCATCCCAACGTACAAGATAAACGCCTTTACCATCCCCTGAAATCCCCCACACAAATTGATGAATTAGACGCTCAATAGCTGAACACGTCTTTTTAGAAAGTACTACCGTTTGCATAGTATACGTGGAAATATCTAATAAGACTGCTTTTGCAAGCGTAATTCTACCGGCCAAAGAAAGAGTCTTCGCCTTTCACCCAGTTAATTTACTCTGAACCATAGATGTCATATATCTATAAGAATCCGAAGTAACCTGCCTATGGAGAAAGGGGAACACCAAAGTATCGGCATAGATCATTAATCTCTTTAAATCCAAAAACTGAGCTGATATGAGTACGAATATGCATAGGAACATTTTTAGAGAAAAATATAGTCGTATTCTCAATGCTTTCTCTATAGCCAGATGCTTCACAAAACGATACTAAGACAGAACGAATCACATCTAGCTGGTCCAACAAAGTCTCAAAAAATATGATCATATCATTTGCAAACAAGAGGTGAAAAATAACAAGGGTTATTTTGGACATGCGAAAAGGCTTTCACTTACAGGCCAAAATCTCTAACTATATTGCGTGATCCAGTCTCTTCATACAGAGGAAAAATAAGTACAAGGAGAGAGGATCACCTTGACGAATACCCTGCGAAGACTGAAACAATTTAGTCATAGAACCATTCCAGAGGACTTGTGTTGAAACAGTGGACACACATAACATAACAAGCTTGCGTAACGAAGTCGGGATCCCAATATCAACAAGCGTATCCGCCAAAAAACCCACTCAAGTCTATCATATGCCTTTTTCAGATCAATTTGATTTTATTTTTTTATTAAATTGATGTCATTTAACCAGTGATGTTGAATATTTTATTATAGTATAGATCGCCTGCTCTAACTTCGACCCTAAAGAAGTTATTGACTTTAAAACCCGTATAGGGCTGTTTTTACTTTCACTTGGGCTTACATACAATTTATGAATCGGCGAACAAGCCCGTTGTTTATTGACAAAATGAACTTTAGAGCCTTTGGATTTCTCGTTTTATGGTAGCATTCGATTCAAAGCGTTTGCCGGTCGTTCTCTCCTCACCCCGACGCCGTTTCCCAGCCAGCGACTAGAACCATCGGGCATTCGCAATTTTATTGGTAGCTGAACGGCCAAGAAAGGTGTGTGCTAATATCGCAAATTCGGTGCTTTTGTGGTTGGATTAACTGTTGTTTTTAGCTATTACTCTTCGTAGTCGATTCTTCCCTCTCTTTGTCTCGTGTCGAGTGGTCGAATTTAATACTTTCTTGGAAATAAGTTCATCTTCTGGTGATTTACCCATTGGTTTTTAAATTTGTTATTAGATCTTGAAGTAATTTTTTTAATGTAAACTAGATTTGGATTAATTTTGTGATAAAGGAAGCATTTCTTTTATCTTCAAGGAAAGGAAGTCGATCAGTTGTGGTTGTCTCCATGGATCTACAGGACTTCTTGCTTTGTGCTCGAGTGCTGAAGCTTTACAGACAAGCTCTACGGACTGCTCGAAGAGCTCCTCATGATTCTAGAGGTGAACCTTCTCTAACTAATATGCATTCTCAATGCTGCCTGTTAAGAAATGTTTTGAGAAAACCTATTCTTCGATCTTGAATCTTAATGCACATTCATTGTTTCTGTTGTTTTGGTTCTATTGCCATCTTGTTATCAGCTAGTTCACTGTTGATTAGTTTCATCTGTTTTTGAATTGGATTATATGTTTTAAACATTCAGTTGTACATTGCATTGCCTGAAAAGAAATGGGGTTTTGCAGCTGAACTGAAACAGGTGATTAGACAAGAGATGGAGAGTAATCGAAATTGCAGGGATAAACAAAAGATCCGCTTCTTGATTGGTGAAGGGACCGAGAGATTGAAGAGTCTGGCTGAGATGCTTGGCATGCAGGGACATTGCTAGTGGAATCAATGGAGCTGCCTGCAGCATTTGGTGAACCTTAAAAGGCTGATTTTGGAGGTAATTCAGAATATCTTTCATGGTCCATGAGTTATTTACCAATTTCATACTTCTAGTTCTATAGTTTGGAGATATCTGGGATCAAGTGAACATATTTTTTTCAATGTAAATTTTGTTTCCTCTGTAGCTGTTTCTGTGACAGTTTGTCGAAGTTGGATTAAAAACCCTCCAAATCGAAAAGTATAATAAGGGTCATGATATAAGTTGTCTTAGGTGCTTGAGGATCCCCCACCTTTTTGATCCTGCTCCCGGTTTTACTTATCGGTCATCCCGTGGTCAATCTCGTGTCTGGAAGGAGATCCTAAAAGTAGTGTCTCTGTGTGAATTGGACAATGCAAAACGGTGTGAGGACATCTCCGTATCTATATTAGGAGAGTCGATGAGACCTTTCTATTCGTAACTATTCAAGTTCAACTCGGGGAAAACTCAAATTTAACTAGGTCATTGTTCTGCCATACTCGAACATCTCAAATTATCAAACAAGTCAAATTCGAACCTGCATCAAGATTTGAGATGAAGCTAATTAACAGTGAACTAATTGATAACATCTCAGTTCATAAGTAAAATTTCATTGTGTTCGGGCTCGATTCGACTTTACAAGTTTCAACTAGGTGGTCATCTGGGTCGCGAACATGCCCACTTGTTACACAACCCTGACACTACGACTTGCATTAGACCTAAAAATTTAAAGTCTCCATTCGAACCTGACCCTACATTTGGAGATGCTCCACCCGATCCGATCCCACCTGAATTTTAGAGTAAAAAATTCGAACCCGACTACCCGACATAAATAAAAAAATTATTTTCTTTCATTTCCATTTGCTAAATTACGGAGTTAATCGAATATATATGTATATATAGAGAGAGAGAAATAGAGAGATTACAATACTTATTTCGTTTTTATTAGATAAAATAGGGAGATAATTAAAAAATATATAAAGAGTGGGCATTATAGCAATTATCCCTAATTTAGAATAAGATTATACTATTATTTTGGGTTGGGTTGGATATGTTTTTACCTTAAACACAATCCAACCACAATTTTTAAAGAAACACCGACTCTATAGTGTCAGGTTAAAACTCGATGGATCTAGGTCAAATGACCATCCTAGTTGAAACTCGAAAAATCGAGTACAATCAATTTGGGCAAGTACAAAATGAAATTTTATTTGTGTCCACCTGCATACAAATTATAATCAAAGGCCGACTAAAGATGTTCATAAGTAGTAACTTATTTTTTTAGGAGCCTACAAACAATTCTTTAAAGACGGTTGTATATGAACAGAATGTTCAATGAATTATTCGTGAACCATATAAAACATTCATTTATGTTCATTTATAAGCTAAATAAACGGGTATGAACAAAATTTTTTATGTTCGTTAAATGAAGGAACACGAACATGTTTGTGTTTGGTTCATTTACGTTCACAAACAAACTTTTTTTTGATTCATTTATGACTCATTTTATTTATTAATGATATTTTCTTATAAAAATATTAAAAAATAATATCTTCTTCTATTTTTATATTTGAATTTCAACTCATTAATCTATGATATATATATATATATACACATATTTGCAATTAGTATTCATAATAAACGAACATATTCACGAACGCTAAAATGAATATGTTCTCGAATGTTAAATGAATCGAGCCCGAACACACTAAATAAAAAACAAATCAAATTTAAACAAGATATTAATGTGTCCACCCTAAAAAATATTTATGGGTCATCAAGTTCAAACAAATCAAGTTTTCAAAATTTTAGGGTTTTTAAAATTAAAAATTTAAAGTTGTTTTATTTAAAAAAAAAAACTAAAATTTGTGCCACGTGTCAAGCATTGATTGGGCGATATTTTTTTAACGGGCCAACCTTAAAACGGTAACGAAATAAAATTTCAGGCACCTAAATTGGTAACAGAGAAAACGTTAGGCACCTATTTCGAGCGAAAAATAGTTTAGGCACCAAAAGTGAGCAATAGATATAGTTTGAGCACTTATTTTGCTATTAAGCCATTTATTAATTAAATTTAAATTAAGGTCAAATTGATAGAATATGTAATAACAAGATTAAATATGTAATTATATAAATTTACTTGTCACATCAACAATTTTATCGAAAATTATCTGTCAGTAATTTGATTGAAACTATTTTAATAGTTTAGTGGTTTAATTGACAAATTTTATAGTTTAATAATCAAAATAGATTCGAGTGAATAATTTAAGTGGTTTTGGAGGTAGTTTACCTCATATAAATTTGATTGAGATCGTGAATTTCGGTCATGTTGGAGATTCTTATCGCTTGAACTTGACTAATAGGGTAAACTCACTCTTGCAAGATTGCCAAGAAGCCTAGAGCTCTGGTTCCTCAAAATCCTGGTTGAATCCCGTAAAATCGAGTAGAATCAATTTGGGCAACTACACATGCACAAAACCGACAGAACATCTAGTAAGTTGCCAATTTTTCACAGAATACTGTACAAAATTATTCGGAAATAACAAAGGCTTAGAACTTTCAATTAAGCACTGAGCTCCAAAGAGCCTTAGAGCTGAAAAAATTTGTTAGGAATGAAATAAGAATCAGTAACTAGCCGTATTGCTACTGAAATATTGTTTGATTAGCAGACAACGTACTCATATTGCACTTCAGCAGATGGGGGACCTACCTGCAAATATTGTGCGTCGTTCCCTTGCAAATCAAGGTGCATACAACATGAAATGAAAGATGCACACAATCATCAACCAATTACAACTCAGTGCGACTCTAAATTATGAATAAAAACGAATGTATGCTACCAAATTCACAGAAAATTAGCATAAACAAAGTCGATAGATCTTAACCCATACCCGGAATTCGAAGAAAAAAAAACAATTATAAAAGTTACATCGGCAAGAAAAGGGAAATATAAACAGTAACTAACAGAAATTTGAACTCCTTTTTGTTAATTATTCGATTGAGCTTACGATAAAATTTTATTTGTGACCACCTACATACAAATTATAATCAAATGATGACTAAAGATATTCATAAGTAGTAATTTATTTTTTCTCAGGAGCCCACAAACAATTTTTTAAAGAAGGATGTAAATGAACAAAACATTATATTTAACTGTTTGTGAACTGTTTGTATAATGTTTGTTTATGTTCATTTATAAGCTAAATAAATGAGTATGAACAATTTTTTTATGTTCGTTTAATAAACAAACGGACACGAACATATGTGTGTTTGGTTCGTTTACGTTCACGAACAAGCTCGTTTAAAAGCTCGTTGGCGTTTATAAGCTTATTCATTGACTCATTTATTTATTAATGATATTTTCTTATAAAAATATTAAAATAAAATCTCATTAATATATATATATATATATATATATATTTGCAATCACTAATCATAATTTGACAAAATTAGTCACTCTCACCGAAGCTAATACTCGATAAAATTTGCCCTTATAAATAATAGTAAAAAACATAAATTTCAAAAATACATTGATACTTATTTATATCATTGTAAATAAGCATTGATAATTTATTTACATTGTTGTAAATAAGTATTGTTAACTTTTTTACACCTAGTTATTTATGTTTGTGAACATAAATGAACATATTCACGAAGTTAAACGAATATTTTTGCGAACGCTAAATGAACCAAGTCCAAACACAGTAAATAAGTGTAAAACCTATATTTGATTTTGATATAACAAATTGTTTAAGGACTAAATTGTAAAAGAATATAAATTTGTATGTACTCAAAAGACTCACAAAATGACAAGGAAATTTTTTTCAAAGTTAAAGACTTAAACCCAAAGTTTTTCTAAGTGTTTTTTAAGCCAAAATACACATATACACCCAGGTGTATCGATACACCCCTTGGTGTTTAAATACGGTTTTTAGCTACTGGATTTTGTTTTTGCAAAGAGTACCGATACGAATTAGCCCGTTTCGATACGACCTTCATATTACTTTGAAAATTAGGCCTTGCGTTTTGATACAATATTACCCGTTTTGATACGACCTTCATCTGGGCAAACGTTTTTAAGCTTAGCGTTTCGATACGTCTCACACCCATTTCGATACGATTTGAAATCTGGGTTTATGAAATTTCTAATCGTACTGATACGGTTTGTCAAGATCTTCAAAAATCTTTGTATTAAATTTTTGGCCGTTGCCTTGTCAGTTATTGGAATTCTCAAACTTTAAATTTCGATTAACCCGTACCGATACGCCCCTAGGCGTACCGATGCAATTTTTCATCCAAGATTCCAGTGAGCAAAACTCGTACCGATACAACCCTTGTCGTTTCGATACGCCCCTATTTTACACTATGACCGTTTCGATACGGCTTCCCACGTATCGATACGCCTATACACAACGGCTATATTTTTCTTGCAACAGGTATCGATACGGGCCTTCGTGTACCGGTATGGTAGGTGACCAGACAACATTTATTACGGGAAAAATGGTCCTCAACGGCTATATTCAATTCCCCAACCACCCAAACAGTTAGAATTCAATGAGAGGGTATAAATACAAGTCTCCAAAGTAGTAGCAACAACTAATGAAACTCCATTGAACAACATTCAAGTATTCAAGCAAAATCCAACCCTTGTGCTCATAGAGTCAAATCCTTGTACCCAACTTGTGTATTTCATTGTAATCTTTCATTTCAAGTTTATGGTTGAGTGTTCTTGTAAATTGGGCAAACATTTACCTTGTGAGGGCTTCTATTCATTTGCCATTTCTTTCTTTGTATTTAAAAGTGAATTGTTCAAAGCTTTGGGTAGAAAGCTTGAACTTGTAACGGTTGCCTCCTAAGCCTAGAAAAGGGGAATAATTCAATAGTGAATTGTTGAGAATCCTTAGTAGGAAGCTAAGGTAGTGGACGTAGAGCTTGTTAGAAGCTTGAACCACTATAAATCATTGTGTTCCTTTGTCTATCTATTTTCATTTACTTCCAAACTTTTAAAATTGCCAATTCACCCCATCTTGGCCACCATCTACATTGATTGATCATCCTAACAATTGGTATCAGAGCCACACTCAACCGAAGGTCTAACAACCGTTAAGGTGATCCTAGAAGGTGATTCAATCAGCGACGTATTAGTCATGGCTTCTACCTTATGCCCCAACTTGTACGAGTCTCAATCTATCACCAAACCTCCATTTTTCAATGGGGATAACTACCCCTATTGGAAAAATCGTATGAAGTTCTTCATCAAGTCCCATAACTACCTTTTATGGGACGTAGTAGAAGATGAACCGACAATCCCGATGAAGAGAGACGGTGATTGATTAGTTCCAAAGTCCAAGCACGAGATGACCGATGAAGATCGGAAGAAGCTCTAAATCAATGACAAAACAATGCACATGTTATTTTGCTCACTTGGACTGGACGAGTACTCCAAGATGTCATATTGCTTAAGTGCCAAAGAAAGTTGGGATAAGCTAGAGATCACATACGAAGGCACTAATGAAGTTAAGACGACCAAGATTGGGCTTCTTAATTTGAGCTACAAAAATTTCAAGATGGAGCCGAATGAAGACATCTCCAAAATGTTCGAACGGTTCTCCATTATTGTAAATGGCCTCAAGGGTCTAGGATAAGTTATTCCGGAGGAGAAGCTAGTTCGAAAACTACTCTATTCACTTTTCGAGTCTTGGGATAGTAAAAGAACGACCATCATAGAAGCAAAGGATCTCAAGACGCTAAAGCTCAACGCTCTCATGGGGTCTCTTCTCACCTATGAGATAATGAAGAAAAGAAGAGAGAAAGAAAAGGAGGAGGAAATGAGGGTCGAGAAGAAGAAAAATAGAGAATAAGATGGGAATCGCTCTCAAAGCTTCACAAGAAGAGAGTGATTCAAGTGAGGAGGAAGATGAAGAGTTGGCTAGGATAGCCAAACGATTCACTCGGCCCATGAGATCCAACCGAAGAAGAAAATTCAACCGAAGAATAGATCTCAAGAACAAGAGCAAAGAGGAAGAGAATGATCCTATTGTGTGCTACGAATGCAAAAAGCTGGGGTACATCAAAATCGATTGTCCCCAACTCAAAAAAAGGGCTTCGAGAAGAAAAATGAGCACAAGGCTCATGTAGCCACTTGGAGTGATGAAGAGTCTTCAAGTGATGAGGAGCACGAAGTTACTAATCTTTGTCTCATGGCCTTTGAGAAGGATCTAAAGGTAACTTCTAACTCATTAAATGATCTTACATATGAAGAATTATTTGATGATTATAATGAGTTACAAGAGGCTTATGACGAATTGGTTGAAAAATAGAAGGAATCCGTTTTGAAAAATAAGAAAACTATCATTGATTTGAAAAACCAAAATGATTCATTATCTAAAACCAATTCAAAACTTGAAAAGAAGGTTAATGATTTAAAAGATAATCAAAAGTATTTTGAACAAGAAAATGTTGATTTAAATAACTTTCTTTCAGAATTAAAGGATCATTACCTCAAGGAGGTAAATGATCTCAAAGCTTCCTTGAACAAGGTTGGGAAACCAAGTTTTGAAAAAGGGCAATCTTCAAAACCCAACCATGTAAAAAGGAACTTTGGTTGGTACAAACATGAAGGGCATTCAAGGCCCTATTATGGTAAGAAAGTTAGAAGTGTGTGGATTCCTAAAAATGTTATTGCTTCTAACAATGTAAATGAGATTGCCTCTTGGATTCCTAAGGGATCCAAGATTTTGAGAACTAATGTTTATGGACCCAAAAAGATTTGGGTACCAAAAATCAAAGTTTGATTCCATGTTTGTAGGGGGCCTTGCTACAAGGCCAAAATGACATGTCCAAACTCATGGTTCCTTGATAGTGGATGCTCGAGACACATGACCGGAGACAAGAGTAGATTCTCAGAACTAAAGCTAAAAAGAAAATGATTAGTGATATTTGGTGACAACACCAAATGTCAAATTGAAGGAATTGGTTTCATTGGTAATCACTCTTCCACTCTTATTGAAAATGTTCTATATGTCAAAGGTCTTAAACATAATTTATTAAGTATCAGTCAACTATGTGACAAAGGTTTCATTGTTCTTTTTGATTCAAGTGGTTGCAAAATTTTAAACATTGAAACAAATAAAATTGTACTTTTTGGTCATCGCATAGGAAACATTTACATAGTGCATTTAGATGACATACACATTTCTAATGTATGCTTTGTTGCAAATGATGAACATGATTCAGGCTATGGCGTAGAAAATTAGGGCATGGAAGCATGAGTGTTTTAGAAAAATTGGTTTCAAAAGATCTAGTTAGAGGTTTTCCTAAAATAAAGTTTTCAAATGATAAAATTTGTAATGCTTGTGCGAAAGACAAACATAAAAGAGTTTCTTTTAAGTCCATCAATGATGTTTCAACTAGTAGAGTTTTACAATTGATCCACATGGATCTCTTTGGTCCTATTAGAACAACTAGCTTGGGTGGAAAATCATATGCATATGTTTTAGCTGATGAATACTCTAGATACACTTGGGTTTTATTCTTAAGTACCAAAGATAGGCTTTAGAAAAATTTATCACTTTTTCAAAAATTACTTAAAATGACCTTGGTCAAACTATTTCTCACATTCGAAGTGACTATGGCACCAAATTTCAAAATTTAGGTTTTGAGGATTTTTGTAACTCAAATGATATTGGCCACAATTTTTCATCCCCTAGAACACCTCAACAAAATGGGGTTGTTGAAAGGAAAAATCGAACCTTAGAGGAAATGGCTAGAACCATGCTTTGTGAAAATAATTTGCCAAAATATTTTTGTGTGGAAGCCACTAATATGGCTTGCTATATCATAAATAGAGTAATGATTATGCCTATTTTAAAGAAAACTCCTTATGAGATTTTAAAATCCAAAAAGCCCAACATTATCTATTTTCATCCATTTGGCTGTAAATGTTTTGTTTTAAACAATGGAAAAGACAATTTAGGCAAATTTGACTCTAAAAGTGATGAAGCTATTTTCTTAGGGTATTCTTTAAACTCTAAAGCCTAGCGAGTATTTAATAAGAGAACCTTAGTTGTTGAAGAGTCAATACATATGATTTTCGATGATAACCTCCTTCCGAGGAAAGATTCTTGTGATGATGATGATGTAGGAATTTTTGAAGCCAATGATGGTGGGCAATCATCAAAGGTGGAAGGAGTTCCAACCAAAGAAGAAGAAGCGCAAGGTCCACATCTAGAAGCATTGAAGGACATGAGCCTAAAGGAAAATGAAGTGAGCTACCCAAGAGAGTACAACTATGTCAAAGGTGGTGAGATTTTGGGTGATCCATCCAAAAGGGTAACCACTAGACTTTCTCTTAAAAATGCATGTAATGTAGCATTTATCTCATGCATAGAGCCTAACAATATCAAAGAAGCATTAAATGATGATTATTGGATAATGGCTATGCAAGAGGAATTAAACCAATTTGAGAGAAGTCAAGTTTGGACATTAGTTGATGGGTCTAGTAATAAATCTACTATAGGAACTAAATGGGTTTATAGAAACAAACTAGATGAGAGTGGTAACATAGTGAGAAACAAGGCTAGGTTTGTTGCTCAAGGTTACACTCAAGAAGAGGGAATTGATTTTGATGAAACCTATGCTCTCGTAGCTAGAATAGAAGCCATTAGGATGCTCTTAGCATTTGCATGTTATCGCGAATTTAAGCTTTTTTAAATGGATGTAAAAAGTGCACTTTTAAATGGTTTTATTAATGAAGAAGTGTATGTAGAACAACCACCTGGTTTTGAAGATCCAAATTACCCAAACCATGCTTTTAAACTTTCAAAAGCTTTATATGATTTGAAACAAGCTCCTAGAGATTGGTATGAAAGATTATCAATTTTTCTAATTGAAAAAGGTTTTAAAAAAGGAAAGGTGGATACTATACTCTTTATTAAACGAAATGGCAAAGACATTTTAGTAGTTCAAATATACGTTGATGATATAATTTTTGGTTCTACTAATGAATTGTTTTGCCAAAAGTTTGCTAAGTTGATGGAAGTTGAATTTGAGATGAGTATGATAGGGGAGCTTTCATTCTTCTTGGGGCTCCAAATTAAACAAATGAAGGACGACATCTTCATTAATCAAGCCAAGTACATCAAGGATATGCTCAAGAAGTTTGGCTTGGAGAGTGTGAAACCTCAAGCCATACCAATGAGCTCTTCCACAAAGCTTGAAAAAGATGAAGGAGGTAAGTGTGTAGATTTAAAGCTTTATCGCTCTATGATTAGATCATTGCTTTATCTTACCGCAAGTTGACCCTACATTATGTTTGGTGTTTGCTTGTGTGCTAGATTTCAAGCTAGTCCTAGAGAATCACACCTTATAGCCGTTAAGAGAATCTTTAGGTACCTTAGAGATATAGCTTGTTAGGTCTTTGGTATCCTAGAGAGTGTTTCTTTAACCTACATGCCTTCTCGGATGCGAATTATGGGGGTTGTAAGATAGATAGAAAAAATACCTTCGGTATATGTCAATTCCTAGGTAGTATGCTTATATCATGGTTTTCTAAGAAGCAAAATAGTGTAACATTATCTACCACCGAAGCGGAGTACATATCAGTAGGGAGTTGTTGTGCTCAAGTCCTTTGGATGAAGCAACAACTCTTATATTATAGAATTGATGTAGGTACCATCCCTATTAGGTGTGACAACACTAGTGCTATATGTCTCTCTAAGAATCCCATCCAACATTCTAGAACCAAACACATAGAAATAAGCCATCATTTCATTAGAGATCATGTCTTAAAAAATGATGTAGTTCTAGAATATGTAGACACCTCAAACCAGTTAGCGTACATCTTTACCAAACCATTAGACAAAGAGCATTTTTGGTCTCTTAGGAGAGAGTTAGGTTTAACCAGCCTTCCTTGACCCTTAGAGCTTCTTTTGGTCATTACATCAAACCCAAGCAAAAATCATCAAGTTTGTGCATCCAAGTCTCTTCATTCATCCTTAATCTCAACTTCAATGTATAGACCCTAACTTTTTCTTTTTTTAATTTTTGTACATATTTACTAACTATTTTTGTAATATATTTATAGATTTAGATCATATATAGTATAGTTTTCAATATTTTTGTAAAAACTTTTTAAAATCCAAATTTTTTTATTCGAATATAAAATTATATTGTATAATTTTTAAAACTGTTTTTCAAGTTTTCCTTTACCAAAAATTCTTTTTATATTTGTATAGCTTTTTAAACAATATTATATAATTTTTTTAATACCTTGAACTTTGGATTAATTTTTGGATCAAATGAGTTGATTTATGCATACATTGTTTTTGGTTTGATTTGTTTTTAGATTATGGCACCAAAGAAACGTGCGAGAAAAGAAATTGCCTCTAGTTCCAATCCTCTAAGTCACAATCCCGATCATAGTGGTAATCAACCCAATCTCACCCATATTTATCAAAACTGTTTTAATGAACCGCAATTTCCAAATGCCATGGAACGTTTTAAGATATTTTCAAATTATAAAATTCACCGAGAGCGTGTCACTTCCATTCATTTTCTATCATCCGAAAGGTTTAAATTTAAATATCTTAGGTTATGCACGAATGGAAGTTTATGGCTTTTTCGAGTGTACCGAGGATTTTATACCGAAACCTTGTTTTGATGTTTTATTCCAATGGCCGGTGTATTTTTAATGAAATGAAAACCTTGGTTATTGCGATTGAGTCATATTTAATAGGTCAAAAATTTCGTATTGATTTATCTGTTTTAGCAAACTATTTGGGTCTTGAGGATACATGTATTGATGATGAGGATGAGTTGGGACATTTCCTTAGTGGCTCCGTGACCATGCTAGATGTCGATGACCGAATCTTACACCTCATGATCACTTGGTGGTTCCGATTATCCGGTGGCAAGTTTTCAACTATCCGCAAAGTCGATGACTTTTGGCTCCGTTGCTTTCGTGAGGAGAAGCGACCTAACCTTGCTCAAATTATGTTCGCGGAAATCGTCTTCTTTGTGTAACATCGCCATACCTCTATGGTTCAATTCTTCACCTATGGCACCGCCTTGAGCTACATCTTCCACAATATGGGTATTGATTGCTCCTATGACTTTCTGGAACCCCTCACCAATTCTATTGATGAGCGTTCTCTTTGACGCACAAAGTTCACATACTACAATGGAGAGTGGATTCGAAACACCGATCTTCCGAGAGGTGTTCAACCTGAACCGGAGGCGGCTCCTCAAGAGGCTCCCATTCCCCAAGCTCCGGTGGCCCAACCTAATCTTGATGGTCTCATGGCATACCTCAATGAACAATTCACCAACTTGCACACGACCATGAATTCTGGGTTTGCCGCTACTAACACACGCTTCATATGCTTGGAGGAAAGAGTGACAACCATTGAGAATCGTCAAAACTCAATGGATATCTCTCTTATCGTGTTTCATGGAGAATGACGTCAATCCCTTGGGCCTCAAGCCAATGATGATGAAGATGAGGATGAAGAAGAAGGAGATGATGGAATCGATCCTTAGGCATTTTGCATTCCATATCATATCATATTAGGATTAGTTATGCACCTATGTTTTTATGTTATTTGGACTCATATGCTATGTTTTTAGGATTTAAGTTGGATTTTTAATTATGTTGCTTGAACTATGTTTTGAATTTTAATGACTATGTTGCTTATTTAATTGCTTGGAGTTATTTTTGTTTACTTGTTTTCCCTATTGAATTTATTTTGATCTAACAAAAAGGGGGAGAAGGAATTAGCCAAATTTTTTTCAAAGATAAGCTTAAAGTAAGGGGGAGTAATTTCAAAATTTTCAAAGTTACTTAAAAATTTTACTTTGGTTTTGTTATATCAAAAAGGGGGAGATTGTAAAACCTATATTTGATTTTGATATAACAAATTGTTTAAGGACTAAATTGAAAAAGAATATAATTTTTTAAGTACTCAAAAGACTCACAAAATGACAAGGAAATGTATTTCAAAGTTAAAGACTTAAACCCAAAGTTTTTCTAAGTGTTTTTCAAGCCAAAATACACATATACGCCCAGGCGTATCGATACACCCTTGGTGTTTCGATACGGTTTTTAGCTACTGGATTTTGTTTTTGCAAAGCGTACCGATACGGATTAGCCCGTTTCGATACGACCTTCATATTACTTTGAAAATTAGGCTTCGCGTTTCGATACGGTATTACCCGTTTTGATACGATCTTCATCTGGGCAAACATTTTTAAGCTTAGCATTTCGATACGTCTCACACTCGTTTCGATACGGTTTGAAATCTGGGTTTATGAAGTTTCTAGTCGTACCGATACGGTATTCACCGTACCGATACGGTTTGTCAAGATCTTCAAAAATCTTTGCATTAAATTTTCGACCGTTGCTTTGTCAGTTATTGGAATCCTCAAACTTTAAATTTCGGTTAACCTGTACCGATACGCCCTAGGCGTACTGATGCAATTTTTCATCCAAGATTCCAGTGAGCAAAACTCGTACCGATACGGCCCTTGTCGTTTCGATACGCCCCTATTTTACACTATGACTGTTTCGATACAGCTTCCCGCGTATCGCTATGCCTATACACAATGACTATATTTTCTTGCAATAGTATCGATACGAGCCTTCGTGTACCGGTACGGTAGGTGATCAGACAACATTTATTGCGGGAAAAATGGTCCCCAACGGCTATATTCAATTCCTCAACCACCCAAACGGTTAGAATTCAATGAAAGGGTATAAATACAAGTCTCCAAAGCAGCAACAACAACTAATGAAACTTCATTGAACAACATTCAAGTATTCAAGCAAAATCCAACCCTTGTGCGCATAGAGTCAAATCCTTGTACCCAACTTGTGTATTTTATTGTAATCTTTCATTTCAAGTTTGGGGTTGAGTGTTATTGTAAATTGGGCAAACATTTACCTTGTGAGGGCTTTTATTCATTTGCCATTTTTGTATTCAAGAGTGAATTGTTCAAAGCTTTGGGTAGAAAGCTTGAACTTGTAACAGTTGCCTCCTAAGCCTAGAAAAGGGAAAGAATTCAATAGTGAATTGTTGAAAATCCTTAGTAGGAAGCTAAGGTAGTGGACGTAGAGCTTGTTAGAAGCTTGAACCACTATAAATCATTGTGTTCCTTTGTCTATCTATTTCTATTTGCTTCCAAACTTTTAAAATTGGCAATTCACCCCCTATTGGCCACCATTTACATTGATTGATCATCCTAACAATAAGAAATGAACATAATGTTAATATATATGTGTATGTTCACCTAAAAATATTTAAGAATTCACAACAGATAGCTAAGAAAGCTGGCAAAACTAAATAAAGAGAGGACTGAAAAGAAAACGAAAACTAATTAAGCTTAGGGTAAAATACTTAAATCATCACTCATTTTTGTTCTCTTACCTATTTTGGTCACTGAACTTTCAGAACAATTAATTTACTCACTGGACTTTATTTTCTGATCTATTTTGATCACTTTGAATTATTTTATTAATATTTTAGTATGATATGCTATATTTTATTATTATTAAATATAAAAACTAATTTAAATAAAAATAAATTATATTTTATTTATTATTAAATAAAAAGGCATTGTAAAGAAAAATCAGAGAAGAGGAAAAATTATGGGGCCTCTGGCAAGTATACGGTGGTGCGCAGTCGTGTTGACGCACGCTCATTGCATCACTCTGCATCTCATCATCAACCGCCATTTACTGAGAAGAAGACGATTGCTACGATCTCCTAGGGTCCCCCCGTCTCAAGTTTCTCTCTCCGTTCAATTTTTCTTCTTCTTCTTAATTTTAACTTTACTTTCATGTTTTATAGGGTTTCTCAAACTGGTAATGCCTCGGAGAAAAAACTGTGTTTCTTTTTTTATATTGATAAAGCTTATTACAAGCTTATTATATAGATATGATTTGGGGTTTTATTTTATTATTTTAAATTATTTTTGTATTTAATAATAAATAAAATATAATTTATTTTGCTTGAATACTTTAATTATTTTTATATTTAATAATAATAAAATATATCACATTATATTAAAATATTAATAAAATAATTTAGAGTGATCAAAATATGTTAAAAAAATAAATTTCAGTGAGTAAATTGATCGTTTTAAAAGTTAAGTGACTAAAATAGGTTAAAAAACAAAGTTGAGTGATAATTTAGATATTTTACCATTAAACTTAAAAGAAGGATTTGAAAGGCATGAGTCTAAGCCTTCGTTCGACAGAGCTTCGCAGAAGCTGGATTGGGCGGGGAAACTGCGTTTTGGGATAAGCAGCAAATTTTAGTTTCTTCAACAGCTGCGTTTGAGGTAAATTTGCTGAGAAAATGAGATGAAGCAGCGCAGAAGTTGAGGCGTTCGGCGAAACTTCTCCCTTCAACTGCCAAACGCAACCCCAACAGCACAATCGGACCCTAAATACCTGGGCATAAGCAAAGATGAAAAGGAGGTCAATGTTGAAATCGTACAAATATATTGTAGCGGTTTGAAACTTCCATTTTTAAAACAGGTGATGCGCGTCTTTCGGTGAAGAAGACAACGATCAATCATCAATTACGACTGTGAAGCAAGAGAAAAAAATAAGCTATATATAAACAAGGATTACTTTGTCATTTCCTTAACCTCCTCCCTATATATATATAAAGGCGCATGGACTTTATAAACTCGGTTAGTTTTCTTTCCTCTTTTTTTTTTATTCCAAAGAAAATTTGTCAAAGTTCATCCCAAAGAACTAGCAATTTGGTTTTCTTAGATCATTGACATTTTAGGATCTTGAGCTGAGCTGAAAATTTTTGTTTTATCTTTTCAATTTTTGGACTGGAGAATGGGGAAAGCGAGGCAATCTCGATTCTTGGCGAAGAAAAGGTTGATAGTCACGATTGCTTTATCGATGATGGTGATGTTAACGGTGGTTTTGTTGATGCTTCTGGGGGATTAGGGATTTTCTCCCTCCCGATGAGCAGCGACCATTCATCGTCCTATGATCTCTCTTCTTATAGACGCATGGCTTCTAAAAGGTTTGGCAATAATTCCCGACGCATTCATTTCAGTTTTGATTAGCGGCAATGCGTTCTCTTTCTTTTCGTTGATTTAATTTAGCGTTGGCGTTGATGTAGAGGAAAAGGGTTGAGGAACAGAGGGGAGCAGTGGGCTGAAGTCCTTTCATGGGAGCCTAGAGCTTTCCTTTACCATGATTTCTTGGTTAGTTTCTATCTACTCTCTTCTCCTTTTTATAGTATAACTTTTTAAGCCTTAATTCAAGTTTTTAACCATATTCGTTTTTTACTTTGCACTTTTTTTTGTGTATTCATTTTCCCATTTTACACCCTAAAATAATTTAGACCAGTAAAAACATCTTAGGTTGAAATATATTTTTATACGAATATAAAATTTAAAATTATGAATTAGATTAAAAATTTAATCCAATAATTATATATATGTAATTATAAAAACAAAAAAAAAAGTAGTAGAGGAAAACAATTAAATTTAATTTAGAAATACAAAAATTTTGTATCAATTACGACTTAACTTAAATATTATTATTCTTAACTATGTAATAATTATTTAGCTTGATGCATTGATTAAGTGTTGACTTATGTTCAACTCTTATGTTTGATCCCAAACTTAATCTATTTTTTCTTTATTTTTTTACCAATAGGATGATAGCATATGTCATTATTTTATTGGACGTTAAATTTATTAAAATATTAAATTGTTTTAAATTAAAACAAGAATTAAATTAGTATAATTTTTAAATATTAAGAGTCAAATTCATTAAATTTTTTGAATTAAGATCTAATCGATGGATTATACAAATTTTAAAAATTAAAATTGTTATAATATAAAATTAAAAACTAGGGACAAAAGTTTTTGTTTAGTGATCGTAAAAAAATCGATCCTATAATTTAATGACTAAACATATGATTTATTCTATAAATAATTTGAAGTTTCCAGTTTCTTCTCTTTGATTCAATGTGCTAACGCTACAAGATTTCCCTTTAAATATTAAAAGAATTGCAGTCCTCAAAAAAAAAAAAAAAAAAAAGATCTCTTACGCTCATTTGATATTTGAACAGTCCAAAGAAGAATGCGAGTGCCTAATAAAAATTGCCAAGCCTTTCATGAAGAAGTCCAGTGTTGTTGATAGCAAAACAGGGAAGAGTAAAGATAGCAGGTTCGCATTTCCTATCCCCCCATCTCTTTCTTCCTGTGATTATAAATGCTAAATCTTAGATGTTGAAAGCCGGAACCAATGTTACATGATCTTGTGACATTAGACTCGAATTTTCCGCAGGGTGCGTACGAGTTTGGGCATGTTTCTGAGAAGAGGGCAAGATAAAATCATAAGCGACATAGAGAAAAGGATAGCAGAGTACAGTTTCATGCCTGTAGGTATGAGATATTAAACGGAATGTCCTCGTTTTCCAATTACTGCATTCTCTTTTCCTTTTTTTTATGACTAGAAGCTAAGTTGGTAATCTACAGAGCATGGAGAAGGTCTTCAAGTTCTCCACTATGAAGTTGGGCAGAAATACGATCCACACTTCGATTACTTCCTCGATACATTCAACATTAGAAAGGGAGGCCAGCGGATGGCTACAATGCTTATGTATTTGTAAGTTTTATAATTGTAGCTCCACATGTCATCGCTTGCTTGCAATCGAAAAGAGAGTGATTCGTCACCGCTTACGTTACTCACTGGTGCTAATGCAGGACGGATGTCGAAGAAGGTGGCGAGACGGTATTTTCATCTGCCAAGGGTAATGTTAGCAATGTTCCTTGGTGGGATGAATTGTCGGAATGTGGGAAAAAGGGTCTTGCTGTGAAGCCTAAGATGGGGAATGCATTGCTGTTCTGGAGCATGAAACCTGATGCCACAGTAGATCCTTCAAGTTTGCATGGTTTGCGGTCTATCCCCTTTCTCTTTACTTGTAGTTCAAGAATGATTAAGAAGTTTTGCATTTCATCGGATTTGATCTCAACTTTTAGTTATCTAACTGTCTTGTGTCCGGCGACAGGTGGATGCCCGGTGATTAAGGGGGACAAATGGTACTCTACCAAGTGGATGCATGTTAATGAATACTAGTAATGTAAGTTTATCAACAGAGCTAACATTACCCTGTATGTGCTCATGGTCGACTATATGGTATTTGAATTTGGCTCACTCGAGATATCTTCACTTCATTTTTATATCAAACTCAACTTAACAATGATCAAATAAATTCACTTCATTTTTATATCAAACTCGAGTAGATTGCGAGCAAAAATATCTTATTTATTCTTATAATTTCTGGCATTTGAATTTGATACCCTTTGCCTTTTGCTTAACAGGATACCTAGCTAGGTACATTCATATCATGGCGGTATATTACTGGGAAACTGTGTGTGATTGAGATTCATGTAACTTATTAAACTAAGGTCCATTATTCTTTAATTAGATCGGTCATGTATATTTTTCTGGCCTAATTTATGTACAGACAAGTTGAGAAAATATATGATGTAATACTTCGACTTGATAGAACATTAGGAGATAGGAAGATTGGTGTCGGTTGGTGATGGCTCAACAGCCGTCTGTAAAAGTACACAACAATCATAATGAATCCATATCATATTTTTACCTAGTTGTTTTGCTCTTTTGGTATGGTTGATTTAGTTTAAAATTTTAGTGATTATTAATACTATATAAAGTAAAATAATGATTCGGTTTTAATTTTTCGGTGTTTTCCCCAATTGTATTGTTTTATATTTTAAAAAAATGTCGACTGCCTTGTCCAATGTTGATACTTGTTAAATTGTTTTTAGTTTGTTCTATAGGGTTTCTCAACTTGATAACAAATATTAATTAGCCATGAAACTCGTAGGAGCAGGAGAATTCACCTTTATGCTTAGGGGTGAGCAAAACTCGATTCGAGGTGAAAGATTCGACTCGTCTTGACTTGACTCGAAAATTTTTTAAATAAAGTTTGAGTTGTAAAATGAAAATTCGAATAACTCGAAAATTTTGATAATTAGTGGATTAATTTTTAAGTTCGAGTTAAGTCCCTTAATTTTTCATGATATATATATATAATGTGAAGAAATAAATGTCACATGAAAAAATATGAAGAAATATATATGCATATCTTATATGATTAGAGAAAGTCGTTTAAATTGGAATCAAACCATACTATAACATGATAAATAATTACAATTAAATTTGTATAAGAACTCGAAAACTCGACTCGAATTTAATAAACTTGAATCGAATCAAATTTTTTTTAAATAAATGTTACGTTGTACAATATGATGCGTCAACTCAAATAATTCGAAAATTTTTGACTTAACTCGATCGAACGCTTACCCCTATCTGTGCCATTTTCCCAAGAAAATTATACTCTAAAGAATCATTGAACTTTTGGTCTCTAAAAGATTAAAACATGAATTACCAAAACAAGGTCCATTTTTGTTTCAACTTTTCTCATCATTTTACTTCTGTTTCTCTACTACTCGACTTCAGTTTCAGCTCAAAAAGCTAGAAATGTCAATAACAAATTAGTATTTTTTTTTTAGATTGCATACATTCTCTTTTTTTGTCAGAATATTGCTTTATTCAAGAGAAAAGCATAGCACCAGCAGGTGCAATGCCAAGCACCAACATGTGCAACAATATAGCAAAATATCCAAGCTAGAGAAACAAAACACTACAGTATACACAAAGCCAAAACACGAAACCCCTTCTCAGGCAAAATAATGTAATATATCGAAAAAAACCATCAATCGAGCACTTAGAATTAGGGGCGTTCAAATTCGAATACCTGGGTTTTCGGGTACTCGAGGTACCGGGTACTTAGATCTTCGGGTGCTAGCTTAGCTGGTCCGTGTTTATCGGGTACGCGCAAAATCAGGTAATTGAGTACTAAATATAAAAATTTGTATTTATTAAATATAAAAATATTTTATTAGTTTAATATAAAAATATGTATATATTAAATATAAAATATTTTAAGATGTTTTATTAGTTAAAATACAAATATGTATTTATTAAATATGAAAATATTGTAAGATGTTTTATTAGTTTAATATAAAAATATGTATTTACTAAATATAAAAATATTTTAAATTCAAATACATCTAGGTACTCGGGTACCCAAAAATTTAAAATTTTGCGACTTGAGCTCGACCCGAGAAATGGTGGGCCGAGTACCGAACCTAAGAGGTGAATATTTTTTTTTTATAAAATTACCCAAAATTTTTATCGGGTCGGTGGGTCAACGGACTAGATCATCTGGGTCGGGTATTTTTAAACGCCCATACTTGGAACCAAAAAGGACGATTAACTCTTCCTTTCGTCAATGCATCCGTCGTCCCATTCGCTTCTCGGAATACAATGTGAAAACACCCACAAGGCAATGTCTGACAAGCCCTCTCAATACGTTGGAACCACCTCCACAATTTCTATGGTCGATGTTTATGTTGCAAAATCAAAGAAACCGTCACCATCGAATCCAATTTAATGATAATCGATGCCCAATTACACCATTGAGATCACATCAACATATCCAAAGCGTGATCAATAGCTCGAAGCTCCGCTTCATTCGAATCAACACCTTCAATTGACCCGAAAACAATGTTAGAATACGACCTTATGCATCACGTAACACCCCACCACAACCTGCGAATCCCAACTTTCTCTTGTCGAACCATCCACATTCAATTTCATACATTGTTGATTGATAGATATTAATCCATATTGAATGTAGAGGATCAGATGGAATATGATTACTCGGAGAATAGTGAGAAAGGACCAAACCATTGGGGAGATCTTAAGAAAGAATGTGCTACTATCAAAAATGGACATTTATAGTCCCAATTGATATTTCAAGCGGTACAGTGAAGGTAAGACAAAAATCTAGAGAGTTGGAGAAGGTGTACAAGCCTTCTCAGTCAATAATCAAGAACAGAGGTCCTGATCTTTCAATAAGAAATCAAACAACATATATATGTGGTGTCCGTGTTCCGACATTGAATAAGTGTAAGTATACACAGTCGATCCAAGTAATAAAGTGAACACACTAGACGTGTGTAGGATTGTCGAATCCCATGAGGACAATATCGACACAATGTTAATAGTTGCTATTGAGAGTAAAATTAATGAGTTCTGATTGATGATTCGGGTGTGAAAAGGTAAACAAAGATATAGCAATAAGGAGGAAATTTTAAGAATGGTCAAGTTGTTTATCATTGAAAGTAATGAGATTCTAAAATATAATTAAACCATAAAAGTATATGGTTGAGGCTTAATTTCACTAATTTTAAAACCATATGCACTAAAAAGTGATTAAACCAGAAGTGTTAAGGAAAAGGCTTAATTTCATTATCTTTTAAACTGAGTTTTAAGATCTTATAAAATAATTAAACTAAAAAAATTTAGGAGTCCTAGCACCTAATTTTAATGATTTCAAAACATTCTCGAGCTTAAAATACAATTAAACCATAAAAATTTAGGTGTGCCATGTCCCTTGCACCCACGATGTTTCTCCATCGGAGGTAATCTTGTTGGATTAAAATCCGCAATTGTGAGTAAAATGTATAATGCATGATGCTATTATAAAGTATGACACAAAATTAAGTGATCAATTATGTTAGGCATCTCATGTGTATTAAAGTGTCATGAAAATAAATGTGTAGACACCATAAGATGTATTTATAATTTAATGAGGGGCAGAGTTATAAATATTTAATAGTTGATTTAATAACAACTATATAAAGAGGTGGTGGTCCAAGAAACACGTTAACTTATTTTTCTCTCATTGACATAACCAGGTTCGCTTCCGCATTCAGTTTATTGTTCTTGATGATTTTGCATGATAAACCCTGAGTTAGATTTCATATTAAGTTATAGTTTGGTTCTAACGAGTGTAGCGACTATTTTTTTCGGGCCGCTACGAAAAATTAAAAAAATCGTATTTGGGGGGATTTCCGCTTTTATTGAAAAATTATTTAAAAAAGAAATTCTTTAAAAACTCGTATTTTGAAAATATGGAGTCGCCACCGGCCACTTTGGTAGGCCGGATGCTGTAAAAACAAAAACCAGAGATTTTAAAAACTTGGGTTCGAGAGTCGGTTACAGATGGGGAAGGGTTAACACCCCCACACTGCCCAAAATTGGTACCTAACAGGTTCGTATCGTATTTATTAAGAAAAATAAAAATTCAATTTGATTTAATAATTAATTCCTAGAATGCATAGTTGGAATATTAAATTTGCCTCGATATCCACAATACCAAAGGAGATGACACCCGGAGACCGGGATGACACTCCCACTAGAATACCAGAATCAAAGGCCTAAAACTATATGCAACATAATAAATGCATGGACATGGTATTAATTCAAATGCCTTGGTAGCCGTTTGCTCCGGGCTAGTTGTGTATTTTAACCCCGTAAATGAATAGTTCACCTCCAATAATGATGTTTTCGTGTTACTCAGATTTTTCGTACAGAGTTTGTATTAATGGCTATAAAGCGATAAAGTTCAGAAAAATATTCGGATAATCGGATCGAATCGAATATCCATGATATTTTGAAGGATGATAAGGCAAGGTTAATTATGTTATTTTACATGTCTAAGATATTTTCTTTGTGTTGGAAGAATAGGAACCCTTGGATTTAAGTTGATTTTCCATGTTAAATATGAGTCGTTGGATGAAAAATGGCAAGATCTTAATTTTGAAAAAAAATCACAAGGTTAAAGTTGGTAAAATATTAACTCAATATTAAATTTAGGCCATTGGATGAAGGATGATGACATGTGGTACATTATGGATTCATTGGATTTGAGGGCAAAATGGTTATTTCACTATTTGGAGGAATTTTGATTATTATCAAAATAATAGACTGAGTTAGGAAAATTTAGTCTAAGTCCTTAAGAAAGGAAGTTTTTATGAGATAATAGTATTTATTTTCCGAATGTGGAAATATAGAATTTTCGGAATAAATCCGATAGCTCGGTTAAGGTAAAATTGTAGTAGAAGTATTTAGTGAATATTGGGAAATTGGATTGAATTGAAATTTCAGAGACTGTTCCATAAGCCATGAAAAATCATAAAATGATATTTATATAATAGTGGCTGGTTGAGAAGGAACTAATTTAGTTAGATTATAATGGAATGGCAATTTTGAAACAAACTAGTAAATAAAGACTAGTTGGAGGGCAAGTTGGTCATTTGGCAAGGATGGCAATTTTGAAATATTTTTGAAATGTTGAGGCCGTTTTTGGAAGATGAAATATGCATGGATTTAATCTTGGCCCTTGATTTTGGATGAGATTAAATTAGCCATTGGATTTAAAGGCTAATTTGGTAATTTCACTATTTAAATGAATTTAAAATTTATTTAATAGTTACAAGTGTAAAAGAATAGAAAAATATGAACAAATATTCATCTTTTTCCAGCCACGTACCATGGGAGCAAGAGGAAAGAAGAAAAAAATTTCCAAGCTCGATTTAAGCCTTGAATCTCAGTTTTTAGGTAATCTTTCGAACTATAAAATTGTTCTACTCTTCGAGCTCTATCTTTTGATGTAAATAATTTATAGAATACTTGCTTGGTTGATGAGATTTGATATGTGGAAGAAATTAGGGTTTATAAACAAATTGGGGCTTTTATGATTTTATGAATCCATGGTTGATTTTAAGTTAGAATCATGCTTGTATGATGTTAGAATCATATTATCGAGTTGGAATTTAAACCCTACATATTTTAGTTTGTATAGAGAAGATTAGGGTTTATGGATTCAAGTCTAACTTAAGGTTTATGATGTTGGATTAATGATCTAGTAAGCTTGATTTGTTGTTTGGAAGCAAAACCTTAAGTTAAATACATAGGGACCATTTCGACAAGCTTCAAAAATTAAGGGACCAGATCTGATTTTTATGAATTTGATGTTGATTTATATTATTAATGATGTTAGATACATGAAAATGAAGTTAAAATGCTAAATCGATAATTAATCACATTATTGACCATTTTGACAAATTGTCAAACTTGAATGGTCTATTCGGCAAAGAGGATATGTAGAAGGAGTAAATCTGATTTTTAGTTAAAATGATGGAATTAAGGTAGTAATGTTGATTGGAGGACTAATTTACAAAGTTAAGAAGCTTGAATCCTTATATTTGAAATTTTGGTGACCATTTCGACAAATCAAGAGAAATTAGAGAAGTAAAGGTTTAAGCTTATTTTGATGAAGGATGTAAAGAGAACATATGAATACAAGGTTTATTCTAGTCATTTGAAGTAAAGTGATGGGACTAAATTGACAAGTAGAGAAATAAGGAGAAGTTGGTGTAATTTAGAAGTTATTTATGGGAAGTTATGTTAGAATTTGAATTATGGCAGTAAGTTTAAAAATTCTCCATAAATTCTACAAAAATGGTTAGATGATGAATTTTATACCATTGTAAAGATTTTTTAGTCTAGTTTCGTTTCCAACAAACAGAGACTGATTTCGAGTTCTGAGTTAAAAGATATGAATTTTTAATCGAATGAAGGTCAGAAAAATTATAGAGCAGTTTTCTGCCTGGACAGTCTGTGACGTGAATTTAGTGATTTTTCATAATTTTTATAGATTTTATTAATTTATGTGGCTTATACCGTTAGAATCATTATCGAATATAGTTTCTCCAATATAAAGTAAATTAAGATCCAGTATGTATTTTGCTTTGTATAAGTAAATCTTTGAAGGTAGCGCAAGTTGTCAGAAAATGGAATTTGAAACATTTTGTTTTTAAATGTTAGTTAGCAAGCTCGGAAGAATTATTGGAAGTTCAAATTGGTCACTAAGGACCATAATAAGTTTTGAACAGTACAAGAAAGAAAGGAAAAATATTTGGAAATTTTATATTCGAATGATTATATTAGACAGCATGTTTAAGTTAATGTTAGATTTGAATCTAACAAATATTTTATTTTATTCATGTAACTAATGAAGTCAAGTCCGAATCAAAGAAGGTTCGAGGTTCTATGAAAGAAAAGATCGAACTAAGATTTAATGAGGCATCGTGTTAAGTGGCCAAGGTGAGTGCAATGCATACATAACATGATATATGAATGTTTTATACATCATTAGGAATACTTGCGATGAGTCTACCTTGTTTATTTTGGCATGATATTTATGTCATAATCATATATTTGACATGTTCTAAATATGTCAAAAGTTGAATATAAATGCATGGATCACTAGTTATATATGATGTTGTATTATGAATGTTATTTCGGGTATGAACTGCCCAATGTTAAATTATGTTGATATACCTTGCCATGGATGAAATAAATATGAAAAATATGCCCAAGTAAGTCATTGAGGGACAAGGTATAGTTGGCATGCCATAGAGTCCAGCAGCACGCTGCACACTCGGCTTAGCACTATAGTGTATATAAAGGACACTTAGATATGGTGGGCACGTCCTTATGTGTATTAGCACTTCGGTGCATATTTGACTTGTTTACCCAGGGTCCTCATAGGCTTATATTTGAGGAACAGGGTATAGTTGGCATGTCATAGAGTCCAGCAGCACACTGCATACTCGGTTTAGCACTATAGTGTATATAAAGGACACTTAGTGCATATGGTGGGCACGACCTTATGTGTATTATGGTGGGCACGACCTTATGTGTATTAGCACTTCGGTGCATATTTGACTCGTGTACCCAGGGTCCTCATTGGCTTATATTTGGGCTATGGTTTATTGGTTAATAAAAGATAAATAGGTGAACAAGCTTATGAACTTTTGGAATAAATGACAAGTATATTGGTAAGAAATTTATATCCGGTTTATATTATGTTAATATATGATTAACATAATGGTAATACATATCTAGTGATCATGATGCATTTATGCATATAAAGTATATTATGACAAATGGACAAGCATGAAAGTCTTATGACATTGGCATATAGTAAATCATTACTAATGCAATGTGAAAGTTGATGCATTGGCATATATATATATATATTATGTTATATAAACGTAGCCATGAAGTCAAATAAAGTTTAAATTATTGTTATTAACTTCCTTTATTGCCTCACTAAGTTCGTACTTAGTGTGTGTTTGATTGTGCACACGTAGGCAAATCAAGATGAGAGTGAGAAGAGCATTGCATCAATATTGGAAAGCTCAACAGGTAATCACAGTAATCATATCCTAGTTGAGGTTTGATTATTATAGTGGCATGTATACTTGCTAAACCTATTTGAGTCGTGATTGGCCTTTAAAGTTCGTTATGGTTTCATAATAATTGGCGTTTCTAAAAAGGTTCAAAGTTAAGAGTAACCATAGGTGATGAGTTGCATGCTAAGATAATTGAGAGCATGTATATTTAAGGATAGAAAAGTTGTGACATTCCTGATTTGTGTTCGTCGTATGGATACGAAAATGGGTGTTACAAAATAGTCAGTCAAAAAAGGAGAGAGATAGAGAAAAAGAGAGAATAAAGGAAAAAGAAAAAAGAAAAGAAAAGAAAAGAAAAGAGAATAACAGAAAAAAGAAAGAGAGAAAGGAAAGAATAAAAGAAAAGAAAAGAATAAAAGAAAAAAGAAAGGAGAAAGAGAAAAGAAAAAATAAAAGGAAAGAAAAGAATAAAATAAAGAGAGAAAGAAAAGAATACATTACATGAGTACGACAATGCAAGAACGAAGCTTAGCTGAAAGAAATGATTAAGAGACTTCAGAAAATATCGATTTTAAAGAACCTTGGAAGATTAATTACCTTTAGATAGAAAGCAAGACGATTCAAAGGTACAGAAAAAGGAAATGACTTCTAGGGTGAAAACCCAAAAAATGGGCAGTCTAGAGTGATCCCGGAAATAAAGATAAAAGAGTAATCTGCCTGAGCATGTTGGCATCAATGTCTGGCTAGAATACAAGTCGGTCTGAAGATAAAGAAGAAGGAAATGACCTATAGGGTGAAAACCTAAAAAATAAGCAGTCTATAGCGATCTCGAAAATAAAGAGGAAAGAGTATCCTATCTGAGCAAGTTAAATACATGATGAAGGCTTTGATTAGAAGAAAAATTCCCCAAAAATTTTATATAAAATCCTCTATTCAAGTAAATATCAGTTTTGAAGAGTTATAGAGGATTGATCACTGTAAGCCTCTTAGCCCGGCCTAGCCGAAACCTGATTAAAAGAGCCACATTAGGTTTGTCGGGGCCAACCAAGCTAAAACCCTAAACCGAGCCCTATTATTTTTTTATCTTGTCTAGGTGCATTTTGTTAATGTCCTATGTGAACATGCTTCAACGACAGCGTGACTTTTAAATTAGATTATAATTCAAGGTCCAATTGATTCAAGACTCAGATAAGGGACCAAAACATAAATACTGCAAATTATAGGGCATTTGACTCAATTATCGTTACCAACCTTTGACTAATCCATTTACATGCTTGCAGGTTAATTTCCATTCCAAAATAATCACACAATCTCAAACAATTGCATTCGTAACAAACAGGGACCAAATTGCAAGATTTCCAAACTTTAGAACAAAACATCATATATTCAACAAGGTGTACCGATACTGGAAGGCTCCGTACCGATACGACCTAACTAAAAAAATGATTTCCCATACCGGTACACATGTATCTGTATCGATACAATTTGTTGACCAACCCAAACCGCTACGGCCTTGACCCCTTACCGATCCCCTCTTTTCAATTTCAAAAATCAGAATTCCAGTAACCAAAATGCGTACTGATACGGTACCCTGCGTACCAGTACGATGTATTTAAATCGAAGGGGTTGCACTGATCTTCAAACTTGTGTACCGAAACAAGCATTCTTTTTCCTTAAGGCATACCGATACGGTGGCTAGGCGTACCGGTACCCAAAGCTTAAACTCGATGAATTGAGCCTCAAAAGGTCCTCACGTACCGATCCTGAGGTACCCGTACCGATACACAAAGGCTTGTAATGACCTCTAGGTCCAACATATGGCACTTTGGCTCACTTCAATCAACTTTAACACTTAACAAATCAACATATAATATCTTCAACATGCTTGAACATCATCATATTAGCATAACAAACATATCCAAACACCAAATCTAGAGGCATGCTTCCTAGTCCACATCCAAAACATAAAACCAATCACAACACAGCCACATTAAGCCACTTACAAAACCAAATCAACCAATACAACTTGCCTAAACAGGGAGTTCATCAAAAACCCATCCAAAACATCTTTTGACACATTGCCATTATTACTACTTTTCAACGTTCCAAACCGTACTTTGAAAACAAGTCCTTGGAATTCCTTTACTTGCTTCCTTGCTGCCTCAAACCTTAATTCTCTGCATTGATGAAAAAGAAAGCGTAAGCACACTAGGCTTAGTGAGGAATGCTCAAACAAAAACAATCATCAATGCAAGTTAAATCATTTCACATCTCTTTTGAAAATTACTTTTCAAAACTCTTTAAAACATCATGGAAACATCATGCCTTATCAAAACCATGCACTTAAAATTTCCAAAAATCATATTAAACCATATGCAACATGTATCATGGATTCTACGGCAAAGTCCCATTTACTACCCTCAATTTAAGCTTTCCCATGCATACTACCAATGCAAGGCTTAAAAAGTAAGACATGTTTAAACCACATTAAACAACATAATCCATCTCATGATACATAAACAATTATACTGGCTTCCAAGTGATCATTTACCAAGTTTCTACTTTACAAAATATAACATCGGATACACAGATTCAACAAGTGTTCCCTCAACACCTAACAAACAATCTACCAGTAACACAAGGCTTACACACGGGAGTATTCAGTACACATAAACCCCTCCACCGTTGTGACACCTGTGGTGGAGTATTCGGTACACATAAACCCCTCAACATCACTCATCGGTACGATGTTTAATCCACTAACGGGAGACTTCGGTACATATAAACCCATTGACCGTTAGGGTACTTGAATGGACTATTCGGTACACCATATAAACCCTTCGACATCCAAGACGCCTTTTTATAGTGCACTATCAATCCTATGGCCGACCAACTATATCCGATTTCATTTACAAACCATTTTATAGCATCACTTTCCAATATAATTCATTTAACATCAACAACTCATTGTTTTCATATGCATCATCAAAATGATTTAACCAATGCAATAAACCTTGCATTAACCAATGTTTATTAACATTAACAAAACATGCATTACTTCCAAATGCTACAACATCATTTTGTAACCAATTTCCAGCATTAAACCATGCTCAAAACATGTATATACAGTGAGTAATTTAAACCATGTAAAACAAGTGCATCAAACTATTAGCCAAACTGAGTTCGAGAGAGAATTCATCCTTTACTTTCTTCTGAGCTTAGACCAGCGTTTCAAGCTCGATCTAAACCCCCAAACATAACTTCCAAACATTTGCAAATTTGAAAACTCATTTCCACTCACCGACTCGCAAAGCCTCGCTTGCCGATGCGGCAATCGCGCCTCTAAAGCTTCCGAAATCAACTTTCAAGCTTGAAGACCAACTTCCCTTGCTTTTATCCACACAAAATAGAGGTACATTGCATCAAAATGAAATCAGCATCACAACAACACTAAATCTCAACATCATTTATCCAATTTCCCATCACAACACCCAAAACTAACAACAAACCCCATCCAAACTTAACCCAGCCATAACCTAACATTTCAACACATCAATTACCATCAATCAACATAAAAAGACTCATCTCTAACATCCGTAAATCTCCAGCATTCAATTAACCACCACAACTCCTCAAAAACACAAAACTAGAAACCTAGAAAATTAGAGAGTCACATAGTTTCAGGATTCCAATGTAAAACTCATTCATTAACATTATTCAACATCAAAATTATGATTGAAATAAATCAAGAACCCATCAAAACAGAACCTATGCGAAAATCCTTCACTTAAATCAATTAAACCACAATTCAAATTTCCACAATTAAATCATCAAATCAAGTTAGAAAACATGTGTAAATGATCAATAACTTGAGAATTTCAATAAAGATGTAACACCCCTTGACCGGTTTAGGAGACAAACCGAGTTAAGGAGTATTACCAACAAACAAGAGAAAACAACTATCAATCAAGGAAGAACTTACATCCAAGAACACGGAGACTTTAAAACTGTTTGCATAATCTGAGTACAATTATTAATATATTGTTCCCATTAAATCAAGCTAGCATTTAAACCATCTTGTTACCTTAATAGCATGTTAAAATTTAGTCAAACCAAAAGCATGTCATTTGAAAGAAAGAGGCAATAATGTAAACCAAACACCAAGTAATTCATCAGAATTGTGAATCTACTAGACACCATTCGAAACATGCTCTAAGTTGATCTAGTTTATCTTAGTATCATTCCAAAGTTTTTTTTTTATTTTAAAAAAAATTTAAGATATTACATTTACAATCACTTACAAGGGTTCTAATATCATCAAGCATTTCATAATAAAGATCATAACTCCAAACTACAAGCATTTCAAACATGTTGCAGAAAAGATCTAAATAAGTGCTAACCTTTCGAATTACATCTCACTATAATATAGCCATATCATATATACTTCCAAAATATTAATTCAAACTTAATTATTATGACCTATTCAAACTAAACATCCCATCACATATAAACAAATATATATTCAAAACCAACTACAACTCTACCAACCAAAAAGTTATGATCATTTAAATCACAAACACTCGCAAGCAAAAGAGGGCCCTTATTTACACATAGCACAGGACCTTTATAAAATTTACATACCAAAATAGCAAAATAGCATCCTAAATGCTTTATACATGTATTCCAATTATGTGCCACCATCTAGGAGTCTAAAAAAGTAGGATTATAAACATACTTCTTGTACTTGTGATCTGACCGAAACTCAAAGGATACGAAAACAAGCTTTTCCCTGAAATGGAGTGAAAAGATTACATAAGTTTACACATAGTGAGGTAATCTAAAGTAAGTAATAGCATGAAACATCAATATATCCTTTCACCAAAATCTTTTAACCTCATATAGTTCTAAGCTTGGATAAGAGATTAGTCATTTTTATAACAAGACAATCAAATCAACATTCACCTAAATACAAGGGTACCTAACAAAACAAATACAATACATACATGGTGTTTGGGACAAGGGATATACACGTATGCATGAGTACTCAAACCAAACATATACAAATGCGCACTAGCATTTGATCAAGACTTATACATTTAAAAATTCAAAATATCTATAGATAAATAAGTATTCCAACAAAACATATCTATTCACTCAAAGATATTCAATAATCAATGGATTCATATTACTTGTTAAGCAAGTCATTCCCAAACTCATTGATTTAACTTATAAACTTTCATGGTCTCTCTATTAACATAACTTACCAATACGTAAGTTACTTGGCATATAGAATGTCAGCATAGCATATCACAATTCAAGAGTTACTTGGCATATAGAATATCAACGTAGTATATCACAATTCAAGGTTTTCTTACCATATAAGGTGACAACATAACATATCACAATCAAGAGTTATTTGGCATTATAAGGTATCAACATAGCATATCACAATTCAAGGGTTACTTAGCATATAAGGTGACAACATAATGTATCAAAATCAAGAGTTACTTGGCATATAGAATATCAACATAGTATATCACAATTCGAGGTTTTCTTAGCATATAAGGTGACAACATAACATATCACAATCAAGAGTTATTTGGCATATAAGATATCAACATAGCATATCACAATTCAAGGGTTACTTAGCATATAAGGTGACAACATAACATATCACAATCAAGAGTTACTTGGCATATAAGATATCAACATAGCATATAACAATTCAAAGGTTACTTAACTTTTAAGATGATTTCTTAATTTGACTTGCAAATTTCATTATTGTTCTTTAATATAGCCTTGAGGTTCAAGTAACAGCCTAGGTACACAAATCCCCCAACCAACTGTCGCCAAATAAAATGGTACTCGTAGTACCGGTCAATCCCTCCTACTATCGCCAAGTGACCACAACACTTTCCTCCTACTATCACCAAATAAGGATTATAGTCCAGGACTGTATTCCACCCCAAACACGAGCTCTATAGACTCTACGACAAGCCAACTATACCTATGACTGACTCGAAACCAAGGCTTTACAATTACATCTTATCATATCAAAGTCGAAATTGAGCATAGCTCCTTATTCAAATAAACAAGTAATCATATCTTATGTAATTTAGATATGAGCATAGCTCCACATTCGTATTATCACATGATACGAGCTTATAAATTATCACATCTTGTCATAATCTGAATTGATCATAGTTTCACATTCTTATAGTCAAATGAACAAAACTTAATGTTCTTTCAAATTAGGCAAGTATTCAAGTCATATGAATTTCTCAATACATTTTTCATCGTATTCGATTAGTAGTATAACGTGGTCTATTATCAAACATATTCAAGTGTAGATAGTTTTCAAATTGAGAATGCCATCAATTCAAACATAGCACATCATATAGAATCCTTACCAATTAGATACTTACTTCAATCCAATCTCATTCAATCATAGCTTAA
This sequence comes from Hibiscus mutabilis, assembly GCA_019671005.1. NCBI lineage: Eukaryota > Viridiplantae > Streptophyta > Magnoliopsida > Malvales > Malvaceae > Hibiscus > Hibiscus mutabilis. Next base: position 39,801,535 of record CM033732.1, read on the forward strand.
CACAAGTATAAGATAATATAAAAAAATGTTAGAAGATGCTCGGGAAGGTTTCTAGCCTATCTCGAGACTTTAAACTATACTCACAGATTAATCAAAGCTAAGTACGCTCCTGAATCTTGATTTCTTTTTGCTTTTCAACCATGTTACCCGACTTGATTCTTGTTTCCTTAACTAGTTCATAGTCTAATACAACAAGTATGACATGCATTAAAATTCATTTGTTGTATTATAAACAAAATCATACTTTTTTATATACTAAAACAACCCCAAATACATATGTATTTGATCATATAAACACAAAGCAGTCCATGACATTTACAAGTGCTCAAAACAATCCACTTGTGTTCATGAATATGCAAAACAATTCTGTTTTCATACACACACATAATACATGTTTAAAAAGTCCCTGGCATTTTTATATACATTCAAAACAGTCCATACACTTTGCATACATACTTATACACACTAAAACAATCCACCAATGTTCTTAAAGCATGCAAAAACAGTCCATTAAATATGTTCCCATATATTTTTAGAACAGTCCACTTATTAGCAAAGCAATTTCCCCTGCTTAGAACACCAAATCAGCCCTTATACCCTTTTTAAAATAATTCCCCTGTTTTTAAAGTACCAATTCTGTACATTTTCTTTCATCAAATCAGTCCCAAACATCCATTTATTCTCACAAACAATCCTAAAAAACTATTTTTACCTAGCATAGCAATTCTTAAGAAAACAACCCCCTAAATTTGGTTTTTAAGGCAGTCGAATGTTCTTATTAAACTACATAATCACTATACCATTTCAAGCTCAATTTACTTCAGGATTCATCAAACAATCATCCCTTGTGACAATTTCTAAAGTTCAATATCAAGAAAATCAACATTTTAACTATTTTGTAATATCATAATTGTTCACTAGGTACCAATGGCATCATTCGAGTGGTTCAACACCTTATCCAAGATTTTCATGGACATTATATAGTAGCTTCCAACTCGTTTCATACACATTCCGTTATAAATCTTAATTCATTTAACCAATTCCACCTAGACCAAACCAACCCAACATTGAACAATCAAGCAATCCAACCATTTCACAATTTAAATGAATCAAGAATTGCATTGCATGAATTTAATTTCTAATATTTCTATCAACCATAAAATTCATGATAATTTATCATCAATTACATAATTTAAGCTTGAATAAGAAGATTAGGATAGTGTGATCACCTTTCTCCCCAAGCTAAACGATCACAAATCAAGAAATAAACTAAGTGCATAAACTCTTGCAAGCTTTCTCTCAACTCCCTCTTTAAGATGAAGGGTTTTCGATTCTTGGAGGATGAAGAGGATGAAGAAGAAATTGTTGGCTGTTTTTCTCCCTAGAACCGAGACCCCCTAACAAAAGTCATGATCAAATTTTGACACATGGATAACTTCTTACAAATCTCAAAATTTTGCATGCAACTCTCTCCTAATCAAAACGTTCAGTTTTAACCTTCATAAAATTGACTATGCAAAATTCATTTACTTCAATTTGGTCCACTAAAGTCACATACTAATACTTCTAGCTTTATTCTAAAATGAATCGAACAAGTAAGCTAGCATTCAAAATATTAACATATTCTAGACCGGTATTTGGGTTATTACAATCCTTTTCCCCTAAAAGAAAATTCGTCCTCAAATTTTACCTGAGGTGAACAGATAAAGATATAGGCCTTTCATGGCTGTCCTAGGCTCCCAAGATGTTTCTCCAATCTTGTGATTCACCATAGTACTTTGATAGGGGAAACAGATTGGTTACGAAACCTTCTAATCATGTTTTAGAGTTTGGATTGGTTCTTCTTTGTAGAACAGTTTTGAATTGAGTTCTATTTCTTCAAGCTTTAGCATATGGATGGGTCTGATCGGTATTTGCGATGCATGGAGACATGAAACACATATGGGTCTTGTTAAATTCAATATGTAGAGCTAAACGATAAGCCACCAAATCAAACTTTACAAGAATCTCAGAAGGTTCAAGAAACCAGGCTAAGATTCATTTTCTTTCTAAATCCCAATACTCTCTCCCATGGCAAGATATTCATGAACTCTTGATCTTTCACTGCATACAGAACATCTCTTCTCTTATGACCAGCATAAGCTTATTGTTTATTGACGGCTTCTTTTAATCCATTACAGACGAATTTTATTTGTTCTTCCATATCTCTAAGGAGTTTAGGTCATGAAGCCTTGTTTTCACCCAATTCTTTCTATCATCAGTTACGTAAGCTCAAAACATATCTTCTACTATTAAATCACTTAACTGCATCATTCTCTCTAGAGACAAAATTAGATCATTCACAAGATTCATAGCTTTGCGATCCCATTTATACCGGTGAAGTTGGTTAGGTTGTACAAGTTCTATAGGAACCCGATGTTTAGCTTTAATCTTCTGGCTAGCTAAACACTTGGGTATAAAAGCTGTAATAGCAGGCTTCATTCCTGGCCACCAAAATAACTTCTTTGATCGTATGCAATTAATTCTAAAAAAAATTTCTGATCCCACTAACATTTCTGAAAAGTCATCAACCATTTGATCAAGTCTTCTTAAAATTCATCCAAATCCTCACGCAGGTATTCTATAACCGTGGAAAGACACTTTCGATAACCAAACTTCCATAATTGTTAATTTTGCATAAAGTTGATAATCTCAAAGGGTTTGCAAAACAATTCAAAGGTGTTTCAAATATTCATCCTCATCCATGGAGTAAACAAAATTATCATCAATGAAGACTACTACAACCTATTCGAATAGAGTTTGAAAATTTGATTCGTAAGGTCCATAAATGTGACAGGAGCATTTGCCAAGCTAAGTGGCATTACAAGAAATTTGTAATAATTACGTCAAATCCTGCACCAGTCTTTAGTACATCATTTTCCTTAACTTCCATTTGATAGCATTCAGATTGTAGATCAATCTTGGAAAATGCCATAGCATCCTTAAGATGATCAAACAAGTCTTCGATTTCAATTCAACTTTCCAAATCGAAGGTAATCCCGGAAGCCCTTCAGATTATAATCCAAGAGTTTCAAAGACATCTAGGATTGTTTCAAGAATAAATCTTGGTTTTATTAAAAATCAGATATAGCAGCAAACAAAGTCATTGGTTCGGATGGTTTCTTATTTATCAAGAATATAGATTTCTTTCTAACCCTTGAAGGAAGAATCCCTTCTTATGATAATCTACCCAAGAAAGATGTTTACTTAGTCAATCAAATCCCAGAATAGGGTCAAATTCATAGAAGGGTAGGGCTAAAGATCGTCAGGAAAGGAAATTCTTCGTATGAATGAATGACAGATTCTTATACATTCGGTTTATTACAACCCTATCTCCCTGAGAAATGGTGGTAAAAAGATTATAATTTGTAGGTTCAGAAATTAATTTAAACCTTTCAAAGGAGGCAGATTATATAAAGGAATAAGTTGTTCTAGAATCAAACAAGACATATACAAGATTTGAATACAATTCAATTATACTCACGAAGGTATAAACTTCAATGTTAAGCTAACTTGTCTAACGAAGCCCTCGGTTGCACAACTAAAGGAAGAACGGGAGGAGCTAAAGGATTTTGTATCAGAAAAGAAATAAATTGGTTAAACACTTCCATCATACTGAGGAAATATTTTATTATTACTGACTTATCCTTACATAACTTCCATTGTAGGAGAACCAGCTGGGCTTTCTTTATCCCGGCCCTAACTTGTTTCAAACATCTTCTTAATTCAATAATACAAAAAGAACTTTTATTAAACACTGATCACAATTACTTGTCAAATATAACTATCAGCATACAAAAGAGCTCGTATCAATCACAGATCACAAGTACTGTTCAAATTTAACTCCTAGGTGGCACAATAACTCACGATGATGCAACGAGTCTTGGTTTAGTATGAGAATTGACTAAACTCTAGCTATGATACCAATAAATGTAACACCCCTTGACCGGTTTAGGAGATAAACCGAGTTAAGGAGTATTACCAACAAACAAGAGCAAACAAGAGCAAACAACTATCAATCAAGGAAGAACTTACATCCAAGAACACTAAGAATTTAAAACTGTTTTCATAATCCGAGTACAATTATTAACATATTGTTCCCATTAAATCAAGCTTAGCATTTAAACCATCTTGTTACCTCAATAGCATGTTAAAATTTAGTCAAACCAAAAGCATGTCATTCGAAAGAAAGAGGCAATAATGTAAACCAAACACCAAGTAATTCATTAGACTTGTGAATCTACTAGACACCATTCGAAATATGCTCTAAGTTGATATAGTTTATCTTATTATCATTTCAAAGTTTTTTTTAATTTAAAAAAAAATTAAGATATTCCATTTAGAATCACTCACAAGGGTTCTAATGTCATCAAGCATTTCATAATAAAGATCATAACTCCAAACTACAAGCATTTCAAACATGTTGCAGAAAAGATCTAAATAAGTGCTAACCTTTCGAATTACATCTCACTATAATAGAGCCATATCATATATACTTCCAAAATATTAATTCAAAAATTAGGCATGGTCAAGGATCTAATTCGAGTACTTTACTTCATTATTATGACCTATTCAAACTAAACATCCCATGACACATAAACATATATATATATCCAAAACCAACTACTACTCTACCAACCAAAAAGTTATGATCATTTAAATCACAAACGCTCACAAGTAAAAGACCTTTATAAAATTTACATACCAAAATAGCAAAATAGCTTCCTAAATGCTTTATACATTTATTCCAATTATGCGCCACCATCTAGGAGTCTAAAAAAGTAGGATTATAAACATACTTCTTGTACTTGTGATCTGATCAAAGCTCAAAGGCTACCAAAACAATCTTTTCCCTGAAATGGAGTGAAAGGATTGCATAAGTTTACACATAGTGAGGTAATTTAAAGTAACTAATAGCATGAAACATCAGTTTACCCTTTCACCAAAATCTTTTAACCTCATATAGTTCGAAGCTTGGATAAGAGATTAGTCATTTTTATAACAAGACAATTGAATATGCATCCTAAATATAAGGGTACTCAAAAAACACATACAAATACACACATGGTGTTTGGGACAAGGGATATACATGTATGCATGAGTATTCAAGCCAAACATATACAAATGTATACCTAGAATTTGATCAAGACTTATACGTTTAAACATTCAAAATATCTATAGATAAACAAGTATTCCAACAAAACATATCTATTCACTAAAGATATTCAATAATCAATGGATTCAAATTATTTGTTAAGCAAGTTATTTCCAAACTCATTGATTTAACTTATAAAATTTCATGGTCTCTCTATTAACATAACTTACCAATACGTAAGTTAATTGGCATATAGAAATGTCAGTATAGCATATCACAATTCAAGAGCCACTTGGCATATAGAATATCAATGTAGTATATTACAATTCAAGGTTTTCTTAGCATATAAGGTGACAACATAACATATCACAATCAAGAGTTACTTGGCATATAAGATATCAACATAGCATATAACAATTCAACGGTTACTTAACTTTTAATATTTTAAGATTATTTCTTAATTTGACTTGCAAATTTCTTTATTGTTCTTTAATATAGCCTTGAGGTTCAAGTAACAGCATAGGTACACGAATCCCTAACCAACGATCGCCAAATAAAATGGTACTCGCAGTACCGGTCAATCCTTCACACTATCAGCAGTCCATGACATTTACATGTGTGTAATCACTCATTTTTATCTGAGTTTGTAATATTGTGCTGTAATAATATAGTAATTGGTTAATATTGTCACGTGTTTGCATATATGTATGTGTGTACATGTGATTAATGCATGCGTAATATCTATATGTGTGGATATTCATGTTGATTATGTGTGTGATTGTGTATGCATGTAGGATTGTATATGATATTAATTAAAATGTGTAATATATTAATATTTGTATATATGTTTGCATGCACATTATTAAAATTATTATTACGAATACGAAAGAGTATTGCATGAATTGTATATGTGTGTACATAAGCATGTATGTGTATGTGTCCATGTACGTGTACGTTTATATGCATGTATATATACGTATTAATTATTATTAATAATATTATTATTACTAATGTAAACAGACAAAGTGCCATAAACCCAAAAAAAATATAATAATAAATTAATATCCAGTCCATTATAATTTACAAACCCACAATCTTTTACATTGGGCCCTAACCGGCCAGCCCACATCCTAAGAAACCCTAATCCATATTGGAACCCTAATACCCTTCTTTCATCTTGCGCAGCTGCACGAGGGCCCTTGGATCAGACCTGGATCCAACGGCCACGATTGAAGCATAAAGACGCCTCATCTACCGCGTGAAGTCCACGCACGGGCTGTTGGGTTCCCTACTCACGCGTGTGAGACGTGCAAGACCATCTATCTTCTTCAGGCCACGTGGCGCGATCCCAGACCAATGCATCATTTCCAAGGCCTCATCTCAGCCACCCGATCATCGAGCAGTCCTAGCCGTTGGATCAGATCTGATCCAACGGATAGGAACGATTCTGGCGATAATAATCGCCTCGCCTCTCGAGACGCCAGTCTGCGCAGACGAACGGTCACTTCCACCACACCGCTCCCCATGCCGGCCGTACCAACCACCAAGTACGGCCGGGCATGCCAAAGACGCAAACACAGAAAGGCATCAGAAAATCAGGTCAGAAAAGAGATATCTTATGTACTAGTCTAAGAGAAACAAAAAGAGGCAGAGAGGATATATGTAACAAAAAGAAAAAAATGAAAGAGCTCAGTTCAGTTGTAACCCACTTTTTCAGAAATACAAACAAGTCTCATCCATTCGTTATTTGCTCAAAAAAAAACTTACAGAGATCGTACAAAGGTATCTATCCATCTTGAATATTGCATGCATGCATGCATGTATTCTAAAAGTAAGGAAGGGAAAGGAGAGTGAAGTTTTACCTTCGGTGGTCAGTTCCTCTACCGGCAACAAGCCTTAATCTGGTGAGCCGGCTAAAAGGGGAAGGTGTTCCTTCGGTCTAAAAAGAAGAAAACATATACGGTTTTTGTTTTTCTTTTCTTAGATCTAGGACGAAGAGGGGCTTTTTCTCCAAATCCAAGTTCGGATTCGAGTTTAGGGTGAAGTAACGTTCATAACCATATGGGGCACTTTTTGTTATCGGGTGATGCCATTTGGGCTAAAGAACGCAGGGGCAACATACCAAAGAGCAATGGTGACTCTTTTCCATGACATGATGCACAAAGAAATAGAAGTATACATGGACGAAATGATTGCCAAATCCCGAATAGAGGAGGAGCACCTACAGAACTTGAGAAAACTATTCCAAAGACTACGGAAGTACCAGCTGAGGCTCAATCCTGCCAAGTGTACCTTCGCCGTTACTTCTGGAAAACTCCTAGGGTTCGTGGTAAGCAGAAGAGGGATTGAGATCGATCCAGATAAATTGAAAGCCATCCAGGATCTCTCGCCACCCCACACTCAGAAGGAAGTTCGCGGTTTCCTGGGGAGGTTGAATTATATCTCTCGTTTCATTTCCCAATTAACCGACCGATGTGACCCGGTCTTCAGACTTCTTAGAAAAGAATAATTCTGGTGTGTGGATGAGGAATGTCAAAGAGCCCTAGAAAAGATCAAAAAGTACCTGACAAATGCTCCAATTTTAGTCGCACCAGTACGAGATCGACCATTAATTCTCTACCTGACAGTCTTTGAGAATTCAATGGGATGCGTATTGGGGCAACACGATGAGTCAAGAAAAAGGGAGCAAGCCATCTATTACCTAAGCAGGAAATTCAATGATTGTGAAATGCGGTACCCGCCAGTGCAGAAGCTGTGTTGTGCTCTAGTTTGGGCTACCAAGCGGCTTAGGCAGTATATGTTGTACCATACTACTTGGTTGATATCCAAGCTAGACCCATTGAAGTTCTTAATGGAAGCGCCAGCACTAACAGGAAGGATGGCCCGATGGTAAATGCTCTTATTCGAATTCGATATTGTATACGTGAGACAGAAAGCCGTAAAGGGGAGTGCCATAGCAGATTTCCTAGCTAGTCGTACCTCGGACGACTATGAGGCATTGAACTTTAATTTCCCAGACGAAGACTTGATGTGCATTACAACCAAGGAAGAGGTTTCAGATGATAAATCATGGAAGCTTTACTTCGATGGAGCCTCTAATGCCCTCGGACATGGGATAGGAGCCGTGCTAATTTCTCTTGAGGATGTCTATTATCCCTTCACCAGCAGATTAGAATTATTCTGTACCAACAATATAGCTGAATACGAAGCTTGCGTTATGGGACTAAATTCAGCTATTGAAAGAAAGGTTAAGGAACTTCGAGTATTCGGAGATTCATCCTTAGTAATTTACCAATTGCGTGGAGAATGGGAAACCAGGGACCCGAAGTTGGTCAAATATTATGAATTGATTCAAGAGCTCACCAAGGAGTTTGAAAGGGTCAGCTTCAATTACCTTCCCCGATAAGAAAATCAGATGGCAGACGCCTTAGCGACCCTGGCATCCATGTTTAAAACAAACACTGGGGCAGAAATGAAGCCCATTGAGATGCAGACGTTTGAAAGGCCTGCTCATTGTTGTAATGTACAAGAAGAGATTGATGGAAACCCATGGTACTATGACATCTTGCAATATGTCAAGCTTCGAAAATATCCAGAAGGAGCAAATGACAATGACAGAAAAACACTCAGAAAAATGGCAACAAGATATGTCCTAGATGGGGAGATCCTATATAGGAGAAGTCATGATCAGACATTGCTGAGATGTGTGGATGCTCGAGAGGCGAAGGAGATTTTAGCCGAGGTACATGATGGGCTCTGTGGAACGCACGCCAACGGGCTGTCTATAGCCCGAAAAATTATGAGATATGGCTATTTCTGGTTGACCATGAAGGGAGATTGTATTGATTACGCCAGGAAATGCCACAAATGCCAAATTTACGCTGACAAGATTCACGCACCCCCATCGCCTCTGGACACAATGAATTCTCCGTGGCCTTTTGCGGCGTGGGCCATGGACGTCATAGGGCAGATTCATCCGAAAGCTTCCAATGGACACCGTTTCATTTTAGTCGCTATAGACTACTTCACTAAATGGGTAGAGGCAGTGTCTTACGCCAACATCACAAGGACTACAGTATGTAAGTTCTTAAAGAAGGAGATTATTTGTCGATACGGATTGCCGGAAAGGGTCATCACCGACAATGCTTCCAATTTGAATAACAAAATGATGACGGACGTGTGCACTCAATTCAAGATAACACACCATAATTCCACAGTCTATCGTCCTAAAATTAATGGAGCAGTGGAAGCAGCAAACAAGAACTTAAAGAAGATCATAGCAAAGACGACGGATACCTATAGGGATTGGCATGAGAAGTTGCCATTTGCCCTTTTCGCATATAGGACGTCCGTTCGCACATCAACGGGGGCAACACCCTACTCCTTGGTGTATGGTACCGAAGTAGTACACCCCATCGAGGTAGAGATCCCATCCCTCCGGGTCTTAAATGAAGTAAAATTGGAAGAAGCCGAATGGGTGCAGGCCAGACTCGACCAGCTACATCTCATTGATGAAAAGAGACTAAAGGCCATTTGTCATGGTCAGATGTACCAAAAGCGGATGATGCAGGCATACAATAAAAAGGTGCGCCCAAGAAAATTTAGAGAGGGAGATCTGGTGCTCAAGAAAATCCTCCCGATTCAGAAAGATTCTCGAGGAAAGTGGATGCCCAACTGGGAAGGGTCGTACGTGGTAAAAAAGGCCTTCTCAGGAGGAGCCCTAATCCTAACAGAAATGGATGGAGACGAGCTAAAAAACCCTATAAATTCTGATGTTGTTAAGAAATACTATCTTTGAAAAAAAAGAAATAAAAAGAAGAAAAGAACAAAAATGGAGAGCTCAGGGCGAAAACCTGAAATAGGGTGTCTTGAAGCAGAGGAAGGACCCGAGTTGAAAACCCTTAAAGGGCGGCTCGGATAAATTGAAAGGTTGGATATCCGGAGAGAAGGGTTATCCCCATGAACACAGTGAAGAGGGAGCTTCAGGTAAAAGATTCTACGCCGGTTGACAGGATCATGTATCATTCATACCGAAGATAATGAGGGATCTTGTATTTTATACTTAATTTTTCTTCTTTCTCATGTGTGTCATACCTCTTTTAAGATATCCCAAGCCCCTAATCGTAATAAAATCGTGTTTTTGAGCATCCATTCCTTGCCTTCTTGTTAATTTCAGGCAAATAAGCTAACATAGGCTTATGGTAAAACAAGAGATTTTTGAGCATTACTGTTATCTAACCTTAAAAATGCAGGTGATAAAAAAACGATGTTAACTTCACCCTCTAGCTCCCTACAAAACGGCTGTTGATAGGGAAGGCGGAAAGCTTCAAACAATCGGATATGATGACCAATGGTGTACGCCCTGCTTATTCAAAGAAAGCATGCGAGATAACAAGAGAGATCTCCCGGGTGAAAACCCAGAAGGGCACCCCTAAAAAAAAACTCTAAAGCGAAAACCCGAAAGGGCAAACTGAGAAAAAGAAAGGTTGGAATGGTTGAACCTGACCGTGAAGTGGGGTATCGCCGCCCGTGAAAAAGGAGAAAGTGAACAACGAGATCGAATAAGGACTAAAGCAAGCCCACCAAGATATTGACACTCATGCATCATGAATATTCAGACATCACTAGGATTAGGAGCATGTCAATTCATTTGTCATAGCATTTTGTTTTATCTTAGACAGGTATCTATGGATTCAAAGAGACATCGGTAGCCATCGTGGTGTGAATCCCAAATGTGAAGAAAATGGTTCTACATACAAAAGGCCTATGTTTCCAAGCGCCTGCAGAGAGAGGTTCTATATAGGAAGAATCCGCCGCTCCGAGGCTTCAGAAGCTGAAAGTTTTGTATAGGAATGACTTACAGCTCCAAGGTGAAGACTAGCAGTTCTATATAGGAAGAACTCCCAGCCGAAGAAATTCACCCGTGACACAAGGTTATATAGGAAAACCTGTTGTGTCTGAAAGCAAAGAGTCTTATATAGGAAGGGCTCCGAGCTTCACTGTCTTATAGTAAAAGATTCTATATAGGAAGAATCCGTAGCTCCAAGATTTCAGAAGATGAAAGTTTTATATAGGAAGGACTTACAGCTCCAGGGTGAAGACTAGCAGTTCCATATAGGAAGAGCTCCCAGTCAAAGGAATTCACCCATGACACACAAGGTTATATAGGAAAACCTGCCGTGTTTGAAAGCGAAGAGTCTTATATAGGGAGGGCTCCGAGCTTTACTGTCTTAGAGTGAGGGGTTTTATATAGGAAGAACCTGTAGCTCTGAGATTACAGAAGCTAAAAGTTCTATACAGGAAGGACTGACGGCTCTAGGGTTTGAAGACTAGCAGTTCTATACAGAAGGGACTCCTAGTCGGAAGAATCCATCAGCGACGCAGAAGGTTTGATATAGGAGAAACCAACGTTGAAGGCGAAGAGTTCTATACAGGAAGGACTCCAAGCTTTACTGTCTCGGAGTGAAAGGTTCTATATAGGAGGAACTCATAACTCGAGGCTTCAGAGTGAAGGGTTCTATATAGAAAGGGCCTGTAGCTCCAAGATCGGAAGGTGACGAAGTTCTATATAGGAAGAGCTTATAAGCCTGAAGATTCAACTAAGAAAGAACGAAAAGTTTTAGAAGAACACGTGACTCCAAAGCTACAAAAAGGGAAGTCGGATAAAAATGAGTGCTTATGATCTTTGCTTTGTTCTTGTTTCACAAGAACAAGCAAAGAGGGGCAACTGTAATCACTCATTTTTATCTGAGTTTGTAATATTGTGCCGTAATAATATAGCAATTGGTTAATATTGTCACGTGTTTACATATATGTATGTGTGTACATGTGATTAATGCATGCGTAATATCTATATGTGTGGATATTCATGTTGATTATGTGTGTGATTGTGTATGCATGTAGGATTGTATATGATATTAATTAAAATGTGTAATATATTAATATTTGTATATATGTTTGCATGCACATTATTAAAATTATTATTACGAATACGAAAGAGTATTGCATGAATTGTATATGTGTGTACATAAGCATGTATGTGTATGTGTCCATGTACGTGTACGTTTATATGCATGTATATATACGTATTAATTATTGTTAATAATATTATTATTACTAATGTAAACAGACAAAGTGTCATAAACCCAAAAAATATATAATAATAAATTAATATCCAGTACATTATAATTTACAAACCCACAATCTTTTACATTGGGCCCTAACCGGCCAGCCCACATCCTAAGAAACCCTAACCCATATTGGAACCCTAATACCCTTCTTTCATCTTGCGCAGCTGCACGAGGGCCCTTGGATCAGACTTGGATCCAACGGCCACGATTGAAGCATAAAGACGCCTCATCTACCGCGTGAAGTACACGCGCGGGCTGTTGGGTTCCCCACTTGCGCGTGTGAGACGTGCAAGACCATCTATCTTCTTCAGGCCACGTGGCGCGATCCCAGACCAATGCATCATTTCCAAGGCCTCATCTCAACCACCCGATCATCGAGTAGTCCTAGCCGTTGGATCAAATCTGATCCAATGGATAGGAACGATTCTGGCGATAATAATTGCCTATCCTCCCGAGACGCCAGTCTGCGCAAACGAACGGTCATTTCCACCACGCCGCTCTCTATGCCGGCCGTACCAACCACCAAGTATGTCCGGGCATGCCAAAGACGCAAACACAGAAAGACATCAGAAAATCAGATCAGAAAAGAGATATCTTATGTACTAGTCTAAGAAAAACAAAAAGAGGCAGAGAGGTTATATGTAACAAAAAGAAAAAAACGAAAGAGCTCAGTTCAGTTGTAACCCACTTTTTCAGAAATACAAACAAGTCTCATCCTTTCGTTATTTTCTCAAAAAAAAAACTTACAGAGATCATACAAAGGTATCCATCCATCTTGAATATTGCATGCATGCATGTATTCTAAAAGTAAGGAAGGGAAAGGAGAGTGAGGTTTTACCTTCGGTGGTCAGTTCCTCTACCGGCAACAAGCCTTAATCTAGTGAGCCGGCTAAAAGGGGAAGGTGTTCCTTCGAACTAAAAAAGAAGAAAACATATACGGTTTTCGTTTTTCTTTTCTTAGATCTAGGACGAAGAGGGGCTTTTTCTCTAAATCCAAGTTTAGATTTGAGTTTAGGGTGAAGTAAGGTTCATTTTGGTGTTTTTTTGGGGCTCGCCGGCTAGCGGCGGTCGGCGGCGGTTGGGGCAACACGATGAGTTAAGAAAAAGGGAGCAAGGCATCTATTACCTAAGCAGGAAATTCAATGATTACGAAACGCGGTACCCGCCAGTGCAGAAGCTGTGTTGTGCTCTAGTTTGGGCTACCAAGCGGCTTAGGCAGTATATGTTGTACCATACTACTTGGTTGATATCCAAGCTAGACCCATTGAAGTTCTTAATGGAAGCGCCAACACTAGCAGGAAGGATGGCCCGATGGCAAATGCTCTTATCCGAATTCGATATTGTATACGTGAGCCAGAAAGCCGTAAAGGGGAGTGCCGTAGCAGATTTCCTAGCTAGTCGTGCTTCGTACAACTATGAGGCATTGAACTTTAATTTCCCAGACGAAGACTTGATGTGCATTACAACCAAGGAAGAGGTTTCAGATGATAAATCGTGGAAGCTTTACTTCGATGGAGCCTCTAATGCCCTCAGACATGGGATAGGAGCCGTGCTAATTTCCCCTAAGGATGTCTATTATCCCTTCACCAGCAGATTAGAATTCTTCTGTACCAACAATATAGCTGAATACGAAGCTTGCGTTATGGGACTAAATTCAGCTATTGAAAGAAAGGTTAAGGAACTTCGAGTATTCGGAGATTAATCCTTAGTAAATTACCAATTGCGTGGAGAATGGGAAACCAGGGACCCGAAGTTGGTCAAATATTATGAATTGATTCAAGAGCTCACCAAGGAGTTCGAAAGGGTCAGCTTCAATTACCTTCCCCGAGAAGAAAATCAGATGGCAGATGCCTTAGCGGCCCTGGCATCCATGTTCAAAACAAACACCGGGGCAGAAATGAAGCCCATTGAGATGCAGACGTTTGAAAGGCCTGCTTATTGTTGTAATGTACAGGAAGAGATTGATGGAAACCCATGGTACTATGACATCTTGCAATATGTCAAGCTTCGAAAATATCCAGAAGGAGCAAATGACAATGACAGAAAAACACTCAGAAAAATGGCAACAAGATATGTCCTGGATGGGGAGATCCTATATAGGAGAAGTCATGATCATACATTGCTGAGATGTGTGGATGCTCGAGAGGCGAAAGAGATTTTAGCCGAGGTACATGATGGGCTCTATGGAACACACGCCAACGGGCTATCTATAGCCCTGAAAATTATGAGATATGGCTATTTCTGGTTGACCATGGAGGGAGATTGTATTGATTACGCCAGGAAATGCCACAAATGCCAAATTTACGCTGACAAGATTCACGCACCCCCATCGCCTCTACACACCATGAATTCTCCGTGGCCTTTTGCGGCATGGGGCATGGACGTCATCGGGCAGATTCATCCGAAAGCTTCCAATGGACACCGTTTCATTTTGGTCGCTATAGACTACTTCACTAAATGGGTAGAGGCAGCGTCTTACGCCAACATCACAAGGACTACAGTATGTAAGTTCTTAAAGAAGAAGATTATTTGTCGACACGGATTGCCGGAAAGGGTCATCACCGACAACGCTTCCAATCTGAATAACAAAATGATGACGGACGTGTGCACTCAATTCAAGATAACACACCATAATTCCACATTCTATCATCCTAAAATTAATGGAGTAGTGGAAGCAGCAAACAAGAACATAAAGAAGATCATAGCAAAGACGACGGATACCTATAGGGATTGGCATGAGAAGTTGCCATTTGCCCTTTTCACATATAGGACGTCCGTTCGCACATCAATGGGGGCAACACCCTACTCCTTGGTGTATGGTACCGAAGTAGTACTCCCCATCGAGGTAGAGATCCCATCCCTCCGGGTCTTAAATGAAGTAAAATTGGAAGAAGCCGAATGGGTGCAGGCCAGACTCGACCAGCTAAATCTCATATAGGAAGAGCTCCCAGTCGAAGGAATTCACCCATGACACACAAGGTTATATAGGAAAACCTGTCGTGTTTGAAAGCGAAGAGTCTTATATAGGGAGGGCTCCGAGCTTTACTGTCTTAGAGTGAAGGGTTTTATATAGGAAGAACCTGTAGCTCTGAGATTACAGAAGCTAAAAGTTCTATATAGGAAGGACTGACGGCTCTAGGGTTTGAAGACTAGCAGTTCTATATAGGAGGTACTCCCAGTCGGAAGAATCCATCAGCGACGCAAAAGGTTTGATATAGGAGAAACCAGCGTTGAAGGCGAAGAGTTCTATACAGGAAGGACTCCAAGCTTTATTGTCTCGGAGATAACTCGAGGTTTGATAACTCGAGGCTTCAGAGTGAAGGGTTCTATATAGAAAGGGCCTGTAGCTCCAAGATCGGAAGGTGACGAAGTTCTATATAGGAAGAGCTTATAAGCCTGAAGATTCAACTAAGAAAGAACGGAAAGTTTCAGAAGAACACGTGACTCCAAAGCTACAAAAAGGGAAGTCGGATAAAAATGAGTGCTTATGATCTTTGCTTTGTTCTTGTTTCACAAGAACAAGCAAAGAGGGGCAACAGTAATCACTCATTTTTATCTGAGTTTGTAATATTGTGCCGTAATAATATAGTAATTGGTTAATATTGTCACGTGTTTATATATATGTATGTGTGTACATGTGATTAATGTATGCGTAATATCTATATGTGTGGATATTCATGTTGATTATGTGTGTGATTATGTATGCATGTAGGATTGTATATGATATTAATTAAAATGTGTAATATATTAATATTTGTATATATGTTTGCATGCGCATTATTAAAATTATTATTACGAATACGAAAGAGTATTGCATGAATTGTATATGTGTGTACATAAGCATGTATGTGTATTTGTCCATGTACGTGTACGTTTATATGCATGTATATATACGTATTAATTATTATTAATAATATTATTATTACTAATGTAAATAGACAAAGTGTCATAAACCCAAAAAAAATATAATAATAAATTAATATCCAGTCCATTATAATTTACAAACCCACAATCTTTTACATTGGGCCCTAACCGGCCAGCCCACATCCTAAGAAACCCTAACCCATATTGGAACCCTAATACCCTTCTTTCATCTTGCGCAGCTGCACGAGGGCCTTTGGATTAGACCTGGATCCAACGGCCACGATTGAAGCATAACGACGCCTCATCTACCGCGTGAAGTCCAAGCGCGGGCTGTTGGGTTCCCCACTCGCGCGTGTGAGACGTGCAAGACCATCTATCTTCTTCAGGCCACGTGGCGCGATCCCAGACCAATGCATCATTTCCAAGGCTTCATCTCAGCCACCCGATCATCGAGCAGTCCTAGCCGTTGGATCAGATCTGATCCAACGGATAGGAACGATTCTCGCGATAATAATCGCCTCGCCTCCCGAGACGCCAGTCTGCGCAAACGAACGGTCACTTCCACCACGCCGCTCCCCATGCCGGCTGTACCAACCACCAAGTATGACCGGGCATGCCAAAGACGCAAACACAGAAAGGCATCAGAAAATCAGATCAAAAAAGAGATATCTTATGTACTAGTATAAGAAAAACAAAAAGAGGCAGAGAGGATATATGTAACAAAAAGAAAAAAACGAAAGAGCTCAATTCAGTTGTAACCCACTTTTTCAGAAATACAAACAAGTCTCATCCTTTCGTTATTTCCTCAAAAAAAACTTACAGAGATCATACAAAGGTATCCATCCATCTTGAATATTGCATGCATGCATGTATTCTAAAAGTAAGGAAGGGAAAGAAGAATGAGGTTTTACCTTCGGTGGTCAGTTCCTCTACCGGCAACACGCCTTAATCTGGTGAGCCGGCTAAAAGGGGAAGGTGTTCCTTCGGTCTAAAAAGAAGAAAACATATACGGTTTTTGTTTTTCTTTTCTTAGATCTAGGATGAAGAGGGGCTTTTTCTCCAAATCCAAGTTCGGATTCGAGTTTAGGGTGAAGTAAGGTTCATTTCGGTATTTTTTTGGGGCTCGCCGGCTAGCGGCGGCCGGCGGCGGTTGGCCGCCGGTTTCTGGGTTCATCATGGGTTCATGGGATGAGTTGAGAGTAAAGACGAAGGGGATGGTTATTATAAAATGGGTTTTGGGAGAAAAAAATGGGAAAAGTTTAAGTCTGGTCCGAAGAAAGAGTTTTTATAGGTGTTTTTATTTCGTGAAATGGTGAAATTCCGTAATAAATCCTCCCGCGTTTTTGATATTTTCGTTTGTGTCTCGCCGTAGGAGATATTTACAACTCTGGTCCCCCTCTTATTTCAAAATCTTGCAATCCAGTCCCTAAATTAAATCGAATTAGTTTTTAAATGGCAAAATTACCTCACTAGTCCCACCGCGTTTTTGAAATTTTCACTTCGGGTCTGCCCCTTGGTCCAATTACAGTTTCAGTCCTTTCAAGTTCGGTCCTGCTTACATTTTCGTCCCTAAATCGCATATTATTGTTCTTTAATTTCTGTTCCTTATGTTCATTTCTTTTCATTTCAGTCCTGATTCCATGTAAATATTCATGTTCGTTTATTATAATCGTGTACGTTGATGTAGCCTTTTGCCTTATCATATATCCCTCGTATATGCTTTGTATTTTCATGTTTACATGTATATGTGTGTTAAGTTTATGATGATTATGTATCTTTATGTATTTGTTCGGTTATTCGTATCACGCATATTATACTGATATTTGAGTTGGCTCGAACACAACCTGCTTTATATTTCAGTATGTATTGCATGTTTTCTTTGCTTTTAAGTTGTGTGTCGATATAGTTTCTTGGTCATATATAACGCTATATTTTACGTATGTTATAATGTGTCTTATTGTAATATGTACATCTTTGTAATATGTGTTTGTGTTCCATGCCTTGTAATTGTGACATGTTAGGTTTATTTTTAGTCATGAGTAGGGATAATTTATATGCATGTATGTTTTAGAGTAGTATTATATTTATGTTATGTTAATAATTTATTTTGTGAATATTTACTGTATTTTAATTATTGGTCATGCTTAATATTTTGTTCACTAAGGTTGCATAATGAAATATATAAATTGTCAATGCGGTGCCCTTTTATCCGAGCGTAAACGGGGCCAGTATCAGGCGTAGTGATAGTGGTTGGGCGTTTACTCTCGGATAACAGGGCCTTTAAAATTTATTCGCAATTATAACCGAATTTTAAGTTAATCGTCACTTTAACCCGGAAAATCTAATATTAATAAAGCGGTAATTATTAAAGTACCAATTTTGGGCGGTGTGGGGGTGCTAATCCTTCCCCATCCGTAACCGACTCCCGAACCCAATAGTTTTTAAATCTCTGGTTTTTTATGGTGTCCGACCTACCTAAGTGGCCGGTGGCGACTCCAGTTTTTTAAAAAAATGCGGTTTTTAAAACCCCACGGAATAAATATTTTATATCCGAAAAATCACAAACACCTCGAAAACCTACGTTTTTTTAGCGAAAAAAGGACATCGCTACAATGTGCTCAAAACAATCCACTAGTGTTACTGAATATGCAAAACAGTCCTGTTTTCATATACACACCTAATACATGTTTAAAACAGTCCCTAGCATGTTTATATACATTCAAAACAGTCCATACACTTTGCATACATACTTATACACACTAAAAGAGTCCACCAATGTTCTTAAAGCATGCAAAACAACCCATTAAATATGTTCCCATATATTTTCTGAACAGTCCACTTATTAGCAAAGCAATTTCCCCTGCTTAGAACACCAAATTAGCCCTTATACCCTTTTTAAAATAATTCCCCTATTTTTAAAGTACCAATTCTATCCATTTTCTTTCATCAAATTAGTCCCAAGCATCTTTTTATTCTCACAAACAGTCCTAAAAATCTGTTTTTACCCAGCATAGCAATTCATAAGAAAACAACCCCCTAAATTTGGTTTTTAAGGCAGTCCACTGTTCGTATTAAACTACATAATCACTATACCATTTCAAGCTCAATTTACATCAGGATTCATCAAATAATCATCCCTTGTGACAATTTCTAAAGTTCAATGTCAAGAAAATCAACATTTTAACTATTTTGTAAGATCATAATTGTTCACTAGGTACCAATGGCATCATTCGAATGGTTCAACACCTTATCCAAGATTTTCATGGACATTATATAGTATCATACGACTCATTTCATACACATTCCTTTACAAATCTTAATTCATTTAACCAATTCCACCTAGACCAAACCAACCCAACATTGAACAATCAAGCAATCCAACCATGTCACAATTCGAATGAATCAAGAATTGCATTGCATGAATTTAATTTCTAATATTTCTATCAACCATAAAATTCATGATAATCTATCATCCATTACATAATTTAAGCTTGAATAAAAAGATAATGATAGTATGATCAACTTTCTCCCTAAGCTAAATGATCACAAATCAAGAAATAAACTAAGATGCACAAATTCTTGCAAGCTTTCTCTCAACTCTCTCTTTAAGATGAAGGGTTTTCGATTCTTAGAGGATGAAGAAGAAATTGTTGACTGTTTTTCTCCCTAGAACCGAGACCCCCTAACACAAGTCATGATCAAATTTTGACACATGGATAACTCCTTACAAATCTCAAAATTTTCCATGCACCTCTCTCCTAATCAAAACATTCAGTTTTAACCTTCCTAAAATTGACTATCCAAAATTCATTTACTTCAAATTGGTCCACTAAAGTCACATACTAATACTTCTAGCTTTATTCTAAAATGAATCGAACAAGTAAGCTAGCATTCAAAATATTAACATACTTCTAAACCGGTATTCGGGGCATTACAAAAGAACCTTGTATTAGAGGAGAAGCACAAACCTCACCTCTAATGGCAGCTTTTCCCTTTAATTAGGAGATTTACAAAGCCAAAACAATAAGAATTCAAGTTTATTTTGTTAGAAAACCATTATAAACTCAATTGAAATCAAAAGAAAGTAGATTTTACCTGAAGATTTTGAAGAGAGATAAGGTGTTTGGCTGGAGAGAATTGGAGAGAAAATCTTTTTATGAAAAGTTAGTTACGTAAAGTTTGTTTTAAAGATTTTAATTACCCAATTATTTCCCGAAGCCTTTTATTTTATTTTAAAATCATTTAAAATAGTTAATTAAGGGAAAAAGCTAGATATTAGACCCTTGGGTAAATAGCTCCTTAAAGATTCAAAGTTTTGACCCTTTTAGAAAGCAGTCACTAAAATAGTTTTGAAACTTTACATTTTGGTCACTACCAAAATGTCCACTTTCGAGACTCCTTTTTGTAAAATTGATTCCACCAAAATCATTTCCATAATAAATAATGATTTTAGATAATTTTCCATATTTTTAACCCTTCAAAAATATTTAATCCAATTTAAATCCCGAAACTGACTCGAATCCTCTAATCCGATCCAATGGACCATCTAACCCAATTGGGAAACTCCTAGGCCGAAAATTGGGGTGTTACAACTCTCCCCCTTAAGAAATTTTGTCCTCGAAATTTACCTGATGGAAACAGATGCGAAAACTGAGCAATCATGTCCGACTTACTCTCCCACGTGGCCTCCTCAACTCCGTGATGTCGCCACAACACCTTAACAAGCTCTATTGTCTTGCCACGAATAACTTTACTATTAGAGGCAAGGATCTCCACAGTTTCCTCCTCATAAGACAAATCCGGTCGCAACTCAACATCCTCAACAAGCATAACATGAGACAGGTCTGAACGATACTTCTGCCATATGGACACATGACAAACATCATGAATATTCTCCAACTCAAAAGGCAACCTCAATCGATAAGCCACATGACCAATGTATTCTATCACCTCATACAGTCCAATAAACCTCAGGCTCAACTTCCCTTTACGCCCAAAGCGCATCACCTTCTTCCAAGGTGAGACTTTCAAGAAAACTTTCTCACCAACAGTGTACTCAACCTCTTTAAGCTTCAAATCCGCATATTATTTCTGTCTATTTGATGCCTCTTTTAAACGGTCACAAATCATATTTACTTTCTCATTTGTGTCTTTCAACACATCAGGCATGGAAACATACTTTTCACCAGCCTCAACCCAACACAGGGGTGACGACACCTCCTACCATACAAGGCTTCATACGGTGCCATCTTGATACTTGCTTGATAACTATTATTGTACGATTACTCAACCAAAAGGCAACTGCCTTTCCCAGGTTCCTTGGAACTCAATGATACAACATCTCAACATATCCTCCAAAATCTGAATCATAAGTTCAGACTGGCCATCCGTCTGAGGATGATACGATGTACTGAAAATCAAATGATTGCCCAAAGCTTGATGCAAGCATCCCTAAAACCTTGCTGTAAACTGTGAATCTCTATCCGAAACAATCGACTTGGGTACCCCATGCAATCTCACAATTTTAGCAACATAAAAATCTGCCAACCTATCCATAGAATACGTCGTATGTATTGGCAGAAAATGTGCACACATCGTAAACTGATCAACAATAACCCAAATGAAATCCTTTTTAGTCGGTGTCAAAGGCAATCCCAACACAAAATCCATGGTGATCCTCTCCTACTTCCACTCTGGATTTTCAACGGTTGCAATAACCTGGAAGGAAACTGATGCTCAACTTTCACACGCTGACATACCATACACTTGGTAACAAAAGCAGCCACATCCCTTTTCAAACCTACCCAATAGTACACTTTCCTCAACCCTTGATACATTTTAGTACTACCGAGATGTATAGCAAAAGGACTAGCATGTGCCTCAATCAAAATCATCCGTCTCAACTCCATGTCATTAGGCACCACTATCCGCTCCTTAAAACACAATACCCCATCATTATTAAAATGAAAATTCGTAGGATTTCCATCCATGATATCTTTGACATGGGGTACCAACGCCTCATCATAAAGCTGTTTTTCCTTAATCAATAGCGACAGTTTCACTAGCAACTTTGCCAACAATCCTCTATCACGAGTCACACTCAACCTCGTAAACATGACTCTCAACTCCACAACGACTTTTCTACTCAAAACATCAGCCAAAACATTGGATTTTTCCATATGGTACTCAATGGTCAAATCATAATCCTTCAACAACTCCAACCATCTACGTTGCCTGAGATTCAACTTCTTTTGCATCATCAAATACTTCAAACTCTTATGGTCAGTGTATACAAAACACTTTTCGCCATAGAGATAATGTCTCCAAATCTTCAACGCAATCACCACCATAGCAAGGTCAAGATCATGCGTAGGGTAGTTGCGTTCGTGCACCTTCAACTGTCTCGATGCATAAGCTACAACTTTCCCCTCCTACATCAACATACACCTCAATCCAACTAGGATGCATCACTATAAACCACAAACTCCTTCCCTGGCTCAGGTTGAATCAAGATTGAAGCTTGTGTCAAAGCTTCCTTCAACCTTTCAAAAGTCTACTGCTTAGTCTCTATCCAGTCAAACCGTACATCCTTCTGTAACAACTTAGTCAACGAAGCAGCAACTCTCGAAAATCTGTCCATAAAATGATGGTAATAACCCACCAAACCCAAGAAACTACTGACTTCCAATACTGACTTCGGCTGCTTCCAACTCACAACTACCTCAACCTTCTCAGGATCGACTCGGATACCTTCAGCTAAAACCACATGTCCAAGGAAAACCACTTCCCTAATCCAGAATTCACACACTTACTTAACTTGACATAAAGCTGATTATCCGCCAAAATTTGCAGCATAATCCGTAAGTGTCAATCATGGTCCTCTTCGGTACGAGAGTACACAAGAATATCATCAATGAACACTACTATGAATTGATCCATAAATTCATGGAATACCCAATTCATCATATCCATGAATGCTGCAGGCACATTCGTCAGCCTAAACAACATCACCAAGAACTCATAATGGCCATATCGTGTATGAAAAGTAGTCTTCAACACATCCTTATCCTTAACCTTCAACTGCTAATATCCATATCTCAAATCAATCTTGGAAAACACTTTAACACCTCGAAATTGATCAAACAAATCATCAATTCGCGGCAAGGGATACTTGTTCTTTATCACCAACTTGTTCAGTTGCCGATAGTCAATACACATCCTTAGGGTGCCATCATTCTTCTTCACAAATAAAACCAGTACTCCCCACGGCGAAACACTAGGTCAGATAAAGCCACAATCCAACAGCTCCTGGAGTTGCGTTTTCAATTCTTTCAATTCCTTGGGTGACATACGATATGGTGCAATCGACACTAAATCTGAATCAACATATGTCTCGATACAAAACTCTACCTCCTTGTTCGGTGGCAACCCAGGTAACTCTTTCAGAAACACACCCGAAAAGTCACAAATAGTACAAATATCCTTAGTCCGCATCTTTTCCACTTTCGGGTTCATCACATAAGTAGATACACCCAACATCCACAATCAAGCAACTTACGCGCTTCTATGGTTGAAACCATATTAGATAAGAACTTAACATTTTCACCCACAACTACTACCTCATAATCATCAGCGAGCTTCAATGAAACCCACTTGGTCTTAAAATCTACCACAGCCCGATGCTCAAACAACCAGTCCATTCCCAAAATCACATCGAAACTATGGAATGGTAGCTCCATCAGATCAGTCGCAAACACGTGACCTTGTTCCATCAGTGAACATCTTTGATACAACTTCCTTGTAATGACCGTTTCTCCTAAAGAACTCATCACTTGCATAGCAACATCAAGCAAATGTGCATGTTCATGCAATACATATGAATGCGTGGAACCAGAATCTATCAAAGATAACAATGACATAGACTGCAAGGTAAAAGTACCTGCTATCACGTTCGTGTCATTCCTCTCTTCACAGTGAGCATAGATCCCGCCAGTCCACCATCCTCAAGATGAACTGCCACGGTGTGTGCTACAATCCTCTGTCCATCTTCCCTCTGTTAGAAGGTACTTCGGTTGCGCCCACGACCTCTGGGTGGTGCAGCAATAGGTGTAGCTACCTCTAAAAAGCAAAGGACAATCTCGTCTCATGTGATCTGCCGAACCATAAATCCAACACGAACTCACAGCCCCAACTACAGGAGCCTGCCCCTCCCTAGCCAAACGTAGGCAATCTTACCTTAAATATTCTCTTGAACCACAACCCTAACAACCATTATGCACAGACTAGACCTGAGCACCTTGTCCCTAAGATTCTCATCTTGTACCATCTCCACCGCATCTCGCATCCAGTCTAAACCTTCGATCACGGTGCCTCTTGGACTGACCACCACTAAAACCAAAGTCTGCCACTCTCTTCCTAGAGCTAGAACCTCCAGAACGATGAGATAAACACAAGTTCTGCTCAATATCCTTTACCTGTGTAACCAACACGTCAAAATTAGTATAGTTAGTTGCCAGCATATATGTCTTAACATCCTGTACTAATCTATATCAGAAACGCTCACAGCGTTGCCCCTCATCTAGTACTAACTCAAGTGCATACTGGCTCAGCCTCATGAACTGCACCTCATACTCTGACACTGTCATACTGCCCTAGACCAAGGCCATAAACTCACGTTTCTTCTCATCCAAGTATCTCACTCCTATATATTTCTTCCTAAAGGCAGCTTGAAAGAATTCCCATGTTACTTCACCAGGTTTCATATTCGTAATCATAGTGGTCCACCAATTGTCTGCATCTCCCTACAATAAGGACACAATACACCCCAGCTTATGCTCATCATTACATCCCATCTAAAATAGGATAAGCTATGTACTAGCCATCCACTCCTCGGATGCCTTGGGTGTGAACCCTCTAAATTCAACTCATCCAAGATTACGAAGACGCTCAAACAATAACCCTGTATTAGCAGCAACATGTGTCAGAATAGGTACATTAACTCTAGCCATCACGGCCTGAAATGCTCCCGTCATCGCTTGAACCAAATGCGTCATATCACCAAACACTAGACCAGGTGGTGTAGGTGATACTTGTTCCATTCCCTCAGGAGAATTAGGCAGAGGAGCGGCAAATTCTCAGGTTGTACAATCTCGCCCTCAACTCTCTGCCCTCCGCAACAACATTTTTGCTAGATCACAACTCTCTCATCGGTGTCATAGTCTAAATCGTATCTAAGGCATGATAATTATACCAAAACAAAAATAATCATGCCAGCTTTAAGCAAGTATCCAAGACTTCCATTTCAAATCAAAATCATTTCATAAACGTAGTAATAAGGCAATGTGTTCCCAAAATACCCAAACATAGCATAGTTCACACATCATTAATGTAATCAATCATCGTGCATAGCAAACATCATGATACAAACACCAACAACATCTAAATTTTTGCAAAACCTGGCTCTGATACCACCAAATATAACCCCCTTAGCTTGGCCTAGCCGAAATTAGACTAAAAGAGCCACATTAGGTTTGTCGAGGCAAACCCAAGCTAAAACCCTAAATCGAGCCCTATTATTTTTTATCTTGTCTAGTGCATTTCATTAATGTCCTATGTGAACATGCTTAAGTGGTAACGTGACATTTAAATCAGATTATAATTCAAGGTCCAATTGATTCACGATCACATAAGGGACCAAAATGTAAATACTGCAAATTATAGGGCATTTGACTCGATTATGATTACCAACCTTTGATTAATCCATTACATGCTTGCAGGTTAATTTCTATTCCAAAACAATCACTCAATCTCAAAAATTGCATTCGTAAAAAACAAGGACCAAATTCTAAGATTTCCAAACTTCAATACAAAATATCATAGATTCAACAAGGCGTACTCATACTAGAAGGCCTCTTACCGATACGGACCAACTAACAAAATGACATCTCGTACCGGTACACGTGTATCCGTATCGATATAGTTTGTTGACCAACCCATACCGATAAAGCCTTAACCCCATACTCATTCCTTCTTTTCAATTTCAAAACTTAGAATTCTAGTAACCAAAATACATACTGATACGGTACCCCGTGTATCGATACAATATATTTAAATTGAAGGGGTCGTATCGGTCTTCAAACCCGTGTACCGAAACAAGCATTCTTTTTCCTTAAGGCGTACCGATACGATGGCTAATCGTATCGGTATACAAAGCTTAAACTCGATGAATTGAGCCTCAACAAGTCCTCGCGTACCGATCCTGAAGTATCCGTACCGGTACGCAGAGGCTTGTAGTGACCTCTAGGTCTAACATATGACACTTTGGCTCGGTTCAATCAACCTTAACACTTAACAAATCAACATATAACATCTTCAACATGCTTGAACATCATCATATCAGCATAACAAGTCATCCTAGCATACTAAGCATATTCAAACAGCAAATCTAGAGGCATGCTTCTTAGTCCACATCCAAAAAATAAAATCAATCACAGCACAACCACATTAAGTCACTTACAAAACCAAATCAACCAATACAACTTGCCCAAACATGGAGTTCATCAAAAACCCTCCCAAAACATTTTTGACACATTCCATTATTACTACTTTTCAACGTTCCAAACTGTACTTTGAAAACAAATCCTTGGAATTCCTTTCCTTGCTTCCTCGCTGCCTCAAACCTTAATTCTCTGCATTGATGGAAAAGAGAGCGTAAGCACATTAGGCTTAGTGAGGAATGCTCAAACAACAACAACAACCATTAATGCAAGTTAAATCATTTCACATCTCTTTTGAAAATCACTTTTCAAAACTTTTTAAAACATGATCACAACATCATGCCTTATCAAAACCATGCACTTAACATTTCCAAAACAACATATTAAACCATATGCAACATGTATCATGGATTCTACAACAAAGTCCCATTTGCTACCCTCAATTTAAGCTTTCCCATGCATACTACCAATGCAAGGCTTAAAGAGTAAGACATGTTTAAACCACATTAAACAACATAATCCATCTCATGATACATAAACAATTATTTATATTGGCTTCCAAGTGATCATTTACCAAGTTTCCACTTTACAAAATATAACATCGGATACACGGATTCAACAAGTGTTCCCTCAACACTTAACAAACAATCTACCGATAGCACAAGACTCACACCCGGGGAGTATTCGCTATACATAAACCCCTCCACCGTTGTGACACCTGTGGTAGAGTATTCGATACACATAAACCCCTCAACACCACTCATCGGTACGATGTTTATTCCACTAACGAGATTCTTCGGTACACATAAACCCCTCGACCGTTAGGGTATTTGGATGGAGTATTTGGTACATCGTATAAACCCCTCCACATCCAATGCGCCTTTTTATAGTGCACTATCAGTCCTATGGCTGGCCAACTATATCCGATTTTATTTAGAAACCTTTTTATAGCATCACTTGCCAATATAATTCATTTAACATACCTTGTAAACCTTTTTATAGTGCTAAACTGAGTAAGCCGAGTATGTAGCGTGCTGCTGGACTCTATGGCATGCTAACTATACCCTGTCTCTCAATGACTTACTTGGGCATATTTTCCATATTTATTTCATCCATGGCAATGTATATCAACGTAATTTAACATTGGGCAGTTCATACCCAAAATAACATTCATAATGTCACATCATATATAACTAGTGATCCATGCATTTATGTTCAACCTTTGACATATTTAAAACATGTTAAATATATGATCAATGGCATAAATATCATGTCAATATAAACAAGGTAGACTCATCGCAAGTCTTCCTACTGATGTATAAAACATCCATATATCCTGTTATGTATGCATTGCACTCACCTTGGCCACTTAACACAATGCCACACTAAGTCCTAGTTCGATCCACTTTCATAGAACCTCGAATCTTCTTTGATTCGGACTTGACTTCATTAATCACATGAATAAAATAAAATATTTGTTAGATTCAAATCTAACAATACCTTAAACATGCTGTCTAATATAATCATTCGAATATAAAATTTCCAAATATTTTTCCTTTCTTCCTTGTACTGTTTAGAAACTCATTATTGTCCTTAGTGACCAATTCGAACTTCCCTTAATTCTTCCGAGCTTGCTGACTAACATTTAAATACAAAATGTTTCAAATTCCATTTTTGGCAGCTTGCGCTACCTTCAAAGATTTATTTATACAGGGAAGAATACATGCTGGATCTTAATTTCCTTTATACTGGAGAAACTAGTTTCGATAACGGTTCTAACGGTATAAGCCATATAAATTAATAAAATCTATAAAAATTATGAAAAATCACTAAATTCACGTCACAGATTGTCCAGACAGAAAACTGCTCTATAATTTTTCTGACCTTCATTCGAATAAAAATTCGTATCTTTTAACACGGTACTCGGAATCAGTTTCCATTTGTTGGAATCGAAACTAGACTGACATACCTTTATATCGATATAAAATTCACCATCTAACCATTTTTATAGAATTTATGGTGAATTTCTAAACTTACTGCCATCATTTAAATTCCAATATAACTTTCCATAAATAACTTCTAATTTACACTAACTTCTCCTTATTTCTCTACTTGTCAATTTAGTCTCATCACTTTACTCAAAATGAATAAATGAAGCTTGTATTCATAAGTTCTCTTTACATCCTTCATCAAAATAGGCTTAAACCTTTACTTCTCTAATTTCTCTTGATTTGTCAAAATGGTCACCAAATTTCCAATATAAGGATTCAAGCTTCTTAACTTTACAAATTAGTTCTCAAATCAACAATACTACCTTAATCCCATCATTTTACCGAAAAATCAGGTTTAATCCTTCTACATATCCTCTTTGCCGAATAGACCATTCAAGTTTGACAAATTGTCAAAATAGTCACTAAAGCAATTAATCGTCGGTTTAGCATTCTAACTTCATTTTCATGCTTAGAAAAAACTTATATAATCAATAACAACTTATTAAATACAAAACAACATCAGCCCCTAATATTAATCAATCAAACCGAATAGGTCCATAAAGATTTCCAAATTGCCGATTTAGTCACTAGTAGAAATAACTAGATTTTCATCCTCCAAACATCAAATTCAAGCTTCAATCTTCATCAAATCTATAAATACTCTTAAAATTTCAGATTTAAACACGAGACCTTAACCTTTAAATGCTGGATGAAATAGTCCCTTAACTTTATACATCAATCCAATTTAGTCCTAAGCATGGAAACAACATAAAATCAAACATAGTTTCTTAAATCTTCAAAATTCACATAACCCCAATTTCTTCCTCATATCAAATCTCATCAACCAAATAATTATTCTATGAATTATTTACATCAAAAGATAGAGCTCGAAGAGTAGAACAACTTTGTAGTTCGGTAGATTACCTTAAAACCGAGATTTGGGGCTTAAATCGAGCTTGGAAAATTTTCTTCTTCTTTCCCCTCTTTCTCCACAGTTCAAGGCTAGAAAAGATGAACATTTGTTCATCTTTTAACTATTTGTAACTATTAAATGAATTTTAAATTCATTTAAATAGTGAAATTACCAATTTAGCCTTTAAATCCAATGGCTAATTTAATCTCATCTAAAATCAAGGGCCAAGTTTAAATCCATGTATATTTCATCTTCCAAAAACGTCCTCAACATTTCAAAAATATTTCAAAATTACCATCCTTGCCAAATGACCAATTTGCCCTCTGATTAGTCTTTATTTACTAGTTTGTTTCAAAATTGTCATTCCATTATAATCTAACTAAATTAGTTCCTCCTCAACTGGACACTATTCCATAAATATCATTTTATGATTTTCCATGGCTTATGGAACAACCTCTGAAAGAAATTTCAATTCAATCCAATTTCCCGATATTCACTAAATACTTCTACTACGATTTTACCTTTACCGAGCTATCAGATCTATTCCGAAAATTTTATATTTCCATATTCGGAAAGTAAATACTATTATCTCATAAAAACTTCCTTTCTTAAGGACTTAGGCTGATTTTTCCTAACTCAGTCTATTATTCTGATAATTACCGAAAATCCTCCAAATATTGAAATAACCATTTTGCCCTCAAATCCAATGAATCCATAATGTACCACATGTCATCATCCTTCATCCAATGGCCTAAATTTAATCTTGATTTAGTAGTTACCAGCTTTGCCCCTAATATTTCTCTAAAATTATGATCTTGCCATTTTTCATCCAACGGCTCATATTTAACATGGAAAAATCAACTTATATCCTAGGGTTCATATTCTTCCAACACAAAGAAAATATCTTAGACATGTAAAATGACATAATTAACATTGCCTTATCATTCTTCAAAGTATCCTAGATATTCGATTCGATCTGATTATCTGAATATTCTTCCGAACTTTATCGCTTTATAACCAATAATACAAACTCCGTACAAAAAATCCAGGTAACACGAAAACGTCATTCTTGGGGGGTAAACTATTCATTTACGGGGTTAAAATACACAACTTTGAAAATTACACTTTGGTCCCTAAACTTTTCTAAAGTTTATACTTTAGCCACAAAACTTTCAAAATTTACATTTTGGTCACTAGCAAAAAATTGGGATATTACACGTTGCATCAAAATGCAATCAACATCACAACAACACTAAACCTCAACATCCTTTATCCAATTTCCCTCCACATCACCCAAAACTACAACAAACCCCTTATAAATTAACCCAGCCACAACCTGACGTGTCAACACATGATTTAACATCAATCAACATCTAAAAACACATCCCTAACATCCGTAATCTCTAGCATTCAATTAACCACCACAACTCCTCAAAAACACATAACTAGCAACCTAAAAAATTAGAGATTCACATAGTTTCGGGATTCCAATATTAAAACTCATTCATTAACATTATTCAACATCAAAATTATGATTAGAATCAATCAAGAACCTAGCAAAATAGAACCTATACAAAAATCCTTCAATTAAATCAATTAAACCACAATTCAATCAATTTTCCATAATTAAATCATCAAATCAAGTTAGAAAACATGTGTAAAGGATCAATAACTTGGGAATTTCAATAAAGAACCTTGTAATAGAGGAGAAGAACGGACCTCACCTCTAATGGTAGCTTTTCCCCTTAATTAGGTGATTTCCAAAGCCAAAACAATAAGAAATCAATTTTATTTGTTAAAAAACCATTATAAACTCAATTGAAATCAAAAGATTGATTAAAAGTGGATTTTACCTGAAGATTTTGAAGAGAGAATTGAAGAGAAAATCTTTTTTGTGAAAAGTTAGTTACATAAAGTTTGTTTTAAAGATTTTAATTATCCAATTATTTCTCCAAGCCTTTTATTTTATTTTAAAATCATTTAAAATAGTTAATTAAGGGAAAAATCCTGATATTAGACTCTTGGGTAAATAGCTCCTTAAAGATTCAAAGTTTTGACCCTTTTACAAAATAGTCACTAAAACAATTTTGAAACTTTGGATTTTGGTCACTAACTAGAATGTCCACTTTCGAGACCCCTTTTTGTAAAATTGATTTCACAAAAATCATTTCCATAATAAATAATTATTTTAGATAATTTTCCATATTTTTAATCCTTCAAAAAATATTTAAATCAATTTAAATCCCAAAATTAACTCGAATCCTCTAATCTGATCCAACGGACCGTCTAACCCAATTGGGAACTCCTAGGCCCAAAATCGGGGTGTTACAATCACCTTAATTAGAAAGCGAACAACAATGCCGACCAGAATCCCAGTCGGTTTAAAGGTAGAGAAAATAAATAAACTCTAAGGTGAAAACCCAAAAATGGGCAGTCTAGAGCGATATGATGAATGGAAGAGAAGAGACTACTTCATATGAGCATATGCTGAGTAAACGAGTTCAGGAGTACGATTTTTGACACATGGTCTACAGTACAAGCCTCCAAAGACTATTTTGATCATTCGTAGATATCTAAGTTGAATGAGATTGTCTTCAGATTACATTCCGCCTATAAGGGATAACCTTTCTTCAAGGAACATCAAACTTCGAAGTGCCTGATCGACACCTAATGAGGGAAGGATGGGGGCATAGTGAGTGGTGAGATCAAGAGAGCCACCTTAAGTTGGTTAGAAATTAGGTATTGGAAGTATTCCTCTTGAAAGCCTAAATGGACTAGGGGAGACCATACATATGCTTATATCGCCAAAATAGGCAAGATTTTCTAAACATACAAATTTGCTAGTGCATTTGTTATTTTAGGATCAAACATTAATTTTCAAAAATGTTTGGACTTTTTTTCAAAATTTCAATTCTTTTACATATTGGCTATTTCTTCCAAGCATTAGCTTTCAAAAATGTTTGGACATTTTTTTCC
The DNA here is from genome assembly GCA_019671005.1 of Hibiscus mutabilis. NCBI lineage: Eukaryota > Viridiplantae > Streptophyta > Magnoliopsida > Malvales > Malvaceae > Hibiscus > Hibiscus mutabilis. Next base: position 39,834,039 of record CM033732.1, read on the forward strand.
AAATTTCAATTCTTTTACATATTGGTCATTTCTTCCAAGCATTCATTTTCAAAAATGTTTGGGCATTTTCTCCAAGTCTCAATTCTTTTACAAGTTATTTATTTCCTCCAAGCATTAGTTTTCAAAAATGTTTGGGCATTTTATCAAATTTCAATTCTTTTACATATTTATTATTTCCTTCGAGTATTAGTTTTCAAAAATGATTGGGCAGTTACTCCAAATTTTGATTTCCTCCAAACATCAATTTTCAAAAATGTTTGGCATTTTTTCGAGTTTTGATTCTTTTAATATTTATCATTTCCTCGAAACATCAGTTTTCAAAAATGTTTGGCATTCTTCCATATTTCAATTATTTAATATTTATCATTTCTTCCAAACACCTATTTAAAAAATGTTTAGTAGTTTTTTTCTAAATCTTGATTTTTAAGATATCTATAGTCTTTCTCCCAAACACTAGTTTTCAAAATGTTTGTTATTTTCTCCTAGTTTTATTTTTGAAATGACTATTTTTTTTTCATTTGAGGAGAATTAAAGCATAAGGACCTGTAGTTGGTTCTCGATGAGATGATGCAAAAATATTGAATTTAGAGATAAGTTCAGGGATAAGAGGTATTTTGCCCACCCTAATGAGAAGATAGATGAAGACTCTGAATGTTGGGTCAAAGACAAAGAAAGATAGTTGAGCCCAGAATAGAATAGGGTAATACTGCAAAATAATAAGAATGCAAGAAAGATGAGGTATAAAGACCCGTAGTTGGTTTCCCCAAAATATTGCCTAAGAATGAGTTCAGGGAGTGGGGGTATTTTGCCTGCCCTAATGTTGAGACAGATCAAGACTCTGGATGTTGGGTCAGGAAATTGGAAATGGTTGAGCCCGTAGATTTAATGGGGCAATGATGAATGGGAAGAATGATGAAAGTCCCTACCTAAGGGTAGAATAGGAACTAGAAGAATGATTTGCAAAATGGGTAGAGACCTCAAAGAAGAAGAAGAGAGTTACTCGCGTAAGAGAGATAAGGGCGTGGGTACTCAATCGATGAAATGAAGATCGATGAAACAAAGATTAAAGAGCATACTACAGAGAAATGAAGTGAAGAAATTCGAAGAATGACCTTTCAAAGAATATGATTTTAAAATAGATTTAAAGAAGAGAAAAAGAGAAGAAGAAAAAGAAAATAAGAAAAAGTATTACATTGCATGCACCATATAGATAGGGGTATGCTAATTTAACAAGCATTTTGCTTGTTTTAAATAGATATTTGAAAATTACCAAAGAATTTGATCTGCGACTTCATGTTGAAGAGGTAGATTTTGTTGAAGATTTTTGTTGGTAGCCATGTTGGCGTGAATCCAGATTTCAAGGGAGATTGGTAGCCATGTGGGCCTGAATCTAGATCTTAAGTCATTCAGGCAATCAGTAAGTCCTTCAGTGATGATAAGTTCTTCGGGCCACCGATAAGTCCTTCGGGCATGGTGATAGGTCCTTCGGGCTATCAGTAAGTTCTTCGGGCATGATGGTAACCTTATTGCGATGTCAAGACTGGTAGAAACCAGAGCATCATTTTAAGGGATATTGGTAGCCGTGTTGGTGTGAATCCAATTATTTGGTTTGTAGCTTAATGTTGAAGAGGTAGATCTTATTGAACATTTCCTATCGGTAGCCATTTTGGCGTGAATCCAGTTCTTAAGTCCTTTGGGCCATCAGTAAGTCCTTCGGGCATGAGGCTAACTTTATTTTGATGCCAAGATGGTCAGAATTTGGGGCATCTTTCAAGGTTTTCCAGTTTTCAGCTTTCAAGGAAGTAGTGAAAATCATATTGTAGTTTTAAAGCGAAATACCCTTTGATGCCAAGACGATAAAAAATTGGGGCATTCTTCAAAGATTTCTAGTCTTCAGCCTTTTAGGAAGCAGTGGAATTTTTTAGTACTCACACCATAGGAAATGTGGTGCCATTTTCGAAGATAAAGGTTCTATATAAGAAGAACCCACACTTTCAAGACTTTGAAGTGAAAGGTTTTATATAGGAAGAACCTGTAACTTCAAGATTACAGAGCAAAAGGCTCTATATAGGAAGAACCCGTCAAGTTCTATATAGGAAGAACTTGTAGCTCAAAAGATTTGAAGCAAAAATTCTATATAGGAAGAGCCTGTAGCTTCAAATATTTTAGAGCAAAAGCTTCTATATAGGAAGAACCCATGTCTTCAAAATTCCAAGAAGAAAGTTCTATATAGGAAGACCTCACAGCTTCAAAGAATCATGAATTCTTGGTGCTCGCGCCATCAGAAAATGGGGAGCCGTGTTTGAAGACAAATGTTATATATAGGAAGAACCCATGTCTTCAAAATTCCAAGACGAAAGTTCTATATAGGAAGAGCTAGTAGTCCTAAGATTTCAGAGTAAGAGGTTCCATATAGGAGGAACTCATGACTCTAAGAGAAAGGTTCTATATAGGAAGAACCTGTAGCTCAAAAGACTTTGAAGTAAAGAGTTTTATATAGGAGAAACTAATGCTTCAGGATTTCAAGACTAGAAGTTCTATATAGGGAGAATTCTCAGTTTGAAGAATCTAAGACGCAAAAGGTTCTATATAGGAAGAACCCACAACATTGATACTTGAAGGCCAAAAGTTCCATATAGGAAGGACAGCCCAAAGACTTTACCGAGGATAAGCTAAAATTCTATATAGGGAGAATTTGCTTTTCCAAGGCTCCAGTCAGAAGAAGAGAGAACAATTCTATATAGGAAGAACTTGTGACCTCGAATTTCTGATTTGAAGATTTTGTCTTCCTTAACAGATCCTCCATTTAGAAGATTGAAGCCTGAAGAGTTGGCCGAGGAAGAGCAGAAAGTTCCAGCAGAACCTGTGATTTTGATGCCAAGGACAAGGAAGTATGACAAAAAATAAGTGCTTTGTTCTTGGTTTACAAGAACAAGCAAAGAAGGGCAGCTATAATCACTCATTTTTTTCTGAGTTGTATAATATTATAGTAGTATTGTTAATTAATATAATAGTATATATGTATTATCTTTAATATGTAAAAATCAATAAGAAATTTATTAAAAAAATGAAAAATTAAAAATTAAAAAAGTAATATAAAATTAAAAAAAAAGTGGAGTATAATGCTCTAAGTCACCGCACCCCCTTGCATTGCCTATAAAAGGCGGGGGGCAGCCATGGAGGCATGAAGAAGCAATGACACCCAAAAAAATGGAAGCCAAAGGCAGCCCAAGTACAGCTTGTCAAGGGCAGAGAGCAGTTTTTTGGGCCATGACGAGATGGCACAAAGATCTTGGTGGGAGTCGGTCAATGTTTTTTATTCGAGTTCTTAGTAGGGTAAAATTTGATCCTTATCTCTGTATTTATTTTAATATTAATTTAGAAATAGGGTGATATATAGTTTTGTATTTATTTAATATTGGCATGTTTTTTTAAATATATTTTGTATGTTATATTAGATCTAGTTCTTAGAGTCTCGGTATCCGGTTAGGAGTGGCATCCCGGGTCTTCGGGTATCATCTCTTTTGGTACTGCAAACTATGAGTTTTTTATGCATTTGAATTAATGCCATGTCCACGCATTTATTATGTTGCATATAGTTTTAGGCCTTTGATTCCGGTATTCTAGTGGGAGTGTTATCCCGGTCTCCGTGTGTCATCTCCTTTGGTACCGTGGGTATCAAGGCAAATTTACTGGACTTGGGCTCAGTTCAGATAGATTTGGATACAGGTTGGGCAGATCGAATAAACCAACTGGGCTTGGTCTTGAATTCAGGTCAGACTCACAGATTTGGGCTAAGGATGCCGAGCTCAGACCAGATTGGTTAATGGACTTGGGTTCAGACTGACAATTAGTTTGGGCCTGTATCGGGTTAACTAACTGGATCGATTCAGACCAGTTTATAGGTTGGGCCAGTTTAGACCGAGTTTTTATCTTTAAATTTTTAGATCACCGGTCGGTCAATGGAGAAGGTCGCCTGAGGCCCTAATGGTCGCCAAACTACCGAAAAACAGAGTTTTTTAGATAACCATTTCAACCCAACTCAAAAATCAACCAAAGAAGACCAGAATTAGGCCGAAAATTACCTGAAATGTCAAATTTTCGTCAAAATACACGAAGCATTGATAAGAGCCTTGTTGGAGTCAGACGGGCGATCGGCTAGAGGGGTTTTGCTCTCCTCACCACGCTGATCTTGTTTGGACCGTCGATGCACCCAAACGGTGACGAGAATAGCCGATAATCAGAGAAAATATAGGAGCGATCTTTTGGGTTTTTGATGAAGCTTTAGACAGACATTTGCGGCGATTGACTGCTCAAAATGCACGTGGATACTAGGGGTAGGATCGGACAGAGACAGGGAGTGTTTTGGTGCTCGCAGTGCACACCACGCTGGCCTAGAATAGCGGTGGACGGCTGATATCGAACATAGAAGATAAAGAGAGGGAGAGAGAAAGTTATCTGATCAGAGAGAAAGAAAGGTCTGGAAAAAGATTCTTTGGTAGGTGAGGAGTCAGATCACCATATTAAATTCGATTTGAAACCCCACCCAGACTTCTATTCAAAAAAATATCCTAGTAGCAACATGATAGAAATGGGCACTTAGTCCAGCAGTTAAGCACTTAAGGGGAAGGGGAGGGGTGAGGTCGTGGGTTCGAACCCTCCAGCCTCAATCCCTTTCCTTTATTCATTTTATTATTTATTCTATTTCCCTTATTATTAAATCGGAGGTTAACAACTATTTAAAAAATTTCCACCCATTTAATTCTTGACATGTGACCTATTTTTAGTGTCCTTTATTTTTTATTAAAAGAAACTAAAATTCTTAAATTCTCAAAAGGAAAATCCTAAAATATAACATGCTCAATGAAATGTTGACTAAAAAGGATTTCTGACCTCGTAAATTAATAAAACTAGTTATGTATAATTGATATTTTATAGAGTCTATATTAGCTTATTTAAAGTTTCGTTTGTTTCAATGTGGTTGTTCATAAGTGTAAGAATCCTATTTTACCCAACTTTATTATTTTATATTTTAGGAAAAATGTCCTCTGTCTTGCCCAATGCCAATACTTGTTAAGTTGTTTTTAGTTTGTTCTTTAGGGTCTTCTCAACTTAATAACAAATATTGGTTAGCCATGAAATTCGTATGTGTAGGAGAATTCACATCTGTCATTTTCCCAAGAAAGTTATATATAAATATTCTCAATAATCTTTCCCCATGCATCATACATCAAAATTTCCAAAGAATCATTGTGTTTTTCGCCTCTAAAAGATTAGAACATGAATTACCAAAGAAAGTCCAATTTTGTTTCAGCTTTCCTCATCCTTTTACCTCTGTTTCTCTGCTACTCGACTTTAGTTTCAGCTCAAAAAACTGGTAATTTCAAAAGCAAATTAATATTTCATTTTTGAGATTTGCATACATTGTTGATTGATATATATTAATATGATCTGAATGCAGATGATCATATGGAATATGATTACTCGAAGAATAGTAAGAAAGGACCAAACCAGTGGGGAGATCTTAAGAAAGAATGGGCTATTTGCAAAAATGGACATTTGCAGTCCCCAATTGATATTTCAAGTGGTACAGTGAAGGTAAGCCAAAAATGTAGAGATTTGGAGAAGATGTACAAGCCATCTCAGTCAATCATCAAGAATAGAGGTCATGATCTTTCGGTAAGAAATCAAACAACATATATATATATGTTCTTGCTTGCCTCATCCGTCCCATTTTCCCTTGTTACCATGCCTAATATGATTGACATGTATGAATTAAATCAGGATTCAACTCAAAGAAATATACTTGATTCTTTTACTAATTTGTTATTTGAATATACAGCTTCAATGGTCGAATAAGGATGCAGGGTCAATAAAAATTAATGGCACCGAATACATTTTGCAACAAGTTCATTGGCACTCACCCTCTGAACATACCATTAATGGCAAAAGGTCCCTTCTCACTCATCTTTCATCTCTCCTGTTCAAAGAGTAAAACTTCCAAAACTCACAACATTTATACATATGCATATATATTTTGCATAATAATTAGATATCCCTTGGAGCTACATATGGTGCACCAATGCAATGACCCTAAAGTGAAGAACAATATAGCTGTTATTGGACTAATTTATGAATTTGGTTCGTCTGATACTTTCCTCTCCAAGGTAAAAGAAAAATTATGCACTTTTCCCAAATTACTATAGAGGATTATCATTCATTTACTTACAAAAATTTTACAGCTCATGAGCAACATTACAAAAATAAATGATCAGAACCGAGAAAGGCCAATGGGGGTGATTGATCCAAGCCTTATCAGTATGGGTGGCAAGAAGTATTATAGATACATTGGTTCTTTGACTGCCCCTCCTTGCTCTGAAGGTGTAATTTGGACAATCAATGAGCTGGTATACAATCCGATAAACCCTTAATTTGGTTCTCTTTTAATTTCTTCTCTAGGTCTAAGAAGTTGAAAATATTTTTGAACTATATGGTCCAGATAGCATTCGTTTCTAAGGATCAAGTCCAGGCAATCCGAATGGCTGTCCATGATGTAAGTAACAATACTTATTGATTTAATGAGCATTACTCAGATGAGAAATTCTCATATTTTCTGTAGTAACCAATGATTTCTTTTGTTTCAGAATACATATGAAAATGCTAGACCAACGCAGCCATCATATCACCGGGAGATTGAACTTTACGATCCCAAGCCTGAATTATAAAAATCTAAAGCTTGTATATAATGCGTAGTTTGATGTAAATTTTTTTCTACAAATTCTACCCCCTTCCATGAAATCGTTGACATATATAAAACATTGTATTTGCTACACCTTTCTAGGCTACTTGTCATTCCTTACTTACTCGTTTATTATATCTTGATTTAATTTTTATTTGTTTAGAAATAATCAGAAGGGGTGCAACTAGGATGAAATTCTAAGCAGGGTCATGTTGCTTATCTTTGAAATTAATGAGATTGTACAATATAATTAAACCATAAAAGTAGAGGGTTGAGGCTTAATTTACTAATTTTAAAATTCATATGTACTAAAAAGTGATTAAACCAAAAAGTTAACGGAAGACTTAATTTTATTAACTTTAAAACGGATAAGATCTTACAAAATAATTAAACACAAAAAATTTAGAAGGACTAAAACTTATTTTTTAATGTTTCCAAACTTTCAGGAGCTTAAAATACAAGTCAACCATAAAAAGTTTGGATGTGCCATGTCCCTTGCACCAACGATGTTCCTCCACAGGAGATAACCTCATTCTAGAGAATCTAAAGCTTAGAACTTTAAGATCAATTAATGTGAATATAAAACTTTACAAGCTCATGCTGAACTATATCAATCATTTACAACTTTACAATCCCAAGCTCAACCAATTAAAATCTAAAGCTTGTATTGAAATTTACTGACAACTCTGGCTCAATAATTGAGGAACTCAAAAATTGAAAATAGATTTAAATGTTTAATTCGGTTTCTATTTACTTATTTATTTCTCAAATGTATTCAATTAGAGGTAGAACTATACAAGGACTTGTGAGCCCGTGGCTTCCACTCAAAAAAATATTAAAAAATAATTATAAAATATAAGTCTCTTGTAAGTTTAATTTTTTTGAAGCAATTCCGAATAAATTTAGACTTTTTAAATGATCTCTAAATAAATTTGCTTGAATCCTGTCACTATATTTAATTTGATTAAACTTTTGACTCGGAAGTTAAAACTCTATAATTATCTTAATGGAACTAAACTTTGTTTTTATTTAATTTTTAAATACTTTATTATTACCAACAAAATAAATATTTTATATTTAAAATAGACAACGAAAACTTCAAGGTGTATTTTTTTTCTCGGCAAATTTGATTTTATTAATCAATCATAACTGCCTCAACTTGTATGCGTACCTCGTTAAAAATCTTCCTAAACCTAAATGGAGGAAAATAGTACAACACATACAGGGATACAACCAAACCAAACCAAAATCTGGGCAAACCCAACAATTCAAACCCCTACTGCTCAATCTACAATGTGTACTACATGTTCTAAAACAACCGTAGATTGATTTCACGTGAACCCTTTATTAGACGCAATATCTTTTAGGTTTTCATAAGTGAGAAAATGAAGATGGCTTAGTTTTTAGGTTTAGAAGTAGATAATTAAATATACAAATAATATTAAATGATCTTTATTTTAATTTTTTTAATAAAATGTATTTTTATTATTTAATCATAAATTTTTTATACTAACAATTAACACATGTCATTTTATAAGAGGTTGGCAGTGTCACCTCCTTAAAACTAACTAGTATATATATATATAAACGACAGATTGTTGCTCAGATTTTGTAAAAGGTAAGAGCCAGCAGTATCCTCCAAGATGAGTTGTGGGCATATACGAAGGGTTGCATTTTGCATGGTCCTCCGGCTTCGAGCGACTTCAAGTTCAAATCGATAGTCTCCAAGATGTGCAATTGATTCAAGACCCTCGTGCTAGTAGCTGTCCTCTTTGTCGTGTACGTGCTATCTCCAATGTAAGACAAAAATGATTAATTCCTGAAGTCATATGAGTTCTTAATAAAAGTTATATGGCTGCAGATGGTTTTGCTATATTGACATCTTCCCATCAATTCCAAATGACCAATTTTGATGATCCTTCTACGGTGATTCAACACTTAGCTTCTCGTGATATCACTGGTCCTCCTTATTGTAATCTCTCTCAATCTTAGATTCAAGGCCTAGGCACCCATTCACTAAAAAAAGGGTCATTTATCTAAAAAATTAAAGGCTTAAGAATAAAATAAGTGTTGAAACTAAATTTTTTTGCAATTTATGTTTAAAGTTTTTTTTTTTTGGTGAAAGTAGGTGTCTAGTTCAGTTACCATTTTAAGGTCAATCTGTAAATAACGAGAAATTATATCATGGTCATTCCCGCCATGTCATCTATGGGACTAACCAATAAAAATCACTTATCTCATTATTTTTTTCATGTCATTTTTTTCCAAGTGAATCTTCACTCATATCTATTGTAAATCAATTTTAAAAACAGTTTTTAACAAGTGAAGATTTTCTTGATAAAAATATGACATAAAAAATAATAAGATGTGTATTTTTATTGGTTGGTCCCATGAATGACGTGGCGAGAATGACCCATGATATAATTTTTCGTAAACAACCATTACAAAATTTCAACCCACTTAATTCTTGACATGTGACGTAATTTTAGTATCCTTTCTTTTTTATTTTTAAAATATCTAAAATTCTTAATTTCTCAAAAAGAAAATCCTAAAATATAACATGCTCAATGAAATGTTGACTAAAAATGATTTTCGACCTCTTAAATTAATAAAACTAGTAAGGTGTAATTGATATATTATAGAGTCAATATTACTTTATTTAAAGTTTCATTCGTTTCAATGTGGATGTTCATAAGTGTAAGAATCCTATTTTCCCTAGCTGTATTGTTTTATATTTTAGGAAATATGTCGACTGTATTTCTCAATGCCAATACTTGATAATTTGTTTTTAGTTTATTCTTTAGGGTCTTCTCAACTTAATAACAAATATTAGTTAGCTATGAAACTCGTAGGAGTAGGAGAATTCACATCTCTGTCATTTTCCCAAGAAAGCTATATATAAATATTCTCAATAATCTTTCCCCATGTATCATATATCAAAATTTTCAAAGAATCATTGTGCTTTTCGCCTCTAAAAGATTAAAACATGAATTACCAAAGCAAGTCCAACTTTGTTCCAGCTTTCCTCATCCTTTTACCCATGTTTCTCTGCTACACGACTTCAGTTTCAGCTCAAAAGACTGGTAATATCAAAAAGCAAATTTCCCTTCTCACTCATCTTTTATCTCTCCTGTTCAAAGAGTAATAGATTTCCAAAACACACAACATTTATACATATGCATATCTGTTTTGCATAATAATTAGATATCCCTTGGAGCTACATATGGTGTACCAATGCAATGACCGTAAAGTGAAGAACAATATACCGGTTGTTGGACTAATTTATGAATTTGGTTCGTCTGATACTTTTCTCTCCAAGGTAAAAAAAAAAATTATGCAGTTTTCCCAAATTACTATAGAGGATTATCATTCCTTTGCTAATGAAAATTTTACAGCTCATGAGCAAAATTATAAAAATGAATGATCATAACCGAGAAAGGCCAATGGGGGTGATTGATCCAAGCCTTATCAGTATTGGTGGCAAGAAGTATTATTGATACATTGGTTCTTTGACTGCCCCTCCTTTCTCTGAAGGTGTCATTAGACAATCAATGAGCTGGTATACAATCCGATAAACCCTTAATTTGGTTCTCTTTTAATTTTTTGTCTTGGTCTAAGAAGTTGAAAATATTTTGAACTACATGGTCCAGATAGCATTCGTTTCTAGGGATCAAGTCCAGGCAATCCGAATGGCTGTCCATGATGTAAGTAACAATACTTTGATTTGATGAGCATTACTCAGATGAGATATTCTCATCTTTTCTTTTGTAACCAACGATTACTTTTGTTTCTGAATACATATGAAAATGCTAGACCAACGTAGCCATCATATCAACGGGAGATTGAACTTTCCGATCCCAAGCTTGAATTATAAAAATCTAAAGCTTGTATATAATGCGTTATTTGATGTAAATTTCTTGTACAAATTCTATTCCCTTCCATGAAATTGTTTACATATATAAAACATTGTATTTGCTACACCTTTGTAGGCTACTTGTCATTTGTTGCTTACTGGCTTATTATATCTTGATTTAATTTTTTTGAGTTGTTTAGAGATAATTAGCAGTGGTGCAACTAGGATGAAATTCTAAGAAGGGTCAAGTAGCTTATCTTTGAAATTAATGAGAGTCTACAATATAATTAAACCATAAAAGTAGAGGGTTGAGGTTTAATTTACTAATTTTAAAACTCATATGTACCAAAAAGTGATTAAACCAAAAAGTAAACAGAAAGACTTAATTTCATTAACTTTAACCGGAAAGTTTGGGTGTGCCATGTCCCTTGCACAAACGATGTTCCTCCACCGGAGATAATCTCATTCCTGAGAATCTAAAGCTTAGAACTTTACCATCTTAAGATCAATTAATGTAAATATAAAACTTTACAAGCTCGTGCTGAACTAAGAATCAATCACTTACAACTTTACAATCTCAAGCTCAATCAATTAAAATCTAAAGCTTGTATTGAAATTCACTAACAACTCTGACTCAATAATAGAGGAACTCAAAAATTGAAAACAGATTCAAAAGTTTAATCCGGTTTCTATTTACTTATTTATTTTTTAAATGTATTCAATTAGAGGCAGAACTGTACAAGGACTTGTGATGGCCGCCCGCGGCTTCCACTAAAAAAAAATTAAAAAAAAATATTTATAAAATATAAGTCGCTTATAAGTTTAAAATTTTTAAAGCAATTATGAATAAATTTAGACTTTTTAAATGACCTCTTAATAAATTTGCTTGAATCTTGCCACTATATTCAATTTGATTAAACTTTTGACTTGAAAGTTAAAAATCTATAATTATCTTAATGGAACTATACTTTGTTTTTATTTAATTTTTAAATATTTTATTTTTACCAAAAAAATAAATATTTATTTAAAATAGACAACGAAAACTTTGATGCGTATTTTGTTTTTGCTCGGCAAATTTAATTTTATTAATCAATCATAACCGCTTCAACCTGTAATCACTCATTTTCACTTGTAAATACATATTGCATGTATATTTATTATATTATATGAATGTTACTAATATATATATAAGGTGTAGTGTGTGCATGTATATTATAAACTATGTATGTATACGTATTAATGATGTATGTGTGTCGCGTATGTATCTAGAGTACGAGCATATTTGTTTAGTGTATAGACATGTTATGTTAATTATGTGTAGGATTATATATACGTATGCCAATATGTTACACTTGTATAAGTATATGTTTGTATCATGTATGGGTATTGCTGTTATAATTATATTATTATTAATATTAATGGGCTGATATAAAATGAAATAAAAAAAATTAAATATATTAAACCCAAATAAAAATGAAGTCCAAGTCCAATTACAAACAAGTTACAAGGCCCGGTTGGCCCAAACCCAAACCTTATCTAATTACAATTATGGGTGTGCGAGGTAAATGTGGGCGTTGGATCAAGAATCTGATCCAACGCCACGATACAACCAAGAAGTCAAAAATATCTCGCCACCGCGTGTTCCACACGTATGGACCGTTCGAGTGCCCGCGCGCGGGACGCTTTAATATCCCACGCGCGTAAGATCCACGCGCGTTCGACTCCTCGATTCGCGAGCTCCACGTGTCAAGATTTGGAGCCGTCTCATCAAATCGAGGCTTCATCCGGCCGTTCGTCCTTCAAGCCATCTTGACCGTTAGATCAGATCCGATCTAATCGCCGAGAACGCGTCGTGTCGGCATTGCGAGAACACCCATACCGCCACCATGCCGATATTCAACCCCGTGTTCGAACATGCCCAATACAACAAGCAACAAGTTGTCGGGTTCAGATCTGAAAAAGCAAGATGCAACTTGCACCAAAACAAAGACAATGATATATATGAAACGGGGACTTTTGTAACAGGGGAGAGTTGTAACAGAGGGGGTAACAAAAAAAATAGAGTGGTAACAGAAATCTTGTAATACAAAAACTGAAAGTTGTAACCATTCAAGAAAATCGAAAGAAAAGTCCAGTGGTAAATACTCGTTTCTCTTTTTTATTTTTGCATGCATATGCAAAAGAGGAAAATAGAAACAAAAAAAAGGAGAGTCGTCTTACCGTCGCCGTTTGTGGGTCTTCCCTTCCTCAGTGATAAGCCTTTCGGCTTCTCCAAGCCTGATATGGTGAACTAAAGGGAGGGAAAGACCCCTTGTAGTTTCGTTTTGGTTTAAAAAATATTTTTTTCACTTCGTATTTTCTAGATCTAGGGCAAATAAGGGTGTATCCTCTGAATCCAACCACGGATTAATGTTGAGGATGAAAAGGGGGTTATTTTGGTGTGTTTTGGAGGCTCACCGGCGCCGGTTAGCGGCGGAGAACACGGCGGCCGGTCGTCGGATTCTGGGTTTCATAAGATCAGTTGAGAGAAAATAAGAATGGGGCTGGGTTATGAAAATCAAAAAATGAAACGAAGTGGGGGAAAATTGGATTCGGCCTAATAGAAGGGTTTATATAGTTATTATTATTTTGCTAAATGGGTAAATTACACACTTAATCCCACCGCGTTTTCAATATTTTCGTTTTTGCCTTGCCGCATGGTATAATTACAATCCCAGTCCCCCTGATATTTCAAAATCTTGTAATCCAGTCCCTAAATTACACCGAATCAGTTTTCAAATGGTAAAATTACGCCTTTAATCATCCCGCGTTTTTGAACTTTTCATTTTGGGTCTGCCCCTTGGTCTAATTACAGTTTTGATCCTTTTAGGTTCTGTTTGTTTCGCAATTTCGTCCCTAAATTACATATTATTGTTCTTTAATTTCTGCCACTGACTTTTATTTTTCTTTCATTTCAGTCCTGTATTCTTTGTAAATATTCATGTTCGTATTATAATCGTATATGTTGATATTCTATTATTTTATTTTATGTCCCTTGTATATGCCTCGTATTTTATGTTTATATGTATATGTGTGTTAAGCTTATAATAGTCATGTATTTTTTTATCCGGTTATTCGTATTAAAGCATGTTATGTTCTATTTGACTCGTAAAACGGCATGTTCTTGTATTTTTGTTTTCTTGGCTTTTAGGTTACGTGATAGTGTGTCTTCTTTTATGTATAATATATTGTTCCATATATGTTGAAATATGTTTTATTACTAGCATGTATGTCTTTTTGAAATATTTGTTCGTCTATATACGTAATTATTCCTGCATTGTTATTCTGACTTGTTAAAGTTGTTTTTATCTATTATTTAGAATAATATGTATATATGCATGTTTTAGTCTAGTATATCATTTATGTTAGATTAGTATTCTGTTATGTCAATATTTATTGCATTTAAATATTTTGCCATGTTTTATATTTTTACCACTAAGATTGCATATGATTTATAACTTGTTAATGCAGTGCCCTTTTATCTGAGCGTAAACGGGGCCAGTATCAGGCGTAGTGATAGTGGTTGGGCGTTTATTCTCGGATAACGGGGCCCTTAAAATTTATTCGCAATTATGACCGAATTTTAAAATAATTGTCACTTTAATCCGGAAAATCCAATATTAATAAATAAGTAATTATTAAAGTACCAATTTTGGGCGGTGTGGGGGTGCTAATCCTTCCCCATCTGTAACCGACTCCCGAACCCAATCTTTTTGAATCTCTGGTTTTATGGTGTCCGGCCTACCTAAGTGGCCAGTGGCGACTCCATTTTTTAATACGGTTTATTTTAAAACCCCACGGAATAAATATTTTATACCCAAAAGAATCACAAAAAATTCATAAACACCTTCGAAAACCCTTCGGTTTTATTTTAGCGAAAAAGGGACATCGCTACAGATGGCGACTCCGCTGGGGACATTTTTTGTTTTTTTCGAAAAAAAAAAACAATTGAGAGTCAAGCTTTTAAAATAATTACCGCTTTACTAATATTGGAAATTCCGGATTAAAGTGACTATTAAATTAACATTCGGTCATAATTGCGCGTTTATTTTAACGCATTTAAAATATGGCATATAAACCCGTCTTTTTAAGTGGGGGGGAAACGCTAATGCTTTCGTAGAGATATCGTTCTCCCGTATGGGCCTAGCAAGTACCTTGGGGCTCGAGTACCTTATGCTTTCGTAAGGATATCGTTCCTTAAAGACGGGCATAAGAGAATGAGTCCCCCGAATTGAACCGGTTGAAAGGAGCCTATAATGGGTGATGATCGGGGCCTTGCTACTCTTAGTAGAGGACAGCAAGGACAATTCGGGTACCTCCTAGCACCGACACTGCATGTAGAGAACATAGAAACCCACCCTGTTAGAGCCATGCGAATAACCATAGGTGTTTTAGACGGGATAAATAGGGTTGTTTTGTGTGTTTATTACATTTAATTTTGTCCTTTTATTTTTATATTTATCAATTTTATCTGGCATGACTTGTTTTCTTTTCGTTTTTTTTTTTTCTCATACATCATTGCATTTGCATCACATAAAGGTCTTGGATCAAGTGGTTTGCCTGATCGAAAAGTCTTTCACCATGGAAAAAAGGTGTCTTAGGAAAGAAGAGCTTAATTTGTCAGTCAGACATTGGTCAGAGGTCAACCAGAAAATCCAAGGGGACAATTTGCCGAACGAACGCGTAATAGCAGGATACACCTATGTGAGTCTCCAACAGAACGACTTATGGGATCTTCAAAGCATTTGGGAAAGATGGGAACGAAGACTACAAGACTTGTTCTGCGATAGTTATGGCGACATCGCACAGCTGTTTTATGTTCGGATTAACCAGCCCCTAATCTGAGCTATAGTCCAGTTCTGGAATCTGGCTTTTTGCTGCTTCACCTTCAATGGGCAGGACATGATGCCTATGGTGGAAGAATATACTGCTTTACTTAACCAGAAAAATATTCAGGAAGATTAGATCTACGCGAAGCCTCCGAGGAATCAGAATTACACTGCGAAACTCAAAACCTTTGCGGGAATGAGTGACGATTGGGTTAGTGGCCTCCTTCAAATCCGAGGAGACAATACAGTCTTTGCATGGGAAAGTATTCGGGACATCATACCGACACATCCGGACGAGGCAAAGAAAATGGACTTGTTCGCTTTAGGAATATATGGCTTGGTGATCTTTCCCCAGTACTGGGAACATTGACATAGCCATTCGGATTTGTTTGAGCGGGTGAAACGGAAAGCAAAACCGGTACCAGCAATCTTGGTCGAGACTTTCATTTCCTTAAATGCTAGGCGAAAACATGAAGAAGGGCGTTTTGAGGATGCGCACATTTGTTACAAGTATGGATTGAGTCACATGTGGAAGTCACCGACGAGGGTCTGCGGGGATATCATTCAAGGTTTTTCACCTTTACGAGAGTACTTAGCAAAGGAATGGCGAGAGGATTTGAAAACAAAAATGTGGACCAGTTTCTTCAGGAACATTCAAGATGAAGACATAGCATGGAGGGTCCCACGGCTCGGTAAAGTTAATTATTTTCTATCTGATTGTGGTGACTTCAACCGGCTGATGATGTTAGGATTGTATGGAGGGATCTTTGTGCTCCGCTTTTAGTGTCTCGGCGATTCGGATCACGGCAGTTCATTCCCAATACCGCCGGATTAAGCCAAACTGAATTTCTTTTCAAAGGGGAGTTCAAAGGAAAAATTCAGACCATCATGAGGGCCTGGGATCATTGTTACCGGATCAGGGTGGAAGGAGATACCGAGCACATGACTACCCTAGATTACGATATTTGGAGACGTTTGAGGGTTAATAATGTGATTCCCGAATCTGATCAAGGACCAACAGTGTCACTCGAAGAGCTTACAAGGGTGGTACCGTCTGAAGCCGACATCTTAAGGAGTGAACTCGAAGAAGTTAAAAGGAAAATGGACATCCAACAGACCCAACATGCGAGCGAACTCTATAAGGCAAGCTTAGAGGTTGACGAGTGGGACGGGATCATTAGGCAATTGAAGAAATTAAATGCAGATTTGAGCGACAAGAACACTCTTTATCAAAAAGATGCCCTTCTATTACAAGCAAAAATATAGAAGGCCGGCCGGAGTCAGTTCATAGCTGTGGAAAGAGAAAGAATGAACGGCATCCGTTTGGTGGAAGAAGAACGAGAAATCAACAAAAGAGCGATCGAGAAAGAGATAGAAAACTGCCGTTTGGCTATGGAGAAAGAAAAACAGTCAGCCAAGAAGGCCATTGATCAAGAGAAAGAAAGATCCAGGCAAGAAATCAGCAAGGGAAAACAAGCTATCCATCATGAGAGGGAAAGCGTCGCCGTATGGAAAAGAAAGTCCATGAATAGCCGAAATAGACTGCTAGAGATGCAAAAACTGTACGATGACACTATTCAAAGGCTGGAGCAAAGCCAAAGTCAAAATGGCAAATTGAAAGAAAAAGTGGCGGAAGTTGAACACTCACTTCGAATGTACTGCCGCAGGAATAACTTCGCTGAGCTGCAAGAAAAAGAACGAGAAGTGGGTGTGTTACGAACACGAATTGAGTCCCTCGAAGCAACTGTTGAGGATTACAAGGAAAGAATTAATGTGTTCGAGGAGGCTGCAGCCGGAGGGGACACCTATTGACAGAAGAGACTACGCGACGCTGCTCGAATGGTACAGGACAGGGACCAGTATTACGCAAACCTAATGGTGGATATACAGCGAGTCGCCAGGCATGTGAATGATTTAGCTGTCGAGGCTGAGACACTCCGACCTTTCATAGCCCCGGGGATGGAAGAAGCTCCTAGGTTCCTCAAGCTGCTCAGGGCAATTGGAAAATTAGGAGATAGAGCTAGAGCCTATCTATAGGACTCTGTGTTGTAATTAGATCTTTTGTACTAGGGATCTTTACTTTGTAACACGAACTTTGTTGTAATCAAGACCCTTTAATTCCCATGGAAGTAGTTCAAAAGGGTGATTACCAGCGGAATCAGTACCTTATCTGCATACATTCTTGCATTTGCATCATAACATTCGCATAATTGTACATGCATTTATTTTTTGCAACCATATTAACAATATGAATATTGTGGCGTTGTGTGTAGTTAACCCGCAATCATTCATCACCCATACTTTACCCTACTACAAAGAAAGCTCATGGAAGAAAGGATAATTAGTCTAGAAAGAGGGCAAAGAGAGCTCGAGACAAGGCTTGAAGAGGCCCAGAGAAGCCTTAGTGATCAGATTGCGCAGTCACAAACATCTATAGTATCTGACATAACCGCATTGCTGGCAAAGAGTCTTGGAAAAAGAGTAGAAGGAGAAAATGTTCAAGAGCTAGAAGGTACCCCGACTCACTATAAGGTTCAACCAACTGCACCAAACCAGGCTAGGAAGGTGTATATTGACCCTACAGGAATGTCTTCTAGCTTTCAAGTAGGGGCACCTGAGACTCAACCCCTCGATACTGAAGCACTATATGAAGAAGAAGTGCCGGACCTGAACATGGTCGAAAGGATCAGGAATGAGGTAGGAAAAAAGTGGGAAGAAAGATTTCGCCTCATGGAGGAAAAATTTAAAGCGTTACAATCAAATGAAGAATCAGGAAATGATGCTAGTGACTTAAGTCTGGTGTCTGATCTTGTCCTACCGCCAAAATTTAAAACGCCAGAGTTCGATAAATACGATGGAACCACATGTCCTTCTGCAACATAACAATGTACTGTAGAAAAATGGCGGCCTACCATAAGGACGAAAAGCTACTGATCCATTGTTTCCAGGATAGTCTAACTGGAGCGGCGTTACGTTGGTACACTCAGTTGAGCAAAGCAAATGTCAAGACATGGAAAGATCTGTCTAAAGCATTTACTGAGCAATACAAACATGTAACAGACATGACCCCTAGCAGAATTATGTTAGAAAATATGGGGCAGAAGTCCAACGAAAGCCTGCGACAATACACCCAAAGGTGGAGAGAAGTGGCCGCCCAAATCCAGCCACCCATCCCGGAGCATGAAATCACGCCATTATTTGTCAATACTCTGAAAGGGGCACTCTTTGATCGCCTCATTAATAACACAACACAGTGCTTTGACGACTTAATCAGGACTGGCGAGTCCCTCGAACTGGCAATTAAGAGCGGCAGAATTGATGGTGGGGAAGGGTCTCGAAAGTATAACAAGAGAAATGAAGTAAACACCACCAGCACCTATACCGCCCCGAAGAACTTCACAGTCTCACAGCCACAAGCACCTGTGGGAAAAACACAAAACTCGAATCAAAGAGATGAGAGAGTCACCAGAAAAGAGAAAGAGAAGAGAACTTTCACTCCCCTACATGTTTCGTACTCATAACTTTATTCCCAGTTGTATGAAGCAGACCTGGTCCGGCCATACATAGTTACTCCTGTCAATCCGCCCTTCCCGCCTTGGTATAATCCAAGCGCACATTGCGACTATCACGGCGGTACCCCTGGACATCCCACTGAGAACTGCCTTGCCTTCAAAAAGCTTGTGCAGAACTTAATTGATGGGAGCAGAGGGGTAAATGTCATAGAAGAATGCTTTACCAGGAGGATAAAGGATGATGTGTCAGAAATCAAGTCTCCTTTACGGTGGGTATTTCAACAGTTATGCATGGCTCGTGTGATCGACAAAGGCATGATACCAAGGCAGAAGGAATGTGGAAAGTATTGCGAATTCCACCAAACTGAAGGGAATGATATCCAAGAATGTGACGAGTTCAAGAAATTGGTGCAGAAATTGATGAATGAAAAACAAATAGAATTCTTCGAGGAGCCCATGGGGAAGAAGGGGTCGGACGTACACATGACGGATAGCCCCAAGTCTAAATACGGGAAGGATATACCTTTTATCATCTCTCCCAGGCCAGGGAATGCAGGTGTCTCCCAGAGAGAAACCAGCAAAATAAGTCCCAAGATCATCATTTCAGCACCATCTCCATTCCCATTCAAAGATATGCGACAAACTCCCTGGAATTATGCTGTAAATGTGACCACGCCAGAAAAACCAGAACACGATCAGGTAAAAGAGCCTACGCTGAAAGACCAACAAAGCCAGAACGATGTGAACGTTGGTGAGACAGGCCATTTCACAAGGAGCGGCCGATGTTATTCCTCTGAGGCTTTGAAAGCGGCTGAAAAAGATAAGGGGAAGTGTACAGCAGTTAGCCCTACGCAGATATTTGGAGAAGAACCTTCCCCAAAGATAAATGAGCCGGTAACTAAGGCCCAGTCCAAAGAATTTATAAAGTTCTTGAGACATAGCGAGTACAGCGTAGTGGAACAACTACGAAAGCAACCGGCCAGGATCACAGTGCTGGAATTACTCTTGAGTTCAGAGAAGCATCGGGAGACGCTATTGAAAGTGTTGAATCAAACTTTTGTGCCCCAGGACATTTCTGTATCAAACCTGGACATGATAGTGGGGCATATTACTGCCTATAATCATATCACGTTCAGTGATGATGAGATCTCGGAGGGAGGAATGGGGTCTACCAAAGCCCTTAACATCACTACCCACTGCAAAAGGTATGTATTACCAGGCGTACTGATCAACAACGGGTCAGCATTGAATGTCTTGCCTATGGTAACCCTTCAAAAATTACCAATAGATGGTTCGCACCTAAAGCCCTGCCACAACTCGGTAAGAGCCTTTGATGGTACGCAAAAAGGAACAATGGGGAAAATTGAGGTGCCCCTATTGATCTGACCAACTGAAAATGTGATCGATTTTGTGGTGATGGACATAAAACCATCTTACAGCTGCTTGTTGGGAAGACCGTGGATACACTCCGCAGGAGTTGTCCCATCATCATTGCATCAAAAATTAAAATTTGTAGTTGAATGCAAATTGGTCACAGTAGAGGCAGAGCAAGAATTTGTTGCTTCAGTGACATCAGACGCCCCCTACATTCAAAATGATGAAGATGCTGCAGAATGCTCGTTCCGAGCATTGGAACTAGTAAATGCCACATTCGTTTCAGAGGGAAGTTGGATTCCCTACCCCAGGTTATCTAATTGTTCCAAGATGACCGTCGCAGAAACTCTGGGCCGAGGAGCCAAAATAGGAAAAGGGCTGGGGAAGAAATTACAAGGAAACTTGAGACCCAAGAATATGATAACCAAGAAGGATCGTTTCGGGCTGGGTTACCAACCAAGTGTCCAACAGAAGAAAGAGGAATATAAGAGGAAGGAGGAGCAAAGAAAAGCCAGATCTAAAGGAGAAGACATTCCGTGGAGGCCGATGTCCTTTCCTAGTTTGAAAACCACTTTTGTCTCCGGGGGGTTCTACCAGCCAGGTCAAGATATTGGAGAGGCAATGAAGAAAAATGAAGAACTTAACCAGGAGGAAGTACTCAGTGAATCATTTGAAGGGATGTATATCAACATGATAGCTGAAAAGGACCGAGGCAGCAAAATGTTGACCAACATCCTCCCTTGCCGTCCCGGGGAAACACTCGATAACTGGAGCTGCATTGATCTACCTGTAGTTTTTAGGAATAGATCAGAGTAATGCTCCGAATCAACCTTTTGTTTTTGCCCATAAACAATGGGGATCTCTTGTACGGGGCACCTATGTTAACTTTTTGATTGAAATGAAAATATCCCCACTTTCCTAAAATGACCAAAGATTCATTTATTTCATTCATGCATTCTTCATATTCATTCCCTTCATATAAAGCCGCCTCTTTCCCAATACAATTCATTCTCATTTAATGCAGGTCGCTCATGATTGATGATATGAATGATACCGGATCCAATCCTGGAGTGAATTTCGAATGCCCTGAGGTCTCAGAGGGAATTGAGGAAGGATATGATGAAATAGAAATTGAGGTCCCGGAAGAGTTAAAGAGAATGGTGGACAACGAAGAAAGGCAAATCATGCCCCACCAAGAAAAAACAGAAATTGTCAACTTAGGAACTGAAGAAGAGAGAAAAGAAATAAAAGTAGGAACGACGATTTCCTCAAAAGCCAAGCATGAACTGATAGCCCTACTTCAGGAATTCAAGGATGTCTTCGCCTGGACTTATCAAGATATGCCAGGATTGAATAACGACATAGTGGTGCACAAATTGCCAACAAAATCGGAGTGCAAACCAGTACAGCAAAAACTTCGGAGAATGAGACCAGATATGTTGTTAAAGATCCGAGAAGAAGTGAAAAAGCAATTTGATGCTGGATTCTTGGAGGTAGCCAAATACCCCGAATGGGTTGCAAACATTGTACCAGTACCAAAGAAAGACGGGAAAGTTCGTATGTGTGTAGATTATAGGGATCTGAACCGAGCCAGCCCTAAAGACAACTTCCCTTTACCACATATTGACACGCTGGTTGACAACACCGCAGGACATTCATGGTTTTCCTTCATGGACGGCTTCTCAGGGTACAACCAGATAAAGATGGACCCTAACGACATGGAGAAGACCACATTCATAACCATGTGGGGCACTTTTTGTTATCGAGTGATGCCGTTTGGGCTAAAGAACGCAGGGCAACATACCAAAGAGCAATAGTGACTCTTTTCCATGACATGATGCACAAAGAAATAGAAGTATACGTGGGCGATATGATTGCCAAGTCCCGAGCAGAGGAAGAGCACCTACAGAACTTGAGAAAACTATTCCAAAGACTACGGAAGTACCAAGCGAGGCTCAATCCCCGCCAAGTGTACCTTCGCCGTTACTTACGGAAAACTCCTAGGGTTCGTGGTAGCGAAGAGGGATTGAGATTGATCCGGATAAAGTGAAAGCCATCCAGGACCTATTACCACCCCCGCAAGACGAAGGAAGTCCGCGGTTTCGGGAGGCTGAATTATATCTCTCGTTTCATTTCCCAATTAACCAACCAATGCGACCCGGTCTTGGACTTCTTAGAAAGAATAATCTGGCGTGTGGGATGAAGAATGTCAAAGAGCCCTAGAAAAGATCAAAAAGTACCTGACAAATGCTCCAATTTTAGTCGCACCAGTACCTGGTCGACCAGTAATTCTCTTCTTAACAGTCTTTGAGAATTCAATGGGATGCGTACTGGGGCAACACGATGAGTCAAGAAAAAAGGAGCAAGCCATCTATTACCTAAGCAAGAAATTCAATGATTGCGAAACGTGGTACCCGCCAGTGCAGAAACTGTGTTGTGCTCTAATTTGGGCTACTAAGTGGCTTAGACAGTACATGCTGTACCATACTACCTGGTTGATATCCAAGCTAGACCCATTGAAGTTCCTAATGGAAGCTCCAACACTAACGGGAAGGATGGCCCGATGGCAGATGCTCTTATCCGAATTCGACATCGTATACGTTAATCAGAAAGCCGTAAAGGGGAGTGCCGTAGCAGATTTCCTGGCTAGTCATGCTTCGGATGACTATGAGGCATTGAACTTTAGTTTCCCAGACGAAGACTTGATGTGCATTACAACCGAAGAAGAGGTTTCAGATGATAAGTCATGGAAACTTTACTTCGATGGAGCCTCCAACGCCCTCGGACATGGGATAGGGGCGTGCTAATTTCACCGAGGGCGTCTATTATCCTTTCACCAGCAGATTGGAATTCTTACGCACACAAACAATATAGCTGAATACGAAGCTTGCATCATAGGACTGAACTCAGCCATCGAGAGAAAGGTTAAGGAACTACGAGTGTTCGGAGATTCGTCCTTAGTCATTTACCAATTGCGCGGGGAATGGGAAACCAGGGACCCGAAGTTGGTCAAATATCACGAATTGATCCAAGAGCTCACCAAAGAGTTCAAAAGGTCAGCTTCAATTACCCGCCTGAGAAGAAAATCGGATGGCAGATGCATTGGCAACCTTGGCATCCATGTTTAAAACAAACACCGGGGCAGAAATGAAGCCCATTGAGATGCAGACGTTTGAAAAGCCTGCTCATTGTTGTAATGTACAAGAAGAGATTGACAGAAATCCATGGTACTATGACATCTTGCAATATGTCAAGCTTCGAAAGTATCCAGAAGGGGCAAACGACAATGACAGAAAAACGCTCAGAAAAATGGCAACAAAATATGTCCTAGATGGGGAGATCCTATATAGGAGAAGTCATGATCAAACATTGCTGAGATGTGTGGATGCCCGGGAGACGAAGGAAATCTTAGCCGAAGTACATGACGGGATCTGTGGAACGCACGCCAACGGGCTGTCTATAGCCTGAAAAATTATGAGATATGGTTATTTCTGGCTGAACATGGAGGGAGATTGCATCGATTATGCTAGAAAATGCCACAAATGCCAAATCTATGCTGACAAAATTCACGCACCCCCATCGCCTTTACACACCATGAATTCTCCGTGGCCTTTCACAGCGTGGGGCATGGACGTCATCGGGCAGATCCATCCGAAAGCTTCCAATGGACACCGTTTCATTTTGGTTGCCATAGACTACTTCACTAAATGGGTAGAGGCAGCGTCTTACGCCAATATCACCAAGACTACAGTTTGTAAGTTCTTAAAGAAGGAAATTATTTGTCGATACGGATTGCCAGAAAGGATCATCACCGACAATGCTTCCAATCTGAATAACAAAATGATGAAGGACGTGTGCACTCAATTCAAGATAACACACCATAATTCCACAGTCTATCATCCTAAAATGAATGGAGCAGTGGAAGCAGCAAACAAGAACATAAAGAAGATCACAGCGAAGACTACGGATACCTACAGGGATTGGCATGAGAAGTTGCCTTTTGCCCTTTTTGCCTATAGGACGTCCATTCGCACATCAACAGGGGCAACACCCTACTCCTTGGTGTATGGTACCGAAGCAGTACTCCCAATTGAGGTAGAGATCCCGTCCTTCCGGGTCTTGAACGAAGTAAAATTGGAAGAAGCTGAATGGGTGCAGGCCAGACTCGACCAGTTAAATCTCATTGACGAAAAAAGACTAAAAGCCATTTGTCATGGTCAGATGTACCAAAAGCGGATGGTGCAGGCATACAACAAAAAGGTGCGCCCAAGAGAATTCAAAGAAGGGGATCTGGTGCTCAAGAAAATCCTCCATATCCAGAAAGATTCTCGAGGAAAATGGATGCCCAACTGGGAAGGACCGTACGTCGTAAAAAAGGCCTTCTCAGGAGGAGCCCTGATCCTAACAGAAATGGATGGGGACGAGCTGAAAAATCCCGTAAATTCTGATGCCGTCAAGAAGTACTATCTCTAAAAAAAATGATGATGAAAAATAAAAAATAGAACAAAAATGGAGAGCTCAGGGCGAAAACCCGAAACCGGGCATCTTGAAGCAAAGGAAGGACTCGAGTTGAAAACCCGCAAAGGGCGGCTTGGATAAATTGAAAAGTTGAATATCCGAAGAGAAGGGTATTCCCATGAACATCATGAAGAGGAGGCTTCAGGCAAAAAATTCTACACCGGTTGACAGGATCATGTATCATTCATATCGAAGATAATGAGGGATCTTGTATTTTCATACTTAACTCTTGTGTGTCATACCTTTCTTTTTAAGATATCCCAAGCCCTTAATCGTAATAAAATCATGTTTTTAAGCATCCATTCCTGGCCTTCTTGTCAATTTCAGTCAAATAAGTTAACATAGGCTTATAATGAAACAAGAGATTTCGGAGCATTATTGTGATTTAACCTTGAAAATGCAGGTGATCAAAGAAAACGATGTTAACTCCGTCCTCTAGTTCCCTACATAATGGCTGACGATAAGAAAGGTGGGAAGCTTCAAACAACCAGGTAGGATGACCAATGGCGCACGTCCTATCTATTCAAGGAAGGCATACGAGATAACAAAAGAGATCTCTTGGGTGAAAACCCAGAAGGGCACCCCTAAAAAAAACTCTCTCTAAAGTGAAAACCCGAAAGGGCACTTTAGAATTCCAAGTCGTAATTGGAGAAAAAGAAAGGTTGAGATGGTTGAACCTGATAGTGAAGCGGGGTATCGATGCCCGTAAGAAAGGAGAAAGCGAACATCAAGATCAAATAAGGACCAAAACAAGCCCACCAAGATATTGACACTCATGCATCATGAATAGTCAGACATCACTAGGGTTAGGAGCATGTCAATTCATTTGTCATAGCATTTTGTTTTTATCTCAGACAGGTATCTGCAGATTCAAAGAGACATCGATGGCCATCGCGGTGTTAATCCCGAATGAGAAGACAATGTTTTTACATACAAAAGGCACATGTTTTCAAGCTCCAGAGAGAGGTCCTATATAGGAAGAATCCTCCGCTCCGAGGCTTCAGAAGCTGAAAGTTCTATATAGGAAGGACTGACAGCTCCAGGGTGAAGACTACCAGTTCTATATAGGAAGGACTCCCAGTCGAAGGAATTCACCCATGACACGCAAGATTATATAGGAAATCCTGCTGTGTCGAAAGCGAAGAGTTCTATATAGGAAGGGCTCCGAGCTTCAATATCTTAGAGTGAAAGATTCTATATAGGAAGAATCCGTAACTCCAAGATTTCAAGACGCCGAAAAGTTCTATATAGGAAGGACCGACGGCTCCAAGGTGAAGACTCACAGTTCTATATAGGAAGAACTCCCAGTCAAAGAAATTCACCTATGACACACAAGGTTATATAGGAAACCTATTGTGTCGAAAGTGAAGAGTCTTATATAGGAAAGACTCTGAGCTTCATTGTCTTAGAGTAAAAGGTTCTATATAGGAAGAACCTGTAGCTCTGAGATTTCAGACGCCAAAAGTTCTATATAGGAAGGACTGGCGGCTCCAGGGTTTGAAGACTAGCAGTTCTATATAGGAGGAACTCCCAGTCGGAAGAATCCATCAGTGGCGCAAAAGGTTTAATATAGGAGAAACCAGCGTTGAAGGCGAAGAGTTCTATATAGGAAGGACTCCAAGCTTTACTGTCTCGAAGTGAAAAGTTCTATATAGGAGGGACTCATAACTCGAGGCTTCAGAGCGAAGGGTTCTATATAGGAAGAGCCTGTAGCTCCAAGATCGGAAGGTGACGAAGCTCTATATAGGAAGAACTTTCGAGCCTGAAGATTCAGCCAAGGAAGAGCGGAGATATCCAAAAGAACACGTTTTTCCAAAGCTACAAACAGGGAAGTCTGATAAAAATGAGTGCTTATGAATCTTTGCTTTGTTTCCCATTCCATGAGAACAAGCAAAGAGGGGCAACTGTAATCACTCATTTTCACTTGTAAATACATATTGCATGTATATTTATTATATTATATGAATGTTACTAATATATATATAAGGTGTGGTGTGTGCATGTATATTATAAACTATGTATGTATACGTATTAATGATGTATGTGTGTCGCGTATGTATCTAGAGTATGAGCGTATTTGTTTAGTGTATAGAGATGTTATGTTAATTATGTGTAGGATTATATATACGTATGCCAATATGTTATACTTGTATAAGTATATGTTTGTATCATGTATGGGTATTCTTTGTTATAATTATATTATTATTAATATTAATGGGCTGATATAAAATGAAATCAAAAAAAAATTAAATATATTAAACCCAAATAAAAATGAAGTCCAAGTCCAATTACAATCAAGTTTACAAGGCCGGTTGGCCCAAACCCAAACCTTATCTAATTACAATTATGGTGTGCGGGTAAATGTGGGGCGTTGGATCAAGATCGATCCAACGGCCACGATACAATCAAGAAGTCAAAAATATCGCCCGCCGGCCGCGTGTTCCACACGTATGGACCGTTCGAGTGCCGCGCGCGCGTGTGGTCCACGCGCGGACGCTTTAATATCCCACGCGCGCGTAAGATCAACGCGTTCTGACTCCTCGACTGCGGAGCTCCACGTGTCAAGATCTGGAGCCGTCTCATCAAATCGAGGCTTCATCCAGGCCGTTCGTCCTTCAAGCCATCTTGACCGTTAGATCAGATCTGATCTAACGGCCGAGAACGCGTCTGGCCGCTGGCAGAACACCCATACCGCCACCATGCCGATATTCAACCCCCGTGTTCAAAACATGCCCAATACAACAAGCAACAAGTTGTCAGTTCAGATCTGAAAAAGCAAGATGCAACTTGCACCAAAACAAAGACAATGATATATATGAAACGGGGACTTTTGTAACAGGGGAGAGTTGTAACAGAGGGGGTAAAAAAAAATAGAGTGGTAACAGAAATCTTGTAATACAAAAACTGAAAGTTGTAACCATTCAAGAAAATCGAAAGAAAAGTCCAGTGGTAAATACTCGTTTCTCTTTTTTATTTTTGCATGCATATACAAAAGAGGAAAATAGAAACAAAAAAAGGAGAGTCGTCTTACCGTCGCCGTTTGTGGGTCTTCCCTTCCTCAGTGATAAGCCTTTCGGCTTCTCCAAGCCTGATATGGTGAACTAAAGGGAGGGGAAGACCCCTTGTAGTTTCGTTTTGGTTTTAAAAATATTTTTTTTCGCTTCGTATTTTCTAGATCTAGGGCAAATAAGGGTGTATCCTCTGAATCCAACCACGAATTCATGTTGAGGATGAAAAGGGGGTTATTTTGGTGTGTTTTGGAGGCTCGCCGGCACCGGAGAACACGGCGGCCGGCCGCCGAATTCTGGGTTTCATAAGATCAGTTGAGAGAAAATAAGAATGGGGCTGGGTTATGAAAATCAAAAAATGAAACGAAGTGGGGGAAAATTGGATTCGGCCTAATAGAAGGGTTTATATAGTTATTATTATTTTGCTAAATGGGTAAATTACACACTTAATCCCACCGCGTTTTCAATATTTTCGTTTTTGTCTTGCCGCATGGTATAATTACAATCCCAGTCCCCCTGATATTTCAAAATCTTGTAATCCAGTCCCTAAATTACACCGAATCAGTTTTCAAATGGTAAAATTACGCCTTTAGTCATCCCGCGTTTTTGAACTTTTCATTTTGGGTCTGCCCCTTGGTCTAATTATAGTTTTGATCCTTTTAGGTTCCGTTTGTTTCGCAATTTCGTCCCTAAATTACATATTATTGTTCTTTAATTTCTGCCATTGACTTTTATTTTTCTTTCATTTCAGTCCTGTATTCTTTGTAAATATTCATGTTCGTATTATAATCGTATATGTTGATATTCTATTATTTTATTTTATGTCCCTCGTATATGCCTCGTATTTTATGTTTATATGTATATGTGTGTTAAGCTTATAATAGTCATGTATTTTTTTTATCCGGTTATTCGTATTAAAGCATGTTATGTTCTATTTGACTCGTAAAACGGCATGTTCTTGTATTTTTGTACGTATTGTATGTTTTCTTGGCTTTTAGGTTACGTGTTAGTGTGTCTTCTTTTATGTATAATATATTGTTCCATATATGTTGAAATATGTTTTATTACTAGCATGTATGTCTTTTTGAAATATTTGTTCGTCTATATACGTAATTATTCCTGCATTGTTATTCTGACTTGTTAAAGTTGTTTTTATCTATTATTTAGAATAATATGTATATATGCATGTTTTAGTCTAGTATATCATTTATGTTAGATTAGTATTCTGTTATGTCAATATTTATTGCATTTAAATATTTTGCCATGTTTTATATTTTTACCACTAAGATTGCATATGATTTATAACTTGTTAATGCGGTGCCCTTTTATCCGAGCGTAAACGGGGCCAGTATTAGGCGTAGTGATAGTGGTTGGGCGTTTATTCTCGGATAACGGGGCCCTTAAAATTTATTCGCAATTATGACCGAATTTTAAAATAATTGTCACTTTAATCCGGAAAATCCAATATTAATAAAGCAGTAATTATTAAAGTACCAATTTTGGGCGGTGTGGGGGTGCTAATCCTTCCCCATTCGTAACCGACTCCCGAACCCAATCTTTTTGAATCTCTGGTTTTATGGTGTCCGGCCTACCTAAGTGGCCGGTGGCGACTCCATTTTTTAATACGGTTTATTTTAAAACCCCACGGAATAAATATTTTATATCCAAAAGAATCACGAAAAATTCATAAACACCTTTGAAAACCCTTCGGTTTTATTTTAGCGAAAAAGGGACATCGCTACACAACCTGTATGTGTGTCATGTTAAAAACCTCCCTAAACCTAAATAGAGGAAACTAGTACAACACATACAGGGGATACAACCAAACTGAACCAAAATCTAGGCAAATCCAACAATACAAACCCCTACTGCTCAATCCTCGAAGCGTATTACATGCTCTAAAACAATCTCATTTAAAATCCTATATTATAACATGCTCAATGAAATGTTGACTAAAAAGGATTTCTGACCTCGTAAATTAATAAAACTAGTTAGGTATAATTGATATTTTATAGAGTCTATATTACCTTATTTAAAGTTTCGTTTGTTTCAATGTGATTATTCATAAGTTTAAGAATAATATTTTTTCCAAATGTTATGTTTTATATTTTATAGAGTAAAGATTTCCTAAACTAACAACATTTAATTCTAATGGGAAAAGGTCCCTTCTCACACATCTTTCATCTCTCATGTTCAAAGAGTAAAAGGTCCCTGCTCTGAAGGTGTCGCTTGGACAATCAATGAACTGGTATACAATCCGATAAACCCTTAATTTAGTTGTCTCTTTTAATTCTTTGTCTAGGTCTAGGAAGTTGAAAATATTTTGAACCAGATAGCATTTGTTTCTAGGGATCAAGTCTAGGCAATCTGAATGGCTGCCCATGATGTAAGTAACAATACGTGTTGATTTGATGAACATTACTCAGATGAGAAACTCTTAACTTTGGTGTTGTAACCAACGATTTCTTTTTTTAGAATACATATGAAAATGCAAGACCAACGCAGCCGTCATATCAATGGGAGTTTTAACTTTACGATCCCAAACCTGAATTATAAAAATCTAAAGCTTATATATAACGTGTAATTTGATGTAAATATTTTCTTTAAATTCTATTCCCTTTCATGAAATGGTTGACATATATAAAACATTGAATGTGCTAAAAGCCTAAACCTTTTAATGCTACTTGCCATTTGTTCCATTTGTTGCTTACTGGTTTATTATATCTTTATTTAATTTTAAGTTGCGAAGAGATAATCACCAACGGTGCAACTAGGATGAAATTCTAAGAAGGTTCAAGTTGTTTATATTTGAAATTAATGAGATTCTAAAATATAATTAAACCATAAACGTAGAGGGTTGAGGCTTAATTTCACTAATTTTAAAAACTCATATGTACTAAAAAGTGATTAAACAAAAAAAGTTATGGGAAAGACTTAATTTCATTAACTTTAAAATGGATAGGATCTTACAAAAGAATAAAACCAAACAAATTTAGAAGGCCTATAATGGTTTCAAAACTTTGAGGAGCTTAAAATAAAATTAAACCATAAAAGTTTGGGTGTGCCATGTCCCTTGCACCCACGATGTTCCTCCACCAGAGATAATCTCATTCCTGAGAATCTAAAGCTTAGACCTTTTCCACCCTAAGATCAACTAATGGAAATATAAAATTTTACAAGCTCATGCTAAACTATGGAATAGTCGTTTACTCTTTTCGTGAATAACATCCCAATGAAGATGCACTATAAATGGTTGTGGCACACGTTCGAGAGACATGGTGATGTTTCCGATGCGTTCATTGCCAGTAAAATGATTAGAGGGGAAAGGTTTGGATTCGTGTGATTTGCTGGGAGAGCAGATGCTCTAAGAGCCTCGGATAGATTGAATGGCTTTTATCTATATGGGTATAGAATCTCGGCTGATTTTGCAAAGTTCTCGGCTGATTTTGCAAAGTTCAACGTTCAATGTCTTCAGTGAGTAAATTAAACATTTTCAAACTTCAGTGACCAAATAGGTTTAATGGAAAAGTTCAATGATGATTTATGTAATTTACCCAAAATGCAATTAAACAATGAATAATGGGGTATGTTATGTCCCTTGTACCCATGGTGTTCCTCCACCGGCTATAATCTCATGAGAATCTAAAGCTTAGAACTTTATCATCATAAGATCCATCGATGAAAATATTAAACTTTGAAATCTCATGCTCAACTAAGAATCAATCTTTTAGAAATTTACAATCCCTAGCTCAACCGATAATAATCTACTGTTTGTATCGAAATCCATCAACAACTATGGCTCAAAAATTGAGTAACTCGAAAATTGAAAAATGATTCAAATATTACATTTTGTTGTAATTAAAGTAAAGAAGAACGAGAACAAGAGAGATGAGAGACGAAGAAAGAAACTTGTATTATATTCTCAATGTATAGTTATGTACAATGCTTTCTCCAAGCTCTATATTTATAGGCATAAGAGGAAAACCCTAATTCCAGTGGGTATTAAACACTAATAATAAAGTACATAAAGTCTCATTTAATACATGGATATTCACCATAAATAAATATTCATAACACTCACCCTTGGATATCCAAGAAGATAATGTGCCTCGTTAAAGCCTTACTAAGGTAAAAACCTTGTGGGGGAATTCATATGGAAGGAAAAAGAGTACACAAATCATTTATACGCATGCATAACATGTTGACTCACTAAAAACCTTACCAAGAAAACCCATTGGGACAAAACCCCAGTTAAGGGAAAAAGAGTGCAAAGCGTATTTAATCCCCTCATGAAAACATCACATAAGATCTTTGAATCTTCATAATTCATCACATAAGATCTTTGAATCTTCATAATTCAATCTTGAATACAATCTTCAATTGTTTAAGCAGACTACGCACTGGTGAATAGATCTTCCAAATTATTGCTCGAAAGGATTCATCGAATACTATTCTTCTAAAGATCATGAGAGACAAAAATTTGGAGAAATATGTTTCATTTTGTCACATTTGATGTGCACATTTTTGATTGAGATATAAAATTTGCATTATCTTTGTAAGATATCTTTCATCTTATCTTGTGATAGCAATTCACATATCCTCTGGATATGTTTAGCCAAGCACATTTTTTTGTATATGTCGATTGAAGCACAAGAATTCCTTCCTTTAGGTGCTCAATATGTAATCCAAGATAAAATCAAATCCTTTTTTAAGTATTCGATTGTCAATGAGATCTCTTCAAGAGTCCCAATGATATTCAAATCATCAACATACACAATAATAATTGTTGCGTGTGATAAGTGCTACGCAATTGTGCAAGTATACACGTCGCAAGTAATAAAGTGATATGAGTATCGAGTATTGTCTCCACAGGGATTGGTTTGGGCCACTTTGCTTAAGTTACTGCACCGTGAAAAGTAAAAACACAATTGATAATAGGAGTTCTAATTAACGAGTAAACTAAGAGCAATAAACTAAAAGAATAGATTAAAGAAAAAAAGAGAGATAGGCCAGGTTATCGTGAGTTGAGGTGTGATAGCTGATTGGATCGTCTTGGTAAAAGAGTGCACGGGCAACTCAGTTGCCGTGGCAACTTGCACAGCGGGGTTGCCTTGGCAACTAATCGATGGTTGCCTGGGCAACTAGCTGGGCAACTACTTGGGCGTCTGGGCAGCAACTTCAAGGTTCGGTGAAGCGTTCTTCAATGGTTTCTTCTTATCCCTAAGTCGAAACTCTAGTTACTTGTGCATGCCTTGATAATACATCCCTGCGTGAATCAAGGGTGAACAACAACCAATCTTGCGCTCCTCTTAGCCGTTGAAATCCTTAACTTATTACTAAGCCGGATTAATCTTCACCATCAATAGATTGAATAAAGACCATACTCATTCGTTTCTTGAATCTGACTCTCCCGATATTAGATAAATAGATGAAGTTACGAGATCCTCTCCCAATTCACTCGCAAACAAGAATAAAAGCCAAGAATGAGTAAACCTTGAATAGAAAAGTGCAAACTCTTATTACCTAAACAAAATCCAATTGTTTCTCACAACAACAAAACACAATAACCCCAACCGATCAAGTTAGTTCATGGTTGGGTTCAAAAGATATACAAAGAATAATCCCCAAACCATGAATCTAATGGAAGCAAAGAAGAAGAAGAAGTCAAAATTTCCCTTAATGCTCTCTTGTCGAAATTTCTCTATTTTTCTCTATCTGGATTGTCGAAATCTCCTTGCTATTTATAGGGCTAGGCCAAAGTCCTTCTTTGAGGAGGAGTTTAAGTTGGAATTAAATTATCTTTAAAGAATATAATTCTTTATTATAATTGTATTCCTACTAGAACTTCTCCTATCTTCTTGGAATTTAATTCTTCTTTAATCTCTGCATGGCAATCAAATTCCTTTGGGTTTGGGCTTTGCTCCACGTCATCTTGGGCTTGTCTAGTCAATAATTTCGACATCCCTATTGCATCTTCTCTTTGTCGACAATTGCCATGGCAACTGGCTCAGCGTCTCCTTCATGCATTGCCCGGCAACTAGCTCGGCATATCCTTCATGCATTTCACGACAACTAACTCGGCATTGCTTTGGCAAGTGATCCTGCACATACACACACAAAAACACACCAAAGCAGCATCTTTTTCCACAAAAATCACCAAGTTATGTAATCAAGCTCAACAATGGAAAGAAACATGAATTAATGCATGAATAACTAATTATGCAACTAATATGAGCTTAAGTCTAACAATAATATGAGTAAAAGGGTAATAAAAATAGTACTTTTGAACACTTATCACGCCCCAAACTCGAACTATTGCTTGTCCTCAAGCAATGCAAACTAACAATTACCTGCCAAGACTTTAATCATCAAAGACATGCTTCAAACTTGAATTCAAACCTCAGAACCATGGCACAAAGTATGATCACCTTTTAAATTTTTCAGATAGCACAAAAATTTCCCGGAACAAAACTATAATGCTCGTGACAATGTGTGTGCGTAGTTGTGTACAAGTTGATTTTCAAGATTCTATGTGAACAATAGGCTTTTATCAATTTAATTGCCGGGCATTTATTTTCATTTTCACTAGAGCCAATTTGGGCACCTCTAGCAAAGTAAGCAATTTCTTATTTTATTTTAGTCGACTAGAGCCAATTTGGGCACCTCTAGCGATTCTTTAATGTGCATTAACTACTAGAGCAGTTTGGGCACCTCTAGCAAGAAAGTGTATTTACTACTAGAGCTAGTTTTGGGCACCTCTAGCAAGAAATTAACTTTTAATTTTCAATTTTAAATTTACCCAAATTTTAAGCAACCTAAGTTCACTAAGTTTCTTTGAATCAACAACCCACAACCGTGTAAAAAATTTAAAAAATTCAGCATCATAGTAAAATTCTAAGTTCTTTTCATGCAATCCTAAAATTAAAGGTTATTTCAATTAATTGCAGTGGAAAAAAATTCATCATTGGATATTCAACAAGTCTTAAGCAATTAAATCCAATTAAAGGCATGGCAAGTAACATATGCAACCTATATGTGATTGCTAAAGATGAATGCAACTAAACATGAAACTAACTAGAAACCAACACCCCAAACTCGAGAGAAGCATTGTCCTCAATGCACGTAAAAAGTGAAACAAAAATTTAAAAGAAACTAAATGAAATGAGTTAGTCGAAGAGGTCGTCACCTCGAGTTATAAGTTTCTTTTCGTGTCGTTTGCTTGATTCATTTTTCAGTCGGTGGTTGAATGCTGGTGCAGCGTGAATAGAATTGCTTTGATTTGATCCATGTTTACCGATGCAGAGTTCACTTGCATGGGCATCAGTAGTTCGAAGCCATAGTTGTTGCACGGGCATCGCTGGTTTACATTATGGTTCTTTGTGGCAAGTAGTCGGTAGTGAATTTCCTTATCATGGTGGTTGTGAGTCTTGTTGTGGAAAAGAAAATAAAGAAAACCTTGAAACTAAAGATAATGAAGAAAAATAAAATATCTCCTAAAAATAAAAATGAAAATAAAAAGAAAAAGAAAATATTGAAAGGAGAGCATGCTCAGACATCTCCTAAAGTGACCACTTCTAATGTTCTTTGCATATCCGAGAGAAAACTTGAGGAAAGTCGTTTCGATACTTCTTATAGTCCATCCGTACCCTCCATCGGGTGACAATATTGCCCAAAAAGAGTTGGGCCAATGTGCTCCCAGCTACTCCCTTTTGCATTACCATGGTGGAGGTGTCTTTCTTCTTTGTTCGCTTGTAGTCCATGTATACTCTCCACCTTGCTACTATTCCTGAAGGCACAAATATATTAATAGGAAAAATTATATCCATTCTCAACCATTCAATTACCTCATTCTTGTCGACTTCTATCATGGTTGGATGTAGCCTTTGTTGTCGTGGCAATTGCTGCTCAAGCCAATTGCCGTGGCAATCAGTTGTCAAATTTTGCTTTAAGTCAAGGGAAGAATCAATTTTCTGAAGAGCTTTATGAACCCAAACACCTTTTTCTTTTGGCCTCTCAAACATCTCCATCAGTAGAGATTTGATGGCTTCAAATCTACCAACCTCGGTTCCTCAAGACATACCGCAATGGACGAGGTGAGTTTTAAAGAATTCAAAAGGTTCAACCATTACCTGCTCATATTCCATTGGCAAAGTATTATCATCTCGTTGATCTTGCATGTGGTCGTAATTGCCGTGGCAATTGTAGATGAGAGCAATCTCTGATTCTCGCTTCAACATCAACGTTGTAACCTTACGGGCATTAGGTTCCTCGAATTTCTTGTAGTATTGTTGTTCTCGGTTTCACCGAGTGTTGTCGCGGCATTGCTCATTCGGGCTCCTCAATCATTGCCGAGGCAATTTGTTATTCAAGCTCATCATGTGTTGGGCAGTCTCTCTCATTGGCATCCTCTTGACTTTGAGGTTCTAGTTGTTCCCCACACATCGGAGAGCTTTCTTTGCATTGCTCCTTATCCTCTTGCCTTGGGACGTCAGTATCCCTAGGAATGAATTGTTGGTGCATGTTATCCATGACATATGTGGATCTCCCCAATTGATCTTCTGAATCCCCTAAGGTTGCATCCCACTGAGCTATCCTCGTATCCATAGATTTTGATAGTTCTAGAATCTCTACAATTGATCCGTCAAGTCTAGCCAAGGAAGCTAGTAACGTTTCCTCCAAGGAATTGGAATGCTCTTGAAAAGGACTACATTGCCATGGCATATCTGTTGCTGCGGCAAAATTGTTATGGTAAAAAAAATTTTGAGCTTTTTGACCATACCATGAAGAATTTTGCTGATGGTTCCCTCTATGGTCCTCCATGTAGTTATATGCACCGAAAATGTGAGGGCAATTTTCAAACACATGATGTTCTCCACACATAGCACAGGATTTTTCCATGGTATAAGTTCTTTGGGCTTTTCTCGGTTGGTATAGGTAATCATCAAAGGGTGCAAGGAACTCTTGATTGGATTGATTCATATCTTCCAACATCATCTCTCGAATAGATTGGCTTCTATTTCCCGACATGTTGATGTCCCTTAACTTGTAGCGCACCTAATTTTTTTTTATATAAAACAAACAAAAAGAAAAGTTAGTAAAACTAAGAGAGAAAAAATGCAATAACAAAAACAACTAACACCAATTTCCAATCCCGACAGCGGCGCCAAAAACTTGTTGCGTGTGATAAGTGCTATAATTGTGCAAGTATACACGTCGCAAGTAATAAAGTGATATGAGTATCAGTATCGTCTCCACGAGGATTGGTTTGGGCCACTTTGCTTAAGTTCTTGACTTTGTGAAAAGTAAAAACACAATTGATAATAGGAGTTCTAATTAACGAGTAAACTAAGAGCAATAAACTAAAAGAATAGATTAAAGAAAAAGAGAGAGATAGGCCAGGTTATCGTGAGTTGAGGTGTGATAGCTGATTGGATCGTCTTGGTAAAAGAGTGCACGGGAAACTCAGTTGCCGTGGCAACTTGCACAGCGGGGTTGCCTTGGCAACTAATCGATGGTTGCCTGGGAAACTAGCTGGGCAACTACTTGGGCGTCTGGGTAGCAACTTCAAGGTTCGGTGAAGCGTTCTTCAATGGTTTCTTCTTATCCCTAAGTCGAAACTCTAGTTACTTGTGCATGCCTTGATAATACATCCCTACGTGAATCAAGGGTGAACAACAACCAATCTTGCGCTCCTCTTAGCCGT
This sequence comes from Hibiscus mutabilis, assembly GCA_019671005.1. Classification (NCBI taxonomy): domain Eukaryota; kingdom Viridiplantae; phylum Streptophyta; class Magnoliopsida; order Malvales; family Malvaceae; genus Hibiscus; species Hibiscus mutabilis. The sequence goes on from CM033732.1 coordinate 39,871,614, forward strand.
TGAAATCCTTAACTTATTCCTAAGCCGGATTAATCTTCACCATCAATAGATTGAATAAAGACCATACTCTTTCGTTTCTTGAATCTAACTCTATCGATATTAGATAAATAGATGAAGTTACGAGATCCTCTCCCAATTCACTCGCAAACAAGAATAAAAGCCAAGAATGAGTAAACCTTGAATAGAAAAGTGCAAACTCTTATTACCTAAACAAAATCCAATTGTTTCTCACAACAACAAAACAATAACCCCAACCGATCAAGTTAGTTCATGGTTGGGTTCAAAAGATATACAAAGAATAATCCCCAAACCATGAATCTAATGGAAGCAAAGAAGAAGAAGAAGTCAAAATTTCCCCTAATGCTCTCTTGTCGAAATTTCTCTATTTTTCTCTATCTGGATTGTCGAAATCTCCTTGCTATTTATAGGGCTAGGCCAAAGTCCTTCTTTGAGGAGGAGTTTAAGTTGGAATTAAATTATCTTTAAAGAATATAATTCTTTATTATAATTGTATTCCTACTAGAACTTCTCCTATCTTCTTGGAATTTAATTCTTCTTTAATCTCTGCATGGCAATCAAATTCCTTTGGGTTTGGGCTTTGCTCCACGTCATCTTGGGCTTGTCTAGTCAATAATTTCGACATCCCTATTGCATCTTCTCTTTGTCGACAATTGCCATGGCAACTGGCTCGGCGTCTCCTTCATGCATTGCCCTGGCAACTAGCTCGGCATATCCTTCATGCATTTCCCTGACAACTAACTCGGCATTGCTTTGGCAAGTGATCCTGCACATACACACACAAAAACACACCAAAGCAGCATCTTTTTCCACAAAAATCACCAAGTTATGTAATCAAGCTCAACAATGGAAAGAAACATGAATTAATGCATGAATAACTAATTATGCAACTAATATGAGCTTAAGTCTAACAATAATATGAGTAAAAAGGGTAATAAAAATAGTACTTTTGAACACTTATCACGCCCCCAAACTCGAACTATTGCTTGTCCTCAAGCAATGCAAACTAACAATTACACCGCCAAGACTTTAATCATCAAAGACATGCTTCAAACTTGAATTCAAACCTCGGAACCATGGCACAAAGTATGATCACCTTTTAAATTTTTCAGATAGCACAAAAATTTCCGGAACAAAACTATAATGCTCGTGACAATGTGTGTGCGTAGTTGTGTACAAGTTGATTTTCAAGATTCTATGTGAACAATAGGCTTTTATCAATTTAATTGTCGGGCATTTATTTTCATTTTCACTAGAGCCAATTTCGGGCACCTCTAGCAAAGTAAGCAATTTCTTATTTTATTTTAGTCGACTAGAGCCAATTTGGGCACCTCTAGCGATTCTTTAATGTGCATTAACTACTAGAGCAGTTTGCACCTCTAGCAAGAAAGTGTATTTACTACTAGAGCTAGTTTTGGGCACCTCTAGCAAGAAATTAACTTTTAATTTTCAATTTTAAATTTACCCAAATTTTAAGCAACCTAAGTTCACTAAGTTTCTTTGAATCAACAACCCACAACCGTGTAAAAAATTTAAAAAATTCAGCATCATAGTAAAATTCTAAGTTCTTTTCATGCAATCCTAAAATTAAAGGTTATTTCAATTAATTGCAGTGGAAAAAATTCATCATTGGATATTCAACAAGTCTTAAGCAATTAAATCCAATTAAAGGCATGGCAAGTAACATATGCAACCTATATGTGATTGCTAAAGATGAATGCAACTAAACATGAAACTAACTAGAAACCAACACCCCCCAAACTCGAGAGAAGCATTGTCCTCAATGCACGTAAAAGTGAAACAAAAATTTAAAAGAAACTAAATGAAATGAGTTAGTCGAAGAGGTCGTCACCTCGAGTTATAAGTTTCTTTCGTGTCGTTTGCTTGATTCATTTTTCAGTCGGTGGTTGAATGCTGGTGCCGCGTGAATAGAATTGCTTTGATTTGATCCATGTTTACCGATGCAGGTTCACTTGCATGGGCATCAGTAGTTCCCGAAGCCATAGTTGTTGCCGGGCATCTGATTTCATTATGGTTCTTTGTGGCAAGTAGTCGGTAGTGAATTTCCTTATCATGGTGGTTGTGAGTCTTGTTGTGGAAAAGAAAATAAAGAAAACCTTGAAACTAAAGATAATGAAGAAAAATAAAATATCTCCTAAAAATAAAAATGAAAATAAAAAGAAAAAAAGAAAATATTGAAAGGAGAGCATGCTCGGACATCTCCTAAAGTGACCACTTCTAATGTTCTGCATATCCGAGAAAACTTGAGGAAAGTCGCGTTTTCGATACTTCTTATAGTCCATCCGTACCCTCCATCGGGTGACAATATTGCCCAAAAAGAGTTGGGCCAATGTGCTCCCACTACTCCCTTTTGCATTACCATGGTGGAGGTGTCTTTCTTCTTTGTTCGCTTGTAGTCCATGTATACTCTCCACCTTGCTACTATTCTGAAGGCACAAATATATTAATAGGAAAAATTATATCCATTCTCAACCATTCAATTACCTCATTCTTGTCGACTTCTATCATGGTTGGATGTAGCCTTTGTTGTCGTGGCAATTGCTGCTCAAGCCAATTGCCGTGGCAATCGATTGTCAAATTTTGCTTTAAGTCAAGGGAAGAATCAATTTTCTCAAGAGCTTTATGAACCCAAACACCTTTTTCTTTTGGCCTCTCAAACATCTCCATCGGTAGAGATTTGATGGCTTCAAATCTACCAACCTCGGTTCCTCAAGACATATACCGCAATGGACGAGGTGAGTTTTTAAAGAATTCAAAAGGTTCAACCATTACCTGCTCATATTCCATTGGCAAAGTATTATCATCTCGTTGATCTTGCATGTGGTCGTGTAATTGCCGTGGCAATTGTAGATGAGAGCAATCTCTGATTCTCGCTTCAACATCAACGTTGTAACCTTTCGGGCATTAGGTTCCTCGAATTTCTGTAGTATTGTTGTTCTCGGTTTCACTGAGTGTTGTCGCGGCATTGCTCTGTTCAGGCTCCTCAATCATTGCCGAGGCAATTTGCTGTTCAGGCTCATCATGTGTTGGGCAGTCTCTCTCATTGGCATCCTCTTGACTTTGAGGTTCTAGTTGTTCCCCACACATCGGAGAGCTTTCTTTGCATTGCTCCTTATCCTCTTGCCTTGGGACGTCAGTATCCCTAGGAATGAATTGTTGGTGCATGTTATCCATGACATATGTGGATCTCCCCAATTGATCTTCTGAATCCCCTAAGGTTGCATCCCACTGAGCTATCCTCGTATCCATAGATTTTGATAGTTCTAGAATCTCTACAATTGATCCGTCAAGTCTAGCCAAGGAAGCTAGTAACGTTTCCTCCAAGGAATTGGAATGCTCTTGAAAAGGACTACATTGCCATGGCATATCATGTTGTCATGCAAAATTGTTATGGTAAAAAAAATTTTGAGCTTTTTGACCATACCATGAAGAATTTTGCTGATGGTTCCCTCTATGGTCCTCCATGTAGTTATATGCACCGAAAATGTGAGGGCAATTTTCAAACACATGATGTTCTCCACACATAGCACAGGATTTTTCCATGGTATAAGTTCTTTGGGCTTTTCTCGGTTGGTATAGGTAATCATCAAAGGGTGCAAGGAACTCTTGATTGGATTGATTCATATCTTCCAACATCATCTCTCGAATAGATTGGCTTCTATTTCCCGACATGTTGATGTCCCTTAACTTGTAGCGCACCTAATTTTTTTTTATATAAAACAAACAAAAAGAAAAGTTAGTAAAACTAAGAGAGAAAAAATGCAATAACAAAAACAACTAACACCAATTTCCAATCCCCGGCAACGGCGCCAAAAACTTGTTGCGTGTGATAAGTGCTACGCAATTGTGCAAGTATACACGTCGCAAGTAATAAAGTGATATGAGTATCGAGTATCGTCTCCACAGGGATTGGTTTGGGCCACTTTGCTTAAGTTACTGCACTGTGAAAAGTAAAAACACAATTGATAATAGGAGTTCTAATTAACGAGTAAACTAAGAGCAATAAACTAAAAGAATAGATTAAAGAAAAAGAGAGAGATAGGCCAGGTTATCGTGAGTTGAGGTGTGATAGCTGATTGGATCGTCTTGGTAAAAGAGTGCACGGGAAACTCAGTTGCCGTGGCAACTTGCACAGCGGGGTTGCCTTGGCAACTAATCGATGGTTGCCTGGGAAACTAGCTGGGCAACTACTTGGGCGTCTGGGTAGCAACTTCAAGGTTCGGCGAAGCGTTCTTCAATGGTTTCTTCTTATCCCTAAGTCGAAACTCTAGTTACTTGTGCATGCCTTGATAATACATCCCTACGTGAATCAAGGGTGAACAACAACCAATCTTGCGCTCCTCTTAGCCGTTGAAATCCTTAACTTATTCCTAAGCCGGATTAATCTTCACCATCAATAGATTGAATAAAGACCATACTCTTTCGTTTCTTGAATCTAACTCTATCGATATTAGATAAATAGATGAAGTTACGAGATCCTCTCCCAATTCACTCGCAAACAAGAATAAAAGCCAAGAATGAGTAAACCTTGAATAGAAAAGTGCAAACTCTTATTACCTAAACAAAATCCAATTGTTTCTCACAACAACAAAACACAATAACCCCAACCGATCAAGTTAGTTCATGGTTGGGTTCAAAAGATATACAAAGAATAATCCCCAAACCATGAATCTAATGGAAGCAAAGAAGAAGAAGAAGTCAAAATTTCCCCTAATGCTCTCTTGTCGAAATTTCTCTATTTTTCTCTCTCTGGATTGTCGAAATCTCCTTGCTATTTATAGGGCTAGGCCAAAGTCCTTCTTTGAGGAGGAGTTTAAGTTGGAATTAAATTATCTTTAAAGAATATAATTCTTTATTATAATTGTATTCCTACTAGAACTTCTCCTATCTTCTTGGAATTTAATTCTTCTTTAATCTCTGCATGGAAATCAAATTCCTTTGGGTTTGGGCTTTGCTCCACGTCATCTTGGGCTTGTCTAGTCATTAATTTCGACATCCCTATTGCATCTTCTCTTTGTCGACAATTGCCATGGCAACTGGCTCGGCGTCTCCTTCATGCATTGCCCTGGCAACTAGCTCGGCATATCCTTCATGCATTGCCCTGACAACTAACTCGGCATTGCTTTGGCAAGTGATCCTGCACATACACACACAAAAACACACCAAAGCAGCATCTTTTTCCACAAAAATCACCAAGTTATGTAATCAAGCTCAACAATGGAAAGAAACATGAATTAATGCATGAATAACTAATTATGCAACTGATATGAGCTTAAGTCTAACAATAATATGAGTAAAAAGGGTAATAAAAATAGTACTTTTGAACACTTATCAATAATAAAAAATACTAAGCTAAACATCTTAATAAAAATGCTCGTGGAAATTGAATCATTCTTATAGCCTTTCGCTAATAAGTATTCAGTGAGGTGATTTTACCACATGCACCTAGATTATTTTAATCCATAAAAGGATCAGTTCAATTTGATTGAATAATGTTTCTAAGAACTTGAATTAACTGCTTCTGACAGTCTAGATCCTTCTAAAAGTTTCATGTAAATGTTATTATCAAGAGGCCCATACAAATAGGATGCAACAACATCTATTTGGCGTAAACTAAGTCCTTCTTTTATTGCTAGACTTATCAAAAAACGTAGTTGCATCCACCATCGGGGAGTATGTTTCTTCATAATCGATTTTGAGTCTTTGTGAGAATCCTTGTGCAACCAAATGAGTTTTATGTCTCAATATTTCTCCTTTTTCATTTTTGTTTCTCACAAAGACTCATTTATATCTCGCGGTTTTTACACCTTACGGTGTACAGACTACATGTCTAAATACTTTTCTTTTGAAAGAGATTTTAGTTCCGACTTAATTGCCTCTTTCCATTTTGGCCAATCATTTCTCTGTTTACACTGTCCAATTGACAATAGTTCAATATTCACATCATCATCCAAATTATATAGTGTTATATTGCATGCAAATGTATTATAGATGTCGATTTGATTTTGGTTCCACTTATTATCAAACATGACATAATTTATTGAGATCTCATCATTATCGGATACCTAAGTCATGTCTAACATCTATTCTAGAGACCGTTTAATCTCTTATGGTGATTTTTCATAGTTCATTGGTTCCTCGATCGGATCATTATAATATATAGCTCTTTTTTTAGGATTCTTATCATTAGAACCTACTGGTCTACCACACTTCAGGTATGTGTTTGACTCATTAACAACTAGAGTTTGTCATTCCGGGACATCAATTTTAATAGGGGCATTCACAGCTTGTATATGTACCTTAGTTACTCTTTTAGGGTCAGTAAAAGCACCTGCAATTGATTTTCTAAGTTTTGTAAATGAATTATCCTTTGAACTTATAGTTTACGTTGTTGAGTACATGGATAAAAAATGAGATAATGATAATTCATTCCATCTTATTTCTTTTCCAGTTGTTTATTTTTCACTCCCTAATGTTGGGGAAACTAACTCATTAAAATGATAGTCAACAAATCGAACTGTAAATAAATTCCCCGTCAAAGGCTCGAGATATTTAATTGTCAAAGAGGATTGATCAGTAAAATAACATCGCATGAATTGTGCAATTGTACGCTATAGATGCAAGTATATTTGATAGGTAAATCCTATAAGATATCGATCCCATGAGGATAGGAATTTGGTTGTATTCTTATGTCGATGCAAGCAATACTGTTAGTAAAAAGACTTGTGAGAGTAGTTATGACTGTAAAGGAAAAATAAAAAGGTTTTTATTAAAGATTATTATGGAAGCAATAAGAACAAACTAACAAAGATAGTAGATTATTAATTAAGGAACTGGATCCCCTCGGTTTAACTCGACAGATTTCCAAATACATCAAGGTAACAACATATGATGATTTAATTAACATGTAATATTAAGCTTACTTTACTAACTTTCTTTCGACCTTTCAATGATGACTCAAATATGCAATTTTACCGATGTTGCACGTAATAAGTGCTACGCAAATGTGCAAGTATACACGTCGCAAGTTATAGTATAAAAGATATCGTCTCCACAGTGATTGGTGCCACTTCAAGAATCTAGTCTCTTGCACTGTAAAAGTAAAAACACAAATAAAGGATTATAGGAGTTTAACTAATAACTAATCTAGAAAGCAATAAAGTAAATGAAAAGATGAGATCGAATGAGAGAGAGATAGGCCAGGTTATCGTGAGTTGAGGTGTGATAGCCGATTGGATCGTTTTGGCAAAAGAGTGCACGGGCAACTCAGTTGCCGTGGCAACTTACACAACGGGGTTGCCTTGGAAACTAATCGATGGTTGCCTGGGCATCTGGGCAGCAACCTTCAAGGTTCGGCAGAGCGTTCTTCAATGGTTTCTTCTTATCCCTAAGTCGAAACTTTAGCTACTTGTGCATGCCTTGATAATACATCCCTGCGTGAATCAAGGGTGAACAACAACCAATCTTGCGCTCCTCTTAGCCGTTGAAATCCTTAACTTATTCCTAAGCCGGATTAATCTTCACCATCAATAGATTGAATAAAGATCATATTCATTTGTTTCTTGAATCTAACTCTCCCGATATTAGATAAATAGATGAAGTTACGAGATCATCTCCCAATTCACTCGCAAACAAGAATAAGAACCAAGAATGAATAAACCTTGAATAGAAAAGTGCAAACTCTTATTACCTAAACAAAAACCAATAGTTTCTTACAATCACAAAACACAATAACCATAGCCAAATAGATTTAGTTCATGGCTAGGTTCCAAAGAAACACAATCCCTAGCATGAACCCAATCGAACAAAAAGAAAAGGATGAAGAAGAAGGCTTGTTGAAATCCTCCTTGCCCTAGATGCTTGTCGAAAATTCTCTCCTCTTTCCCTCCTTGGACTTGTCAAAATTCTCCCCTCTTTTTTCTTATTTATAGGGCTAGGCCAAAGTCCTTCTTTGAGGAGGAAGTTAAGTTGGAATTAAATTATCTTTAAAGAATATAATTCTTTATTATAATTGTATTCCTACTAGAACTTCTCCTATCTTCTTGGAATTTAATTCTTCTTTAATCTCTGCATGGAAATCAACTTCCTTTGGGTTTGGGCTTTGCTCCACGTCATCTTGGGCTTGTTTAGTCATCAATTTCGACTACCATATCACCTTTGCTCTTGTCGACAATTGCCATGGCAACTGGCTCGGCGTCTCCTTCATGTATTGCCCTGGCAACTGGCTCGACATATCCTTCATGCATTGCCCTGGCAACTAGCTCTAGCCTTGCTTTGGCAAGTGATCCTGCATATACACACAAAACACACCAAAGCAACATCTTTTCCCACAAAAACTACCAAGTTATGTAATCAAGCTCTACGATGGAAGGAAACATGGATTAATGCATGAATGGCTAATTATGCAACTAATATGAGCCTAAGCCTAACAATAATATGAGTAAAAAGGGTAAGAAAAATAGTACTTTTGAACACTTATCAACCGCAACTTCGATTGCTGGTCGAAACTACACATTCTCAAACAAGTGGATTAACTCTCGTTGTATCCTTATCCAACTCTCTTTGTAATGCTTGCTAATCTGAACTATCACTGCATCTTCCAATGTCAATGGTTATGCTAAACATTTCCATGCTAAACAATTCCATGCAAACATTGTTCAAATCCAACAGCTGAAACAAGAAAGAAAACACATAAAATGGATTGAATTCAAAATCCAAAACAATTCAAGTTCATAAGCAAATTAAAGAGTAAATCATAATCATTCAACTATAAAGAAGCGTATAAACTCAAACAGAAACCTCTACTCATGGTTGATTCGGCATGAATCTACACGTTTCCCCTTGTGATCTTTGTTCTCACCAAGAGTTCTGCCTCGTCTTCACCTCGGTTCTCCAGAAAATAAACTCAAACAGCCATGGAAGAAGCTTCTATGCATTTAAAGATGAAAAATATGATAATCTAAATTGATGTCCATTTATTTCTCCTCAAAATATCCTTTATATAGGCCGATCTAAGGAGGAAACCTATCGTTCATGTAAATTGTGTGAAGGAATGTTGTACTCACTCTGTTATAATAGACTGTATAGCTTGCGTAGTCATCCTTATCGCTGGTGACTACAGTGAATAAAATTCCTATGCAGGGACATTAGCATTACAACGGCAAAATAGCATAAAGGCAGAATTTTGCATAAAAAGAGCAAATATGGCTAGAGTTATAGAAAATGAAAATGAAGAACTAAAATTGTAGAAATAAAAGCATGAGGCACTAATATAGGGAAAATTTAATCAATAAATAAGGAGGAAATGCATGCTCTTTGGAGAGCTATCACACCCTCAAACTAGAGTTTTTGCTTATTCTCAAGCAATATAGAAAGTAACAAGGTGTAACACAAGTTTATGAACATTCTAGCTACTTGAATCAACTCAACCATAAATGAATCAATTGTATCTACATGATAGAAGATTGTATCGACAACTCGAGCATAAGAATAAATGAACCTGAATTTCATCAATACATAGCATCATGCCTAACATCTCAGGTTCCTTCCACCTAAATAACATTTATTAAGAAAACTATTTTTTTAATTTTTTTAAGCAGTGAGGGATATCGAAGAATGAATGCACCCTAATATCCAGAGAAGTAAGATGTTGTACAACGAACCCCTAGGGAGTACTTCATTGCTTCCACACACACTCATGTAGCGACAACCTTTGGCCATATTCATTTTTCTAACTCATGCATTGGAGTGTCCCCCTTAAGCTACTTTCATATTACACCCACACTGGAGTGCCTTTTATTTACACATAATAAGATCTATTAACATATAACAATAGCTAAATAAAGGCAGAATTTATCTAAAATCAAAGGGATGATGCTAGGTATCCATTACTCAAGCAAGTAAATTCATTCATGCAGAATTCTAATGCAATATTCCATCACATGTACCCAACCAACTCATTAACAATTAACATGATTCAAGATTGAAGCATCGAATGTAAGCAAAATATTTAGAACACAAAATGAACCTTGTATTTGCTTAAATTTTTTTGAGGGTGCATTTCAAATCCCAGGTGTATACCCCCAAACTCAAAGATTGCATTGTCCCCAATGCAAAAAAAAAGAATGCAATGACAGAAAATAGAATGTAGTTACAAAGATAAATGCAATGACAATAAACTAAATGCAATTAAAATGATAACGTATATGTACTGACAATACTTTTAACAATTGGAAATTACACTACATGAAATGCATGCCTACAAAAATCTAAACACTAACTCAGTCATGGCTCTTGTATGGAGGAGGTAGCATGATGTTTCTTCTTCTTTCCCCTCTTCTTCTCTTTGCATTTCTTTTGTTATTTTTCCTTTGATTTGGGGTGTTTGCACTTCTTTTTCTTTTTCTGAAGAACAAGATCCGATTCATCTTTAGGTTGTTGCTCAATTTTGGCATCATCGGTCATCCTTGCAATAGGGAGGAACTGAGATGGAGATTTGTATACCATCATTGCAAGAGGATTGACCTCTTGTTCTTCTATTGCAGGGACAACTTCGGTCTCGATGTATTTAGCTCCATCTTAGGTCCTTCAGATGTTGCATCCACAATCTTGGATGCAATAGACATTTCAACAACAGCAACATCTTCAATAGTAGGCTTTTCAGCTTGTGTACTTTCATCTTTTTCTTCTTCATCAACATCTTCTACAATCACTTCTTCTTTGTCAGGAAAGGTGGGGGTTGCATCTACATCAATTGTAGTGTTTAAATAAAAAAGGCAGTATTTGATTATTTTGCTCGAGGCTTCCTCCTTCTCTGTGTCCCCAACAATACTCACATCCTCAGGGGAGTTGACAAACTTCCCTGGGGCTTCTTTTGTTATTGCATTAGAGGAAAAGTCATAGCTATGAATTATAGGTAGACATTCTAGAAATTTTGGAAGAGTAACTGGAACAACTCTACTCATTCCAGCGAGAGCGGACTTATGCCATGTCTTGACATATGCATAGAGCAAATTATGTACGAGATCTAAAGTTTGCACAGTGGCTGGAACCTTCCCCATTATGCTTGTCACAACATCAATTTTGTCCTCAATTTTAAAAACCTTCAGCCAAACTTCATTGTTTTGTGGGTGGTCCTCATCAATAGTCCCCACTTTGGCCTTCCATTTTTCTGTCCTTGTTGCAGCACCCAACCTCGTTGTAAGAGCCTCGTTGTTTCTAACCATTCGCTCGATTGAAACCTCATTCAGGGGCCCTTATTTTCTAAGGGCTTAATCCTCTTTAGGTTGCATAACTATATAATCAACGATGGAAAATACTCCCTTTCTTCCTTTCGACACATTCAACAATCTCTTTATGAATAATTTTACCCACATCGATCTCTCTTCCCTTAATTTTCGAATGTATCAAGCACATTCGATCCAAGGAGACTGTGGCACTATGTGTTGATGGCAGTATCCTGGAATTAATAAATTGAAACCAAATCTTTGCAGGTAAAGTTAGGAACTTCCTATACATAGTATAGTTACCAACATTGGTTCCTAACCAACATGCATCTTCAATACATAAATCTCTCACCAGCAAGTCTAGCTTCTCATTATCAATTTCTTTAGCAAACAGAGAATGGTCATCTTTGTTTACAGCAGTATTCAATACCTTATTAATGGTAGCAGCATTCCAAGGTATAAAACTTTCTCGCACAAACACTAACTTAAGAGAAGACTCATAAAGGCCGGAGTAAAATTCACTTACCATGGCAGGGCTAAAATTTCCTGGGTAAACATAAAAAGTACTTCATTTGTGAAGTGCAATGGTTTAATGATTAACTTCCTTGGTTCACATTCTGGAGCAAGCCCAATCCCTTGCTCTGGATAGATATTCCTTTATAGGATGTTCTCCTTGTAACACTCTCCCGCCATGGTAAATAAAAATACCTTGCAATTAGTTTTCTCAACTGATATAGCTTGTTCCTCCTCTTGCAGTTTAGATGTTGAATCCTGAGTTTCCCTGAAAGAGATTTCCATAGAGATTTTCCTTGTAGCCCTTATTTTCTCCATGGTTGAGTGCGTTGAGGAAAGGATTTGCAAAAAGATTAAAGCTTTTGTTTTAATTGTTGAAGAAGAAAAAAATAGAAACTTGGTGAAGAAGCTCAGTGAATCAAATGTTATTAAATAAATGAGAAAGAAAAAAGGAAATAAAAAGAGAAAACCATTACCGTCTGATGCGATGAGATCAAGCAGTTGTGATTATGGTGCAAAAATCATTCCCATCCATTGTATCTCCCGCTCGCACTGATCAGAGGGTTGTGATTGGGTAGATTAATGGACGCAATGAAATTCCCCGAAATGCCACCTGGTCATGTATTACACGTTGAGCCTTGCTTTGCAACCCTTTAAAAAAATAAAATCTAGTCCAATGCAAAGAGGAAAGTTATTATGCACAAAGAAAATAGAGCTTAAAAAGGAAATAAACAAGAAAAGAAAGAAATATAAATAAATGTACTACTATAAAAGAATTAAAAAATCAATAAGACAAATTGACCAATTGAATGGTCTCAACACGTTTGGAATCAATGTCACCAAAATAATGTTTTAGCCTTTGTTCGTTGACTTTGAATTGGTGCCCATCCTTGCGATCTTTGATTGTAACTGCACTAAGTGGGAAAACTTCCACAACTTCAAATGGTCTTGACCAACGTGACTGCAATTTTCCAGGGCATAGCTTCAGTCGTGAGTTAAGTAGCAAAACTAGTTGTCCAACTTTAAATTGTTGCTGCAATATGATCTTGTCATGTCAGCGTTTGCTTTTGTCTTTGTAAATGGAAGCATTGTCATAAGCATTGGATGAATTTCTTCCAACTCAGTGAGATCAAATAATCGTTTCTTCCCCTCAGCTTCATAGTCCAAATTCACTTGCTTTAAAGCCCACAAAGCTTTGTGTTCTAACTCAACAGGTAAGTGATAGGATTTTTCCAAACACCAGTTGATACGACGACATCCCAAGTGGAGTTTTAAAAGCAGCGCGAATTGCCCACAAAGCATCATCCAAACGCAAAGACCAATCATTCCTAGTGGCATTCACTATTTTCCAAGATACTTTTGATAGTCCGGTTGAAGATCTCTGTAACACTCTCTTCCCGTTTTAGTAGGAATCTGAGTAGAAAAACGTTATCGGTGAACAATACAGCGATCGAACCAAAATTTAAAATGACTTATGTGTTGGACAGTGAGCCAAAACTATTAATATAGTGCGTGATTAACTTGTACTTAATTAAAATCATAATTAAAGGTCATTCAACAACTTTTAAACTTTAGAGACCAAATTGAAATTTTAAAAAATTATGGGTACTTATTAAAAATTAGGGTTACCAATGTGAGATTCAATGCTTGCTTAACTTGTCTATAAAATTTCAATGGATTTGGAGACCATTTGCACTTTCAATTAATCCATATAAGATTTAGTGACCATTTTGAAAGATCTTAAAACTAAATAACTAACTTTAACTTACTCACTATATCGGTACCGCTACTCATGAGGCCGTACCGGTACGCCCTTATTATAATTTCTTTTGAACCTGAATCTAGTATCGGTATGTGGTATTCTGTACTAGTACGATGAATCGATACTTTTCGTATCGGTATGGGTCTATTACCGTATCAGTATGCTAACCCTAAATTCCCAAATTTTAGCCATTAATGAGTGTCGGTATGACACCACTCGTACCAGTACCCTTGCTATAGTAAAATTCTAGTGTTGTTTTTGCGTATCAGTACCACTGTAGCAGTATCGATACGCCTTATTTAACATTACTAAAAATACATACCAATACTGGTACGACACCACTTGTACCAGTTCACCTGTTTTAACTATGACCAATAATGCTCCCCATTACTGGTATGCCATCACCTGTACCGGTACAGATAGACTTGTAATGACAAATTTTGACTATATTTTACTCATTTTAAGGGTCTTAACCTTGTCCATTTTTACTAAATTTTACCAGCCAACTTATAAACATCAAATCTATATGCATGCCAAATTTCATGTCAATATGAATCCATTCACTATGTTTTCACTTGTTAGAGTATTATAGATCAAGATTGCCAATTTTACCATAACACCCACATGCCATATTTCATATTTTAACCCTTTTAACACGGTGAGCAACACATACACACAAAATACATCATTTTAGACTTATTCCATATCAAGCAATACATATCTAACATCATATCATCAAGATGGCCATTTTTTCTTTACCAATCAATGCATACAAGACCTCAGTAATCATATTTAATCACATGTTTCCTTATCTTATTATAGTATGTCATGATTATGCATCTCATAAACTTATCTTAATTACCTTATACCATTTTATAACATATACGTTATGTTTACACATACATATATATACATATGCCATATGCGACCTTTCTAGGAGTTATAAGGGGCAAAGATACATTGCTCAAAAGTCTTGGAGAGTGACTTGCAACCTCGAACCACGATCACGTCCTCTAAAATCTTAAACCTGAAATGATGCATGACAATGAATGCATTAGGCATACTTTGACTAGTGAGGTAGTAACCCAATAATATTATGATGACAATAATAATAGAATTTATGAGAACAATGCAATCAATGATTATGGTGGCCTCAACGAATACATGTACATGAATAATGCTCACTGTCGTGAATCCATTTTCATGTTTTGTTCTTGTTTAGTTATACAATAGCCTTACCCATAGTTTTACTTGTCTTTTAACATTGTTTTCCTTGGAACACATTTTGACATAGGTAGCATTGGTTCATGTTTAAGCAAGCACAAAGTAATGGCTTGTATCAATGTAATAACAATGAGTCAGTGCTCCCTCCATCATCATCCATCATCTCCCCCTAACCTCTAACATCGCCAATATAAGATAGGGTCATTACCCTTGAGCCGTAGCTCATGGACCGTAGTCTCAATATACCATGTACCAAGCCAAAGTGTACAAGGGCTTCCATTGCAAGGCAACTTACATGTCTTATGAGTTAGCAATAAGGAAATATTCTTATTCGATAGTTGAGACTTAGCTCCAATAATCCTTGTCAATACAATAATTCATTAATACAATAGCCTTGCCAATATAATATTTTTGTCAATACGGAGATCTTATAATACCATGTTTTCATCGATGCAATGATTAAGTCAATGCTATGAACTTGCCGGTGCAATGAACTTATCAATGCAATGTTCTTGCCAATGCAACATGATGCAAGACAACACAAAATGACTTACCAATGCTTTCCAATGATATAAGTATTGCCACCAATTGCTCTATATGAGCCAATAAACAATTCAACAACAATCATACAATAAACTATAGAAGGTAATACGACAAGGAAGACACCTAGCCATCCAAACCATCAACTATACTCACCAAACACAAGGCTTACAAATTCACTTCCAAAGCAAGTCCAAACATGAATATTCTTTCCACGGTTCGACAACCCCTTACCATCATAAGCTTCAAGGACATACAATTCACAGTCACATAACCATTTCTTCATGAATAACTAATACTTTCATAAACAAATTATAAGTATGAATTATAGACAAAAGCTTAGGGTCCGTGGAACCTTTACCTTGCTTCCATCGAAACTAATATAATTCTTAATATCCTTTTATGAATCTACAAGTTGGCTATTGGGTCCAATAAATTAATACTCAATCCATGGTTCGTGACTCGTCCTTCTTTTTTAAATTTTGTTTCTCCATTTGTAGGTGAAGAAAAATGAAGAGGGTAAAGAGAATCCATTAAAATGGTGAGGGAGGAGTTAATCCCTATCTCCATTGAGGGTTAAAATGACCAAAAACATAAATTTTTATTGTTGTAACTAACGATAACACTTCATAGGATAGGTGTCTTCACATGGTGGCTTATGTGATGACTCATTTAATAGAAGATCACGCATTTTTTTCTTCCTCTTAGCCGTGAAAAATTAGCCAATTATTGGCTTAATTATTAATTTCCCTATAATTGAAAATTAAAAGAAATTGGGACAAAAGACACATTGGGTGATGATTAACCAATTAGGAGAAATGGTTAAATCATACTTCTAGTCCCTTATTTACCTTTCGTTTCTGTTAAGAAACCTTGTGGGTTAATTAACCACAAGTCCTTAATCTTTTCTCTTCTTTACACTTTAGCTATTTAATATTACCTTCTTATAATTTAGCCACTAAGCATAATTTCAGTTCTTACAATTCAATTACTAAGTGGTCTAATTACACACGTAGTCATTGACATCTTTACAATTCAGTCATAATTTTATAACTTTTGAATTAAACTTGAAATCTCATTATTTATCAGTTTAACCCGTTTTAACTTATCTAGACGAATTTTCGATCATCAGAAGTCGAAATCTGACTAAGACAATTTTTGGGGTGTTACAATTCTCCCACCCTTTAAGAAAATTCATCCTCGAATTTTCTCCAGAACTGAGAAAATGAATTCATTGATCTTTTATACTTACGATCAACTTAGTGTTTCAAGGAACCCTCATAGACCAAGTTAAACTAAACTTTAACCAGCTGAAACATTATACATTCTCTCCAAACTCGGTTGGATGGATTAATCGTTACTGAGTTTTCTTATTGTTCAAGCCTTGGTGTTTTCTTATACCAAGGGAGCCTTAATCTTATCATTGACCAGAGTAATCTTGTCATGTTTTTTACTAAGGGATTTAGAATTTAGGAGCATGTTTCCTCTTAGTTCCAATTAATGGAAAGAAATTACAAAATTATATTATCTTAAACATGCCTTATGGAGTTTTAATCAAGAATTATCTCAAATTCTTGTATTTAACCTTACCGAGTCATTCATTTCTATCACATCTTACACTTAAGACTCAAAACCTCACATCTTTACAATTCAGTCATAATTTTATAACTTTCGAATTAAACTTGAAATCTCATAATTTATTAGTTTAAACCATTTTAACTTATCTAGAACGGATTTTCGATCATCAGAAGTCAAAATCCGACTAAGCTAATTTTTGGGGTGTTACAATCTCAGCCTGTCTATTACATTGAGGATGATAAGTTGTAGCGAGTCTATGATGTACTCCATATAACGCAGCAACCACTTCACTGCAATGAAAAATGCTTCCATTGATCATTGATTAGTGCCCTCGGTGTCCCAAAACGTCGAGTATATGCTTGTGGAAAAATTTTAATATCGTCTTGGCATCATCCTTTGGTACAACCATAGCTTCTATCCATTTAGAAACGTAGTCCATAGCAACTAAAATATAGAGATTACCAAAAGAATTTGGAAAAGATAAAACCCAAGCCCAAACATCAAATAGTTTTACCTCCATAAATGGTTGTTTTAGCATCTCATTTCATCCAGATATTGATCTTGTGCACTGACAACTGTAACACCCTAATTAAATGGTATAAAATGGAGAATTGCTTTTAAGGGGAGTCAAACTCGTGCCCCTTGGTCTAGTGAGATGAAGCCTTAACCATCTAAACTAAGGGTATTTCTGGTTAAATCTTACCCCGTTTAATATTAAACTATAGTTGGTGGATATACTAAAATTTAATAATTTTGATCTGACTCCTACCTACTCATTTTGAATGCACCCATTTGATTTTAACTGAGAAAGAGATCTAGAGAATTCTTAAGCCTTCCCAGCCATCTACTTCCAATCTCCGTTCATCGCCCCGACGTAGACTTTACTGCCCTCACCAGCAAAACAGCCGTCTCGTCCCAACCTCACCCCTGATACCACTCGCGACAAAGCCTCGGCGGTTGCCGTGAAAACCTAGTTGAAAGCCCGGCAGAAAACCAAGAGTTCTGCACTGTTTCTCGTTAATTTTGTTGTCATCCGTCATTCGTATAGACATGACTACCGTCATCCTGTGACCAAAACCTAGTCCCCCACTCACCGAGACACCATGCTATTCGCCGTGGAGAGCACCGACAAGCTTTGACGATTAAATTTGAGATCAATAACGATCCAAGGGAGTTTCAAGAGTCGACCGATATGGCTTGGAGTTAAGGAAATACATTACTACCTATTGCATGCTTTATGGAACACGTTGGTAATTGGTTAATGCACGAATGAACATGATCGGTCATATGATTACCATTGATTATTTTAAAGTTGTTTTGTTTACAATAAAAGGATAATAATTGGTTAAGACCGGATGACTTGAATAAGAAATTAATGACCGATAAGAAATTTAGGTTTAGTGAATAACCAGTAAAGTAGTTAACCTCAAAACCTTCAATTTTGATTATTTCTTGTTACAAGATCTAATGTCTGAAACATTTGGATAAGAAATGACAGAAATACCATTGAGGTGTAAAAAAGACCAGAATACCCCTAAAAGTGGAAATGATCTAGGAATTCATATATGACCTGATAGAATCTCTGACTCAACCCGTTAAACTTCAGATCTATTTGGAAAAAATTCTAAAATCAGGTTTCTAACATTCAAGGCTGTGAAATGGCTAGATTTTCCTAATTTTTGAATAAACATATGAAAAACTTTTTCCTGGAAATACTCTAAATAAATATTTGAAGTCCAATTTATCAGAAGTACACTCTATGGTCGAATTGATTGAAATGGCAAAAATGTCCTTAGGTTTCAAAATGTCTGAAAATACTGTTAAGCATTGAAACAACTGTAACACCATCGGGACTGAAATATCTGTAGTACTTCAGTGACTTGGAATAAGTGAAAGCCTTTACAATCCTAGAAAATACTGATACAACTTAAATGACCATAATGCCCCTACGAGATATAATGCCTGACTCATGTACGACGGTCACTCCTGATATTGCTACAGTATAAGGAAGATACTGCATGAATACATGTTCGGTTCACATAGCACTTCAGTGATTGATTGGTGAAGGTGATCTATATTGTTATGCAATATAGTCAGTCTTAAGAAATGAATACTTGTAAGGTGTACATATTTGGTTGAATGGTAAGTTTCGTAATGATGGGTTCTGATTAGTTCAAAGGGACTTGGAAACCTGATGAGGAATTAAAATTCCTAAATTTTGCAAGTCATCATTTATACATTGTCGGGTTAAATTACCAAATTGCCCATGAAGGTCAGAATGACCACAATGCCCTTATAGGCTTAAATGATTAGATCACTCATGATATATATAAATTCTCAATGATCCTGATATATCAATTTTCGAATGTCTGGTTAGAGCCATTAGTACCGAACCCCTTGGTATTAGGGATCTCATTTGTGAAATTGGTTAGAATTGTCAGAAGATAAGTGTCCCTTTTCTTGCGATTGCGAAGTGCCCCCAAAAAATAAATTGTTCTATCTACTGTATTCTATGTGCACATGAATATTCTCTCCAATTTGAAACTAAGACAGTCTCTTTGATCTGAATCATGACTTCTATCTGTCTAAAATATATCTTTGTATCTAATCTGAAAAACATGGCCTTTGGTTATTGTTTCATTGAAAATAATTGTCTGCTTTATATCTACTATTACCATTGCTTACTACTGCTTACTGTTAGTATTTTTTACTACTAATTACTATATTTACTGCTTAGACAATTTTACTAGGTACTTGGGATAGGATATGAAGTCTCTGCAGGTTCAGCTCTGATCAGGGTGATGATTCCTACTAGTTTAGGTTCCTATGCTTCGGTTATGGTGATTCCTACTGTATCAGGTTCCTATGCTTCGGCTAGGGTGATTCCTACTGGACCTAAGGCATCCCTTTAGGATGGCACCTACGCCCAATGGGCTTAGGTTGGAGGGTAGTTAGGTGTTAAATAAAATATTCATGCCTTTTTTTATCTACCCTACTGAATTAATTCACCAAAGTCTGAAACACATTAATGCTTTCAATATGCACTGAATAGAACACACTAAACTCTCTAGCTCAACTTTTATAATTTACCTCTCTTCTGATTCATTAGACTATAGGCTTCTCGCCTAATACTCAGTGATTGAATAAAGAACAACTTCATTACCTTCAAATACAATGATTTACTGAAATATCAAAATGTAATTAGAGTCTGTTGTTGCCCAAAACATCATGACAATATTATGCTTACCATATGCCTGCTTGTGCCTTTAGCATATCTTGGTAGTTCTGTATTACTTCGTTAACAAATTGATTGTAACCCCCTCAGCTCGGCCTAGACGTCTGACCGAACAGAGATAAGTACATTAGGTTTGCCGAAGCAAACTGGAGAAAGGTTACGAAAAGTCAGTGCATTTATATCTTGTCTGAATGAAAATTATTAATTCTATATGTACATGCTCGCAGCAGGTGAGCTCTCGATGGAAGCGAATCACAAAAGGGAAACCAATTGCAACATATTCAAAATTGAGGACTAAAATGCAAATACTTTAAATTATAAGGAAAAAATTAAAATTAAGGTTACCAATCCTCAATTAGTCCATTTACATGCCCACATATCAAATTTCATGTTAGTATAACCATCCAAACTCATATAATTGCAATCCCAAAACTAAGGACCAAAATAAAAGAAACAAAAACCTACAAATATTCCAAAATAACAAAATTAACTACAACAGTACCGGTACGCGTACAAGTGTTTCGGTACGCTCTTATGAATATAAAAAACTCAGTTTCTAGTAACCAAAACTCATATCGAAACGCTTGCACACGTATCGAAATGCCTAGCCAAAATGCTTAAGACCGTATCGGAATACTTGCTCGAGTATCGAAACGCTAAGCCTGCAAAGGCTTGCTCGTATCGAAACACCCTCTCGCATGTCAAAATGCTATGCCTGAAATGGCCTAGCCGTACCGGTACGGGGACACCTATTTCGATACGCCTGGACCTGTAATGTCATTTTTAGCTGGTTTCTCACACAAATCTAAATGCATTTAGGTCCTAGCAACTTGCATACATACATATAAGCATCGAACAACACATTTATCAACACTTGCACCATGGTTTAACTACAACACAAGTTTATGCTACCAAAATATTGATCTAGAGGCGTGCTCCCTATAACCCCCCACCAAACATACGAAGATGCTCAATTAAACATTTACCAACACGAACACCATACCAACAACACTTTAATACCATATTCAACATGATAATATCATCAAAGCATGCCATCCAAGCAAAACCATCTATATGCATACCTAGGTAACTTCATAACGTCAACCATAGGTAACGATGCACAGTAAGCAAACAACATCAATCAAACTCCAAAATCATAGCATTACACATGCTCAAAATTAGGGAAAATAGAATTACAGATCCCAAAATACATGGGGAACACATTGCCTTATTAACCGAAAACTAAAACTGAATTCATACTCAAATAGTCTTGTCTTCGGATCACTAAATCCTTGCCTTTGCTGCCTCCAAACTTTAATGCTCTACGTCATTAGAGAAAAGAGAGCGTAAGCACACTTGCTTAGTGAGGATGCTCTTAAAACAATTATGCATTAAAAACCCTTGAAAACCAACCACTTGTTTTCAAACCACGCTTACGACCTAAGAAACTTCTAATGATTCCCATTCAAAACATGCATATCGACCATAAGCAAAACAATATAATCCACATGCTTAAAACCCCAAAGCATTGTAAACAAAACCATGCTTAAATCCCAAAGCATTATAAACAAACCATGCATAAATCCCAAAGCATTATAAACAAACCATGCTTAAATCCCAAAGCATTACAAACAAACCATGCTTAAATCCCAAAGCATTATAAAAAAACCATAATTAATTTCCAAAGCATTATAAAATAAGTTCAACACTTGAATTTTCCATATATTGGCATTTATAGTGACCCCGGATAGACGACCTCTATCTTTGATTAGCCGACTGCTAATCTTTAGGTAACCGCTCGTTAACCTTACATTTCGAATACACGAATCTCCCATGATAGTCGACCACTACCATGACCCATACCATGCCAACCGCATGATACAACACCCGTGTCGACCGCAAGATCAAAATCAACAAAGGGGAACTGACTGCTCTACCTAAGTGACAACATTATAATCCGAGTAGACGACCGCTTACCTCAAGGACTTTAACCCACGATCGATTTTTAACATATTATAGTGCACTTCATCCTATGGCATGCCAACTATATTCGAATCTTTTCTCACCTTGTCACATAGCTAATATATCAATAACAAAACCGTTTACTCACAGTTTTACAAAGCGTTACACAAAATCCCCACATATGCAATTCCCATTGCCACAGCAATATCATATTCCCGACCAGAATAAAAACCAAAGCTCACAAGAATTTATTATACTTTTAAGCCACTACATATGTACTAAAAATCATGCATTTACAGCAGATAAATCAAACCATGTTTACGACCAAAACATGAATCACACATGCTCATATCCGAACCGATATTAAAGAGCAAAGGAGGGAAACTTACTTCCAGGCTTAGGTAAGTGTTTGAAACATAACATAAACTTCCAAAACACTTTCAAACCTTTGAAAGACTTTTAAACCCGTTTCCACTAATCGATTTCACTTTGCCTTGCTTGCTACCGCGAAACAAGCTCTCAACAAGCCTCAAACCACCTTAAATTGCTATGCCTTGATTATCCTTAGCGCGGTTCACAAGCAAATCAAAATCTGTGTAATCTTCCGCCAAGAGGTATGTTTTGATATCCTTCACTAAACCATAGTGAAACATGTTGCACCTCTTAAGATCATTGGGAACCAACTCTGAGGCATACTGACTCAAACGAACAAATTTCACCTCATATTCAGCCACAGTCATGCCACCCTGTACCAAGGCCATAAACTCACGTTTCCTCGCATCCAGATACTGAGGACCAAGATACTTCTTCTTGAAAGCTCTTCGAAAGAACTCCCAAGTCACATCCGCTTTTGGGACATTAGCAATGATGGTTACCCACCAATGATAAGCATCACCATGTAACAAGTACAACCCAACTTGCGCTCATCATTATAGCACATGTGATTCAGAATATGAATCATACTCTTCAGCCATCCTTCGACTACCTCGACGCTCAAACCCCTGAACTCAACACCCCCCAAAATATGGAGACGCTCCAAAGGTAACCCTGGATTAACCACCACAGCAGGTGTTGGTGCCTGCACATGCACTCCAACCATCGCTACTTGAAAAGCTCCTGTTATTGCCTGAACTAACGGAGCCAGATCACCAAATACTGGCACTTGATGAGCTTGGGGTACACCACCAGCCCCAACATCAACAGGAGGAACCAACGAAGGAGGAGGAAGAGGTAAAACATTAGTGGGATTATCTTCCTCAACGTTATTCTGCCCAACTCCAACATTACCAGCCATTGAACGTGTCTCACGTCGAGCCATGCTTACAAAAGCATCAAAACATATTAAAGTAGGGCTAAATAAGGCAAAGGATCCAAGACCATCTTATAAAACATTTTAAAACTCAGTAATAGGCAATGTGTTCCCGATTCATACCCCCAACATGATGTAAATCAATCACCGTACATGTGAAAAATCACCATGCATAACAAACAATGATATACAACCTAACAAAAACATCACAACCTTTCGTAACCTAGCTCTGATACCAACAAATGTAACCCTCTCAGCCAGGCCTAGATGCTCGACCGAACCGAGAGAACTACAATAGGTTTGCTGAAGCAAACCAGAGAAAGGTTAAATAAAGTCGGTCTATTTTTTTCTTTTATCTTATCTAAATGAAAATTATTAATCCTATATGTACATGCTCGCAGCAGGTGAGCTCTCGAAGGAAGCGAATCACAAAAGGGCAACCAATTGCAACATATTCAAAATTGAGGACTAAAATGTAAATAATTTAAATTATAAGACCAAAATTAAAATTGAGGTTACCAATCCTCAATTAGTCCATTTACATGCCCACATATCAAATTTCAGGTTTGTATAACTATCCAAACTCATATAATTGCAATCCCAAAACCAAGGACCAAAATGAAAGAAACAGAAACCTACAAATATTCCAAAATAATAGAATTAACTGCAGTCATACCGGTACGCGTACAGGTATTTCGGTACGCCCTTATGAATACAAAAAACTCAGTTTCCAGTAACCAAAACTCATACCGAAACTCTTGCTCACGTATCGAAACGCCTAGCCAAAATGCTTAAGACCGTACCGGAACACTTGCTCGAGTATCGAAACGCTAAGCCTGGAAAGGCTTACCCGTATCAAAACACCCTTCCGCGTATCGAAATGCTATGCCTAAAATGGCCTAGCCATACCGGTATGGGGACACCTGTTTTGATACGTCTGGACCTGTAATGTCATTTTTAGCTGGTTTCTCACACAAATCTAAATGCATTTAGGTCCTAGCAACTTGCATACATACATATAAGCATCGAACAACACATTTATCAACACTTGCACCATGGTTTAACTACAACACAAGTTTATGCTACCAAAATATTGATCTAGAGGCATGCTCCCTATAACCCTCCACCAAACATACCAAGATGCTCAATTAAACATTTACCAGCACGAACACCATACCAACAACACTTTAATACCATATTCAACATGACAAGCTCATCAAAGCATGCCATCCAAGCAAAACCATCTAGATGCATACCTAGGTAACTTCATAACATCAACCATAGGTAACGATGCACAATAAGTAAACAACATCAATCAAACTCCACAATCACAGCATTACACATGCTCAAAATTAGGGAAAACAAAATTACAAATCCCAAAATCTATGGTGAACACATTTCCTTATTAACCGAAAACTAAAACCGAATTCATACTCAAATAGTCTTGTCTTTGGATCACTTAATCCTTGCCTTTGTTGCCTCCAAGCTTTAATGCACTACTTCATTAAGGAAAAGAGAGTGTAAGCACACTTGCTTAGTGAGGTGCTCTTAAAACAATGATGCATTAGAAACCCTTGAAAACCAACCACTTGTTTTCAAACCATGTTTACGACCTAAGCAAGTTCCAATGATTCCCATTCAAAACATGCATATCGACCATATGCAAAACAATATAATCCACATGCTTAAAACCCCAAAGCATTGTAAACAAAACCATGCTTAAATTCGAAAGCATTGTAAACAAACCATGCTTAAATCCCAAAGCATTATAAACAAACCTTGCTTAATTTCCAAAGCATTATAAAATAAGTTCAACACTTGAATTTTCCACATATTGGCATTTATAGTGACCGAATAGTCGACCTCTATCCTTGATTAGCCGACCATTAATCTTTAGGTAACCGACTGTTAACCTTATATTTCGGATACACGGGTCTCCCATGATAGTCGACCACTACCATGACCCATACCATGCTGACTGCATGATATGACACCCTTGCCGACCACAAGATCAACATCAACAACGGGAACCGACCGCTCTACCCAAGTGACAATATTATAATCCGAGTAGCCGACCGCTTACCTCAAGGACTTTTAGCCACGATCGATTTTTAACATATTATAGTGCACTTTATCCTATGGCATGACAATTGTATCCGAATGTTTTCTCACCTTGTCACATAGCCAATATATCAATAACAAAACCGTTTACTCACTTTTTTACAATGCATTACACAAAATCCCCACATATGCAATTCCCATTGCCATAGCAATATCACATTCCCGACCGGAATAAAAGCCAATGCTCACAAGCATTTATTATACTTTTAAGCCACTGCATATGTACTTAAAATAATGCATTTATAGCAGATAAATCAAACCATGTTTACGACCAAAACATGAATCACACATGCTCATATCCGAATCGATATTAAAGAGAAAAGAAGGGAAACTTACTTCCAAGCTTAGGTAAGTGTTTCAAACTTAACCTAAATTTCCAAAACACTTTCAAACCTTTGAAAGACTTTTAAACATGTTTCCACTCACCGATTTCACTTTGCCTTGCTTGCTACCGCGAAACAAGCTCCCGGCAAGCCTCAAACCACCTCAAGATGCTACGCCTTGATTATCCCTTGTTTCGGACACACAAAATGAGAGGAAACATGCATTAAAATGCATCCAACTCTATGTTTCAAACAAAAAACCCGTAGCTCTCAAGATGCCCACTCAAAACTCATCTGAAACTTATCGAAATCAACCTTAAAAACTTTTCAATCTTAACCCAACCATAATATAATGATTCATTACATAAAACTTCATCAAAATACAACTAAAACCACTTTCCCAACATCCTTTTACTTCCAGCAATGATTAAACTCCAAAAACAACCCAAAAACCTTTAACTAACAACCAAGACAATTAGAGATTCAACCAATTTCGGGATTCCTTTGTTATAAACAACTTATCCACATAACAAAACATCCAAAATAATATTAATATCAATCCTCAATATTAGAAGAACAGGTCCAATTCGAAATTTACAAGATCCATCAATTAAACCTCAATTAAGCTAAAATACATAATTAATTAAAACTTAATAGAAAACATATGTAAAGAGTCAAGAACTTGAGAATTTCAGTAAAGAACCTTTCATTAGAGGAGAAGAACGAAACTTATCTCCAATGAGTGAGCTTCCTGTTAATTGGATGGTTTTTCCTCTTGAAAAACAAAGAAATTCAATGAGATTTTTTCGAAAACAAGTTGAGAAATCATTTAGCAAATCAATGAGTTAAGAAATTAAGATCATTACCTTAAATCTCTGATGGAAAAAGAGTGTTTGGCTAAGAGTATTTTGAGAGAAAATGTGAGAGAAGAAAAGTTACGTCAAATTGTGTTTTAGAAAAAATAACCACCTTATAACTAAATCCCCCTTTTAATTCTTTTAATTAAAACCTTTTTAAAATAATCCTAATTAAGATAAAACTCAGATTAGACCAAATGGTAAAATAGCTCCTTAAAGATTCAAAGTTTTGACTCTTTACAAAACAGTCACCATTTAAAACAGTTTTCAAAAATTCCATTTTGGTCACTAGCCAAAATGTCACCCTTCCCAAACTCATTTTCCAAAATTGCTTTCACCATATTTTTATCTTTTAGAAAAATATTCACTCCTGAATTTGACTCGAATCTCTATCCCGATCCACTAGATCGTCTAACCAGCCCCAAACCGCTAGGCCAAAAATCGGGGCGTTACAACTCTCCCCTCTTAAGAAATTTTGTCCTCAAAATTTACATGGAGGAAAAAGATGCAAAAATTGCTCCAACGTATCCGCCTTGCTTTCCCAAGTGGCTTCCTCGACTCCTCGATATCGCTACAAGACTTTAACCAGTTCTATTGTCTTACCACGTAGAACCTTGCTACCGAAATCAAGGATTTCTATCGGCTTCACATCAAAGGATAAATCTGGTCTCAACTCAATATGCTCCACCGGCATAACGTGCGAAGGATCCGACCGATACCTCCGTAACATGGATACATGAATCACATCATGTATTTTCTCAAGCTCGGAAGGCAACCTCAACTGATAAGCCACAGGACCAACCCGCTTCACGATCTTATATGGTCCAATAAACCTTGGACTAAGCTTACCCTTACGTCTGAACTGCATCACCTTCTTCCACGGTGACACCTTCAAGAACACACAATTGCCTACCGCATATTCAACTTCCCTACGCTTCAAATCCATGTAAGATTTCTACCAATCCGCAGCTACTTTCAAGTGATCACACACAAGCTTAACTTTCTCAACCGTGTCTTTTAACACATGCGGTAAAGAGACATGCTTTTCCCTACTTCAGCCCAACACAAGGGCGTACGACACCTCCAGCCATACAATGCCTCATACGGTGCCATCTGAATACTCGCTTGATAGCTGTTGTTATAAGCAAATTCAACCAAAGGTAAATGCTTCTCCCAAGTTCCTTGGAACTCAATAAAACAACCCCTCAATGTATCTTCCAAGACCTGGATAACATGCTCAGACTGTCCATCCGTCTGAGGATGATACAGGGTACTAAAACTAAACCTCGAACCCAAAGCATACTGTAAACATCTCTAAAACCTTGCTGTGAACCTCAGATCTCTATATGAAACAATAGACTTTGTACCCCGTGCAAATGCACAATCTCAGCGATATACAAATTCGCCATCTTGTCCAAGGTGTGCGTCGTATGCACTGGTAGAAAATGTGCACACTTTGTAAACCGATCAACAATCGCCCAAATAGAATCTTTTTTAGCTGGTGTCAACGGCACCCCTGTCATAAAATCCATGGTTATTCTCTCCCATTTCCATTATAGAATTCTTAACAGTTGCAACAACTTATATGGAAACTAATGTTCACCTTTAACCCGCTGGCACACCATACACTTGGATACAAACTCCACCACATTTTTTCAAACTAACCCAATAGTACATTTCCCTCAAATTATGATACATTTTGGTACTACTAGGATGCATAGCAAAAGGATTAGAATGTGCTTCCACCAAAATAGTATGCCTGAGCTCCGGGACTTCCAACACCACTATTCGGCCTTTAAAACACATAACACCATCATCATCGAAATGAAAATCCGTTAGATTACCATCCGCTATGTCCTTAACATGGGGAACCAAAGAATCATCAAACAGTTGCTTAGCTTTAATCATTTGTGACAACGTAGGCTTAACTTGCAATTCAGCCAACAACCCACCTTCCCGCGTCACACTCAACCTGCAAACATCGGCCTAAGCTCAACCGCTACCTTAGACGCAACGCATCCGCAACAATATTGGCCTTTCCAGGATGATAATCAATTGTCAAGTCGTAATCCTTAAGTAACTCCAAACAACTTCGTTGCCTAAGGTTCAAATCCTTTTAAGACATCAAATATTTCAAACTCTTATGATCTGTAAAAACCACACACTTCTCACCATAAAGGTAGTGTCGCCAAATCTTCAAGGCAAACAACACAGCCGCAAGATCCAAATCATGAGTTGGATAATTGCGCTCATGAACCTTCAACTGTCTTGATTCATAGGTCACAACCTTTCCATCCCGCATCAACACACAACCCAAGCCCACATATGATGCATCACTATAAACCACAAACTCCTTTCTAGATTCTGGTTGAATCAACACAGGAACATGTGTCAAAACCTCCTTCAACTTCTCAAAGCCCTATTTTTGCTTCTCCGTTCACGCAAAAGAAATATTCTTCTGTAGAAACTTCGTCAACGGAGCCGCAATACTAGAAAACCCCTAAACAAAACGGCGATAATAACCTGTCAACCCAAGAAAACTACGCACTTTCGACACGGTCTTAGGTTGTTTCCAGTTGAGAATAACCTCAATTTTCGATGGATCAACACGAATACCCTCCGCAGATACCACATGTCCAATAAACATCACCTTCTTGAGCCAAAACTCGCACTTGCTCAACTTAGCATATAACTGATTATCCTTCAAGACTTGCAACACAATCCGCAAATGCTGATCATGCTCCTCCTTGGTACGAGAGTACACGAGTATATCATCGATGAAAACCACTAGAAATCGATCAAGGTACTCATGAAGCACTTTATTCATCATGTCTATGAAAGTCGATAGGGCATTTTTCAAACCAAACGGCATCACCAAAAACTCGTAATGCCCCTACCTCGTACGAAATGTCGTCTTATGAACATCCATATCCTTAAATTTCAACTGGTAATACCCCAACCTTAAATCAATCTTCAAAAACACATTTGCCTTGTGAAACTGGCCGAACAAGTCATCAATTTGCGGTAACTGATACTTGTTCTTCACCGTCAACTTATTCAGATGGCGATAATCAATGCACATACGCATCGATCCATCCTTATTTTTCACAAAAAGAACTGGAGCACCCCAAGGAGAAACACTCGGTCGAATGAACCCATGATCTAACAACTCCTAAAGCTGTGATTTCAACTCTTTTAACTCCTTCGGTGCCATTCGATAAGGAGCAATGGACACTGGAGTTGTACCTTCGTATGTCTCAATAAGAAACTCCACCTCTCTATCTGGAGGTAAACCCGACAACTCTTTCGGAAAAACTTTTGGATAATCACATATAGTCGAATGTCCTGCACCCGAACACCCTTGACTTTTGGATTCATAAAAATAGCCAAATAAGCTTGGCAACCATCAAACATCAACTTCTTCGCTCGAGTAGCCGAAATAACGTTGGACAAGAACTTCACATAATCACTAACCGCCACAACTTCATAATCATCGGCCAACTTTAGAGAAATACTTTTGGACTCACAATCCACCACTGCCTTGTGCTCGCTTAACCAGTCCATACCCAAGATAGCATCAAAACCATGGAATGGCAACTCCATCAAATCCGTAGCAAATTCATGACCTTGCTCCGTCAAAGGACAACACATATACAACCTTCTAGTTGTAACCGTCTCCCCAAAAGAACTAGTTACCAACATGCCAACATCCAAGATCTCAACAGGAACATTCAGCAATGATGCATGCTCACTTAAGATATATGAGTGAGTAGACCCCGAATCAATCAAAGAAAGCAACGACAAAGACTGTAAGGTGAAAGTACCTATGATCACATCAGTGTCGTTGCGCTCCTCTCGATGAACATATATATGCGATGGCCCACCATTCTCTAGTTGTATAGCAAAAGCATGAGCCACGGCTTTGCGTCCATCCTTACACCTCTGAAAATTACCCATACCACAGCCTCAGCCCCTAGCAGGTACAACAGCCCAAACTGGTGCATCACCCACAGCACGAGGACAGTCACGCTTCATGTGACTAGGAGATCCACATATCCAGCAACTCATGGTATTTCCCCAACACTCACCCGTGTGACATCCACCACAACGCTCAAACTCAGCTGTAATACGAACACCTTGGTTACCATGGCCACCACCACGCTTGTTATCCAACTTATACCTCTTATCTCGAAACCTCTTATTCTACTTCCCAGAAAAGCTAGAGTTAGCTTCTCAATTATTCGAGCCCATGCCCAAACCTTGTCCCAACACCCACAAGGAATGCTCAATATCCTTAGCGCGGTTCACAAAAACATCAAAATCTGTGTAATCTTCCGCCAACATGTATGTTTTGATATCCTTCACTAAACCATAGTGAAACATGTTGCACCTCTTAATATCATTCGGAACCAACTCTGAGGCATACTGACTCAAACGAACAAATTTCACCTCATATTCAGCCACAGTCATGCCACCCTGTACCAAGGCCATAAACTCATGTTTCCTCGCATCCAGGTACTGAGGACCAAGATACTTCTTCTTGAAAGCTCTTTGAAAGAACTCCCAAGTCACATCCGCTTCTAGGACATTAGCGATGATGGTTACCCACCAATGATAAGCATCACCATGTAACAAGTACAACCCAACTTGCGCTCATCATTATAGTCTGATTCAGAATATGAATCGTACTCTCCAGCCATCCTTTGGCTGCCTCGAGGCTCAAACCCCTAAACTCAACACCTCCCAAAATGCAAAGACGCTCTAAAGGTAACCCTGGATTAACCGCCACAGTAGGTGCCGTCGCATGCACTCCAGCCATCGCTGCTTGAAAAGCTCCTGTTATTGCCTGAACTAACGGAGTCAGATCACCAAATACTGGTACTTGATGAGCTTTGGGTACACCACCAGCCCCAACATCAACAGGAGCAACCAACGGAGGAGGAGGAAGAGGTAAAACATTAGTGGGATTCTCTTCCTCAACGTTATTCTGCCCAACTCCAACATTACCAGCCATTGAACATGTCTCACATTGAGCCATGCTTACAAAAGCATCAAAACACATTAAAGTCGGGCTAACATAAGGCAAAGAATCCAAGACCATCTTATAAAACATTTTAAAACTCAGTAATAGGCAATGTGTTCCCAATTCATACCCCCAACATGACGTAAATCAATCACCGTACATGTGCACAATCACCATGCATAACAAACAATGATATACAACCAAACAACAACATCACAATCTTTCGTAACCTGGCTCTGATACCAACAAATGTAACCCTCTCAGCCAGGCCTAGACGCCCGACCGAACCGAGAGAACTACATTAGGTTTGCTGAAGCAAACCAAAGAAAGGTTACGGAAAGTCGGTCTATTTTTTCTTTTATCTTATCTAAATGAAAATTATTAATCATATATGTACATGCTCGCAGCAGGTAAGCTCTCGAAGGAAGCGAATCACAAAAGGGCAACCAATTGCAACATATTCAAAATTGAGGACTAAAATGTAAATACTTTAAATTATAAGACCAAAATTAAAATTAAGTTTACCAATCCCCAATTAGTCCATTTACATGCCCACATATCAAATTTCAGATTAGTATAACCATCCAAACTCATATAATTTCAATCCGGAAACCAAGGACCAAAATGAAAGAAATAGAAACCTACAAATATTCCAAAATAATAGAATTAACTGCAGTCGTACCGGTATGCGTACAGGTATTTCGGTACGCCCTTATGAATACAAAAAACTCAGTTTCCAATTACCAAAACTCATACCGAAACTCTTGCTCACGTATCGAAACGCCTAGCCAAAATGCTTAAAACCGTACCAGAACACTTGTTCGAGTATCGAAATGCTAAGCCTTTCCAGGCTTGCCCGTATCAAAACACCCTTCCGCGTATCGAAACGCTATGCCTAAAATGGCCTAGCCATACCGGTATGGGGACACCTATTTCGATACGCCTGGACCTGCAATGTCATTTTTAGCTGGTTTCTCACACAAATCTAAATGTATTTAGGTCCTAGCAACTTGCATACATATATATAAGCATCGAACAACACATTTATCAACACTTGCACCATGGTTTAACTACAACACATGTTTATGCTACCAAAAGATTGATCTAGAGGCATGCTCCCTATAACCCTCCACCAAACATACCAAGATGCTCAATTAAACATTTACCAGCACGAACACCATACCAACAACACTTTAATACCATATTCAACATGATAAGCTCATCAAAGCATGCCATCCAAGCAAAACCACCTAGATGCATACCTAGGTAACTTTATAACATTAGCCATAGGTAATGATGCACAATAAGCAAACAACATCAATCAAACTCCACAATCACAGCATTACACATGCTCAAAATTAGGGAAAACAAAATTACAAATCCCAAAATCCGTGGCGAACACATTTCCTTATTAACCGAAAACTAAAACCGAATTCATACTCAAATAGTCTTGTCTTTGGATCACTTAATCCTTGCCTTTGTTGCCTCCAAGCTTTAATGCACTACTTCATTAAGGAAAAGAGAGTGTAAGCACACTTGCTTAGTGAGGTGCTCTTAAAACAATGATGCATTAAAAACCCTTGAAAACCAACCACTTGTTTTCAAACCATGCTTACGACCTAAGCAAGTTCCAATGATTCCCATTCAAAACATGCATATCGACCATATGCAAAACAATATAATCCACATGCTTAAAACCCCAAAGCATTGTAAACAAAACCATGCTTAAATCCGAAAGCATTGTAAACAAATCATGCTTAAATCCCAAAGCAATATAAACAAACCATGCTTAAATCCCAAAGCATTATAAACAAACCTTGCTTAATTTCCAAAGCATTATAAAATAAGTTCAACACTTGAATTTTCCACATATTGGCATTTATAGTGACCGAATAGACGACCTCTATCCTTGATTAGCCGACCACTAATCTTTAGGTAACCGACTGTTAACCTTATATTTCAGATACACGGGTCTCCCATGATAGTCGAGCACTACCATGACCCATACCATGCCGACTGCATGACATGACACCCTTGCCGACCGCAAGATCAACATCAACAAGGGGAACCGACCGCTCTACCCAAGTGACAATATTATAATCCGAGTAGCCGACCGCTTACCTCAAGGACTTTTACCCACGATCGATTTTTAACATATTATAGTGCACTTCATCCTATGGCATGCCAACTATATCCGAATGTTTTCTCACCTTGTCACATAGCCAATATATCAATAACAAAACCGTTTACTCACTTTTTCACATTGCATTACACAAAATCCCCACATATGCAATTCCCATTGCCATAGCAATATCACATTCCCGACCGAAATAAAAGCCAATGCTCACAAGCATTTATTATACTTTTAAGCCACTACGTATGTACTTAAAATAATGCATTTATAGTAGATAAATCAAACCATGTTTACGACCAAAATATGAATCACACATGCTCATATCCGAACCGATATTAAAGAGCAAAGGAGGGAAACTTACTTCCAAGCTTAGGTAAGTGTTTCAAACTTAACCTAAACTTCCAAAACACTTTCAAACCTTTGAAAGACTTTTAAACCCATTTCCACTCACCGATTTCACTTCGCCTTGCTTGCTACTGCAAAACAAGCTCCCGACAAGCCTCAAACCACCTCAAGATGCTACGCCTTGATTATCTCTTGTTTCGGCCACACAAAATGAGAGGAAACATGCATTAAAATGCATCCAACTCTCAGTTTCAAACCAAAAACCCGTAACTCCCAAGATGCCGACCCAAAACTCATCCGAAACTTACCGAAATCAACCTCAAACACTTCTCAATCTTAACCCAACCATAATATAATGATTCATTACATAAAACTTCATCAAAATACAACTAAAACCACTTTCCCAACATCCTTTTACTTCCAGCAATGATTAAACTCCAAAAACAACCCAAAAACCTTTAACTAACAACCAAGACAATTAGAGATTCAACCAATTTCGGGATTCCTTGGTTATAAACAACTTATCCACATAACAAAACATCCAAAATAAGATTAATATCAATCCTCAATATTGGAAATACAAATCCAATTCGAAAATCACAAGATCCATCAATTAAACCTCAATTAAGCTAAAATCCATAATTAATTAATTAAAACTTAATAGAAAACATATGTAAAGAGTCAAGAACTTGGGAATTTCAGTAAAGAACCTTTCATTAGAGGAGAAGAACGAAACTTACCTCCAATGAGTGAGTTTTTTCTTAATTGGATGGTTTTTCCTATTGAAAAACAAAGAAATTCAATGAGATTTTTTCAAAAACAAGTTGAGAAATCATTTAGCAAATCAATTAGTTAAGAAATTAAGATCATTACGATCTCTGATGGAAAAAGAGTGTTTGGCTGAGAGTATTTTAAGAGAAAATGTGAGAGAAGAAAAGTTACGTCAAATTGTGTTTTACAAAAAATAACCACCTTATAACTAAATCCCCCTTTTAATTCTGTTAATTAAAACCTTTTTAAAATAATCCTAATTAAGAGAAAACTCAGATTAGACCAAATGATAAAATAGCTCCTTAAAGATTCAAAAATTTTGACTCTTTACAAAACAGTCACCTTTTAAAACAGTTTTCAAAAATTGCATTTTTGGTACTAGCCAAAATGTCACCCTTCCAAAGCTCTTTTTCCAAAATTGCTTTCACCAATATTTTTAATATATTAAATATGATTTTTAATTTTTTCCTTATTTTTATCTTTTAGAAAAATATTCACTCCCGAATCTGACTCAAATCTCTAACCCGATCTACTAGACCGTCTAACTAGCCCCAAACTGCTAGGCCAAAAACTGGGGCGTTACATTGATCATGGTGCATATATTGACATCAGTATAGGAGTTCTTTCGGCACTACTTGCGAAGTACGGTATTTTGAACTCTATTTTATTGTTGAATGGTTTCGAACTTATGTTTCAAGTTGTAACTTATTTTACTTTTTTAAAATGGTTTGACTAATTGTTTTATCTAAAATTTTTAATGTGGGTCACTCTGGTGACCCAAATGTGACACCTTGGGTTGGATCGGGTTACCCGTATCGATCTGTGAGTGTTACAACAAGATCACACCATTGTGCAAACTCGTATACATCCTTAATAATGATGGCCAAGAAAATCCCGACTGAATGACTTTTGCAATAGTTCTCAAACCACCAAAGTGACCTCCATATGGAGCATCATGACAATGCTGTAAAATTGTTTCCATTACTTCCTTTGGAGCACAACGCCTGATAATATTATCATTGCAAACCTTAAACAAATGAGGTTCGTTCCAATAATATTTAGTTGCATCACGAAGGAATCTTTCTTTCTTATGCCCAACGACACCTAAAGGAGTCTCTTTACACACAAGATAATTAACAAAATCTGCATACCAAGTTGTTGCATCCGCAGCAAACAACTTTTCATTTTGGAATGGGTCGATAATTTGAATTTTATTTCCGTCTTTACTGCCAGATTCTAATCTTGAAATTTGATCAGCAACTTGATTTTCTGAGCCTTTTCGATCTTTAATCTCAATGTCGAACTCTTACAACAACAAGATCCATCGTTTAACCTTGGTTTTGCATCTTTCTTAGTAAAAAGGTATCTCAAGGCTGAATAATCAGTGAACATTGTAATCTTTGCACTGACAAGGTAGGAACGAAACTTGTCAAAAGCAATGATTACTGCTAATAGCTCTTTCTCTATGGTTGTGTAATTAATCCGAGCCTCAATAAGAGTCTTACTAGCATAATAGATTGCATGGAATATCTTGTCTCATCATTGACCTAGAACTGCTCCAATAGTTAAGTCACTAGCATCACACATAAAAAATTGAATTATTTTATTCGAATATAAAAATATACTCGTATATTTTTTATATTATTTTTCAAATTTTTTCTTTACCAAAAATTTTATTTATATTTGTGTAGATTTTTAAACTATATAATATATGTTTTCTACCGTACCTTGAGTAATGGAATAATTATTTGGATCGAATATGATGATTTATGCATACTTGTATTTGTGGTTTGAAAATTTCAGGATTTTAATTATGGGTCCCAAAAAGATAGCAAGAATGGAGATTGGAGCTAGTTCTATCCCTAGAAATCCCATTTCATCCAATCCTGATAATATTGGTACCCGACCAAACATTTCTCATCTTTATCGCAAATGTCTCCCCGAAGCAACCGATATTGAATGTTTTAAAAGTTTTCAAATTTTCAAAATCTGTTGTGAAAGAGTCGTTTCAATGGAATTTATGACTTCTGATCTTTTTAAATTTTGCTATCTTGAGATATTTATGTACTTTTTGAGTATACCTGGGATTCTTTATAAAAATCTTGTCCTCGTGTTCTTTTCAAATGCCCGGTGTATTTTAAATGAAGCTAAATCCAAGGTTGTTGCTTTAGAGTCCTATCTTATGGAAAAACCTATTCACCTCGATGCTCAAATTTTAGCCGATCTTTTGGGTATGGAAAACATGGGTCTTGATAATGAAAATGAGTTTCCTCACAACCTTTGTGGTTCAATCAATGTCCTTGACGCTCATGATTGTTTTCTTCATCTTCTTATCACTTGGTGATTTCGCCCATCCGGTGGTAAATGGTCCACAATTGGTCAAGTAGATGATTTTTGGCTAAAATGCTTTCGTGAGAGAAAACCTCATAACCTTGCCCAAATAATGTTTGCCGAGCTTGTTCACCTTGACCAAAAATTTTATAGAACCCAAGTCACCTCCTTCACCTATAGTACGGTCCTAAGCTTTATCTTCCATAAGCTTGACATAATTGCTCATACGAACTTGCCTTGCCCCTTATCGATCCTATTGATGAGCACTCTCTAAGGCTTGCCAAGTTCATATACTATAATGGAGAATGGATTCGAATTGCCAACCTTCCTAGTGATGCTCAACCCGAATCAGTGGCGAATCTTTTAGTTACTCAAGAAGCTCTGGTTGCTCAACCATCTATGGATGCTCTCATGGCTTACCTTTATGGTAGGCTCAACGAGATGAACATAAGATTTGATTCCATTGATGCTCGTTTCACTTCCTTGGAGGCTCGAGTGACTTCTATGGAGTCTCGCCAAGCTTCTATGGACATCACTCTCACCGTTTTCCATGGAGAATGGCGTGGTTACTCGCTTGGGGACAATGGCATTGATGATGAGGATGAGGATGGTGATGAAGTTCCATAGGCTCGTGCATCTCATGTCATTAGCATATCATATCTTATTTTTAGGTTTTAAGTTTATGCACCTATGTTATATTTGAATTCCTATGAACTCTATGTTTTATGCTTTATGCTTAGGATTATGTTCTATGTTGGATTACTTTTTAATGTTTCTTGAACTTCTGCTTTGGATTTAATAATATTTATGTTGTTTAATTGCTTGGAGCTATTTATTGTTCTTTATATTTACCCATTAATTTTGATCAAACAAAAAGGGTGAGAAGTACTTATATTTTTCAAATCGCTTTCAAATTCAAATAGTCTTAAAGAAAGGGGGAGTTTTATTCAAAAAAAAACTTAAATTTTATTTTGGGTTTTGTTATATCAAAAAGGGGGAAATTGTAAAACCAATGTTTGATTTTGATATAACAAGTATTTTGAAGGACTAGTTTGCAAAATAAAATAAAATTTTAAGTACCCAAAACTCTCACAAAATGACAAAGATCGAACTTAAAAGTTTTTCTAAGTCTAAAACTAAAACCCCCAAATATTTTCTAAGTGTTTTTTCTACTCAAATAGCCTAGTTTTATCGAAGCGTATCGATACACTATGTACCGTATCGATACGGTCTCTCGCTACTGGAATTTGTTTTTAATGAAAATGGCTATAGCGTACCAATACGGCTTGTGACCTTTTCGGTACAGTGTTTCGGCACACCTAGTTATCATTTCGATATGCCACGTAAGCAGAGACATAGCAGCTAAGTTGAGTATCGATACGATTACCACCCGTATCGATACGGGGTGTTAAATTTACCAAATCTTGCATTTAAAACTCGACCGTTGACTTGTCAGTTTATTGGAATCCCAAACTTTGAAAATTGGTTATAGCATACTGATACGCCTGTCTAGCATATCAATACTGTTTCGGTACGCCACTGTTCACTTAGCATATCGTACCGATACGCCTCTTTTGCGTTTTGATACGCCCTATGTACAATGGTTACTTTTTGTATGTTAGGTGTCGATACGACAAGTCGTACCGATACGCCCCTCCAACGGCTATATTCAATAATCCAACCACCCAAACGGATAGAAATCAATGAGAGGGTATAAATACAAGTCTGCAAAGCTGCTACAACAACTACTGAAATCCATTGATCAGCTCACAAGCATTCAAGCAAAATCCAACCACTTTGAGCTTTTAGAGTCAAACCCTTGTA
The DNA here is from genome assembly GCA_019671005.1 of Hibiscus mutabilis. Classification (NCBI taxonomy): domain Eukaryota; kingdom Viridiplantae; phylum Streptophyta; class Magnoliopsida; order Malvales; family Malvaceae; genus Hibiscus; species Hibiscus mutabilis. Next base: position 39,910,730 of record CM033732.1, read on the forward strand.
AACCCAACTTGTATATTTTCATTGTAATCCTTAGTTTCAAGTTTGGGGTTGTGAGAAATTGTAATTGGCCAAACAAATTCACCTTTGAGAGGATATTTTTGTGTTTGCAAAACACTTCTTGTAAAAGAGTAAACCTTGATCAAGATTTGGGTAGAAAGCTTTGATCCATTGTAATGGTTGCCTCCATAGCCTAGAAAATGGGAAGAATTCAGTAGTGAATTGTTTGAAATCCTTAGTGGGAGATAAGGTAGTGGATGTAGAGCTTGTTAGAAGTTTAAACTACTATAAATTCATGTGTCTTTAATTTTTCCAATTTCATTTTGCTTTCCTTCAAATTTTAAATTGCCAATTCACCCATTCTTGGCCATTTGTCATCGATTGATCATCCCAACAGATTAATTTAAGGTTTGGGTACTATCAAATAAAGGTGAAAGAGTGTGATGTGCCTAAAATAGCTTTCCGTACAAGATACAGCCACTGCGAATTCTTGGTGATGCACTTTGGACTAACCAATACACTAGCAGCTTTCATAGATCTTATAAACTGGATTTTCTGACCCTATCTGGATAAGTTCTTAGTGGTGTTCATTGATGACATCTTGATTTATTCTAAGAATTGAGCTGAGCATCAAGAGCATTTACGCCTTATGCTTCAAACCCTCAGGGAGAAGCAGCTCTATGCTAAGTTCAACAAATGTGAATTCTGGCTCACTTAAGTCTCCTTTCTAGGTCATATCATTTCATCAGCGGGCATCTATGTGGACCCAAAGAAAATCCAAGACATCTTAGATTGGAGGCCACCAAAGAATATTGGTGAAATAAGGAGCTTCATTGGCCTTGCAGGCTATTATAGAAGATTCATCAAAGGATTTTCTATATTAGCTGCCCCTTTGACCAAGTTACTACATAAGGAAACCCCTTTTGTATGGACTGAAGATGAATAGAGGAGTTTTGATCAGCTCAAACAAGTTTTAACTCATGCACCGGTCTTAACCCAACCCAAGTCTGGAAAGGACTACACTGTTTATAGTGATGCATATCACCTTGGGTTAGGATGCGTTTTGATGCAAGAAGGCAAGGTTATAGCTTATGCTTCCCGACAACTAAAGCCACGTGAATTAAATTATCCTACCCATGATCTTGAGCTGGCAGCAATTGTTTTTGCGTTGAAAATATGACGGTATTATCATGATCTTGTCATTGACTACCATCTAGGCAAGGCCAACGTGATGGCTGATGCACTCAGCCGCAAACCTTTGCCTGGTAAGCATCATCATTGAATAATTAAAACCTAATATCGACCATTTATTAACTTATTGAATGAATCTTTATAGGCCTCCGAGCTATTAATGCTCATTTCAGACTCAAGAAACATCACCGGCTTGTAGCTGAACTTTGAGTTCAGTCTACAATCATATCAAAAATCAAGTCATTATAGGATCGTGATCCCGAATTACAAGCTATCATATCTAAGCTTTACGAAAATCCTAACTCTAAATTCAAAGTTAATCCTAAAGAACTTCTATGTTTCCATGACCGAACTTGTGTACCCAATGATGAAGCCCTCCATAATGATATTCTTAAGGAAGCACATTCTATCAAGTTCTTTGTTCACCCGGGGTCGGTAAAGATGTATAAAGACCTCTGAGAATTGTATTGGTGGCCTAGATTGAAACAAGCTATCATTAACTTCGTGGCAAAGTGTCTAACGTGCCAACGAGTTAAAGCTGAACATCATGTACCCACATGACTCCTTCAACCTATTGAACTCCCATAATGGAAATGGGAAAGAATAACCATAAATTTTGTCAGTGGCTTTCCATTGACTCCTAGGAAGAACGATGCTATATGGGTCATTTTTGACCGTTTTACCAAGTCAGCCCATTTCTTACCTATAAGAATGGACTTCAGTCTACCTAAGTTAGCGAACTTTTATATCAAGGAAGTAATCAGATTACATGGTGTACCTAAGTCTATCATCTCTGATCGAGACCCACGGTTCGTATCGCGATTTTGGAGAACAATGCAAGAAGCTTTGGGTACCAAAGTAAATCTTAGCACTGCCTTTCATCCTCAGTCTGACTGTCAGTCAGAAAGGGTGATTCAAATCTTAGAAGACATGCTACGAGCATGCATCATCGATTTCGAAGGCACTTGGAAGAAATCTTTATCGCTCATCGAGTTTTCCTACAACACTATCTACCAAGCATCAATTCAAATGGCCCCTTATGAGGCATTATATGGTAGAAAATGATATACTCCCTTGTGTTGGTTTGAACTCAGTGAAGGCAAGATGTTGGGCTTCGATTTACTTTGGGAAATCAAAAAATGGGTTGCCATCATCCATGATCGTCTTAAGGCGGCCCTTGATCGATAGAAGGCTTATGCTAATCTCAAAAGATGGGATATTCAATACTCTGTGGGCGAGCAAGCTTTTCTAAAAGTATCCCTGTGGAGGAAGATTCTCAAGTTTGTCAAGAAAGGAAAATTGATTCTTTAGTTTATAGGACCTTTTGAAGTCATTGAAAGAGTCAGCCCCGTGGCATATCGGTTATCATTGCCTCCTTAGTTGAGTAAGATTTATGACGTCTTCCATGTATCGATGCTTCGTAAGTATCAGTCTGATCCCTCACATGTTATTGAACCTGAGTCTGTAGAGATAAAGCCAAATATTTCCTAGGAAGAAGAACAGGTCCAGGTCCATGCAAGGGAAGTCAAGAGACTTCGTAATAAGACAATTTCATTGGTTAAAGTACTCTGGAGGAATCATAAGGTGGAAGAAGCCACGTGGGAACCAGATGAGACATTGAAGAAGCAACATCCTCACCTTTTCTATTCAAGAAAAATTCGAGGACAATTTTTTCTTAAGGGGGAAGAGTTGTAACATCCCAAAAATTGTCCTAGTTGTAAATCAAATTCTGATAATCAGAAATCCAACATCGGTGTGTCAAACCCTAGTGTTAACTTTTAACCAAATAGTCAAAAGTGTTATTATTGGATACAATTAAGGCCAATTTATTGGCTAAAAACCTCATAGGAGAAATTGAAAGCTAGTTTAGTGACCATTTGTAAAAATTGAAAGTTTAGTAGGCAAATGTAGGAAGCTTGAAAAGATTAAGGACCGCCCTTGTAATTACCCCAATTTGAGGTACGAGTCACCTTCTTTCTTGGCCATCTTCACGTGGGGAGTATAAGACTTTGGATTGAATTGCCATAAAGATGACATAAGGATGGATAGAAACTATCCTAGCCATTATATCATTTGGTTAAGTAATTTAATAATTAAAAATAGGTTTCCTTCAATAGAAGGAAAGCTATCGGTTTGAATTGGAATTTGCAAGGAAGGTTTTAAACCTTGTTTCCATCTTTTGACTCTTATCCGAGACATCACCCTCAACTTATTTCCATCTTTCTTTCCTTAGTAAACAAGCACCTCTTCATCTTAAACCTAAGCAAGCACCTCCATTGACATCCTTTGAAAGCTTGAGTTTTCTCAAGTTTCTTGTTACCAAAACTTAACTCTCTTGTGGGTAAGATAAAGCCCTCTATTGATTTTTAAATTCCATGGCCATCTTGTAAGGAATTCTATATGGAGAGTTGATGGAAAATCAAGAATATCCTCCATAGCTTTCTAGCTCTTCCTTTTATTATTTTCATAGCTAAAGTTTGCTATGAAGTTAGAAAATACCATTGAATCCATTGAAATCATTGTAATCAATTTCCTTTGTTTTTGTCTAGTTCAAGAAAGGGAGATTGAGGCTCCATCATCTCCTCTAGGAGCTAGCAATAAAGGAATCATCCTCAAAGAACCAAGGAACTCTTAAAAAGGGCTAGGTGAGCGTAGTTGAGTCATGGGATTGGCTAGGTGCTTTCCCCTATGTCCTTTTTCATTGTTTTCTTCATTGACAAATACTTTTTGCAAGGCATGACTATATGGAAATTTCATGGAAATCATGTATGGTAAGTTTGGTAAGTTCATAGCATAGAAAAACATGATCATAGAACTCGTTGATATGTCATGAAACATGGAACTTGTCATTGGATTATTGAAAATTGAAATATTAGACTATTGAATCACTGGACCTTGGATTCGAATGGACTCTGGATACAATTGGCATGCCATAGAATTCATGAGCTCATTGGTACGGGTGGACATTGGTCGGCCACTATTTGGCAAGGAGGAGGGATGATTGTGTTTCGGTCTTTGGCGATGATGAGGGATACGACCATTCATTGATTTCATGGACTTGGCGATGAGGTGGAATTTGTGTATCCACAATTACATATCGATCCAAGGGGTTAAATTAATGATGAAACATGAATTATATTGATCTCTAGCATTTCATGGATATATGTTTATAATGTGAAATTGAGATGTATGTTCATTTATCATGAGAGTTGTATGCCATTGATAGTGTTAACTTGACCATATTATACATTTTATGGTTTATTGACTACCTCACTAGGCAATTTATGCCTAATGCATCTCATTTTCCATGCATTTTAGGTGGTACGGATTAGAGTTTGAGGATCGGATCAAGTGAAGATTTTGCAAGTCACTAAGCTGTTTATGTAATGTACTTATAGCCTTAAACTCCTAGCTTGGTGGCATAGTGCTCTATAAGTCCTAAATGCCCTCTTGATATGCAATACGGTAAAGGCATCTAGGTATGCAAGGCATAGTCTAAAATGAACCTTTAAGTGCTTATAAAATATGACTAAAATGGCATATTTAGCACGTTATAGACAAAACATGGTAAACGGATCTAGAGCGCTTTGAAAATTTGTATGCATCAAGATTGATATGTTAATAGGTTGCTTGTAAATTTTCATAAACTTTGGACCACATTTGATAGGTTAAAATGCTAATAAACCAGACAAATTTTGTCATTATAGACCCTCTCGTACCGATACAGGTGATGGCATATTGGTACGGCTATGCATATTTGGACATAGGACAAAAGGTGTACTGATACTGCACAGTGCGTATTGATACGAAAATTGGTCACTGGAATTTTACGATCAGCACCGTACCGATACGAGTTGGGTGTGTATCGGTACACTATTGAAACCAAAAATAGGTTTATTCTCGTACCGATACTACTTGATCACGTATCGATATGAGACCACCAAACCTAACGGTAATAACGACCATGTATTGGCGCACCGATACGCCTTGATGCGTATTGGTAGGGTCCTTCGTCTCTGGAAAATTTGGGAGATGTATTAGATTAGGTGTATCGATACGGACCCTTGTTGTATCGATACCCTTGTTCAAAAATTGGAAAATCACCTTGGTAACTCATTGGAAAATGTCGTTTAACGCCCTAAATTTATAAAATGTTTAAGTTGATCCAACTTACGAATAAATGCTTTATCGTTTCCTAAAATCCTCCAAGTTTGTTAAGATTATTAAAACGAAGCATTATATAGTTCACTACTTTCGTCCCAGTAACGTTTTCCTAACTGGTTCTCTACCGGACCGAGTAGGGGGTGTTACAATAATTGTCTATGTCAGAGCTAGAAATGCCATAATCATCTTTGTGAAAGCCATAATTATCTTTGTCATTGAAATAAACAAAATTGATTTATACTTTCATTCCTTTACCATGTATTGATTGTTGGTAAATGTCACAAGATGCTTTGGCATGCAGCAAATACAGAGCCATTGATTTGGATTTGCCAAATCGATGACACATAGATTTCTTTATTCTTGGAATGGTTGTTTGCACACTTGTCATCCTTATTGTTCCACTTGTGGTGGATATAATTATTCTAAAAATGATCATATTGTTCATGTCTATGTTCATGGCCTCAATTGCGACCACAATTGCTAATGTAGCATTTATTCTTTCCACTATAAAATGTTGCATTCACTTCAGGGAGTGGAGCAGAGCCGATAGGTCTTTAAAACCATTTTCACGATATTGTGTCCGCAGGACAACATTATTTGTGTGAAAAGTGGAGTATGTTTTTCTAACATATCCTCATTAGTCATGCTCTGACCACATAACTTTAATTGGGAAGTAATTTGAATCATACCTAAGTTATATTCACTAATTGAATAGTGATTTATCATGTTTGCATTCACTACATGGAATGAAACAAAACCAACAATCTCATGAAATAAACATCATGATTGCATTCACTTCATGGAATGCCTCCCATAAAAATTCTTCGGTCAAGATGAATTTTCTTAATATGAAATTGGGAGAAGTATATAGTCGAGTTTTTTGACATAATGAATTATTGCTTTTGAGCAAATATAGCCTTATAACAGCCATACTATTAAAGTAATCATGATTCTATTCACTTGAAAAAATAGAACAAATGTAATTGAATAAACATAAATTGGAGAAGCACACCTCTTTAGATTTTATCTTCAATCAAGCCATGACAGATTTTCCAATCCATTTAAACATATCATGTAAAACTCAAAATATGGTTAAAAACACCAACTTTGATCAATAAACAAATTCTTTGCTTCTTTTATCGAAAAGAATACCAATATGAAATTATTCGTTGTAGCATCTTTAACTCTCATCAATATGTATGTTAAAAAACTCTCATCAGTATGGTTAAAAACATACCATGCAAGGCTCAAGTGTTCTCTTGTACAAAACCTTTGCAACATTCGCCCAAAAATTCCAATTTAACGAAAAGGCCAAGAAACAAAATATGTAATGAACAAAGCATTGTATCAAATTGGATCATATAATTGATTAAATTTATAAAAAAAAATATTTGAACGAATCAACAACGAAATGATTGATCGAAATGCACTGGCCTTAATTTAAGAATGATTAGTCAATCGTTTATCAATATATATATATATATATATAAGTAAAGCATACTAGAATTTCCAAGATGAGTTGAATATATAGTACATGTAGTCATCAATATCAAATTGAAATTCTTTTCAAGAATCACCAACAACAACCACGGTAATTGAACACGATCGTGCTGATTAGGTGTTGTCAAAACAGTAAATAGGAACAAGAACAAGAGAGATGAGAGAGAAACTTGTATTATATTCTCAATGTGGAGTTATGTATAATGCTTTCTTCAAACTCTATATTATTAGGCATAAGAGGAAAAACCTAATTCCAATGGGTATTAAACCCTAATAATAAAGTACTTTAAAGCCTCCTTTAATACATGGATATTCACATAAATAAATATTCATAACACATTTAAATTTATTAAGTTTAATTTTATTTCTATTTAGTTTTTTTAAATGTATTCCATAAAAAAAGAAAATGCACAAGGACTAGTGGAATAATAGCTCTCACTCTCAAAAGAATATTATTTTTATAATATATAAAGAGAGAGAGATAAGATCCTCTTACACTATGTAAAACTTGAAAGTTTTACACATTTTTTGGACCATTAGATAAAGGTAGATGGATGATCGAGATTAACAGTAAGAAATTTGAAAATGATCACTTGGAAAAAAGATAAGGAAATAAGAAATAATCTTACCCATTTATCACTCTCATCCAATGGTCCAAAAAAGTGTGTAAAAGTAATTGAATTTTACATAGCATAAGTGGATCCTAACCCAAATATATAGTCACTCACAAGTTTAATTTTTAAAAAATTTTGTTGAGAAAAAAGTTTAAAAAAATTGTGTAAATTATAAAAATCATCCCTAAACTTTCTTCTCATTCCTATTTTGGTCATTGAAGTTTAATCATTTTCCAATTTAATCACTAAACTTTTGAATTGCTCTTGTATTGGTCACCCTGCCGTTAAATAGTTATGAAGTTATGACATGGCAGAAGGCACAAAAATGACGTCGTTTTTAAAAAAGCCAATTTTACACAAAAGGGCGGTGTTTTGAATCCTTATGAAACCCACTTTTTCTTCATTTCATTATTTCTTCTTCTTTCTTCAACTCTTTATCTCTCCATCTACCCAAATTTCAGCCACTGCTCGGGTTGATCAACCATCGTCACCATCGACGACTGATGAGTTTCAAAATTTCCCATATAACTTGTTCTGCCCTCTTGAACGTGACTCCAGTGTGTGTTTAATTGAAAAGCAACTCAAAATTCAAGAATCTAACATTGAACGCTTTGATTTCTTCTTCTTTGATCTTTTTCGTTCATCGTTGGATGAATCTCGAATGGAGATATATTGCTCCCCGCCTCAAGAGGGACCTTTCCGCTATTGGGATCTTCATATGGAAGCTCTAATCTCCAGAGATCCACCATGGTCGAAGGTTTTTCTAGAGAGGTTTGCTAGAAATTCCTAGAGTGGGCGGGGTGAAAAACATTTATAATCTCTTGATTTTCCAAGAAAATCAAATCTATAATTTTCCTAACCTCCTATTCCATCAAAGCCAAAGGTTTTTCTAGAGAGATCTGTGGGAAATTGCTAGAGTGAGAGGGGTGGAAACGTTTTTCTAAACTCTTGATTTTCCAAGAAAATCGGCTACAGGTTATTAGATATTGTTGTTGAAAAAAAAAATTCTTGATTATTGTACTTCTATTTTTAGTTCGCGGTCTAATGCACTTGTTACAATAGAAATAGAAGTCGCCCTCCAGTCATGTCAACTTTAATAAAAAAAAGGTGAAGTCGCCATGTATTGTTTATCCATTCTTGGTTCTTTATTTCTGCTTCAAAGAAATTGGGAAAGGAACTTGAATTGCATCTATTTAACTAGGCTCGGGAGAGCTAGATTCACGAAATGAGTGGATACGGTTTCCATTTAAACAACCATTGGTGGAAACTAATTCGCCTTAGAAATAAGGATCAGATTTCAGGGACTAGAAAGAGTGCAAAGATCGATGTTGTTCACCCAAGGTTAACGTAGAGATGTATCACCAAGGCTTGAACAAACATCAGTTCTTTGGTTAGGGATAACGCGAAGGCATTGAAGAACACTCCGTTGAACATTGAAGGAGGTAACCCAGTTGCCACAACAATCTACTTGTCATGGTAATTCACTTGCCATAGAAATTTTCTTGCCACAGCAAGCTACTTGCCAAAGTAGTTTACTTGCCAGAGAAATTTACTTGCCTCAGCAATTCATTTGGCAACCGCGCCACTACTCACGATAACCCAGCCTAATCTCTAATATTGATTATCTTCTCTATTTACTTAGTTTATTTTACTTGATATTTATCACCTTTTATCACTATCAATTTATTTCTTTTACAGTGAAATAACTTAAGCAAAGTGGCCCAAACCAATCCATGTGGAGACGATACTTGATACCTATCACTTTATTACTTGCAGCGTGTATACTTGCACCATTGCGTAGCGATTAAATCACGCAACTGTGGTGATGAAGTGGGTCGTGGGCAGTGATGGTTGATGTTTAAGTTGGTGTTTCGATGGAGACATTAAAGGCAGGTGGACTAAATTCTCCTCAAATTTGGGTGAAACAGAGATTAGATTCGAACCTAGGGGATCAAAATAGGACGATCTAAAAATTTTAGGGTCTCACACTTGTCGATGATGGCAGCCGATAGGGTAGTCAATCATGACGAACGATGGTCAAAATCTGAGTTAGCGCCTACATAGCGGAAAAAATGATTTAAATAAGCCATGTCATATGATAGTAATGGAAAAATGCAGTGACCAAACAAGTTTAATATCTAAAGTTCAGTAACTAAATTGAAATTTGTTTAACTTTAATGACAAAAATAAGAATGGGAAGAAAGTTCAATGATGAATTATATAATTTACCCTAAATATTTAAATGGTCTCTAGGTTGAGTTTTGCCGCTGTATTCTATTTGATTTAGCCTTTGAATTGGAAGTTAGAAATCTATAATTAAACTTTGTTTTTGTTTAATTTATAAATACTTTACTTTTACGTATAAAATAAACAATTTTTTATTTAAAATAGTCAACCAAAATCTCAATGCCTATTACAAGTTCTAAAACAACCCTATATTGATTTCATGAAAACCTTTTACTAGACGCAATTATCCCTAAGGTATTAATAAGTTCGGAGTTAGAATTTGAGGTGGAAGCAAAACATAAATTTATATATATATATATATATATAATTCCCGGGGGACAAGAGTCCTTCCAAAGTCTATTTAACTTCGTACCTGAGTATTAATGAAAAAAAAGTAAATAAGCTTAGAAGTCAAAGGGTGACTTATTTCGAAAATTAAATATCACCAAATCCAATATATATAACGAATGTAAAAACTTGAAAGAATACTAGTGTTGCAATAGCCACTTAGCATCGTTAGGCATGCTCAAAATAGGAGTTTGGATGATGGAACCTTCTATACATACGGCTCGCACATTCATAGACAGTTGCCAGATCAATATGCATGTAACCAGGATATCTACGCCTTCCACGGACTACTCCACATGCAGTAATTGGCTCACCAGATTTAAGTCATTCTAAGTCACTGTCAAATGGTTTAATTCAACCAACAGGGGTTAGCCCAAGTGGTTAGCAGTTTCGTATCGCTTAAACAGGTCTCGAGTTCGAGGCTCTGTGTATGCAGAAAATCCCTGCTAGGAGACTCACCCACCAAAATCAGGTGTGCGATACGGGTCAGTCCGGATTAGTCAGGGCGAAGCCCTAAAAACTAGAAAGGTAACAAAAAAACGGTTTACATTCGCTTTCGAGCTTCCAAAGATACTTGAAAAAGAATGAAGAAACAATTATTCTAGTCACGGTTAGGCATGTATAGAGATTAATCACATGCATAAAACACTATCTAAATTTAACCCAACTTGATCCATAAACACCTTTATTCACACCATAACCTATTCAACAATATGAAAAAAAAAAATTGAGATTTTATTAATTAAATGATCATATTAATCCTAAAAAATCTCATATAGAACTTAACACAATTTAACATCACAGAATTAAAAACAAAATATTGGTGCTACAAAAAACCCTAAAATGCTATTCACGTATGCCCCTCAAACTTCGGAGCCTCCACCATGATCGGATCGTTGTGATGCTGTGCCGGTGAGTGGAGGGCTGTTAACAAGGAGACCACCGGATAGTATGCTTCTGGTGGAAGATAGGGCGCGGCGCTTGGGCACGTATTTTCTGATGTTTACAGTGAGAGTTTTGGTTCTCACAATCGTGATGCACAGGCGACTGATGTCCAAATGGTGGAGGGATATAAGTCGGCTGATTTGGTTTTGGATCTGTCGATTCAACAATCCCTGGAGCGAAATGGATCGCCGATCAGTGTGGAGAATCAGAAAGCTAGCAAAAAAGGTCGACATCTTGAGAAGGTATCCACGAGTATGGAGGCAGTGGTCATGGAAGGGATACAGGGGACTACTCGTGATGGTGTTATAGATGTTGTAGGAGATAAAGAAGGGGATGGCAGGGATCAAGGGATGCCTACAGGGAGCGAGGCCAAACGTTCTTATGCTGCGACGGTGGTTGGAAGGCGTGATGTGCACGGCAATGCGACGGGTGACAATTCGATTGATATGGATTTCGAGATCTGAGATAACGATGTTGAGGTGGATAGGAATGGACTTTTTCAAAGATAAGATTTCGGATCGTGCACATGAACTGCTTGATAAAAGTATGCAGAAAATAGTCGTTGTTAGGCTTCTCGGACGTCCAATAGGGTATCGAGCTCTGATAAACCGAATTAGAATGTTGTGGCAGCCGAGTGGAGAATTTCAAGTGGTTGACATTGAGAATGATTATTATTTGGTTCGTTTCGCCCTTGAGACTGATTATACTCGTGTCTTGACTGCAGGTCCCTAGACTATATATGGTTCTTATCTTACAGTGCAACCATGGACACCAACATTCTCGCCTCAAGAGGTTCACTCGTCTCATGTTATCGTTTGGGTAAGACTTCTAGGTTTGGCATATAAGTACTATTATAAGGCTTTCTTTAGGAGAGTTGCAATGGAAATTGGGAGGGTGATCAATATTGATTATAGTACTTCGGTGGGTGATAGGGGAAAATTTGCTCGCTTGGTGATTATGGTAAACCTGAACAAACCTCTTATACCGTACATTGGTATAGATGGCTTCTTACAAAGCTAGAGTATGAAGGATTATCTCAAATATGCTATAAATATGGAGTTTATGGTCATGAAGAGCATATGTGTGAAAGTGGTAAAGTCCCGGAAGAAACAAACAGTAATGGGGTGAGTAAGATCATTGAGGTGGATGAGCCATTGAACCTGTATGGTCTTTGGATGAAGGCGGAGGTGAGGAGTAGGCGACCAAGGAGGCTGAACCCTGTACGAGCTGAGAGTAAGAACGCTGGAGAGCAGGCTTCGGGTTCAAGATTTCGAGTTCTTGATAATGATGTGTTTGAAGATGAACATGAGTTATGCGATAAGGGAGTAGGGATTTTGGACCCAAAATCTGGTCAAGAAAAGGCAGCAAAGGTCAAGGAGTAGCGTCGTACCTCTTCTTCTCAAGGTAATCCGATAACTGGTGTGCTAAAAGAATTAAATTCTATTTCAGTGGCGGTGGGTAAGGGTAAGGTTGTGGCTATGAACGATGGTGTTATTCCAGAGGTTTTAGCACATAAACCAAATGTGTCCCGAGGGAACCATTATGCGATGTCTATTTTGAAAAGTGGTATGGATAAAATAGGAGCTGCTAAAGGGTTGGTTCGAGCGAGTGGTGGAGAATTGAAAAAGGTGCAGATGGAAGGAAATAAGAAGGGCTTAAGAATTAAGAAACAGGAAGAGTATAGGGCTCCTTCACGTGTTATCCTTACTGATTATTTACAGTCTGTGTCTCATCGAATTGATGCCTCAGTTGATGCAGGCCAACCATCATCGTCTTTCGTGGTAGTTGGGGTTGGAGAGTTGGTGCCACCTCGGGTAGTCGAGCCTGGAGGAGAGATTGATGAGGGTGTGGATCTATCGTCACCAATGGAGATGCGATGGGATTCGGAGAAGGAGAATTTAGACTCCTCACTATAAGGGTTGTGCGTTTCTTTCTGTTTTTTATAATGATTAATTTTTTCTTCTAGAATTGTCAAGGGGCGGCTAGCTCCTCGTTTCGCAGGTATTTTAGGGACTTTATCCGTGCTCATCGGCTGATATTGTGGCTTTGTTTGAACCTCAGATAAGTGGGGTGGTGGCTGATAGAATATTCGTCACCTGGGTTTTTTGAATTTTTTTCGAGTTGAGGCCCGGGGTTTTAGTGGAGGAATTTGGTTACTTTGGAACGAGTCTGTTGTGGTTGACATTAGAGTGGTCGCTAATCAATTTGTTCACGGGCCAGTCAGAGAAGTTAACAGGACAGATTGGGTGGCGTTCACGGTAATTTATGCGAGTCCGCATGCTTCCTATCGGAAGTATCTTTGGGGTAAGCTTCTTAGTCTCAATCCAGGTGGGAATATACCATGGTTATTAGGAGGTGACTTTAACGCTATTATGAGGTCTGAGGCGATATGTGGGGGTTCTTGCATGGGATCGGGTACAAGTCACTTGTTTCTAGAGTTTATGTTTGATTCTGGATTGGTTGAAGTGTCGTTCAAGGGAGATGAGTTTACTTGGAGACGGGGGGTTTATATCAGAGGCTTGACAGGTGTCTCATGAATAGCTTGCGCTCAGAGATTCCCGGAATCACATATCCTCCATCTGGATAGATTGGGGTCTGACCATTGCCCTCTCTTTGTTCGCTCCCAAGGTAGAACGGTAGTTGATGCGCCAAAACCTTTTCGCTTTATTGCTGCTTGGCAGGATCATCCAAATTTTGAATATTTTTTGTTACAAAATTGGAGTCTTGAGGGTGACGTACTAGATAATATTGATCTTTTTAAAGCAAAGGTGGGGGACTGGAATGTTAACACATTCGGGAATATTGGCCGCAAGAAGCGAGAATTGATAGCACGCCTCAGAGGGATTGATAAAGTGCTGCAGATTCGGCAATCTCTTTTTTTGATTAATTTAGAGGCTTCTCTTCGGACTGAGCTTGATGATATTTTACAACAGGATGAGAGTCTCTGGATTCAGAAATCTCGCTGCCAATGGACTTTATCTGGGGATAGAAACACAGTTTTTTCATGATTGCCCTTCAAGCCGTAGACGTGCTAACACTATATTGGCTTTACGACGTGAAGATAACTCATGGTGCTCGGATCAAGAGGACTTACAAGAGATGGCGGTGCGGTATTACGATGGTCTCTTTTCTAGTATGCAGCCATCTACGCCATATAATGTTCGAGGTTGCTTTCCTATTTTAAATACGGTCGAGGTTGGTGATTTGGATATGAGAGTGTCGGATGAGGATATTAGAGGAGTGATTTTTTATATGAATTCACTTACAGCTCCTAGCATCGATGGGCTGCATATAACCTTTTATCAGCGTAATTGGAGTGTAGTTGGCCCCAATGTGTGTCGTTTGATTAGGAGTGTCTTTGAAGGTGGGTCGTTAGAAAACTCTATCAATAGAACTGTGCTTGTCTTGATTCCGAAAGTGGTGTCACCAGATCAATTGACACAATTCAGACCTATTAGTTTGTGTACTGTGCTATACACGATTATTACGAAGCTAATTGTTAATAAGCTGAAGCCTTATCTACCGAATTGGATTTCACAAAGCCAAACTAGCTTTGTTCCTGGAAGATCGATAACTGATAATATTGTGATCGCACAAGAAGTTATACATTCTATGCGGACTAGGTGTAGACTCTCTGAGTGAATGTTGCAAAAGTGGCAAAAGATATATGTTGGAAAAGTAATAAAACGTGCCAAGATGAGTCTTTTGCGTGCAAGTATACACGGTCTGCAAGTAATATAGCTGGTAAGCTGAGTATCGATCCCACAAAGATTGACTTGGAATTCAATTGCTTTGATTGTTACTTGACTTAAGGAAAAGTTGTTTTGTTTTGAAATTGGTTTTGGAAATAATTGAAAAGAAAAGGAATGAAAGTAAAGTAAAGACGTTGGCAGGGAAGGTGCTTTAATGAATGATGAGCGTTGGCAGGGAATGCCTGGTTTTCACGCTATTCATGTCGTGCCAGCCTTTAACAACAACCTATCTTGGTATTGCTTGCCGAGCAGATTCTAAATTAGCAAAGCCTCTCTCGATAGTCATTGCCCTAAATTGATTATGTAAAAATCCCTATATCTCTATACTGCATGCTTTTAAATAAACCAATTTGATTAAGATCCAATCTATACTCCAAAAGGGTAGATTTCACTCCCGAAGTAAGTTCATCTACTTGAACGACTTCTCTCGAAGCTTCTCTCCTTAGTATTCAACAATTTATTCGTTTCCACCCCAAGTCTGTTAAGATATTGAGGCGCAATAGGCCAACAGTGCCAGCTCTCGCTTGGCATAGTACTTAGGAAATATTGAAGTATGCCAAATAGTGAAAACATTCCAAGGCAGATTCATTATTAAAAACTAAAACATAAAAATAGCGTTCAATGCAAACATCCCCCACGAACTATTAAATTAGTTCATGGTGTGGGATTTAACCAACATCCAACAAACATTTTTGAAATACATCATCATTAAAAACAAAATAAAATAGCTTGAAAGAGAGAATGGGCTAAAAGGGGTCTCTCGATGCAGCCCTTCAAGATCCAGGCTTCTCGGCCAAGTTGGTTGAACCACCCTTCCAAGGTGCAGCCGGTTGTCAATCGTCACACACCAACTCCTCACGATCCAATCTTCTTCTCCCCTCAAAGTCTAGCTTGGTTGGTGTTTAAATAGGCATACGGGGAAGGGATAGGATGAGCTCCTCATTTGAATTTTGATTTTCAACTGCCCAAGGGATAAGAGATTATCATCTTATCTAAATTTGAATGAGAGCTGATCAGGCTAGGGCTGACGTCATATTGCCGACGCTGCCTTGGCGTCCAAGCTTGGCATGAATCTGCCAACAAGTCTTGGCACCACCTTATCCATTATTTTTTCGGAGATTGATCCAATTGCTATCTTTTCGGAGCCTGATCATGTTCTATTTTTTTACGGTCCAACAGCCTCTTGGCACGGCATCAAGTTCACTTCTCTGCCAACTGATGCTTGGCATTGTCTGGTCCATCTATGCCAACAGCACTCGGCATTCTCTCTGGCGCTCCTTCATGTGTTTCTTTTCTGGGCCAAATCATATGCCAAACCTGCAAGATTGCCAACAAAACAACCATTCACACTGCATAGACAGAATTCTAAACTCCTTATGCAAATGCATGGTTTTATTATCCTAATGCAACTAAATGCACTTAAAAACAAGCAAAAGCATTGTAAGATTGGCATTAAAAATAGTACTTTTGGAGAGGTAACACACCCCCAAACCTAACTCATTGCTTGTCCTAAGGTAATGGAAGCAAAATAAAAACATAAACTGTGGAAATGTTACCTCGACAAAATTTTGGTTGAATGCCAAGTCATGCTGGCAAGCAGAATTTGGCTCTATTTCTGTCCTCAGTATCTTAGTGCAATAATGCCAAGCAGGTTGTAATTCAAGTGCAGCAATATAACTCTAGCCTAAGTTCATGAAGAGTGCCTGATGTGTAGGCAATATGCATCAAGTATCCTTTCACTCCCTTAGCCAATTTTACTACCTAAACTCAGATTTTTATCATTTTTCTTCTTTCTTCTTGCCAAGGGTTTCTGTTGGCATTAATTTAAGCTTGCTTCGTGACACTATTTAGTGTGAGAGATAAGAGAGAGCATACCACGAATCCCCACCTTAATCTAGACATCACTAGGCTTTCTATTCAACTCATACTCTAAGGTTTTGGACTTGAGAACTAAGAGGGAGCAAACCATGAAGCCCCAAGTAACTTATTATCCTTAGGTAGAGGAGAGTTCTTTTTTTTCATTGCCCTGGAATAACATTGCTGCCTTATTAGTTTCTTTTACCCTGACATCAATTTTTTTTTTCAAATCTGAGCATAGTTTCAAAAAGACTAAGTTTGCTAAGGAACTACATACATATTACGTGTTAAGTGAAAGTTCAATTCCCTAAACTAGAGATCAATTGCCAAGCTAACTTGGCATACTACTCTGCTGGCATGGCATGACAACTAAAGATTAAAGTTTCCTCATTGGACAGACACCTAGATCAATTTAAACTTGCCTAACAAGTGTTAACATTTTTCAAAATTAAAGCGAGGCAAAATTTTCTTTTTCTTTTTTTAGCGGTTCGGTATGCATCTACTCTAAATGAACTAGATGTCATGGAAACAGAAATTAAACATGAAATGTATGGCAGAAATGTGAGGGAATGCACACCCCCAAACCCAAGATGTGTATTATCCTCAATGCATGAAACAACTCATATATACAAGAAAAACAGAAAAAATAAAAAAATGCATGATCATGTAAATGGAATGGAATGAAATGTAAAGGAGTTTAGGAAGAAGAGGAATCCTCTTCGGAGACTATTTGCCGTGCGGCGTGAGTTTTTCTTCTCACAAATGACCCTCGATCAGGGGCTATGTGCTTTTTTCTTTTCAGGCTCAGTTTTGAAGCGGGAGTGGAGGCTCCAACTTCCTCCTTTTCCTTGGTAGGCTCCGATGCAGCAGGTACATCGATGGCATCAGATGGCGTATGTATAGCAGGTGTCACTGGCGACTTGGTTTTGGCAGACTTGGCTTTGGTTTTATTTGTTTCAGATGAAGAATCAGAACTGACAAACTTGACTTGAACTGGAGACAACGGGACTGTGGCATCGGACGGGGTATGAACTGGACTAGCTGGCATGGCATTGTCGCTAGCAGAGAGCTCGGCGGGGAAGTCTGGAAACTCTGGCACAAAATTATTTGTTAATTTTGTAAGAGCCTCTCTAATCACAACATCCCTAGCCTGGATGTAGTGTCACATCTTGACATTGAGCTCCTCAGCCTTTTTCAGCTTTTGGAGAATAATCTTCTGGCGTTAATGAATTTGGGACAGCATTGCTAGTGAACTGTATGGTACAGTTTCTGGCATGGTTGCTGGCGCAGCCTTTGACTCCTTGGGCTTTAGCATGGGTGCTCTTGCCTTTCCCTTCCCCTTGTCCTTGGACTCGGCAGCAACGAGATTCCTCCATATAGCAGCAGTAATTATTGTTCCTTTGATCGTTTGCCCCTTATCCGTATCAAGCTTGGGCATATCGCGAAGCATGCAAATGTTAGAGATCAACAAAGGGAAAAACAAGCTGCCAGTACTTTTCGCTGTGCACTTGTAAGCTTCCTCAATAATAAGCTTGTCAACATTGATCTTGCACCCCATAACAATGGAGTGCAACAAAATCATCCTCTCTTCCGACACGGTCCTGTTATGGGATGTGGGCATCAGATTAGCCTTGAGTAAGTGATTCTATCCTCTCCATTAGGGTTTCAATGCCAACCTCTTCACCGTACGGTGCCCCTTGGATGACATTGTCCATGTTGTGCCAGGCTCACACAGATCCGCCAGCAGTCTCTTTCTCTTGGCAGTGTTTATTGAATCCGCGTACTCGAAATACTCATCCTCTGCATCATCTAACTCAAACATATTATTGATATACCCTTCATCAAAACAAACACATTTACCTCTAATCATCAAGAATGGTGAATCCTTGGTCACAAGGTGCGCATAGAATTCTTGGATGATTGTGGCATAAACCTCCCCCCTTTGTTGGCAGAACTGAGTCTATTTGTGCAAGTTAATCGTAGACATGACTTTCGGAGGGAAACCATTGTTCGTCTCTGTTTTGAGGTCGAAGTGCTTCTCATAGCAAAAACTCCTCGAGGCAAAATTGGATTCAAACTATTTCTCGATTTCCTCGTTGAAGAATCACTTGAAGGGAGTATAAGAAGCCATTGAAACTCGTTGAAGAAACTTTAAATAGTGTTGAAAGATGAAGAAAAGGGACGATTTGGATATTGTACTTGCTTATCGAAAGGAAAGTAAAAAGTGAGAGAGTTGTTTGGGGGTTTTTTAACCGTCTAGGTGAGAAAGTGAAAGGTTGTGGGTTGGTTGAGGGTTTTAATGGGAGTAGTAATTAGGGATAATGATGTGATAGAAAAAGAATTAATTTAAAAAAAAGAAAAGGGTGGAGTTATAAGGTTGAAGTGATAAGGTGATAGGTGATAAGATAGGGCAAGGATTGGAGTGATAAGGTGATTGATTTGAAATTTAATTTACAACCAAAATTTTGGGCGGCTAGGATTTAAAGTCAAATAAAAATATCTCTCTCTTATTTTACTAGGCCGATAAAACTAGGGTTTTTTCTCTTCCTTCTATCTTTTGCACCGCTACATGCCAAGCTGCTCTGGCACTGCATCTGGCAAATTTTTCTATTGACGCGTTAGCTCCTGCCAGCGATCCTGGTAGTGTTCCTAGCATAATTCATGGCGTAATGAATCTGCACAACTCAAAGAAAACCTTTCAACACAGTAACGGAATAAAAACTTGAAACTTAAAAGGAAAGAAAAACAATTAAAAACCTAAAAAAACAAATAAAAACACTAATCTAATATTTACAAAAGCTCAAACCTGATGGTGTTTTCATGTTACCTCTGCCAAGAGGATCACCTCTTTGGCATTGTTTTGATCACCTTCCATGTAGTGCTTTAAACATTGGCCATTCACCTTAAAGATTTCTCCCGTTTTCGAGTTCTTAATGTCCACAGCTCCATGAGCATAGGGCTTCACAACTTCATAAGGGCCCGTCCATCTCGATCTGAGTTTCCCTGGAAACAACTTAAGCAGTGAGTTGAATAACAAAACACGTTGGCCTACCTCAAACTGTCTTGGCATTATCCTACTGTCATGCCAATGTTTTGCCTTTTTCTTGTAGATCATGGCGTTCTCATAGGCTTGTGTTCTGAAATCCTCCAACTCATTTAGGTCTAGTAACCTCTTTTCTCCAGCAGCTCTCCATGCCATACCAAGTGTTCTGATGGCCCAGTAGGCTTTATGCTCAAGCTCCACTGGCAGATGGCATGATTTTTTTAAAAAAAGACGAAATGGTGACGTACCCAAAGGAGTTTTAAATGCAGTCTTGTAAGCCCACAAGGACTCATCTAGTCTCAAGGACCAGTCCTTCCTTGATGGATTAACAGTCTTCTCTATAATGTTATTAATCTCCTTATTCGAAATCTTGGCTTGCC
Organism: Hibiscus mutabilis; assembly: GCA_019671005.1. Lineage (NCBI taxonomy): Eukaryota > Viridiplantae > Streptophyta > Magnoliopsida > Malvales > Malvaceae > Hibiscus > Hibiscus mutabilis. The sequence goes on from CM033732.1 coordinate 39,930,747, forward strand.
CGTTTATTTGTGGATGATATGTCGTGGCAATTCTCTGCTATATACCATACCTTCACAAAGCTTTAGAGATTATATTACATTTAAAATGGGTGCCCTCATCATGAATAATCACTCTAGGGGCACCAAATCTAGTAAAAATGTGTTTGTGCAAAAACTTGGCAATTGCCTTGGCATCGTTTGTTGGAAGAGCCAAAGCTTCTACCCACTTAGATACGTAGTCAACAGCAACAAGAATGTATACATTACCAAACGAGGGTGGAAAAGGACCCATAAATTCTATCCCCCATACATCAAATAAATCCACGGGCAGAATGTTTTAGAGCGGTAGTTGGTGTCTGCCAGAGGTGTTTCCTGTCTATTGGCATCGATCACATGCCTTGGCATACTCGTAGGCATCCTTATATAGTGTGGGCCAAAAGAATCCTGACTGCAGTACCTTGGCATCAGTCTTTACCCCAGCAAAGTGACCTCCATATGGCGCGGCATGGCACAAATTCAATATGTTATGTTGTTCATCCTCGGGCACACGCCAGCGGATCACTTGGTCAACACATTGTTTGAGCAATATTGGCTCGTCCCAATAGTATTGCCTAACTTCCCGTATGAACCTTTTCTTGGCATTGTATGACAAGTCTGGTGGCAGAATGTTACTTACCAAGTAGTTAACAATGTCAGCATACCAGGCATGGCATGAACTGCAAGCAAATACTCGTCAGGAAATTCATCTCTTATAAAATTGGTCTTACCATCTTCATGATGATGCTCTAAACGTGAGAGATGGTCAGCTACTAGGTTTTTACTGCCCTTTTTGTCTCGGATCTCAAGATCAAATTCTTGAAGTAGAAGCGCCCATCGGATTAGTCTGGGCTTGGCATCTTTCTTTGCAAAGAGATACTTCAATGTCGAATGATCTGTAAAAACCACAACTTTGTTACCAATTAAATAAGATCTAAATTTTTCATAAGCAAATACAACCGCAAGAAATTCTTTCTCGGTCGTGGATTAATTCAGTTGTGCTTCGTTCAAGGTTCGGCTGGCATAGTAGATGGCATGAAAAACCTTGCCATGCTTTTGTCCCAAAACTGCTCCAATGGCATTGTCGCTGGTAAAGCACATGAGTTCGAAGAGCTTATTCCAATCCGTTGCGACAACTATAGAAGCATTGATCAACTTCTCTTTAAGCTCCTGAAATGCTCTCAAACAAGAATCGTCAAATGCAAAAGTGGCATTATGTTCTAACAACAAGCATAAAGGTTTTGCAATTTTTAAAAAGTCTTTAATAAAACGTCGATAAAAATTGGCATGTCCTAAAAAACTCCTTATACCTTTAACACTCGTTGGAAGCGGTAGCTGCTTAATTACCTCAACTTTTGCTTGATCCACTTCGAGCCTTCTCTCAGTTACCTTATGTCCGAGAACAATGCCCTCCTTCACCATAAAGTGGCATTTTTCCCAGTTCAACACTAGGTTTGTCTCTATGCATCTCTTCAAGACTTGCTCCAAACTCTGAAGATATTCCTTAAATGTTTTGCCAAACACTGAGAAATCATCCATGGATACCTCTATGTTGTGCTCAATCATATCGGAAAAAATGGACATCATGCAACGTTGAAACGTTGCTAGTGCATTATATAGGCCGAATGGCATCATTCTAAATGCAAACGTCCCATATGGGCACATGAACGTGGTCTTTTCTTGATCATCAGGGGCGATGGAAATTTGGTTATAACCTGAATAACCATCCAAAAAACAATAGAAAGCTTTACCTACCAACCTATCTAGCATCTGATCAATGAATGGCAATGGGAAGTGGTCATTCCTCGTGGCATTGTTCATCCTCCTATAGTCCATGCACACTCTTCATCCTGTGATAGTTCTGGAGGGGATTAACTCAGCTTCACTGTTTTGCACCACGGTCATGCAACTCTTCTTTGGCATGCATTGCACCGGGCTAACCCAAGAGCTATCGGAAATGGGATATATAATCCTAGCATCAAGTCATTTTATGATCTCTTTTTTCACTACCTCTTTCATGCTTGGGTTTAGCCTTCTTTGGCCTTCAATGTTCTTGCCATGGTACTCCTCCAAGATAATCTTGTGCATGCAAATGGTTGGGCTAATACCTCTGATGTCTACCAAGGTCCACCCTAATGCCTACTTATAATCGCGTAATATTGCCAACATTCTTGCCTTCTGATCATTAGTGAGACTAGTGGTAATTATCACCGGCAGAGTTGAGTGTTCACCTAAGTAAGCATACTTCAAGTGATCTACAGTGGTTTCAGTTCCAACGCTGGTGGCTCCTCAATTGATGGTTTAGGTGCCTTGATTTCTCTGCCGGGTGACTGTAGTGGCTCAAAATAACTCGCATCTTCAGTCTCTAAGACTGGTTCTTCTGGTTCCTCAAACAGATCGGTTATGCCATCTAAATTGTTGGCATCAAATTATGTATCCTGGCATAATTGTGCCATGTCCAAAGTGTAAATGGACTCCATTATCTCCTCTGTTTGGCACTCATCAGGTTCATCTGCACATTTCAAAGCTTGAAACACATTAAATGTAACATGCTGATAATTCATTCGCATCGTTAGTTCCCCTTTATGAACATCAATCAAAGCCTTACCTGTGGCAAGAAAGGTCTACCCAAAATAATCGGGACATTAATATCAGCCTCATAATCCAAAAATGATAAAATCAGCTAGAAAAATAAATTTGTCTACCTTTACAAACACATCCTCAATCTTACCCTTGGGATGTGCATAAGATCGGTCTGCCAGCTGAAATGTCACCGTGGTAGGTCTTGCTTCTATGCCAAGCTTTCGAAAAACTGACATTGGCATCAAGTTGATGCTAGCTCCTAAGTCACATAGTGCCTTGCCCATAAATTTATTGCCAATGGTGCAGGGAATAGTGAAACCCCCCGAATCTTTCAGTTTTGGTGGCAAACTGTTTAGGATTATGGCACTGCATCCTTCAATCAGAGCAACAGTTTCAAAGTCTCCCAAATTTTTCTTTTTCGATAGAATGTCCTTCATAAATTTGACATAGTTGGGCATTTGTTCAAGGGCTTCTACCAATGGAATGTTGATTTGCAATTGCTTAAGAACCTCCAAGAAGCGTTTGAACTACTGGTCTTGCTTGTGCTTTTGAAGTCTTGGTGGAAATGGTGGTGGCGGATAAACATATGCCGGCACTGCTGGTTTTGCCAGGGCAGTGCTGGCATCAGTCTGTTTGGTATCAGTGCTGGCATCAGTATGCTGTCTGGCATCATCTATTTTTGCTTTCTCTTTCTCTACTTCCTTGGGATTATCTATTGGCACATGCTTCTCAACTTGGCAATTAATTGGCTGCTTAGCAACCTTCTCCATCTCGCACTACTTACCACTCCGAAGAGTTATAGCTTTGCAGTGCTCATTGTCTTTGTGCCAAGCATTTTCTGTGTCACTTGGCAATGTTCCTTGGGGTTGATTGCTGAGTGCACTGGCAATTTGCCCTATCTGAACTTCCAAATTTCTTATTGATGCAGCCAAACTCTGGACTGTGGCATCATTCCTTTCCATGTACTCTGTGAGTATGCCTCCTTGGTTGAGTCTCTGCCCTTGTTGAAAATTGTTTTGGGCTTTCTGTGGCATGGCATTCTGTTAGAATGCTGGCATGGCATTGTTATTCTGCCTCTGGTATTCTGGCGTTGGGCATTGTACTGGTTACCTCCTTGATTTCCCTATGCTAAATTAGGGTTTTGTCTCCAACCTGCAATGTAAGTATTGGGGTTAGGATTATAGTAACGATTAATATTGCCAACAAAATTTACCGATTCAGGGTTGGCAGGGCATTTATCCATATGATGATTCTCTCCACAGATTGAACAAAATGGGTCTAATGCTTTGACTTCTTGGGACTCGTTGTTCTTTTGCAACGTTCTTACCAGGCTAGTAAGGTTGGAAATCTCGGCATGAATGGATGTTAGTTCGTCAACCTAAAATTTCCCATTGGTTTTAGTTCCGGTCTCAAGTCTCGCAACAGGATATTCAAAATCATTGATTGCAATCTTCTCTAAAATGCCAACAGCCTCAGTATATGTCTTGTCAAGCAACGAGCCAGCTGCTGAAGCATCAACAACAGTCCTCGTTTGTGCATTCAATCCATTATAAAAGGTTTGGATCTGGGTCCAATTCGGGAATCCATGAATAGGACATCTCCTCAACATGTCTTTAAATCTTTCCCATGCATCATATAAGGTCTCATCCTAAGCCTGCATGAATGTAATGATCTCACCCCCGCAACTTGGCAGTGAGTGTTGGCGGCTGGAATCTTGTCAAGAACTTCTGGCATAGGTCTGCCCAAGAAGTAACTGAGCCAGGTGGCAAGGAGTTAAGCCAAGCCTTTGCTCTGTCTCTTAAAAATAAAGTAAATAACTTCAGCCTCACGGTATCTTCAGGTACTCCATTTTGTTGGAATAGCTGGCAAATCTCCATGAACTATTTTAGATGTTGCCTCGGATCTCCAGTGAGTGCTCCATTAAACTGACCTACATTCAAAAGAGTTTGAATCATTACCGGCTTAAGTTCAAAATTGACAGCGTTTACCTTTGTGCCAACAAGTCCTGGCATCAAATTGTCAATGGTTGGTGCCGAATGTTCTCTAATAGGTCTCTCATTAATAACTGAGACATCAGGTGGTGGTGGTATCTCATTGTTAAGTGGATTTCCTCCATTGTTCACCACATCATTCCCTTCATTACCTTGGTTTTACATCTCTTTAAATCTTCTTTTTAACCTCCGCAAGGTTTTCTCAATTTCCGGATTGTATGGCCACTCGTCCACCACAGGATGGCTTCTGGTCATACACCGACAAAAATAAAAATAAAAATAAAAGGAAGACAAGTAAGAATTTAAAAACAATCAATTTCGTTGCAATCCCCGGCAACGGCGCCAAAAACTTGTAGACTCTCTAAGTGAATACTGGCAAAAGTGGCAAAAGATATGTGTTGGAAAAGTATAAAAACGTGCCAAGATGAGTTTTTTGCGTACAAGTATACACGGTCTGCAAGTAATACAGCTGGTAAGCTGAGTATCGATCCCACAGAGATTGACTTGGAATTCAATTACTTTGATTGTTACTTGCCTTAAGGAAAAATTGTTTTGTTTTGAAATTGGTTTTGGAAATAATTGAAAAGAAAAAGGAATGAAAGTAAAGAAAGACGTTGGCAAGGAAGGTGCTTTAATGAATGATGAGCGTTGGCAAGAAATGTCTGGTTTTCACGCTATTCATGTCGTGCCAGCCTTTAACAACAACTTGTCTTGGCATTGTTTGCCGAGCAAATTCTAAATTAGCAAATCCTCTCTCGATGGTCATTGCCCTAAATTGATTATGTAAAAAACCACTATATCTCTATAGTGCATGCTTTTAAATAAACCAATTTGATTAAGATCCAATATATACTCCTAAGGGGTAGATTTCACTCCCGAAGTAAGTTCATCTATGAACGACTTCTCTCAAAGCTTCTCTCCTTAGTATTCAATAACTTATTCGTTGCCACCCCAAGTCTGTTAAGATATTGAGGCGCAATAGGCCAACAGTGCCAGCTCTCGCTTGGCATAGTATTTAGGACATATTAAAGTACGCCGAATAGTGAAAACATTGCCAAGGCAGATTCATTATTAAAAACTAAAACATAAAAATAGCGTTCAGCGCAAACATCCCCCACCAACTATTGAATTAGTTCATGGTGAGGGATTTAACCAACATCCCACAAACGTTTTCGAAATACATCATCATTAAAAACAAAATAAAATAGCTTGAAAGAGAGAATGGGCTAGAAGGGGTCTCTCGATGCAGCCCTTCAAGATCCAGGCTTCTCGGCCAAGCTGGTCGAACCACCCTCCCAAGGTGCAGTCGGTTGTTAATCATCGCACACCAACTCCTCATGATCCAATCTTCTTCTCCCCTCAAAGTCTAGCTTGGTTGGTGTTTAAATAGGTATGCGAGGAAGGGATATGATGAGCTACTAGTTTGAATTTTGAATTTCAACTGCCCAAGGGATAAGAGATTATCATCTTATCCAAATTTGAATGAGAGCTGATCAGGCTAGGGCTGACGTCATACTGTAGACGCTGCCTTGGTATCCAAGCTTGGCATGAATCTGCCAACAAGTCTTGGCACCACCTTATCCGCTATTTTTTCAAATATTAATCCAATTGCTATCTTTTCTGAGCCTGATCATGTCCTATTTTTTTAGGGTCCAATATCCTCTTGGCATGACATCAAGTTCACTTCTCTTCCAACCGGTGCTTGGCATTGTCTGGTCTATCCGAGCCAACAGCACTCGATATTCTCTCTAGCGCTCCTTCTTGTGTTACTTTTCTGGGCCAAACCTACAAGATTGCCAACAAAACAACCCTTCACACTGGCATAGATAGAATTCTAAACTTCTTATGCAAATGCATGGTTTTAATATCATAATACAACTAAATGCACTTAAAAACAAGAAAAAGCATTGTAAGATTGGCATTAAAATAGTACTTTTGGAGAGGTAACACTAGGAAGGGGAAAAAGGGGTGGATGGCCATTAAAGTGGACTTAGAGAAAGCTTATAATCGCCTTGAATAGTCATTTATTGAGGATACACTTTGTGATGTGGGAATTTCGGCTGACCTTAAACGTCTCATAATGCTCTGTGTTTCGTCATCTTCGATTCAGGTTCTTTGGAATGGTAAATTTTCCAGGGTGTTCAAACTGAGTCGAGGAATTAGGCAAGGGGACCCCTTGTTGCCTTATTTGTTTGTCATGTACATGGAAATATTAGCTCAAGCAATTACTAGGGTTGTTCAGCGGAAGCACTAGAAGGTGATCAAGCTATCGCGACAGGGTCTGAGTATCTCGCATCTATTTTTTGTAGATGACATGGTTCTCTTTGCTGAAGCCTCTTTGGATCAACTTAAGGTGATTCAGGACGTGATGGTGCCTTTTTGTGATGCCTCTGGGCATAAGGTCAGTGTAGCGAAAACTAGTATTTACTTTTCCAAGAACATTGCGATTGGGTTGCGTGATTGTATTAGTAGAAATTTTGGGTTCACGATGGTTTCAGATCTTGGAAAGTACCTGGGGTGCCTATTCTACATTCTAGAGTTACGAAAGAATCTTATCAGTACCTTGTACAGAAAGTGCAAGATAAATTGACAGGGTGGAGAGCTAAAATGCTATCGCTTGCTGAGCGTATTACCTCGGCGAAAGCTATTTTGGAAGCGATTCCCAGCTATGTAATGCAAACGGCTTATTTACCAAAGGCGATGTGTGAAGAGATTGAAAAGATTATAAGGCGATTTATTTGGAGGCGCATGGATAAGTGGAAGGGTATTCATCTTGTGTCATGGGACCAAGTTTGTAAGTAGGTGGATGTAGGTGGTTTAGGATTTTGAAATCTTGATACTTTAAACAATGCGTTCATGATGAAAATGGCCTTTAATGTTTTGTGCAAACCTAAGCAATTATGGGTCCAAGTGTTGAGGTCGAAGTATAAATGGGGTGGCAGGATTCCAGAGTTCATTGCAAGACAGAAGTGCTTAAGACTTTGGAGGGGCTTAAGTGTGGTGTGGCATGATGTTCGAGCAGGTGTGTGTTGGAATGTTGGAAATGGGTTGAGTGTTGATTTTTGAAAGGACCGTTGGATATAGGACATTGAGCCTTTGATCCAGTTGCATAATGTTCAGAATATCCCGCATATTTCGGTTGCTGGGATGGTAAATGAGGATGGAGAATGTAAGTGGGATCTTTTCAAACATTTGTTGCCAGCTTAGATTATTCTAAATATATCTTCTATTAAGCCTCCTCACTCGTCTTTGAATGCGGATAGCGTGGGATAGCGTTGGACAAAGAATAGACTATTTACAATTTGATCAGCTTACGAAGCTCGGGCTGAATAGGGCACAATTCGACTTGAGATATTTGGCGTGAGATATTGTGATTTCAGGGATAGCAGCGGATCAAGGTGTTTTTGTGGCTGGTTGCGCATGGCAAAATTCTCACTAATAGTGAACGTGCTCGTCGGCATTTCACAGTGGATTCGAGTTGTAGTGTTTGTGGGGCTAATGATAAATCTGCGGATCACATTTTCCGATGGTGTCCTGTGGAGAACTCAGTTTGGTTAGCTTTGATAAGAGTTGAATGCTGGTCCGATTTTTTCTCTTTGAATTTCAATGATTGGTTTGAAACTAACCTGTTACAGCCAAGTTCATTCGCGAAAGATCCGACCGATTGGAATCTTATGTTCTGGATTGTTTTATGGACATTATGGATCAATCGCAATCGTAGGATTTTTGATCTGGACAATGTTTTGCGTGAGCCCGTTGTGTCTACTTGTGATCGTTTGAGGAGAGAGGCTCAGGCTGCTACTAACGCTAAATTGAGGCCTAGGGGTGCTGGGGGCCGACAATCTCGGGGGTGGGGATGTTGCTGGAAATTTTCTTTGGTGGGGTGGTATACTCTAAATGTGGATGGTGCTTGGGCACATGTTGATAATTTAGCCTCTTGTGATGGTGTTATTAGAGATAGGAATGGGGATTGGATTTTTGGTTTTGCAAAATCTATAGGATCTTACACAATTTTGGATACAGACATGTGGGGGTGTATGAAGGCATGAAACATGCCTAGAAATTAGGAATCTGAAGAATTCAGGTGTAATTAGATAATTTAGCAGTGGTGAAGCTTTTGAGAAAATGTGGTAGTGCGTTGGCATCCTCGGTGTTTCAACATGTGCAGGACCTCCTTCGAAGAGATTGGATGATTGAAGTTGACCATGTTTATAGGGCGGCGAATAAAGTAGCGGATTGGCTTGCAAAGTTGTTATGTAATGACTCTTTTGATAGCTATATTTTTTATCAGGCTCCCATAGGTGTATTGGATTTGGTGACTGCGGATAGAGACGGAGCAAGGGGTGTTGGATGACCCCTAGTTGTGGTTTTGGAATTTTGGATTTCATAGTTTTATCTAGATGTTTTGTGTTAACCTACATGGGTACTCTTTTCCTCCACCTAGGTTTAGGGAGGTTTTTAATTAGGCCTATGGAGGTTCCCTCTTGTATGGTTTCCCGTGAATGAATTCATACACTTTGATAATAACAATCAAATTTGATTTACACAACTAACCTTTCAAACAGGGACGGACGCGGGATTTTATGCTAAGGGCGAACTCAAGGACGAACACAGGATTTTATGCTATGGGGCGAACTTTTATATATCGTAAAACTATAATAACATAAGTCAATGTAGAATAACAACCATAGTAACTAATAAGATAAATACACACATCAAATAATGTTCTTCCTTGTTCTCAAACAACGATGATTTATAATTTGCACCAATATGCTAGAGTTTTACCTATTATAAATCAATAAAACTTAAACTATAAAAACTAGAGTTATAAGTTAACTCTTGAAATACTTAAGAATAAATTAAAAATAACTTCTAAGAGAAGTAATAATTACAAACGTACAAAATATCACAAATGAGATCTTCTTACTTCTCAAAAGTAAGCATTTAGAATTGTGAACGACGCTCTTTCATTAGATCAAAATCATCAATAAGAGAATCTATAGATAACTCATGGGCAATTTCCTTCTTAATATATGTTATTAAGTAGCTCGACAAAAGCCCATCCTTCATTTTGTTACGCAAGTGAGTCTTCACTAGTTTCATCGCTGAAAAAGCACGCTCTATAGTCGCGGTAGAAACTGGAAGAGTTAAAACAAGATGAACAAGTCGATCAAGAAGATGATAAATAGTTGACTTTTGAGTCTTTGCTAACACTTGACAAAGTTCTGAAATTGTTGATGCCTTTCTCAATTCAAGGCTCCCTCTAGCTTCTAACTCAAAATGTTCTAATTGAACTTTCAGGTGCAACCTTTCCTGCTCTGTGAAGTCTTCTGGATAAAATTTATTTGCAAGCTTGCATATATCATCAATGAAAAATAATTTATAACCATCCCTCGGATCTAGAGCAGAACTAAGCTTAAGTAAAACAACCATGTCATCCTTGAATCTAATGGTCATCTCCTATATTTGAAAATCAATAGCAGAGACAAATATATCAATACGGTAACGATGTCCAAAAGAAATGGCATCTCGTTAAAGTCAAGGTCTCCCTCTACCACCTTTATATAGAGCATTCATATCAGGAAGCTCTATATGATGCTTATCACAAAATGACATTACCTTTTCAAGTAAATGATCCCACCCTTCTTCTCTCAATCTTTGTATAATTGTTTTTGCACTTGATACTAAATGCAAAGCATTTAGTATATCTTGAGATTTACATTGCAAAGCTTGACTAAGATCATCAGTGATGCTCAAGAGATCTATCATGAGGTGCAAGATAAATTAAAAAATCAAAAGATGTCATCACATCATAAACACTATCTGCTTCGCTTCTTTGAGTCAAATTTCTGTCACTTATGATGTTCTTAAGAATAGAACAAGTAGAGTCAAACATCTTGAGCAAGCTATAGAGCGAAATTAAATGTGAACCCCAGCTTGTATCTCCTGCATGTTGTAAAGTGCCAATTTGATTTTTTCCCTTTCCCGTGTCTATACCTTTAATAGCAATCATATCTTCAATATAACTTGCTTGAGCATCTTTCAATTGATCTTGTCTTTTACACGAGGAGATAACTAAATTTATGATGATAGTCAAATATGAGAAAAATTGTGCTACTGGAATCACTTCTTTGGATGCAGCCACCAAAGTCAATTGTAATCTATGAGCAAGACAATGAATGTAATAAGAAAATGGACATTCTTTAAGGATTAATGCTTGCAAACCATTGAATTCCCCATGCATATTGCTAGCTCCACCATATCCTTGACCTCTTACGTCTTTCACATTTAAACAATGATGTGAAAGAACATCACAAATCTCCTTCTTCAATACAGACGAAGTAGTTTCCTTCACATGGACTAGATCAAAAAATCTTTCACATATAAAACCTTTTTTTTCAATATATCTTAACACAATCGTCATTTGTTCCCTTTTCGATTCATCACGGGCTTCATCAACCATGACACAAAATTTTTGTTATCCAATTTCATCCTGAATATATTTTTGTATCCTAGATCGAAAAAGACAAAGGATCTCTTTCTGAATTCTTGGAGAAACATACTTTGAATTCTTTGGAAGATTATTTAAAGTTGTAGAAATCTCATCATTGTAAGAAGCCAGGAAATTTACTAATTCGAGAAAGTTTCCACAATTATTTGAATCTTCTGTCTCATCACGACCCTATAAAGCACAACCTTATGGAGTGAGTTGAAACTTTGAGTTGAAATCGATTTCTTGCAACTTGTTGAGAAGTTTGTTTCTCAATCACCTTTTCAATATGTTGAAGAGAGTTTCTCAAATCATGATAGATTTTCATGGCATTCTTGTGGAGTGAGCTCGCATCATTCACGACATGAATAAGAAAAGCAAAATTAGAGCCCGAATTAACTTTCTTCCAAGATCGAAAGCCATCATGAGTCATAGTATTTGATCCAAAGCGTCCAAGGGGCTTACTAAAAAGAAAACATGGAAGACAATATGCAGCATATTTGGTTGGTGAATATTCCAACCAATCGGGAAATAACTTATACCAAGAAGCCAAAAATCGATGCCCATGCTTATCAACATGTTTCGGATCATTAGTAGGAATGGGTTGATAAGGTCCCTTACTAATATACGTTCTCCGAACTTCATCTTGTTGATTTGGAGGAAAATCCCAAATAGAATTGCGTACTCCAAGATCTCGCTCAATAGTTGGTGCATCAAGGATTTCTTGTTCAACTCTTACAGCTTTACTTGGACGATTATCCACCCCAAAGAACTAATAGGTGTCGAACTTGGATTTGGAGAGCTCTTACTAATATGAGGATCCTTTCTTTTTGAAAAAAGAATCGATATTTTGATTGCCCATATCGAGTTTTAGAAGTTTTTCACTCCTCCGTTTCTAGAAAACAATAAAATATTTCACTCATTAATATCTCAACAATCACATTAAAGTATTTAAATTATAAAAATTTATACCAAAAATCCAATCAATTAGTAACATCTAACAACATTATAACAATAATAATAATAATAATAAATTAATAAACAATAAACACTGGAAAAGGGAATTCCTACTGCTATGTAAATTGTAAATAGGTTTAATTCAACTCAATTCAAGGGTTTAACACAAATCAAGACTGGGATTTAGAAAGATGAGTTCTTACTGGCTACCGTTGAGGCTTGAGAATTGAGATATCGAGTCGGCAGTTGGATGTGGCTCAGTGGCTGCACGCCAATCGAAATTTTTTAAGTTATCATAGAAAATAGGTCGTTACTCCAATCTCCACCGACTAGCAATCTTTTGGGGTTTTATCATTTAAAATAAAATAATAATGAACTTATAACTTAAAAGGAAATTAAAAGATACAAAAAATAAATTGGGCTTAAAAAGAACCGATTGATAATAAATATAAAGATAAATCATATGAGAGTCATTATAGTTTCAAATTCAATGATTTTTAAAACGACACTATTTTTTTTAGATTTTATAATTTAACACAAAAATTTTGAATACTTGCAATTTAGTCTAGACTTCTAATTAAAAGTAGAGAGATAAGTTCATAAAATTAGTAAGTTATATTATAAATTTAGGGGGCGGGATTACAAAATTTTAGGGGGCGAAATTAAATAATCAAAAGACAATATTAAGAAAATACTTAAGACTATAAGGGAATTTGAAACTTCTAGGGGGGATACTGCCCCCCTTGGTCCATCCCCGCTTTCAAATTTAATCTACACTTGTCAACTATTAGTTGGTCTAACAGAATGAGGCGTTAGGTCTCTTAAATAACGTTAAGGTTCGAATATGACAATGTAAATGTGACACACTGGGTTGGAAATGTCATCCCTATATGAATCTCTACAATATATAATCTAAATTATTTGAGCAATAAATCAAATATCGATGATTATAAAAAATAATCAACCCAAACTTTTAACTATGTCACATTAGGGGTATGCATTCGATCGGTTTGGTTAATCGATTAATTGACCAAACTAAATTACCCAAAATCCATTAACCGAATTTTTTCGTTTTAACCGTTAACCGAACCGAAATTTGTTCAAAAATTTTTAACCGAATCAAATAAAATCAGTTAATTCGGTCAGTTTTCGAATTAACATAAATTTTTATAAAATTTTGGGTAAATTACACAAATGGTCACTAACAAATTCTAAAATGATCTTTTTAGCCATTGAACTTTCAAAATTATCAAACAATCATTAAACTTATCGAACTATTACAAAATGCTCATTGACTCATTACACGTTATAAATTATTGATAAATTTTGAAAAGTTTAATGACCATTTTGTAATAAATCAATAAATTTAATGATCATTTTGAGCTAATTTAATTAATTTTAATGACCATTTTATAATATATCAAAAAAATTAATGATCATTTTATAACTTTTAAAAGTTCAGTGACCAAAAATAAATATATGTAATATATTAATAGTTAATATATAATAATTTCGGTTAATTAGGTTAATTAACCGATTTTGAACCGAATTAACCGATAACCAAAATTTAAAAAATTATTAACCGTTAACCGATCCTACATAAAATTAACTGACCGATTAATTGAAAAAATTTTGTTCAGTCGATTAATTCGGTTAAAACCGAATGATGCACGCCCCTACTATGTGACATTACATACTTGGCAGCTGTCAAAGTTTCGAAAAGTAAAAAATGGTCAATTTACATCTATTTGGGGACAACTTAAATAGTAGGTATAGATTATCAACAGTCTATTAATAATATATTTTAGTCACACTAAAATATCTTTATTATTTTAAGAACATCTCAAGATAATACGATGCCAAAAACATGCAGCATGGCTCCATTTTCAATGTATAAAATAAAAACAACATAATTCATCAGACTTGAAGAAAGTTATAGTGAATACATATTATAATTTCAGGGGATAAAAATAGAGAGACGGACATGGCATCTTTCAATCTGTGTGGTCTTGAGATTTGGCTCAAAAGAATTTGTTCACATATTCCTGCACCAGTGGTCCGACTAAGGCTCTGTATGCCTTCTCCGTTGGATGATAACTGTCCCAAAACACATATTCAGAGACATTGCTACATGTTGATGCACTCACTTGATTGCACAAAACAGCCACCTCTATGTTCCCTGTCCCACAGCAACCTCTGTCTGCAACTTCAAAACCTGGAACAATACCATATTTTTTATATCATAAACTTCAAACATTTGAGACCAAATCATCTCCTTGTGTTGAGCAAAGAAAAGAATACCATGTTTTTTAGGGTTTTGGAGTATATCAAGCAGTGGTTTATAGACATCGATGTACACAAATTTGCCGTCAGACAGGCTTGTTTGAAGGGAATCCAACCCGGCATACAGCTTTTTGTTGAATAATTTAGCGGCAACGTTGTTATCTTCTGCACATCCCTTTCCATTTCTTGCCGTTAAACTTCTTTGTGATGGCAAACACCCGATTGGTGGTGCACTAAACACCCCAATCCTTCGTGCTCCCAAGCCATATAATTCCTTTGTTTAATTCCAATATTCATCAATATTAAAACAACAATCCAAATTTTGTAATAACTATGGGTTTTTTGAGGAGTTGGAAATGTGTGTGTATATATATATTACCTTAAGAAAGTCGAGCGCGGAGTTAGCCATTAAAGTAGTGTAAGAAGGAACATCATATTGTAATTTCCGGACTCGGAGAAGGAAATATGTATTGGCAATGTCATCGCTGCCGGCTACAACTAGAAACAAGCTCTTGGCTAAGATGAAGTTGGTTTCCTCTTCCCCGACAATACCTCTCAGCCTCCAAATGTATTCTCTGAAGTGATTTAACTGCTCCGACAACGGTATAACGGACTGGTATTTTCGGACAAAGTTTGAAACGCCATTCGGTGAGCGCAAGAAAAAAAAACGATTTGCTTTTGAAGAAGAAGGGGAAGGAAGTATGTACCACAAGTTTGGAAGTCAAAGGATCATAACCAGCGCCGCCGGAAGCAAAGGTTACTCCTGTTTTGAGATCTTGGAACGTCAGTGTTGGGTTCAGATACGCTGGCACTGTTTCTTTAATTCCCAGTTCTTCGGCTGAAAACAATTTAACAAAGGAAATAAGAAGAAAATAGATTAAGGCTGCCTTAATCCACAAACTGCCTTAATTCAGAATTATGTGTTCTTAATTAATATTTTAAATAAATAAATCATGAATATGATTTTTTTTAGTATATTGTCCGTATTCAATTTTTTATCTTTAATATTTTAATGACTGAATATGATTTTAAATAAACATCCCATAGATAAATTTTTAATATTGTCATTCTTCAATTAATTCTTCATTAATCATTCTTTATTTTTTTCTATGTGATGTTTCGACTTAATAAAACACGCAGGGGATAGCAATGGAGCCAAAAAGTTTGCATCCAAAATTTTAAAAATTAACATTTAATTTCACAAAATTTTCAAAAATTTTAAAAAGTTCGGTCTCAAATTGTTTAAAAATGTTAGTTAAACTCTCGATTGTTTAAAAAATTTGAATTAAACCTTCCAAACGTTTAAAATTTTAAATAAAGACGGAGTCAGAAAATTTAGTTTGAGTGTCAAATTTAAATTTTTTATAAATAATTTTTTTATTTAAGGGTGTCGATATTCGCTTTAAGTTGTACTAATTTTATTTTTAACATTATTTTACATTAAATTTATAAAGAACAAATTATGTAAAATTTTTGGGTGTCATGTGACACCCTTTTACCATTCATTTCAATTCCAAACCGTTAAGTTGCAAGCTTAAACATGGCAATAAATAGAGGGGGGAAGAAGTATAAAAGTTAATAAATACCTACAAAATCCGTAGGGATTTTTCCATTACAAAACCTTCCTGTTGGAACTCCCCCATCAAAATCTTTGCCATAGGGGAGAAAGTTGCACTTCACCAGAGTCTGCAGGTTGTTGTTGTTTCCAGCATCGACAATGGAGTCCCCGAAGGCGATGACAGCCGGAACCGTTTCATTCCGCGGTAGCTTTACCAAAGCCTTTACGCTGTTGAGTAGCAGAAAAAACAAAAGATAAGGCAGCAACAAGGCTTTGGAAGATGATAAAATACTCAGCTCCATGATCAAAAGAGAGATACGATCCTCTTCTATTAATTTCTTTTAGTCTATATATATATATATATGTTAAACTTATATAGTTGAAAGAACAAAGGGAAGAATTGAAGGGGGTGCTTCAGTAGTTCTCCTACCGATCTTTTATATATATGTATATATGAATTGGGATTCACTTACACAATATATATGTGTGTGAGAGAGTGTGTATGCATGCAAATGGGAGTATTTCTTATATGAGGGTAAACTACCTCCAATGTCAGTAAACTATTTTAATTTTAACAAGTGATAAAATTATGATAGAATATGCATTTATACATTGTTATTGCATTTAATATAAATCTTTGTTGAAATATTTTAATCTTAAAATATAATTCATAAGTTATATTCAAAAAAATATAATTCATAAGATAAATTTTATTAGAATTAAATTATATTATTTTATTAATTTAAGATGAGTCTACTACGTGCGTCACACACCGCTGAACAGCACTAATGTTGAACACTGCCGAACATCATTAAATTGATTAATAAAGATTAAAAATTTCAAGGACTCAACATACAATTAATAATTATTTAAAATAAAATTTCAATTAAATTATTTTTTTATATATTATATTTTTAATCTTTATTTTCAAATAATGAGATCCAATTCTGCATTATCCCCAAACCCTACATCCAACCCTAAATTTTTAAAAATTTTAAAAATTTTAAAAATCTAACTATGTTCTTATGACGAATTGAACCAAGGGTTTCACCTCTGCCGAGAAGGAATCATGAACTCCGCTTTTGTCTTCGTTGCATCCATTGAATGGTGTTATTGTTGCTGGCCAGAGCTTCTTTATTGCTATGACTTCTACCCGAACACCCTTTACTTATCACATTGGAGTCTACCAGGCATTTCAGAACTTGCTCCACTCAAAAATTTAACTTCTAGAAGGTAGTGAATTGCCATGGCAATGAGTCACCCAACTCTAAATCATCATCTCTAATGGTTTTCGAGCCCGTGTAATCACAATTGTCCCCATAATAACTATTGCAACTGTTAAGGTGATCAACAAAGCAGCTGCTATTTTAAAAATATTTAAATAAAGATTAAAATATTAAGGGTTGAATGTAGAGTTTGGGGATAATGCAGAATTGGATTTTATTAATTGGATCTTATTATTTGAAAATAAATATTAAAAATAAAAAATATATATATATATATATAAAATAATTTAATTGAAATTTTATTTTAAAAAATTATTAATTGTATGTTGAGTCCTTGAGGTTTTTAATCTTTATTAATCAATTTAATGGTGTTCAGCGATGTTCAGCTGTGCGACGCCCGTTGTAAAATTTTTTATTAATTTAATTTAATTGATTCATGTGGGAGTGAATCTGAAAAACAGTTTTTGACCTTTGGTTTTATTAAAAAAATATATAAGATATCTCAATTAACTTGCTTAACTCATTTTGCATTTTGTGAACCGAAAGAAAGCATTAAAAATCTCCTCTAAAAGAATCTTCTCTAAAGTATGGTAAGAAGACTATATTTTATAAATATATTGTGTAAAAGTACGCAAGTCTTTTTATTTATTTTTTAAAATTGAACTCTAAAATTCTCATCTCAAAAATTCTAAACCATAAAACCCTAAATTCAAAATTATAAACCATATAAACTAAATACATAATTCTTAAAACGGAAATATTTGAGTAGTATGAAGACAACACAATATATGCATTGAATAATTTTCTAGGTAAAAACGTGTTATTACCATGGAAACCAATTTCAAGAAACACTACTACTTCCTATATAATTTAATGAGTGAATATTTGATGTATAAATTATGTATAATTTTAATTATTATCAGTGAATCAAATGATAATAACACATCATCAAAATAATTTAATTGAATTCATTTTTAAAAGTTAAAATAATACATCAACACATAATTCATTGAGAGTGCATAAATTTATACATCAAATGTTAATCCATTTAATATAATAGTCCGTAGGAGAAGAAATATAAAATATCGTGCAATTTATAATACTTCTTAGTAACTATAATCATAAATATACACGTTTCAAGTTACATGATATCACGTAAAATTTGTCCAACCTACCTAGCTACACACTCCTGTCCAAAGATTAAATATATATATATATAAACAATTTATTTATTAAAATCTAAATAAACTTAATGAAAGTTGTGAAACATTCCAACGTATTTTATAATCACGGACGAACTTAATTTGGGCAGTTGTCCTCCATTCTTTATTAAAAAATATTTAAAGAGGTGTATATAGTTGAAACTTCAAATTTTAATTCATTTTTATTATTAAATATATTTTGTATCTTTATTTTTTAGTATTAATTATATCTTATATCTGTACAGGTCCATTTATGAAATTTGGGTGGCCTAAGAGCAAATTTAAAAATTAGATCCCTAATAACAAATATTGAGAAAATTGAATTTTAAAAGTAGGATGTTAATAACAAATATTAGAAAAAAATGGGCCCCTAATAACAAGTATTAAAAATAATTAAATTTTAAGTGTATGTCTCTAATAACAAATATTGAAAAAAATGGGTCATAATAACAAGTATTGAAAAAAATTGAGCACCTAATAATAAGTATTGAGAAAATTTGATCCTAATAACAAATATTCGAAAAATAAATTTTAAGAAAATTTAAGCACATAATAATAAGTATTGAAAAAGAAATTGGATCATAATAACAAATACTGAAAAATGCATTTTAAGAATAGACTTCTAATAACAAATGTTGAAAAATTATATCTTAATAACTAGTATTGGAAAAAATTGTGCTCTGGCATATTCCCAAACCTAAAATTCTAGTCAAAATTGGGAATAGATGAGGAAATATAGCAATATTTTCAATGATAATATCCCTAAACAGACTAGGAGGGAAATGACAGGTCTTGTGAGGATTAAAAGCCGCACCCGACATAGCAACCTACTAATTAGGCGTATTACCCATCTGGGCTGATACAAGATGCGAAGCAAGAGGGCGTTTGCGGGTGAAAATGCCTTAATCGAATCCCCCGCATGTGCAATACCTACCTGTGCACACAGACAGCTTTTGATCACATTAAATTCAGCCATGGCCGGCAAGTGAAGTGAAGTGCATATGGAAGTTGAACTCCTATTGTTTTCCGCTGTAATTAGATAATTTGATTTGATTTTTAGTTTAATGCTTGCCAAATTTAGTAGCTTCTGGCCATGCGTGCAGATAATCAAGAGATTATGATCTCGCGATTATGAGTTTCTATAATGTATACCGTCATTTTGATATTTCCGTGTAGGTGAGTTTAGTCGGTTTGTTCGTCCTCTTGTGTAGTTCTTTTTCCGAGGTTTTATCATTAATAAATTAATTATTGCTTTGCAAAAAAAAAAAATGATGGGGTGTCAAAAGTTGGAGAAAGTGGATCTTATTTGATGCAGGCTAGGCTTGGTTGGTGGTCTACCTAGCTGCATCCATGAAAGCCCCAAGGCAATTCCTCTTAAAAACTTATGATAATCAGATGGTCCAGCTAAATATTTTATATTTGTGAACAGGACAGACACTGAATTTTATGTTAAAATAGATGAATTTATAAAATTTTAAAGGAGCGAACTTATAAAATTTTAGGATAAAAATATATTTTCAATAAAAAATATAAAGATAATTTCAAAAAAATTATAAATTATATATAAATTTTAAATTTTTAAAAGAACGACTGCCTTCCAGCCCTTCTAGGTCCATCCATGTTCGTGAATAGTAGTAATCTAAGAGTGGCTTCTTGTTGTTTACCAAACTAACACAAGAGAAGGCACGCACGTATGTATGTATATTAATTTGATATAAATAAATTAAGATTTTATAATTTTATAAAAAAAAATTGAAGAATAAGTTACTGTGTCTTTTTTCATCATACTAATAGTTTAGTTGAAAATCTATCAAGATTAAATATTACAAAAAATGACCATTAATAGCCACTCCTCTCTTTTGCCTCCACCTCTCTTAATTTTCCTATCTTTTTTCTTTCCTACACCTCTCTTTCTTCTGGCTTTATCATAACCTTTGACATTTTTGTTTTACATATCTAAATTATATTATTTTATTTTTTTAATTAACTTTTCTCTTTTCGTATGAAAATAATGGATAGTTTTGTTTATTCTTATATAACGTTTTTTTTTTTCGAAGTTAGATTTGATATTGTCTCTCTAGTTGGTATTTATTTAGTTATTTTATTGATTTACTCTACTTTGGACTTTCGGGTTAGTTCTTTTATATTGATTGATGCTCTCAATCACCTCATATATGTAGCAGTTGAATTGTGATAATGTCAGTTTATCATTGTGTTGTCATTGTTATATGCATTTTTATGTTATTGTTAACAATTTTGTTTTTCATGTGCTTATTCTTCAACACCTACGATGGTGTTTGTTTGTATCTATCATTTTCTTTTTAGTTGTTTGGTTGAATTTGTTAACACTTTGCTTGTATGATAATGTTTTTATTATTTAGTGGTTACTTTTTACAATTTAATGATTTTAAGAGAAATGATCGACTAATATAGCTAGTCTACTTTAAATTCTATACTCTTTTTTATAATTATATTTCTTTTTCTTTTCATTTAATAAAACTAATTGTTAATGGTTAAAAAATCAATTAAGATAACAATGAATCAAATACACTACAGTATATTTCGGTCAATGCTGCACGATTATTTTAAAGAGTAATTATGGTTTATCTAAACATTTTGGACCTCCGAATACTGATCAAAATATAATCGTTTAATGTTATCAAAAAATATATAATCATTTAATATATTATAATTGTATATAGGTCTATTTAACTGGTCCCATATATCTTAAGTTTCATAGTTACATTTTTGCAGATCATTTGATTACTTTAAGGCTTAGCGTTGAGGTTGCTTAATACTAACTGCTTTCGTTTTCTTCATTTTCAATATCCAATTTTGGTTGACAGTATTGCCACCTTTGAGATACTTTAATGTTTATTATTGTTTTAAAAAATTAGAGGCGTTAAACTTGTAGAGTAGTTTTATTTTTATTTTTATTTTTTCTCAGCGATTGAGATTTTTATTAGATTAAAAATAAACTTTAATTGAGAGCCTCGTTAAAAACCTTTCTAGACCTAGTTGAAGGGAAAGAGTGATACTCAACAAAGTAAGAGTTGCATCAATAAGAGTTATTGCTCACAAACACGCATACTCTCCATTGTAATTAAAAAAAACATAACAGAATAAAATGATTCTGCTAAATCCTCTTCACAATTTTTGTCACCACCAGGCTTTGAATAACACTTTTCTTCTCATCCCTTCTTATGCTAGATGATCATCCGTACTGTTTTGAGCCTCGGAACAAATGAAAACTGCACCTTAGAAAATACCCGTTCCAAACACTCCAACCTGCTTCCAAGAGAACTATTTAAGCAGTTTTGATAGTCTTTCAACAATTCAGCCCCATGAGCTTCAAACTGGACCAGAAAAACATCGCTTTCACGTCCCGCACAAAAGTTCTAGGAACCCCTCTACAACCAGCTTCATCACCCTATGAGGCTCCAACGACATTAGATATGACCGTACCATACGGGGGTAGGTACCAGTATTGATAAGCTTGATTACTTCTATTTAATGAAAACGCAAGCTTGCGGCTTTGACCACCAATTCTCTTCCATAAGTAACACACTTTCGTTTACAGCCTTGATCCAAATGAGTGCTCTCTTCAATTTGAAGTCACCTTTTAAGAAGTTGGAGGCACGGATTTAAATCTCAGTCCCGGACGCGTTTTTGGTCGCATTGCGGTTATCGCGTTTTCGGACATAACGGAGGCTATAGCGGTCACTGCAGGTGTCGCGGTCGTGAATTTTTTTAAAATTTTGCACAATTTATTGTAAAACATTATAATTATAATTATAAAAAGTCAATTTTAATAATTTTAGAGTGTTTTCTAAACGAAAATGGACATATATAAATTAAAATGGATTAAAAAATATCTATTATAATTGTGAGATAGGAGATTAGATTCCTTATAATTTTATCAAAGAGTTCTTTTCCACCGACAAACTCGAGAATAAAATATATATATTTGTTCTACCAATCAATACCTAAATTAAAAAAAATATCAAGGTAAATACCAACAATGGGATGATTTAATTATAATTATAAAAAGTTACTTTTAACAATTTATAGAGTGTTTTCCAATACTTATAAAAGGATTTAATTGAAAGGAAATAAGACTTAGAGGCTCAATTGAAAGTTTCATTCAGGATTTGAGGACTTAATTGGAAATGGAATAAAACAAATCATCTTAATTAAACTAAAAATCTGCATTAAAGGATTAAATTGTAAGCGTGCTAAAACTTTTATGCCTCTCCGAAAATTCACTAAAACTTGAACTCTCTTTTTCGCTATTTACCCTTTTAATGTTCTAAGTTCATCTTCCTCATTTCTCTCCGGCCTATTCTCTGCAATATTCTCCTCCTCCCCTTTTTATCTCCGGCCACCACCCATTTATCGCCCGTTAAATACACCACACCCACCATTCAACTCCTCGTCCCATCCCGAGCAAACCTCGACCAACTGTTTCACCTCCCCGCCGGTCGTTAACGAGATTCGAGCCAAAAAGCTTTTGACGAACCATCCGTAAAATGGTCTGAAAGCAAGAATAACGGTCTGTTATCGCCGCAATCGGCCGCTACCCGTTAAATCGCGGCCGCAATCCACCATTTTTTGTGTGATTTGATTCACAGGGCGATTTTAAGTAAAAGCGTTTTCAGCCGACGGCGCTACCGCTATATAGCGGCCGCAATCGCGATGCAGAACGCTTTTTAAAACCCTGGTTGGAGGAACTTTAATTTTTCATATCTTGTCAAAAACAAATAATGGAGCTTCCATTTCATCATTTACCAGCAATTCTGACAACCTTTTAACTGAGAAACTACCCGTTTTGTCATATATTCAGATAATCATGTCAGGCATAACAGGATAGATTGATTAACCATGATTCATCTTTCAAATTTTCTCAGACTGATATCTCCCTATCAAGTAGTGGTATTTCTGTTATATTTTGACTCAAATTCTAATTGGTAATTAAGTTGAGTTTTATTGTAATTCTAGTAGTTGAAAATTACTTGGTAATTATGATTTACTTTAATGAGTAAATATCTATTTTAGGTAGAGATCTTATTGAATAAGGTTTCTTTGTGACCAAGTATTTGGGTTTATAAATATAGACTAGGTTTAACCTTTTGAATTATGAGAGAACACGAGAATGAGAGGGAGAGAATTACTCTGGAGAGATGTAACCACTTTTAGGTTCTCTACAACTATTGTGCCTACGTTGTAGAGATGGGTATTATAGGGATGTTGGGAAGAGCGTTTTGGTTCCACCGGGTCATGGGATTTGTACACCGGGTTTTGGGATTACATGGGTTATCATGTATTTGTACTCTTTGGGTTCTCTACGTTGATAGTGGATTGATTTCTCTCGTCCATGGAGGTAGGCTATGCTGAACCACATTAAATAGTCTCTTGAGCATGTCTTGGTCTATGTCGTTATCGCTTTGGTTATTTTGCCGCATACCAAATTCCTAACACTTTCAAACAATGTACTCCATTCAAAAATCTACAGACTTGAATTGTCAACTACTATTGCAACAGCCATTTCTTTTCTCACAAATAATCTATACAACCGAGTATAAACTGCACGCAGAGGATTTTCACCGCACCAACGTTGAGGGTGATTCATTTTTTTTTATAATTTAGATTTTAGATTCGAGTAATGATTTAATATAGGGTATTAAAAAAACTTAAGGGGTCAGGGACTGGGGTCACTTTGAACAAGATATTTTTTAATTCGAGATCATTTTAGTCGTCAAAATTAACATTTAGAAAAGGTAAATAAAGTTAAATGCTTAATTTGTATTAGTGTAGCGACCACCCCTCTTCTAATTTGAATTTTTTTTCTTTTTGAAAATTATCCGGGTGGAAAAAAGAAGGCTCGCTATATTTGAAAATATTTGAAAAATAAGGGTAAATTCTTTAAAGATTTGTATTTCTAAAAAAATAAAACTTGGAGTCACCATCGGCAACTAGGGTAGGCCGGACACCATAAAACCAGAGATTCGATCGAGAAAAGGGTTTGAGAGTCGATTACGGATGGGGAAGGTTTTGGCACCCCACACCGCCCAAAAATTGGTACCATAAACATAAATAATTAAGGGTAAACTACACTGGTAATCACCGAACTTTTAGTGCACTTTCAATATGGTCACCGAACTTTTAAAACTTTCATTACAGTCTCTCAACTTTTAATTCGCTTTCATTATGGTCACTCAACTTTTAATTCGCTTTCATTACGGTCACTACTGCCAATTATTGTTAAAAAAGTTGACGTGGCATGTTAAATTTAAGGGTTAACTACACTGGTAGTCACTGAATTTTTAGAGCACTTTCAATATGGTCACTGAACTTTTAAAACATTCATTACAATCACTCAACTTTTAATTCGCTTTCATTACCGTTAAAAAAAGTTGATGTGGCGTGTTAAGTTTAAAAATAAACGTTTTCCCACACTATTTTCTCTCCCTCTTATTTTCTTCCATTTTCATTTCATCCAAACATGTCTATCTTTTTTTTTCCTCCTCTTCATCCTTCATTTCTCCTCTGTAATCTTATAGCCTCTGTGGGGTGAAATTGTCCTACTAGCTACACCATTAAGAAATCTCTCAAGGCTATAGCTATCCTAAAGTTTTGGGGAAAATGATGCAAAAATAAAGATTATTTGTTATGCTACTATCATTGTGGTTAAGATACTTAAAATTGGGGAGTGAAATTAGATATGAGTATATATAATATTGGCATGTCACTTTTTTAATGCATTGGGAGGATCTTAGATGACCATATTTTCATGTCTTGTTAGAATATTTTTGAAACAGGTATACTCTGGAAAAAATAAAAAAAAACAGAGCAACTTGTATACTCTAAAGGCGGGATGGAATTTTTTTGGTAACACTAAAACCAGGTTAAGTGATTGTTACAGTCCAAAAAAAACTCTAGGATAGGTATAGCCTTGAGAGATTTCTTAATGGTGCAGTTAGTAGGAAAATTTCACAATAGATGTTATATGATTACAGAGGAGAAAGAGAGAAGGAAGATGAGGATGAAAAAGAAAGACAAAAATGTTTGGATGAAAGACAAATGAAAAAAAATAAGAGGGGGGAGAAAATAGTGTGGGAAAATGTTTATTCTTAAACTTAATGTGTCACATCATCTTTTTTTAACGATAATGAAAGCAAATTAAAAGTTAAGTGATTGTAATGAAAGTTTTAAAAGTTCAGTGACCATATTGAAAGTGCTCTAAAAGTTCAGTGACTACCAGTGTAGTTAACCCTTAAATTTAACATGCCATGTCAGCTTTTTTAACGGTAGTTGACCTGTAGTGACCGTAATGAAAGCGAATTAAAAGTCGAGTGACCGTAATGAAAGCGAATTAAAAGTTGAGTGACTGTAATGAAAGTTTCAAAAGTTCGATGACAATATTGAAAGCACCCTAAAATTTCACCCAATAATTAACTACCGCTTTGTTAATATTAAACTTTCTGAATTAAATTGACGTTTAAATTGAAATTTGGTTATACATGCGGG
Source organism: Hibiscus mutabilis (assembly GCA_019671005.1). Taxonomy (NCBI): domain Eukaryota; kingdom Viridiplantae; phylum Streptophyta; class Magnoliopsida; order Malvales; family Malvaceae; genus Hibiscus; species Hibiscus mutabilis. The sequence goes on from CM033732.1 coordinate 39,956,579, forward strand.
GATATTTTAAGGGCCTCATTAATCGAGAATAAGCAAAAACTACCACCATTACGCTTGATACTAGCCAAGCTTATCCTCGAATAAAAGGGCATCGCATTGACAATTTATATTCCGGATGCAACATAACATTTGCAGTTAAACATGCATGAACAAAGTACGAACGTTAATCATAAATAAAGAGAAGGATAAATAAAAAACATACATAAAGAACAACTACGCATACATATGAGGTATAATAACATGTTTAACATACAACATATAACATATAATATGCAAACTATTTTTAGAAACATAAACCCTAGTATAAGAAATATATACGTAAACTATATACGTATTAAAATACATATATATAAACTATATATTATGTACAATATATATATATACATATGCATAAAAAACATTGAAGCACCTAATGCACCAAATATCAACATTCAAAGGACTGAAAACTAAAGAAAATGAAATGCAAGGCAGAAAAATAAATATGAATGGCAATAGGGATCCAAAATGAAAACAAAACAAAAAAGGAGTATTAGGGATATTAGACCTCTAGAAAACGGACCAAATCGAATAAAATTTGAAACTTTGAGAGCCAATAGGGCATTAAACCACTTAAAATCGGACTAAATCCAAATTAAGGACGAATTTGAAAAATAATTTAAGGTTCAGGGTCAGCGGAGTGATTTCAAAACGCGGAAGGGTTAAGGATAAATTTTAAAATACACGGAGTGGCCTAAAGGTGATAAACCCATTTTAAAAGAAACAAATCAACTCTGATAAGGGGTGAAATTACAAAATTTTAAAAACTTGTAAGGGTTTAGGGTGTGATTAAAAAATGCGAAAACTCTCCTGAGCGTAAATAGGAACGGACATAGGGGTTTATGTTGCAAAAAAACCATTTTTAAAAAGACGAAGCAGTATAAAACGAAAATAAACTATTGGTTGCCTCTGAGCCTTTTGTTTGGGTTCATCTGACATTATAAAATTGTTGATGTTATTGTTTGTATTCATGCACATCACTATCGTTGTCTCTCTGTTTGCATGCATTTCTGATTTTGTTTCTGTTGTTTGCCCCTTTGAATGTGGCTGCCGGTGAGAATGGGGGACCAGCAAAGGACACTGTGGTTGCTGGAAACAGACGCGTGTATCTCACATGGCCATTGAAGGGTCTGAGCGTGAAGTTCGCACGTGCGAGTGAGGGAGGTGAACAACCATTCAGACAGTCTGTGCGTGCCACGCGGTAACTAAAGGGACAATCCAGAACTAATCTGGACCGTCAGATCTTATCAGATCTGATGGTTGTTGAGTGGCTGCGCAAGAGAAATATAGAATTAGGATTAGGGTTTTAGGTGTATTAGGGTTTAGGCCAAACATGTCAAGTATATGTATAATATTTTTGGGTTTTTAATTGTAAGTATAAATAGACTCTAATAAATTTAATGGACTATTTTCATTTAATTAATATTGGGCTGCGGTTTAATTATAATATATATGTAGTTTTTTGGTTTTTAATTTTTTATAATAATAATGTATAATACTAATAATGAGATAATAAATATAATATTAAATGACAAGGCAATTAATAATGGATAATAATATTAATATAATATATACTATATGTATAGATATAAACAAAAGTCTATTAATAGAATATAAACACGGGTTAAAACTCCGAATAAAATTAGTGACTAGATTAAAAAAACACAAATATTTATATGCTATTTTATATTTAGATACTGTAATTATTTAACTGGATACTACCTTATATCATACTATCAAATTAAAATAAAAATGTTACCAAATTTATCATAAAAATTACACATTTATAAAAGGAAATAAATCTAACAAACTGTCTTATTTTTAGACAGGGCAAACATAAATTATCATATTTTTAAAGAGGCCAAACATAAATTATCATATTTTTAGATGTTAAATATAAGAATTAAAGTAAAACTTAGCAATAATTAAAGACATTAAAATTAAATTACACAAAACTTAGGAGCACCCCCGTGCGAGCCACTTCCCCCGCTAAATTCGTCTCTAATCTACTGACGATTTTGACCCTTGAATTTAAAAATATATATATTTTAGTCATTAAACTTTTTTCTATCTTATTTGACCTTCAAACTTCATTTTTTTGTCAAATTAAATCAACTATCAAAAAAATAATAGACTTTTAATAAATTTTACACCTTTCGTTTAGAATTTTTATATTTTTCTAATCTTATATTTTTTGTCAAATTTTCTTAATTCATGCACATTATTCAATCTTATACATTTTTATATGAAAAGAGATTATTATCATGTGTCTCATTAAAAAAACCTTAAACTTAGTGGGAGAAAAAGAATACACATGATAATAAGTACAGAGTCAACACACGAGATAACCCCGTCAAACATTACATGCATTATTCCACCCTAATGCCTAAGTAAAAGAATCATCGTGTAACAAAGATGAGATTTCATTTGGGGCGATAGAAAACGGTGACACAGTAGATCTTCGCTCTGAGCAAGCTTAACCATTTCATTTGCTACTTTGTTGTCTTCCCGAGGAACATGAACAATCCCAACCTCCCACGAACGCCTCATCAAACTCACGATATGAGACACTAAGGAAGACATCATATGATTACCTTTAGCACTTCCAGTCAGTCGAACTGCATTGAGACTATCTGACTCCAAAATTAATTTTGGTGCACCAATTGACCAAGCACATAGAAGCCCCTCGTACATACCCCACAATTCTGAATCCAAAACCGAGTACATACCCAACTGTCTCGCAGAGCCAATCATCCAATGACCAGATGTATCCCTAACATGACGCTGCACCAGTAGCTATATTCCTTGCTCCATCAACATTTACTTTGTACTAGGATAATTTGAATTCTAAGGATAGAGATAACAGAGAGTTTAATTTTTTTGAATAGTCTAAAGGTGATTACAAGGTAGTACATGTTCATACATATTCTTAACTCTTGCAGGCAAAGTGATTAAACTCGAGTCTACTAGGATGAACATCATCTGCTTTTTTACTGAGATCACTTGTTGAGTTATAATTACATCTTATAGTTAGGTTAAATTTTAATCATAGATGCAATTTAATTTATACCATTAAATTGTAAGGAGACTCAATTATAAATAAAGGATCACGTGTTCCATTGAGCATCCAGTAATCAATATAGTTGAGAGCATTAAATCTAGCTTTCTAGAATGTTATTTTGTTTCTTGCTTGCTTCATTTTTTGTTAAACTTTTGAGCTTCAATTCCTTAGAAAGAGAATTTTGTGGGATTCTCACATTGAGGGATCATACTAACTTAATAGAACTGAATTCAATACCTAAGGTCCCATGGCTTTTTTTTTTTTAAATCCATGCTCATAGTAATTGGTATCAAAGTGATGTTTAATTAAGTTGTTGGTTTAAGTTGGCGTCTTAGGTAGAAACAAAAACATGTGAGGCTTTAGAGACTCATGGGAGAGTCAAGAAGGCTAATTCGAGATATATGTTGTAGGTAATAAATGGCAGAATTGCCAAAATCGAGGAATCCATGGGTAATATTAAGGAAAGCTTCAAGATTGTTGAGGGTTACATCGAAGAGTTGGACTATGTGAGAAAGGAGATTGAGGGGGAGATGTAGGGTGTCCTTAATGCCATCATAGACACACTAACCTAGCGGAACATACTCTCAAAGCCATGATAAAGGTTTTGAGGAAAGAGATGGATGGTCTCAAGGGGAACTTACATTGTTCAAAACAAACATTGGTAATGGCGTGCTAGCTAGGGGAGTTCATAACGGGCTCAGTGGGTACCCAGAGATCTTACAAATCCAATATCACTGTCACAATATTACTATTTTTCATTCTCCCTTCCACTTTATTAACTCGCGCTTATAGGGTCTTTGGGTACCCATTGGGCTAGTTATGAACATCACTAATACTAGCTATGGCACTCACGAATTAGATTGATGTCCTTAATTTGAAAGATTTCAAGGGACTATGTCAATCAAATATGTAGCTAACTTTTTATAAGGGATACAGCAATCATTCCAATGAGTGAACATCAAGGGTGATGTTGATAAGATAAACACTACTATTATGTATTTAATGATAAGAAGCATGGTGGCATTGCTATTAGGACAGTTCCAAATTGAATCCAAGTAACAATTTTATCCAAAACATGTTAAAGATGAGGCTCAAGCCAAGTTGCGACGGTTTACACAAGGAACTATTCATGATTTGGGTGAGAAAAGGGACATTATTTTTCTTAATGGATTGACTAAACTAAAGCCTTGGGCTAAGCAAGAATTGTAGTGAAGAGGTGTCCAAGATCTTATCAAAGTCATGACTACTACTGACTCATTGGTCAAGCTTGACCCAAAAAAGTTGAGACAAATCTGAATTTGCAAAGACTAAATACGAGGGAAATGAAATGGAAGAACAAGAGGGGCAATCCAAAAATGGTAAAGGAAAGCCACCAACAGGAAAGTATAAATCCAACAAAAAGTGAGAAAAAAAGAGAGCCAATTCTACCAAGTGACCGCCATCAACAAAGCAAATAAAGAATTTGAGAGTGAGGCTCTAAATCTTGATTCTATGATACTCAATTCTGCGAAGGCACAGAGAGGTCGGAAGGAGAAAATGTTGATGTTTTTGTGCATCAACATCACAAGTAGGTGAATGAGTGATGTATTGACACAAAACAATATGAATTATTCATATCCAAAAAGGATACCAGTAAACATGGTCATATCCAAGAAGATAACTAGATTGACCAAGATCAATAATTCTAAGGAGGTTCCAATTGTGGGTGTGACATGAGGAGTTGAGCTATCAATTAGAGACTTGAAGGGCAAGGAAAATTTTGTGGTAATCCATTTAGATGACTATGCTTTTGTACTTGGTTGGAACCAAGATGTTACCTGCAATCCCGCTTGCTAAGGGTGTTCCTAGTGATTTGAAACATTGACTTGGGAATTATGTAGATTGATAAAACCCCTGGAAGTGCTAGAAGAACCAAATTCATTTATTTATATAAAGCCTATTGAGTTGCTAGTAAGACTATCACTGATGAGGCAGATGGATAGTGTATCCAAACTTTGTGAGCAAAAAAGTTTGATGCAACATGAGCAATAATACAAAGGCAAATGCGTTGAGGCTGGTGCATATTAAACACAATTCTAGTGTTATTCAATGTGATTTGTTGAAATTGTTGGGTGTAGATTACATAAAACTTTGGGAAAAAAAAAAGATTACACAAGACTAAGTCCATCGGCTTGTAGGTTTGTTAAGGTTTGAAAGAGGCACAAGGGTCCTAATAGAGTTCAGAAATAGGCAGGCGAGGTGGCCTACAAATCTGAGTTGTCGACGACACTTAAAGTTCATCAAGTACATATGCTAATTAAAAAATTAAAATCCAATAGATAAAACAATCAAATTTTAAAAGATATATATATATATGGTAATTATATCATGCATTATTTTTTTAATATTTAATGAAGAAAGACTAAATTTTTAGAATTAAAATCAGATTGATTCAATTTTAAAAAATCGAAGGATAAAAGTAAGGGTAAAATTTTGATACACAAGTTGTGTAAAATTAATTTTACATAAGCATGTATATTTACACTATAATACCCAAATTCTAAATCCCTAACCCTAACCCTAAAAAACAAAACTCTATACCTTAAACCCTATACTTTAGATTTTAAATACTAACCTTAAATTTTAAACCCTAAAACCTAAATCCTTAAACTCTAAACCATAAATTACACCCTTAACTCTTAAAATTAAAAGACTCGTGTAAACTAAAATTTACACGGCCTGCGTATTGAAGTTTTTCTATGAAAGTAAGGGCACAAACTAAAACGGCTTTAATTTAAACGTACTCTGATAGCCCAATCTTTGAATTGAAACCCAACAGGTGAGTCCAAGACTTTCCGAGAGTAGAAACCCGGTTCCCAACTTTCGTGGGCACACTTTGTTTGCAGACTCGGCTTATTGAAATGACATTGTTGAAATAGGGGCGACCCATACGCATAATCCGACCAAATAATCAATTAATCCAATAATGTGTTAATTAATTGTAGGGTAAACTATACAAAATGCCACTGAACTTTAATTGTTCTATCGAAAATACCATTAAACTATAAAATGATACTATTATACCATTAAACTTCGTTTTGGCTTCAATCCAAGCACTCCACAAAACGACGTCGTTTTGGTATAGTTGCTTTGATGCCTAAAATAGGCCAAAACGACGTCGTTTTGTTAGAGAACAATTAAGAAAATATTGCATTTAAGGAGGCTCAAATCATGAACCTCTTTTAGGGGCGGATCCAGAAATTTGTACTTGGTGGTTCACCGATCAATAATAAATACAATTGTATGTAAACATAAAGTAAATTGAATAAGTTATTAAAAACTACATTTGAAAACCATAATTTTTTTAATAGTCTTAAGGTGATTACAAGGTAGTATCTATTCATACATATCCTTAACTATAAAATAAAATTACAAATTACTAGGACATAATAATGATTACAAATAAACTTAGTTATTAAAAAATAAACAAAATAAATAAAATAATAGTAATACAAAATACTGAAAATGAAAATAATGAAAGTGGTAATAATAAAAATAATCATAATAAATATAATAAAATAGAGGGGAATATATTTAACAATAATTATAATTAGGCTTAAGGATGTGAAAAGCCCTTAAACTTTTGGAGAAAAAAATTAATAAACCCTTGGATTTTTTTACACTCAATTAAGTCTTTGAACTAATAAATTAAATTAATTAAGTCTTTTGAGCAATATTGGCCATTAAATCTTGACAATTTTTTATTTAGATGTTACTGTCACATGATACACTACAGTGCTATCATATGACGTTTACAATTTTTTAAAAAATAAATATTTTATAAATTTTATAAGTTTTTCAAAATTTTAGGACTTTTAAAGAATTTTTTAAATAAGTTTTTTTTGAAAATGTCAAGTGACAACACTATGACACGACACTAGGACTTTAATTTTTAGGACTTTTAAAGAATTTTTTAAATAAAATACCAAAGTTTTGGAGCATATATAGGCTTCTCATAAATATTGGGCTTGAGTTTTGGATTGGGTAAGTGTGGGAAAGAGGGGAAAGGGGTAGTGAGGCAATTTCCCTCATTTTTGAAGGAAGATAGGGGGTTGGCTTGTAACCCCCTTAACCCAGTCTAGCCAAAACCGAGCTAAAATGATCATATTAGGTTTGCCGAAGCAAACAGGAGCTAATAACCTAAACCGAGTCTTTTTTTCCTTTTTATCTTGTATAGATGCATTAATTTAATTCCTAAGGTGAGCATGAATCAACGGAAACGTTACATTGTATTCAGATTGCAAAATAGGATTCTGTAACCACCTTACCAAAATCCTCATCAAGATGGCCAATAACTCATACACACAACTTGTACCGAAGACCAAGTGCAAACTTACGACACTTTTTTCTTTCGGAGGGTACCAAACTAAATCCAAATCTCAACAAATCCAAGAATTTCGTCTCATATTCTAATACAGTCATATCCCACTGTGTCAGAATCCTGAACCGCTATCGCATCTATCTCAGATAGCGTTCCCCGATAAATCTGCTCTTGAAGCGTTCTTTGAAGAAATCCTAGGTCAGACGAGTAGCGGGGATGCTACTCACAACAGATTCCCACCAAGTGCGTGCATTCCTATAAGCATAGAAACGGCTCTTAAATATCTTTTGGGTAGCTCTAAACCCAACTCATCTATACGTCTCTCAAGATCATGAAGCCAATCATCTGCTTCAGTCGAGGCTCCACTAGTAGGGCCTTCAAAAGTCCAAGCCCCGTTAGTGATCAAGGTCTGAGAAATGGAAACCTTAGGTACAACACCAGCTGTTCTGGCTACACCCTGTATCAATTGTAAAAATCGTATGTTGAGAGTTTCATCAGTAACTACCGTCGCTAGCTCAGAACTAGTCGTCGGTGCTTCCCTAACCGGAGTCGTCATATCTATACCAAAGGATGACGATGGCTCTAATAGAACTGTAGGACCTCTAGGGGCGAGAGGATCCACAGAGCAAGAAGATCTACGGGGCTAGAGGATCATTTGCCATATCGTCTATCGGGCTAGAAAACCTAGCAACACGACCTCGCCCACGTGTAGGTCTACGACCTCATTTGGTGCTCATCAAATTTATCTCGTCTCTCTACACAGATGTAAAACCTAAAGTCAGAATTGGCATTGGGGTACCACACATAGTTAAAACATGAAAATATTGGTGACATGACCTTTTTAAAGAAGAAAACATTTCTAAAACTTCTTTTTTTGAACCCATTTACAGCCTGAGGCTTATAAAACCAAAAGCTCTGATATCAACTAAATGTAACCACCTAGACCCGCTTATGTGTTAAGTCTAATTCTGGGAGATCACATTTTATACCAAAAACTTTCAATGAAAACATTCAAGATTACTAATCCAAATCCAGTAGCAATTTTAAAGAATTCATCAATAAGTTGGGATAATTAATTAAAACTATGTCGAATTGAGCTACAAAATAAGCCACACCGGGTAATATAGTAAAACATACTGTATTTAAAATATAGGCACATGTCACCCAATAAAGACAATATAGCGGATAGAAACATTACAATAAAATATGTGTACTGAATGTGTCGATCTCCCGAGTGCCAAGTCTGGGTAGCCTATTCAAAAGTATTTGTAAGAGAAAATTTGGGGTTATGAGCTAGGGAGCTCAATGTGTTCCATTAAGTGCATATAAAATATTTGAATAGTTTAGATAGAAAAATAATCATTTCAGTAAAACATGTTTCAAGAAAAACCAAGGTTCATTTACCTAACTACCTTCCAAGCTTACACTGATATGCAGTTTCCCCTAAACTGCATCCATAAGGACTTACCCTAGGCCCAATGGGCATAGGAGCCAACCTAAGAGGTTGCCTTAGGTCCATAAGGAATTACCCGAGCTGAGGCGTCGAAACCTACCCAAGGGGCGACCTTGGGTCCATAAGGAATTAACAGCTAGATCAGGGTTGAACCTGTAGAGACTTCATAACATATCCCCAATAATATACCCCAAATAAAATATCAGTGTTTGTACAACAGACATCAATATCGAAATCATGTGGCAAACATGTCTTATAGCAGAAAACGGTAACCAAAGATCATGCTTACAAGTCAGACATATGGGTATACTTTCCCTGTAGATAAGGTAGTCATATATTTGATCAGATAATAACATCATTTTTTTCAAAACAGATAATATATTCAGATCATAAAAATTTATTCTTGCTTTCAACCAGAGAAAATACTCATGTGCACATGATTATTTCAAAAATTATATTTAAAACAATAATTTAGCACACAAGGAACACACCTCAAAAAGCGGGTCAAAAAGGTTTACTGGGCACCTGCCTCACTACACTCTACAGCGGTGCTGGATCCTAGATCACAACGGAACAAGGTTACAACAAGAAATAAATTCTATCTTAATAATTTTACTAGGTTTCTAAGATCATACTAGTAATTATAGGTGCGCGCTGGTGAGCGAATCGAGAGGAGTCAGGCTGAGCAGACGAATGGTCGGGCGAGCTTCGGGTACCTTTAATTACACGAGAGTTCATATTAGCCCTTTATTCAATAAAAACTTCTTTAAATATAATAACTTAATTCATATGTATGTTCGGGCTTAATGTCAAATTCGGAGGCTTTCGAGTTAGAATTTCGCAAAACGGACTCAGAATGCCAAAAAAACATAAAATATGGGTTTTTAGAAAATTTGACTTTTTGGTCAAAGTCAACGCTGACATCAGTAGTTAACACTGACATCAGCGATCAATGCTGACGTCAATGGTCAACGGGGTTGACTCACTGAGTTAACTCAATCGGGTTGACTCACTAAGTTGACTCGGTCGGGTTGACTCACTGAGGTGACTCGGTCGGATTGACTCACTGAGTTGATTCGGTCGGGTTGACTAGGTCAACGAGTCGGGTCAGGCGGGTTCGGATAGGGTCGGGTTGGGTCAGACCAGGTTTGGCTGGACTGGTTCAAGGGTAAACCGATCATGGTGGCTAGAATTTGCCGACAGCGGCGCGTGAGGCCCACGTACAGCTTGAAAATGCACTAAAATGCATTTTTTGGCTGGATATCCTAACCCACAACATTTCATAACCAAAATCGAGCCAAAAACATGTTAGATTTGAAAAGGACTTACCAAAATAGAAATAAACAGAGAGAAAACTCGTAGTTCCGACGAGCCACCGAACGACGATCGTTGGATGAGAAACTGGGCGAGTTTTGCTCGCCACAGTCTTTTGAGCACAGTCGGAAAGACAGTAACTCACGCCGACAACGAAGATCCCCAGAAAAAGGCAAAAACTGAACAAATTTTTGGCCATAGGTTTTTAGACTTTCGACCTTCGATTGCCGATGAAAGGGGTGGCCGGTCAGCGACTGGTTAGGGGGCTTTGGTTCGGTCGAGGATGAGGAACATACTGATACCAGTTGTGGCGGCCACGACGCAACGATATAGGTGGATCGAGGCCGAAGAGAAAAAATGAGCATATAAGAGTTTATTTTGAGACTCTCTAGATCTGGTTCGAATATTTTCCTGATTCAAAGGAGCAATTAATTCGATAAAGAGGGTATTTGAATCAAGTCAGATTATTATTATTATTTTATTTTGATCTGATACAAAACTTACTTTAAAAGTAAGTTGATGCAGGAATTAACCAAAAGGCAGCCTTAGCCCAAACGGTTAAAACATGGTTATTCAATTTAAGGTTGCGGGTTCAACCCCCAACCTCAATTTCATCAATATTAGTGAGCCAATTTGTCACATTTGCTCAAGTGCTTAGGTTTGGGGTGAGAGCTTAAAATTGCAAACATATTTGCCTTGTAAGGTTTTCCTTTGTTTGCTAAATTTATATTCTCTTTGTTAGAGTGTCTCAAAGCTGACAAATTTAGTGGATTTGTGGAAAATCTCTAGTGTGGATAGTTAAGGGAGTGGAGGTAGACTTGGTTGAGAAGTCGAACCACTATAAATCATTGTGCAAATTTTTAATTTCCTATTGCTTCCACCAATTTCAATCAAAGGCCAATTCACCTTCCCTCTTGGCGAATTCGATTGATCGTTCGAGCCCAACAAATCTGTAATAACCAACCATTTTGTAACAATTAAACAGTTCAATGGTCATTTTGTAACGATTAAATGATGAATTTATAGTTTTATAACAATAAAATAGATTAATGACTATTTTGTAATAATCAAATAGTTCGATAATAATTTTGCAATAACTACTATATTACTTTAATTAGGTGAACATGCTCAGTCCATCATTAGGTTGTTAAAAATTCAATGCTCTTTTTATAACTTTTGAAAATCACCGCCCAAAAAGATATTACAGAATAGTTTAGTGATTATTTGTGAAATTTACCTAAGAAAATTTGCTTAACTCATGAAGAAACTGAACTGCTCTGCGTAAACATGCATGTAGAATCTCTACTGGGTTAAAATCAGCAAACCTACTACATTGCGTAAACATACATCAAGTACCACAAACAGAGCAGAGCAGAGCAGAGCAGAGCAGAACAGAACAGAACAGGCAAATAAAGTAAGAACGTTGCTAAATTAAAATTTCACTTTATATCGACATAAATTGATTCAGTTGTTGAAATATCGCATCGGTAATTCTATTTAATAAGTGATACTTGTGAACTTTGAACTCCCTTCACCAAAATGTACCATAAAAAGGGTACACTATTTTATCTTCCTTGCAACAGGCAACTTCTTATTTAAGTTCTGAATGGCTATAATAATCAGTTTAGGCCAATAGAGTCTGTATAGGTGACTTCAGGGGCGGAAAGCATAAGAGATTAGGGGATTATACCCTTCCGAAATTTTGAGAAACTAGAAACTTTTTTTTATCTAAATTAAAAAAGAGAGTTAATTTAACTCTTTAGATTTTTAAAAATTCATATTGAGTTTTAAACTTTTGAATATTTTTAATTAAATCTCTTCTCATAATTTTATATGTTCTTATTAAATCTCTCAAAATTATTAAAAATTTTAATTAAACCCTTAAAAATTTTAATTTAAACCTATAACTTTTTTAAAAATTTAAATCATCCCTTAAACTCTTACCCGAGTTTAACCGTCGAGAGCCTTTATGCTAAGTGTAAGAGGATGCAGTGGAGTTTAGGAGTTAACAAAGTATCAGGCAGCAGCAACTTCAGCTCTACATTTCCACCAATAAAATTTGGCTTCTGCTCCTACTGCTGCATAAAAAGAATATTTTAGTATAATAACATTTTAATTTAAATATTAATTAAATAAAGTTTTTATTTTTTAATTTTTAAATTTGAAAACTTAATAAATTCTTATTTTAATATATCTTAATTTCGTGCGTGCAAAAAAACTCGGCTTCCTCCATCGTTGGTTGTCGGTAGGCGGAGCAATGTCACCAAACCAACCATGGAAATCAAATGACTCGCCTTCCTCCTCCAGTGCTTCAGTTTGGGAAAAAGGCACTTTTGACTAAACAAAAATAGGGTTGGTGAAAAGGAAAAGCAAAGGAAAATTACTTGTTGACAAAGCATCTTCCATTTCGTTTGTTATTTTGACAACTTTTATACACACTGTTTCAACTTTATTCCTCCCAATTAGAATTCAAGAAAAAAAAAAAAAGCAAAAAAATCCAAACACCTCTCTCTCTGGCGTTTCCACAGCCAGAGCAGAAACCTCTTAATCTTATCTTACAGCTCCAAAAATAAAACTCAAACTTCCCCCTTTTTATTTACAGAGAACCGTATGGAATTTGTTGAGGGAGCCTGAACCGGACCTGAGAAGCCGGCGAACGAACCGCCACACCGTGCCAGCAAATCCCCCCCTTGCACATCTCGTGAACGTGAACGGAAGGAGGTTGATCACGGGAAATGGCGTAGGTCACTTTACGAGTGACGTCCCACGTGAGCGTGCCAACTAAAATCAAACCCACCACCGCGCTCGACACAATCAGCACGAAACCGCCACCGAAACTCAGCCCGCATACTAAACCGTACGCCTTTATCCCCGCTATCACCGCCACATAGATCATCATCAAATTCCCAATCACCGCATCCGATATCGCCATACAACTCGGAACAATAGCTGCAACAGCTCGCTGGAGGAGGGGGAGGCGGGGCGCTGATGATGATAAAAGGAAAATGAATCGGGTGAAAGAAGTGAGGATTTAAAAGAGTTGAATGAGTCGGGTAGCGGGTTCGGGTTTTAAATTACGAAAACGGATTTATCCTTTCTTTAACAATAATATAATATAAATAAGTCACAAAAAAACATTATTTAGAATTTAGAGCTTATCTTCTTCAGTGTCTCGTTTTCTTTGGGAGAGGGAAAGTGGAAGATGGAATCAAGTTTTTGTCGCACACCAGCCGATTTGTTCCCTCCAATAAAATTACGCCACGCTTCTCTACTTTGTTTTTGTGATGAGTAGTATTTGGAAACATAATTTTTTTGTGGGTTACCTATATCCCAACTATAGTCACTTACTCGAAAATATTATTAAATTTTAAAAAGTATAAATTTAACATTGAAATTTAATTTTTGACTTAAAAATATCACTCCGTCGTTAAGTCTTAATGTTTTCGTTAAGTCAAAACGACGTCATTTTGACGGAGGAAAATTATTAAAACGGACCAAATTGACAAATAGCAAAGTAAGGAGAAGTTAATATAAAGTTTGAAGTTATTTATGAAAATTGTGTAGAAAACTGGATTTGGCAGTAAGTTTGAAAATTCACCATAAATTCTACAAAGATAGTTAGATGGTGAATTTTATACCGATGTAAAGATTTGTTTGTCTAGTTTTGTTTCCAACAAACGGAAACTGATTTCGAATTCTGAGTAAAAAGATATGAATTTTTAAGTGGTGAAAGGTCAGAAAACAGTATGGTTGAAATTAGCTCTGGAAATCGACTTTGAAAATTCTCTATAAATCGTACAAGTTGAATCTGGGTTATTAGTTTATATGGTTGAAAAAATTGTTGAATCTAGTTTCTTTCAGAACAAGCAGAATTCAATTATGAGTTTTAGATTATTTTATAGAAATAAATCTTTGAAGGTTGTACAAAGCTGCCAGAAAATGAAAATTGAGATATTTTGTATCTAATGTTGGTTATCAAGTTCAAAAGAATTATTTGAAGATCAAAATGGTCATTAGGGACAAAAAATGAGTTTATGAACATTATAAGGAAGGAAAGAAATTTATGGAAAATTTTTATGTTGAATGATTAGTTAGCTTAATTGAAATATTGTTAGAAGCGAATCTAACAAAATTTTATTTATATTCATGTGATAAATGAAGTTAAATCTGAATCGAAAAAGGTTTGAGGTGCTAGAAAGAAAAGGATTAAATAGGATTTAGTGAGGCAAACTAATAAATGGCCCAGGTGAGTGCATTTTTATATGTTTGCATTACATTGAAAATGACATTGCATTTCTCTATAACACATGATATTATACATTGCTCGACATGGCAAGCTTGATGGAATACCAGGTACGAACTATCGTTTGCATAAATGATGATACACGATTCATATGACAATATGATACATGAATTACATGAATAATGATATGATTAAAATGAAACAAGTAGACACCTTGGGTGTTGATAGCACTAAAGAGGTAAGAATATAAGGAGCAAAGCGCTCCTTTATGAGGAACAAAGAGCGTCCTCGAGTACGTACTCAATTTTAGATACTACGGTATCGAATTAGAGGCTATAGAGTCCTAACAGACTTGCCTCGTATCAGGCACTGATCATGCTGCATTGAAATAGATACTTCGGTATCGTAACAAGATGAATTGAAAAAGTTTATGAATATGCAGATGATTGCATGATAAAAACATAATCATGAAAGAGCATGTGTTATGCGGATGATCAAATGATAAAAGTATGACCATGGTAGAACATATAATATGCAAATGACTGCATGATAAAAGTATAACCATGATAAAGCATGGGTGATGTAAATGATTACATGATAAAAGCATGACCATGGTAAAGTACATGATATGCAAATGATTGCATAATAAAAGCATGGACATGATAGAACATCTGTTATGCAAATAATTACATGATGAAAGCATGCATTTGATAAAGAATATGTTAAGCATTAGATAATACATGGCTCATATGATAGTGGTAATACATGATATCATGTCAATATGACATGCTTGCCATTTATAGAGAAATATAATGCACTCTTACATGATATACTGAATTTGCATCCCTTCATGTTTTGATAAACTGAAATTAAACGCCTTACTAAGTTCGTACTTAGCGTGTGTTTGTTGCACACGTAGGTTATGTTGGAGCACCATGAAGAGGAGTCAAGCGTGCTGATCAATTTACAATCTGCAGAACACCAGTAAGACATTCTAAATAACAATCTCTAGTGGGCATGTAAACTATTTTCTTACTGATAGTATATGATGCATTAAATTGAATTATAATGATAGTCTAAATAATCAGTTAGACGATGAATCTTATATGGATAAAAAAAATTAAGCTTAACTTTCAGTAGCATGTTTAAGTAACATCTATAATGTACATTCAACTACGAGTATACGTTATGGGTGTTACATTTATTGGTGTCAGAGCAAAGGTTTAGCCGGTTCTGGATGCTAAACCAAGTTTGATACAAAGTTTTCAGTAAATACATGCCCCTAGGATGTCATATTACTAATGTACTGATTGTATGACTTGATGCTGCTCCTCATTAGTATAAGGTGAAATGATACTAGAATAAGGAAAGTAAAATGATAATGGATTTCGTCAGTTGACGAATCTTAGAGGTCAAGAAAGGACCCATAATGGATATGATACAGTAAAATAAGCTGGAAGTTAGTTCTTGTTTAGAATAAGTTATCTGCATAGTAAAGAGATGATACAATAATTATAAGATACTCGAATATGAAGGAGTAAGAAGAAGAAGTATCTTTACTTTAGAAATATATATGTTTGAAGATAACAATGTCAGTAGTTGATGCAGATGTAATCTGGCGATTTACTCAAGATAAGTTAAGGATTGAAGTTATGATGGAAATAACTCAGTAGTATCTTATTATAAGATGTTTGTACTGTATGTACATATAAGGGAGAATTGAAAAGTTAAGTAATGATACTACTGAGATGATTAGAAAAGAAGCTAAGAAGAAATTGATATGTAAATATATTATATTTGAAGCTCGAAATGAAGATGTTAGGTATGGATCAGTCAAAGTACTAAAAGTAGTAAACTATATTGCAAGGATAATTAAAGCAAACATGGAAAGAGTTACAGTGTAGACTCTTCAAATGTCAGAAAACTTTGAACAGTCTTTAAATCAGACACAACCTAAGTAAGAAGGATTATTTCTTTAAGGAGACATTAGTATTATAAGATGTCAACTATGAAGCCTGATAGATCAGGAAGACAAAGAATCTGGAATAAAAGTATGATGAAAGTGACATTTGATTACATATTGAACAAGATTGGAAGTTTATTATCGATAAAGTGTATTGAACTTGTAATCAAAGAGTATTTAGAGAAGTCAACTAAGAGGTTAATTCTATCTGAATAGTTGACAACAGAGCCTTATAAAGATAGGGCTGAAGTATAATGTATAAGCTAAGATATCTTTCAGAAAAGTTTTCTAATGGTCTAAGTGATCAAGTATTAGAAGATATTATGAAGATACCATTTCGAGAATCTAAAGTGTAATTTAGCTAAGTTGGTTATCTGTGCACAAGGTAGAAGTGATTATAAGAAGAAACGTTTATTTTTTTAAAAAAGGAATTAGTTCCTTAATGAAGTCAAATGAAGTGTGTTAGTTGAGGATTGTTCTGACTAATTAAAATTTCCCTAGAAATGTTTCTAGACAAGAAAAAGAGTCTTAGATTACAAAGGTTATAAAGATACTCGTAGCAGTAAAAATGAAATGAAGTATGAACTTTTTGCCGATCTTTACCTAGATTGAGCTATTGGTACAGTAGGAGGCTCAAGTACAAGAACAAGAAGTACCTAAGAGGTTGTAACCTTCGGCAACTGTATATAATAAAGCATTGGTTGTTTAAATGTTTAAGCTGTTGAGAGCCTTAAGTGTTAGAGAAAATGAGAAGTTATGATTGTTTATTTGAAAATAAAAGATGATTTGTATTGGTCAAAAAAGGAAAACTTAGTTTCAGAACTATTATACCTCAAGGAATCGTGAAAGAGTTGGACCAAGAGTATATTACTGGGTTTTATCTCCAAAAGTAAGCAAAAGTCTATAGTATATGTACTTATGTTTTGGGGGCATTGACTAAATTATTTACATGTCAACACTCTTGAATAAATTGAGATGCAATTAGATTTGATACATGAAGAGGAGTTAGTAGAAATATTGGTTTATGGAATCAAAGAATTAAGGAATAAAAAATATCATTGACTGAAGTTTTGAGGAAAAATCACAAGGTCGAAAAAGCCACTTGGAAGGCTGAGAAGAAAATAAGGAAGTAATATCTGTAAATGTTTGGAACAGGTACGCATTGAAAATTCGAGGATGAATTTTCTTAAGGGGGAGGAATTGTAATATCCCAAAATTTGGCTAGTGACTAAATTTTGAAAGTTTAGGAGGTTAAAGTATAAACTTTGGAAAAGTTTGGGGATTAAAGTGTAAATTTCCCCAACAAGTAATTTTCTTTAGTATAAGAGTGAATTGGATCGAAATAAAATTAAGAATTAAGATGCAGAGAAAGGTACCGAATTTGGATCAAATAAAATTGTTAAGCGTGCCTAGGCCAGAGAAATACAAGGATGGGTGACCTTTGGGAAGGTCCTATCAAAGTGTTTATAATCAATATTTTGGACTCAGTAAAGGTAAAGAATATTTGAATGGATTATCAATAAAGGATTTTTAAGAGAAATTTTATTCTATAGAGATTTTTGATAATTATCGAAATAGTATACTGAGTTAGGAAAATTCAGTCTAAGTTCTGGAAAAGGAAGTTTTTATAAGATAATAGAGTTCATTTTTCGAATATGGAAATATGGAGTTTTTGGAATAAATCCAATAGCTCGATGAAGGTGAAATCGTAGTAAAAGTATTTATGTATATCGGGAGATCGAATCGAATCAAAATTGTAGAGGCTGATCCAAAAGCCATGGAAAAGTCATAAAATACTATTTTATGAATATTTTATTACAGTTGGTTGGATTTCAACTAGACTTAGTTGAATTTTTACAAGAATGACAAACTAGCAAATAAAGACTAGTTGGAGGGCAAATCGGTCATTTGACAAGGATGGCAATTTTGAAATATTAAGGGCAATTTTGGAAGGTGAATTACACTTGGACCAAATCATGAACATTTATTTTTGATAAGATTAAGTCTTGGCCATTGGATTAAAAGGGCAAATTAGTAATTTCACTAATTAAATGAATTTTAAATTCATTTAATTTTAACATGTGGATTTAAATAAGTAAAAGATGAACCAAATTGTTCATCTTTCTTGAAATATTTCGAACTAAAGGGAGAAAAAATGGGAGACAATTTTTCAAGCTCGATTCAAGCCCCGAAACTCGATTTTCAGGTAATATTTTCAACTGCAAAGTTGTTCTACTCTTCAAGCTCTATCTTTTGATGTCAATAATTCATGGAATACATGCTTGATTGATGAGATGTAATATCCCAATTTTTGGACTAGTGACCAAATTGTAATTTTTGAAAGTTTACGGGGTTAAAGTGTGAACTTGGGAAAAATTTGGGGACTAAAGTGTAAATTTCCCCCAACAAGTGATTTTATTCAGTATAAGGGTGAATCTGATCAAAACAAGAACCTTGATACCAGTTTTGAGAATTAAGATACAATAGAAGGTATTGAATTTGGATTGAATAAAATTGATAAGCATACTCAGGCCAGGGAAATGTTAGGATGAGTGACCTCCTGGAAGGTCCCATAAAAGTGTTTCTAATTAATATTTTGGACATGGTAAAAGTAAAGAATATTCGAATGAATTGTCGATAAAGGATTTCTAAGAGAAATTTTATTTTATGGAGATTTTCGATAACTATCGAAATAATATACTAAGTTAAGAAAATTCAATCTAAATCTTTATAAAAGGAAATTTTTAAGGTTTAAAAGTATCATGTGATAGATAGTGAGTTAAATTGGGTACTTTCAAAGTTGGTAAACGTTTGAGGAAAATTGAAGTTTAGTGACTAAAATGGAAATTTTGAAAGTTTGATGGTCAAAGTATAAACTTTAGAAAGTTCAGGGATCAAAGTGTAATTTTAAAAAATGATGTATTTTAACCCCATAAATGAATAGTTCACCCCCAAGAGTGACCCTTTCGTGCTACTCAGATTTTTCGTACGAGGCCTATATTAGTGGCTATAAAGCTTTAAAGTTCGTAGAAAGAAAATTTGGAAATCGTATTGAGTGAAATTTGAATATTTGGATCTAATAAATGCCATAAATAAAAGTATAAGATATTTTGGGACATGGCTGGTTGGATTGGAACCAATTTGGTTCAATTTTAATGGAATGGAAATTTTCAAGACTTGTTGTAAATAAAGTCTAGTTGAAGGGCAAATTGGTCATTTATCATGGATGGCATTTTTGAAATATATTGGAACTTTGAGGGCAATTATGAAAGGTGAAAAACATGGATTTAATCATGTCCATTGATGTTGATGAGATTGAATCTTGGCCATTATAATAAAAGGGCAAATTAGTAATTTTACTATTTAAAATAAATTAAAAATTCATTTTAATCTTTAAGCACGTGGATTGTTTAAAAGATGAAAAAAACATTATTTTGTTCATCCTTGGGCTGTTCTAATAGCCAAGAAAGAATGGGGAAAAATACCAAAATTTTCCTAGTCCATTTTCAAGGCTTTTGATCAAGAATTCAAGCAAGGTTGTTTAAGGTAAAGTGATCTACTCTTCATTCTCTATATTTTGATAGTAAAATTTCATGGAATTATGAATTTTGAGTTAGGGTTTGAAGAGAGAGAAATTAGGGTTTCATGAAATTTTATTAGAATTGTTGTAGTAGATAGTGAATTAAGATTTGTTTTGATGAAAACAAGCTTGAAATCAAGTAAATTTCATGTTGGAAGTTGTAAACCCTAATCTTGAAATTTAGGGATTTGTTAGGGGTTTGAGAATTGATGATGATATTGAAGGATTTAAGTTGTTTGAAGCTTTATGTTGATGTTAGAACTTAATTTTTGACGTTTGGAGATTAAATTTCTATTAGGGAATTTTTATGGAATATTAGGGAATAAATTGTCAAAATTTATTTGATGAAGGAAATGAATAGAAGATGTTATTTCAAGCTTGAATTGACAATTGAGGACCAAATTGAACTTTTTTAAAGGTTTGAGGATTTATTCGACAATTTGAAGAAATAAAGGGGTACTTGGGGAAATTATTGTTTTGAAGAGTGATTCTTGATAATATGATCAAATTAGCTTGATTTGGTAATTAGGGATCAAAATGGATTTTGGAAATTAGAGGACCATCGGTAATTCTTGAAAATTTAGGGACCTTTTCGGAAATTCAAGAAAGTTATATGATTAGTCTTAAATTTATGAAAACTTGATAGATTTGATGATTCAAGAGTGAAAGGAAGTTAAAAGGATTGAAATGACAAGGAAGGAAAGTTTAGGGACATTTTTGAAAATAAGAATTTTTTATAAAGATTGGAAATTAGTGGAAAATTTCTAAAAATGATAAAATGAGTAAATATCTGGTTTTTACATGAATTAAATGTACAAATGTAAAAGTAGTGACTAAAATGTCATTCTTATAAAGTTTAAGGACTAAAAGGATATTAGTCCAAAATGAAGAGGTAGTATTGGAAATTATTCAAATTGAGCTTGAACAATTGTTTTGTGTTCAAAATGGTCATTAAGGACCATAATGAATATTTGGTAAAAATAAGTAGAGAAGTAGGGAGAAGTTAGTATAAAAGTTGAAGCTATGAGTGGAAACTGTGTAAAACTGGATTTTGGCAGTGAGTTTGAAAATTCACCATAAATTCTATGAAAAGGGTTAGATGATAAATTTTATACCGATGTAAAGATTTATTCGTCTAATTTCGTGTCCAACAAACGGAAACTGATTTTGAGTTTCGAGTAAAAAGATATGAATTTTTAAGTGACGAAAGGTCAGAAAACATAGCACCAGTCTGTTTCGAAATTAGCACTGGAAATTGACTTTGAAAATTCGCCATAAATCGTACAAGTTGAATCTGGGCTATTAATTTATATGGGTAAAAATCGTATTGAATCTATTTTCTTTCAGAACAAACGGAATCGGATTTTGAGTTTTAGATTATTTTATAGAAAATAAATCTTAGAAGGTAGTACAAAGCTGCCAGAAATGAAAATTTAGATATTCTGTATCTAAAATTAGTTAGTAAGTTTGGAAGAATTATTTAAAGTTCGGAATGGTTATTAAGAACCAAAATGAGGTATTTGACAGTATAAGGAAGGAAGAAATTTATGGAAATTTTTATGTTGAATACTTAGATAGCCTAATTGAAATATTGTTAGAAGTGAGTTTAACAAATGTTTATTTACATGATGTGATAAATGAAGTTGGATTCAAAACAAAAAGAAGATTTGAGGTTCTATAAAGGAAAAGATCGAATAGAGCTTAGTGAAACAAGCTAATAAATGGCCCAGGTGAGTGCATTTCTAAATGTTTGCATTACATTGAAAATGACATTGCATTTCTCTATAATACATGACATGATACAATGCTCGACATGGCAAGCTTGATGAAATACCAGGTACAAATTGTTGTTTGCATAAATGATGATGCATTATGCATTTATGAAATATGGACAATGACAAGATTTAAATGAAAAAAGATACACCCTGGGGACCCAAGCCCATAGTGCAAAAGGCACTAGCGAGGTGTTTAATATAAGGAGCAAAGAGCGTCCTTATATGAGGAGTAAAGAGCGTCCTCTCGAGTACGTACTCTACAAAGCACTACGGTACAAATAGGTTACGAGGTTTCCTTGGGCCTCTAGCCAGACACGTTAATAATAATACAAGAAGGTTATATGATAAATCACGAGCATACAAATGACTGCATGATGATACACGAAGTACATGATATTGATGATACATGATCTATACGATACATGACACATGAAGTATATGAAAGAAAACATGATATGCAAATGATTGCATGAAAAAGTATGATCATGATAAAGTACATGCAAATGACTGCATAATAAATGTATGTTCATGATAGAATACATATCATGCAAATGTTTACATGATAAAAGTAATGACCATGTTATGATATATGATGTTATGAAAGTGAGTTACATGATCGTAAATTATGTTACATAATGAGTATATAAAAAAAGATACAAGATATAAGTTTATTATGAAATACTTGCCATGTTACAGATAAAATGAAATGCACTTTATTATGATATACTGTATTTCATTATTTCAAGTTATATACATAAGTTTTATTGCTCACTAAGTTCGTACTTATCGTGTGTTTTATTTCACATGTAGGTTCTTCTGATCAAACCTAGCAAGGAGGAGCCACTCATTTGGAAGTCAAGTTATCGGTAAGTGAAAGTACGTACATTTTTAAAATAGTCAAGTACTAGTGGGCTTGTAATTATATTTTCAAAGAACTGTTTGGTAAGCTTTAAAAGTATAAAATTTAAAAATATGAAAGCATAAGAAATTATGAAGTATGAAAATGAAATAATGTTATTAGTACGATGAAAGTAAAATATTTTGACTCAATGTTTAAACCTTATCACGTAAATTTTTTATAAACAAGAAAATGATCTAGGCAATAAGCGACATTTTTACCCTAAATGAATTTTCTTTCAAATAACTTAATTTTATACTTTATAAACCAATTCAGGGTTAGAACTAGCTACGATTGTCTAGAAATGTTTTCAGATGAAAATTTTGAAAAGTGCTATTTACCGATAAAAAAGATTAAGACAGTTTTCAGTACATGTTTTAGTAGCATCTGTAATGTATATTCATATTACGAGTATATGTTATGAGTGTTACATTTGTTGGTATCAGAGCAAAGATTTAAGCGATTCTGGAGGCTAAATTAAGTCAGAAAAGATTTATTAACAAGTACATTCCCCTAAGATATTATGGTAAAGATGTACTACTTGTATAACTTGACGTGGCTCCTCACTAGTATGAATAAGATTGAATAAGTTATTGAATGATAACTAATAGTAGATACTGCTGGATCATAAAACACAGTTAAGTGTATTGATCAGGATAAAGATTAGAGATAAGTAATTGAGGTATATTATGTTGTACCTCTAACTCCGATAAAGGTATAAAAAGGCTAAGGAGCTTAAAAAGTTAGAAGAAGTTGTATCCTTGTTAAGGGAATATGCTTGAGATTGGTGGAAGAATACTGTACAGATGGTAACTGTTTCTAAGGATAATTTTTAGATGTTTTTAAAGAAATGTATATTAGTAATCAGTATAAGAAGAAAATGTTTTGATAATATTTAAGTTTGAAACAAGGAAATTGAACTATCTAAGAGTACGAGTTAGAATATGATAAGCTGGGTAAATTAGTAGTTGATCTGATGACGACTGAGAAGTACATATGTGAGTATTTACAAGGGATTATCCAGAAGAGTAGACTAAAAAGTCTATTCAAATTAAGAGATTTGTAGTTATTCCACCTAGAGGATGAGGTCGTGGTGGAAGTTAACAAAGGGCAGTAATGCAGATATCATAGTAGATATGTTTTAGTTTTATAATGGGCCCGTATTTGCTCTAATTGATTTTGGGCCTATTCATTCATATATATATTAATGTTAAGATAGTGGCATAAAGGAAATGTCTACGAAGATATTTCTAGTGATGTGATTGTTAGTAATCTACATTAACATAGTATAATAGTGACACGGATAAGTAAGAAATGTCTGTTAGTGATCCAAGAGAATGAGTTTCCAGTGAACTTGATGGAGTTTCCATTTCATGAATTAGAGATTTTTCGTAAAAAGGATTTGGGTATCTTCTTATGATGCAGAGATAAAGTACAAGAAGAAATAACAATTATTTTCAGGACCGAAAAGTTCTAAAGCAATTATTACAAGAAAAAGGAAAGGATTGCCTCAATTTAGTGATCTCAGCAATAAAGGCTTAGATAATGCTATGTGTTGCGCGTAATAAGTGCTACGCAATTGTGCAAGTATACACGTTGCAAGTTATAGTATAAAAGATATCGCCTCCACAAGGATTGGTGCCACTTCAAGAATCTAGTCTCTTGCACTGTAAAAAGTAAAAACACAAATAAAGGATTATAGGAGTTTAACTAATAACTAATCTAGAAAGCAATAAAGTAAATGAAAAGATGAGATCAAATGAGAGAGAGATAGGCTAGGTTATCGTGAGTTGAGGTGTGATAGCCGATTATATCATATTGGTAAAAGAGTGCACGGGCAACTCAGTTGCTGTGGCAACTTGCACAACGGGGTTGCCTTGGAAACTAATCGATGGTTGCCTGGGAAACTAGTTAGGCAACTACTTGGGCGTCTGGGCAGCAACCTTCAAGGTTTGGCAGAGCGTTCTTCAATGGTTTCTTCTTATCCCTAAGTCGAAACTCTAGCTACTTGTGCATGCCTTGATAATACATCCCTGCGTGAATCAAGGGTGAACAACAACCAATCTTGCGCTCCTCTTAGCCGTTGAAATCCTTAACTTATTCCTAAGCCGGATTAATCTTCACCATCAATAGATTGAATAAAGATCATATTCATTCGTTTCTTGAATCTAACTCTCCCGATATTAGATAAATAGATGAAATCACGAGATCCTCTCCCAATTCACTCGCAAACAAGAATAAGAACCAAGAATGAATAAACCTTGAATAGAAAAGTGCAAACTCTTATTACCTAAACAAAAACCAATAGTTTCTCACAACCACAAAACACAATAACCATAGCCAAATAGATTTAGTTCATGGCTAGGTTCCAAAGAAACACAAGATAAACAATCCCTAGCATGAACCCAATCGAACAAGAAAGAAAAAGATGAAGAAGGAGGCTTGTCGAAATCCTCCTTGCCCTAGATGCTTGTCGAAAATTCTCTCCTCTTGCCCTCCTTGATGCTTGTCAAAATTCCCCTCTTTTGCTCTCTATTGATTGTCGAAATCTCCATCTTATTTATAGGGCTAGGCCAAAGTCCTTCTTTGAGGAGGAAGTTAAGTTGGAATTAAATTATCTTTAAAGAATATAATTCTTTATTATAATTGTATTCCTACTAGAACTTCTCCTATCTTCTTGGAATTTAATTCTTCTTTAATCTCTGCATGGAAATCAAATTCCTTTGGGTTTGGGCTTTGCTCCACGTCATCTTGGGCTTGTCTAGTCATCAATTTCGACTACCATATCACCTTTGCTCTTGTTGACAATTGCCATGGCAACTGGCTCGGCGTCTCCTTCATGCATTGCCCTGGCAACTAGCTCGGCGTCTCCTTCATGCATTGCTCTGGCAACTAGCTCTAGCCTTGCTTTGGCAAGTGATCCTGTACATACACACAAAACACACCAAAGCAGCATCTTTTCCCACAAAAACTACCAAGTTATGTAATCAAGCTCAACGATGGAAGGAAACATGGATTAATGTATGAATGGCTAATTATGCAACTAATATGAGCCTAAGTCTAACAATAATATGAGTAAAAAGGGTAAGAAAAATAGTACTTTGGACACTTATCACACCCCCAAACTCGAACTATTGCTTGTCCTCAAGCAATGCAAACTCATAATTACCTGCCAAGACTTCAATTTTCACAAACTTAGCTTTGAACTTGATTTCAATTCTCTGAACCGGAGCACAAAGTATGATTGGCTTTTTATTTTTCGAAAAACTGAGGAGTTACTCGGAATCAAACTATAATGCTTGTGAGTGTGTGTGGAGTTGTGTGCAAGTTGATTTTTCGGATTCTATGCAAACAAGAGGTTTTCAAATTACTTCATTGGGTTCTTTTTTAACATGTTTTAACTAGAGCCAGTTTTGGGCACCTCTAGTGTTTTGTTTTTAGTTTTCTTAAGTTAATTTATTCGACTAGAGCCGGTTTCGGGCACCTCTAGCGATCAATTTTTTTAACACATACTAGAGCTAGTTTCGGACACCTCTAGTGATAAATTTTTAGCACATGCTAGAGCCAATTTTGGGCACCTCTAGCATTCATCCAATTTTTATTCTAATCCCCCATTTTGTTAATTATCAACCTAAGTTCACTAGAATTCCTTAAATCAATCAAACCACAACAGTGTTTCATCAAAATTAGCATCATAGTAAAATTCTAAGTTTTTCCATGGTTATCCTAGAATAAAAATTCTATCAATTAAGTGCATTGGCAAAGTCATCATCAGATATTCATCAAATCTAAGCAATTCTTGTTCCAATTAAAGGCATGGAAAGCAATTTATGTATCCTAAATGTAATACTTAAGATGAATGTAACTAAACATGGTAACTACTAATAACAACCCCCCCAAACTCGAGTGAGGCATTGTCCTCAATGCATGCTTTAAAGAAAAATAAAAAAATAACGAAAAATAAAATGCATACGAGGACTTACTCCGAGAGTTTGTCATCGTAGATGATTAGTTTCCTTTTGGTCAGTGTCTTGATTCTCTTGCTTGAACGCGATGGTTGTTTCTTGTTGCCGGGATGTCTTTAGCTTTGGTTGTCGTGGCATCTTCAGGGTTGGTTGTCGTGGCATCAGCTTGTGCAGGCACGATGTAGGTTGCTGCGACATCTTCTTCATTGGTTTCCGGGGCAAGGTCTCGCCAGTAAATTTCCTTAGTATAGTAGTTGTGAGTCTTGTTGTGAAAAAGAAAACAAAGAAAACCTGAAAACTAAAGATAATGAAAAAATAAAATATCTCCTAAAAATAAAAATGAAAATAAAAAGAAAAAGAAAATATTGAAAGGAGAGCATGCTCTTGCATCTCCTAAAGTGACCACTTCCTTGTTACGTTCCACATGGGCACCATTGTAGTGCTTCAATCTTTGTCCATTAACTTTGAATTCATGGTTTTCAGAGATGGACTTGATTACCACAACACCATGGGAGAATGGTTTGACGACTTCGAATGGTCCCGACCATCTTGATTTCAGCTTTCCTGGGAAAAGTTTTAGCCAAGAATTGAATAAGAGAACTAGTTGCCCTGGCATGAATTGCCGCGACAATAGTTTCTTGTCATGCCATTGCTTTGTTTTCTCCTTGTAGATTCGTACATTGTTATAGGCGAGTGCACGGAATTCTTCTATCTCATTGAGGTCCAACAAACGCTTTTGTCCGGCACTTTCCCAATCCATATTCACGGTCTTGATTGCCCAGTATGCCTTGTGTTCTATTTCCACCGGTAGATGGCATGTCTTGCCATAGACAAGTCGGAAGGGGGACATACCTAAGGGTGTTTTGAATGCAGTGCGATATGCCCAAAGCGCTTCATCTAGTCTTAATGACCAATCCTTCCTAGAGGGATTTACAACTTTCTCGAGTATACCCTTCAATTCTCGGTTAGAAATTTCTGCTTGCCCGTTGGTTTGTGGGTGATATGCCGTGGCGATCTTGTGTGATATGCCGAAGCGTTGCAACATCTTGGCAATTAGTCTGTTGTCAAAATGCTTGCCTTCGTCACTGATAATTTCTCTCGGCATCCCAAACCGTGTAAATATATTTTTCTGCAAGAATCGTTGCACGGTCTTGGAATCATTGTTGGGAACTGCAGCTGCCTCAACCCATTTAGACATGTAGTCGACGGCAAGTAGAATGTAGAGGTTGCCGAATGAAGATGGGAAAGGTCCCATAAAATCGATCCCCCATACATCGAACAATTCCACCTCGATGATGTTCTAGAGCGGCATCTCATGTCGTCTAGAGATATTGCCCGTCCTCTAGCAACGATCACATTGCTTGTAAAAGTCTTGGGCATCTTTGTACAATGTTGGCCAATACAAACCGGACTGCAAAACTTTGGCCGCGATATGAGTTCCTCCAAAATGTCCTCCATAGGGTGAAGAATGGCATTGCCAGAGTACATTCTGTTGCTCTTCTTCAGGGACACATCGGCGTATAACCTGATCTGCACATTGTTTAAACAAAAGAGGCTCGTCCCAAAAGTAATGCTTAGCATCATAGCGGAACCGCTTCTTCCCTTGGTGAGTAATGCCATAAGGTAAAATACCACAAACAAGGAAATTAACTAAATCTGCATACCAGGGTATTACCGAGGCATGTGCTGCCGTGGCGACTACTCCCAGAATTGCCGAGGCGTGCGCGTCAAAGGCTGCTGCGGCGTCGAGAGTTGCCGAGGAGTGTGCATCCATGGTTGCCAAGGCGTCGAGGGTTGCCGAGGCATGCGCGTCCATGGTTGCCGAGGCAACTAAAATTTGTTCATCTGGGAATGCATCGCATATCTCTAGATTCGCGTCCTCCTCCCTATTGCGTTCTAAACGTGATAAGTGGTCGGCCACTTGATTTTCTGTTCCTTTCCTGTCCTTAATTTCAATATCAAATTCTTGTAAAAGTAATATCCAACGAATCAAACGAGGTTTAGCATCCTTTTTAGCAAATAGGTATTTGATTGCCGAATGGTCCATATGAACAATTACCTTTGTACCAATCAAATAGGATCGGAACTTGTCAAATGCGAAAACTACAGCTAGTAACTCTTTCTCCGTTGTTGTGTAATTCACTTGAGCACTATTAAGAGTTTTACTAGCGTAGTATATCACATGGAAGGTCTTACATGTGCGTTGGCCTAGGAATGCTCCTACCGCGAAATCACTTGCATCACACATGAGCTCAAAAGGTAGCGTCCAATCTGGTGGAACGACAATGGGTGTCGAGGCAAGCTTTTTCTTTAGGGTTTCGAATTCTTGGGTGCAAGAATCATCAAAATCGAAGACTTTATCCTGTTCAAGCAAATTGCACAAAGGGTTTAGTGATTTTAGAAAAATTATGAATGAACCTCCTGTAAAAACCTGCATGTCCAAGAAAACTTCGAATTCCTTTAACCGAACTTGGTGGGGGTAATCTCTCGATCACGTCCACCTTGGCTTTGTCTACTTCAATTCCCTTGGATGAAATCTTGTGGCCGAGCACTATTCCTTCATCTTCCATAAAATGGCATTTCTCCTAATTGAGGACTAAATCAGTTTCTTCACATCTTGCCAACACCTTATCTAAATTTCCGAGACAACTGTCGAAGTCATTACCAAAAACATAAAAATCATCCATGAAGATCTCAAGGAAGTCTTCGACCATGTCTGAAAAGAGTGCCATCATGCATCTTTGGAAGGTTGTCGGGGTGTTACACAATCCGAACGGCATCATTCGGAAGGCATAAGTACCGTATGGGCATGTGAAGGTTGTCTTTTCTTGATCTTCTGGTGCTATGGCAATTTGATTGTAACCTAAATAACCATCAAGAAAACAATAAAAAGGTTTACCTGCATGACGGTCAAGCATTTGATCAATAAAGGGTAATGGGAAGTGATCTTTCCTAGTGGCTTTGTTTAGTTTTCGATAATCCATACAAACCCTCCAACCGGTCATAGTCCTGGTTGGAATGAGTTCATTATTTTCATTACTTACCACTGTTATACCTCCCTTTTTTGGTACACATTGTACCGGACTTACCCACGTACTATCAGAGATACGGTATATAATGTCGGCGTCAAGCCACTTGATGATTTCTTTCATTACAACCTCTTTCATGGCATGATTCAGTCTCCTCTGGGCCTCAATTGAAGGTTTGTGATCATCTTCCAACAAAATCTTGTGCATGCACACTGCCGGGCTAATTCCCTTCAAGTCGGCAATTGTCCACCCTATTACCTTTTTGTGTAGCTTCAACATCTTGATCAGCTTCTTTTCCTGCTCAGGCTGTAACTTAGAAGAAATAATTATAGGCAATGTGTTATCGGTTCCTAAGTATGCATATTTTAGTTGCTCTGGCAATTGTTTCAACTCAAGAATCAGTGGTTGTTCAATAGAGGATTTTTCGAGCTTACCTTCCTTACCTGAGTAATCCAGTGGTTCAAAGTATGTACCTGGTCGATTGACTAGCCAATTTGCCTTTTCTTGTTGTTCCTCATCGACTGGTTCTTCATACTCCTCAGGTTCCTCTTGATCGGCAATGTAGTTGCCGAGGCAACTAGATTCCTCGTCGAAGTTAAACTCTGCCGTGGCATGAAGAAGTTGGCATTCTTCTGGATCATCGGCATGCCTTAGTGTTTGGAACACATTTAGTTTAACTTGTTGGTCATTCACCCTCATTGTGAGTTCTCCCTTTTCAACATCGATCAAGGTTCTCCCTGTTACTAGGAATGTCTCCCGAGAATGATGGGTGCATGCTCATCTGCTTCACAATGCAAGACAATAAAGTCAGCGGGAAAAATAAATTTATCAACTTTTACCAGTATGTCCTCGATTTTTCCCTCTGGATGCACCTAGGATCTGTCGGCTAGCTGTAGCATAACTGTTGTAGGTCTTGCCTTCCCGATTCCTAGTTTCTGGAAAACCGATTTGGGCATCAAGTTTATGCTAGCCCCAAGGTCTCATAGTGCTTTCCCGACATAGTGGTTTCCAATGGAACAGGGTATTGTGAAACTTCTGGGATCCTTCAACTTGGGTGGCATACTATTTTGCAACATTTCCATGCATCCCTCTGTTGCGGCAACTGTTTCAAACTCTCCTAGCCTTTTTCTCTTGGACATAATGTCTTTAAGAAACTTGGCATAGTTTGGTATTTGTTCAATTGCTTCCACCAATGGCAAGTTGATGTGGACTTGCTTTAGGATATCAAGAAACTTCTTGAATTGATATTCTTGCTTTTGTCGCTTCAACCTTTGTGGGAATGGTGGTGGAAGTCGGATATCTTCGATCCTTTCATTGGTTTGAAACCTGATTGACGGCATTGCCGAGACAACTGGAGTTGCTGAGGCGTTATCAACTGGGGTTACCGAGGCATGCTTATTGCCGGTTGCCGCGGCAATTCCTGGTTCAGCATCTGAGGCTTTGTCGCTAGGTTCGTCTTGATCTTTTTGTGGAGTTTTGTTTGATGAGCGGTTTTGAGCCTCTCTAAGTTGTTGGCCACTTCTAGTGGTGATCGCCTTACATTGCTCATGGCCAGTTCCTCTTGCGACTTCAGTATCGCTAGGTAAACCTCCTTGCGGTCTAGTATTAAGATTTTGAGCAAACTGTCCAACTTGATTTTCCAATGATTTGATTGCCGCCTCTTGGTTTTACAATCTCATCTCGGTCCTGTTAATAAAAGCATCAGTTCTTTTTATGAAGTTACTATTCTCAGCCATATAAGATTCAGTTTTCATCATAAAAGCATTTAGAGAATTTTCCAAAGAACTAGATGTTGTCGGTTGTTGCTGCGGTAACTGTTGCCGTGGCATATTCTGCTGGAATCCCGATGCTTGTGCATTCTGATTGTTCTAGTTTAGAGTATTGTTGGGATTACTCCATGAAAAATTTGGGTGCTTCTTCCAAGCTGGATTGTATGTATTGGACATCACATTGTTGTTCCGATTGTAATTCCCCACATATAAGCTAGATTTCGGATTCTGCATACATTCAGAAGAATTATGTTTATCACCACATAACTCACAAAAAGAATCCATTACCTTGACTTCATGTGCGTTGTTTGGTTTTTGCATGTTCTGGACCATCTTGGTTAAAGTGGCCAATTATTCTGAAATTGAATCTGATGATCCTAGTTCATGTATTGTGGCTTGGCGTCTAACTCTTCCTCTTCTAGTAGATGGGAATTGATAATAATTCTTGGCCAACCTGTTTAAAATTTGCATTGCTTCCTCTGGCGACTTATCTAAGAGTATGCCGTTTGCCGAGGCATCTAGCATCATCCTTGTTGGTGTATTTACGGCGTTGTAAAACATTGTTACTTGAGTCCACATCGGGAATCCGTGTAGGGGGCATTTGTGTAGAAGTTCTCTATATCGCTCCCAAGCCTCGTACATGGATTCATCATCTGCCTGCCGAAAAGAAGTAATGTCGTTACGAAGCTTATCAGTCAAATTTGTAGGATTAAATTGAGCGAAGAAAACACGACAAAGATCGGTCCAAGATGCTATTGATCCGGCAGGAATGCTATTCAACCATGCTTTCGCCCTATCCCTCAGTGAATAGGGGAATAATCTTAATCGTAAGACATCGGGGGTGATTCCGTGTATTTTGAACGAGTTGCAAATCTCGAGGAAAGATTTCAAATGTTGCCGTGCATCCTCAGTTGCTGAGCCGCCAAATTGACCTATTGTGCTGATCATATTAAACATTACCAGTTTCAACTCAAAGTGGTCAGCTTCAATTTCAGGTGTGACAACTCCTGGATTAAGTCCATCAAGATCTTCTTCAAGATAGTCTCGAATAGTTCTGTTTCGTGCAAGAATCACTCCTCCTCCTGTTCGAACATCTTGATTCATATTTCCGTCTTGATTAGCCATTGCTACTCTTATCCTTCGTCTAAGTCTTTGTAAGGTTCGTTCGATTTCTGGATCAAAGGGATATTCTGGTGTAGTCGGTCTCGCCCTGGTCATATACCAATGCAAAATCAAAGTTTGTTAGCCCTTTGAATCTTAAACAAGAAAAGTAAAAAGAAAGTGCAAGAAAATAAAAACAAAGTCGCTATTGCCAATCCTCGACAACGGCGCCAAAAACTTATTGCGCGTAATAAGTGCTACGCAATTGTGCAAGTATACACGTTGCAAGTTATAGTATAAAAGATATCGTCTCCACAGGGATTGGTGCCACTTCAAGAATCTAGTCTCTTGCACTGTAAAAAGTAAAAACACAAATAAAGGATTATAGGAGTTTAACTAATAACTAATCTAGAAAGCAATAAAGTAAATGAAAAGATGAGATCGAATGAGAGAGAGATAGGCCAGGTTATCGTGAGTTGAGGTGTGATAGCCGATTGGATCGTCTTGGTAAAAGAGTGCACGGGCAACTCAGTTGCCGTGGTAACTTGCACAACGGGGTTGCTTTGGCAACTAATCGATGGTTGCCTGGGCAACTAGTTGGGCAACTACTTGGGCGTCTGGGCAGCAACCTTCAAGGTTCGACAGAGCGTTCTTTAATGGTTTCTTCTTATCCCTAAGTCAAAACTCTAGCTACTTGTGCATGCCTTGATAATACATCCCTGCGTGAATCAAGGGTGAATAACAACCAATCTTGCGCTCCTTTTAGCCGTTGAAATCCTTAACTTATTCCTAAGCCGGATTAATCTTCACCATCAATAGATTGAATAAAGATCATATTCATTCGTTTCTTGAATCTAACTCTCCCGATATTAGATAAATAGATGAAATCACGACATCCTCTCCCAATTCACTCGCAAACAAGAATAAGAACCAAGAATGAATAAACCTTGAATAGAAAAGTGCAAACTCTTATTACCTAAACAAAAACCAATAGTTTCTCACAACCACAAAACACAATAACCATAGCCAAATAGATTTAGTTCATGGCTAGGTTCCAAAGAAACACAAGATAAACAATCCCTAGCATGAACCCAATCGAACAAGAAAGAAAAAGATGAAGAAGGAGGCTTGTCGAAATCCTCCTTGCCCTAGATGCTTGTCGAAAATTCTCTCCTCTTGCCCTCCTTGATGCTTGTCGAAATTCCCCTCTTTTGCTCTCTATTGATTGTCAAAATCTCCATCTTATTTATAGGGCTAGGCCAAAGTCCTTCTTTGAGGAGGAAGTTAAGTTGGAATTAAATTATCTTTAAAGAATATAATTCTTTATTATAATTGTATTCCTACTAGAACTTCTCCTATCTTCTTGGAATTTAATTCTTCTTTAATCTCTGCATGGAAATCAAATTCCTTTGGGTTTGGGCTTTGCTCCATGTCATCTTGGGCTTGTCTAGTCATCAATTTCGACTACCATATCACCTTTGCTCTTGTCGACAATTGCCATGGCAACTGGCTCGGCGTCTCCTTCATGCATTGCCCTGGCAACTAGCTCGACGTCTCCTTCATGCATTGCCCTGGTAACTAGCTCTAGCCTTGCTTTGGCAAGTGATCCTGCACATACACACAAAACACACCAAAGCAGCATCTTTTCCCACAAAAACTACCAAGTTATGTAATCAAGCTCAACGATGGAAGGAAACATGGATTAATGCATGAATGGCTAATTATGCAACTAATATGAGCCTAAGTCTAACAATAATATGAGTAAAAAGGGTAAGAAAAATAGTACTTTTGAACACTTATCACTATGCAATGGATAAGAGGTTTATATAGTACATGTGGTTGATATGCAAGTAGTAGGTAAGAAGATAGAGAATATTCCCAATGTATAGGAATTTTCAGATATGTTTCTTGATGAATTGTCAGGACTACCACCAGATAAAAAGATACAGTCTATAATTGATATTTATTTGGGAACAAAATTAGTATGGATGGTACCGTATGAAAGGGCACCAACTAAATTAAAGGAGTTAAAAGACTCCATTATAAGGAGTTGTTAAATTAAGGTTATATTCGACCGAGTGTAACACCATAGGGTGTTTCGATGTTAATTGTAAAGAAGAAAGATGGTTCATTATGATTAAGTACAGATTATCAACAGTTAAGTAATATAATTATTAGGAACAAGTACTTGTTGTTGAAAATTTAAGATTTGTTTGATCGGCCTAGGGGTATTGCAGTAACTTTTAGAGATCGATTTTCGATCAGGCTATTATTAATTAAAGGTTTAAGAAGAAGATATTTCTAAGATAGTATTTAGAATTGGTTATGGACACTACGAGTTTATAGTAAAGTTATTCGAATATAAATGCGCCTGTTGCATTTATGAATTTAATGAATAGGATATTTTAACCCTATTTGGACCAGATTGGGGTAGTTTTCATAGATGATATTTTGGTATATTCAAAGATGAGAATTGATCATGATTATCATATCTGAATAGTACTACAAATATTGAGAGACAAGAAGTTATATGCCAAATTCTCCAAGTGTGAATTCTGGTTAACAGAAGTTATATTTCTTGCATGTAATATTAATAGAAATAATAAAAGTTAGTCCTAAAAAAAGGGTCAAGTTATTATGAAAGGATGTCCCGGTTGAATGGATTGAGATGTGTCAAGACAGTCTTGAACAATTAAATAAAGTTTTGACAGAATTATCAGTTCTAATATA
Source organism: Hibiscus mutabilis (assembly GCA_019671005.1). Lineage (NCBI taxonomy): Eukaryota > Viridiplantae > Streptophyta > Magnoliopsida > Malvales > Malvaceae > Hibiscus > Hibiscus mutabilis. Next base: position 39,991,856 of record CM033732.1, read on the forward strand.
GCTAGAGCATGGGAAGGAATAAATTTTGTATAGTGATGCTTCATATTGTGGTTTGAGATGTGTATTAATACAAGAAGATCGTGTAGTAGCTTATATTTGAGACAGCTACGACTCATGAAAGAAATTACCTGACACATGATTTAGAGACGATGGCTATAGTTTTTACTTAAGAGATCTGGTGATATTATTTATATGGTGAAAAGTGTTATATTTATATGGATCACAAGAATTTAAGGTATTTGATGGCGCAAAGAAATTTGAACCTGAGATAACAAAATTTCAGGTTAAACCAACTTATTTGTACAGGATTGAGAGCTTATAAGTTAGACAAAGAATGTTTTGAAAGGAGAAGGTAAAGCTGAAATTGGTAAAGTACAAGACTATAAGAGTAAGTCAGATGAACAGTTAGAGTGGATAATTCAGATTTTATATGATATGATTAGAGCTTGTATTATGAAATTCTCTGGATCGTGAGGAAGGTATCTTCTTTTAGCTAAGTTGCTTGAAATAATAGTTATCAAACAAGTATTAGAATGGCATCCTTTGGGATTTTATATGGAGAAAGATGCAAGACTCAACCTAATTGATTTAAGTTACAAGATTGAAATGTACAAAGTGATTCAAAGATAAGTGGAGTTGATCTAGTTCAAGAAATGGAAGACAAGGTAAGAATTATTTAGAACAATCTCAAAGTTGGAGCAAATTGACAAACGACACATGTAGATAGGGAGAAGAAAGCTTAGTCTTAGATTTATTAAGTCATATGAGACTTAAAAAAGGATTGGACCAGTGGCTTACCAACTAGTGGTACCTAAGGATATAAGTAAAATTCATGACGTGTTCTATGTGTCGATTGGATCCTTTACATGTCATTATTCTTGAGGAAATAAAATTACAACTGGATTTGACTATGAAGAAGAACCAGTGAAAAATCTTAGCATACAGAGTTAAAGAGTTAAAGAATAAGAAAATTTTTGCTAGTTAAAATCCTTTGGAGAATCATAAAGTAAAGAAAATCCTTTGAGAAACTGAAGAGAGAATGAATAAACAAAATACGAAGTTGGTTGAAACAAGTAGACGATGAAAATTCGAGGAATAATTTTCTTAAGGGGGAGAAATTGTAATATCCCAATTTTTTGGACTAGTGACCAAATTGTAATTTTTGAAAGTTTAGGGGGTTAAAGTGTAAACTTGGGAAAAGTTTAGGGACTAAAGTGTAAATTTCCCCCAATAAGTGATTTTATTCAGTATAAGGGTGAATCTGATCGAAATAAGAACCTTGATATCAGTTTTGAGAATTAAGATACAGTAAAAGGTATTGAATTTGGATTGAATAAAATTGTTAAGCGTGCTCAAGCCAGGGAAATGTTAGGATGAGTGACCTCCGAGAAGGTCCCATAAAAGTGTTTCTAATTGATATTTTGGACTTAGTAAAATTAAAGAATATTCGAATGGATTTTCGATAAAGGATTTCTAAGAGAAATTTTATTTTATGAAGATTTTCGATAACTATCGGAATAATAGACTGAGTTAAGAAAATTCAGTCTAAGTCTTTATAAAAGGAAAATTTTAAGGTTTAAAAGTATCATATGATAGATAGTGAGTTAAATTGGGTACTTTCAAAGTTGGTAAAAGTTTGAGGAAAATTGAAGTTCAGTGACTAAAATGGAAATTTTGAAAGTTTGGTGGTTAAAGTATAATCTTTGGAAACGTTTAGGGATTAAAGCGTAATTTTCAAAAGTTATGTATTTTAACCCTATAAATGAATAGTTCACCCCAAGAGTGACACTTTTGTGTTACTCGGATTTTTCGTATGAGGCCTATATTAGTGGCTATTAAGCTTTAAAGTTCGTAGGAAGAAAATTTGGAAATCGTATTGAGTGAAATTTGAATATTTGGATCAAATAAATGACATAAATAAAAATCTAAGATATTTTGGGAAATGGCTGGTTGGATTGGAACCAATTTGGTTCAATTTTAATGGAATGACAATTTTCAAGACTTGTTGTAAATAAAGTCTAGTTGGAAGGCAAATTGGTCATTTGTCATGGATGGCATTTTTGAAATATTTTGGAACTTTGAGGGCAATTATGAAAGGTGAAAAACACATGGATTTAATCATGGCCATTGATGTTGATGCGATTGATTCTTGGCCATTATAATAAAAGGGCAAATTAGTAATTTCACTATTTAAAGCGAATTAAAAATTCATTTTAATCTTTAAACATGTGGATTGTTTAAAAGATTAACACATAATTATTTTGTTCATCCTTGGGCTGTTCGAATAGCCAAGAAAGAAAGGGGGGAAAATACCAAAATTTTCCTGGTCCATTTTCAAGGCTTTTGATCAAGAATTCATGCAAGGTTGTTCAAGGTAAAGTGATCTACTCTTCATTCTCTATATTTTGATAGTAAAATTTCATGGAATTATGAATTTTGAGTTAGGGTTAGAAGAGAGAGAAATTAGGGTTTCATGAAATTTTATTAGAATTGTTGTAGTAGATAGTGAATTAAGATTTGTTTTATTGAAAACAAGCTTGAAATCAAGTTAATTTCATGTTGGAAGTTGTAAACCCTAATCTTGAAATTTAGGGATTTGTTAGGGGTTTCGGAATTGATGATGATATTGAAGGATTTTAAGTTGTTTGAAGCTTTATGTTGATGTTAGAACTTAATTTTTGATGTTTGAAGATTAAATTTCTATTAGGGACCAATTCAATTTTTTATGGAATATTAGGGACTAAATTGTCAAAATTTATTTGATGAAGGAAATGAATAAAAGATGTTATTTCAAGCTTGAATTGACAATTTAGGACCAAATTGAACAATTTTAAAGGTTTGAGGATTTATTTGGCATTTTGAAGAAATAAAGGGGTACTTGTGGAAATTATTGTTTTGAAGAGGTATTGAAGAGTGATTCTTGATAATATGATCAAATTAGCTTGATTTGGTAATTAGGGATCAAAATGGAAATTTTTGGAAATTGGAGGACCATCAACAATTCTTGAAAATTTAGGGACCTTTTCAAAAATTCAAGAAAGTTATAGGATTAGTCTTAAATTTATGAATACTTGATAGATTTGATGATTCAAGAGTGAAAGGAAGTTAAAAGGATTGAAATGACAAGGAAGGAAAGTTTAGGGACCTTTTTGAAAATAAGATTTTTTTTAAGGTTGAATTGATAAAGATGGGAAATTAGTGGAAAATTTTCTAAAAATGATGAAATGAGTAAATATTTGGTTTGTACATGAATTAAATGTACAAATGTAAAAGTAGTGACTAAAATGTCATTCTTATAAAGTTTAAGGACTAAAAGGATATTAGTCCAAAATGAAGAGGTAGTATTGGAAATTATTCAAATTGAGCTTGAACAATTGTTTTATGTTCAAAATGGTCATTAAGGACCATAATGAACATTTGGTAAAAATAAGTCGAGAAGTAGGGAGAAGTTAGTATAAAAGTTGAAGCTATGTATGGAAACTGTGTAAAACTGGATTTTGGCAGTGAGTTTGAAAATTCACCACAAATTCTATGAAAAAGGTTAGATGGTAAATTTTATACTGATGTAAAGATTTATTCTTCTAACTTCGTTTCCAACAAATGAAAACTGATTTCGAGTTCCGAGTAAAAAGATATGAATTTTTAAGTGACAAAAGGTCAGAAAACATAGCACCAGTCTGTTCCGAAATTAGCACTGGAAATTGAATTTGAAAATTCGCCATAAATCGTACAAGTTGAATCTGGGCTATTAATTTATATGGGTGAAAATCCTATTGAATCTAGTTTCTTTCAAAACAAACGAAATCGGATTTTGAGTTTTAGATTATTTTACAGAAATAAATATTTGAAGGTAGTACAAAGCTGCCAAAAATGAAAATTTAGATATTCTGTATCTAAAATTAGTTAGTAAGTTTGGAAGAATTATTTAAAGTTCGAAATGGTTATGAAGAACCAAAATGAGGTATTTGACAGTATAAGGAAGGAAGAAATTTATGGAAATTTTTATGTTGAATACTTAGATAACCTAATTGAAATATTGTTAGAAGTGAGTTTAACAAATGTTTATTTACATGCATGTGATAAATGAAGTTGGATTCAAAACAAAAAGAAGATTTGAGGTTCTATAAAGGAAAAGATCGAATACAGTTTAGTGAAACAAGTTAATAAATGGCCCAAGTGAGTGCATTTCTAAATGTTTGCATTACATTGAAAATGGCATTGCATTTCTCTATAATACATGATAAGATACAATGCTCGACATGGCAAGCTTGATGAAATACCAGGTACGAATTGTTGTTATCATAAATGGTGATGCATTATGCATATATGAAATATGGATAATGACAAGATTTAAATGAAACAAGATACACCCCGGGGATCCAAGCCCATAGTGTAAAAGGCACTAACGAGGTGTTTAATATAAGGAGCAAAGATCATTCTCTTGAGTACGTACTCTACAAAGAACTACGGTGCAGATAGGCTATGGGGTTTCCATGGGCTTCTAGCCAGACACATTAATAATAATTCAAGAAGGTTATATGATAAATCACGAGCATGCAAATGACTACATGATGATACATGAATCACATGATAGTGATGATACATGATCTATATGATACATGACACATGAAGTATATGAAAGAATACATGATATGCAAATGATTGCATGAAAAAGTATGATCATGTAAAGTACATGCAAATGATTGCATAATAAATGTATGTTCATGATAGAATACATATCATGCAAATGTTTACATGATAAAAACAATGACCATGTTATGATATATGATGTTATGAAAGTGAGTTCATGACCGTGAAGTATGTTACATAATGAGTATATAAAAAAAAGATACATGATATAAGTTTATTGTGAAATACTTGCCATGTTACAGAGAAAATGAAATGCACTTTATTATGATATACTGTATTTTATTATTTCAAGTTATATACATCAGTTTTATTGTCGCACTAAGTTCGTACTTAGCGTGTGTTTTATTTCACACGTAGGTTCTTCATATCAGACTTAGCAAGGAGGAGCCACTCATTTGGAAGTCAAGTTATCTGTAAGTGAAAGTACGTACATCTTTAAAATAGTCAAGTACTAGTGGGCATGTAATTATATTTTCAAATAACTGTTAGGTAAGCTTTAAAAGTATAAAATTTAAAAATATGAAAGCATAAGAAATTATGAAGTATAAAAATGAAATAATGTTATTAGTACGATGAAAGTAAAATAGTTTGACTCAATGTTTAAACCTTATCACGTAAATTTTTTATAAACAAGAAAGAATCTAGGCAATAAGCGACGTTTTAACCCTGAATGATTTTTCTTTCAAATAACTTAATTTTATCCTTTATAAAACAATTTAGGGTTAAAACTACCTACGATTGTCTAGAAATGATTTCAGATGAAAATTTTGAAAAATGCTATTTACCGATAAAAAAATTAAGCCAGTTTTTAGTACATGTTTTAGTAGCATCTGTAATTTATATTCGTATTACGAGTATACGTTATGGGTGTTACATGAAAATTTTGATGAGAAAGAAATTAGGGTTTATGGACTCAATTGGGGTTTTTGAGATTTTATGATTCCATGTTGAAATTCAGGTTGAAATCAAGCTTTTGTGATGTTAAAATCATGTTATTGAGTTGAGATTTAAACTCTACATATTTTGATTATTATGAAGATGATTAGGGTTTATAGACTCAAGTTGGATTTAGGGTTTGTGATTTTGTATAAATGATATAGTAAGCTTGAATTTGTTATTTGGAAGCAAAACCCTAAATTAAAGGTATAGGGACCATTTCGTCAATTCTGAAAGTTAGAGGAATAATCTGAATTTTTATGATTTTTAAGTGTATTTATGTTATTATTGTAGTTGGAGATGTGAAATTGAAGATAGAATGTTAAACCAATGTTGAATCGAGTTAGTGACCATTTTGACAAACTGTCAAAGCTAAGAGATCAATTCGGAAATGAGGTTTTAGAGAAGGATTAAATCTGAATTTAGTTGAAATAATAGAATTCAAGTAGTAATGTTGATTTGAGGACTAATTTGCAAAGTTAAGAAGCTTGAATCATTATCTTTGCATTTTAGTGACTATTTCAGAAAGAATGAAAAATTAGAAGGAATTATTTTTGAATAATTATTTGATGAAGAACGTGATACATTAGTGGTTTGAATCAAGAAAGGGGACCAAATTGACAAATAGCAAAGTAAGGAGAAGTTAATATAAAGTTTGAAGTTATTTATGAAAATTGTGTAGAAAACTGGATTTGGCAGTAAGTTTGAAAATTCACCATAAATTCTACAAAAATAGTTAGATGGTGAATTTATACCAATGTAAAGATTTGTTCGTCTAGTTTCGTTTCCAACAAACGAAAACTGATTTCGAGTTCCGAGTAAAAAGATATGAATTTTTAAGTGGTGAAAGGTCAGAAAACAGTATGGCCGAAATTAGCTATGGAAATTGACTTTGAAAATTCTCTATAAATCGTACAAGTTGAATCTAGGTTATTAGTTTATATGGTTGAAATTGTCGAATCTAGTTTCTTTCAGAACAAGCAGAATTGAATTATGAGTTTTAGATTATTTTATAGAAATAAATCTTTGAAGGTTGTACAAAACTGCCAGAAAATGAAAATTAAGATATTTTGTATATAATGTTGGTTATCAAGTTCAGAAGAATTATTTGAAGATCAAAATGGCCATTAGGGACCAAAAATAAGTTTATGGACAGTATAAGGAAGGAAAGAAATTTATGGAAAAATTTTATGTTGAATGATTAGATAGCTTAATTGAAATATTGTTAGAAGTGAATCTAACAAAAGTTTATTTATATTCATGTGATAAATGAAGTTAAATCCAAATCGAAAAAGGTTCGAGGTGCTACAAAGGAAAGGATCAAATAGGATTTAGTGAGGCAATCTAATAAATGGCCCAGGTGAGTGTATTTTTAAATGTTTGCATTACATTGAAAATGGCATTGCATTTCTCTATAATACATGATATGATACATTGCTCGACATGACAAGCTTGATGGAATACCAGGTACGAACTATTGTTTGCATAAATGATGATACATGATTCATATGACAATATGATACATGAATAATGATATGCTTAAAATGAAACAAGTAGACACCTTAGGTGTCGATAGCACTAAAGAGCGTCCTTTATGAGGAGCAAAGAGCGTCCTCGAGTACGTACTCAATTTTAGATACTACGACATCAAATTAGAGGCTATAGAGTCCTAACGGACTTGAATCGTATCAGGCACTGATCATGCCGCATTGAAATAGATACTTCGGTATCGTAACAAGATGAATTGAAAAAGTTTATGAATATGCAGATGATTGCATGATAAAAGCATAACCATGAAAGAGTATGTGTTATGCGGATGATCTAATGATAAAAGTATGACCATGGTAGAACATATAATATGCAAATGACTGCATGATAAAAGTATAACCATGATAAAGCATGGGTTATGTAAATGATTACATGATAAAAGCATGACCATGGTAGAGTACATGATATGTAAATGATTGCATAATAAAAGCATGAACATGATTGAACATCTGTTATGCAAATAATTACATGATGAAAGCATGCATTTGATAAAGAATATGTTAAGCATTAGATAATACATGGCTCATATGATAGCGGTAATACATGATATCATGTCAATATGACATGCTTGCCATTTATAGAGAAATATAATGCACTCTTACATGATATACAGAATTTGCATTACTTCATGTTTTGATAAACTAAAATTAAACGCCTCACTAAGTTCGTACTTAGCCTGTGTTTGTTGCACACGTAGGTTATGTTAGAGTACCATGAAGAGGAGTCAAGCGTGCTGATCAAGTTACAATCTGCAGAACATCAGCAAGACATTCTAAATTATGACAATCTCTAGTGGGCATGTAAACTATTTTCTTGCTGATAGTATATGATGCATTAAATTGAATAATAATGATAGTCTAAATAATCAGTTAGACGATGAATCGTATATGGATAAAAAATTTAAGCTTAACTTTCAGTAGCATGTTTAAGTAACATCTATAATGTATATTCAACTACGAGTATACGTTATTGGTGTTACATAATATACATGATATATCAAGCAGAATTGACAGACTCGACTCAAACTTGAAAACTAATCAACTAATTACTAAAATTTTTGAGTTATTCGAGTTATTCAAATTTCCATTTTACAACTCAAACTTTATTTGAAATTTTTTCAAGTCTAGTTTATAAAATGACGAGTCGAGTCAAAATGAGTCAGTTTTTCTCGCATCGATTCGAGTTAAATAATTCATTTTTTCGAGTCGCATTTTGCCCACCCCTACCCTTGAGTTAGAATCAGACATCCATTTTGCTGGAAATTGCTCCGAAGTCCACGAATATGTTATTTTTTTTGTTTTGTCTTGCTGATCTCCCTCCTCCTCCGTCGGATGGATCCCATTTAACATTATATTGCCTTTTTTGTGTCGATGAAGTTTTCTATCGTTCGCATCTTGGAGATTTTTCTCCGTTCGCCGGTAAATGGCTACAACGACGCTGGAAAAATTTAATAATTTTTTATTTTAAATATTTTAAATTTAATAATAATAAATGATTTTATTTGAATATTTAATAATAATAATAATAATAATAAATGCCATTTGATACTAAAATAATAAAAAAATAGTGTGACTAAAACAAGAGCATTATGAAAATTCAGTTATTAAATTAAAAAATTTAAAAGTTGAATGACCAAAATAGTATGAGAAAATAGTTTAGTGATGATCTGTGTATTTTACCAATTTAAAATTCTTTGTGCATTGCTTTAACAATTTTTGGATAATTATACCACTTGTCACTTTTTTTAGTTTTATCTTATTTTGATTATCAAATTATCAAAAAGTTATGTGCAATCACTTATATTATCTATTTGTTATAATTTGATCATTAAGACATTTACTCATGCTAATTGATGACGTGGTTTATCAATGAAATTATTAATTCTTAATTTGATCCTTGAATTTTAGATAATTATTAATTTGATCTTTTTATAATATTTTAATTATAATTCTATAAAAAAACCCTTAAAAGTTGCCCTTGTTTACAGAATCACCGCTTCTTCTTCTCCGACCGGAACCAACACCAAAAATGAGGAATCCTTATATTTAAAATCCTTTTACTCCTTGAATCCTTACAAAATACATGGTTGGGGATTTGTGGTTGCCTATGCGAAAATGTTGCTTCTTGCACGGCTAAAATTTCTGGACTTGTGCATAAATTCCTAATATTTTTGTATTTTCTTTGTACCTTTTATTAGGGGTGAACAAAACTCGACTCGAAAAAACTAAAATTTTTAACTCGACTAATTTTAATTCGACTCGAAATTTCATAAACTCGACTTGACTCGAAAAACTTTCAAATAAAGTTTAGTTGTAAAACGAAAATTTGAATAACTCAAAATTTTTAGTAATTAGTGGATTTGTTTTTAAGTTCAAGTTGAGTCCCTCAATTTCTCCTTATATACACACACACACAAATATGAAGAAATATATGTCACATATGAAAAAAAAATATGAAGATTATATTTTGATACACAAGTTGTATAAATTTTTTTTACGCAACCCTTCATATTTAAATTATAAAATCTAAAACCTAAATTTCTAATCGTAACACCCTAAAACCTAAACCTTAAACCCTAAATTCTAATCATAAATTTTAAATTCTACACCCTACAACCTAAACCCCTAAACCTTAAACCCTAACCTAAATCCCTAATCCCTACAATTGAAAGGCTTTTGTAAACTTGTGTATCAAATTATTTTACTATATATATATTTAAATTAAAATCAAACTGTACTATAATATGATAAGTAATTACAATTAAATTTGGATAGGAACTCGAAAACTCGACTTGAATCGAAAAAATTTCAAATAAAGTTTGAGTTGTAAAATATGACGCTTCAAATCAAATAACTCGAATTTTTTTTGACTCTGTAATATCCCAAAATTTTGGTTAGTGACCAAAATGTAAATTTTGAAAGTTTAAGGGTTAAAGTGTAAAATTTGGAAAAGTTTAGGGACCAAAGTGTAATTTTCAAAAGTTATGTATTTTTACCCCGTAAATGAATAGTTTACCCTCAAGAATGACATTTTACTTGTAGTATTGGCTATAAAGTGATAAAGTTTGGAAGAATATACGGATAATCGGATCAAATCAAATATCCATGATATTTTGAAGGATGATAAGCCAATGTTGATTATGTCATTTTACATGTCTAAGATATTTTACTTGTGTTTGAAGAATATGAACCCTTGGATTTAATTTGATTTTCCATGCTAAATATGAGCCGTTGGATGAAAAATGGCAATATAGTAATTTTGGAAAATCATAAAGGCAAAGTTAGTAAACTACTAAATCAAGATTTAAATTTAGGTCATTGGATGAAGGGTGATGATACGAGAAATATTACAAAAATATAGAATTTTCGGAATAGATTCGATAGCTCGGTAAAGGTAAAATCGTAGTAGAAGTATTTTGTGAATATCAGAAAATCAGATTGAATTGAAATTTCAGATGCTGTTCCATAATCCATGGAAAATCATAAAATGATATTTATGGAATGATGGTCGGTTGAGGAGGAACTAATTTAGTTAGATTTTAATGGAATGGCAATTTTGAAACAAGCTAGTAAATAAAGACTAGTTGGAGGGCAAATTGGTCATTTGACAAGGATGGCAATTTTGAAATATTTAAAGTTAAAAGGTCTATTTTTGGAGGAAGAAATTTAAAGAATAAATCTTGGCCCTTGATTGAAGATAAAATCAATCTCAACCGTTGGATAAAAGGGCACTTTTGTAATTTCCCTATTTGAATGAATTTAAAATTCATTTATATAATACAAGTGGCATAATTGGAGAAATGGAAAATTAAAAGGCCAAAAAAAGATGAAGCTTTCTTCATCTTCCATTTTCGAAAGTATGAAGGAAAAGGGAGAAAATTTTCTAAGCTCGATTCAAGCCCAAAAACTCAATTTTTAGGTAATCTTTCGAGCTACAAAGTTGTTCTAATCTTCAAGCTCTACTTTTGATGTACTTAATTCATGGAATACATGCTTGATTGATGAGAATTTTAACGAATGAACATGAACGAATACGAACAAGCTACATTCCTTAATGAATGAACACGAACAAGAAATTTTTTGTTCGTTTATGTTCGTGTTCGTTCGGTTAAAGTTAAACGGACGAACATGAACACACCCTTGTTCATGTTCATTCGGTTCATTTACAAGCCTATTTAAGCGTCTTATTTTACTCTCTTGGTTTTTTTAGTTCATTAAACTTTATCCTTGGAGCTTCATCTTATCACACCTACTCTTCAGACCTGAAGATGGAGTGGAGAAAATAGTCCATCTCCGAGCCCTACAAGCAGAGTCATCCTATGAAGACTTTCATTCCCTCTTATGCTAATATTATTGTTCTTACTAGGGAAAGTTAAATGGAGCAAGCACAACTCACCTAGTGTACTTAGCTAGCAAAGCATATTAGAGTATCCCTCAGTAGTTTACCCTTGGCATCGAGTTTAACATTTAATTTGATCATTTTATTTTTTTCTCGATTTTTTATGAGTTTCAATTTATGCATCTTATCGCTACATTGAGCATTCAGTTCATTATCAATAATTTATGCTATGGCATCATAGAGTCAACCTAGAGTTTCCCTAAGGCTTCTTAAGCTTTTAGAGAGCATGCAACATGTGAAATATAAGTACAATAGTTTCAACCCTAAGTTCAAATCATTAGAGCTTTTAACATATTGCAGAATACATTAAGCACAAGTTCATCACATGAATATCATCATTAATATAGTAATAGTTTCAATCCAATAGAACCATAGCAAAATTGTTACCCAACAGAACCCTAAAAAATTTACCTAAGACAATATATAAAAAAGAAAAAAGATATTTTTACTTAAGACAACCTCCCCCAAACTTGAGAGAAACATTGTCATCAGTGAAAAAACATTAAAACAAAAAACAGAATATAAACATGCAATATGAAAGCTAAAAATGGCAAAAACTAAAAGAAATAAAAAAAACAAAAGAAAAAAATGTTACACAAGGAGTTACTGGGGTGGGAAGGTGCAGTTCGTCACTCCTGGCTCTTAGTTCTTTTGTCCAGTATGGGGAGCAGAAGATGTAGGCACTTGTGGGGTCTGTGGTGGTGTAGAGGATGCAAGGGCATCCTATGGAGTGGAAGTAGTGGTGTAATGTAACGCCCCATTCTCGTATCCGTACACCGAACACGATTCAGAAATGTCACAGAAATTTAAAGATTTTCTTGCATTAAAATTTGGGACTATTTAAAATTTTCAATAACTTATAAGTAATTATATCAACATATCAAGATTACTAACATAACACGTAATGGCAGGCCGGTTTAGTAGTTTAACAAAATAGACAAATTATTTCGTACATGCCACTATTCATAAAAAAAACAAGGATGACATAGATACCGAAATAACATGTCGATAGGATATCTCTTTCGATAGAGATGTTGATGCAACTGCTCCGCTTCTACTTTCAATTACCTACGTGTATAACCAAAATACATGCTAAGTATAACTTAATGAGGCATAAGATGAGTAACATATATAAAAATGCTTAATAAAATATGATACTTTCACAAGCCTGATATTCTTTGAATCATACATTCTGTAATGCAAGAAAGCATAACATAATCATTCTTTGACTTAAAAGCTTACTTCATTTCATGAAATCATATAGCCCAAGGTGAATATCAAGTGATTAAGGTATGAGTCGTGTACTATAATGCACTATCCTTTACGGGCTACACGAAGTGTCAAATAAAGGCGCCACAGTAAAGTGACAAATACGGGCGACACAAAATGTCGAATACAGGCGCCACAAAATAAAGTGATGAATACGGGCGACACGAAATGTCGAATACAGGCGCCAAAAAATAAAGTGACAAATACGGGCGACACAAAATGTCAAATACAGGCGCCACAAAATAAAGTGACGAATACGGGCGACATGAAATGTCGAATACATATTAAATTCATAATAGTATACCACAATATAATCCAACTCAATATTCCATCATCTCCTCCAAGAGCTAGCAACAAAGGAATTATCATCAAGGAACCAATGAACTCTTAAAAAAGGCTAGGTGAGTGTAGTTGAGTCTTGGGAATGGCTAGGTGCCTTCCCTATGTCTTTTTCCATTGGTCTTTACATTAACAAACACTTTTCTCAAGGCATGACTATATGGAAACTTCATGGAAATCATGTATGGTAAGATTGGTAAGTTCATTGCATTACAAAACATGATAATTGAAGTCATTGATATGCCATTGAACATTGAATAAGTCATTGATCTCATGGAAAACATCATGGACCTTTTGGAAATGTCATAACTTCATTAAAAAGAATGTTGATCATTGAAATACGTGCATTGATCATTGAACTTGTCATGGATATCATTAAATCTTGGAATTATTGGACTTTTGAATCATTGGACCTTGGATTCGAATGGACATTGGATACAATTGACATACCATGAGCTCATTGGTACGAATGGACATTGGTCCTAGGCTATAGCCTCTATTTGGTGAGGAAAAGGGATGTTTATGCTTTGGTCTTTTGGCGAGGAGGAGGGTTACGACCATTCATTGATTTCATGGACTTGGTGATGATGTGGACTTTGTGTATCCATTATCGCATATTGATCCAAGGGATTAAATTGTTAAACAAACATGAATTACATTGATTTCTAGAACTTCATGGATGTATTGTGTAATTGAGATGCATTCTCATTGATCATGTGTTTTAGCATGCTATTGATGTTGTTGACATGTCCATATTATTCATTTCATGGTTATTTGGATACCTCACTAGGCAATTTATGCCTAATGCATCTCATTTCCATACATTTCAGGTTGTATGGATTAAAGCTCGAGGATCGGGATAAGTGAAGGTTTTGCAAGTCACTAAGCCATTTTGCAATGTACTTATAGCCTTTAAACTCCTAGCTTGGTGGCATAGTGTTCTATAAGTCTTAAATGCTCTTTTGATGTGTAATCTGGTTTTGGGACCTTGGTATGCATGACATGGCCTAAAATGAACTTATAAGTGTTTGTAAAAGTGATTAAAATGGCATCTTTGGCATGTTATAGACAAAACATGGTAAACGAATTTGAAATGCTTTGAAAATTGGTATGCATCTAGAATGATAAAATTATAAGTTGTCTATAAATTTTCATAGACTTTGGAACATATTTGGTAGGTCAAATTCTTAATAAACTAGACAAAATCTTCCACTACAAACCCTTCCGTATTGATGCGGGTGATGGCATATCGGTACGACTATGAATAATTGGACACAGTACAAGAGGCGTATCTATACTGCACAATGCATATCGATACAAAGTTTGGCTGCTAGAATTTTAGGTTCAGCTCTGTACCGATACATTTTGGGTGCGTATTGGTACACCACATTGAGATTATAAATGAATTTAATCGCGTACCGATACCTTTTGATCACATATCGGTACAGGTCCATAGGAATCAACGGTATTAATGGTCATTGCTAGGCATACCGATTCACTTTGATGAGTATCGGTATGGGTCCTTACCACTGGAAAATTTGGATGTTGTGTCAGCCATAGCGTATCGATACGGCTCTTAGGTGTATCGATACCCTTGCCTTAAAATTTGATAAACCTTCATGGAAAGCCCTTAAAAATTATTGTTAACTTTCCCAAGGTTATAAAAGTTTTTAATCTGATTCAAACCATGCTTTATCCTAAATTTCTCTAGATAATTGAACATAGTATTGTATCGGTCATCGTTCAGGTTTCGGTAACACTTTCTGATTCAGTTTTCTGCCAGACCGAATAGAGGGTGTTGCATGACTTCTATCTTGGCATTGTCTACTTTGATGCCCTTCTTGGAAATACAGTGGCCCAAAACAATGCCCTCAGCAACCATGAAGTGTCACTTCTCCCAATTAAACACAAGGTCAGTTTCCTCAAATCTTTTCAACATCATGGCAAGGTTTCCTAAGCACTGATCAAACGAGTCTCCAAAGATCGAGAAGTCATCCATGAAGATCTCTAGAAAGTTATCCACTATGTCCGAAAAGATGGCTATCATATAATGCTGAAAAGTTGCTAGAGTATTGCATAGGCCAAAGGGCATTCGGCGAAAGGCATAAATGCCATAGGGACATGTGAATGTTGTTTTCTCTTGGTCCTCTGATGTTATAAGAATATGGTTGTACCCGAATTAACTGTCTAGGAAGCAATAATAGGGCCGCGAGCTTGTCAAGTATTTGGTTGATAAACAGTAAGGGGAATTGATCATTCTTTGTGGCTTTGTTCAGCTTTCGATAGTTAATATAGATCTGCCATCTAGTAACAGTTATATTTTGGAAGGATTTCATCGGCATCATTCTTTTATCAAGGTCATGCCTCCTTTCTTTGGCACGCATTGGACATGACTCACCCAAGAACTATCCGAGATAGGGTAGAAAATTCCAGCATTGAACCATTTAATTTTCCCTTATAACCATATTCCTCATGATAAGATTGAGTCTCCACTATGGTTCAATCGAGCTGTTGTGACCTTGTGCAAGCAAAATCTTATACATATAAAGAGTAGGGCTTATGCCCTTCAAGTCAGCAATAGTCTAGCCAGTAGCTTTTTATGTTAAGTCAAAACATGCAATAATTTATTTTCTTGGTTGGATGTCAAGCTAGCAGATATAATTACAGGCAGCGTATCATTCTCTCCTAAATATGCATACTTTAGTTGTGGGAAACGAGGTTTTAAATCAAGTTCAGGTAGAAGCTCTAGTGATGGCTTAGGATATTTAAATTCTAAAAAACTCTAAAGGTTCAAAGGGCGTACCTAGACTACTGAGCACAACATTGGATTGTTCAGTTTATTCCTTACCTTCTGATTGCTCCGCAGCATTGAGTACATTGCCACATCATATTTCTTGAAGGTTTTCTTTGACTAAGGTTTCCTCGCGATGCACAAGCTGGCATTCTTCATATTCATCTGCGAACTTGAGAGTGCTGAAGACATTGAGTGTGATATTTTGGTCATTCATCTTCATAGTAAACTCACCCTTTTCACAATCAATCACAATACAGCCGATAGCAAGGAATGGTCTTTCGGGGATGACGGGAGCATTCTCGTCGGCCTCACAGTCAAGGATGATGAAATCTTCTTGGAAGACAAATCTATCTACCTTAAACAAGACATCTCTAACCTATCTCTCGGGTCAAATTTAGGAACGATCGGTCAATTAGAGGATCACCGATGTAGGCTTGGCTCTTGATACGTGTTTAAAAGTACTATTTTCTTACCCTTTTTACTTATATTATTTTTAGACTTAGGCTCATTTTAGTTGCATTGGTAGGTATTCATGCATAATTTCCTAGTTTCTTTGGTTATCGAGCTTGGTATTGCATTTGTTTTGTTTTTGTGGAAAAATCGTTGCTGGTGTCCTTTATTTTGTGTAGGACAAGATTGCCGTGGCAAGTAGGGATTACCATGGCAACTAAGGAGAATACTGAAGGAGTTGCCGAAGCTGATTGCTGTGACATATCTAGATAAAATTGGATAATTCCTCTTATTTTCAGGATAAATACGAAAAGCAAGGGATAATTCCCCACATTTGGATTTACACGTAGAGTTGGATAGAGATAAATGCTCTAATTTTGAAGACTTTTCTACAAATAAAGATGAAAGAGATTAATTATCTCTTATTCAAATTAATTCAAGCTTATTCCTATCCTCATCAACAACAAATTTGATCACATCAACTCTATAAACAGAGATCAAATCGCAGATCAAAAGTGGGAGTCGATTCTAGGGAATTAGATCGCAAGCTCTATCACGCACGCATCTTTTATTCTTTATGCGATCCACGTCTGTGTTTTATTTCTTTGTATTTTCTTTTTACCCAGCCATGAACTAGTTTAATTTGGCTTGGGTTATTTGTGTTTTGTGGTGTGGTAAACGATTGGATGGTTTAGGTTTTTTATTTTAATAAATTCGAAGCTTGTTCATTCTTGATTTCTTATTTTTCATCTTGAGAGAATTGGGAGAGGATCTCGAGCGTTATCCATTTATCTAGGCTCGGGAGAGTTAGATTCAAGAAACAAATGAACATGATTCTCATTCAAACAATCGTTGGTGAGAATTAATCCACCTTAGGAATAAGGATCGAATTTCAATGGCTAAGAGGAGTGTAAGATCGGTTGTTGTTCACCCAAGGTTAACGCAGGGATGTATCACCAACGCATGCACAAATAACTAGTTCTTTTGTTAGGGATAACAAGAAGACATTGAAGAACGCTTCACCAAGCTTTGAAGGAAGGAACCCAGTTGCCGCGGTATAAATAGTGACCTAGTTGCCCCAACAATTCAGCAGGTCTTAGTTGCCACAACAATTGAGTTGCTTAAGCAATCTATTGCCACAACAATCCATTCAGCCATTGCACCACTACTCACGATAACCTGACCAACTCCCTTTAATCGATTACTTCTTTCTATTTACTTAGTTTATTTTACTTAATATTCATCACCATCAATCTATTTATTTTACAATGCAGTAACTTAAGCTGTAACACCCCAGTTTTGGGTTTAGCAGTTTTAAGGTTCGGTTCGAGGGTCCGATGGACCAATATTAGAGGTTTGAGTTAGTTTCGGGATTAAATCATATTAAATTTTTTGAAAGCAGTAAAAATATGAAAAAAATGCTCTAAAATCATTATTTAATATATTAATGATTGTGACAAAATCAATTTTGGAAAATGAGACTTGGAAATCAGACATTTTGAACTAGTGACTAAAATGAAAACTTTGAAAACTGTTTTTAGTGACTGTTTTGTAAAGGGTCAAAACTTTGAATCTTTAAGGAGCTAATTGCTCAAAATTCTAATCCCATACTTTATCCTTTAATTGGATATTTTAAAGTGTTTTGGAAAATATAAATAGGTTGGTGAGAATTAATTTGATAATTAATTCTTTAAAACAAAAGTCACGTAACTAATTTTCTCTCAAAACCTTTTCTCTCAAAATCTCTCCAGCCAAACAATATTCTTTTCTTCTAAATCTTCAGGTAAATCATTCTATTCTTAAATCTCTTGATTTCTAATAGTTTCACAATGATTTTTAAGTAAAACCTTATTGTTTTCACATGTAAAATTAGCCAATTAAGGGAGAAAGCATCCATTAGCGGTAATGTTCGTTCTTCTCCTCTAATGAAAGGTTCTTTACTGAAATTTCCAAGTTGCTGATCCTTTACAATTTATTTCTATTAAGCTTTGATAGTTTAAGTGAGGGAAATTGGTTTAATTGTGTTTTGATTGGTGAAATTGGTGGATTTCCGAATTGGACCTGTTTTGCTGGGTTCTTGATCAGGTTAGATCATGATTTTGATGTTTAATAATGTTAAAAGCTTGGATTTAACACTTTAATCCCGAAACTAGTTGAATCTCTATTATTAAAGGTTGTTAGTTAAGGGTTTTGTGATGTTTTTGGTGTTTAATCATTGCAGGAAGTAAAAAGATGTTGTAAAAGGGTTTCCAGATGTTAATTGTTGAAATTTGATGTATTGAATCACTGTATTGTGGTTGGGTTAAGATTGGAAGCTGTTTGAGGTTGATTTCGATAAGTGTCAGATGGTTTTTGAGTGGGCAACTTGTGAGTTGCATGAATTTTCTTTGAGGCAATGGTTTGAATGCATTTTGATGCATGTTTCCTCTGGTTTTGTGTGATAAAAAAAGGGGATAATTAAGGCGAAGTAGCTTGAGGTGGATTGTAGCTTGTCGAGAGCTCGATTTGCTTTGACGAGCAAGGCGAAGTGAAATCGGTGAGTGGAAACTGGTTTTAAATGAATCCTAAAGGTTTACAAATGAGTTGGGTGTTAAGTGCTCAAAAGTACTATTTTTATTACCCTTTTTATTCTTATTATTGCTAGACTTAGGCTCATATTAGTTGCATTATTAGTCATTCATGCATGTTTGCATCGTTTCCTTGGAGGACAAGCTTGATTTCATATTTTGCTTAATTTTGTGGAAAAAGATACTGCTTTGGTGTGTTTTGTGTGTGTGCAGAATCACTTGCCAAAGCAAGGCTAGAACCAGTTGCCAGGGCAATGCATGAAGGAGATGTAGAGCTAGTTGCCAGGGCAATGCATGAAGGAGATGCCGAGCTAGTTGCCAAGGCAATTTTTGACAAGGAATAAGATGATATGGTAGTCGAAATTGATGACTAAATAAGCCCAAGACATGGAGCAAAGCTAAATCCCAAAGGAGTTTGATTTCCATGAAAAAGTTAAAGAGAAATTAAATCCCAAGAACATAGGAGAAGTTCTAGAATGAATTTAAATATAATAAATAATTATATTATTTAAAGATAATTTAATTCCAACTTAACTTCCTCCTCAAAAAAGACTTTGACCTAGCCCTATAAATTAAAGGCCATGCCGTCAACTCCAAACGGGGAGAGAGGAGAGAATTTTCGACAAAGGCAAGGGAGATTTCGACAAAGCTTTGGAGAGATTTCAACAAGGCTTCAACCATTCTTCATATTTTTCTTCTTTTCTAACTAGGTTTATGCTAGGAATTCTTTGTCTTGTGTTTCTTTGGAACCTAGCCATGAACTAAATCTATTCGGCTAAGGTTATTGTGTCTTTTGGTTGTGAGAAACAATTGGATTTTGTTTAGGTAATAAGAGTTTGCACTTTCAATTCAAGGTTCACTCATTCTTGGTTTTTCTTCTTGATTGTGAGTGAATTAGGAGATGATCTCGTAACTTCATCTATTTATCTAATATCGGGAGAGTTAGATTCAAGAAATGAATGAGTATAATCTTTATTCAATCTATTGATGGTGAAGATTAATCCAGCTTAGGGATACGTTAAGAAATTTCAACGGCTAAGAAGAGCGCAAGATTGGTTGTTGTTTACCCTTGATTCACGCAGGCATGTATTATCAAGGCATGCACAAATAGCTAGAGTTTCGACTTAGGGATAAGAAAAAACCATTGAAGAACGCTCTGCCGAATCTTGAAGTTGCTGCCCAGAAGCCCAAGTAGTTACCCAGCTAGTCGCCCAGACAACCATCGATTAGTTGCCAAGGCAACCCCGCTGTGCAAGTTTCCACGGCAACTGAGTTGCCCTTGCAATCTTTCACCAAGACGATCCAATCGGCTATCACACCTCAACTCACGATAACCTGGCATATTTTCTCTCATTTGATTACATATTATTTTACTTATTTGCTTTCTAGTTTAGTTGTTAGTTAAAACTCCTACAATCTTCTACTTGTGTTATTTTACTTTTTACAGTGCAAGAGATTAGATTCTAGAAGTGGCACCAATCCCCGTGGAGACGATATCTTTTATACTATAACTTGCGACGTGTACACTTGCACAATTGCGGAGCACTTATTACGCGCAACAAGTTTTTGGCGCCGTTGCCTGGGATAGCGACTTTGTTTTTATTTTCTTGCACTTTTTTTATTTTTCTTGTTTAAGATTCAGAGGGTTAACAAACTTTGGTTTTGCATTGGTATATGACCAGGGCGAGACCGATTACACCATAATACCCCTTTGATCTAGAAATTGAACTAACCTTACAAAGATTCAGACGAAGGTTAAGAGTAGCAATGGCTAATCAAGACGGCAATATGAATCAAGATGTTCCAGCAGGAGGAGGAGTGATTCTTGCACGAAACAGAACTATTCGAGACTATCTTGAAAAAGATCTTGAAGGACTTAATCCAGGAGTTGTCACACCTGAAATTGAAGCCGATCACTTTGAATTGGAACCGGTAATGTTTAATATTATCAACACAATTGGTCAATTTGGCGGCTCAGCAACTGAAGATGCACGACAACATCTTAAATCTTTTCTCGAGATTTGCAACTCATTCAAAATACAAGGAGTCACCCCCGATGTTTTACGACTAAGATTATTCCCCTATTCACTGAGGGATAGGGCGAAAGCATGGTTGAATAGTATTCCTGCCGAATCAATAAGATCTTGGACCGATTTTTGTCATGATTTCCTTGCTCGATTTAATCCTACAAACTTGACTGATAAGCTTCGTAACGAAATTACTTCTTTTCGGCAGGCAGATGATGAATCCATGTATGAGGTCTGCGAGCAATATAGAGAACTTCTACACAAATGCCTCCTACACGGATTCCCAGTGTGGACACAAGTAACAATGTTTTACAATGCTGTGAATACAACAACAAGGATGATGCTAGATGCCTCAGCAAACGACATACTCCTAGATAAGTCGCAGGAGGAAGCAATGCAATTTCTAAACAGGCTTGCCAAGAATGATTATCAATTCCCCTCTGCTAGAAGAGGAGGAGTTAGACGCCAAGCCACAATACATGAACTTGGATCATCAGACTCAATTTCGGCACAATTGGCCACTCTAACCAAGATGGTCCAGAACATGCAGAAACCAAACAACACACAGGAGGTCAAGATAATGGATTCCTTTTGTGAGTTATGTGGTGGTAACCATGATTCTTCTGAATGTATGTAGAATCCGGAATCTAGCTTCTATGTGGGGAATTAAAACCGGAACAACAATGTGATGTCCAATACATACAATCCAACTTGGAAGAAGCACCCGAATTTTTCATGGAGTAATCCCAACAATGCTTTAAGCCAGAACAATTAGAATACACAAGCATCGGGATTCCAGCAGAATATGCCACGGCAACAGTTGCTGCAGCAACAACCGACAACATCTAGTTCTTTGGAAAATTCTCTCAATGCTTTTATGTTGAAAACTGAATCTTATATGGCTGAGAATAGTAACTTCATAAAAAGAACTGATGCTTTTATTAACAGGACCGAGATGAGATTGTAAAACCAAGAGGCTGCAATCAAATCATTGGAAAATCAAGTCGGACAATTTGCTCAAAACCTGAATACTAGACCGCAAGGAGGTTTACCTAGCGATACTGAACTCATTGGAATGACAGTAAATACAAAGGCACGGTAAATCGCCTTCGTCTTAAACCCGAGGAAAAATTATGGAATAAGTTTGTTAAAACTTCTTTAATGCCCATAACACACAATACCACCGTTGATACACCTCGCCTTTTGCTCATACATTCTATCTTGCATAATCGCATCATTAACATTGGAAAAATTATTTGTGATGAGATTTTTTTATGTAGCACAAAAGACAATGTTCTATTTTCTTCCCTTGCTTAATTTCTAATCTTTGCAAGGAGATGCACGTCCCAAGTGAGTCCACTGATAAAAAGGCCCTACCAAAGTCCGGTTGGAATTGAGCAAAAATTTGAAAGCTAATAAGAGAAGCACCGGTAAAATCCCCAACGCCTCCAATTGCCGCGGCAACTCCTGCCACCTCGGCAACTCCTAATGCTCAAACAACTGATGCCCGGGCAACTCGGTCAGCAACCCCAGGACAACTTGAAGCACTCTTACAACCGTTGAAGAACTGCCTTAAACAAATTAAAGACCGCGAATTAATGTTCATGTGATACATGAAGGATCACAACAATGCCATCACCCAAGTTATCTTGGAAAAGTACCCGGACAGCCGCGTACCGTTCCTCATCTTTCCTGCCGAAATCTTTGCCACAGTAACCAATGAAGCAGTTACCACGGCAACCGCAACAGACAATGTCGCGAAAAAAAAAGCTAAAGACGCCCCGACAACCACTGCAAAATCCAAAGGTAAATCACCTATGCCCGAATCAACTCGTACTGAATCATTGTCTGATTTTTCATAGTCTGACGAGTCCTCCATTGTACCAACAAAGACCACACCAATCGAATCCTTCAAGCCCAAGCGAAAAGCCAATGGCATTGATGAAGAGGACGATGAGGACAACCCCGTACGAGGATCGATTCCACCATCGACAACAAGGAAGCAACCACCGCGTTCAAGCAAAAGAATCAAGACACCGACCAAAAGGAAACTAATCATCCACGACGACGAACTTCCAGAGTAAGTCCTCGTTTGCTTTCTAATTTTCTATATTTTATTTTTATTTTTATTTTTTACATGCATTAAGGACAATGCCTCACTCGAGTTTTGGGGGGGATTATTATTAGTTAGTTACCATGTTTAGTTGCATTCATCTTAAGTATTGCATTTAGGATAGATAAATTGCTTGCCATGCCTTTAGTTAGAACAAGAATTGCCTAGATTTGATGAATATTCGATGATGATTTTGCCAATGTACTTAATTGATAGAACTTTTTATTCTAGGATAAACGTGGAAACACTTAGGATCGTACTATGATGCTAAACTTGATGAAACATTGTGTGGCTAATTGATTTAAGGAATTCTAGCGAACTTAGGTTGATAGTTAATAAGTTGGGGGATTAGAACAAAAATTGGATGAATACTAGAGGTGCCCGAAACCGGCTCTAGTCGAATAAATTAATTAACTTAAGAAAACTAAAAACAAAACACTAGAGGTGCTCGAAACCGGCTCTAGTTAAAACATGTTAAAAGAACCCAATGAAGTAATTTGAAAACCTCTTGTTTGCATAGAATCCAAAAAATCAACTTGCACACAACTCCGCACACACTCACAAGCATTATAGTTTGATTCCGAGTAACTCCTAAGTTTTCTGAAAAATGAAAAGCCAATCATACTTTGTGCCACAGTTCTGAGAATTGAAATCAAGTTCAAAGCTAAGTTTGTGAAAATTGAAGTCTTGGTGGGTAATTATTAGTTTGCATTGCTTGAGGACAAGCAATAGTTTGAGTTTGGGGGTGTGTTAAGTGTCTAAAAGTACTAGTTTTATTCACCCTTTTTATTCATATTATTGCTAGACTTAGGCTAATATTAGTTGCTTTATTAGCCATTCATGCATGTTTGCATTGTTCCCTTGGTGGACAAGCTTGATTTCATATTTTGCTTAATTTTGTGGAAAAATATACTGCTTTGGTGTGTTTTTGTGTTTGTGCAGAATCACTTGCCAAAGCAAGGATGAAACCAGTTGCTAGGGCAATGTATGAAGGAGATGTCGAGCTAGTTGCCATGGCAATGCATGAAGGAGATGCCGAGCTAGTTTCCAGGGCAATTATCGATAAGGGATAAGATGATATGGCAGTCAAAATTGATAACTAGATAAACCAAGATGATGTAGAGCAAAGTTAAATCCCAAAGGAGTTTGATTTCCATGAAGAGGTTAAAGAGAAATTAAATCCCAAGAAGATAGGAGAAGATCTAGAAGGAATTTAAATATAATAAAGAATTATATTCTTTAAAAGTATTTAATTCCAACTTAACTTCCTCCTCAAAAAAGACTTTGACCTAGCCCTACAAATTGAGGACCAAGCCGTCAACTCCAAGGGAGAGAGCAATGAGAGATTTCGACAAGGCTTCAACCATTCTTCATATTTTTCTTTCTTGTTCAATTAGGTTTATGTTAGGAATTCTTTGTTTTGTGTTTCTTTAAAACCTAGCCATGAACTAAATCTATTTGGCTAAGGTTATTGTGTTTTGTGGTTGTGAGAAACAATTGGATTTTGTTTAGGTAATAAGAGTTTGCACTTTCAATTCAAGGTTTACTCATTCTTGGTTTTTCTTCTTATTTGCGAGTGAATTGGGAGAGAATCTTGTAACTTCATCTATTTATCTAATATCAGGATAGTTAGATTCAAGAAACGAATGAGTATGGTCTTTATTCAATCTATTGATGGTGAATATTAATCCAGCTTAGGAATAAGTTAAGGATTTCAACGGCTAAGAAGAGCGCAAGATTGGTTGTTGTTCACCCATGATTCACGCAGGGATGTATTGTCAAGGCATGCACAATTAGTTAGAGTTTTGACTTAGGGATAAGAAGAAATCATTGAAGAACGCTCTATCGAACCTTGAAGTTGCTGCACAACCGCCCAAGTAGTTGCCCAGGCAACCGTCGATTAGTTGCCAAGGCAACCCCGCTGCGCAAGTTGCCATGGCAACTGAGTTGCCCTTGCACTCTTTTACCAAGATGATCAAATCGGCTACACTCCTCAACTCACGATAACATGGCCTATTCTCTCTCATTTGATTACTTTTTCTTTTACTTTATTGCTTTCTAGTTTAGTTGTTAGTTAAACTCTTATAATCTTCTACTTGTGTTCTTTTACTTTTTACAGTCAAGAGAGTAGATTCTTGAAGTGGCACCAATACCCTTGGAGATGATATCTTTTATACTATAACTTGCGACGTGTACACTTGCACAATTGCGAAGCACTTATTATGCACAACACATAACAATTCTGGTACTTCTAAAAGATCAATCTATAGGCATGCTCCCTAAGGCACTCACCAAACATACCAAAACACTCAATTGAACATTTTCCAGCATATGCAACAGTCTAACATAACTCTAGTACTATAATCAACATGTTAGAATCAACAAAGCATGGCATTTTGTCAAAGCTATCAAGATGCATTCCTAGGCAACCACCTAGCATCAACCATAAGCAAAACCGTTAACATGCTTATCAACAACAATTCAAGTCCAAAATAAAACATTAATCTTGCTCAAAAACCAGGAGAAAAATAGAATTACATATTCCAAAAACATTGCGAACACATTGCCTTATTATCCGAAAACTAAAACCGAGTTCGTACTCAAAGTCTTGGTCCTTGGATCACTTTAGACTTTGCCTTTGCTGCCCTTAACCTCAATGCTCTGCATCATTAGGAAAAAGAGAGCGTAAGCACACATGCTTAGTGAGGATGCTCTTAAGACAACGATGCAATTAAAATCCTTTGAAAACTAAACACTTATTTTCGAGCCATGCTTACAACCAAAGCATTACATTGATTCCAAATCAAAACATGCATATCAACATTATGCAAAACCTTTATAAACCACATGCTTAAATCCCAAAGCATTAAATCATATTACCATGCTTAAATCCCAAAGCATTAAATCATGTTACCATGCTTAAATCCCAAAGCCTTAAATCATGTTACCATGCTTAAATCCCAAAGCATTATGAAATAGGTTCAACATATGAAATTTCGTATATTGGCATTTATAGAGACCTCGGGTAGACAATCCTCTACACTTGGATAAACAATCCTCTATTCTTGTATTAGACTTATTTTATTTTGATATAACTAAAAGGACTAACTTGTAAAAAATTGTAAACTTCATATATTCTAATCAAATTTGTCAAAAATACATTTTTAACTTGAACAAACATTTTCTAATTTATTTGACTTAAAATCCATATTGAATATTCTTTAAAAAGGCAACAAAAGTCAAAATCAAGGATTTTTAAGCATAAGTTTCGAAACCCCTTAGTGGTTTCGAAACCAGTATGGCAGTAAGGCTAAAAATTTAGATTTTGGCTATAGGTTTCGAAACCCCCTTAAAGGTTTCAAAACCCTTGTGCAGGTGAGCATTAAATACTCAGTTTTAATGGCTTCCAATGGCTCCAAAGTCCCCCCAATGGCTACAAACGATTAGAAAAGATGAAGAGCATATAAAATGGATCTCCAAACAGTATTGAAACAAGAAAGCCTATCCAAATATTCAAGCAATCAAAAATCCAATTTGTGCTTATTTTCCATCTTTCTTGTAAACACTAGTGTGTTCTTCATTGCAATTCCTCATCTAGTGTTTATTGGGTGTGTGAGAGAGCTTAAACTTTACAAACACCTATCTTGTGAGGATTTTCAAGTTTGCTCAATTGTATTTGTTTTTGGGAAAGGATTCAATAGACTTTAGGTTATAAGTCTATTGAATTGTGTAAGGTTACTCCTTATCCTAAAGGAATGACAAATTAGTGGATTTGTGGAAAATCCTTAGTGTGGTCACTAAGGTATTGGATGTAGACTCCATTGAAGGAGTTGAACCACTATAAATCTCCTTGCAATTAGTTTCTACCATTCTTAAAAATTCCAATTCACCCATCTCTTCGCTTTATTCGATCAATTGCCACACTCATCAATTGGTATAGAGCAAGGCTCATTGGAAGGTCTTAAAACCTCTTGAGAAGATCCTAGAAGTGTGCAATCATCCAGAAGGTCATCCATGGCTTCCACTTCTACTATCGAAGCTTGGGGAGATTCTCAACCCACCAACAAGCCTAATTTCTTCAATAGAGTAAACTATGCGTATTGGAAGAATCGAATGAGGTTATTCATTCAAGCATTTGATCTTGAAGCTTGGAAGATCATTATAAGTGGCTACACCGCTCCAACTAGTGGCATGGAGACATGGAACAATGAGGAAAACAAGAAATTCTCCACAAATGCCAAGGCAATGCATCTTCTATTTTGCACTCTCGGCCCGAATGAATATGGAAGGGTGTCATCATGTTCCAATGCCAAAAAAATTTAGGACAAACTTGAAGTTACACACGAAGGAACAAATAAAGTGAAGGAGACCAAAATCGGGCTCCTCAACCTCAACTACTAGAACTTCAAAATGGACCCCAAATAAGATATCAAAAGGGCTATGGAGAAGTAATCCCCGAAGATAAACTTGTGAGAAAAATGATCTATTCTCTTCCCAATTCTTGGGAATCAAAGAAGATAGCAATAATTGAAGCAAAAAACCTTAAGACTCTCAAATTAGATGAGCTTATTGGTTCATTGCTTACTCACGAGATGACGTCGAAAGGAAAAGAAGAAAAGAAGAAAGAAGTTGAGAAGAAGAAATTTGGAGTTGCTCTCAAATCAACAAAAGAAGAGAGTGATTTTAGTGGAGATGGTGAAGAAAAAGAGATTGCTATGTTTGCCAAAAGATTTAGAAGATTCATGGGTCCAACAAAAGAAAAAGATTTCAAAGAGAAGAGGGATTCAAGAATGATTTCAAGGAGAAGGATCTCATCATTTGCTATGAGTGGAAAAAAGCTGGGACATATCAAGTTTGATTGTCCTCAATTGAAGAAAAATAATTTTGAGAAAAAGAAGCACAAGGCTCATATAGCAACTTGGAGTGATGAAGACACATCAGATGAGGACGAGGATGAAGTAGCCAACTTGTTTCTCATGGAATTTGAAGATGACTCTATGGTAACCTCTACTTCATCTAGTTCAATTGATTATACTATTGATGAATTGCAAGAGGCATATGATGAATTAGCTTTAAAATTTGAAGAGTCAATTTTGAAAAATAAAAAAAATCATTTCAAAATTGAAAAATGAAAACGACTTTCTTTCCAAATCTAATAAGGAACTTGAAAATAAAGTTGAGGAAATGCAAGTGAAAATGAAAGAATTTGAAAACAAAAATCAAGACTTGCACAATTTACTTTCAAGGGTCCATGATGATCATAAAAAAGAACTTGATAATCTTAAAGCTTCTTTTAACAAAGTTTGGACAAAAAGTTTTGATAAAGGTGAAAATTCAAAACCCAACTATGTTAGAAAGAACTTTAATGGGTATAGACATGGTGGTCTCCAAAGATCATATAATAGAGAAATAGTTAAAAGTTTTTGGGTACCTAAAGGACTCATTTCTAACAAAGAATATGATCTTTTGTCTAAATGGATTCCAAAAGGGACTAGAATTTTAGGAACTAATTCTTATGGACCTAAAAGAATTTGGGTACCAAAATATGTATAGTTCCATATTGTAGGTGTGTTGGAGCCATGGTGAGCAAAATGAACAAATTTGAAAGCTCTAGACACACTAGAAGGAAGGACACTTGAAGAGGATGAGGCCTAATCAACCTATCTTGGTTCAAGTGGTAACGTTTTCATTTACATGAAATCTTTACTCATTCATGTTTCGTTATATGTGTTTATATGTTTTAAAGCTTGTTTGAGGTTTCCCATATGTTGCTTTAATGTTTTTAGTGAAGGGAACTTTTATTGCATGAATTGATTATTTTTGGCATTATATGCTTAATTTGATGTCTTTTGGACTTAAAATTAGCAATATTTAATTTTAGTCAATGATTTATGATTTGCATGCTTACATTTTTTCTTGACTTAAATTGATCGTTGTTTATGCTTGAGTGACTCAAAGTGATTCTTAGATGCTTATTAGATACTTGTGTTAAGCTAGTCACTCTTAGTCCAATATGAACCTTTTAGGATCCATCTCTTAGTATGATTGTACAAAAAATTTTAATATTTTCTTAAATTACATACAACTTTGAACTTATTTCAAAGTGTCTTAAATGCCAATAAAAGTCATAAACTCTTTAGAATGCATATTCGGATCAAAGCAACGCTTAAAAATGCCTTTTCCATCGTTTCAGGGTCATAGGTATCGAAACCACTAACACTGGTTTCGTAACCTGCTTGGCAGTGTTGAATTTGGGCAAAAGGTTTTGAAACCTTCCCTTACGTTTCGAAACCCCCATGTTGGTTTCGTAACCATACGGGCACAATCACGGGCTTGAACCGTTTTTAACCCTAAAAATTATTTTTAAAACATCCTAAACCTTATTTTCTTCCACCTAAATGGCAAACACACCAAATACTATTAAATTCTCTCAAATCTTTGACTCTCCTTCATCATTCTTCTTCAAGATTTTGGGTGTTTTCATCATCTTCATCAATTATTCAAGGTAAAATTCATCAAAAACTCATCTTTTTCAAATTTTTTACTTTCAAATTTTTTGATGATGATTTGCTTTTAAAAATGTTTTTCATAATTTAGATCATATATAATTATGTTAGTACTTCATACTTTGTATTTTTTATACATGATTACTCAAAAATTCATGATTTTTTCTTCAAAATTTACAAACCTAAGGTTTTCGAAAATTACATGTTTTTTCAAGGATTTAGGCATTAAATTTGATGAATTGGGTTGATAATTATTTGCTATATATTGCTTGTTTTTGTAGGAGGTTACCCAATTTATATCTAAACCTATTCTAAAAATTTTTCAAACCCTTGCCTACCAAGTGTTTGTCAAAATTCCCCATCTAATTTTTCAAAGCCAATTTTTTCTCATCTTTTTAAATCATGCCTCCTAGAACTATGCCTTCTAGAGCCAAATGTGCTCGCCTTGAAAGAGGTCAAGGTTCTCTTTCTAATCGACCACAACCTCCACCTAAAATTCAAAACCCAAATTTCTTAAATCTTTGTTTTCAAGACGATGAATGTCTAAATCACTATCATCAAATTTATGAGTCAAAGCGTATTAGAGCCGAGCGAACTATCTACTTGAATTTCTTAACCTCTGAGCTCTATAATTTTAAATTCTTTCCTATGTTTGTTGAATGGGGTTGGATGGACTTTCTTGATATAAAACCTCGTATTTTTTATAACCTTGTGAAAGTTTTTTATGCTAATGTCATTCTTGTTCATAAAAATAATTCCAAGGTTACATCTATTGAGTCATATCTTATGGGAATCGAGTTTACTCTTACTCCGGCAAGTATTGTCGATCACCTAGGTGCCCCTAATAGTGGTCCTACAAATGAATCTGAAAGTGTGCCTATTAAATTTGATGATGATAGTCCTACACATCTTTACATCTATGATAGGCTCCTTCACCTTTTCTCCACTTGGTTCTTTCGCCCTTCAGGTGGACGATGCACTCGCATGTTTCATACCGATTATTGGTGGTTGCACCAACTCCGTACCGGTAACCACCCAAATATTGCCCAAATCATCTTCATCTCTCTTGTGAAAATCATCCATAACCTTTATAGCTTCTCTCTCAATTATGGATGTGTTCTAAGTCACATCTTTGAGAAGTTAAACATCGACACCTCCCTTGATCCCTTCATTCATCTCAAGAGCAAGATTGATAAGACTACTACTAAGAAGACCGGTTGGAGGTTCATTAATGATGAATGGGTTCACAAAAACAATGAATATGAAGCTTGCACTGATCCGAGGAATGAACCGGATGCTCCACCTCCCATGACCATTGAATCCATGTATGCGGCTATGGTCACTAGCTTTGACAACATGGATGCATTTCTTCATAGCTCTCATGAGGAGACTACCGGTATGCTTCGAAGCTTGGAAGGTCATGTGACTTCTTTGGAGCATGATATGCATGACATTCGTGGTCATCTCTTTCCACCTTCTTCGTCTGATACACCGGATATTTAGGCATCTTTATGCATTCTTTCTCTATTCTATGACTATATGCTATGGCATTTTGGACTTATTTTGATTAATTTCTTTGGTTTATGTTTTTGAACTTCTTATTCACTTTATTGAATATTTGTGTTATGACTATGATATTATGATGGATTTTATGTTATTTAGATTATGTTGGATTTTATTATGGATTATATGTTAATTTGAATATTATAGTTTATCTTTTTATTCCTTTTTGGATAATGCCCAATGCTTTAATGGCATTTGTTCTTTTGTAGCATTTTATTCTTTTTGCTATAACAAAAAGGGGGAGAAAAGTACGATTAAACAATTTGTTTCAGAATTAGACAATTATGTTGAATTTTTAAACAAATGCCTTTAAAACTTAATTTTCAAAGATTTCATAAAGACATTTAGTAAGGGGGAGCCTAAGTGGGAAAATTTAAAAGTTTGACAAATTTTTATCAAGTGTTTTGTTATATCAAAAGGGGGAGATTGTTAGACTTATTTTGATTTTGATATAACTAAAAGGACTAACTTGCAAAATTTTGTAAGCTTCATATATTGGAATCAAATTTGTCAAAAATACATTTTTAACTTGAACAAACATTTTGTAATTTATTTGACTTAATATCCATATTGATTATTCTTTAAAAAGTCAACAAAAAGTCAAAATCAAGGGTTTTCAAGCGTAAGTTTCGAAACCCTCTTAGTGGTTTCGAAACCAGTATAGCAGTAAGGCCAAAAATTAAGATTTTGGCTATAGGTTTCGAAACCCCCTTAAAGGTTTTGAAACCATGGCCTGTAACGGCTAGTTTTTGGTTTTGAAATAGCCCCGGGTTTCGAAACCCCTTTAAAGGTTTCGAAACCCCTGTGCAGGTGAGCATTAAACGCTCGGTTTTAATAGCTTCCAACGGTTGCAAAGCACCCCAACGGCTACAAACGGTTAGAAAAGATCAAGAGCATATAAAATGGATCTCCAAACAATATTGAAACAAGAAGAAAGCCATACCAAATATTCAAGTAATCAAAAATCCAATTTGTTCTTATTTTTCCATCTTTCTTGAAAACACTAGTGTGTTCTTCATTGTAATTCCTTATATAGTGTTTATTGGGTGTGTGAGAGAGCTTAAACTTTTCAAACACCTATCTTGTGAGAATTTTCTAGTTTGCTCATTTGTTTTTAGGAAAGGATTCAATAGACTTTTGGGTATAAGTCTATTGAATTGTGTAAGGTTACTCCTTATCCTAAAGGAAAGACAAATTAGTGGATTTGTGGAAAATCCTTAGTGTGGTCACTAAGGTAGTGGATGTAGACTACATTAAAAGAGTTGAACCACTATAAATCTCCTTGCAATTTCCTATCTTTGCAATTAGTTTCCACCATTCTTAAAAATTTCAATTCACCCCCTCTTGGCTTTATTCGATCGATTGCCACACTCATCACCTTGGATGAACAATCCTCCATCCATACATCCGATACACGGATAACTCATGATGAACAATCCTCAACCATGCTTATACCATGCCAATGCTCATGATATCTCAAACCTTGCCAATCCGCAAGATTTACCCTCACGTAGGTTAGCCAATCCGCAGAACCTCTGATGGGAAAACCCAATAGTCCAAGTAGCCAATCTGTTATACCTTAAGGACCCATGGAAACGATCGATTCTAAACATATATTATAGTGCACTTTAATCCTACGGCATGCCAACTATTTCTGAATGTTTCTCACCTTGTCACATAGCCAATATATCATTTACAGCACCATTTACTCACTATTTTACAATGTATTACACAAAAACCACATATGCAAACCACATTACCAAAGCAATAACTCATTCCTAACCGGAATGAAAACCAATACTCACTAGCTTTTCATTTACCTTTAAACCATTGTATATGTATTCAAAACCATGCATTTACAGTAAGTAAAACAAACAATGTTTAAAACCCAAAACATGTAATCAACCATGCTCATATCCAATCCGATATTAAAGAGCAAAATAGGGAAAATTACTTCCGAACTTAGTTAAGTGTTTCAAACTTAACCTAAACTCCCAATGTTGCACGTAATATGTGCTCCGCAATTGTACAAGTCGCAAGTTATAGTATAAAAAATATTGTCTCCACAGGGATTGGTGCACTTCAAGAATCTAATCTCTTGCACTGTAAAAAGTAAAAGAACACAAGTAGCAGATTGTAGGAGTTTTAACTAACAACTAAACTAGAAAGCAAATAAGTAAAAGAATATGTAATCAAATGAGAGAGAATAGGCCAGGTTATCGTGAGTTGAGGTGTGATAGCCGATTGGATCATCTTGGTGAAAGAGTGCAAGGGCAACTCAGTTGCTGTGGTAACTTGCACAGCGGGGTTGCCTTGGCAACTAATCGATGGTTTCCTAGACGACTAGCCGGGTAACTACTTGGGCGTCTGGGTAGCAACTTCAAGGTTCGGCGGAGCGTTCTTCAATGGTTTCTTCATATCCCTAAGTTGAAACTCTAGCTATTTTTGCATGCTTTGATAATACATCACTGCGTGAATCAAGGGTGAACAACAACCAGTCTTGCGCTCTTCTTAGCCGTTGAAATCCTTAACTTATCCCTAAGTTGGATTAATCTTCACCATCAATAGATTGAATAAAGATCATACTCATTCATTTCTTGAATCTAACTATCCCGATATTAGATAAATAGATGAAGTTATGAGATCCTCTCCCAATTCACTCGCAAACAAGAAGAAAAACCAAGAATGAGTAAACCTTGAATTGAAAGTGCAAACTTTATTACCTAAACAAAATCCAATTGTTTCTCACAACCACAAGACACAATAACCTTAGCCGAATAGATTTAGTTCATGGCTAGGTTCCAAAGAAACACAAGACAAAGAATTCCTAGCATAAACCTAGTTGAACAAAGACGAAAAAGATGAAGAATGGTTGAAGCCTTGTTGAAATCTCTCCAAAGCTTTGTCGAAATCTCCCTTTCCTTTGTTGAAAATTCTCTCCTCTCTCCCCCTTTGGAGTTGACGACATGACCTTTAATTTATAGGGCTAGGTCAAAGTCTTTTTTGAGGAGGAAGTTAAGTTGGAATTGAATTATCTTTAAACAATATAATTCTTTATTATATTTAAATTCCTTCTAGAACTTCTCATATCTTCTTGGGATTTAATTTCTCTTTAACCTCTTCATGGAAATCAAACTCCTTTGGGATTTAGCTTTGCTCTACGTCATCTTGGGCTTATCTAGTCATCAATTTCGACTACCATATCATCTTATTCCTTGTCGAAAATTGCCTTGGCAACTAGCTCAGCATCTTCTTCATGCATTGCCCTGGCAACTAGCTCGGCATCTCCTTCATGCATTGCCCTGGCAACTGGTTCTAGCCTTGCTTTGGCAAGTGATTCTGCACACACACACACAAAACACACCAAAGCACTATCTTTTTCCACAAAATTAAGCAAAATATGAAATCAAGCTTGTCCACTAAGGAAACGATGCAAAAATGCATGAATGACTAATAATGCAACTAATATGGGCCTAAGTCTAGCAATAATAAGAATAAAAAGGGTAATAAAAAAAGTACTTTTGAACACTTAACACACACCCAAATTCGAACTATTGCTTGTCCTCAAGCAATGCAAACTAATAATTACCCGCCAAGACTTCAATTTTCACAAACTTAGCTTTGAACTTGATTTCAATTCTCAGAACCGGGGCACAAAGTATGATTGGGTTTTCATTTTTCAGAAAACTTAGGAGTTACTCAGAATCAAACTATAATGCTTGTGAGTGTGTGCGAAGTTGTGTGCAAGTTGATTTTTCGGATTCTATGCAAACAAGAGGTTTTCAAATCACTTCATTGGGTTCTTTTAACATGTTTTAACTAGAGCCAGTTTCGGGCACCACTAGTTTTTTGTTTTTTTAGTTTTCTTAAGTTAATTAATTTATTCGACTAGAGCCAGTTTCGGGCACCTCTAGCGATCAATTTTTAGCACATACTAGAGCCAATTTCGGGCACCTCTATCGATCAATTTTAGGCCATACTAGAGCCAATTTCGGGCACCTCTAGCGTTCATCCAATTTTTATTCTAATCCCCCAACATTTTAACTATTAACCTAAGTTCGCTAGAATTCCTTAAATCAATCAAGCCACAACAGTGTTTCATCAAGTTTAGCATCATGGTACGATTCTAAGTGTTTCCATGTTTATCCTATAATAAAAAGTTCTATCAATTAAGTACATTGGCAAAGTCATCATCGGATATTCATCAAATCTAGGCAATTCTTGTTCCAACTAAGGGCATGGAAAGCAATTTATGTATCCTAAATGCAAAACTTAAGATGAATGCAACTAAACATGGTAACTAACTAATAACAATCCCCCCCAAACTCAAGTGAGGCATTGTCCTCAATGCATGCAACAATGAAAAATAAAAATAAAGAAAAGTAAAATGAAAATGAGGACTTACTCCGAGAGTTCGTTGTCGTGGATGATTAGTTTCCTTTTGGTCGGTGTCTTGATTCTGTTGCTTGAACGTTGTGGTTGCTTTCTTGTTGCCGATGGTAGAATCGATCCTCGTACGGGGTTATCCTTATCGTCCTCTCCATCAATGTCATTGGCTTTTCGCTTGGGCTTGGAGGATTCAATTGGTGCGGTCTTTGTTGGTGCAATGGAGGGCTTGTCCGAATCTAAAAAATCAGACCATGATTCAGTACGAGTTGATTCAGGCGTAGGTGCTTTAACTTTGGCTCTTGCATTGGTTGTCGGGGCGTCTTTAGCTTTTGTTGCCGTGGCATCTTCAGTGTTGGTTGCCATGGAAACTGCTTGGGCAGGCGCGGTGTAGGTTTCTGTGGTATCATCTGTTGCGGTTGTCATGGCAACTGCTTCATTGGTTGTCGTGGCAAGGATTTTGGCAAGAAAGATGGGGAACGACACGCGACTGTTCGGGTACTTTTCCAGGATGACTTGGGAGATGGCATTGTTGTGATCCTTCATGTACCACATGAACATTAATTGCTGGTCTTCGATTTGCCTAAGACGGTTCGCCAACGGTTGTAAGAGTGCTTCAAGTTGTCATGGGATTGCTGGTCGAGTTGCCCGAGCATTAGTTGCTTCGGCATTAGGGGTTGCCGAGGCGGTAGGAGTTGCTGCAGCAATTGGAGGCATTGAGGATTTTACCGATGCCTCTCCCATTAGCTTTCAGATTTGTGCTCTATTCTAGCCGGACTTTGACAGGGCCTTTTCATCAGTAGACTCACTTGGGACATGCATCTCCTTGCAAAGATTGGAAATTAAGCAAGGGAAGAAATGAGAACCCTTATCTTTTGAGCTACATACAAAAATCCCATCACAAATAATGTTTCCAATGTTAATGATGCGATTATGCACGATAGAATGTATGAGAAAAAGGCGAGGTGTATCAACGGTAGTATTGTGTGTGGTGGGCATTAAAGAAGTTTTAACAAACTTATTCCATAATTTTGCCTCGGGTTTAAGCCGAAGGCGATTTACCATGCCCTTGTATTTACCGTCGTTCCATTGAGTTCATGGTAGAGTGAGTTCTTGAAGCATCTTGCCGAGTTGCTTGGGCGTGAGTTGATCAACAAAGGCTTGATGCTCATCCTTCTCAACGTAGAGCCCATAAAAGGTGTTGATGTTTTCGGGGCTTATGAGTATAGCCTTGTCACGAACAAAAACATAAGGATTATCCGGGTTAGGTGAGTGAGCATAGAATTCTCTTACCCATGAGATGTTACCCGGTTCCGATTGATGGAAAAAGATTTGCCATTTTTGATGTGCAATCCTTTCGAAGATGAATGGTTCAGGACCGAAATCTTGATGAGAGTTGGAGTATTCAAAGCCTTGTTCTTCGCAAATCTTCCGGCTTTCAAACTTGGAGTGAAATATTTCTTGAACCACCAGTGTAGCAAACTTCTTGTATCTTGGTTCTTTGGAGGAACTTGGATGAACCAAAAATTCAATTTTGGATGCCATGGATGATCTTGGTTGTGAGTTTGGTAAAAATAAAGAAAAGAAAGCAAAAGAAACTAAAGAGTTGCAAGATGAAAAGTAGGAATAGGTTTCTTGGAAATTAAGGGTGATAGATTAAATAGAAAAGAATGGTAGTAAATATGGTGGGTGGGATTAATTTTGGAATAAAGAAGAAAGGGGTTTCAATTTAGGGGAAGGGTGACGACTAGGGGGTTTATTTAGGGTAAATTGGAGGCTTAATATAAGCCTTAGACTCAGCCCATTAATTTCCTTGTTGAAGAAGTTTCCTTCTTGAATTGAAATTCCTCTTTATCTTGAACTCTTTTCCTACAATTCAAAAACAAATAAAATAAGGATTAAAATTAAAGATAAACTAATAAAAGAAAATAAATAAAGATGTGCAAATAAATTCTTAAACTTAAAAAGATAAATATGAAAGAAAGATGTAGTTTTAATATAAAATAAAATAAATAAATCTATCCTAAAAAGAACAAATAACCAAAAATAATAAATAAAAAAAATTAAATAGTTCGAAAAAAAAGAAAAAGAAAATATCGAAATGAGAGCATTCTCATGCATCTCCTAAGGTGACCATTTCTTTGTTACGTTCCACATGGGCACCGTTGTAGTGCTTTAATCTTTGTCCGTTAACTTTGAATTCATGTTCGTCAGTGATGGACTTGATTATCACGACACAATGGGAGAATAGTTTGACAACTTTGAATGGTCTCGACCATCTTGATTTTAGTTTTTTCGGGAAAAGTTTTAGCCGAGAATTGAATAAGAGAACTAGTTGCCCTGGCATGAATTGCCGCGGCAATAGTTTCTTGTCATTCAATTTCTTTGTTTTCTCCTTATAGATTCATGCATTGTTATAGGCGAGTGCACAAAATTCTTCTATCTCATTGAGGTCCAACAAACGCTTTTGCCCGGCACTTTCCCAATCCATATTCACGGTCTTGATTGCCCAATATGCCTTGTGTTCGATTTCCACCGGTAGATGGCATGTTTTGCCATAGACAAGTCGGAAGGGGGACATACCTAAGGGTGTTTTGAATGCAGTGCAATATACCCAAAGTGCGTCATCTAGTCTTAATGACTAATCCTTCCTAGAGGGATTTAAAACTTTCTCAAGTATACCTTTCAATTCTCGGTTGGAAATTTTTGCTTGCCCATTGGCTTGTAGGTGATATGCCGTGGCAATCTTGTGAGATACACCAAAGCGTTGCAACATATTGGCGATAAGTCTATTGTCAAAGTGCTTGCCTTCATCACTAATAATTGCTCTCGGCATCCCAAACCGTGTAAATATATTTTTTTGCTAGAATCGTTGCACGGTCTTGGAATCATTGTTGGGAACTGCAGCTGCCTCAACCCATTTAGACACGTAGTCAACGGCAAGTAGAATGTAGAGGTTGCCGAATGAAGATGGGAAAGGTCTCATAAAATTGATTCCCCACACATCGAACAATTCCACCTCGATGATGTTTTAGAGGGGCATCTCATGTCGTCTAGAGATATTGCTCGTCCTCTGGCAACGATCACATTGTTTGTAAAACTCTTGGGCATCTTTGTACAGTGTTGGCCAATACAAACTGGATTGCAAAACTTTGGCCGCGGTACGTGTTCCTCCAAAATATCCTCCAAATGGTGAAGAATGGCATTGCCGGAGTACATTCTGCTGCTCCTCTTCAGGGACACATCGGCGTATAACCTGATCTGCATATTGTTTAAACAAAAGAGGCTCGTCCCAAAAGTAATGCTTAGCATCATGGCGAAACCGCTTCTTTCCTTGGTGAGTAAGGCCATAAGGTAAAATACCACAAACAAGGAAATTAACTAAATCCGCGTACCAGGGTATTGCCGAGGCATGTGTTGTCGTGGCAACTGCTTCCAAGGTTGCCGAGGCGTGTGCCTTTAGAGTTGCCACGGCGTGCGCGTCAAGCGTTTCTGAGGCATGCGCGTCAAGAGTTGTTGAGGCGTCGAGGGTTGCCAAAGCATGCGCATCCATGGTTGTCGAGGCATCTAGAGTTGCTGAGGCATACGCGTCCATGGTTGCCGAGGCAACTAACAGTTGCTCATCCGAGAATGCATCGCATATCTCTAAATCCACGTCCTTCTCCCTATTGAGTTCTAAGCGTGATAAGTGATCGGCCACTTAATTTTCTATTCCTTTCTTGTCCTTAATTTCAATGTCAAACTCTTGTAAAAGTAGTATCCAATGAATCAAATGAGGTTTGGCATCCTTTTTAGAAAATAGATACTTAATTGCCGAATGGTCCGTATGGACAATTCCCTTTGTACCAATCAAATAGGATCGGAACTTGTCAAATGCAAAAACTACGGCTAGTAACTCTTTCTCCGTTGTTGTGTAATTCACTTGAGCACTATTAGGAGTTTTACTAGCGTAGTATATCACATGAAAGGTCTTACCTGTGCGTTGGCCTAGGACTCCTCCTACCGCGAAATCACTTGCATCACAAATGAGCTCAAAAGGTAGCGTCCAATCTGGTGGATCGACAATAAGTGTCGAGGCAAGCTTTTCCTTTAGGGTTTCGAATGCTTGGGCGCAAGAATCATCAAAATTGAAGACTTTATCCTGTTCAAGCAAAATGCACAAGGGTTTAGTAATTTTAGAAAAATTATGAATGAACCTCCTGTAAAAACTTGCATGTCCAAGAAAGCTTCAGATTACTTTAACCGAACTTGGTGGGGGTAATCTCTCGATCACGTCTACCTTGGCTTTGTGTACTTCAATTCCCTTGGATGAAATCTTGTGGCTGAGCACTATCCCTTCATCTACCATAAAATGACACTTCTCCCAATTAAGGACTAAATTGGTTTCTTCACATCTTGCCAATACCTTCTCTAAATTGCCGAGGCAACTGTCGAAGTCATTACCAAAAATGAAAAAATCATCCAGGAATATCTCAAGGAAGTCTTCGACAATGTCTGAAAAGAGTTCCATCATGCATCTTTGGAAGGTTGCCGGAGCATTACACAATCTGAACGGCATCCTTCGAAAATCATAAGTACCGTATAGGCATATGAAGGTTGTCTTTTCTTGATCTTCTGGTGCAATGGCAATTTGATTGTAACCCGAATAACCATAAAGAAAACAATAAAAAGGTTTACCTACAAGACGGTCAAGCATTTGATCAATAAACGGTAATAGGAAGTTATATTTCCTAGTGGCTTTGTTTAGCTTTCAATAATCCATACAAACCCTCCAACCGGTCACAGTCCTGGTTGGAATGAGTTTATTGTTTTTATTACTTACCACCGTTATACCTCCCTTTTTCGGTACACATTGTACCAGACTTACCCATGTACTATCAGAGATAGGGTATATGATGCCGGCTTCAAGCCACTTGATGATTTCTTTCATTACAACCCCTTTCATGGCATGATTTAGTCTCTTCTAGGCCTTAATCGAAGGTTTGTGATCATCTTCCAACAAAATCTTGTGCATGCACACTGCCGGGTTAATTCCCTTCAAGTCGGCAATTGTCCACCCTATTGCCTTCTTGTGTAGCATCAACATTTTGATCAGCTTCTTTTCCTGCTCAGGCTGTAACTTAGAGGAAATAATTACAGGCAATGTATTATCGGTTCCTAAGTAAGCATATTTTAGTTGCCTGGCAACTGTTTCAACTCAAGAATCGGTGGTTGTTCAATGGAGGGCTTTTCGAGTTTACCTTCTTTACCTGAGTAATCCAGTGGTTCAAAGTATGTACCTAATCGATTGACTAACCAATTTTCCTCTTCTTGTTGTTCCTCATCGATCGGTTCTTCATACTCGTCAGGTTCCTCTTGATCGGCAATGTAGTTGCCGAGGCAACTAAATTCCTCGTCGAAATTAAACTCTACTGTGGCATGAAGAAGTTGGCATTCTTCTAGATCATCGGCATGCCTTAGTGTTTGGAACACATTTAGTTTAACTTGCTGGTCATTCACCCTCATAATGAGTTCTCATTTTTCAACATCGATCAAGGTTCTCCCTGTTGCTAGGAAGGGTCTCCCGAGAATGATAGGTGCATGCTCATCTGCTTCACAATCCAAAACAATAAAGTTAGCGGGAAAAATTAATTCATCAACTTTTACCTGTATGCCTTCGATTTTTCCCTCTAGATGCACATAGGATCTGTCGGCTAGCTGTAGCATAACTGTTGTAGGTCTTGCCTTCCCGATTCCTAGTTTTTGGAAAACCGATTTAGGTTTTAAGTTTATGCTTGCTCCAAGGTCACATAATGCTTTCCCGACATAGTGGTTTCCGATGGAACAAGGTATTGTGAAACTTCTGGGATCCTTCAACTTGGGTGGCATGCGATTGTGCAACATGGCCATGCATCCCTCTGTTGCGGCAACTGTTTCAAACTCTCCTAGCCTTGTTCTCTTGGACACAATGTCTTTAAGAAACTTGGCATAGTTCAGCATTTGTTCATTTGCTTCAACCAATGGCAAGCTAATGTAGACTTGCTTTAGGATATCAAGAAACTTCTTGAATTGATATTCTTGCTTTTGTCGCTTCAACCTTTGTGGGAATGGGGGTGGAAGTCGGATATCTTCGATCCTTTCATTGGTCTGGAACATGATTGACGGCATTATCGAGGCAACTAGAGTTGCCGAGGCATTGTCAACTGGGGTTGTCATGGCGTGCCTATCGTTGGTTGCCACGACATCCTTATCGCTGGTTGCCGCAGCAATTTCTGGTTCAGCTTCTGAGGCTTTGCCGTTAAGTTTGTCTTGTTCTTTTTGTGTAGTTTGTTTGATGAGCAAGCTTGAGCTTCTTTAAGTTGTTGGCCACTTCTAGTGGTGATCGCCTTACATTACTCATGGCCAGTTCCTCTTGCGACTGCAGTATCGCTAGGTAAACCTCCTTGCGGTCTAGTATTCAGGTTTTGAGCAAATTGTCTGACTTGATTGTCCAATGATTTGATTGCCGCCTCTTGGTTTTGCAATCTCATCTCGGTCCTATTAATAAAAGCATCAGTTTTTTTATGAAGTTACTATTCTCAGCCATATAAGATTCAGTTTTCAACATAAAAGCATTGAGAGAATTTTCCAAAGAACTAGAAGTTGTCGGTTGTTGCTGTGAAAACTGTTGCCGTGGCATATTCTGCTAGAATCTCGATGCTTGTGTATTCTGATTGTTCTAGTTTAGAGTATTGTTGGGATTACTCTATAAAAAATTCACGTGCTTCTTCCAAGCTGGATTGTATGTATTGGACATCACATTGTTGTTCCAGTTGTAATTCCCCGCATAAAAGTTGGATTTCGGATTCTGCATACATTTAGAAGAATCATGGTTACCACCACATAACTCACAAAAGGAATCCATTACCTTGACCTCCTGTGTGTTGTTTGGTTTCTGCATGTTCTGGACCATCTTGGTTAGAGTGGCCAATTGTGCCGAAATTGAGTCTGATGATCCCAGTTCATGTATTGTGGCTTGGCGTCTAACTCCTCTTCTTCTAGCAGAGGGGAATTGATTATCATTCTTGGCAAGCCTGTTTTTAATTTGCATTGCTTCCTCCGGCGACTTATTTAGGAGTATGTCGTTTGCCGAGGCATCTAGCATCATCCTTGTTGGTGTATTCACAGCATTGTAAAACATTGTTACTTGTGTCCACACTGGGAATCTGTGTAGAGGGCATTTGTGTAGAAGGTCTCTATATCGCTCCCAAGCCTCGTACATGGATTCATCATCTGCCTGCCGAGAAGAAGTAATTTCGTTATGAAGCTTATCAGTCAAATTTGTGGGATTAAATCGAGTAAGGAAATCACGACATTGATCGGTCCATGATCCTATTGATCCGGCAAGAATACTATTCAACCATGCTTTCGCCCTATCCCTCAGTGAATAGGGGAATAATCTTAGTCGTAAAACATCGGGGGTGACTCCTTGTATTTTGAATGAATTGCAAATCTCGAGAAAGATTTAAGATGTTGTCGTGCATCTTTAGTTGCTAAGCCGCCAAATTGACCAATTGTGTTGATCATATTGAACATCACAGGTTTCAACTCAAATTGGCCGACTTCAATATCAGGTGTGACAACTCCTGGATTAAGTCCTTCAAGATCTTGTTCAAGATAGTCTCGAATAGTTCTGTTTCGTGCAAGAATCACTCCTCCTGCTATAACATACTGATTCATATTGCCGTCTTGATTAGCCATTGCTACTTTGAACATTCGCCTAAGTCTTTACAAGGGTCGTTCGATTTCTGGATCAAAGGGATATTCTGGTGTAATCGGTCTCGCCCTGGTCATATACCAATGCAAAACCGAAGTTTGTTAGCCTTTTGAATCATAAACAAGAAAAATAAAAAACTAAAACAAAATAAAAACAAAGTAGCTATTACCAATCCCCGGCAACGGCGCCAAAAACTTGTTGCACGTAATAAGTGCTCTGCAATTGTGCAAGTGTACACGTCGCAAGTTATAGTATAAAAGATATCGTCTCCACAAGGATTGGTGCCACTCCAAGAATCTACTCT
Organism: Hibiscus mutabilis; assembly: GCA_019671005.1. Classification (NCBI taxonomy): domain Eukaryota; kingdom Viridiplantae; phylum Streptophyta; class Magnoliopsida; order Malvales; family Malvaceae; genus Hibiscus; species Hibiscus mutabilis. The sequence continues at coordinate 40,035,441 of CM033732.1, forward strand.
CTTGCACTGTAAAAAGTAAAAGAACACAAGTAGAAGATTATAGGAGTTTAACTAACAACTAAACTAGAAAGCAATAAAGTAAAAGAAGATGTAATCAAATGAGAGAGAATAGGCCAGGTTATCGTGAGTTGAGGAGTGATAGCCGATTGGATCGTCTTGGTAAAAGAGTGCAAGGGCAACTCAGTTGCCGTGGTAACTTGTGCAGCGGGGTTGCCTTGGCAACTAATCGACCGTTGCCTGGGCAACTACTTGGGCGGCTGGGCAGCAACTTCAAGGTTCGGCGGAGCTTTCTTCAATGGTTGTTAATTCAATTAATGTCATGGAAGTTCAGTTCTATTTTTTAATTTAGTCCCTAAATCTTGTTTTGGCAATTGTGTAAGTTTGGATGGTCGAATTGAGTCAAGAATTAGTATGCAAGCATGTAATCTAAATAATTGAGGATTGGTAACCCAGATTTCGATAATGGTTCTTAATTTTACAAGATTTACATTTTGGTCCCTAAAATGTATCGTATGTAATTAGTTTCCATTCTATGGTTCGTTTCTTTTGTAATTTCATCTGCTGCGAGCACGATCATTAAGGATTAATAATTCGCATCTAGACAAGATGAAAGAAAAAATGGACCGAGTTTTGTAATCTTTCTCCTATTTTCTTCGGCAAACCTAATATAACTTACTCGATTTAGTGTGGCTTCTAGGCCAGGCCGAGGGGGTTACATTTGTTGTTATCAGAGCCAGTTACAAATGGCTGGGATGTTGTTATTAGATTGATTGTTATGCACGGTGATTGTGTATATGTATGGTGATTGTTGTATATCATGTTAGGGTATGAGTTAGGAACACATTACCTATTACCGAGGTTTTAAAATGTTTTATAAGATTGACTTGGATTCTTTGCTGAATGTTAGCCTGACTTTAATGTGTTATGATGCTTTTGTTAGTATGGCTCGACGTGAGACTCGTTCGACGGGTGGTAATGCCAAGTCTGGGAAGAGCAATGATGATGAAGGAAATCCTCGTATTACCTTACCTCCTCCTCCGTTGGTTCCTCTTGCTGACGTTGGGGTAGGTCGTGTACATCAGGCTCTACAAGGGCCAGTTTTTGGGGATTTGACTTCATTGGCCCAGGCGATGATGGATGCTTTTCTGGCAGCGATGGCTGGAGTGCAAGCATCAGCACCAACTGTGGTGGTCAATCAAGGTTTGTTCTTGGGTGCGTCTATGCAGGAGGCGAATGTGGGCTCGGGTAGGAAAGCAGTTGAGGTTGGCTATTTTAGGAAGCAAAATAGGAGGTCTCATGACAAGAGGCATAAGTCAGCTTATAAATATGGTAGCAGTGGTGGCCATGGTAATCTAGGAGTTCGTACCGCAGCTAAGTGTGTGCATTGTGGTAGATTCCACACATGTGCTTGTTGGGGAAATGGTATGAGTTGCTGGAAGTGTGGGCCGCTGAATCATTTGAAGCGCGGTTATTTTTGTGCTATGAGAGGTGCACCAATTCATGTGGTTGTACCGGCCAGGGGCAGAAGCGTGGTAGGGGAAATTTCTTGAGGTGTGAGGATGGTCATAGGGTTGTGGTTCAGGTTGTTGCTGTACAACCAAAAATTGGCGGACAAACTCAGGTTTACGCTCAGCCTAAAGGCCGCAATGACACTGATGTGATCGCGGGTACTTTCATCTTGGAATCTTTGTCATTGTTTCTTTGGTTAATTCGGGGCTACTTGTTAAGTGTCTAAAATTACTATTTTAGTCACCCTTTTTATTCATATTATTGATAGACTTAGGCTCATATTAATTGCATTATTAGCCATTCATGCATGTTTGCATTGTTTCCTTGGTGGTTAATCTTGATATCATATTTTGCTTAATTTTGTGGAAAAGGGTGTTGTCGATAGTTGTTTTTGTGTGTGCAAAATCACTTACCAAAGCAAGGCTGGAACCAGTTGCCAAGGCAATAAAAGAAGGAGATGCCGACGTAGTTGCCAGGGACTCTTTGTTTTGTGCTTCTTTTGAACCTAGCCATGAACTAAATCTATTTGGCTAAGGTTATTGTGTTTTGTGGTTGTTAGAAACAATTGGATTTTGTTTAGGCAATAAGAGTTTTCACTTTCAATTTAAGGTTTACTCAATCTTGGTTTTTATTCTTGTTTGCGACTGAATTGGGAGAGGATCTCGTGATTTTATCTATTTATCTAATATCGGGAGAGTTAGATTCAAGAAACGAATGAGTATGGTCTTTATTCAATCTATTGATGGTGACGATTAATCCGGCTTAGAAATAAGTTAAGGATTTCAATGGCTAAGAGGGGAGCAAGATTGGTTGTTGTTCACCCTTGATTCACGCAGGGATGTATTGTCAAGGCATGCACAATTAGCTAGAGTTTTGACTTAGGGATAAGAAGAAACCATTAAAGAATGCTCTGCCGAACCTTGAAGTTGCTGCCTAGCTGCCCAAACAGTTGCGCAGCCAATTGCCCAAGAAGCTATTTGATTAGTTGCCAAGGCAACCCAGCTGCGCAAGTTGCCATGGCAACTGAGTTGCCCTTGCACTCGTTTACCAAGACGATCCAATTGGCTATCACACCTCAACTCACGATAGCCTGGCCTATTCCCTCTCTTTTGATTACATCTTCTTTTACTTTATTGCTTTCTAGTTTAGTTGTTAGTTAAAACTCTTACAATCACCTACTTGTGTTTTTACTTTTTACAGTGCAAGAGATTGAATTCTTGAAGTGGCACCAATCCCTATGGAGGCGATATCTTTTACACTATAACTTGAGATGTGTACACTTGCACAATTGCGGAGCACTTATTACGCGCAACAAGAATATGTAATCAAAAGAGAGGGAATAGGCCAAGTTATCGTGAGTTGAGGCATGATAGCCAATTGGATCGTCTCGGTAAAAGAGTGCAAGGGCAACTCAATTGTTGTGGTTGGGTTGCCTTGGCAACTAATCGAACGGTTGCCTGGGCAACTGTTTGGGCGGCTGGACTGCAACTTCAAGGTTCGGCAGAGCATTCTTCAATGGTTTCTTCTTATCCCTAAGTCGAAACTCTAGCTAATTGTTCATGCCTTGACAATATATCCCAGCGTGAATCAAGGGTGAACAACAACCAATCTTGCGCTCCTCTTAGCCATTGAAACCCTTAACTTATTCATAAGCTGGATTAATCTTCACCATCAATAGATTGAATAAAGACCATACTCATTCGTTTCTTGAATCTAACTCTCCTGATATTAGATAAATAGATAGAATCACGAGATCCTCTCCCAATTCGCTCGCAAACAAGAATAAAAACCAAGAATGAGTAAACCTTGAATTGAAAGTGCAAACTCTTATTACCTAAACAAAATTCAATTGTTTCTCACAACCACAAAGCACAATAACCTTAGCCAAATAGATTTAGTTCATGGCTAGGTTCAAAAGAAGCACAAAACAAAGAGTCCCTAACATAAACCTAATCGAACAAGAAAAAAAAGATGAAGAATGGTTGAAAGCATCTTGCCGATTTCTCTCCCTTTTTTTGCACCTCCTTGAGGTGACGGCCTGGTCCTCAATTTATAGGGCTAGGTTAGGTCTTTCTTGAGGAGGAAGTTAAGTTGGAATTAAATACTTTTAAAGAATATAATTATTCATTATATTTAAATTCCTTCAAGATCTTCTCCTATCTTATTGGGTTTTAATTTCTCTTTGACCTCTTCATGGAAATCAAACTCCTTTGGGATTTAACTTTGCTCCATGTCATCTTGGGTTTATCTAGTCATCAATTTCGGCTGCCATATCATCTTATCCCTTATCAACAATTGACCTGGCAACTAGCTCGGCATCTCCTTCACGCACTACCCTGGCAACTGTGTCGGCATCTCCTTCTTGTATTGTCCTAGCAACTAGTTCCAGCCTTGCTTTGGCAAGTGATTCTATACAAACAAAAATAACTATCGGCAGCACCTTTTTTCCACAAAATTAAGCAAAATATGATATCAAGCTTAACCACCAAAGAAATAATGCAAACATGCATGAATGGCTAATAATGCAACTAATATGAGCCTAAGTCTAGCAATAATATGAATAAAAGGGTGAATAAAATAATACTTTTAGACACTTAACACACCCCTAAACTTGAACTATTGCTTATCCTCAAGCAATGCAAACTAATAATTTCCCGCCAAGACTTCAATTTTCTCAAACTTAACTTTGAACTTTATTTCAATCCTCAGAACCTTGGCACAAAGTATGATTGGCTTTTCATTTTTCAGACAACTTAGGAATTACTCAGAATCAAACTATAATGCTTGTGAGTGTGTGCGAAGTTGTGTGCAAGTTGATTTTTCGGATTCTATGCAAACAAGAGGTTTTCAAATTACTTCCTTAGGTTCTTTTACCATGTTTTAACTAGAGCCGATTTTTGGGCACCTCTAGTGTTTTGTTTTTAGTTTTCTTAAGTTAATTAATTTATTCGACTAGTGCCTATTTTGGGCACCTCTAGCGATCAATTTTTACCACATACTAGAGCCAATTTCGGGCACCTCTAGCATTCACCCAATTTTTATTCTAATCCCCCAATTTTTTAACTATCAACCTAAGTTCGCTAGAATTCCTTAAATCAATTAAGCCACAACAATGTTTAATCAAGTTTAGCATCATAGTAAGATTCTAAGTGTTTCCACACTTATCCTAGAATAAAAAGTTCTATCAATTAAGTAAATTGGCAATGTCATCGTTGGATATTCATCAAATCTAGGCAATTCTTGTTCCAACCAAAGGCATGGCAAGCAATTTATGTATCCGATATGCAATACTTAAGATGAATGCAACTAAACATGACAACTAACTAGTAACACTACTCACTCATATATCTTAAGTGAGCATGCATCTTTGCTGAATTTTCCTGTTGTGACCTTAGATGTTGGCATGTCAGTTGCCGAATTTGAGGTGAAGTTTGTTCGCCTGAGAATCATTTCCTGAGGCTCTAGCATGGTTGTTGCTCTTTGTGTTCTAGACCGTTGGCTGATATAGCTATTAGTGGAAGCGTCGAATGTACTTATGGCATTTGAGAAGTTGAATTATTTGGTATTTTCTAAATATCTGGTGTTGGGTAGTGGCCAGAGTGGTGGTGTTCTCGTATACTGTGGTGCCGAGAAAGAGTTTTGACCAACAATTGAGGGTTTCTAGAGTGTTTTCGACGTGTTGGAGGGAATATTTGTACCGAAAATATTATAAGTAGGTGTGGATGTTGACCATACACGGTGCAAAAACACTTATATGTATATTTAAATATGTCAGTGAATGCATACATCTTTGGGTCTGACATTAGAGGTTTTTCATCCATATGCATAGGCATCTAGGATGACATGTAAGGAATCATGCAAACATATGTCCACACTTACGGATAATTTCTCGGAGGCCGATGTAGTGTTAGTAACTAGATCTTTTAGTGAGACGTTACTACTAGAAGGTTGTGTAGGAGATGTTCTTTGGTTGTTCAAGGTCATGAGTTTGCCGAGGATTTGAAGGAGTTGCCATTCCATGGGTTTGACGTTATTTTGTGAATGGATTGGTTGGGTGAGAACAAAGTGGTAGTGGATTGTGAGTCCAAAAAGATTTCCTTGAAGTTAGCCGATGACTAGGAAGTTGTAGCGGTTTGCGATAATGTGAAATTCTTGTCCAATGTTATTTTGGCTACTCAAGCGGATAAGATGATGTTTTATGGTTGCCAAGCTTATTTGGCTATTGTTATGAATCCAGAAGCCAAGGGTGTTCAAGTGCAGGACATTCGGACTCTGTGTGATTTTTTGCAAGTGTTTCATGAAAGAGTTGAAGATGCAACTTCAGGATTTGTTAGATCATGGTTCATTCGATCGAGCATTTTACCCTGGGGTGCTCCGGTTATTTTTGTGAAGAATAAGGATGGATCAATGCGTATGTACATTGATTATCGATAGTTGAATAAGTTGACAATGAAAACAAGTACCTGTTGTCGTGGATTGATGACTTGTTTGATCAATTTTGTGGGGCAACTGTGTTTTTGAAGATTAATTTAAGATCGGGGTATTATCAGTTGAAGGTTAAGGGTGTGGATGTGCATAAGACCGCTTGGTGTGCGAGGTACGAGAATTATGAGTTCTTGGTAACGTCGTTTGGTTTGACAAATGCCCCAGCTGCTTTCATGGATATGTTGAATAGGGTGTTTTATGAGTACCTTGATCAGTTTGTGGTGGTTTTTATCAATGACAAACTTGTGCACTCTCATACCAAGGAACAACAAGATCAGTATTTGCGGACAGTGTTGCAGGCTTTGAAGGATAATCAGTTGTATGCCAAATTAAGCAACTGTGAGTTTTGGCTCAAGGAGGTGGTGTTTCTTGGTCATATGGTTTTCGCGGAAGGTCTTCGTGTTGTTCTAAAGAAAGTTGAGGCTATCCTCAGTTGGAAGCAACCTAAGTCAGTGTCCGAGGTTCGTAGTTTTCTTGGGTTGGCTAGTTATTATCGTCGTTTAGTGGATGGGTTTTCTAGTATGGCGGCACCGTTGAAGAAGTTGTTAGAGAAGAATGTTCCCTATGTGTGGACGGAGAAACAGCAGCATTGCTTTGAAAAGTTGAAAGAAGTATTGACACATGCTCCTGTGTTGATCCAACATGAGTCGAGAAAAGAGTTTGTGGTTTATAATGATGCGTCGTACGTTGGTTTGGGTTGCGTGCTGATGCAAGATGGTAAGTGGTGGCCTATGCTTCAAGATAGCTAAAAGTTCATGAGCAAAATTACCCGACTCATGGTTTGGAGCTTGCAGCTGTGGTGTTTGCTTTAAAGTTTTGGAGATCTCATCTTTATGGAGAGAAGTGTGTTGTTTTACGAATCATAAGAGTTTGAAATATTGGATGTCTTAAAAGGTTTTGAACCTTAGGCAATGTAGATGCTTGGAGTTGTTTAAGGATTACGAGTTGACAATCAAGTATCACCCGAGAAAAGCAAATGTGTTGAGTTGTAAGGTTGCAGTTGAGCTTAGGGCGATGTTTGCGAGGTTGAGTGTGACACGGGAAGGTAGGTTGTTGGCTGAGTTGCAAGTTAAGCCTATGTTGTCACAAATGCTAAAGTTAAGCAACCGTTTGATGATTCTTTGGTTCCTCATGTTAAGGACATATTGGATGGCAAGCCATCAAAGTTTCTTTTTGATGATGATGATGTTTTGTGCTTTAAGGGCTGAATAGTGGTGTCGAAAGATTCGGAGCTTAGGCGCACTATTTTGGCGGAGGTATATTCTAGTTCTTTTTCTATGCATCCCGGTAGTACCAAGAGGTATCTTGATTTTAAGGAAGTGTACTATTGGGTTGTTTTGAAAAAAGAAGTGGCAGAGTTTGTATCTAAGTGCATGGTACGTCAGCGGGTTAAAGCTGAACATCAGGTTCCATCCGAGTTGTTGCAACCATTGAGAATTCTAGAGTAGAAATGGGAGAGAATCACCATGGATTGTGTGTCAGGGTTGCCTTTGACATTTTCTGCCAGTATATACGATGTATATCTTGGATAAGTTGGCAAATCACTATATTGCTGGGATTGTGCATTTGCATGGGGTACCTAAGTCCATTATCTCAGATAGAGATCCGAGGTTTACGGCAAGGTTTTGGAGATGTTTGCACCAGGTTTTGGGTTCGAGGTTGAGTTTCAGCACCACGTATCACCCTCAGACGAATGGACAGTCCGAGCGTGTTATCCAGGTTTTTGAGGATACGGTGAGGTGTTGTATTATTGAGTTTCAAGGAACTTGGGAGAAACATCTACCTTTGGCTGAATTTGTTTATAATAATAGCTATCAAGCGAGTATCCAGATGGCACTGTATGAGGCATTGTATGGCTGGAGGTGTCGTACACCCTTGTGTTGGGCTGAGGTAGGGAAAAGCATGTTTCCTTACCACATGTGTTGAAAGACACAGATGAGGAAGTAAAGCTTATGTGTGATTGCTTAAAAGCGGCTGTGGATCGGCATAAATCTTATGCAGATTTAAAGCATAGGGAGATTGAATATGTGATTGGTGATTGTGTTTTTTTTTTGAAATAGTCACCATGGAAAAAGGTGATACGATTCAGACATAAGGGAAGCTTAGTCTGAGGTTTATCGGACCATATGAGATTGTAGAACGTGTTGCTTATATGGCTTATCAGTTGAGGTTGCCTCCTAAGCTAGGGAAAATACGTGATGTGTTCCATGTATCTATGTTACGGAGGTATCGGTCGGATCCTTCGCATGTTATGCTGGTGGAGCATATTGAGTTGAGGCCGCACTTGTCCTTTGAGGAAGAGCCGGTGGAAATCCTTGATTCCAGCAGCAAAGTTCTTCATGGAAAAACGATAGTGTAATATCCCAAATTTTGGCTAGTGACTAAAATGAAAACTTTAAAAGTTTTGTGGCTAAAGTATAAACTTTGGAAAAGTTTAAGGACTAAATTGTAATTTTCAAAACTTATGTATTTTAGTCCCATAAATGAATAGTTTACCCCCCGAGAATGATGTTTTCGTGCTACCCGAATTTTCATACGTAGATTGTATTATTGGCTATAAAGCGATAAAGTTTAGAAAAATATTCGGATGATCAGATCGAATCGAACATTTAAGATATTTTGAAGGATGATAAGGCAAGGTTAAAAATGTCATTTACATGTCTTAAAATGGTAGGATTTAACATGGACCATTGGATTAAAATAGATTTTCGATGTTAAATATGAGCCATTGGATGAAAAATGGCACGATGGTAATTTTGGAAAATTACAAGGGAAAAGTTGGTAATCACTAACTTCTTGGTTTATTTTTGACCCTTTGATGAATCTTTTGACATGTGGCAAGTTGTGGGACATTGGATTACAAGGGTAAAATGGTTATTTTGTCATAAAATGAATTTTTTAATTTAATTCTTTATAAAAGATGACAAATGGCCAAAATTAAAGGAATTAAAAATTCAAGAATTTTCTTCATTCTTCCTCCTCTTGTTCAAAACCCTCCAAGGTAAGAAAGAAAAATTTTCTTTTGAATTTTCAAGCTAATTTAGTTAGATTTTGGACGAAAGCATGAAACATGGAATTAATCTACATAAGATTCTCTATCTTTTGGTACCATTTATTCATGTTTTCCTTGCTTGAAATCTTAGTTTCCTGAATAAAGGAGATGAAGGGGATGGTTAGTTTTGATGATTTAAGATTAGATTTTGATGAAGTTATTGTTCTTGAATCATATTCAAGCTTGTATGATGATTGAAACTACTTGAAAGTAGTTAAATCCTAATTCATACTTGAATCAAGTTGGAAATTTTTAATGTAGTGACCTTTATATTCAGCCTTACGGAGGACATTAGAGAAAAATTATGGAAAATTTACCTAAGGCTAGAAATGATGTTAGAATGATTCCACAAGGTTTAGAATGTTGTTTGGACCAATTTGGAAGTTTGTAAAGTGTTGAGGACCAATTAGCATATTAAGGGAAAGTTGAGATTGAAATGGTAATTGACTAGAAGTCAATGTGTTAAGCTTGAATGTATTATTGGAATGCTTAACCATGTTGTTAAGTAATGGAACATTGATGTTATAAAATGGAATTAGTATCGATTGAACATTGAAAGTATTTTTAGGAATTTCATTCCTAGTATGTGCTTATGTTAGAATGATACTAACATATGCTTTGAATTGTATGTGTTTGGTAAATGATGACTTTATAGATCGTGATCGAGATTAAGACCATAATACGAGCAAGTTTAAAGATAAGGAAAAAGTTCAAGAGTAAAGTTAAATATACAGTAAAGTTACAATGAGGCTTCAGGTGAGTGCAATGCATACATAACATGATACATGGATGTTTTATACATCATTAGGAAGACTTGCGATGAGTCTACCTTATTTATATTGGCAATGATATTTATGTCATTAATCATATATTTGACATGTTCTAAATATGTCAAAAGTGAATATAAAAGCATGGATCACTAGTTATATATGATGTTATATCATGAATGTTATTTCAGGTATGGACTGCCCAATGTTAAATTATATTGATATGCATTACCATGGATGAAATAAATATGGAATATATGCCCAAGTAAGTCATTGAGGGACAGGGTATAGTTGGCATGCCATAGAGTCCAGCAGCACGCTGCATATCTAGTTTAGCACTATAGTGTATATAAAGGACACTTAGTGCATATGGTGGGCATGACCCTATGTGTATTATGGTGGACATGACCTTATGTGTATTATGGTGGGCACGACGATATGTGTGTTAGCACTTCGGTGCATATTTGACTCGAGTGCCTAGGGTCCTCATAAGTTTATATTTGGGCTATAATTTATTGAATAATAAATGGTAAACAAGTTATGGAGTATATGAACTCTCAAAGTTATGGCAAGTATATTGGTAAGAAATTTATATCAAGTTTATATTATGTTTATATATGATTAACATGATGGTAATACATATCTAGTGATTCTCAATGCATGAACATTGTTACATATTATTAGTTATAGTTATGTTATATTGCACTGAATATTATTATTGCCTCACTAAGTATATACTTAGCATGTGATGGTTTTCACTCGTAGGAGAAAAGCAAAAACCGGAGTAAAGAGCTGGCATCCTATTTATCAGGATTATAATCACGGTATCAGTAATAACATCTTTTGATGTGTTTTGATAATACTAGATGGCATGTATATGTTAAAGTTAGTATGTTTTATACTAGTTTACACCTGGTTTGTGATAACATATAAACTAGCTAATGTTTATAGTGAATAATGAATAGTTATATTATATTTAAAATCGGGTAATGAGTAGAAAAGGTTAAATAGAGTAATCGGGTAGATTTTTGTTTTAGGCGATTTTTAGGCAGTTATATTCCTTATATATCATAGATAAGAACTGTTAAGGTGGTACCTGAAATCAGACTTTATTCGATGGGATAAAAATTTAAAATATGATTCTACGCAATAAATGGTAAAATGGTTAATTTATAATTTTTCTTGAAAATACTAATGTGATACATTGATATGTTCATTATGTGATACTCTAATTGGTAATGGATATAGAATATTGGTTAGGGTGTTACATTTATTGATATCAGAGCTACAAGTTTAGCCAGTTCTGGATATGAATCGGGTCTATTAAAAGTCAGAATTATATACATGCCACTAGGATGTCAAGATTACTGATATTCGTATGAAATTATTTTGATGCCTATTAATTAGTAATGTGCTCCTTACTTATAAGAGATGATTGTGACATTAACAGATGTCGGGTCATCAAGAATCCCGTCAAGGAGCTGAGCGTGATATTCCTGCACAAAGTGAGAGTAATGAGGTGAATTAGAATCCGCCTCTTGCTCAGCAAAACTTAGAGCTACCCACTCAAGAACAATGAAATATACATGTTCAAGATCAATGCTTATTTCTTCAGGCATTGGATGCAATTATAAACTGGGGAGCACCATTATCGATTCCAAAAGAAATAAGAAAGATGGAAGCACCAGAATTTCGAGGCGATACTGATGCAAATCCAATGGCAATTGATTTCTGGTTGAATGATATTAAAATCATGTTGGGTAGGATTCCTTGTGATGATCAAGGAAATTTAGAAGGAGTAGTATCCCTTCTAATGGAGCAAGCAAGCGTATGGTGGGATGTAATCACTGCACAAGTACCTCCGGAGCAAGTTACTTAGGAATTCTTTCTAAAAGAATCCAAGGAAAATATATTGGAGACGTAATCATTGACGAAATAAGCCAGCAGTTTTTGAATTTGAAACGGTTTGGCATATCGGTCTATGAATACGAATGCGAGTTCAATAGATTGAGTCGATTTGCAATCGAGTTTCTTCCAACGAAGAAATCCAGAATTGACAGATTAATAGCCGGATTAGATTCTCAATATAAAAGGATATTGAGTTTCTTACCACTTCATTACTTTTCAAGAAGTGTTAAATCGATCAAAGGCTATGGAAAAAGTAGATCTCGAAGACAAAGCAAAGAAACAGACTCAAACAGGGAAAAGGTCTGGTAGTTTTTATAATGCATCGTCTTATAAACGCGGCAAGGGGTTTTCAGCTTCTTCTGCTAAAAAGGGATATCCTGGAAGGAAGTCAAAACAAGCTCAGACTGCTAATACAAGTACTTGAGGCTTCAGATTTCGTCCTATTTTAGAATGCGAACATTGTGGAAAGAGGCATTCTGGTCAATGTTGGTTTGTTGGTGGGGCATGTTATCATTGTGGACAAGCTGGTCATTTCAAAAAAAATTGTCCAAAGCTTCATCTTGATCAGTATGCAATGGCACCTCAGAAAACCAAACGAAATCAAAGTGGTAAACCGGGAGCATCTACAGCTACATCAAATAGAGAGAGTAAGACTGAAGCTCGGGTGTATAATATCAAGACTATTAATGATCGAGATGATTCAGAGATCGTAGCAGGTATGATCGAACTCTTTGGAAAACCTATTTTTGCATTGATTAATCCAGGCTCTACCTATTCTTATATTAGCTCTAAAGAAGTACTTGAAAGAAATATTCTATTAGAACCAATTTTGAGTGAGGTAGTTGCTATTAATCCTCTAGGAAAAAGTGATAAAGTAGTTCGAATATGTAAAAAGTGTTCTATAAGGATCCAAGGAAGAGAATTTCCAGCAGATCTTATGGAATTGCCTTTCCAAGAGTTTGAAGTCATTCTTGGAATGGATTGGCTATCGGCATATGATGCTACAGTTGAATGCCGATTAAAAAGGGCAGTCTTAAAAGGACCAGATGGTTTAGAAATAATATTTGTGGGAGAAAGGCAGAATCATTTGAGCACTGAGATTGCAATTGTAACTGCTGGAAAGCTATTATCACATGAGTATGAAGCATATTTAACTCATGTGATAAATATTCCAAAAACAAAGACAGATCTGGAAAATATACCTATGGTGCGGAAATTTCTAGATGTTTTTCCAGAGGAATTATCGGGATTACCTCTTAATTGAGAAGTGGAATTTGGTATTGATGTGCTTCCTGGAATAGCACCAATATCAATGGCACCTTACAGAATGGCTCCTACAAAACTTAGAGAGCTGAAGATTGAATTACAAGAATTATTAGATAAAGGTTTTATACGACCCAATATATCACCTTGGGGAGCTCCAGTCCTATTTTTGAAAAAGAAAGATGGATCAATGAGGTTATGTGTGGATTGCCGTCAACTTAATAAAGTGACGGTGAAGAATAAATATCCTTTACCAAGGATTGATGGCCTATTTGATCAACTTAAAGGAGCAACAATGTTTTCTAAAATTGATCTTCGATCAGGGTATCATCAATTGAAGATCAAAGATATAGATATACCAAAGATAGCTTTCAGAACTAGATATGGGCATTATGAGTTTGTAGTAATGCCTTTTGGACTTACAAATACACCGGCAGCTTTTATGGACCTAATAAATCAGATATTTCAGCCATATTTGGATCAATTTGTGGTGGTATTCATAGATGGTATATTGGTTTACTCAAAAACCAAAGAATATCATGATAATCATTTACGAATAGTTCTTCAGATCCTCCGAGAAAAGAAATTATATGCAAAGATGTCAAAGTGTGAATTTTGGTTGTCTGAAGTAGCTTTCCTTGGAGATATAGTTTCCGCTCAAGGAATCCGAGTTGATCCTAAAAAGGTTCAAGCAATACTCGAATAGAAAGTTCCCCATAATGTCTCCGAAGTAAGAAGTTTCTTATGATTAGCTAGTTATTATCGGTGGTTCGTGAAAGATTTTTCAATAATTGCTGCTCCAATAACTAAGCTATTAAGAAAAGATGTGCCATTTGTTTGGACAGACAAGTTTCAGGAAAGCTTCGACAAATTGAAGAAGATATTAACAAAAGCTCCTGTCTTGGTACAACCAGAATATAGGAAGGATTTCACAATATATAGTGATGCATCCCATAATGGTTTGGGTTGTGTATTGATGCAAGAAGGAAAGGTTGTAACGTATGCTTCTCGAAAACTCAAAACTCATGAAAGGAATTATCCTACTCATGATTTAGATTTGGCTACAGTAGTGTTTGCTTTAAAGATTTGGCGTCACTACTTATATGGTGAAAAGTGCTACATCTTCACAGATCATAAAAGTTTGAAATATTTTTTGTCTCAAAAGGAGCTTAATTTGAGACAAAGAAGGTGGATAGAACTGATCAATGACTATGATGTAATCATTGATTATCATCTGGGGAAGGCTAATATGGTAGCAGGTGCACTTAGCCGAAAAACATTTTCTGCCTTGAGAACATTGAATGCTTAGTTAAAGTTATAGGAAAATGGTGCAATAATGGTTGAGCTTCAAATCGAGCCTACTCTGATAGAAAGAATTAAAGAGTTGCAAGCAAAAGATGCAAAAATTTTGGAAAAGAAAAAGCAAGTTGAACAAGGTGAATCTAAAAACTTTGAAATAAAATCAAATGGATGCCTATACTACAGGGGATGTGTATACATCCTTTAAGATGAGGGTCTAAAAAGGGAAATACTTTCAGAAGCCCATTACAGTCCTTTAACTATGCATCCAGGAGGCAAAAAAATGTATCAAGATGTAAAGAGTAGATTTTGGTGGCCTGGCATGAAACGAGCTATCACTGAGTTTGTTGCTAGATGCTTAACATGTAAACAAGTAAAGGCAAAACATCAAGTTCCAACCGAATTGCTTCAATCAATCTCAATTTCGCAATGGAAGTGGGAAAAGGTCACTATGGATTTTGTAACAGGTTTACCATTGACGCCAAGCAAGAAAGATTCGATTTGGGTGATTGTTGACTGATTTTCTAAAATGGCACATTTCATACAAGTTCGAACATGCTACCCCTTGAACAAGTTGGCAGAGTTATATATTAAGGAAATTGTTAGATTGTATGGTGTTCCTATATCTATTATATCTGATAGAGATCCAAGATTCACTTCAAGGTTTTGGAGTGCATTACATGAAGCATTGGGAACTCGGCTACACTTCAGTACTGCTTTTCATCCTCAAACAGATGGACAATCAGAAAGAACTATTTAGATACTCGAAGATATGCTCAGAGCATGTATAATAAATTTTGCAGGTTTATGGGAAAAATATCTTCCATTAACTAAGTTTTCCTACAACAACAGTTATCGATCGAGTATAAAAATGTCACCTTATGAGGCATTATATAGAAGAAAATGCTAAACACCATTAAATTGGTATGAGTTGGAAGATCGAAAAATCATCGGACCAGATCTTGTTCAAGAAATGGAGAATAAGGTAAAAATAATTCAAGATAATCTCAAGGCTTCTTCTGACAGACAAAATTCGTATTCAGATCTTAAAAGAAAGGATATTGATTTCGAAGTTGGAGATAAAGTATTTTTAAAGGTTTCACCCTGGAAAAATATATTACGCTTTGGACGAAAATGAAAGCTTAGTCTGAGATTCATTGGTCCTTATGAAATCTTGAAAAGGGTTGGTCTAGTGGCATTTCAACTAGCTTTACCACCGGAGTTGAGTAAGGTCCATGATGTATTTCATGTGTCCATGCTTCGAAGATATCGATCAAATCCTTCACATGTTATTACACCAGAAGCGATCGAGATTCAATCAGATTTGACCTATGATGAAGAACCTATAAAAATTTTAGCCCGGGGGGAAAAACAATTAAGGAACAAAAAGATTCCTCTAGTTAAAGTCCTGTGGAGAAATCACAAAGTAGAAGAAACTACTTGGGAAACAGAGGAAGTAATGAAAAAATAGTATCTGTACCTTTTTGAACCAACTATGTAAGGAAAATTCAAGATGAATTTTTCTTAAGGGGAGAATTGTAATAACCCAAATTTTGGCTAGTGACTAAAATGAAAATTTTAAAAGTTTTATGGCTAAAGTATAAACTTTGGAAAAGTTTAAGGACTAAATTGCAATTTTCAAAATTTATGTACTTTAGTCCCGTAAATGAATAGTTTACCCCTTGAGAATGATGTTTTCTTGTTACCTGGATTTTTTGTACGGAGTTTGTATTATTGGCTATAAAGCGATAAAGTTTAGAAAAATATTCAAATTATCGGATCAAATCGAACATTTAAGATAGTTTGAAGGAGGATAAGGCAAGGTTAAAATCTCATTTACATGTCTTAAAATGGTAGGATTTAACATGGACCATTGGATTAAAGTATATTTTCCATGTTAAATATGAGCCATTGGATGAAAAATGGCACAATGGTAATTTTGGACAATTACAAGGGCAAAGTTGGTAATCACTAACTTCTTGGTTTCTTTTTTACCCTTGGATGAATCCTTTGACATGTGGCAAGTTGTGAGACATTGGATTACACGGGCAAAATGGTCATTTTGTCATAAAAAGAATTTTTAATTTAATTCTTTATAAAAGATGACAAATGGCCAAAATTAAAGGAATTAAAAATTCAAGAATTTTCTTCATTCTTCCTCCTCTTGTTCGAAACCCTCCAAGGTAAGAAAGAAAATTTTTCTTTTGAATTTTCAAGCTAATTTAGTTAGATTTTGGATGAAAGCATGAAACATGGAATTAATCTACATGAGATTCTCTATCTTTTGGTACCATTTATTCATGTTTTCCTTGCTTGAAATCTTATTTTCATGAATAAAGGAGATGAAGGGGAGGCGTAGTTTTGATGATTTAAGATTAGATTTTTATGAAGTTGTTGTTTTTGAATCATATTCAAGCTTGTATGATGATTGAAACTACTTGAAAGTAGTTAAATCCTACTTTGGTTAAAGTTAGGGTTTTGTTATGAAGTTGGAAATTGGAATTGTTTAGATATGGGAATAATTATAGAAGCTTGAAAATGAGGTTAAATTATATTGATATACTTTGCCATGGATGAAATAAATATGGAATATATGCCCAAGTAAGTCATTGAGGGACAGGGTATAGTTGGCATGCCATAGATTTCAGCAGTATGTTGCATATCCGGTTTAGCACTATAGTGTATATAAAGGACACTTAGTGCATATGGTGGGCACGACCTTATGTGTATTAGCATTTCGGTGCATATCTGACTCGAGTACCCAGGGTCCTCATAAGTTTATATTTGGGCTATAATTTATTGAATAATAAATGGTAAGCAGGTTAGGGAGTATATGAACTCTCAAAGTTATGACAAGTATATTGGTAAGAAATTTATATCTGGTTTATATTATGTTTATACATGATTAACATGATGGTAATACATATCTAGTGATTCTCATTGCATGAACATTGTTACATATTATTAGTTATAGTTATGTTATATTGAGCTGGATATTACTATTGCCTCACTAAGTATATACTTAGCGTGTGATGGTTTTCACGCGTAGGTAAAAAGAAAAAAACCGGAGTAAGGAGCTGGCATCCTATTTATTAGGATTATAATCACGGTATCAGTAATAACATCTTTTGATGTGTTTTGATAATACTAGATGGTGTGTATATGTTAAAGTTAGTATGTTTTATACTAGTTTACACCTGGTTTGTGATAACATATAAACTAGTTAATGTTTATAGTGAATGATGAATAGTTATATTATATTTAAAATTGGGTAATGAGTAGAAAATGTTAAACAAAGTAATCGGGTAGATTTTTGTTTTAGGCAGTTATATTCCTTATATGTCATAGATAAGAACTGTTAAGTTGCTGCCTAAAATCGGACTTTATTTGAAGGGACGAAAATTTAAAATATGATTCTACGCAATAAATGGTAAAATGGATAATTTATAATTTTTCTTGAAAAAACGAATGTGATACACTGGTATATTCATTATGTTATACTATAATTGTTAATGGATATAGAATAATGGTTAGGGTGTTACAGATAGAACTGGTTAAGGTCTTGTGGCGACATCGAGGTGTCGAGGAAGCTACTTGGGAGAGCAAGGCGGATATGTTGGAGCAAATTCCGCATCCTTTTCCTCGAGCGAAATTTCGAGGATGAAATTTCATAAGAGGGGGAGATTTGTAACACCCTGGTTTTGGGTCTAGTAGTTTTGGGGTTCAGTTCGAGGGTCTGGTGGATCGGTATTAGAGGATCGAGTTAGCTTCGGGATTAAATTGGATTAAATTTGTTAAAGCGGTAAAAATATGAAAACAAATGCTGTAAAATCATTATTTAATATATTAATGATTGTGGAAAAATCAAGTTTGGAAAATGAGATCTGGAAATTAGACATTTTGTACTAGTGACCTAAATGTAAACTTTGAAAACTATTTTTAGTGACTGTTTTGTAAAGGGTCAAAACTTTGAATCATTAAGGAGCTACCTGTCCAAAAGTCTAATCTCAAACTTTATCCTTTAATTGGCTATTTTTAAAGTGTTTTGGAAAATATAAATGTGTTGGGGAGAATTAATTTGATAATTAATTCTTTAAAACAAAAGTCACGTAACTTTCTCTAAAAACCTTTTCTCTCAAAATCTCTCCAACCAAACATTATTCTTTTCTTCTAAATATTTATTCAAATCATCCTTTTCTTAAATCTTTTGATTTCTAATGTATTCACAATGATTTTTAAGTAAAACCTTATTGTTTAAACTTTGTTTTCACACGTAAAATCAGCAAATTAAGGGAGAAAGCATCCATTAGAGGTAAGGTTCATTCTTCTCCTCTAATGAAAGGTTCTTTACAAAAATTCCCAAGTTGTTGATCCTTTACAATTGTTTTCTAATAAGTTTTGATAGTTTAATTGAGGAAAATTGGTTTAATTGTGTTTTGATTGGTGAAATTGGTGAATTTTTGAATTGGATTTGTTTTGCTAGGTTCTTGATTAGGTTAGATCATGATTTTGATGTTTAATAATGTTAAAAACTTGGATTTAACATTGTAATCCCGAAACTAGTTGAATCTCTAATATTAAAGGTTGTTAGTTAACGGTTTTTGTTATGTTTTTGGTGTTTAATCATTGCTTGAAGTAAAAGGATGTTGTAAAAGGGTTTTTAGATGTTAATTGTTGAAGTTTGATGTATTGAATCACTGTATTGTGGCTGGGTTAAGATTGGAAGGTGTTTGAGGTTGATTTCGATAAGTCTCAGGTGGTTTTTGAGTGGTCAACTTGTAAGTTACGGGAATTTTCTTTGAGGCAGTGGTTTGAATGCATTTTGATGCATGTTTCCTCTGGTTTTGTGTGATCAAAACAAGGGATAATCAAGGCGAAGTAGCTTGAAGTGGATTGTAGCTTGTCGGGAGCTCGATTTACTTTGGCGAGCAAGGTTAAGTGAAATCGGTGAGTGGAAACTGGTTTTAAATGAATCCTAAAGGTTTGCGAATGATGTTGGGAGTTTAGGTTAAGTGTGAAACAATTAACTAAGCTCGGAAGTAAGTTTCCCTATTTTGCTCTTTAATATCGAATTAGATATTAGCATGGTTGATTACATGTTTTGGGTTTTAAACATGGTTTGTTTTACTTACTGAAAATGCATGGTTTTGAATACATATGCAATGGTTTAAAGATAAATGAAAAGCTAGTGAGCATTGGTTTTCATTCCAGTTGGGAATGAGTTATTTCTTTTGCAATGTGGTTTTTGTGTAATGCATTGTAAAACATTGAGTAAATGGTGTTGTAAATGATATATTGGCTATGTGACAAGGTGAGAAACATTCGGATATAGTTGGCATTCCATAGGATTAAAGTGCACTATAACATATGTTTAAAATCGATCATGTCCATGGGTCCTTGAGGTATATCGGATTGGCTACTTAGACTATTGGGTTTTCTTACCAAAGGTTATGCGGATTGGCTAACCTATGTGAGGGTAAATCTTGCGGATTGGAAAGGTTTGAGATATCATGCGGATTGGCATGGTATGAGCATGGTAGAGGATTGTTCATCATGAGTTATCCGTGAGTTTTATGTGTGGATTGAGGATCGTTCATCCAAGGATAGAGGATTGTCTATCCAAGGGTAGAGGATTGTCTACCCCAGGTCACTATAAATGCCAATATACGAAAGTTAATGTGTTGAACCTATTCCATAATGCTTTGGGATTTAAGCATGGTAGAATAATTTAATGCTTTGGGATTTAAGCATGGTAACAAGATTTAATGCTTTGGGATTTATGCATGGTAACATGATTTAATGCTTTGAGATTTAAGCATATGGTTTATAAAGGTTTTTCATAATGTTGATATGCATGTTTTGATTTGGAATCAATGTAATGCTTTGGTTGTAAGCATGGCTCGAAAACAAGTGTTTAGTTTTCAAAGGATTTTAATTGCATCATTGTCTTAAGAGCATCCTCACTGAGCATGTGTGCTTACGCTCTCTTTTTCCTAGTAATGCAGAGCATTGAGGTTAAGAGCAGCAAAGGCAAAATATAAAGTGATCCAAGGACCAAGACTACTTTGAGTATGAACTCAGTTTTAGTTTCCGAATAATAAGGCAATGTATTCACCATGTTTTTGGGATATGTAATTCTATTTTTTCCTGGTTTCTGAGCAAGATTAATGCTGTATTTTGGACTTGAATTTCTGTTGATAAGCATGCTAATGGTTTTGCTTAATGTTGATGCTAGGTGGTTGCCTAGGTATGCATCTAGATAGTTTTTTAACTAAATGCCATGCTTTGTTGATTCTAACATGTTGATTATAGTACTAGAGTTATTTTGGAATGTTGCATATGCTGGAAAATGTTTAATTGAGTGTTTTGGTATGTTTGGTGAGTGCCTTAGGGAGCATGCCTATAAATTGATCTTTTGGAAGTATTGGAATTGTTATGGTTGCTAAATCTCGATGCTAGTGATGGAATTTGATTTGATGGATGTTTGTATGCATGTATGAGAGTTGTTAGGATCCAAATGCATCTAGATTCGAGTGAAAAACAAGCTAAGAATGACATTACAAGGCCAGGCGTATCGATCCAGGGGGCATCGTACGGTACGGCTAGGCAAGAATTGGCTTGGGGTTTCGGTACGGGTCAAGTTGTACTGGTACGCTATTACGCCCCTAGAAAATACTTTTTCGGACAAAACCCGCGTACCAGAACACTAAGTATCCGTATCGGTATAGCCATTAAACCTTCTTAATTGGACTTCAAAATCAACCAAGCGTACCGGTAAGGTACGTGGCATACCAAAACGAGGCTGTTCAATATTAGGCACCGTATTAATACGGTTGCCCGCGTATCTATATGGCTGGCTGTTAATTCAGTTAATGTCATGGAAGTTCAGTTCTGTTTTCTTTCAATTTAGACCCAAAATCTTGTTTTTGCAATTGTGTAAGTTCGGATGATCGGATTGAGTCAAGAATTAGTATACAAGCATGCAATCTGACTAATTGAGGATTGGTAACCTAATTTCAGTAATGGTCCTTAATTTTACAAGATTTACGTTTTGGTCCATAAAATGTATCATATGTAATTGGTTGCCATTATGTTGTTTGTTTCCTTTGTAATTTTATCCCCTACGAGCATGATCATTTAGGATTAATAATTCACATCTAGACATGATAAAAGAAAAAATGGACTGGTTTTCGTAATCTATCTCTGGTTTGCTTCGGTAAACCTAATGTAGCTCACTTGATTCGGTGTGGCGTCTAGGCCGGGTCGAGGGGGTTATATGAGC
Source organism: Hibiscus mutabilis (assembly GCA_019671005.1). Lineage (NCBI taxonomy): Eukaryota > Viridiplantae > Streptophyta > Magnoliopsida > Malvales > Malvaceae > Hibiscus > Hibiscus mutabilis. The sequence goes on from CM033732.1 coordinate 40,057,006, forward strand.
AAAGTGGCCCAAACCAATCCCTGTGGAGACGATACTCGATACATATCACTTTATTACTTGCGACGTGTATACTTGCACCGTTTGCATTGCACTTAAATCACGCAACAAGTTTTTAGCGCCGTTGTCGGGGATTGGCAATTGTGTTAGTTGTTTTTGTTATTGCATTTTTTATCATTTTTACTGACTTTTTTTTGTTTGTTTTTTTTAAAAAATCAGGTGCGTTACAAAGTTAAGGGACATCAACATGCGGGGAAATAAAAGCATATCTATACAAGAGCTGATGTGGGAAGATAGGAATCAATCCACTTAAGAATTTCTTACACCCTTCGATGATTACGTATACCAACCGAGAAAAGTCCAAAGAGCCTATATCGTGGAAAACTCTTGCACTTGTTGTGGAGAACATCATGTGTTTGAAAATTTTCCTCACAATCCCGGTGCATATGACTACATAGAGGACCAAAGATGGAACCAACAGCAAAATCCTTCATGGTATGACCAAAAAGCTCAAAAAAATTTTACCATGACAATTTTGCCACTCAACAGATATGTCATGGCAATAAAGTCCTCGTCAAGAGCTATTCAATTCCATGGATGCGAGAATAGCCAAGATGGATGTACTCTTGAGAGAAGTGGAAGATCGATCGAGGAGATTAACATATGTCTTGGATAATATGCACCAACAATTCATTCCTAGGGATACTGAAATCCCAAGGCAAGAGGACAAGGAAAAATGCAAAAAGAGCTCTCTGATGTGTGAAGAACAACTAAAACCTCCAAGTCGAGAGCATGCCAATGAGAAAGATTGCCCAACACTTGATAAACCTAAGCAACAAATTGCCACGACAATAATTGAGAAGCCTGAACAGAGCAATGCCACGACAATATTCGGTGAAGCTGAGAACAACAATGCTACATCAAATTCTATGGAATTTGATGTCCAGAATGTTACATTGTTGTACTAAAGAAAGAATCTGAAGATTGCTCTTATCCACTTTTGCCACCGCAATTGCACAACCACATGCAAGACCAACACGATGGAAATACTGTGTTAATGGAAAATGAGCAGGTGGTGACTGAACCTTTTGAATTCTTTAAAAACTCACAGCATCCATTGCATGCATTTCTTGAGGAACCAACGCTGGTAGATTTGAAGCCTTCAAAATATCTACTGATGGAGATGTTTGAGAGGCCCAAAGAAAATGGTGTTTGGATTCGTGAAGCTTTTCAGAAAATTAGTCATTCCCTTAACTTACATCGAATATTGGTAGAAGATCGCCACGGCAATTGGCTGGCATAGCAATTACCACGACAACAAAGGCTACATCCAACCATGATAGATTTTGATGAGAATGATGTAATTAAATGGTTGGGTGTTGATATAAGTTTTCCTATTAATATATTCAAGCCTTTAGGAACAATAGTAAGGTGGAGGTTATGCATGGACTACAAGGGAACACGAAAGAAATAAACCTCCACCATGGTAACGAAAAGGGGAGTAGCTGCAAGCACATTGGCCCCAAATCTTTTTGGGCAATATTGTCACCCGATGGAGGGTACGGATGGACTATAAAAGGTATCGAAAATGACCCTCCTCAGGTTTTCTTTAGGGCAACCCTATTCCCTTCAACTTTTCTTTTTCTTTTCTTTTATGATTATTTTTATTTTATTTGTTATTCTAATAAAGCTAGGGTGTTGGTAGAAGCCAAGACAATCAGACTTGTCATGGCGAAGAAACATGCCACGACAACTGCCTCAATCCCAGAATAACTCTTGAGCCCATTGTTGAATTGATCGGAGCAGATTGAAGCAGAGCATCAACTTGGCACTACATCAGCACCTATTGAGCACGTTAATAAATGAATTTAGGAGATGCATGAAAATGCAACTTCTAGTCATTTTTAATTTTCTGTTTTATTTTATTTATTTTTATTTCCTTTTTGTTTTATTTTTATTTTTCATTTAAATTTGTTTTTATCTTTTTATTTTATCTCTTTATTTGATATTTATTTTTAATTTTTAATTTTTTTAGGATAAGATTTCAAGAAGACTTGAAGTTTGGGCTTTAATGGATAAAGTTTTATTTAAATAAAACTTTTATCCCCAAGAGGATATAAGGATCGGTGGTTTCACTCAAATCCAAATACCAAATTTTCAATTTTCTCCTCCTTCCCAATATTACCCTAGCCGCACACCCCATTCTTCTTACATCCATCATTGAACCTTTTTTACCCCATTGGATTACCATTACTCCATCTTTCACTTCCATCACTCCAGCATTAAAGACATCATGTACCCATCTTCTTCATCCTCTTTAATCACCATTTTCACTATCTTCTTGCAACTCTTGAGATTTTTTTATTTTTATTTTCTTTTCATTCTTGTTTGCCGCATTCACATTATGGCCAAGAAATCCAAGCCTAGAGTTGGATCGTGGTTGAAGAAGCAGCATGGAACGAAGAAAAATGAAGGGGATGGTTAACTGGATTTTGCTAAAACCTGGAGCAAAGTTGTCGAACACCAACGTCAAAGATCATTTGATGCAAACTACGCATAATACTACTTTTTCCTCTTCTTGTTTGCTTTTACTTCACTCTATCTTGCATATACACACTATTAATATTGGTTGTATACTTGTTTATGACATTTGTGCGTGCAACAAGATGGACATGGGCTGTTGTACTTCCCCAATTTGATCACGTCACTTTGAAAAGATACGTTAGTGGCATCAGAAGCAACAGACGAGTAGTTGCAGTTGAAAAAATGTTGGTCTGGCAGCTATTACATGAAGATGATGGAAAAAGGACAAGTAAAATTGTTCAATGCAAACTGAGCTAAGGTTCTCGGCAAATGCACATGCCGCGACAATTCCTCAGGTGCCAGCTAACCTTGTTCGTCCATTGTTGCAATGATTGGATCAAATGAAAGCGAAGCCGCAACTATTCTGGCGCTTAGAGAAGGATTGGGATATCGCTCTAGAGCGCATTATATTGGAGGATAATTTGAATTGCAATATACCTTTTCCAAGGGTCTTTTTCGAGTTACTTGGCCTGACAACTAAAGTTGGCAATTCTGTGTGAGTTACAAGTTACATTGTCGCGACAACCACTATCCCGCGCAAAGTCCCCACCTCCTGCTGCGCCATCAAAGTTAATGTCGAAGCGTAAAGATTCTACACAAGAGGAGGCCGAGAAGGAGGGTGAGCCGGTTGAAGAGGTTAAAAAATACGGTTTATGATTTTGCACCACCAGCTCTGCATCAGCAACCACCACGAGCCAGAAAATAGACCAAGCAAATGGCCTAAAGGACAATATGAATTCGAGGTGACAACCTCTCCGATTAACTCATTTGCATTTTATTTTTATTTTTCGTTTGTTTATTTTTGCATGCATTGAGGATAATGTTTCACTCGAGTTTGGGGGGTTTGTCTTGGTTTTGTTTTTGTTTGACTCATGGTCATTTGCATTCATTTTGTTTGTATCATGTTAGTTTGCATATGTTACTTGCCATGACAATTACCTGATAAAACTGCCGAAACCTACTATAATATCCTATGATGAGCTTTGCCACAACACTTAAATGAGAAAACCTTAGATTTTATGATTAGCATGGAGTTTACTTGAATTTTTACTATGATGTTGTTTATTTTGACACTATTGTGATTTGTTGATTGAGCGAGACCTAGTGAACTTTAGGTTATTAAAATGGGTAAAATGTGCTAGAGGTGCCTAACTGGCTCTAGCTAAACGAAATAAAATTTGAATTAAGATAATTTCTTACTAGAGGTGCCCATCTGGCTCTAGTTATCATGCATTAAGAATCACTAGTGGTGCCTATCCGGCTCTAGTTGATTAAATTTAAAAAGAAATCGCTTTGCTGGAGGTGCCTAAAACTGGCTCTTGCGAAATTAATTACCCCAGTAAGTAAATAATATAACCTATTGTTTGCATGGAATCCCGTTGATTGACTTGTACACAACTCCGCACACACATTATTACTAGCATTATAGTTTAATTTTGAGTAATTCTCTGTGTTGTCCAAAGATCGAAAGGTAATCTATTCTTCATGTCACGGTTCTGAGGATTGAAGTCAGGTAAGAAAGCATGTTTTTTTATGGTAAATGCATGGCAGGTAATTGTTAGTGTTTTGCATTGCTTGAGGACAAGCAATAGTTCAAGTTTAGGGGTGTGATAAGTATGTAAAAGTTCTATTTTTCTTACCCTTTTTACTTATATTATCATTAGACTTAGGCTCATTTTAGTTGCATTGGTAAGTATTCACACATAATTTCTTAGTTTCCTTGGTTATCGAGCTTGGTATTGCATTTGGTTGGTTTTTGTAGAAAAATCATTGTTGGTGTGCTTTATTTTGTGCAGGACAAGATTCTCGTGGCAAGTAGAGATTGCCGTGACAACTAAGGAGAATACTGAAGGAGTTGTCGAAGCTGATGGCCGCGGCATATCTAGATAAAATTGGATAATTCCTCCTATTTTCAGGATAATTCCCCAGATTTGGATTTACACGCAGAGTTGGATAGAGATAAATGCTCAGATTTTGAAGAGTTTTCTGCAGATAAAGATAAAAAAGATTAATTATCTCTTATTCAAATTAATTCAAGCTTATTCATATCCTCATCAACAACAAATCTGATCACATCAACTCTATAAATAGAGATCAAATCGCAGATCAAAAATGGAAGTCGATTCTGGGTAATTAGATCGCAAGTTCTATCATGCACTCATCTTTTCTTCTTTATACGATCCATGTCTGGTTTTATTTCTTTGTATTTTGTTTTTACCCATCCATGAACTAGTTTAATTTGGCTTGGGTTTTTTGGGTTTTTTGGTGTGATAAACAATTGGATGGTTTAGGTTTTTGATTTTAATAAATTTGAAGTTTTTTCATTCTTGATTTCTTAGTTTTCATCTTGAGAGAATTGGGAGAGGATCTCAAGTGTTATCCATTTATCTAGGCTCGGTAGAGTTAGATTCAAGAAATGAATGAACATGATTCTCATTCAATCAATCGTTGGTGAGAATTAATCCACCTTAGGAATAAGGATCGAATTTCAACGGCTAAGAGGAGTGTAAGATCGGTTGTTGTTCACTCAAGATTAACGCAGTGATGTTTCACCAAGGCATGCACAAATAACCAGTTCTTCTGTTAGGGATAACAAGAAGACATTGAAGAACGCTTCGCCAAGCTTTGAAGGAAGAAACCTAATTGCCATGGTAATAAAACCATTTCTAGTTTTCACGGTATAAATTGTAACCTAGTTGCCCCGGCAATTCAGCAGGTCTTAGTTGCCACAATAATTAAGTTGCTTCAGCAATCAATTGCCATGACAATCCATTCAACCATTGCTCCACTACTCACGATAACCCGTCCTACTCTCTTTAATCGATTACTTCTTTTTATTAAAAAGTTTATTTTACTTAATATTCATCACCATCAATGTAACGACCCATGTTACAATAAATTTATTTCTTTTACAATGAAGTAATTTGAGCAAAGTGGCCCAAACCAATCCCTGTGGAGACGATACTTGATACATATCACTTTATTACTTGCGACGAGTATACTTGCGCCGTTTGCATTGCACTTAAATCACGCAATAGCTCTTCCCATACTCAGTTTCATAAAAACTAACTTCGGCATTAGGTTAACACTTGCACCGAGATTGCATAAAGAACGACCAGAGTATTTCTAACCTATGGAAGATAGAATATTGAAACTACTGGGATCTTTCATCTTGGGTGGCAAATTACTTAGCACCGCCAGGCATTCACCTATTGTAGAAACAGTTTCAACTTTGCCCACCATCCTCTTCTTGGTCACGATCTCCTTCAGAAACATAGATCAGTATTTGATTGATGGTCTCCAAGAATGAGACATCAATATGCAACTGTTTCAGTATCTCCAAAACTTTTTAGAACTGGACATCTTGTTTCTGAGCTTTTAATCATTGAGGAATGAAGGTGGTAGTATAGGCTCATCACGTAGTCCGCTAAATGATGTAGCATTCTTATCTTTATTTTCCTTGCCATCAATAGCAAGGTTCTTCCACGTATCAAACACGGGAGGTACATCTTTGGGTGTAGGAGCATCGATATATTTCTTGCTTGGAGAAGAATCAACAAGGGAACCTCCCCCAAACTAACAATCTTTGGTCAACTGGGTACCACTACGCAAGGTGATATCATTACATTGCTCCGTACCAAAGGTCTTAGTGACTTTAGTATCACTAGGTAAACTGGCTTGAGGTATTGTCTTCAGGATTTGGGCTCTCTGCCCAACTTGCATTTTCAAGGACCGGAGTGAAGCGGTATTTTCTGCATGATAGATTGTTGATTTTTTAACATGGCATCTTACGTTGTGAGCATGTCTTCATGGTTCTTGAGATTCACTGAGTGGTCTTTCAAAATAACTCGTGCAGTATCTATAAAACTTTGATAAGAATTTACAAAAGAATTAGAATTAGAAACTCCCTAGTTCTACTTTTGAGCTTTCTGTTGAAGTCCATGATGCTCTGTTGTAGTATTCTGTTTGGCTCATGTATTTCCAGTGTTGCCTCCCCAACCAAAATTTGGATATTAACGTCACCGTAGGTTGTAGGTGTTTGAGTAGGGATTATTGTTGCAGTTAGCATTCCCTACATAGCATCTAGATTCATTTTGTTGGGAGCATTCATTCGACTGGTGTTCCCCATCACAATGCTTGCAAGTGTAGTGGATTACCTTGACCTCCTGTGTGTTGAATGGTGGTTGCATGTTCATGAGCAGGTTTGTGACGGCAGAGAGTTGAGCTGCCACACTTTGAGAATCATCTAATTAGAGTGTTCAAAAAGATTTAGGGCCGAAACTTAATCTCCCCATAAGAAACTGATAGTCGTTCTTGGCTATCTGATTAAGGATGTCAAATACCTTTTCAGGATCTTTGTCGAGCAAGATACCATTAGCTGAAGAATCAATCAACATTCTCTTGGGAGCGTTAATGCCATTATAGAATATTACCACTTGTATCCAATCATGAAACCCATGAATCGAGCACTTGCAAAGCATGTCCTTGTATCTATCTGAGCATTCATACATAGATTCATCATCTCTTTGCCTGAATACTAGATTGTGCATGTTTGGTGGATTGTATCGGTGCATAAAGATTCTACACAATTCATCCTAGGATGCAATAGATCCTGAGGGTATAGTCCTCAACCATGCTCAGGCTCGATCTTGCAAGAAATAGGGAAACAATTTAAGTCTCAGCACATCATCAAGGACTCAATGTTGTCTAAAACCATCGCAGACTTCCAGGAAAGCTTGAATAAGCTCTCTAGTATCCTCCCTTGCTAATCCACTGAATTATCCAATAAAACTAAGCATGTTGAACATCACCAGCTTGAGCTCAAAGTGAGCTACCTCTATCCCTGGCACAACGATCGCTGGAGTGAGGTTATTTAAGACATGTGTAAAGTTGTCACAAATGGGTCGTCTCAAATGGGCTGGTAGTTGAGAACCCTGATGTTCATTCTGTGCTCCATTAGCGATTGCTTCATCAACAATTACTACTCCACCAGTGGTGGATCATTTTTGCCATTGCATGCGTTATTTAGGTCATCCATGTTGACTTGTCGAGGTGGATCCACCATTATTCTTGTTCTTTCTATTTAGCACGAAAGAATCTTTCGATCTCTAGATTATATAGAATAAGTGGTTCCTCTCGATTTGTGTTCTTGGTTATGCACTGTGATACGCCTGGAAAAAAAGAAAAACAAAAATAGAAGTTAAAACTAAACTAAAGAAAATCTTAAGCCCAAATACTAAGTAATTATCAATTGTCAATTCCTGGCAATGACGCCAAAAACTTGATGCTTGTGAAATATGTATACAATTAAGAGCAAGTATACTCGTTGAGCAAGTAATAAAGTGATAGAGTAGAGTGTCGAACCCACAGGGATTGGATTGTCAAATGCAAAGTAAATGTACTCAAGAGTTAGTGAGCAAATATTGGTGTGTTGATGGTTTATGTAACTAATTGCAATAAAAAGTAAAGTAACAATGATCCGAAGACGAATAGATGTTGTAGCAGGTATTCATATGATTATGGAAGCTGGGTTTATTGCCTAAGAATTATGCTAATTACTATTCGAAAGCTATAGTAGTTGGCAATACATGTCTATGTTAACCAATTATGTCATTATCTACTCGACGAGGTTTTCTATTCAACTCCTAGACTCTCTCGATACCTAAAAGTTGATAATAAAGATGCTATAGTAATACAAATCTGCTTAAACCCTAACAACTTTATCAACTATTCAAGTTCCCCTTATTAGTCGTTGAAATCCTAAACTTATGTCTAAGCCAGATTAGAAACCCAAGTTGACAGCTTAAGCTCCACTATTCACGTTTGTCTAACTTAACTCTCTCAGTATTAAGCCACGGATCAATAATTAAAAGGCCTCTCTTGATAACTCTTACAATAACTATGCATTAATAACGATTAACAGAATAGATAAAGGAAAAAAACTATAGCATTGAACAAGTATTTAAAACATAAAATCCTAAAACAATAATCTCAATAAAAGTATTTAGCTCATGTCTGAGCAAATAACATCCATACTAAAAGTAACTAAAAACATGGCAATTTATCAAGCAAAGAAAAAGAAAGATCAAGCATCCTCGATATCTCCTCCAAGCTCTCTAATTGTGTTGCAGGTCCTATACTCCTCAAGCCTCTTTCGATAGCTCTCGTCGTGTGGAGACTCCTCTAGACCCTCGACTACAGTTGTTCTCTGATAGTGAAGACTAAGGGATGTTGTCTAAGATCAAACTCTCTTTGTTTGTAACCCAATTCATCTATATATATGTGGCAAAGCTAGGGTTGAGAAACCCTAAAACCCGTGAAGCCTCTTAATGAGGATCTTGCTTTCCCGCTTCATTCAAAGAGAGTCCATATTGGATGGAAGTCCACGTGTGAATGACTTGCCAAAGGTCTAGATTGATCTCTAACTCTACTTCTTCAATGGTCCATAAGAGAGATCCTTTCCACTGCTCCAGCGTCTCACTACCTTGGCCCCTTCCTACATGTGCACCACTAAACCAACTATATTTCCAAATAAAAGCATCAAAATATATATATAATTAAGCGCAATTCATAACTCCTTAATTGCAAGCAAACTATATGCAAATTACTCCTAAATGCAAATATAAGAGCCTAAACACATGCAAAAACTAAGTATAAAGGGTACACAATATAGGTTATCTAAGCAGTCATCACTGGTGCCTGGTGGCAGATCTTAGGAGTTACACTTGTAATGGCTACACTGATATTCTAGTTCGACGATAGGTCAGAGTATTCATTAAATGTCAGTATAGCTAGGTTGAGGGCTTTGATCGAGGTTACATCGTAAGATGTTATCAAGATCTCAGGTGAGTTCAACTGATGGCATGTGCTTGTTCGAGGATGACTCCAAAGGGTAGTGCTTGCTTAATTATGGACTACACTAGGTTTCGGAGGTATAACAATGGGAACAGTTAGACTTTTTCCCATGTATTTGAAGGATTGTTAGAGGTCATATTCATACCTATCTCTAGGATAAAAGTGCCGGACATAAATACATTAGAAAAGAAATTAAGAGCGATATAGTTCAAAAACATTAGTATAATAGGATACTATATTAATTTTAGGAAAAAACTTTACCACTTAGGGAATCAAAGCTGTTGCAATTAATAAACACGACCATTGCAAGCATATAAAAGGATATTGGTGCGTGTGATAAGTGCTACGCAAATGTGCAAGTATACACATCACAACTAATAAAGTGATACGAGTATCGAGTATCGTCTCCACATGGATTGGTTTGGGCCACTTTGCTTAAGTTACTGCACTGTGAAAATAAAAACACAATTGATAATAGAGGTTTTAATTAACGATTAAACTAAGAGCAATAAACTAAAAGAATAGATGAAATTAAAATAGAGTAAATAGGCCAGGTTATCGTGAGTTGAGGTGTGATAGCCGATTGGATCGTCTTGGTAAAAGAGTGCAAGGGCAACTCAGTTGTCGTGGCAACTTGCACAGCGGGGTTGCCTTGGCAACTAATCGATGGTTGCCTGGGCAACTACTTGGGTGGCTGGGCAGCAACTTCAAGGTTCGGCGGAGCGTTCTTCAATGGTTTCTTCTTATCCCTAAGTCGAAACTCTAGCTACTAGTGCATGCCTTGATAATACATCCCTGCGTGAATCAAGGGTGAACAACAACCAACTTGCGCTCCTCTTAGCCGTTGAAATTCTTAACTTATTCCTAAGCCGGATTAATCTTCACCATCAATAGATTGAATAAAGACCATACTCATTCGTTTCTTGAATCTAACTCTCCTGATATTAGATAAATAGATGAAGTTACAAGATCCTCTCCCAATTCGCTCGCAAACAAGAATAAAAGCCAAGAATGAGTAAACCTTGAATAGAAAAGTGCAAACTCTTATTACCTAAACAAAATCCAATTGTTTCTCACAACAACAAAACACAATAACCCCAACCAATCAAGTTAGTTCATGGTTGGGTTCAAAAGATATACAAAGAATAATCCCCAAACCATGAATCTAATGGAAACAAAGAAGAAGAAGAAGAAGAAATCGAACTCTCTCCCCTTGCTCTCTTGTCGAAATTTCTCTCTTCTTTCCCTATGGGGTTGTCAAAATTTTCCCTCCTCTTGCTCCCTCTCAAGTTGACGATATGGCCTCTTATTTATAGGGCTAGATCAAAGTCCTTCTTTGAGGAGGAATTTAAGTTGGAATTAAATTATCTTTAAAGAATATAATTCTTTATTATAATTATATTCCTACTATAACTTCTCCTATCTTCTTGGAATTTAATTCTTCTTTAATCTCTTCATGGAAATCAAATTCCTTTGGGATTTAGCTTTGCTCCACGTCATCTTGGGCTTGTCTAGTCATCAATTTTGACTACCATATCACCTTATTCTTTGTCGACAATTGCCCTGGCAACTGGCTCGGCATCTCCTTCATACATTGCCCTGGCAACTAGCTCGACATCTCCTTCATGCATTGCCCTGGCAACTGGTTCTAGCCTTGTTTAGGCAAGTGACTCTTCACACACACAAAAACACACCAAAGCAGCATCTTTTTCCACAAAAATCACCAAGTTATGTAATCAAGCTCAACGATGGAAAGAAACATGAATTAATGCATGAATGACTAATTATGCAACTAATATGAGCTTAAGTTTACAATAATATGAGTAAAAAGGGTAATAAAAATAGTACTTTTGAACACTTATCACACCCCCAAACTCGAACTATTGCTTGTCCTCAAGCAATGCAAACTAACAATTACCTGCCAAGACTTTAATCATCAAAGACATGCTTCAAACTTGAATTCAAACCTCGGAACCGTGGCACAAAGTATGATCACCTTTTAATTTTTTGGATAGCACAAAAATTACCCGGAACCAAACTATAATGCTCGTGACAATGTGTGTGCGTAGTTGTGTACAAGTTGATTTTCAAGATTCTATGTGAACAATAGGCTTTTGTCAATTTAATTATCGGGGCATTTATTTTTATTTTCACTAGAGCCAATTTCGGGCACCTCTAGCAAAGTAAGCAATTTCTCATTTTATTTTAGTCAACTAGAGCCAATTCCGGGCACCTCTAGCGATTCTTTAATGTGCATTAACTACTAGAGCCAGTTTCGGGCACCTCTAGCAAGAAAGTGCAATTACTACTAGAGCCAGTTTTGGGCACCTCTAGCAAGAAATTAACTTTTAATTTTCAATTTCAAATTTACCCTAATTTTAAGCAACCTAAGTTCACTAAGTTTCTTTCAATCAACAAGCCACAACTGTGTAAAAGAAGAAAAAAAATCAGCATCATAGTAAAATTCTAAGTTCTTTTCATGCAATCCTAAAATTAAAGGTTCTTTCAATTTAGTGCAGCGGCAAAAATTCATCATTGGATATTCAACAAGTCTTAAGCAATTAAATCCAATTAAAGGCATGGCAAGTAACATATGCAACCTATATGTGATTGCTAACGATGAATGCAACTAAACATGAAACTAACTAGAAACCAATACCCCCCAAACTCGAGAGAAGCATTGTCCTCAATGCATGTAAGAGTGAAACAAAATTTAAAAGAAACTAAATGAAATGAGTTAGTCGGAGAGGTCATCACCTCGAGTGATAAGTTTCCTTCGTGTCGTTTGCTTGATTCATTTTTCAGTCGGTGGTTGAATGCTGGTACCGCGTGAATAGCATTGCTTTGATTTGATCCATGTTTGCTGATGCAGGTTCACTTGCATAGGCATCAGTAGTTGCCGAAGCCTTTGTTGTTGGCTGGGCATCGCCAGTTTCTGTTGTGGTTGCTGTGGCAAGTAGTCGGTAGTGAATTTCCTTAGCATGGTGGTTGTGAGTCTTGTTGTGGAAAAGAAAAGAAAACAAAGAAAACCTGGAAACTAAAGATAATGAAGAAAAAATAAAATATCTCCTAAAAATTCCAAAAAAAATAAAGAGAAAAAAATAACCGAAAATAATAAAAAAATAGCTTGAAAAAAAAGAAAAAGAAAAAGAAAATATCGAAAGGAGAGCATGCTTATGCATCTCCTAAGGTGTTAACTTCTTTGTTACGTTCTACATGGGCACCGTTGTAGTGCTTCAATCTTTGTCCGTTAACTTTGAATTCATGTTCGTCGATAATGGACTTGATTATCATGACACCATGGGAGAATGGTTTGACAACTTTGAATGGTCCCGACCATCTTGATTTTAGTTTTCCCGGGAAAAGTTTTAGTCGAGAATTGAATAAGAGAACTAGTTGCCCTGGCATGAATTGTCGTGGCAATAGTTTCTTGTCGTGCCATTGCTTTGTTTTCTCCTAGTAGATTTGTGCATTGTTATAGGTGAGTGCACGAAATTCTTCTATCTCGTTGAGGTACAACAAACGCTTTTGTCTGACACTTTCCTAACCCATATTCACGGTCTTGATTGCCCATTGGTTTGTAGGTGATATTGCCTGTCCTCTGGCAACAATCAGATTGCTTGTAAAACTCTTGGGCATCTTTGTACAGTGTTGGCCAATACAAACTGGATTGAAAAACTTTGGCCGCGGTACGAGTTCCTCCAAAATGTCCTCCATAGGGTGAAGAATGGCATTGTCGGATTACATTCTGTTGCTCCTCTTCAGGGACACATCGGCGTATAACCTGATTTGCACATTGTTTAAACAAAAGAGGCTCGTCTCAAAAGTAATGCTTAGCATCATGGCGGAACCGCTTCTTCCCTTGGTGAGTAAGGCCATAAGGTAAAATACCATAAACAAGGAAATTAACTAAATCCGCGTACCAGGGTATTGCCGAGGTATGTGCTGCCATGGCGACTGCTCCCAAGATTGCCGAGGCGTGCATATCAAGAGCTGCTGCGGCGTCGAGGGTTGCCGAGGTAAGCTTTTCCTTTAGGGTTTCGAATGCTTGGGTGTAAGAATCATCAAAAAGGAAGACTTTATCTTGGTGGGGGTAATCTCTCGATCACGTCTACCTTGGCTTTGTATACTTATATTCCCTTGGATGAAATCTTGTGGCCGAGCACTATTCCTTCATCTACCATAAGATGGCACTTCTCCCAATTAAGGACTAAATCAATTTCTTCACATCTTGCCAACACATTCTCTAAATTACCGAGCCAACTGTCGAAGTCACTACCAAAAATAAAAAAAAGCATCCATGAAGATCTCAAGGAAGTCTTCGACCATGTCTGAAAAGAGTGCCATCATGCATCTTCTAATGTTACTGCATATATGAGAAAACTTGAGGATGGTCGTTTTCGATACTTCTTATAGTCCATCCGCACCTTCCATCGGGTGACAATATTGCCCAAAAAGAGTTTGGCCAATGTGCTTGCCAATACTCCCTTTTGCGTTACCATGGTGGAGGTGTCTTTCTTCTTTGTTCGCTTGTAGTCCATGTATACTCTCCACCTTGCTACTATTCCTGAAGGCACAAATATATTAATAGGAAAAATTATATCCATTCTCAACTATTCAATTACCTCATTCTTGTCGACTTCTATCATGGTTGGATGTAGCCTTTGTTGTCGTGGCAATTGGTGATCAAGCCAATTGCCGTGGTAATCAGTTGCCAAAATTTACTGTAAGTCAAGGGAAGAACCAATTTTTTGAAAAGCTTTACGAATCCAAACACCGTTTTCTTTTGGCCTCTTAAACATCTCCATCGGTAGAGATTTCAATGGCTTCAAATCTACCAACCTCGGTTCCTCAAGACATACCTGCAATGGACGATATGAGTTTTTAAAGAATTTAAAAGGTTCAACTATTAGCTGCTCATATTCTATTGGCAAAGTATTGTCATCTCGTTGATCTTACATGTGGTCGTGTAATTGCCGTGGCAATTGTAGATGAGATCAATCTACAGATTCCTGCTTCAACATCAACGTTGTAACCTTCTGGGCATCAGGTTCCTCAGAATTTGCTATAGTATTGTTGTTCTCAGCTTCACTGAGTGTTGTCGCGGCATTGCACTGTTCAGGCTCCTCAATCATTGCCGAGGCAATTTGTTGTTCAGGCTCATCATGTGTTGGGTAGTCTCTTTCATTGGCATCCTCTTGACTTTGAGGTTCTAGTTGTTCCCCACACATCGGAGAGCTTTCTTTGCATTGCTCCTTATCCTCTTGCCTTGGGACGTCAGTATCCCTAGGAATGAATTGTTGGTGATGTTATCCATGACATATGTGGATCTCCCCAATTGATCTTCTGAATCCCCTAAGGTTGCATCCCACTGAGCTATCCTCATATCCATAGATTTTGATAGTTCTCGAATATCTTCAATTGATCCGTCAAGTCTAGCCAAGGAAGCTAGTAACGTTTCCTCCAAGGAATTGGAATGCTCTTGAAAAGGACTACATTGCCATGGCATATCTGTTGCTGCGGCAAAATTGTTATGGTAAAAAAAAAATTTGAGCATTTTGACCATACCATGAAGAATTTTGCTGCTGGTTCCCTCTATGGTCCTCCTTGTAGTTATATGCACCGAAAATGTGAGGGCAGTTTTCAAACAAATGATGTCCTCCACACATAGCACAAGATTTTTCCACGGTATAAGTTCTTTGGGCTTTTCTTGGTTGGTATAGGTAATCATCAAAGGGTGCAAGAAACTCTTGATTGGATTGATTCATGTCTTCCAACATCATCTCTCGAATAGATCGGCTTTTATTTCCCGACATGTTGATGTCCCTTAACTTGTAGCGCACCTAAATATTTTTTAATAAAACAAACAAAAATAAAAGTTAGTAAAACTAAGAGAAAAAAATGCAATAACAAAAACAACTAACACCAATTGCCAATCCCCGGCAACGGCGCTAAAAACTTGTTGCGTGTGATAAGTGCTACGCAAATGTGCAAGTATACACGTCGCAAGTAATAAAGTGATACGAGTATCAAGTATCGTCTCCACAGGGATTGGTTTGGGCCACTTTGCTTAAGTTACTGCACTGTGAAAATAAAAACACAATTGATAATAGAGGTTTTAATTAACAATTAAACTAAGAGCAATAAACTAAAAGAATAGATGAAATTAAAATAGAGTAAATAGGCCAAGTTATCGTGAGTTGAGGTGTGATAGCCGATTGGATCGTCTTGGTAAAAGAGTGCAAGGGCAACTAGGTTGCCGTGGCAACTTGCACAGCGGGGTTGCCTTGGCAACTAATCGATGGTTGCCTGGACGACTAGCTGGGCAACTACTTGGACGGCTGGGCAGCAACTTCAAGGTTCGGTGGAGCGTTCTTCAATGGTTTCTTCTTATCCCTAAGTCAAAACTCTAGATACTTGTGCATGCCTTGATAATACATCCCTGCGTGAATCCCTGCGTGAATCAAGGGTAAACAACAACCAATCTTGCGCTCCTCTTAGCCGTTGAAATCCTTAACTTATTCCTAAGCCGGATTAATCTTCACCATCAATAGATTGAATAAAGACCATACTCATTCGTTTCTTGAATCTAACTCTCCCGATATTAGATAAATAGATAAAGTTACGAGATCCTCTCCCAATTCGCTCGCAAACAAGAATAAAAGCCAAGAATGAGTAAACCTTGAATAGAAAAGTGCAAACTCTTATTACCTAAACAAAATCCAATTGTTTCTCACAACAACAAAACACAATAACCCCAACCAATCAAGTTAGTTCATGGTTGGGTTCAAAAGATATACAAAGAATAATCCCCAAACCATGAATCTAATGGAAGCAAAGAAGAAGAATAAGAAATCGAACTCTCTCCCCCTTGCTCTCTTGTCGAAATTTCTCTCTTCTTGCCCTATGGGGTTGTCGAAATTTCCCCTCCTCTTGCTCCCTCTCAAGTTGACGATATGGCCTCTTATTTATAGGGCTAGATCAAAGTCCTTCTTTGAGGAGGAAGTTAAGTTGGAATTAAATTATCTTTAAAGAATATAATTCTTTATTATAATTATATTCCTACTAGAACTTCTTCTATCTTCTTGGAATTTAATTCTTCTTTAATCTCTTCATGGAAATCAAATTCCTTTGGGATTTAGCTTTGCTCCACGTCATCTTGGGCTTGTCTAGTCATCAATTTTGACTACCATATCACCTTATTCTTTGTCGACAATTGCCTTGGCAATTGGCTCAGCGTCTCTTTCATGCATTGCCCTGGCAACTAGCTCGGCATCTCCTTCATGCATTGCCCTGGCAACTGGTTCTAGCCTTGTTTAGGCAAGTGACTCTGCACACACACAAAAACACACCAAAGCAGCATCTTTTTCCACAAAAATCACCAAGTTATGTAATCAAGCTCAACGATGGAAAGAAACATGAATTAATGCATGAATGACTAATTATGCAACTAATATGAGCTTAAGTCTAACAATAATATGAGTAAAAAGGGTAATAAAAATTGTACTTTTTAACACTTATCCGATACCATTATGGAAAGAGCAAAAATCATACCAAGCTTAGTTCCGACCAGAATTGTCGGAACACCAGGTGCATAATGATAGAACCAAAGCATACCCAAAACATAACTGGTATGAAAACTAACCCAAGATCTATCATGTCAAATCATCAAGAACAATAAACCGAATGCGGAAGCGTACCTGAATTAATCGATATATGAAAACCTTGAATCCTTTGATGAAGATTGCGTAAAAGATGGTTGTGATCTTCCAAGAAGATAGGTTAGCACTTGCCGTAAAAACTCTTTGACGGGACAAGAGTAATACAAGTTGACCTATTTCTTGGGGACCACTACCTCTTTATATAGTTTATTATTAAATCAACTATTAAATATTTATAACTCTTCTCCTCATTGAATTATAAATATATCTTACGATATCTACACATTTATTTCCATGACACTTTAGTACCTATGACACGCCTAACATAACTGGCCACTTGATTCTGTGTCATACTTTATAATAGCATCATACATTTTACATATGTGCCCGCAATGGCGGATTTTAATCCAACAATCTCCCACTTGGGCAACGTATGTTTCCTGACAAATGTACAACCTTATGAGCTCAAAAATTGCTATTATATAATAGGTATTCTATAACAATCTCATCCATCAACTATATCCATATAGGATCAAAGCAACCTTTGCCATATTTATCATGAATAGACCCATCAATGGTCACATATACAAATATATTCAAATGACATAGATCAATCGTGGATGTGTAGCATGGAAAATTATATGAAATGTGAACTGAACATGTCTATTTCCAACTGGTCCTCCTAAACCTTAGTGAGATCAAACTTTACTGAATTCAGAGTGTACATAAACCAAAAGAACTTTATTTCTGCAGAAAATAATCTTAAAATATCCTTAAAATAAAGTAACTAAAATTGTGTCTAAACCGAATGAGCATTTTTTAAAATTACAAACTCACACTAAAACCGAATATCTTTAAATAACATTACACCCACATGAGTAGTATGCTTATGAAAGACCTAGGGTGAAAATTTCTTAATAAGCGCGCAATTATGGAGTTTGTACCAGCATACTCTATAGACACACAACCACTTTGAATTTTCTAAAACAACTAGGAACTTAATATTTATGTGCTTCAAATTTTAAGTGTTCCTATTGTTTATAGAATAAATGAATGCATATTTATTGTCACAAAATAACCGAATTGATCTTTCTATTCAATCTATAATTAGCAGCCCATGTGACAAAATTCTTTTGCATCAATATTCTAATAGAATCGAAGTCTGTAAACTTGATGATCTCTAACTTACCAGAACTCCAATATGTGAGCATGTAATTTTTTGTTCTCTAAACATATCTCACAACCCTATTGGCTGCTATCCAATGGTTCAAACTAGAATTGCTTAAATATTTGTCTAACATTCCAACAATGTACGCAATATCCGAATGCATACATACTTAAGCATAAATTAAATTATCAATAGATTATGCACATGGAATCTTTTGTATTTTTTTAAATTTCAAGGTTACTTTTAGGGCATTGAGTAAGACTAAATTTGTTTTCTTTAGCAATATGAGTATCACTTGGTTTACTCCCACTGAACTGTAGTATATACAATTGTGAACCAAATTTATCTCAAAACCAAATGAGATAAACAATATGAAATTTATAATTTTGTTAATGAGAGTCCGACTTAAGCTCATAGATGAATTTCTTTAATTTACATATCATTGATTGTGTATCATTAGACACAAATCTATGATTGTACCATATAATTTGTTTCTTCAATGTCACCATTGAAAAACACAAGCTTAACATCCATCTTATGTAGCTCAAGATTAAAATAAACAACAAGCGTTATGATTATCTTAAAAGAGTCTTTCAATGAAACTTGAGAGAAAGTCTCCACAAAATCAATGTCTTTTTTAGATTATATCTTTTAGACACAAGATGTGCCTTATACTTGTACACATTATCATCTGCATCCCTCTTGTTTTTAAATAGTCATTTACAACCAATTGGTTTGCACCTTCAGGTAATGAGACAAGTTCTTAAAATAGTCATTTACAACCAATTGGTTTGCACCATCAGATAATGAGACAAGTTCTTAAACTTTATTGTCTTGCATAAAATTATACTCTTCTTGAATTGCATCAATCCACTTTTGAGAGTTAAAATTTTTATGGTATGATAAAAAATGATTGAGTCATTTTCTATCATTCCATTGTTAAATAGTCTCAAATAGTATTTCTCCTTCCTCTCGTGGACCTCTTTAATGACACATGTTTTTTTAGGTTGTTGAGTTTGTTCTTCTGAAACAATTATTTTATCTTGAATGGGAGTTGTTAACATTGTTTTGCTGAGGTACTTGATTCACTTCTTGATTGATGATAGCTGTGAAACTCTAAACATTGTCAAAAGTGATAGTAGAAATTAAATTATAATTCAATTCATCCTCAAAAGCAATGTATCTAACCTTATTTCTCCCTCCAAACTCAACATCCTAAAAAAAGTTATAAATCTCTCCTTAAATAATTCCTAATTGTGGGATCATAAAACTTTCAGCCCATGGATCACTCAAAATAACCGAAGTAGTTGCTCGCTTTTGAAGTTTAATTTCTTTATATGTGTCCTAACTTATACAAAAGAATCAACACTTTATAACTTATTGTTGATTCTTTTGCGTAGGACCCTTAGCAACTTTATTATAATATTTTCTTTTTATTGCCCTTATTCTTATAGATACTAACTAAATAAGCACTAATCAAATGAGTACCTTTACACTTATAATGCTTCAACTTTTCTTCCTCTTTAACACAATGAGAAATGAGCTCAATTAGAGCTTATTTCTCCTTTTTACAGTTGTAACTATTTTTTTAAAATTGGTTAAACTGTATAGTACCAAAAGCATAAGAACAAACAATTGTTAGAAAGTTTGATCTTATGTGCCTTAAATTTTGATGCAATATTAAACATTTTCACAATGTACTCCCTTATATTTCCTTGACCCTTATACTTCATGGACATCAAAGAAGGCATAAGTGATGTCATCTTAACCTTAATGTTTTGGGTAAAACATTCTTAATTCCGTCAAGAAAACTCTTAGTATGAGTAATCTCTTTGGATTTGTGCTCCTAAAGACATCTAGAATGTTGTGCTTTATGATCATTAGACTCATGCAATTTGAACGACCTCACCTCTCAAAATACCTTTTATGGGTGCTTACTGCAGTGGGAGGTGCAAGTTGTTCTTTCCTTAGTGCAAAATCCATGTTAATACAACTACCAAATACAATATGTAATTGCCTTTTTTATTCCTTGAAATTAATTTTACTAAACATGAGTGTAGAATGTATATTAACAGATATTTTGACAGAAAAAGATAGAGTACCTAAATATAAAACAAAAATAAATAAATAAATAAAAAACAAGCTCACATAAATATTCATAAGTAAACAAATAAATTCAAAATAATGGCTAGTTCCCCTCAAGATACCAATCACAACATTAATATCAAGTCTTTAGACAGTAATATTAACTGTAAGCGGTACTCTTGTTATAGCAATCAAACATTGACAATAAACTATGTCAAACAATAGATTAATATTTGGACTAACGTATTGCTCACATAAAATACCATATAATTGTCACACATTTATCGCCACAGTTTTCGCTGTAGTTCTGCCAAATATTAACTTTCTTTTGGGCCAATTAATAAACGCATTAATTACAAAAATCCATAATCATCTTAATATTTCAAATAAACTATTCTACACAAAAGAGGTCACTTTTGTGACATTATGCTTCGATTAATCCATTAAAATATTAGACATCCGAAGCCAAAGTATGAATTTATTTGTTTCAAAATATTTATCTTAATTTTATCTTTCAACCAAATTAAAAGATAACTAAAATAATTAAAATTTTGTATAAAGGTAAACCTTATATAAGATACCGGACACTCCATTAATATTCCATCATTGGACAAAATATTAACTTGTAAGCGATACCTTGATACAGTAATCAAACATTGATAATAAGAACATGTCAAACAAAAATCTTCTTTTGGGCCTATTTATTGCTCACATGTAAAACTAAATAATTATCACATGTTTATTACCACAGTTGCACATGTAACAATGTTAATTATTAACCTTCCTTTGGGCCGATTAATACTAACATAAACTAAATTACATGCACGAAATCTTCTATATTTTAAAATAAAATAATTTCCACAATAGATGTCACTTTGGTGACTTAATGCTTCAATTAATTTATCTCAAAATATATTTATATTAAATATATCGATATCCAAATTTAAAATTATGTAACAATCAAAACTGAAATTTCTGATAACACTTAAATTTCCGAAATAATTCATAATAAAATTGTCTAAATGGGCCTATCAAAAATCAAAAGACTTAAATATTTGACCATCTTATTCTCAAAATTTCTTTATGCTAATATTCATTCGTTAATTTCTGAATTATAAGCCCAAAACAAAACAAAAAAAAATCCGGCAAGAGATAACTATCTTTATATAGCGTTCAAAAACAATAATAAAATTATTATTAACGCACAATATGGGAAGTATCCGTATTTAAGAATGAATATTCTCCCTTTAAGAATGAATATTCCCCTTTAATCTGAACCTCAAACAATTAATACCAAAATATATCTCTAATTGAAGGCAAAAGAACAAGAAACTTTCAATAGCAGTATGTTCGATTGAGTCATATAGAAATTAATTAAAAAACTATTTGCTGCACATAATAAACTAAATGACTGATTTACATGAAACCAAAAATTCTTTGGATTGAAATTGAATTACAAAAAGATAAATATGGACTGAACTGAATGAATTGAGAACATGGAGAATGAAGGGCATTATTATCCCTTCCTTAAAGAGATGCATATGAGTCTGATTTTAATTAAATTAATATCTAAATTGTGCAGCAAACATCGAGGGTTTTAAAAGTTTTACAATAACTCCTTTTAGTTCATGATCGAATATATTTTCTTTTTTGCTTTAACAATATATGTTTTTGATTTATGTGTAAGGGTACATATTTATTGTTTGTTTTGCGCGGTGCACTTAGTTTATGCTTGTATATTACAATACACATTTTATTATAATATACATATAGTACCATATATTATAGTTTTGATTTTACGACATGTATATGTATTTTTTTATAAATATTACATATATTTATATATCAGGTTTTAAAAATATATATATGTGTTGAACTAAATGGTGATAAATTATGTATATATTATGTGGTTTTTTATATATATATAGTATGCATATTATTGGATTTTATAAGGATTATCTATATGTTTAAATTATTTAGTTTCACAAAACTGTATATATTTTGTAAGCCAAAATTGCTTTCATACGTTTAATACATATATTTTTTTATTGTTTTCCATACTGTTAGGCATTTTCATTTATCTCTAGATATATGTGCGTTTCCTTTTTATTTATTGTTACACTCCCGTTTATTTTATATTTGTGTTTATTTTATGTTTTTATTGTTGTCTCTTTCGCATTTATATGTCATGCCATGTTTCATGTTGCATGTCGATATATTAACTGCTAATGCGAAGCTTTGTTATTTGAGAATAAACGTGACCAGTACCAAACGTAGTGGTGGTGACTTTTTGGTTTATTTTCGAATAATGGATCCCTTAAAATTTACTCGCATGTATAATCAAATTTTAATTTAAATGTCACTTTAATTTGGAAAATTTGATATTAAAAAGCAGTAATTAATTTTTGGTACCAATTTTGGGCAGAGTGGGGTGTTAATCCTTCCCCATCCGTAACCGACTCCTGGACCCATTTTTAAAAGAATCTCTGGTTCATTTTAGGTGTCCGATCTACCCCTCTCAAAACGACCGGTGGCGACTCCGTCATTTTGTTTTCAAAAATACGATAAAATCCCCATTTTCAAATATTTTCATTTTTTCAGATATTAAATATTTTCCTTACTTTTAAAAAAAAATCAAATGTTCTAAGTCAATTTTGTTTTACCCCACTTTCCAAAGAATTTCCAAAACATTTAGCGACCTATTAAAGCTTAAAATTTTCTTTTTCAAAACAGAAGGTCACTACAGCTGGCGACTGGTTTTATTTTTTCATAAACAAAATAGAGTCAGACCTTTTAAAAAATAATTACCTCTTATTAATACGGAAATTTGTGAATTAAAGTGACAATTAAATTAACATTTGTTTATAAATGCGAGTTCATTTTAACGTATTTAAAATCTGACATTAAAACCAGATTCTTTAAGTGGGGAAAACGCTAGTGCTTTCGTAAGGATATTGTTCCTTCGTATGGGCCTAGTAAGTACCTTCGGGGCTTGAGTACCCTATGTTTTCGTCGGAATATTGTTTCCCCGTATGGACATAGCGAATGGGTCCCCTTGAATTGAACTCGATTGAAAGGGGCCTATAGTGGGTGATGATCGAGAGCCTTGCTACCCTTAGAAGGGGACAGCGAGGACAATTCGAGTACCATTTTAGCACCAAAACTGCATGTAGAGAACATAGTAAGGCCACCCCTTTTAGAGCCATGCGGATAACCTAGGTGCTTTAGATCAGGTAAATAGGTTTTTTTCCTGCTTGTTGCTTTGTTTCTCTGTTTTATTATCTGGCACTAATTATTTTACTTTGTGTTTCATTTTGCACATATATTGCTTGCATCAACATTGCATGACATAAAGGTTTTGGCTCGAGTGGTTTTCCTAATTAAAAGATCTTTCATCATGGATGGGAGTTGTCTCAAAAAGGAGGAGACACGTTTAGGAATTCGATATTGCTTTGAAACCAGACAGAATCAGATTTGAAGCTACAGTTCAAGATCACTTAGGCGCCTTCGTAATCCTAGCCAACTCATTCCAGATCAAGATTAGTACAACACATTTGTAATGTTCCAAGCGTAAGAGATAGCCTAGTGTAGGAAGACTCTAGCCACAGAAGCTGATTCATTTCATCCATTCATTACCTCAGGATAGGAGAAGGCATTAGACCCCTATTAGCTATGTGGAGCCCTCGAAGAATTTGAAGACAGGTTCGAGGCTTGGAAGATTGTCTTTCTCTTTTGTAGCGAGAATCTTTCCAATCCCATGAAAGTTGCTCAAGGGTGACTGCCAAAAGGAGTCAACACCTTTGTTTGCATACATCCTTTCATTTTATTGTTCCATACATCTCAGAGCATATATTTTGCATGAATTAATTAAAACCATGGGACTAATAGTGGGAATCTCATGGCAGTAAATTCAAATCGCAACCATTCTACACTCGTACGACATACGTTCTCAGACCAGAGTCATGGAAGATAGATTGGCTAGTGTTGAGAAGTCGCAAAAGGATATCGATGAACGCTTGAACAGTATCGAGTCAAAGATTAAAAGGTCTCGGAAGAGATCATAGCTTGCGTCACTACTCTGCTAAAGAGGGATGTTGGAAAAGCCCATATTGTCGATGAATTTTATAATATGGAAGACCTAGGTGGAAACACGTCTCACACGAAAGCTCAACCGAAAGGATCAATTTTGAAAATTGTCCACATACTTGGGGCATTTGCTAACAACTCGGTCTATGTGAGGCATAGTTTTGAAAATAACGTTGATACAGATATCCCAAATTTGAATATGATGAATAAGATAGAGAAAAAATTGAAAAAGGAATTTCAAAAAAAGTTTTAAGAGCAACGCCTCCAAATGGAAGAAAAAGTCAGCTCGATGCAAGTGATCGATGAACACGAAATTGATACCTATGAACTGAGCTTGGTATCTGATTTGGACATCCCGCCCAAATTCAAAGTTCCTGACTTCGAGAAGTATGATGGAACCACTTGTCTTTTAGCCCATTTGATTATGCATTATCGTAAGATGGTGGCATACTTGAGGAATGAGAAGATTTTTATTTTTTGCTTCTAGGATAGCTTGACTGGGGTAGTTGCCCGTTGGTACACTTAGCTAAGTCGTACAAATTTGAAGGCATAGAAGGATCTCTCAAGAGTCTTTATCTAGCAATACAAGCACGTGAAGGACATGGTCCCAAATATAACCTTGCTTCAGGGTTTGACTCAGTAGCAAAATGAAAACATCAAACAGTATGCCTAAAGATGGAAGGACGTTACGGCGCAAGTTCAGCCGCCTATCTTGGAGAGTGAAATCACCCACCTATTTGTGGACACACTGCAAGGTCCACTCTATGAGAAAACAATCAGCAATGTATCCTTGGGATTCGCTAAATTTGTGAATGCGACAGAATCTATTGAGTCTGCTTTCAAGAGCGGCAAGCTTAAGACTGGGGAAAATCTACAAAAGTACCCGAAGAAAAGAGAAATTAAGGTGATCCATGTGAGTACCCGTCACCCAAGCAATGTCATGATCGCACTAAAGATGGTGGTAACAAGCTCACAGGGGCCCGGTTGAAGGGAGCCCAAGAAGGAAGAAGTTTTCACTCATTTACCTATAACTTATAGTGAGCTATACCCCAAGTTATTCGAGGCGGACTTGGTTCGTCCTTATCACCTTACTCTAATGTAGCCTCCTTATCCATCATGGTTCGACCCTAAGGCTAAGTGCGAGTACCACGCAGGAATCCCCGACCACAACATCAACAACTACAAAGCCTTTAAGAGGGTGGTTCAGAATCTGTTCAATACCAGAGTTCTGCAGCTTGATACGCAGGATGTGGCAACCAGCCCTTTTCCCAACCACGGTGGCCACTGAAGGGTTAGGTTCTTCCAAGAAGTTGAGAAGCCAAGATCGGCCCCTAGTTGCCGAACACTCTAGATGCATCTTACCTTTGTCTTTCTTCTTAGATGTCAGTTTGCATGAATGTCCTTGCATTTTATGTTTTCCTTTTCCTGTTTTAAATCAATCTTGCTACTTTTGGGCCGGAAGTATCAATGACCTTTTGTAAAAGGCACTTGTCCTGTTTGTGAATTTTTATTTCAATGAAAAAATGTATTTTTGTTAAATCATGAGTATATATGTATATCAATTCTTACCTCTGAAGGTCCTTGGATATCACATGCCTGTTGTGACATTGAATCGAATGCAAAGATCAATTGACTGTTGTGATCACGATGAAGTATAATTTCTTACTTAGCACGCTTCGATCAGTAAAGCGCAAGAAGCAAGACTACTACTCCTTCGATAATGTTTGATGATGAAAAAATCTCTTAGGAAAGATCGTTGGAGTTGCTTAAATTTGAGAATTAATTTAATACTTAAAAATATAAAATAACTTAAAAAGAGAAAAAATGAAAAAAAATGAAAAGTTCGTCTTGATGAAGCTGTGAGGAAGAACCAATTTAATAAGGAACTAGATTCCACCGACTCAAAACCCCGGCATCAGAGATAAATCTTTAAAAATTAATGAACAATTGAATAAGTCTCGAAACATCCTAATGGAGCTGTAAGGAGAAGAACAAATCTAATAAGGAACTAAATTCCACTGGTTCAATACCCTGGCGTCAGTGATAGATCTTTGAAGACACTAAAACAATCCTAATTACGATTAATTTTTAATTCACATTTATATCCCAAGTTCTCAAAAAATGATCATAGGAGGAGAAAAATGTTGAGAACTAGAATGAGTAGTTTTCAAATGGATCAAGCAAATACCATAATCATGAGGATGAACCGAGCATTCGAGAAAGATATCACAACTTCAAATATCACCACAACATTCAAAGGCAACCCACTGATCAATGAGTGTTGAATCTAAGACACTCTCGTATTTGATCTCCAAGGAATCTTGTTATTTTTCTTTCTATTTTGGGTTTCTAAGCCCTGTATGTTAATTTACAAATGCATCATTCATTAAAATATCAGTTAGCAAACTGGCCCTTTTAAAAAAATTCTTTTATTCAAAAATTGATTTCAAACCTACAAGGCTTTGATGCAAATGGCCATCTTGGGTTGACAAAGAGTGGCAAGGCCCAAACATGAAGGGGCAGTGTGAGGCTTTAGGCGATGAGGTGTCCCTCGAAGAAACTTGATATTCCAATTCAGAATGGACAAGAGAAGGATTTTTGAGCCAGTTGTGATAAAGAAGGCACAATTTGCCAACAACAAGAGAGTAAGGGTAAGCAACAAAATTTTTAGGGTAAAAATTTTGTTGGGGCACGAAAATGCCAAATCCGTTAAGATACTTCTGGGTCAAAAAATTAACCAATTGAACAAGGTTCAAGAAGAACAATCTAGAGTATAAACTTTGAAGATACACCTTGAAAGGTTGAACCTGAGTGTGAGATAGGGTATTCCAGCCGCTATGAGAGCCCCAACGAAGAAACAAGACCTAAAATTTTTAATTAACTTCTTTGAAGAAAAATACTCGCCCAAATGGTCCTCAATTAGCATTCATTCATGCATCATACATAGTTAGACATCCATAGGTTAAGGGGCATGCTAACACATGCATCAAATTATTTTACCTTTTTTTACGGGTATTCAGAGATTCACATAGATCTCAATCTGCAGCTTCGCGAGAGAAAAAGTAGATTCTAGTGAGATCTCAGTTCATACTTTCGTGAAACCAAGCCAATACGTCGATCGATGACCTCTTGAAAAGTGGATCACAATAAAGAATCGAGAGTTCCCAACGTGAAGAACTCATCTAGCAAGAATCAAGGGTTCCCGTCAAGAAGAACCCATCCAGCAAAATTCTAGGTGTTACTTCAAGATCTACACCAAAGCCCTCAGTGCACGGTTTTATTTTTGAACTGACAACCTTCAGTGTTGGAAGTTTAATATATCAGTAGCCTCCAGTGCTTGACTTTTATTTTTTGAGAATTAGTAAGACCTCCAGTGCATGATAATGAAGACCATCAGTAGCCTCCAGTGCTCGACTTTAAGTTTTTGGGAATTAGTAAGACCTTCAATGCATGGTGACCCAAACTGTTAGTAAACCCTTTAGTGTTTGACTTTATTTTCTAGCCCCAGTAATGCCATTAGTGTTTGGTGAGCTGGACTGCCAGTAAGACCTTCAGTGTCTGACTTTAATTTTTTGGGAATCAGTAAGACCTTCAGTGCATGGTGTCTCGAACTGTCAATAAACCCTTCAGCGTTTGACTTTATTTTCTAGTCATCAGTAAGACCTCCATATGCATGGTGAGCTAGGTTGTTCGTAAATCCTTTAGTTTTGGACCTTTATTTTTGTCCATCAGTAAAACCTTCAGTGCATGGTGAGCCAGACCGTTTGTAAATCCTTCAACGTATGACTTTAATTCTTCAAGCCATCAGTAAGACCTTCAGTGCATGATGATTTGGGTTACTCGTTAAGCATTCAGTGCTCGATCTTTAATTATCCAAACCCTCAGTAATACCTTCAATGTGTGGCGATCTGGACCGTGAGTGAGACTGTTAGTACAAGTCATCAATAAGACCTTCAGTGCGTGGTGATTTGCCTTGTCAACAAAGCCTTCAGTGCTTGATCGGTAATCTCTCGAATCATCAATAATACCTTCAATGCATGATGATTCGAGCTCCAAACAGGGAAGTGAGACAAAATTAGTGATTTTAGTCTTTGTTTTATCCTTGTTAACACAAGAATGAGCAAAGAGGGGCAGCTGTAATCACTAATTTTGTCCGAGTTTTTTTAAATTTTATAACTTGGGCTTTTGTTATTATAAGATATATTATTATTATTATTGTTTTTATTATTTATTACCATTATTATTGTTTGAAGTCATTATTAATTATAACTATTATTATTATCGTCCTCTAGTTTCTGTCATAGTCATTATTATTATTATTATTATTATTATTATTATTATTATTATGTTACATTATATTATTATTTTTATATTATTATATTACTATTATTATTATTAAATAGTATATTATTATATTACTAAACAAAAAGCTAAATAGTATATTAATTAGATAAAGGCTCAAGTTTTTGTTACAGTTTAGTTTACATATTCCAAACTCAAAAAAAAATATTATACATACAAGGCCCGTTATGGGGCCCAAACCCTAATCTAATCTAAAACCCTAATGCCCTATCTTGCGTTTCTCCCCCAGCTAAATCCTAGCCGTTAGATTTGGCCCTTGATCTAACGGTCCAGATTGCAACATCAAAGAAAACCCTAAGGAACAGTCAGCTACCCCAGCACCGCATTGCATTACGAACGTTGGACCAAGAGTTTATCGTACGGCTTGGATGAGGCATAAGAAATCTCTAGAACCCCACGCGTCGTACGCGTGCCCGTTTGGTCATCCACACGCGCTCGTGCACCCGTCATTTACGCTCCTTTACGCACACGTGTAAGACACGCATGCCTTTCTAGTTCTCTCGTGACTGTCCGGATCTCCACCAGCAACCATGGTAGTTTCTCTCTGGTCCCCCTCGCCTCAGTCGCATCATCACATGAGAAATGAAGACAAAAAAATAGTAAATACCAGGCCAGGTCGTACATGCAATAAAGCAAAACAAAAAATAACATTGGCAACCAACATCACAAAGAGGTCAGAGCCGAAATCTGCAAAAACACAACATGAATTCGGCCAAACGAACACAAGAACAACCAATCAGTGTTATTTTCGATTTCATTTTTTATTACATTTATGTAATATCATTCGGGTATAAAAGAGAAACCCAACCTCCACATGTAAAAAAAAGGATTTATCCAGAGAAATACAAAAAGAAAAAAATAGTTCAATGTATTTTTTTACTTTTGCATGCATAAAAAATAATGGGTTTAGGGTGGTAGGGGTTACCTCGGCATCTGTCGGCTTCTTGCTATAGTTGATCAACCTCGATTGTGCCGGTACTAAGACCCGTGAAGGTGAATCGGCAATGGTTGAGGATCTCGGCATAGCAAAAGTTGGTTGCGTCTTTTCCAGATTTGAGTGAAAGGGTGTTTAGGGTTCTTTTTAGCTTAAAAGTGGTTTTTATTTCTAGGTTTTGAGGAGAAAAATGTCGCGATTTTTTTTATTTTCAAGTGAGGGAGATCAAAGTATGGTTGGTTTAGGTTTGTTGACGCTAGTTAGCGGCGGTCGGCGCGGCCGGTACGACATTTTTTAGACGAGAAAGAACCCTAGCCGAGAGTCCTTGGTTAAAAATAGGGAGTGTTTATCTGAGAATTTTCAAAATGGCTAAAAGGGTTCGATGTTGGCCGGAGAAATATCATTTATACTCGGCCTCATTTTAAAATGTGGTCTTTTCGCATCATAAACCCCTCCGCCCTATTTTATTAATGCCCGCAGTCTTTCCGCGTTTCAAAATCACAATCCTCGTCCCTGCAAGTTTTCAAAACCTCGCAATTTCACCCCGATTTCATCCGAAATAAGTTTTTCAAAATGGTGTTATTGCCGTTAAGCCACTCCGTGATTTCGCACTAACTTTTGGGTCCTTCCGCGTTGTAAAATCACATCCGCAATCCCTCGAGTTTTGAATAGTTTCTTAATTTCGCCCCTGTTTTTTTATTTAATTCGTTTTTGAGTTGTGTAATACCCTATTTAGTCCCAAAACTTTACTTCGGTTCTAAGTTAACCCAAAATCCAGTGTCAAGACTAGCTCGTTTTTGCTTTGTTTTCATTTTGGTTCCTTGCATTGCATATTTAATTCTTGTTTGCTTTAACAATATATGTTTTTGATTTATGTGTAAGGGTACATATTTATTGTTTACTTTGCGCGGTACACTTAGTTTATGCTTGTATATTACAATACATATTTTATTATAATATACATATAGTACCATATATTATAGTTTTGATTTTACGACATGTATATGTATTTTTTATAAATATTACATATATGTATATATCAGGTTTTTTAAAAAAAAACTATATATATATATATATATATGTCTGTTAAACTAAATGGTGATAAACTATGTATATATATACGTGTGTTAAACTAAATGGTGATAAACTATGTATATATATATATATATTATTGGATTTTATAAAGATTATCTATATGTTTAGATTATTTAGTTTCACAAAACTGTATATATTTTGCAAGCCAAAATTGCTTTCATACGTTTAATATATTTTTTTTATTGTTTTCCATACTGTTAGGCATTTTCATTTATCTCTAAATATGTGTGTTTCCTTTTTATTTAGTGTTACACTCTCGTTTATTTTATATTTGTGTTTATTTTATGCTTTTATTTTTGTCTCTTTCGCATGTATATGTCATGTCATGTTTAATGTTGCATATCGATATATTAACTGTTAATGCGAAGCCTTGTTATTTTGAAATAAACGTGGCCAGTACCAAACGTAGTGGTGGTGGCTTTTCGGTTTATTTTCGAATAATGAATCTCTTAAAATTTACTCGCATGTATAACCAAATTTTAATTTAAATGTCACTTTAATTTGAAAATTTTGATATTAAAATTCGGTAATTAATTTTTGGTACCAATTTTGGGCGGAGTGAGGGTGATAATCCTTTTCCATCTTTAACAGACTTCCGGACCCATTTTTAAAAGAATCTCTTGTTCATTTTTTGTGTCCGGCCTACCCCTTTTAAAACGACCGATGGCGACTCCATCATTTTGTTTTAAAAAATACGATAAAATCCTCATTTTCAAATATTTTAAAATTTTTTCAGATATTAACTATGAAGATCTTTAAAATAACGATTTTTTAACAACCGGACACCTAAAATTATAACTTTCGAAACTTTATGCACCTATTTTTACAAAAAAAAATATTTTAAACGCCTAAAGTTCAAAAATGTATACTTTAGGCACTTATTTTTCATTTAAGCCTAATCATAATAATATGATCAAGCGATAAGTCTATAATAATTTGATTGCATACATTAAATGTAAAATCCAATCCATTTGCTTGCAACCAGGGAAAAAAGAAAGAAGCAAGCAATTACAAGTATTTTTAAAGGAAGCTTTACTAAATCCATGAAAGAAAACGAATCAGAATATGATTTGGGAAAATACCGGCAAGAATTGGAATCAATGGGTTTGAGAGCGAGATCAGATTTGTTTTGCAGATTAGCGGTTTTAACATCTGGGTTTTGAGGGGGAAATTGTTGGTAAAATAAATACTAGTGCAAAACGAAGAAAATAGTAAAATTAAGTAAAATAAAACTTGACCGTGTTGTGGGAAAATCACTGCCATAGACTAATTAATATAAATAAGCCGAGTCGAGTCTAGATTTTGTTGTGCTCAACTCAGCTCGTTCGGAACTCGAGCCAAATTCAAGCTCAAGTTGAACCCTATACATAATAAAAATTGTTGAGCTGATGGATATCTATCATCTCTGGTCCCTGTGGTTACAGTGAAATGGATAATAAAGGTGATAAGGGTACGGAATTTTGTGGTTCATGTTCTTATAAAAGTTTAGTCCATTCTTATATCAATGGAACTTATGCAAAACCACTAGCTTTTGGTGCCTAGTTCGTGATCTGAAATCTGTGATTTCTCTCCACAGACATTTCCAAGCATTTGATTCTGATGTTACAATGGCTACTTCTCCAAAATGTGGCACCACTTGGCTCAAGGCCTTGGCTTTCTCCACTTTGTGCCGCACCCAGTATGCAAGCCAAGAGAACCCCAACAAGACACTGTTTCTAAACTATGAAGATCTTAAGGAAGACATCAGTTGTCAGCTGAAACAGTTGGCTGTGTTCTTACGGGTTCCTTTCACAGAGGATGAAGAGAAGCAAGGAGTTGTTGAAGAAATAGCAAAAAATTGTAGCTTTCAGGAGTTGAAAGAGCTTCAAGTGAACAAGAAGGGCTTATCCATATTTGGGGTTCAACACAGAGACTTTTTTAGGAAAGGACAAGTGGGAGAATGGAGCAACTATCTCCCACATTCCATGGTTGAACGCTTGGAGAAGCTTATCCATCAGAAATTGGATAACTCAGGTTCAACATTCAAACTCTCCTCCAAAACTTGAATGGCATGATTATCATGGGCAGAAATTTAAATTGCGGTTGCGGCCCGTTTTCAGTCAGACAATAACGGATGTATTGCAGTCATTGAGGACTATTATTTTTTATAATAACGGTTTCGGACAGTACTGCTTTTGCAATAGCAGACCGCTATTTGAGTCCTTGATCATAGAATTGATTCAAAAATGCTACACATGGGAATCAAGTAGAAGAAGTGCCATGGATTTCACCATCTTGGACTGCATTCTCACACTGAATTTCATCTGCACCATCCATATACAGGTCATGGTTCTTGAGTTGCAACACAGAGATAACTTGGAGTCGATCTGCTACAGCTCTTTTTTCAGAAAGAAACTCTTGAGACACACGCTTCATCGTTGGCAGGAACTTTGGGTTTGACCTTAAGCAAGCAAAGGCAATTGTTGCAGCAAAAACAATATCTTTTGCCCATGTCCGATCTCTTGGAATTGATAGGCGTGGATCAAATATATTACTTAAAATTATGTTGTTGGAAGATAATGCTGAGAGTGATACCAAGAGTTCACCAGAATGCTTTCCCATGAGTATTTCAAGTGCTAATACTCCAAAGCTATACACATCACATTTTTCAGTTACAACCATGGTATAAGCAAACTCTGCGACCAACAACAAAAGAATTACAATTAAAAACAGTTATTAAAATAATTTCGAAGATTGGAAATTGTCACTCTTTACAGAATTGGAGCTTCAACACTTGATAACCATGGCGCTTTGTTTGTAAACCCTTACTTATCTTTAGCCACATGCATTTGATTAGGTCATGCACTCTACCTTAACTAGACATGATAGTAAAATGAAAAAAATTCAGAGTGAAACTTTACCTGGTGCAACATATCCGTAGGTACCAACAAGCATTGTTTGATTGGTTGAACCAGGATCGAGGAGTCTAGCAGTGCCGAAATCCGAGACACGAGCCTCAAAAATCTGAGTTCAACAAAATGTTATTGCTCGAACTGTCTCATTGAATTATTGGTTGGTGGAAATCATGATCAAGATAAGATAAAGCGCTTGATGTATTTTTAATTATTTTCACTCTTTTGATTCAATCCAGCTCCGCTGCTTCAGTATCGTCTACGAAGACAGAAAATAAGCTCCCTTGGGGCATGTATTCGTAAATCAGAAACATGCAGCGATTACGGAGACAAAATCCATGAAACTTCACGATGTTCTTGTGTCGTATTTCAGGTAACACTTTTGCCTCATTCTTGAAACTCTTGTCGTACGCCAGGACCTCTGCTTCTCCATGAAGTTTCTTTAAGACAACAATCTTTTCGCTTGGTAACTGTGCTCGATAAAAACTACCATAACAGCCGGTGCCGATACAATATCAGAAGACGAAGTCACTTGTGGCCTCAATGATGTCTTGGAATGCAATTCTTCCATCAAAGTTCCAGATTGAGAATAAATCTCCATTTTCTGTGACATTCGGTTCATGGGATAGAATTAAGAAACAATATAGTAAAATCATGAAACTGATCAGATATGAACTCAACACAAGGATAAAGTAAAAACAATGCCTTTAGTAACCTCAATCATAATCAAAAGAGAAACAGTCACTACAATTAAGAAAAAAAAACCAACGTAAAACAGAATGATACTTGGATGGCATGACCAAATTCAAAGATTAAGAAAAGGGTTGGAACCACCAATGTAACAACGTTAATATAAGAAAAACACGGAAATATGCTAATTGCAAATGTCAGTTCATGTAATCATGTGATAGTACATTACGTTCAAACTTACATGTAGTATATATGGGTAACATACTCTGACAATCAGAACATTCTAAATCATGTATATTTTAAACCAGCTGCTGCATAATGCAGTCAGTTAAAACCATCGCAATTCCCAAACAGAGACAGAAAGGGCAGAAAAGAGTTGTAGTAATCCGAGGTAAGTTGTCAAAAAGCTTTATGCTCAAAGACTATGAATGATAAAAGCAATGAGACCATTACAACGGTATCACTAATGAATAAGAATTATGGATGAAAAACTACGGAAAAGTGTGCTATATCCATAATTGGTCTTTAATATTTCAAACTAAGCATTAGCACTAATTTGATAATTCCAAATTTCAAACTAAGCATCACAACTGTATCACTAATGAATATAAATTAGTGATGAAAAACTAGGGAAAGTGTGCAGTATCTATAATTGGTCTTTAATATTTCAAACTAAGCATTAGTTCACTAATTTCACAATTCCAAATCCAAACCTTCAAAGGGCAGAAAAGAGTCGTAGTAATCCAAGGTAAATTGCCAAGGTGCTATATGCTTAAGGATCATGAAGTATCAAAGGAATGAGACCATTACAATGGCATCATTAATAAATATGAATTAAGGATAAAACCTAGGGGGAAATGTGCTATATGTAATTGGTCTTTAATATTCCAAACTAAAAATTAACTAGCTAATTTGATAATTCCAAATTTAAGTGAAAAAAAGGAAAAATCTACCATTAAAGACTAGTTTCTAGAGAGAGCAGGGTGTAAAAATTCTATAGAAATGTTAGCAATTAATTAAACATATGGCTGTGTGATATATGTATATGTAATGGATAAATGCTTATGGTTTGCAACAAAAAAGGATAACATGTATTCCGTAGACTGAACATGAGTTACATGATATCCAGACCGGGTTAATCTATGATAAATCCGCCGATATCATTAAAAATTCAATTACCTTACAGCAGTAGGCTGAAAATGAATCCCTTGTTTGTTGATCTTCCCCACTCGAATTGAAACCAAAGGTATGCAAAAACACCTCGCCAGCATACCTACTTCCGATGGCTCAAAGTGCTGAGATTTTATGCAAATAATTCAAATTAAACACACAAGTCAGCCAAATCGAAATTTTTACGAAGTAAATAAAAAATTGAGCTAAATTTTCATGTTAGAGTTCAATTAAAATGGATAAAGAACAAAAACTTCACATTTATCAATATAACTAATGTATAAAATGGCGCAAGGCGCAATAAGGCGATAGGGGATCCAAGGCGCACACCTTATCGAAGTGAGGGCAATTTTTGAAAATTAAAAATTTATTAATCAAGTGCAAATAAAATTATCACCTAAATACTATCTATTATTTCTTCCATTCTTTCTATGTAAATTGTATAAATATGTGGTTTTAAATTAATAAATTTTTATTACGTTATATTTATTATTCAGTATTGAATGAAAATGTTTCAAAACTTAACTTATAAAAATTATAAAATAATTATTAAATTTATTTAAATATTAAAATTATTGTTGAAAAATTATGTATTTAAAGTAATTTTTTTTAATCATTTTTTTTTAAATATAAAAGATTAAAATTTATAGAAATGAAAGGGAGACACGTTACACAAACGTATAAAAAACTTTACGCAGCAGTAGGGCTCACACCTCCTTTTTAAGTTAAAAAATTCATCGTCTTTTTTCATCCGTTCGTTCCTTTTCTCCTTATCTTCTTCTTCGACAACCTCTCCATCTATTGAAGCAGTTACAATATTCACTATTTTTTCTTTTATTCTTCTTCTTCATCTTCAACAAATTCTCCTCTTTTTTATTTTTATTTTTTTGTTTTTCTCCCATGATTGCTGGCTATATTCAGTATAATTTAAATTAGATTTTCTTTTTAGTTTTCTTTTCAGAGCTTAAGCGTCGCCTTACAACGCCTCAGCGCCTTAAGGCCTTTTACGCCTTATGTGTGCTTTGTTGGGCCTTAACTAAATCGCCTAACCTAAACATAATTAAGAGTTAGCACTCGCCTCGTCTCAGCACCTAGACACGCCTAAAGAGCGCCTTTTTAAACACTGAATATGCCCGACTCAAATGAGATAACAATCGTTCCTTAGCGACGCCGTTTGAGACACTAACTTTCAACAAGGGTTTTAACCTTCATCGGTCCGACAGGAGCCGATTACGTGCATATCCAAAGCTTGTAACCATTGCAAACCCTATCCTCTCGATCGCTTTGTTGAAGCAGCAAATCTCCATCGTTTTCCTCAACGAATATGTCGGTTAACCGTTCCGTGAGTCCGAATTCGTCGTCGTTTTGAACCACGCGATCGTCAACAAATTCACGGTTTCTAGAATTAGACATCTTAGAAATCAAACAATTAAAAAAATACCACGAGAAATCAAATTCTTCGATTGATTAAGAAGCTAAAGATTTGATTACGAAAAGAAATATGTAATTAAAAGGGTGAAGATCGAAGAGAGCGGACGGCGAAAGCTTCAAAGGAAGTGATTTTAGAGAGAGTCACGAATGTATCTCCTTCACAAAAATGGTATAATTAAGTGTAAACTACAACGAATGACACTCAATTGTAGGCAAGATTATATTTGGGTCACTTAATTAGTAAAATTTATATTTAAGTCTCAATTATAGGTAAGGTTGCATTTGGGTCACTTAATTATTAAAAGTTACACCTAAGTCTCTTAATTATGGGTAATATTATATTTGGTCACCCTTCATATTTAAAAAAATGTCAAATTATTGATGAAAATTTAAAGTTTTGAAAAATTACATAAGGAATGTAAAAACTTCTTTAAAGTCTATAAAAGATAAAATAATAATTTTAAAGTTTAGAGAGAAATAGAGTTGACTAATAATTAATTACAACTGTTCAATTTTATCCTGCCCATCTAAATTTTAAAATAAACATTATCATTCGAAGCAATGGAAAGAAAATACGTGACACAACTTAAATTTTGTTCTCTCTAATATCATGCAGTCAATACACAATTGACTTAAAAAGTTCAAAGTCTAGGCTACTTTATAACCTAACATTTGCCTCCATGTGTTGTAACACCTCTTTTCCCGTATCCATCGTTGAATACGAGTTAGAGATGTCACATTACACTTGTAAAGAAATTTCTACTTCAAAAATCAGTAAAAATTTTGCTTTTTTAAAACATAGACAATTTATCCTTTAATTTTGAAAATACTTAATCATGTAAAATTTAAACTTAATATTTTCACATTCGATTTTGAATCTAGATTCAGCAGTAACTTAACAATTTGATCCATTTGCATATAAATAATAAAACCGCCTAATTTAAAATCTTTTAGATTCTGAATAAAATACGATTCATATCAGAACATGCTTCACATTTTAATATATATGCCGACTAGTAAAAATCAAACAACATAAAAATTATATTACT
The DNA here is from genome assembly GCA_019671005.1 of Hibiscus mutabilis. Taxonomy (NCBI): domain Eukaryota; kingdom Viridiplantae; phylum Streptophyta; class Magnoliopsida; order Malvales; family Malvaceae; genus Hibiscus; species Hibiscus mutabilis. The sequence goes on from CM033732.1 coordinate 40,095,063, forward strand.
GATGTTGATGTACCTATTTTTGATAGATGATGTTCGCTAATGCTCCTTACTCCTAACGCTTCTCTTTTCCTACGCGTGAAACAATCACACGCTAAGTATAACTTAGTGAGACATTATAATAAGTCATAAAATTAAATAATGGGTAAATGAAAACATGGTTAAGCAAGTTCATATCAAATCTTTCTTATATTTTAAAACCAATAAAGGCATCGTATATAAAAAAATGGTAATCATTAAGTATTTCATTAGTATAAGTAGCCTAAGAATTGTATAAAGAGAAACTGAAGTATGCGAGATCTGTACTCCTTGTGTATTGGTCACCGAAGTGACGATAACATATAAAACACATAAAGTGCCAATACCATATGAAACACATAAGTGACAATACATATAGACGTATTAATGCCGATATCATATAAACACATAAGTGCCAATAACATATAGATCTGAAGATCGGTGTGCAGCTACACGTAGTCCTTGACTATTGGACCTCTAATGGTATGCCACTATACTGTCACTCTCTATCATAAACTTGGGCAATAAATTCATTTCATATAACTTTGTAATTTATAATATAGACTTAAAAATGTCGATAAAACATATGATCCATATATCATCGTTATTCAATAATAAATTGTCAAAACAATATAATAAGACAGTTCATACCCCAATATATACTAACATTTTTCCTTTGCTTGTAAAACATTGTATAGCTTGTACAAAAACCATGTTGTCATTTTAAATAAATTCATATAAATAAATTTTGCAAAATTTATCAAAATACATTTAAAACATATAAATGCACTCAGCTGGGCCATTTGTTATCTTGTCTCGCTAAGCTTACTCGATCCTTTTCCTCATAGTATCTCGAACCCTCTTTTGATTCGGATCAACTTCATTGATCACATAAATACGAATGAAATTCGTTAGATTCAAATCTAACAATACTTTAAACATGCTATCGAATCTAGTCATTCGAATATACAAAATTTCCAAAAGTTTTTCCTTTTTTCCTTATACTTTCCAAAACCCATTTTTGGTCTTTAATGACCATTTCGAACTTCAAATAATTCTTCCGAGCTCGCTAACTAACTTTAGATACAAAATATCTAAATTTCCATTTTCTGGCAGCTTGTACTACCTTCAAAGATTTATTTCTATAAAATGATCTAAAACTTGAAATTCGATTCCGTTTGTTCTGAAAGAAACTAGGTTCAATAAGATTTTCATCCATATAAATTAATAGTCCCGATTTAACTTGTACGATTTATGGCGAATTTTCAAAGTCGATTACAGTGCTGAAATTCGTAACAGACTGTGCTCTGTTTTCTGACATTTCATCACTTAAAAATTCATATCTTTTAACTCGGAACTCGAAATCAGTTTCCGTTTGTTGGAAACGAAACTAGATGAACAAATCTTTACATCGGTATAAAATTTACCATCTAACCATTTTTGTAGAATTTATGGTGAATTTTCGAACTTACTGCCAAAATCCAGTTTTCCTACACAACTTCCATAAATAACTTCAAACTTTATACTAATTTCTTCTTACTTTGTTATTTGTCAATTTAGTCCAATTACTTGCTTAAAACCATCAAATTATCACCTTCTTCATCAAATAATTATTCACAATAATTTCCTCTAATTTTCCTTCTTTGCCGAAATAGTCACTAAAATGCAAAGGTAAGGATTCAAACTTCTTAACTTTGCAAATTGGTCCTCAAATCAACATTGCTACTTGAATTCTATTATTTCAACTAAAAATCAGATTTAGTCCTCATCCAAAATCTTATTTCCGAATCAGTCACTTAACTTTGACAAATTGTCAAAATGATCACTACTTTAATTCAACATCGGTTTAGCATTCTTACTTCAATTTCACATCTCCAACATCATTAATAGCATAAATACACTTCAAAATCATAAAAATTCATATTGGTCCTTTAACTTTCAGAATTGATGAAATGGTCCCTATACTTTAAATTTAGGGTTTTGCTTTCAAACAACAAATCAAGCTTACTAGATCACTTATCTAACATCACAAACCCTAAATCAAACTTGAATCCATAAACCATAATCATCTTCATACAAACTAAAATATGCAGGGTTTAAATCCCAACTCAAAAACATGATTTTATCATCATAACAACTTGTTTCCAACTTAAATTTCATCATGGAATCATAAAATTCCAAAAGCCCCAAACTTTTTCCATAAACCCTAATTTCTTCTCATGCAAAATTCCCATCAATCAAGCATGTTTTCCATGAATTATTAACATCAAGAGATAGAGCTTGAACAGTAGAATAACTTTGTAGTTGAAGAGATTACCTGAAAGTCGAGTTTTGGGGCTTGAATCGAGCTTAGAAAATTTTCTCCCTTTAGTCCGAAATATTTCAAGAAAGATGAACAAATTTGGTTTATCTTAATCCACATGTTAAAATTAAATGAATTTAAAATTCATTTAATTAGTGAAATTATTAATTTACCCTTTTAATCCAAAGGCTAAGATTTTAATCTTATCAAAAATCAATGGTCATGATCAAATCCAAGTGTTATTCACCTTTAAAAATTGCCCTCAATGTTTCAAAATATTTTAATGCCGACCCGTTGCTAATAAACTTTCCGGCCTCATATGAGAATGGAAAACTAGAGCAACTTGATCAAAGGTCCCATCCATAGGGATCCGAGCTAAAACACTCATCAACTACTCATCCATGGCAAATGTCCAATTTGCCCTTCAACTAGTCTTTATTTACAACAAGTCTTGAAAATTGTCATTCCGTTAAAATTGAACCAATTTGGTTCCAATCCAACTCCTTCATAAATATCTTATATATTTATTTATGACATTTTATTTGATCCAAATATTCGAATCTTACTCAATACGATTTCCAAATTTTCTTCCTGCGAACTTTAAAGCTTTATAGCCACTCTATCATAGTCTAACTAAATCTAGTTAGAATCCATCCAACAATAAAATATTCATAAAATAATATTTTATAAATTTCCCATAATCTTTGGAACTGTCTTCAAAATTTCAATTCGATCCGGTTTCCCGATATTCGTAAAATACTTCTACTGCGATTTTACCTTTTCTGAACTATCAGATTTATTCCAAAAATTTTATATTTCCATATTCGGGAAATAAACATTATCATCTCATAAAAACTTCCTTCCTTAATGACTTAGACTGAATTTTCTTAACTCAGTCTATTATCCCGATAATTATCGAAAATCTTCAAAAAGTAAAATTTCTCTTAGAAATCCTTTATCGTAAATCCATATGAATATTCTTTACTCTTAATGAGTCCAAAATATCGATCAGAAACACATTTATGGGACCTTTCCGAAGGTCACCCATCCTTGTATTTCTCTAGCTTGAGCACGCTTAACAATTTCATTCCATCTAAATTCGGGACTTTTTCTACATCTTAATTTTTAAAACCGATATCAAGGTATCTATTTCGATCTGATTCACTCTTATACTGAATAAAATCACTTGTCGGGGAAATTTACACTTTAGTCCCCAAACTTTTCCAAAGTTTATACTTTAACCCCTTAACTTTCAAATTTTACATTTTGGTCACTAGCTAAAATTTGGGATATTACATGTGTGGCCCCAAATTAAATGGATCCACAAAAGTTAAGCAAAGGAGTGCACTGGAAATTAAGTTGAAGAAGTTCCGTGAAATTCACCCTCTTGGACTGCATTCTCAGACTGAATTTTGCCTTCACCATCCATATATAGATCATGGTTCTTCAGTTGCGCCAAAGATATAACTTGGAGACGATCTGCTACCGCTCTTTTTCGACAAAGAAACTCTTGACACACACGCTTCATCGTTAGCCGCAACTTTGGGTTCGACCTTAAGCAAGCAAAGGCAATTGTTGCAGCAAAAACAATATCCTTTGCCACTCTCCGATCGCTCGGAAGTGATAGGAGAGGATCTAATATATCACTTAACATTATGTTGTTGGAAGATAATGTTGAGAGTGATACCAAGAGTTCACAAGGGTGCTTTCCCATGAGTGTTTCAAGTGCCAATACTCCAAAGCTATAGACATCACATTTCTCAGTTACAACCATGGTATAAGCAAGCTCTGCGAGCAACAACAAAAGAATCACAATCATAATATAGTTTTCAAAATCATTTGTAGCGGTTCCGAAATCCGAGACACGAGCCTCAAAATCTGAGTTCAACAAAATGTTGTTGCTCTATATGTCTCGATGAACTATTGGCGGGTGGCAATCGTTATATAGATAAGATAAAGCGCACACTGTATCTTTGATTATTTTTACTCTTTTGATCCAATATTGCTCTGCTGCTTCCGTATCATCTATGAATACTGAAAATAAACTCCCCCGGGACATGTATTCGTAAATCAGAAACATGCAGCGATTGTGGAGACAAAAACCATGAAGCTTCACGATGTTCTTGTGTCGTATTTCAGATAACATCTTTGCCTCGTTCTTGAAACTCTTGTCGAAAGCCGGGACTCTGCTTCTCTGCGGTGAAGTTTTCTTTAAGGCAACAATCTTTCCACTCGGTAACTGTGCTCGATAAACACTACCATAACCGCCGGTGCCGATACAATATCGGAAGTCAAAGTCGTTTGTGGCCTCAATGATGTCTTCAAATGCAATCCTTCCATCAAAGTTCCAGATTGAGAATAAATCTCCGTTTTTTGTGATATTTGGCTCAGGAGTGCTAAGGCTAGAATACCGAGAACTGAAGGAATGATTTTAGTGATTGGTACCTTGTGTATCACTTTGCTGCTTGCTGTAGTGTTTGCAATGGGCGAGAGAGGGCAATCAGGAAAGCCTGTGAAATTTCCACATAAATGCTTGTTGCCCCAAAATGAGTCAGGTGAAAATGAATAACTCGTCTCATCTGGAATACGACCTTCTAGGGAATTGTATGATAGATTGACATTTTCCACAGACCACAAAGATTCAGGAATCATGCCGGTTAGATTATTGTGGCTAGGGGTGATAACGAGCCGAGCCGGACCTCGAAAACAGTGTTATTAGGCTCGGCTCGGGCTCGAAGCTCGTCAAGCTCGACTCAAAACAAGCATTTGCCTCATTAAAAACCGTTTTCATAACCAACACTGAAACGAAATTCAATATTGGGGAAAGGGAAAAGAGTGCCCAATTTATTTTAGTTAATTTATTTTAGTGAATTTTCTCCTAATTTATTTCATTACTTTTATTTTGCTAAAGAGATTAATTTTAGTGTATATGTAGCATATATATATAATATATATAATTATTCCGAGCTTGTTCATGAGCTTTTCGAGCCGAGCTTAGGTCTGCTTGGCTCGGCCTGTTAAGGTTTCGAGCCGAGCCCGAGCCTGAGTCGAGCTCACTCGAGCCGAGCTTTGATCGAGCCGAGCCGAACCCGAGTAGCTCGCGAGCTGGTCAGGCTCATTATCACCCCTAATTGTGGCTAAGATCCAAATAATACAAGTGACGCCGTTGTAGCGGTATTTGTCCTTGGATGAAATTATGGCTTAAATTAAGAGTAAGAGGACAAAAGAAGATTTCAAAGGGAATGCTTCCATTTATATTATTGTTACTCAAAGAAAATTCTTGCAAAATCGAGCAATCCCCAATTCGAGATGGAATTGGTCCCGCCAATTTGTTATTGGATAAGTCAAGGTACCTCAAAGCTTTGAGATTCCCCATTTCTTGTGGTATGGGACCTTCTAAAAGATTTGAATCAAGGTACAATATTCTCAAACTTGATAGATTAGATAGTGATGAAGGGATCAAACCACTGAGCTTGTTTCTACTTAGTTTCAATTCAGACAAACTCTTCAAGTTTTCAATATCACCGGGAATCGGACCTTGTAGAAGATTTGAATCCAAGTACAAGTTGCTCAAACTTGATAAATTAGACAGTGATGAAGGGATCAAACCACTGAGCTTGTTTCTACTTAGTTTCAATTCAGACAAATTCCTCAAGTTTCCAATATCACCGGGAATCGGACCTTGTAGAAGATTTGAATCCAGGTACAACCACCTCAAACATGATAAATTAGACAGTAATGAAGGGATCAAACCACTGAGTTTGTTTCTACTTAGTTTCAATTCAGACAAACTCCTCAAGTTTCCAATATCACCGGCAATCGGACCTTGTAGAAGATTTGAATCCAAGTGCAAGTTGTTCAAACTTGATAAATTAGACAGTGATGAAGGGATCAAACCACTGAGCTTGTTGTTACTGAAACTCAATGCAACCAGATTCTTCATGTTCCCGATTTCACAAGGGATTGAACCTCGCAAAAAATTTGAATCAAGCATGAAATCCTCCAATTTAGATAAATTTGATACCCATGAAGGGATATGACCAGTAATTTGGTTATAGGATAGGTCCAACAGCTTCAAATTGGTTAAATAACTCAGTGTAAGGGATAGGACCACTAATGTTGCATCTCACCATTTGAAGAGACAACAGACTCTTCAAGTTTCCCCAGTCATTGGGGATGATGAAAGCTGGACCTCTTTCAAACGAGTAAGTTTTCTGAGGAATTGAGGTAACTGACCTGTTAGATAATTGTGAGAAAGATCCAGGAACTCCAGTGATGACAATTCACCTTATTTGAGCAGTGATGCTTCCATTAACTTTAGACCAAGAAAGATCGAGGTGAACAAGGTTTGGGAAAGAAGAGAAATTCAATTTATCGAGTTTATTTCCCAATATATAATGTTGATCAATGTGGATGACGCTTCCAGCTTCATTGCATGATATACCTGGCCATTTGCAATATTTTGAAGTGTCGTTACTATACCAACTCAACCAACCAGTACGGAGGAGAGCTTCTGCTTCCATCTCTAGCGACGATGCCGTGGATGACATGACCGAACCGGCGGCCAGAGTTGAAACAAAGCCAACCCCAACACCGGTGGAGACAAAAGAAAGAACAAGGGTGAGGAACCAAACAGGGGACGCCATGTTTGAGCATGTGTTAGTGACTTTGCAGGCTAATTCTCTTAATCCAATTAAAAGAAGTTGTTTTTGCTTTAGAAGTCAAAAGTCTTCCCTGAGACCACACATTGACCCACGCGAAAACGCTTAATATACTCCAACACACTGACGCTGGCACTGGCACTAGCACCGACACCGACACCGTAAGTCATTGCTCTTTTGGTCTTCACTTTGAAGAGTACGCTACACCAGAAGCAGGACATCCACATATATTTGTTGGAGTCGGAGAATTCCAAGTTTAAATGAAACGACACAATTATGATTAGAGATATTTTTTTAGCATAAATATATGAAGGATCCTTGCACTAAGACCAACAACAGGCATCAGCGGATTTTGGCGTGACAGTTTAGGGACTTGATCAAAAAATTTAATTTTTAGAGGTTTATTTAAAATTTTTAAAAAAATAAAAAAAATTAATGAGATTATTTTTTAGAAAGTTGAAGGTCTAATTAATTATCTTACAAATTTTGAGAGACTTAATGAAAATTTTAACAACTTTGGAGAGCTTAAACTTACTTAAAGGACCTAATATCTTATCCTATTAGACCAGCTGATTGTTGGTGTCTAGGCTAATTTTTAATCTAACATTTGTCTACATGTGTGTCCCGATGTTAATGGGTTCATAATTATTATTTTTTTATAATATGCGTCTGGTGTTGTAATTTGGACTTTAGATTTTCGGATTGCATCATCCATTATTTTGATTTTTTTGTTAAATTTGTTATTTGATGTTTATATTAAGCTCTATATAGTTTTACTACATTTTATATATATTAAAAATATAAGGTAAAAATTCTAGTGAGCTTAACGAGCAACAAATTTTTTTAATGAGCATGAATCGAGCAAAATTTTATTTAGTTTATCGAGTCAAGCACGAGTCAAACAATTTTCAAGACGAGCTGAGCATGACTCAACTCGTGATTGACTAAGATTTTAAAAGGCTAAAGGGGTTATTTTGCCCCCGAGTTCGACCTAAATTAGCAATGTTGCCCCTCGCGCAAAAACGCGTTCAATTAGGTCATTCGGTTCGCACATTGCAGCAAATTGACAGAACCGTTAACTGCTGCATACGTGACCGTTAACTACATGCCATGTCACGACTGACGTGACAAAAAATGCTGACGCATCAATTTTAAAAAAATAACTATTTTATTTATTTTTATATTAGATTTTAACCAATTAGATGATGACACGTGGCATCATTTGATTGGTTTTAAAGTAAAGAATTAAAATAATTCATGAATTAGATGGGCTATGAATCAAATCTAGGTCTAATTGGGGGAAAACTTAACGCTTCACCACTAGACTAACCTCTTAACCTTGTCAATAAATACCAAATGTGTTATATGACCTCATTAAAATAGCATGACTTCTTCATTAAAATCATGACATCAATAATTAGTTTTTCAAATCCGAGTTCTATATCCCACGGACATGAGGGCAAGCTCCCAAAGCATGTTTGGTGTACTCAATGGATTTACCTTGGTATACTAAATGGATTTACCTTGGTCTTCATCACTAGACCTGGGTTTGATTCCCTGCCCTTCCAATTCGTGAGTTATTTTAACTCTTTACTTTAAAATCAACCAAATGATATCATGTGTCATTATCCGATTAGTTAAAATTTAATATAAAAATAAATATGAAAAAAAAGTTATTTGTTTAAATGATACCACGACAGGAATTTTTGACACGTTAGTTGTGACGTGGCATGTAGTTAATGGCCACGTATACAGCAGTTAACTGTTTTGTCGGTCAACGTTAGTCAATGGGCTAATTTACTGCAATGTGCAAACTGGAGAACCTAATTGAACCTATTTTTTCACGAGAGACAACATTGTTAATTTGGGTCGAACTCGAGGGCAAAATAACATTTTAACCATTTTAGAAATAAACATTCTCATTCAAAACAAAGAAAGAAAATATGTGAAATAACTAAGATTTTATCATCTCTATTATCATGTAGTCAATATACAATTGACTTTGAAAGTTCAAAGTCTTCCCTTGTATCTTTTTCCTTTCAGTCCAGTCATTACGGAAACGGCCAGCTACATGTATATACTTTGTGATAATTCAAGGAGAAGGATTATCGCAATATAAATTTAAATAGGGTAAATGACCTAATTGTTAGGAATCAAAGTGCGGAACAATTCCCCCTTGAGATTAACCGGTTAAAATAGAGCAATAAACTAGAAAATAATACAATAAAAGAACACAAGATTTTTACGTGGAAACTCCCAACCGGAGAAAAAACCACGACCGTTGTCAAAGACAACTCGAGAAACCACTATGTGAAAATTGTTACAACACATAGACTATTCTCATAATCTCGATACCCCAAGTACACCCGAGAAAATATTTAACTACACCTTGCACCACTCTAATACAAGAGAATAACAAGGAATTTAAAGGCCAAATAGAACTCTCAATACTTGACTTGGTACACTTGAAAATGGAAATGGTTATGCCTATTTATAGTTGAATTCCAAGGACTAACTTACAAATAGCCTAATCTTTAAGGACCAAAAAATAATTTTTGCATTAATTATTTCCTACTTACCCAACCATTTTCAATATTAGGTGCAACCACTTTGGACTTTGGTGGTTTCCATCTTTGACAAAGGCTTTGAATTTCAAGCCATTTTCCAACAAATCTCCACCATGACTTGAAATTTCACCGCTTTCACAATTTCAAAACAAAAATTGCCATACTCCACCATAAAAAGTATACCTTTATAAAAATAAACCCTGACACATCAAAAATGCTGAAATTTATGGTGCAACTTCCATGTTGGCTCCCTTTGGAAGTTCATCAGCCATCGACACCACACACCTTGCATCAATGCCAACCAATGCCCCTGTATACCATCAGATCTGCTAGCAGCAACACATCCTCTTCTATGGTAAAGCAGAGATACCATGAGGACATACTTTTCAACTTCATAGAAGAAAATCATCTCATGTGACAAGCGAGATGATGTTAGCTTCTGATTCGGAGCCTTTTGCTGAACTTGTTCCTCTTGGACAATTTTTCTTTACATGCCCAGCCTTTCCACCCTCCAGCAAACCACATTCTTTTTCTTTTTCTTGTTCACTACCAATACTAAGTCTGTTGAATCACGAACTATGGAATCACGACCTCCGTTGTTCAACCTTCTCTCCTTAGAAATAAGCTTATTGACAGTCTCTGAAAAATCTAGAGTTTCTTCCTATACATCAAAATAGGTTTCATGTGTTCGTAGGAAGTCGAAAGAGACAATATAAGCTGTAGAGCTTTACCTTCATCATCGATCTTAACTCCAATAGTCTTTAATTCAGTGACAATATGATTGAGTGCACTGAGATGATCTACGATCCTGGAACCTTCGTCCATACACAAAGTATGAAACTGCTCCTTAAGGTGCAATCTGCTTGAAATATCTTTCCCTTAGTACAATGCTTCAAGTTTATCCCAAATCTGTTTTGCACCGGAGATTCCTTTCACATTAGGAAGAAAATTCTTTTCCAAAGCCAAGTGAATTAAACTTGCTGCTCTCAAATCAAGATCCTCCCGATCTGTATCACTCATACTAGAGCCGACTTTTCCAGAATCAATGTTGGCAGGCTTTCCTTTTAGTGCCTTGTGCGTCCCCAATTGTATTAACATGTCTTTCATGTTTATTTGCCATAAACCAAAGTCGATATTTCCATCAAATTTCTCTATGTCAAACTTCATGGCGGATGCCATCACAACTGAATGTAGTCTGTGAATAATGCACCGGGTAATTTCCAGGAAAGAGAGGTGGATCACAAGGATCGCTCAAATACCAAGTCTTTCCTTAGCCAGAACTTTCCTAGACATGCACTTCCACACTACCACAATAACCACCAATCGAGAAGAAGCCAAGAACAATCTCCAATAAACCTCGAACTCAAAGTAACTGTGAAAAATTTTATTTTCCAAAATGGAGGTTCAGACAATGCTACAACCACAAGGATAAGAAAATTATCACTCTTTCAACCTCGCTCTGATGCCAATTGTTGGGAATCAAAGTGCGGAACAATTCTCTCTTGAGAATAACCGGCTAAAATAGAGAAATAAACTAGAAAACAATACAATAAAAGAACACAAGATTTTTACGTGAAAACTCCCAACCGGAGAAAAAACCACGACCGTTGTCAAAGACAACTCGAGAACCGCTATATAAAAATTGTTACAACACATAAACTATTCTCACAATCTCGATACCCCAAGTACACCCGAAAAAATATTTAACTACACCTTGCACCACTCTAATACAAGAGAATAGCAAGGAATTTAAAAGCCAAATTGAACTCTCAATACTTAACTTGGTACACTTGAAAATGGAAATGATTGGGCCTGTTTATAGTTGAGTTCCACGGACTAACTTACAAATAGCCTAATCTTTAGGGACCAGAAAATAATTTTTCCATTAATTATTTCCTACTTACCCAACCATTTTCAATATTAGGTACAACCACTTTGGACTTTGGTGAGTGCTATCTTTGACAAAGGCTTTGAATTTTAAGCCATTTTCCAACACTAATTATAAATGTAATTAGGAAATTTAGGGGAAATTAATCAAACCCGAAACACCCATCAAACCATACGTCACTAATCATAAATACCCAGAAAAAAAACCTAATTTCATAATAGAAACACCATATATAAGGATTTAAAACCATATTGAAAAAGGGTTTAATAATCGCTAAACTTAGGGGTTTTTATTTAAAAGATTTAATAACAAATCAATCAATTAATTCTCAATGATTCAACATGACGAGGTGCTGATGCCACTTGATAGAACCAAAACATACCAAAATACAATTGATATGAAAACTAATCTAAGATCTATCATGTCAAATCATCAAGAACAATAAACCGAATGTGGAAGCGTACCTAAATTAATCGATAGATGAAAACCTTGAATGCTTTAACGAAGATCGACTAAAAGGTGGTTGTGATCTTCCAAAAAGATAGGTTAGCTATTGTCGTAAAAACTTTTTGACAGGGACAAGAGTAATACAAGTTGATCTATTTCTTGGAGACCACTATCTCTTTATATAGTTGATTATTAAATCAACTATTAAATTTTTATAACTCTGTCCCTCATTGAATTATAAATATATCTTACAGTATCTACACTTTTATTTACATGACACTTTAATACCAATGACACGCCTAACATAATTGGTTACTTGATTTTGTGTTATATTTTATAATAGCATTATACATTTTACATATGTGCCCACAATTGCGAATTTTAATCCAACACATAATGCTTTAACTCAGGAATCCACCGAAACGAAAAGCAACATCAGCCATTTCAGAGACATCTCAAACTGCACAAAATTATATTCTACATGCAGAAGATATTCAAAGTTTAAACCTTCTTGGCGACATTTTCATAACTGGCCTTGCTGATGAGAGAAAATGCAAGGATAAACACATTGGCCACGCGATAGCTCAATGGTCTTAAATCTATTGTAATCTTCTTGACCTGTTCCAAGGCAATAATTTCAAGCCACAGCAAGAAAGAACTCAAACTTACTGATAAAAGAGGAATTGCAGAATATGTTTCCAAATTACCAGCGGTATCCCATAAGCCTATGTTGACGGTGCAACCATCCACGACCACATTTGCACTGAAATTGTCGAAAACCGTCGGGACATAGTCCTGTTACCATATCAATTGTCAAAACAAACAGATATCAATAAAGAAAACCAGCATACAGAACAACCTAAATCCCCAATCTTGATTTTATTTTTGAGGGAATTAATTTCAATTAACAGAGAAAAGATCTAGCACATGATCAGCCTACACTGTAACGGCATTTTCCCTAATCTGATGGAATTTATTAAAAACAAAAAAAAATCAGAGCAATTATTGAAATATAGAACAAATCTAGCTCAACATCAACAATTTTAAACAACTTTTCTCTCATTTTAACGGTACATAAAAATATAAAATTTGATTTTGTAATTGTATTACGATTTTCTTTATCTATCAAGGAACCAAACGGATTTAAAAAAAAAATGTAAAGAAGTCAAGCGATCATTCAATAAAGATCCGAAAATACAAGAAAGACGACAGCGCTAAAGGCTGACCGAAGGGAAAGTATTGCTAGTGTAGGAAATCAGCAGGCAGGTCTTGCCGACGGCTCCATCGCCGACTGTGACACACTTTATGAATTTGGAGGCGCTCATTTTCCTTCGCCGCCGTACGAATCAAAAGTGAACCCGTAAGAATCTGAGAGGGAATGGTCTCCTCCTTTCTCTCAAATTTGTGTCACACTGTGGTGTTTGCCAAACAAGACATAAGATCGAAAGGCGTCATCGTTTCACTTGACGAAGCAAACCCTATAATGAAGATGTTGATCAGAGAGTGGAAGCGAAGTGAGAAGAGAGGCAAAAGAGAAGGAGGAGGAGCGAGTTTTGAATTCCATCAAACTGTGATGTAGACTTTTGAATTTTTCTTTCGAATTTGATATTTTTTATAAGAGAAAAACTTCAATACACGGTCTATGTAAACTAGTTTACACGGATCTTTTAGTTTTAGGGTTTAGAGTTTAGAGGTTTAGGTTGTATGATTTAGAATTTAAGGTTCGTTTTAGCATTTAGGGTTTGGGGTTTAGTTTTTTAGAGTTTAGGTTTAATTTTGATTTATAGTATAAATAGGCATGTAAAATTTATTTTACACAGCCTGTATATCAAATTTAAACCATTTTTATAATATTCAGAATAAAAATCTATATATAAATAAATACCAAAGCTATCCCAAAGCTTAATTAGGAGCAAAATAAGCATTGTCAAGTAGTGAGTTTATTTGCATTTACTTTTGTTTGAATCTTGCAAGTAAACTCCAACTTTTACTGAATAAACATTGTTTAGGACGATAGAGAATGACTGCCCAAGGCCACAATGGATGGTACTTTGAGGGAGTAGTTATTTCTCTTGTGCTTTGATTTTCGTATATTAAGGACAATCTAATGTTTAAGTGCATGGATGAGTTTTGCATTGTTTGCACCATTTTAGATATCATTTTTAAGTTGTGTTGCATTTCCATATAGATTATTTGTGTGACAAGTTCCTTTCATATAGATTGCTTACATGTTGTTAGTTGAATGACTCGACTCAAAGACATTGTTTGTGGTTGGGGATGGATACGAGTTTAGTTGTATTCTTCTGTTTCCTCGGTTGTTTTCTTGATGCTTCTACAGCCGTTAATCTTTGTTTAGTTAAAGATCGAAATTTACTTTTAGCTAATATGAACGGGAAAGAAAAAACACTCGTGAGAGGACGAGGGAAAAGTTGGTGGGAAAAGGAAAAATTATAAGGAGATTGCGAGTTATCCCTGACCAAGCGACCAGCATCGTTGCCCAAAATGGCAAGGGTTAGGGTTTTTTTCTCAAAAGGAAGGGAATGTTTTTAGGTTTTTTTCAAAACGCAAGGGTAAAATATCTATTTATTATTAAAGAAAAGTGGAAACAAATGGCATTAGAAATGAAATGAAATGTGTATAGTTTCAAAGGAAACATGTAAAAAGAAAGAGACGAGTGGGAATCAACTTTTTACCTTTTACTAGTTTATTGTTGACTTGATACTTTAACCGGTCATTCTAATTAACCTTTTTTGAACAATTTCTACTTAAGTGAAAGGAGAATGAGAAATTTTGCTCCTGATAGGTTTAAAACTTATAATCTAAGGGAGGGAAAAGTGTCAAGAGAGAGCTTTTAAGTTTTTAACCACTTACTCTGGCGATTGTTGACAAGTCATTCCAATTAACTTATAAACTCAAAACTGAACTAGTTCAACTTTCGATCCGATATTTATTTCATTGCCCTAAGTTAGAATGATATAAAAAAAAACTTAGGCTTTAAGTTATGTTGCGCCCATTAGTCCTTGAGGTCCAAAACTATCAACCCATTTATTTTTCTTATTCATAATATTTTATATTAATCTATTTTGTACTTCCATTTTTTTTGCCCTTAAGTTATGTTTATCTTTGTTTGGAGAACGTTGCATTTGCTTGCTGATTGTGCTTACCCCTCACCCCTTATGAATCATGATCCATGTTATTTAAATCCATGTGCTCAATTTTCATGAAGGAGGATATGCGTGTGTGTATTTGGAGAGAATTTACCCATGAAAATTTTCATTTTTGTACACAAACATTGTAAAATCTTATATGAATCTATCAAATTCAAGGTGACAAATATCTAAAAATAGCATTACAATTACCAACCAAACGGAAATGGCAACGCCTTACATATTGTACTTCATATTCACATATATGTTCACCCCCAATCCAAAAAGCAAGGCGGTGATCACAATATGATCAGCATACGAATCTAAAGTACAATACAACACTATGATTGGTAGAAAAGAAAAGAAAATGTTCCACAAACTCTTGACCTAAAGACTTAGAACTCGGACGCAAGCAAAAGTCTCATATGATTTGCGTTTCATTTTCTTTTCCATTCCATTTTATGCACCTCTGCTTAAAAAAAACACACAAAGAGGTGATCGTAACATTGTCCCATGACAAAAGAAAATTAAGGCTTAAAACAAGAAACGAAAACATACCCTTTATTATTAAGGCCTTTGTTTACGCAAAAGACAGCACCCGGCGAACCAAAAACGATGCCGGACACTGGTTTATACTGCTTCAAGGGAGACGAAGGATTCGTCGGAGATTGTCAGTGGCTCCATCGTCGACGGAAGCAGCTTCGGCGTTGCAGCTAAGCTTTGGCCTAAGCGAAAAGCTAGGTAAAGGCAAGCTACTAGGTGGCGGAGAGATCGTGAAGATAGAACTTGAAAACCAGTCCAAATCTTTCCCAACCTTAGTGGTATCATTCGGAACCGGTCCTGAAGCTTTAGCTGATGCCATCGCAAAGGGCTTATTTACACCTTGTGTTTTTGTGGCCTCCGTCGGCTTCGGTTGAAGTTTCTTCGGCTCTTCCACTGATTTTCCAGTCAGTTGTTTTGATTTCGATCTCTTTAGATCTTTGTTTTTGTTGTATCTTCGAGTTCGAGAAGGGAGCGAACTATGAAGAGGCTTATTAGGGACCGGAAGAGGAAGGAGCGGCGGCGGTTGCAGTAGCGGCTGATAATTCTGATAGAATAATGGATTAGGAAGAGAAGCTGAAGGATTATAAGAGAAGGAAAGAGACGGTGGGGGAGCAAACAAAAAACACCCTCCTCCTTCTCCTCCATTGATGATGCTGGTGTTGTAAACTAGGTTTTCATTTGGTCTCGAAATGAAATTAACACCGCTGCTATATCTCCTTAGAGCATTATTCTTGAGTTGCTGGTTTGGAGAAACAGATTTCTCAGCTTGAGATGACATGAAAATAGCATCCATAATTCTGGGTTTTTCTTCTCCTCTTGTGTAAAAAGATTCCCGGAAATAAACAAACAAGCTTTTACGGTATAAAACAAAAGGAGGAGGGTGAAACCAAAATCTCTCTCTATATATATACCACAGAGGAAATCTGTAATCTTTACAGATTTTCTCAGTGAAAAAACAAAGAAGAAGAAGAGAGACAGAAAGAAAGAAAGAAATATTTAAGATTTCGATCCTGAGGGGTTCGAAATATAAAAGAGGGTTTGGATTTTGATTACAATGTTTTTTTTACCAAACTTCCATGTCTGTCAAAGTCTGTACCTCTTTTTATAGGAGTAATCACCTCCAACGGCTACTTCATTTTTTTATTCTAATTTTTATTTATTTATTTTAATAAAAAATTGTCCACCATATTCCTAATTTACCGACAGCCTGTAGGAAAAATTTGCTGGGCGGCAGCCGCCAATTCAATATCCACCGTTGGATCCAATATTTTGATGGTGCCGTTGAGGGGGATACTGGCCGTTGATCACTCCCCCGAGATCTTG
Organism: Hibiscus mutabilis; assembly: GCA_019671005.1. NCBI lineage: Eukaryota > Viridiplantae > Streptophyta > Magnoliopsida > Malvales > Malvaceae > Hibiscus > Hibiscus mutabilis. The sequence goes on from CM033732.1 coordinate 40,111,955, forward strand.
GTTTGAAAGGGACTGCGAAAATATCAACCACGATTATTTTATGACTACCTCACGCAACGGCCACATATGAAATATGTTAAATATTTTTATTATTTTAAAATTTATATTTAATACATTGACAATGAAGAATAAAAGTATTCACAAATGTTTTAGTTTTAAAATAATAATCAATTGTTTTATACTTATACTTACAATTTGAGAAAATATTCTTCCGGTAAAATTCAACGAGTAATTCTAGTAGAAAAATAAATAATATTTATTTTAAAAAATTTAAATTTATTTTATTTTATCTATAAGTTATATATACATTATTAAAAAAATACTACCTTATAATTATTTTTAAACTATTAAAAAAATACCACTTCAATAATACAGTGCAAGTGCCGGTGCAAGACCTTCTGTAATTTCTTTTTCCGGTCCATGATTAGTCGGTGCCATGCACGTGACCTTCTGTCACATTTTATTAAATTTAGGGCAAAGTTCAAAAAATACTTTTTAAATCGCTCATTTTAGTATCCAATTTTTTAAATATTACAAAATAAGCATTAAATTTATGGTTTTATTATAAAATAGTCACTGCATCGTTAATTACTATTAACGAGTGACGTAAAAATTAAAAAAATTATATAATAACATATTTAGTTTTAATTTTAAAAAATAAATAAATTTAACTCTTATTATTTACAAATCATCCTAATAAATCATCAATTGTTGATAAATGTTGCTTTACTAGAGGAGTTTGAACTGCTTTGCTATAACATTGTCTCCCTTGTGAAACAGTGCTCAATTCCATAATCGTGTACCGGGGCTCGCCATACTCATATATTTATTTCAATCAAAGACATGCATATCAACAATCACTTATTTACCCATTCTAAGTAAAATTTCATAATATTTACTTTGTTAACCGTCTTTATTCCATCTTTCAACTGCATAAGTGACAATTTGATCATATTTAAGCGAAAAATAGTTAGTTGTCATTTTCGATCAAGAATTGACTTCAGGCTAGTGGTTGGACATGTCATATTTGCCTTCCCCATCTAGCTTCAAGTCCCACCATTCTTTTTTTTCTTTCATTTATTTTCTTTTAACTAGATAGTGGCACGTGTAACTATTTAATTGGAAAAACTATTAAATTAGTTAAATGTATAAATTTAAAAGACTAAATATATTATTATATTATTTTTAACTGGAACGTCAACCCTTAATGGCATATAACAACATGAAAACTATTTTATAACGAAATTATAAATTTAATATTCATTTTATAATATTTAAAACTAAGATATAAAAAAAAAGTTAATTATTTTTAAAATTTAAATTTAATGTAAAAGGTCTATGTCAAATGATGTAATATATTGGAAGTTCTTAAATATATTAACAAATTAATAATGATTAAAAACTTTTAAAATAGTGGTAATCTAATTATTGAAGCCGAACATCAAGGAATAGAAAGATATTTAACGTGACAAAGGAATATTATAAGCGTGCAGAATATGGACCAATCATAGACAATTATTATTGAGCAAAAAGAATCATATAAAATTGGGTAAAGTATATAAATGATCATTAAACTATGTTAAAATTATATTTTGGTCACTAAATTCTTAGAAGTTACAAAATTGTCATTAAACCATTGAATCAATTACTAATTTATCCCTACTAGTGATAAATTATCGATAAAAATTTATAAGTTTAATGATCATTTTGTAACAGCTCAATAAGTTGGAATTATCATTTTACAACATATGGAAATAATTTAAGGACAATTTTGCAACTAAATCAAAAGTTTGATAGTTATATTGTAATTTTCAAAATTTTAATGACAAGAAAAATCATTTCACCACAGTTTAATGACCATTCGTATATTTTACTCTGTAAAATTTATTCAGATTAGTTTAGATTAGCAGTTTTTAATATAAAAATATCACTCTCATAAAATATATTTACGAAAATAATACCCTCTTAAGATATTTATTAAAAATAATACTTAAAGTTTATCTTGTTGATAAAAAAATTGTTTAGTTAGCAACACTTTATAAAAATGGAATCCATTAAGAGTGTTTCTTTTTCTTTCTTTTTTTTGCATAATCATCGATATCTAATTTATTGGCTAATTAATTCGGATTGAGTACTGTAGACGTTTGTTGTAGAGGTGACTCTTCCAACTTTTTTCACTTCACTCACAACACCAAAATTCGAATATATAACATTGTTTAAAAGATCTAATCATACAACTCATTAAATTAACCGATTGTTTATTACTATTTACTAAGAACGTTTTTTTTATGCCTTAGATTAGAAGGCCAGGTAGATTAGTTGGTTGGTGCGTTTCTTACTTCTTCCACTTGTTCTACGTTTGAGTTGTGTAGTGGGCAAATAATGTTACCTTTTCTCCCGTTTTGTGTGTGTGGAAGTTTCCATAACTTTTTATTATTATTATTATTATTTTAAAGGAGATTATTATGTAATATCTGTTTATGCATATTTTTAATCATTTAACAATGTACACATCTTGCAGACAAAGTGATTGAACATGAGTCTCCTAAGATGAACATCATCCGCTTTTCCACTAGGACCACTTGTTTGGTTTAACTTTTTTATTATTATTCTATGATTAATAACTTGTTTATTTTATATTGATAAGTGATTGTGTTCCAATTTGATTTTTTTTTTTGTTTTTTTACAAGAAAGATAAACTAAATTTTTTTGAAATAAGATAAGGTAGAACATGAACAGCGCAACCAATTTAAAAGAAAATCTTGACACTATCTTCATCAAAAGACTCATGCATAAAAATAAATATGAAAACCAAAGGTGTAAAGAAAAGTGAAACCTTCCTTTGAAATTAATGACCATCATCTATAGAAACTCAACTATCGTAATCAATACTCATTGTCTCTATTCAACTAGACGCTTAAGAAGTGATATAGAAATGGCGAGCGAAACAAATCAATCTTGCATGTTGATTCGCTAAACAGATTTGAATATGTCTGTAATACCCCAAATTTTACTAAGTTGATTAAGGATCATTTAGTATTAAGATAATAGCTTAAAAGTTATCTTAGTTACTAAAATGAAAAAAATGCAAAAGTTAAAATTTCTTCGATTATGGGTTACGGAAAAGGAATTTCTGATATTTAAAAGCATCAAATGATAGAGGGCAAGTTAATTAGGGTACTTGCAAAGTTTGGTCGAAATTCAAGGAAAATTGGAATGAGAATTGAAGTTTAAAATTTAGTGACCAAAATGTTAAGCAGTCAAAACTTGTGTGGTACAAAACTAAATATGAAAAGTTGAAGGACTAAAGTTGTAATTTCCCAAAAGTTAGGGGTTTTCATTTCATAAATAGATAGATCACCTAAGGATGTGGATCAAATGTGGAATTCTGATTTGAACCGATATTTCGATTGTTGGGAAATCACAATCAAAGTTTAAGTGAAATTCGGGTATTCGGATCGAACTGGAAAATTATGAAATTTTACTATATGATAGAAGAAGGATATAAAAAATTATTCCCAAGTTTTGGAAACATTTTTAGTTCGATTCAGGATGAATCCTATGATTTATTTTGATTAAGGAATTTATTTAGTAGCCGATAATATTCTCGATAATTATCGGTAAATCGGATCGAGCTAAAATTTCAGAGATAGTTCCATGGATCTTAAAAGAGTCATAAAATAAAAATTCATAAAATAATATTTTATGACTATTTGAACATTAAAAAGCTCAAGAAAAATTTAAATCGATTGAAATGATATGGAATGGCAATTTTGTGAATAAGTTGATCGGTAAAGGGCATTTTGGTCATTTTGTGAATAGTGGCTGATTATAATCCAACTAAGTCTATTTGGAATGTTACAAAATGGCAAATTAGAAATATAGATCTAGTTGGAGGGTATTTTTGAAATGTGGAATTTATTGAATTAAAAAATCATTTTTTATAATACAAGTGGAATAAATACATGAAAATATGAAGGAATTATCAGCAAATTACTCTCCAAAACCGTAGTGAAGAGGAGAAAGAAGAAGGAAATTTTCAAAGCTCGATTTAAGCCTCGAATCTCGGTTTTAAGGTAATCTTTCGAACTATAAAGTTATTCTATTCTTCGAGCTCTATCTTTTGATGTAAATAACTCATATAATACTTGCTTGGTTGATGATATTTGATATGAGGAAGAAATTATGGTTTGTGAACAAAATTGGGGCTTTTGAAATTTTATGATTTCATGGTTGAATTTAAGTTGGAATCAAGCTTATATGATGTTAAAATCATGTTATTGAGTTAGGATTTAAACCCTACATATTTTGGTTTGTATGGAGAAGATTAGGGTTTATGGATTTAAGTCTAACTTAGGGTTTGTGATGTTGGATTAATGATCTAGTAAGCTTGATTTGTTGTTTGGAAGTAAAACCCTAAGTTAAATATATAAGGACCAATTTGGCAAGCTTCAAAGTTAAGGGACCGAATCTGAATTTTATGAAATTTGAGTGTATTTATGTAATTAATGATGTTAGAGATGTGAAATTGATGTTGGAATGCTAAACCGATGTTGAATCGAATTAGTGACCATTTTGACAATTTGTCAAAATCAAGTGACCAAATAGGAAATGAATTATTGGAAGGGAATTAAATCTGATTTTTAGTTAAAATAATATAATTAAGGTAGTAATGTTGATTTGAGGACTAAATTGCAAAGTTAAGAAGTTTGAATCCTTACCTTTGCATTTTAGTGACTATTTTGGCAAAGAAAGAAAATTAGAGGGAATTATTTTGAATAATTATTTGATGAAGAAGATGATGAATTGGTGGTTTGAAGCAAGTGATGGGACTAAATTGACAAGTAGAAAAATAAGAAGAAGTTAGTATAAATTAGAAGTTTATTATGGAAAGCTATGTAGAAGATTGAATTTTTGGCAGTGACTTCGAAAATTCACCATAAATTCTACAAAAATATTTAGATGATGAATTTTATATCAATATAAAGATTTTTTCGTCTAGTTTCGTTTCCAACAAACGGAAACTGATTTCGAGTTCCGAGTTAAAAGATATGAATTTTTAATCGAATGAAGGTCAAAAAATTTACAGAGCAGTTTCTGTCAGGACAACTTTGTGACGGGAGTTTGAAGAATTTTCATAATTTTGTAGATTTTATTAATTTATATGGCTTATATTGTTAGAATCGTTATCGAATCTAGTTCTTACAGTATGAAGGATATTAAGATCCAATGTCTATTTTGATCTTTAGAAGTAAAACTCTGAGAGTAGGACAAGTTGCCAGAAAATAGAATTTGATACATTTTGTATCTAAACGTTTGATAACAAGCTCGGAAGAATTATTGGAAGTTCAAATTGGTCATTAAGGACCAAAATGAATTTTTGGACAGTATAAGGAAGGAAGGAAAATTATTGAAAATTTTATGTTAAATGATTAGATAGTTCGCTTCAAATAATGTTAGAAGTGAATTTAACAAATGTTTGTTTATATTCATGTGGTTAATGAAATCAAATCCGAATCAAAAGAAGATTTGAGGTACTATGAAGGAAAGGGTCGAGTAGAATTTAGTGAGGCGTCCTAATAAATGGCTCAAGTGAGTGCATTTTTACTTATTTATTATATATGTGATATGAGTGATTTTATTATATATATTTATGCAATATTGATAATTAGGACGATTTGTGATGAACCAACCTTGATATTAATGAAAATGTATGTTGATCAAAGTTATGTAAATGGCATGAAGTATTAAGTGGCATATGTGATACATTGATATGGCATAATGATTTATCTAATATAAATCAGATTTTAGATATTTGGATATGAACTGCCCATTATCGAATTATGGATAATAGTATCGAAGGATTGGATATTGAATATGAAAATATTATATTGTTATGCCCAAGTACTAGTGTGAAAGTCTTTGGCATAATTGGATATCTATAAGAGTCATAGCAGTTGCAATCCAGCACTACGGTGCGATTTAGACACTTCGGTGTTGATATCAAACGCTATGGCGTTGCAGTCACTTTGGTGATGTCTAGCACTGTGGTGTCGACTAGCACAAAAAGATGTTATAATGAGGATCAAAGGGCGTCCTCGAGTACGTACTCACCATCAGACGCCACGGGCGTTGCAGACACTACGGTGTCGTTATGATGACTCGTATACCATAGGCTCACATGAAATTGCATGAGAACCTTCGGTATAGTTGGATCTTCATAGAGTCCTAGCAGCTGGGTCATAGCACTACGGTGCGAGATAGATTTTTCGGGGTCGAGATACTCTTCGGAGTCGAGTTAGACTCTACGGAGTCGAGTTAAACACTACAGTGTTACATAGCACAAAATGTGCGAGTATGAGGAGCAAAGAGTGTCCTCGAGTACGTACTCATCTCAGTAACTTCGGCGATGCAGACGCTACGGCGTCATAGACACTACGGTGTCGTGATGACTTTCGTACCATGGCATCACATGATTTTGTTCTTTGGGCGATAATACATGAAATATATTTATGCAGGAAGTTAAGTTAAAAATCTTAACGTATATTTGATTAATAAAATAAAGGTTTGATGTTATGATATAAACTGTAATTGAGATTTGCTTGCCATTTTGCAGGAAATGTATAGCACTGTTAAATGACATGGGATGACTTTAATAAGTTTATCTTATGTTATTTGTATACATTGAAATGCTTTACTTCAATTTATAGTTGCCTCACTAAGTGAATACTTAGCGTGTGCTGTTTCACATTTAGGTTATTGGAAACTTACCAGAAGAGGAGTCAAGCATGTTAATCAAGCTGTAATATTTCAAACATCAGTAAGACATTCTAAATTTATGATATTCTTTAGTGGGCATGTTTCAATTTATTCGTTGGTTAATTTATAAGCTAGTTTTATGTCATATGTTTAAAAAACAATTACAAGTCAGGAAATCAGCTAAATAATTTAGTAACATCTTCAATATGTATTTAATCATCGAATATACGTTGAGGGTGTTACAATGTCGGCAAAACTACCACGAACGGGGATCAAAACTACTAAAGGTCACCGACAGTTTCAAATCAGATTTGAGCATCGTGAGAACTATACAATCACAAAACTACCACAAAGGTAGGCAAAAAGGTCACATAAGACAGAGAAAATGTGCCACAAAGGAAGACAAAACAAGCACACCAAGATGTGAGAAAGATAGAAACCAAAACAAATAGATTCTTATTAAAAACTAGAAAAATAACAAAGGGAAAAGAAAAAACAAATAACAAAGCAAAAGAAAAAAAGAATAAACACTGACGGTCGGAGACTAGCAAAAAATTAGTGTTATCGTCGACTAAACTAAAGTAAAAAGGAAAGATGAACGATATGCTAGAGAAATGAGAGAAAAAATCTATTTTTTATTTTGTTTTTAATGAGCAACTTTTGACATGTCAACTAGGCAGCTTTATTGATAAATAAAAATAAAACAAGAATGTAACCTATTAGAGGTTTTAAAACATCAAAAAATAACAAAAAGAAAACTCGTAAATCTAAAAAGAAAATATAAGTGTTGCACTGGTCATATTAGACACTTTCTCTTTGCACCAAAGAAAATCTCTACAATCCATTGTAGAAATGGTCCTGAGAGTTGTCAAAACACGAACTAGGTGAATTCTCCAAAATCGGCAATACCTTTCACGCATATTACCAAATACAACGATCCACTACAGATTACATCGGCAAACAACCCAAAAGGGATCAAACTATCCATGACCACTGACAAACACGAATCAGAAACAAGAGACGAGAGGGTCATCATACGAACACCAAACACCCACAAAAATAACTAGAACGTGCCATAAAAGCAGAGGAAACGTGCCACAGCTACAGAAAAAACACATCAAGATGTGCCAAAAAAATAAAACAAATAGAATTAAATATAAGAAAATATATGAATCACCAGCGACAGCGACCAATATCAAAACTAGTCACTCGCCGATTAAACAATGAAAAATGAAAAAAATGAAAGTTAACTACGCTAGAGAGTAAGAAAAGGTTAGCGGGTAGGGTTTTTTCACACACATAACTTGAATAAAGAATATTCGAGAGTTAATTGTTTTTAATGAACAACTAATAGTATTTGTATACATATTAAAATATGAATATTATACTGTCATGCGTTATACGCACATGAAAAATATGTGTAAACTATATGAATGATCTTAATTATGAGAAGTTTTATTTTGATTATTAATCTTTTAATTTGTTAATTAGGTCTCTTATCTATTTAAATGATATCAATCAAACTACTAACCATTAAAAGAAACATAGAAGTCAATGTAACAGTTAAAAATTGATATAATTATATATTTAATCCTTATTATTTATACATTTTAAAAAATAAATATAATATACATTTGGTCTTTGTTACTTATACATTCTATCTGTTTAATCTTTATGCCATATGTCATAATTTAATTGGAAGAATTTTATCACTATCTATTTAGAGGAGGAAAATAATTTTGGAAGCATGGCCCCCAAGTCATGTCATAACTACTGGGCAACTACTACATTTAAGACACGAATTACAACATTTAATATGTATCTTAAATTGAAATTAATATTAGAAAAAATAGAAATAAAATGGTTTAAAGGAGAGTGAAACACTTGGGAAGCATAAGAGCACCTAAACCACTAGAATAAATCTAGTACGTATTTATAGTTGACAACATTTTTTATATATTTCAAAATATAGTTAATGCAAGATATAAAATTAAAATGGGTTTAAGATTTTTATATTTTTAAAATCAAGTTATTTTTTCAGAATTAATTTAATAATTTCATATATACAATCATTAAATTAAGTTTTTGTAATTTAATTAATAATTTTAATTTTTTATTAAAAAATTAAAATTTTAATTTACTTATTATATATAAAATTACATTAAAAATTAATATTATACTAAAAATTCATTTGGCGAATTAAAATACACGAACACAATTCAAATAAATTTCCAATATAGTTTTTAAATTTTCTTTTTGAACTAACACGCGGACAGGAAAGTCTTGTTGAAACGGTAAAGTATGGAGAAATTATATCATGGGTCATTTCCGCCACGTCATCTATGAGACTAACTAATAAAAATTACCTATTTTATTATTTTTTTCATGTCATATTTTTACCAAGTGAAGATTCACTTGGTAAAAACTGTTTTTAAAATTAATTTACAGTAAATATGTGTGAATATTTACTTAGTAAAAAATATGGCATGAAAAAATAGTGAAATTGGTGATTTTTATTGGTTAATCCCATGGATGAGTGGCGGGCATAACCCATGATATAATTTCTCGTAAAGTACGAAAGTGTTAATTTTGTAAATAATATTTATAAATTGATAAAATAAAAAATAGATTATAGATTATTTGGGACCCTCTAAATTTGCATATTGTGGGCTAAAAGCCTACGTGTGACTGATATTTGGTCACCCTTGGAAAATCTCACGAGAATGTTGATGAAGACGCTGCTTTTTTTTGGTATGGGGACAAATTGAAGTCTTACGACACCTAAAGATATATATCCCATATTACAGGCATTACCATCAACTAATTCATCTTACTTTTTAATTTTTTTTTCTTTGGATTCTTCATTTTCAATGAATTTAAAAATCATTAAATTAAGAAAATTGGGCTACTCAAATTAACTTATCAATATATATACAAGCAGGTGGTTCTAGACATATTCAATAGGTTTGTCCGTACAGTCCTAAAAAACGGAAGACCTTGAATGAGTTCTCTAATATATTTAATATATATATTCTCAAAAAATATTGTAAAATATATATAACAATTTTGATTAAAAAAAATTAAGCCAAACATTAATTGTTACTAGAGCCGCTCAATTTTTATTAACTTTTCAAGTACAATAGTTGCAAATAGAGTCTTATTGACTATTGCTACTATTGTTGCTTCTGTAGAATGAAGCTTTTCAAAATTGAAGTTTGTGAAATCATATTTACGGACAACTATGTCGCAAGAAAGGCTAAATAAACTTGTTTTGATGGCAATCGAGAGCAATCTTTTAGAAAAAGTTGATATTAAAAGTGTTGTAAATGATTTTGCTTCAAAACATACAACCAGTGGCGGATTCAGGAATTCAAGAATGGGGGTTCAAACTTTTTTTCTTCTCAAATGGGTATGCAAATTTTCATTTTTTTTCCTCTCAACACACTAAATTAATTTTTTGAAGAAAAAAATTTAACACTAAAAAATTCCCCTAAAAATGGGGGAGCAATTGCCCCCTTGGTGGCCATGTAGGTCTGCCACTGAATGCAAGAAGAACAATATTATTTAAGTAAAAATGTTAGATTTTTAGATATTTGTAAATCATTTTTATGTAGACCAAGAGAGTAATCTAATATTTTTTGTATTAAGAGAATTTTATTTGGAAAAAGAATATTATATTTTTATATTATAAATTAAGTTTGTCATTTTAATAAATTAAATATGGCTACTTAAATTTTCGAATTGTCCCTGTATACAAGGTAATATACGTATAAAAGTTTCTTACAAGAGTTTTTATTTTTTAAAATGTTTAATAAGTGTAACGGCTTTAAATTTGTTTATTTAAGAATTTAATTATTTACTTTATCAAATAGGAGTCAAATGTTTTCATATCCATTAAAAGAATAGTTGATCAATTAAATTTGCTGATGTGACATTACTTATATGGTGTAATGATAAAATTAGCCTATGATATTTACCCCTTTTACAACTTTGGCCCTAATTATTATTTTTGATCACTTTAATCCTTAAGCTTTAAATTTTAGTTAATTTATTATTTTCTATACTTAAAAAACTGATTGGATCATTAACCTTTTAATGGATCTTGTGTGACAACACGCTTGGTAACCTGAGTATATTTCATTATTGAATTGGTTAATTTTTTAAACAAAATACGAACTTTTTGAAATTATAATGCATTTTATGTATTATATATATATATATTTGAAGTACATATGAATTGTTAAAGTCGGTTGTCACGTCAACATCGTCAAAATTGTAATCGAAGACAGAGTTCGGATTAAATATCGGGAGGAGTTAAATTATCTTAAATTAAAATTAAATTTTTAAATTTAAAAATAAAAATAATAAACATCTTATTTAACTAATATTTGAACTAAAAAAATCTAAAGTATCATTATACCAACAAATTTGAAGGGCCACGACCCTCCAATGCGCTAATAGGTGTCTAAAAGCAGTCTGTTAGATCCAAAAAAATGTTAATATTTGGTTTGATAAACCAGATATTAACATTCTTGAGCATATTTCTTATATATTCAAACCAGATTATGATAAACCAACCCTTAATAGTTAATATATAACACTAAAAACACAATTAATGTTAATTAGATAGAATAAACCTTGTACACTCAATTTCTAAAATTTTAAATTGACGTTTCCACAATGAGATTATAACATTCAATTTTGTCATTTATATTTTTTTGAGTTTTCTAATTCAATATCTGTATAGTATTTAAGTCATGTTTAAATTATGATAAATTCACGTACATGTATAAACTATAGCATTCGAACTTATATTATCTAGAAGGAACAACACCTACTTTTATAACCGGAACAACTCAATAGATTCCGGTGTTTTGTCCTTATTTCATCCCTGAACAAATTAAATACTAATCAATTGATACATAGCATGGCTTCCTTTCAAAGGGAGGCTGCCTAACATGCCTGGCAGGCAAGCAGCAGTATAAAACTAGCTAAGCTAGCGCCTAGCTGTATACAGGAAGTGCCAAAATGGACAGTTTCAAAAGTTTCTGCGCCGCATAATAATCGTTTTAGACCTACTGGGTGATCCCATTGCAAACCAAACCGACCCTAGCAATAGCATATATATATATATTTGTTGTTGAGGGATTTATCCTGACTAATTCGGATACATCTGTGTCGCACACCTAGTTTTGGTAAGTGAATTTTACAGCAAATTTTTTTTTGTATATACAAAACCTCAAACTCAAAATCTGCTTAAATAATATCAAAGTGCTTACCGCTTGGACTAACATTCATCGATTAACAATGGCATATATTTGACGCTACGTACTTACTGGTTGATGTTAAAAACATGAATCATTCATGCTATTTGCTACCTTGTATTCCAAGTTTTACATTTCCTTCTATCACATCCACCTGCTTCTTTCATTCTTGTGACTTTTTCTTGGTCCTAAAATTACTTTGTCATCATCCAGTTTTATAGTACTGGATTGATGATATTGGAAAAAATATAATAAACTGGTAACTTTGAGTCATATTTTTATGGGTAAAGGTAGAGATTCGAATGATAAATTTATTGGTTCATATTCTACTCTATGAGATATTTACAACGGTATCTCATATGTTCAAAACGATTGAGTGGTGAATGAGAAATTGATGTTCAAAGTAAGGTACTTGTGAATTGTGTAAGGAAAATAAAAATCCCTTATCTCACATTGGTGGGATAACAAAAATAGGAAATATTTAAATACACCAACTCACTTACTAGTCATTGAATGACTTGAATGGAAACTATGTTTTATGTGTAAGTGCAAGGGGTGCAAATTGAAGCTTGTACAACCTATTTGGATTGGCTCACATGTTGGCAACACGAATGTTTGGACTAGTTGAACTTTTTGTGGGTTGTTGATATTTTACTCACATCAAATTAATTTTTTCCTTAAAAATAGCATATCCTTTTGAATATTTCGAACTTCAAAGAATAATTTATGGTTTCCTTATATTCGAATGTTAAAGAGGTAACAAGCTACAATTCACGAAAATATATCCATTTAAACATGATATCAATTGATAATTTCTTAATTGAATCAGACACGAAATTAATGACCATTAATTCGGAATATTTTGATTTCTATGTTTTTCCTCCTCCACTCCTCTATAAATACCGTGTCAATCTTCAATGTTTTGACACAACTCGAAAACCTTTTCTTCTCTTCTAGTCTTTTCGGTGATAAGTAAAGTCAAGAGAATAGATCGAAATCTCTACAGCCCGTGCTACTATTGAAGATTTTGGACTAGTTGAACTCTTTGTGGGCTTGTGGATATTTTACTCACATCAAATTAATTTTTTCCTTAAAAATAGCATATCCTTTTGAATATTCCGAACTTCAAAGAATAATTTATGGTTTCCTTAAATTCGAATGTTAAAGAGGTAACAAGCTACAGTTCACGAAAATATATCCGTTTAAACATGATATCAATTGATAATTTCCTAATTGAATCAGACACGGAATTAATGACCATTAATTCGGAATATTTTGATTTCTGTGTTTTTCCTCCTCCACTCTTCTATAAATACCGTGTCAATCTTCAAGGTTTTGACACAACTCGAAAACCTTTTCTTCTCCTCTAGTCTTTTCGGTGATAAGTAAAGTCAAAAGAATAGTTCGAAATCTCTACAGCCCGTGCTACTGTTGAAGATCATTCTGTTGTTGTATCCTAGGAGATTGACGATCGACGAACTCAAGCACTCAAGAGTGGTCAAAATCTATCTTAAGAAAACTGTGTAGCTACGGGCCTCAACACGTTTCCTACGATTTTTCCAATCAAATCAATAGTTTGTTTCTTTTCATTTTATATTTTAATTATTTAAATAATATTTTATTTTCTTTTTTATTGTCTGGGATTATTATATCTGTAACAGATGATAGTGCATTGAAATCAATTTAGGTTTTTTTTTTCCAACTTGCTCTTAAAACTGTCTAAACTAAACTCATTGGGCGGTGACGTGAAATTATGATTTTTAGATACACCGACCAAATTATTCAACTCATGCCTTGCTTAATCGTGCCTGCCTGCCTGTCTTTGTTCATTTTTTATCGAGTATTTATTTATCATAGCCGGCTTTTAATTGTTTGGATTTCCCTCCAAATATAACTTTCATGTGGAATTTTGGAGTAAAATAAACGTCAAGAGGGGATACAAGAAGAATAGAATTATTTGATAAAAAAATAAGAATAGAATTCTTTGATAAAAAATAAGAATAAAGTTCGTTTGCTTTTTTATATTTTTTATATATCCCACCAATAATTTTACTTTACATATATTAATAATTTTTTATAACTGTTTTATTAATTGTTTTTGTTTTATTAAAAATATACGTGATAAAAAATTATTGGTGGGCCATACAAAGAGCAAAAAAAAGAGACAGACAAATTTTATTTATAAAATAATAATTTAATACGACGGAGCATAAGAATAGTTCATCAAGTTTTGATCCTCAAATTTAAAGAATTCATAATAACTCTTTTAATTTTTCTAAAAAAATATTTTTTCATAAAATTTTAAAAATTCATATTAAATATTAAAAAAAATTATAAATGATAGAGTCTTATTAAAATTCCTTTTTATCTTATACAATATCAAAACAAAGTACTCAACAATAAAAAGAAGAAAAGAGTGCCCAAAATACTATTATTCAATGCAAAAAAAAAAAAAAAACTATTACAAGAGTCGAAGCCAGTTAAACAATTCCAAGCAAAGCCGTCTTAAAAAAACTCAAACATCCCACTAGCCAGAAAATACCAAAACAATATAAAACCAAAGCACTTGAAGACTGAATCAAATAATAGGGTAATTATTCCATACAACGGTGGTAGAAATTTTTAGTTTTCACACATGTTTTAGTTTAGGGTTTAGAGATTTAGTTTAAGTTTATGGTTTTAGGTGTAGGGGTTTATAATTTAGGGATAGTCGTTAGAATTCATGGTTTAGGGTAAAATTTAGGGTTTATAAGTTAAAACCTAAAGCTTCACCATATTACCCTAAAAACTAAACCCTAACCTATAAACTTTAAATTCTAACCCTAAACATTAAATTTTAACCACTACCCCTAAATTTTAAACTCCTAAACCCTACACTCTAAACTAAATTTTTAAACCCTAAAACTAAGGAGCATGTGGAAACTAAAAGTTTCCACCACCAGTGTATAGAATATAAATCCCAAATAATAATGCCCGAAATCAACCGACTCTTTTGCGAATTGTCACGGGGCCATTATGCTCTTTCCCAAAAGGCATGTCTGATAGGATGTATAGCGCTACCGTTTATATATCCTAAGATTTTTCTTTTCCTTTCCGATGTGGGACTAATATCCTCGCATCTTCTTAGGCGTGACATTTTCTCCCACTCAACCTCGTCACGAGTCAACCACCCTCGTGATGGACCAATTGTCACGGTTGTCTACCCTACCTACTCCACTCATGGGTGCTCGGCGTGAAATCGGGCAGTCAAAAGGTCGCTCTGATACTACTTGTCACAGGGCCATTACCACCTTCTCAAAGACATGTCTGATAGGATGTGCAGCGCTACCGTTTATATATCACAAGACTTCCCTTTTCATTTTCGATGTAGAATTAATGTCCTCACATCTTTCTAGGCATGACATAATGAATCAACAAATTCTCTAAGATTTTAATTTTGGTCCTTCAATTTTTTGGTTTAATGGCTAATTAGATCTTATAAATTTAAATATTAGATAAATTAGGTCTTGTCTCCAACTTTGAGTTTAATAAACTCTTTTGCTTTTAGAGTTTAATTATTTAACCCTCTCAATATTAAATCTTGACTCCATTCCTACTTATTTCAACTTTATACTATAATAAAATTACCGTTTTAGTTTTTTTTTTTATTTCTTATCAGTTTGGCCTATACTTCTATTTCATTATTCACTTTAGCAATTTGTCGCTAACCGAAAAAAAAGTAGCATGGTCCAATGAAAGATTGTTACATGTCAAAATATTTTAGATTAATAAATTTAAAATATCATAAAAATTCATAAAAAATAAAACAGTTCTAAAAAAATCCTCTGAATTTCATAACTTAATGTTGTAACTTATATATACTTAAAATTTTACTTATTTTTAAAAATAATTTTTCCTAAAATCATTAAAATGTAAAAAAAACCTTAAAAATTGTAAAAAAATCTCAATTTTTTTTCAAAATTTTCATTTTTATACTTTTATGATTCTTTTAATTATTTTAAACGTAACTTAATATATTTACATTTTCTATACATAAATAATTCAGAAAAAAAATTGAAAATTTGATATCTTTAAAGAATATTTTTAGTATTTTCAATTTTTTTATTTTTTATAATTGCTCTGATACAACATGTGTAACACCCCGATCCCATCTCGGATCCGAAGTGTCACAATCGGGTCACCCAAAACTGACCCATCAAAATTTCTCATTTAAAACCACAAGTTAGCAATTCTCAAAATGATCCATTTCCATAAATTCCACATAAATAAAAAGATTAAAAGGGGTTTACGAAATATGAGTTCCAAATAAAATACACCGTTTGACCAAATAAAAGTAAATCAAAATAAAATATAGACTCGACTGTGGTAAGGTCCTATGAATACAATTAGTCCAAACTAAACATCAAGTACTATACTCTGAAACTGGCTCGGTGCTGGGAAATCCTCCTCGATGTACTCCTTCAAAAGCAACATGCCAACCTATGCACGAAAAAACCATAATTCTGCATGCTGAGCTAACAAAGCTCAATGGTACATTTTTACTCTACCGCAATTCATTAATATCATAAAACAAGCATGCATGATAAATATAATTAAGAGTGCACATAAAGGCTTCTCAACATCTAAGGATCATCTTCTAGCCTATTCTAGCTAGAGCTTACAACTGTCCTAAGATACCACTAAATGTAAGAAGACAACCAAGCCATCTCAAGATTACCATACTCGAGGCCACTCCGTCCATCGAGTTACGTCCCATACCTTGATCACATAGACCAAAGGTTAAATAGCCCATACTCGAGCTCACGCAGCTCATCGAGTTACTCGAGTTCACACAGCCTGTCGAGTTATTTTCCCTACCCTGATCACATAGCCCAAGGGTAACTAGCCAACATATATTCCCTAATGGCCAACAAAGCCTTACTATTTTTCTTGTGCTCACACAGTCGTCGGTTTACCCGTGATCACATAGCCGTCGAGTAAGGATCATATCCGGATCACCATAGCCACAGATTCGCCCTAGACATACTTGGATCACAATAATCACAAGCAGTCTTTTCCTGATGTCACATAGCCAATCAGGTTACTCACGATTACATAGCCCTTCGAGTTACTCGAGCTCACATAGCCCCCGAGTTGTATTTCCATATCCTGATCACATAGCCCAAGGATAGGTTTCTAATCGCATCCATATCATATAGCCCATGGATACGTCAGATGTACTCGATCACATAGCCCGGAGTACCCAACCCCTTATTTAAGTGCCCTTGCACTAACTCTATGACATCCGGATTCCTATCCAAGACACAATACGTTAACATATGCTCCCCCGAACATCAATATATTTCACTGAGAGATAAACGGCATCCAGCCAACCATTACCAATGCCCCAAGGCATAACTCATTTGTTACCTATATAAGCATCCCTTCAGCACACAGCAAGGTCCCCAATCTTCCACGTAGCATTAACCGATCCACCACGAATCTCTATGGGTGATTAAACAAGCGATCCACTAAATAATTACCAATCCATTAGCCATTTATTTCACACACGGGTTTAACTCTACATTTCTCAGCTTTAGTATTAATTTTACACCCTAACAGACCCATAGGGCCCTTTACCTCAAATTATAGAACCCTCGAACGCGGACTCAACTTTCTTGGGCAGATTGCCCAACGAGTATCGATACTCCAAGGTGAGTATTGGTACTACCTTCTGGGTATCGATACTACTCCATAAGTACCGATACGCTAACTAGGTTTGAAAAAATTAAACCCTAAGCCGTATTGATATGCTTCGTACCGTACCGGTGCGCATCATCAGTACTAGGATCACTCTGTACCGATCCACCCCCGTACTAGTACTCCTACATACACGTACCGGTACGCTAAGCCTCTCCTAGGCAAGCAACAGTGTGTACCGATACGCCCCTAGTGTACCAGTACGCCAAAGCATTACTAGATTTCACATTAGGCGAGGGGTTCCGATACACAGAAAGGTATACCGGTACGCCCCTCACAAATTGTCTTCCTCAATACATAAGAGTACCGATATGTAGCCACCCCGTATTGGTACTCGAGCCTAGATTTCAAAACCTAGAGCTCGGGATTTCCTCAATCCTACCCTTAACCTTTATGGTTAAGTCCCAACTCAGTCATACAAGTTATTTAGAGTATAATAGGTGGTTTTCTACCAATTTTATCCATTAATAACACACAATACATTATTTGCCTTTAAAGGGGGTTTAAGTTCCTAAAACCACAACTATGCAACCCAAACTATAAGCCACACAAAGCAATCATCTTATGATGCTCATGAAATGTAGGAGTCAGAGATGTATTGATCTTAAGTAAGCAAAACCTGAAATGAAGCTCCCACCAAGCTCTTACCACCTCCCTTCTTGATCCAAGCTTCCAAACTCAACCTTCACCAATTCCAAAGATGCTTAGCTCGAAATGGAGATCCTTTGATGCTGATAAACTCTTTCTTGATGACCAATCCGAGATTCACACTCCACTTCAACAAGTTTTCTCCTTTTACTTTGAGTTTGATGAGTGTTCTTAAAGAGTGAAAGATTAAAATGTTTGGAAACAATGGGTGACCTCACCTCTCTATTCCCTTGCAAAAAAATTAAACAAGGCAATCAGCCTTTGTCTCACTTGAAGGGGATATTGCCCATTTACCCTTCACTAACTTTCCACATCCACACACAAGCCCAACACCCAAGCCCAACAACACATGGAGGCCCACTAGACTCTCATGAAGCCCAACACCTCAGCCCAACAAGGCTCAAACATTTGACTCAACGCGTCGGTCCAAGACTCGATTCAACGCCCATTATTGACTGGGTCGTTACAACTCTTCCCTCCTTCAGGAAATTTCATCCAAGAAATTTAGATGTATAAAAGGGAGATGTAACCAAAATTGATCTAACCACTTCACCATTCAAATAGGATCACTTTGACTAGGGATAGTTCTCCCTCAATCTATCTTAATTAGAACCACATCATTAACTCACACGCTCTCTACGCTTCTCTTGAGATTTTCAACGACTCTTTTTCAGCAACCGATGACACATATGACGAATCACTAATCATGGTAACATGCTAACCTCGAGCCACGATGTTCAAACATCAACTTAAAGAACTCACTTCTAAAGGATTCTATCTTGGTTAACCAATCTTTCTACTAGCATCCGTCAACCAAAACTAGACTTAGACTTCATATACGTCCAAGACGATATACCACATCCACAAACCATTATTAGGAACACATCATATCTAGAAACTATACCTCGGTCAAACATCGAAGGTCATGCAAAACCTTAACAACCAAACCTCATCCTCAAACTACCTTAAACTAATGGTTATTTTCTCCGCTTTATCCAAACTTGCTTTCAACATGATCGAAAACCACTTACTACTCAACTACTTGGTTTCGAGAAATGACCACTGTCACTTATGAACTCACACAAGCAACCCAAAACTAACCATTCCATTTGCAAAAATCTAAACACCTTCTTCTAACCCTTAACTCGATCCAAACAATCAGACGTGAAAAGCCATCTGGCCGTTTTCAAAGATTTCCAACTGGTCCATCCAAGAACATTTCTTTGCAACGCAACCATCCAGTTACCCTCAACATAACTATTGATTCACATTTCTGTTGCACCACTTTGATAACTCCCCCACTGCTTGCCTTAATCGATAACAACTTTGGTCGCACCCAAGCAGTAATCCTCTAACTCTATGAGATCTAGGTCAATAGGTGCACAAGCCAAGAAACTATCCTCAATATTCGCCCTCAGGACCTCAACCATGATCATTACAACCTTAATTTACCTGTTTCTACGGTACTTTACTCCGACAAACAACACGTGAAGCTCTCACATTCTATGGCCAAAATAAGGTCACCAATCTCATAAAACTGACAGCGGTCTTCCACCATTGCACTACGGGTTAACACATCTAAAGCCACATACAAGCTACTCTCACGCAGATATGATCCTGGCGAAGTACTTAGCAACGACACCCAATTGGTCGCGTGCACAAGTGTGCCTCCAACAAGAGTTTGTTAAGTATCATACCATAGAGCGATGGACACTAACAACGAACTTAAACTTACCATTATCGAGATTCTAAACCATAATCAACCGGTAAGATTGCTCATTCACCAAGGGTACCTCCATACCCTCAAAACACCCACAACGCTAAGACTAGGAACTCTTAACCCTCAAGTCTATGACACAAGCTAAGAACACCTTGCAACCTATAGAACCTTCATCGAGCTAGCACTGCGGAGCACAACGTCCACCTTAAAGAGGTTAAGATCATACACATTTGACACTAACAACTAGATTCAAGTAATCTAAAACCTTATAACTTCTCACCCACATCCTACGGCACACTTGCACTCTCAACAACCATCTACGATAAAAACCTTATCTAGCAAGGGATACAATTCTAATTACCATCTAAAGCAACAATAACCCAAGATTTACCAAGCTGCACATTACAATAATCGGTCTATTGCATAACCGAAGAGCTAAACAGCTAACGCAACAATTGGAACCAACACAAAACTTAATTACCTGACATATCCTCGGTCGCAACACTGTTGAATCTAATCTGAGCAGTAGATTGTCTAGCAACGCCTCGAGTGCCAATCCTAGTAGTGGATCTTACAGGACCAGCACCTCGATAACCTGACGGTGCCCTAGCTTTACCTCTAGCAAAACTCTGATCATAACGAAAAGTAGCCAACCTCTAAGACTGAGCTAGTGAATCTTCATCCATAACTGGACAATCCTTTGCCATATGCCCTGGTGCTCGACACCAGTAACAAACCCTCTGAAGTAAAAAAAACACACTCCGGATTGATATTGGCAGCAATGCTAACACGCTGGTGAAAGCGATATTCCAACAGAACCATCAATACTCCTTTCTAGAGTAGAAATCAAAAGGCCCTCACGACTCCTCGATCTAGATCTTAAACTGACTCTCGATAGCTGGTCCGTAACAACTCTCTTCGAACTCTTCAAAGCACAAAACCTTTTATGCGAATAAGGAGAAGGATCCACGATATCCTAAGTCTCTACCCCATGGTCTCTAACATCATCTGTTTTACCCGACGTCGTATCCTAAAACTACTTTAACGCCTTCACACTGTTAGCTAATTTTGAAAATATCTCGAGTGGACCCGCTATCACATGCAACTGAAGCTCGACAATCAAACCTTGTCTGAACCTCTTGCACCTTAACTTTTCCGTCGTAACAAACTCTAGAGCGTAACGGCTTAAACGCAAAAACTCTTGCTCATAAGCAAACACCGTTCGATCTTCTTGAACTAGATACAAAAACTGGTCCCTCATCTCATCCATGTTTACTTCACTAATTTACTTCTTCCGAAACTCATCCACAAAGATATCCCATGTCGGGAGCGCAGGCTGTAGACCCAACTCTACGGTCTCCCACCACTCGTGTGCATTGCCCTTAAGAAAAGAAACAATGCAATCAAGATCATCTTTGGGCTTCCCTTTATCTGTCTCAAGATTCATTGTGCGTCGTGTGTAATCACTCATTTTTATCCGGTTTGTAAATATTGTTAATATATTAGTATAATAATTAACGGGGTATTATTATTACATGTATACATGTTATATTATATGTTTACTATCTATATGTGATTAATGTGTGTAAAATATGTGTGTGATATGTGTAAGGGCATGTGTATTATACATATTATGTATGTGTATGTGTGTAGGTGTTGGTATATGTGTACCATATGTATGTTTATATTTTGTACATACATTGTTTGCACATGTATAATATATATGAACAAATGTATATGCTTGTGTTTAAACGCACATAATATGTATGTTAATTTGTATACACGTATGTCATTCTGTATGTATTTAGCTTAATTCCATTGTTGTTGTTATTTGTATTATTATTAGCAATATTAGTTATTATCAGTGGCATTATTGGGTTAGAATTAAAAATGGATCTGTAAATATAAAAACCTATATAAGTTATTATTAAAAGCCCAGTCCAATATATTATAAGGTCCATTACATTTTACAAAGCCCATTTTGGTCCAAAACCCAATCCATATCAGATTTAATAACCATAACACCCTCTCTTTATTGTACGCAGCCGATCCTGGGCCGTTGCGATTGAAAAGAGAGAAACCATTCAGATGTCGCGTGTGGTCTACACGCGAACCGTTTAGCCTCTCACGCACGCGTGCATCTCACGTCTCTGACCCCTTGACTACCGTGCACCACGTGGCACCATCTCACGCAATCCTACCAGTTTCAAGATTTCATATGGGTCGTCCATCATCGAACTATCTCAGCCGTTGGATCAGATCTGATCCAACGGCTAAGAACGAAGCCAGCCGAGACGACATCTCCACCATACTTCTTCCACCACGCCTCAAACCACCCTCTGCCATCGTACACACCGCCCCTCACCAGCCGTACCGTCCAAACATGCCAAAGATCACAAAGAACAGAGATTATCAGTAATAAAAATCTATCCAAATATGTACTATTTTTTTTCTACAAAGAATAGAAAAAAAACAACATATATGTAAGGAGATTTACCATCTTTTGTACCGAGTTTTTATCAGATCAAAAATAAAAACAACAAAAAAAGAGAGTTTCAAAAAAATCAGTCTTAGTGGTAAAGCCTTTTTCCTTCCTTTTCTTTTTCATGCATACAACCATAAGATATAAAAAAACAACAAAAACTAGAGGGGAGGAGAGTGAAATTTTTCTTTACCTTCGCCCTGCGGCCGTCGGCAATAAGCCTCACAGTCTCCTTCGAGCTGTGCAAGGTGAGCCTAATGGTCGCGCTTACACAAAAGGGGAAGGGGTTTAGTTTTCAAAAAAATAGTCTAGGTTTCTTTTTCTTTCCTAGATCTAGGAAGAAACAATTGATTTTCCTAAAACCGAAGGCTAGATTAGGCTTCCAAACATGAAAGGGAGTTATTTGGGTTTTTTTTGTAGTTGTCGGGGCCGGCGCTGGCGCATACGGCGGAGACTCGGTGGTTTCTGGGAATAGAGGTGGCCGTTTGAGAGTTTGAGCGTTTGAGGGAGAGTTATATTTCAAAGGGCAAAAAATGAAGGGAAAATGAAATAGGCCCCCCGGGCTAATTGGGTTTTATAGACTCAAAATAAAAATAAAATGGTCTAAATGCATCATAAATCCTCCATTGTCCCTAATATTTTCGTTCTGAGCTCGCCATATGGGCCAATTGCAATTTCAGTCCTTTTTCTTTTTTGTTTTATTTCAATTTGATCACTAAATTAACCGAAATCATGGTGAAATCACATGCTAAACCATCCCGCGTTTTCATAGTTTCCATTTTGAGTGTGCCCCTAGATCATATTACACATCTGGTCCTTCCCAGTTTATTCCAGTTTCCAAATGAGTCCCTAAATCGTACTTTTAATATATTTTAATTTCTATTTTCTGTGTTCTATATTTTTCATTTCAGTCATCTTTTCATATTTAGATATTCATGTTTTTAACCTATTGATGTGGCCTTTTTTGTGTGTTTCCTGTTTTTTATGTTTCATATTCTCAGTTTTTATATATATGTTTAGTGCATGTGTTATGTGCTTTTATATTTTCGTTCGATTATTCATATCATACATATTCGATTCGTTTTCTTAGTCGACTCGTATATAACATGTTTTCATTTTTAACATGTATTGTATGTTCTCTTTGCTTCTAGGTCATATGTTAGTGTGTTTTCTTTTGTCATGTATAATACCATGTTTTATTTTATGTATGTGAATTATGTCACGTGTTAAGCATTAAACACATGTTCGTTTTTTGCTTTGATTTGTTAGTTTAATACCATGTTACGTGTATATCATGCATATGCTGCATCTTTATATGTATATACTCGATCTATTAATTTTTGAAGCATGTTTTCTTTTCTTTTAATTTTGAGGTATGTTTTTTCTCACTCGTTTATGCTTTGTTTTTATTGTGATATGTTTTGTTAATCATGCCAATGCATTTTGCTATCTTTGTTCAATTTTGTGATATCCGTGTTTCCATTATTTATTTTGTCTTTCACCATGTCAATGTAAATTATATGTTTTATATTTTGCTCACTAAGATTGCATATCGAGATATAAATTGTCAATGTGGTGCCCTTTTATCCGAGCATAAACGAGGCCAGTATCAGGCGCAGTGATGGTGGTTGGGCGTTTACCCTCAGATAATGGGGCCTTTAAAATTTACTCGCACTTATAACCAAATTTTAATTTAATCGTCACTTCAATCCGGAAATTTTAATATTAATAAAGCGGTAATTATTAAAGTACCAATTTTGAGCGGTGTGAAGGTGCTAACCCTTCCCCATCCGTAACCGACTCTCGAACCCAAGAGTTTTCAAATCTCTGGTTTTATGGTGTCCGGCCTACCTAAGTGGCCGGTGGCGACTCCAATTTCTAAATAAAACACAGTTTCTTTAAAACCCAGCGGAAGATATTATTTTCAAAACAAAGTAAAACAAAATAAAAACCACACATTTTTTAGCGAGAGCGACATCGCTACAGATGGCGACTCCGCTGGGGACGATTTTTGTTTTTTTCAAAAACAAATCAGCGTCGAGCTTTTTTAAATAATTACCGCTTTAATAATATTAGAAGTTCCGGATTAAGGTGACTATTAAACTAACATTCGGTTATAATTGCGCGTTTGTTTTAATGCGTTTAAAATTTGGCATATAAACCCGTCCTTTTAAGCGGGGGGAAACGCTAATGCTTTCGTGGAGATATCGTTCTCCCGTGTAGGCCCTAGCAAGTATCCTTCGGGGCTCGAGTACCTTATACTTTCGTAAGGATATCATTCCTTCGTGTAGGCATAAACGAATGGCCCCCCTAAATTGAACCCGGTTGAAAGGAGCCTATAATGGGTGATGATCGGGGGCCTTGCTACTCTTAGTAGAGGACATCGAGGAAAATTCGGGTACCTCCTAGAACCAAGGCTACATGTGGAGAACATATAGAAACCCACCCCTTTAGAGCCATGCAGATAACCTTAGGTGTTTTAGACAGGGTAAATAAGGTTGCTTTGTTTGTTTATCGCATTTAATTTGCCCTTTTTATTATGTATTTATTGATTTTAACTGGTACTAACTTGTTTTCTTTTTTTTTGTTTTTGCATATATTATCATATTCGCATTATATAGGGTATTGATTCCCGAGTGGTTTTTCCCATAATAGAAGATTGTTCATGATGGACCAAAGGTTCTTTGACCTAAAGGAAGGGGGTCCAGTTCCAGAGTTCCATCCCGAGACTAGGCTAGGGACAGCAGAAGAAGGATCGTTCAGGGACTCCAGAATAGATTCGATAAGCAGTGTCATTTCTGGTAACAAGCGAGATGAAGTACAAGAATTAAAGAAGCAAATGACCTAGATAATGGACCAGATGAATGCTATGATGAAAGGAAAGCAGCTTGTCGAACTCAGAAAAGAATCGATCAAGGATCATAATGTGGAACAGAATGGTCAGAATGTCAAGACAGACGACACCGTTAAATACAACAAATCGAATCCCTTTGTGATCAATCTCAAGAAACAGACAAGCGGCATATCTGGGGTAGATACCAAGGGAATAGAGGCAAAAACAGGGGAAGCTCGAGAATCCAACGACATCAGAAGGCATTATCCTATACCCATGAGATACACCGAGCTACTTCCGTTGCTTGTCGAAAAGAGCCTTATTGTACTGGTGAAGTCTGTACCAAAGAGGCCTCCATATCCGAAGGGTTACAACAGTCGTGTCTGGTGCAGCTACCAAATAGGCGATTCGAGTCATCACACTGAGAATTGTAGAGCCCTGAAGGACAGAGTTCAAGATCTTATCAGAGTGAGAGTTTTGGGTTTCGAAGATGAACAATCTTGATTCTACAACGAACCAGCCGTTGCCCGAGGGGCAAAGTCGAAGGAGGGTCAACGCCCAGCCCAAGGTTCGGGTCACACAAAAGTGGGTCACTCAAGCGAGATAAATTCAGGAGTCAAGAATAAAAACGTCTCAGAAGATGAACTTGCATGCAAGTACAGCCAGCTCGAGCATGAGAGGCACGATCTGAGCATGAAATTGAAGAGCATACAAGACGAGTACCAGAAGCTGTACTTTGAATTCAAGAATGCCGGTCTAGGAGACACCTCTGAAGAATGGGTTAATGGCATGATTCGTTTGAGGAACGATTTGGAACGTTGGAAGCAGAAATGCAAGAATAGTAAGAATAAAGTCAGATCATTGTCACATAAGCTGAAAAGAAGCTGAGAGCCAACGCGACATCCTCCAAAGTGAGTTGGAAAAAAGTCTGGCTATGGACGATATCCTGAAATCATGTATGCAGCAGGAAAGAGAGGAATCACAAACCTTTCAAATGGAAAACGCAGCACTCAAATAACAGATAGCGAGGCTCAAGACTTCTTTACATACTAGCGAGATTCGTGCTGAGACAATGACCGTCAAGCTATAAAAGGCTGAGCAGACAATACGAGAGAAAGACTAAGACATGAAGATCGTTATGACTCAAGTCCGATAAGTAGCTCAACATGTAGTAGACTCAGCCGATACAGCAGCGCCGATAAGCCAGAATATGGATCCAACGTTAGACCGCGAAGAAAAGCTGATAGGATTATTGAATGAGATCAAGAAATTAGGTGCTAGGGCTCACCGCTATCTGTAAACCTCTAACACCAGATGTAATGAAACTTTTTAGTCTGAATGAAAGATGTCCTATAGGGACAAATCACTTACGGAATCAATGCCTTATTGCATTCATGCATTGCATTTGCATCAAGTCCTTTGGATTGTTTAATAGTTTTATCATCGCATGGCACTTCATCATTTAATACTTGGGATTCGATGGCAGAATTAGTTGGAAAATAGAACGAACTAAAGAGTCGAGGCTTAACCAGCTAGAAAAAAAATCGAGAAAGAGCTAAAAAAGAAATAAAAGTTAAATATTTTCAATACGAGAGAACTCTGCCTAGTCCCTGATTTGGTCATTCCTCTGAATTTCAAGGTTCCCAGATTTGCGCAGTATGACGGAACTAGCTGCCCGAAGATTCACTTGACCATGTTTTGTAAAAAAATGGAGGGATACATGAAGAATGAAGAGTTATTGATCCACTACTTCCACGATAGCCTGACGGGACCTGTAGCATTGTGGTATAACTGTTTGAACAGAAACCAAGTTAGGTCATGGGGTGACCTTGAAAATGCCTTATTGAGTCAATACCAATATGCTTTAGATTTAGTGCCATGTCGTCAATTTCTTCAGAATGAGAAAATGAGGCCAAATGAAAGCTTCAGGGAATATGCACTAAGGTGGCGATGTTTGGTGACCCAAGTCCAGCCTCCTATAGCGAAAGAAGAGTTGACTCCCCGTTCCATACAATGCTTCCCTCTTCTTTCTTCGATGTGATGTTGGAGAAATCGAGAAACGGATTCAAAGATTTCATGACGATTGGAGAGAGGGTAGAATACGCAATCAAAGAAGGAAAATTGTGGTCTAAGTCCAATGACCAAATCGAAGATAAGATAGAGAAAGACGGATAGGTAAATAAATGTCATCCCCAGGGTTCGCGTGGCCGTAAAAGAAGAAGACAGACTGACACCTCAGGGTCATCAAGGAAAATTCCTCGGACGAGCGCAAATTTGGAGGTGTTCGAAACATCTATCTCATACATATGGCCTCATTTGGTAGGGGTTACTATCATGCTCCTAGACCGATGAAGATTGCACCTGATCCATCTACCCATAGTTTTGACTCGAATAGCACATGCAAATTCCATATGGGGGCACCAGAGCATCCCACCAGAAAATATAGACATTTATTGGAGGAGATCAAGAAACTGATCAATGATGGGAACTTGACACAAGAGTTGTTCCAGCAATGGAGAACCAAGGATGGGGGGCAAATCTGCATAGTGCTGAGGAAGCCAGAAATGTCTCTACATTAAAAGACTTTCCTGAAGTAATACAAGGAATCAACTGTACTACCTGTGGCCCACATGTGGTAAAGATCTTTTGTGAATGTGCATGTTTGTTGATTTTTATTCCAATGAAGAACACATTTTGCTTAACATACAATGTTCTTGAAAGCACATAGATGTATATTTTCTCGCCGTTACAGGACACTGGATATCAATTGCAAGATGTGATATTAGATGGATGTTGTGACAATGATGAGGTGTAATCTTCCCTACCAGACTCTGGTCAGCAAAGCAAGTTTACTACTCTTTCGATGATGTTCAAGGACGAAAAAGCTCTAGATGTCAACCATGAAGAGTTGCTTGAAATTGAAACTCTAGGTATAATCTTCTAGGTAGTAAAAAATTAAAAATAAGAATTAAAAAGGGAAGAATTAAAGAAAAAAATAAGAATTAGAAAAAAATGGAAGAATTGAAAAAAATAGAAGAAGAAGAAAGAAAGAAAAAAGAAAAAAGAAAAGAAATAAAGAGAAAATAATAATAAAAACACTCATATGTTCGAAACCTGGTAATAAGCTTATTCGGATAAGAGTGTGGGAATTTTGGGGCACTCCGCTGAAGTGATAAGGTGGCAATACACCATCCAATTCAAGAAACCTTAGTTTCATGAGTGATGGTAATATTTTCAAATCGTGACTATGCTGAGTAACTTGGGGCAATGTTGTTTGCTCCATCGTTGTCCTCAAGACAAAGGACTGTGACGAATTGATTTCCTCAAATAATGATAAAAACGTGAAAAAAAAGAAAAAAGAAAAAGGAAGAGAAAAAAGAGAAAAAAAAGAAGAAAAGAAAAAGAGAAAAGGAAGAAAAATTGGAAAAAGAAAAAGAAGGAGAAATGAAGAGAAAAGAAAAAAAAGAAAACAAACAATAGCATAGGTAAAATTAAAACTCGCACCACCTAGAACTCTATTCTTAGAGTAATATTTCTGCACTCGAGTGGTCATACAAGCCCACCCTTTTTGGGGACGGAGCAGATAATGAGAATTGAGAAAGAGTAGTATTCTGCACCAACGCGGTAATCTTGTGGATGAACCGAGTCACCTGGGAAGATTTCACAGCCTTGAATTACTGAATG